>BRZY01000006.1:8757500-10007500 GCA_030159175.1 Glycyrrhiza uralensis
AAATTGGAATTGGCACAATTCGCAGAATTAGAAGCTTTTGCACAATTCGCTTCTGATCTCGATAAAGATATCTTGAATATTTTATGTAATGAGCCTAAGCTTCCAGTCCAGAGGAGTAACCATACTTTTTGGGACAGGCCTAGGGATAAAAGAACTCCTGTGAGTTTCAATTGGTCTTGACTCTTTATTTAAAAAAAATTCATTCTATTAATATGATCTTTTTCCCTCAGACTTAACTCTTATTATTTCATGCAACTTAATACTCTCATATACATAAGAGACTAAATAGTCAATATGCTTTAAAAAAACAGAGATGAGTATATGCTCTTGATAATATTTCATTTCCCTACAAGTTTACACCTCACTCTCCTCAGTAACTAGTATATGCTCTTGAAAAGGAAGTAGGACAAATAAGCTACGAGGTGTATAGCGAAAAGGAACAAGTAGCATTCCTAAAGTTTTCTCAGGGTGGCATAGTTACAAATTTAAATATCTATTTGCTTCTCAACATTGCGAGATAGTGACTTGTGGGTAGGTAGAAAGCTCTGAATCTGATAGAAGGGATAATCTCTATCAAAAACCTCAAACTAATCCATACCATTTAGCAAATTCAAAGCATCCCCCTCAATTCATGCTCAATTCACAAACCAACAAATGCTATTTCTGAACTTTGTTTACCATTCAGAAAAAGCATACCTAGTGCCAACTACTAAACATCTGGGGGCAAATTTCATAATAGCTAAGCTAACAATACATCACCTTCTGAGGTAACAAACAAATACACCAACAAAATGAGAGAGAATCCTTATGATAACCACTTAGGTAGTACTCAACCACAAATTACTTGGTGATATAATAGGAATACCGCAAAATAATATAATAGCATACAATTTCATAGTCATAGACACGATCACATACTAAAATAAGATGAAAAATGCATCAGATAAACAAACCTGAAACAATCTCAAATCAAGCGTGGGTGGACCCACTTGTGCCACAGCCAAGGAACCAAAGAAGTTCCCCAAAAGGGCAGCATCGGGCACAGCCAAGCCCTGCACAATCCCGGCGGCGAAACCGCCGAGAAAACAGTCCCCGGCGCCGGTGGGGTCCACCTGACGTGCCCCAAACGGGTCGACCCGAAAGCTCCCATCTTTA
Source organism: Glycyrrhiza uralensis (assembly GCA_030159175.1). Classification (NCBI taxonomy): domain Eukaryota; kingdom Viridiplantae; phylum Streptophyta; class Magnoliopsida; order Fabales; family Fabaceae; genus Glycyrrhiza; species Glycyrrhiza uralensis. The sequence continues at coordinate 8,758,656 of BRZY01000006.1, forward strand.
CAAAACACCTCGCACCCATCCTTGCCGTGCGTGACGACCACGCAACACCACCGCCTCACCTCCTCCAAATCAACGAAGGAGGCCTCATCGGCAGAGGCCTTCAGAAACCCAATCCGCGGCAACAAATGAAGAAACCCACTCTCCTTCAAGCCCACGTGCCTCACGCGCCCACCCTCCGCGTCGTCGAACCTCCGAATCAAACCCTGAACGTCGACGAACACTTCGTCGCAGATATCCACCATTCTCTCCAACGTCTCCGGGAGAATCTCCCCGCCAACCCCAACCGCCATTCCGAACCCGAACCTCGTCCCGAACGGGAGGTCCGAGGGGGTTATCGGATCACACGATCCGACCCGTTTTAAGACCCGGTCGGGGTGGCCGGATCCGAAGTGGGCGTGGAAGAGGGTTGTTGGGGAGGTGGGGACCACTAGAGGAGGGTGGGTTGAGGTGAGGGTGGCGTGGGCGAAGTCGGGGCCCACCTTGGAGACGAGGTGGAAGGGAAGGGAGAGGGCGTCGAGGACGGTGGAGATGAACGAGGCGGCGCCGCCGAGGGTCTCGGCGACTACGATGCCGTCACGGTGGAGGACGTCGTGGCAGTAGTTGCCAACGACGAGGCCACGGCGAGGAATGGGTTTGGAGTCTGTGACCATGACGACGACGGCGTTTTGTGGGTCATGGATTGGAAGGGAAGGGGTTGGGTTTTATCGGTTGTGAGAATCCATGCTGCAGTAAGAATAAGAAGAAGAACAAGAGAAGCGAAGGAAGGTTTCTATGATCTTAATCTTAAACTATGTACAATGTATGTGGTGTATGAAAGAGAGAGGAAAAAGGACGCGCGCCAGAATCAGATTTAGGTGTCAATTTATAGTGGCTTCACGGCACCAAACATGAACCAAAATAGAATATGGCTATGACAAAAAGTAGACAAAACTCAACGTACAGTAGATAAGTTAGCAGATAGCAAACAGTGGAAAAGTTATTTGAGGATTTAGATTTTGTAGTCAAAGAATTCACGCAATTGGAAGATCTAGATCGTTCAATCGAGATTGGACGGGATTGAATGGTTGATAATTTTAATATCTTAAATCTAATTCTATTTTTAAAATTGTCAGTCGTCCGATCTGAATCAAACGGTCCAGATTGTCTAACTATGTGAATATGTGGATTCCCTAACTTTAGGGAATCCATTTCCGTTATTTGATAACAGATGAGTTTTATAGTGAATATTTAACAAATTAAATTTAAAGTGTTTGTTAGTATTAGCGGTTAAATTAGTTAATAAATATAAAATGACATAAAATGATATTTTTAATTAATACTTACATTTCTTTAATCAATATGTATAAACACTAGCAGAAAGACGGGCACGAGTGTCCAACTTTTTGCTTTTTTATATTTTCTGGGTTAAATATAAAATTATATAATGTTGGAAAAATATTTACTTTTTTTTATTTTGGCAATTTTTCACATCAAATAAATAATCAATCTACAAATAATGCAATAAATCTGAAAAAGGGGGAAACAGAAATCAGAGTAAGTGTGCTTAGGTTGGATACCTCCTTTGACAATGCAGATAGATAAAAGTTGAGAATGCATATATGGAGTTTGTTTTTGGGGCAAATAGTAGTTGATAATTGACAGAGTTACCGTAAGCCGCAATTATTGTTGTGTAAAAAGACACGGGACCATCAAATGTATAGAAGGAAATTAGCAGGAATGGTAGCAGTTGAAAGTTATATTGGCCAAAAAAAATGCTACACCAAAATAGGCTATCGTTATTATATATTATTATAGATTATAGATGTTATAGATTATAGATATAGCATAAATAAAATAAAAATTAAAGATAATTTTCATTATATTGTATTATATTATTCTAAAATAATAAACAAAATAAATCTATCATCTAGTATTCCATAATAAATTAGCAATATTATTGTGAGTCTCTTTCATCTTTGTAGATCTCTCCTCTAGGCTTCACTTCTTGTATCACCATCAATACTATCTAGAATTTCATCACGAGACATGTAATTTGGATGTTGCTCAAGCCTTAAGGATAGTAAACATTGTGCCATCTTGCGAGTTCAGCTCTTGCAAATGTAGCTATTATATCAATTTGGGCCTCTATGATAAACTGTGGCATTTTGTTTAGTATCTTCCATCTTTTCTTCAACACTCCAAATGATCATTCAATATAGCTTCGAAGAGATCTGATTGTGCACGGTTAAAAGTTTCTTGAGCATTTGTTGGGGGCTCATATTCAAATTGAGATGGATGATACTTTATCCTTGGGTAAGGCACCAAATATTCTTCTCTATCGAGATATCCTTTATCCACCAAATAATACCTACCTAAAAAATGTATACATGATTAATTTGTAAAATTATTTATTGTAAAAAATATATATAAATAACAATACCTTGTGGTGGCTTTTGAGTAAGCAGATACTATTTTATTTATAAAAAATTATAAAAATTGCAATTTGAAAATTTACAGAAACACAAAACATGAATAAAACTTGTAATCAAATACTATTTTATTTATCGAAAATGAAATTAAAAAAATAGGCCTAAATAAGTTTTTGGTTCCTATAAAATATTTATTTTATTGTTTTATTCCTTATAAAATTTTTGTGTGCATTTTAGTCCCCGTAACATTTTTTATTTCATTTTTATCCTTATTGTTAGTTTTTTCTTGTTAAGTGTTGAGGTGGCAGACGGAAGTCCACCTCATTACACATCATTTTACACATAGAATAACATTTTAAAATTTAATATTTTTAGCTACACATCATTTTACACATCAGATTTAACATTTTTTAGTTTATACTATTAGTTGTAGATTGCAAAAAATGTCTCAAAACCTAACATTCTTATATCTCTTTGTTGTGTCTCTGAACGACAAAATTGAATAGAATATAGTAGGATATTGGTATATCATATATGTTTTGATTGGATTGAGAAGCTAAACTTTTAACTTTTGAAAAAACTAATTTTTTATCTTCTTATTTTTTTCATATATAAAAAAGAGTAAAATTTGTTAGATAGTTATTATTAAATAGATATGTGTTTATAAAAGAAGTTAAATGAGAGAGCTCTAAGTTTACAAATCAACCAATTACTTTCCAGTACTATAATATTATAATCTTTTTTTTTGGTCGAAATAACATTATAATCTTCCTATACACATTAAAGCAAATTTTATAAGCTCTTTTTTTTTGGTCAAATTTTATAAGCTCTTCCAAATAGTTCAAAATACACCATAGCCTTTTTTTTTGGTCCAACACCATAGCCATTTTAGTGACATGAGAGAGAAGGGTCGCAGGTCACGATCTCCCAAGGCCCAAGCCCAACCCAGAGCTAATGCTACTGTAAATTACATATTGGGCTTTTGCCTTTTGCGATGGTCCATTAATTCACGGGTGTTATTTTGATGTGACGTACGACCTTGTTTGAGGCAAGGGGCAGATATACTTGTGTACAAGTTATTGACCACAAAAAAATGTTGTTGACAAAAAAAAATTCTTATGTAGCAGTTCAAATAGTTGCTTCTTGGTTGACCAAAAAAAATAATATAGCTGCCTCTTGATCTTGAGTTAGGATTCTCTCTATTTATTTTTTTTTATTTTTTTATTATTATACTTTTGGAGAAAATAAATGACAAATGTGATACATATACAGTGGAGAGTGTCATTTATTTTATTTATTCTCCAAAAAATATTGTAATAGAGAAAATATCAAAAAAAATAAAATAAATGAAGAGGATCATGATTCCTTACTCCTAAACACATGAAAATTTAGTTTTTACTTTTAAAGATCTTATACATGAGTTAAACACTACGGCTTCCATATTGGGTTTAATGAATATAAGAAACTCTTGGGAGATATTTAGTTAAAGTAGTCTTTAAGCTATTTAAAAAATTGGGTTAACACTGCGACTTCAGGTATATGTAATCTATTGGATTTATATAAGAAACTCTCGGAGAGATAAAGATAATTTTGTGTACACAAATAGAAAGGTTGCGACTGTATGCTTGATCGACATCAACGTAGAAGTTCATACAGTACTTCCATTGTAATTAAAGACGACAAAATGGTAGGAAACTTCATTTCTAACCCGCGATTAAATTGCTCTATAGGAAGTACTTACTGGATTTGGCAAAGTGTGTGTATGTACATGAAATGAGATAAAATGATGACCAACTTTACCGTCTAGTTGTCTTGTTGAAAATTCCCAGAAGTTTTGCTTGCCTGTGGCTATGCCAATGCCAATTGTGATTTTACAATACAGTGAATTGGATTTTTAATGAAGGTGAATGTAAAAAGAGGATATAGTTATACACAATATATATATATATATATATGGTGGATCTCATATAAGACATATATATAACTTTATGCAAAAGAAGTAGTTGTGATGTTATTAAAAAAACTAAGATATACTTAAATTTAAAAAAAAATAAGTTTTTTTAACCATAATATTAATGCAAATTATCCATCAGCTTTATCTTTACTGGGTTTTCCTCTCTCGATCACATTTTTTTTCATCTGCAAGGATTGAACCGGAAACCTTAAAGGATCTTAACACAGTTTTACTCGAGACCAACGTAATGTTAGTAAATAAGTTGATTCTAATAAAAGCAAGCAGTGACCAACTTTCCCCAATGATAAATTTCCCCGTTGTCCATTGCAACATCTATACATACCTATAATCACACAATGGAAACATGGACAACCTAAGGATTAATGCAACTTTTTTTTTTTGGTCAAAAGGATTAATGCAACTTAAGTCCTTGCTTTAGGCTCACTAGTAAGTGCATTTACTATTACTATTTATAAAATTAAAAGGATTAATCAATAGCCAATCTGATATAGTGGTAATTAGTGTCGGATAATTGATTCTCATGCATGAGTAAAATATATATTTATTTTTTAGACATCTAATTTTAATATTATTATTAACTTTAAAAAAGGCTTCACTTCAAATTTTATTTTAAATATACAAATATGTTGCCGGCCCTGGATGGAACTATTTCCACACTAAAATGTAAAAACTATAGTGGATCGATATACATGTACAATATACAAAGTATAGGAAGATTCATGTTTCTGTTGCCAAAATAAAGAAGGAAGATTCATGTTTCATCATTAGTTATAGTGACAATTTGTGCATCTCAGATCAAGCATGTACTATGTCCCCCCCCCCCCAATAGTAACAATATTCTTTTATCCTTCTTGTAAAATTCTCACCATTTCATTAATTTTGTTTCACTTTTACGTTTGTAATTAATTAATTAGTTTTGTTTTTCCCTTCTCATCTCTAGAACAAAAGTTAGAGTTCACCGATTCCCAATATCCCCCATATGAAAATATATACCAACATCAATCCAAAACAATAAAACACCCCATGCATCCCACACTCTACGTGGCTCATGCAAGCAATAGTTTCGAAAGTTCCGCGAAGCTTCACAATCACTACATTGCTACTGACACTGGAAAACCACCATATGGTAATTAAATGTGTATTATTACAACAATTAATGTAAGCACCAAAAATCTTTTCCCCTAGTACACACCTTATTATAGTTTAATTCCAATTCAATAGTAATATAATAAGTTTCTTTATATATTCTACATATTTAAGCTCATTATTATAATTATTATATTCTTCACCACCCCAAGAGAGAAAGGAAAGTCCTTAGTTTTTTATTTATATATCCTCTTTATTAAAATGCACAACAACAACACACACTCATCAGAGGCCACTACATCACGAGCAATGCCCATCATGAAGGAAGAATTGGACTTGGAGAACAACAACAACAACAACAACAACAACAACAACAACAACATGGAGGAGCTTTGCAACAAGAGTACTTCTAGTGGAAGTGCCATGGTGTCAAAGAAGTCAGATATTCCAGTTGTGGTCATAAATAATAAAAAGCTTCGTTTCCAAATACTAAGAGATTTCATGACCAATTTGAGAGAGGTCATCTTTAGCACTAAGCTTGTTGTGCTTTTTCCGGCTGTCCCTTTAGCTGTTGCTGCAGATTTTTATAGCTTTGGAAGGGTAAGCATCATTCAGATCATTCACTCTTTTATATATATATGACTTCTAAACTCACTTTACGCATATATGTGAATTAAACTCATTATGTATTCATTATACAAAAATATATATTTTTTATAACATTGTGGTGTACTATACACCCTTAAAGGAAAAAAAATTAGAAGGGTAAGAGAAAAGATATCAATTGAGTGTTAAATTTGATGTGTGAAAAAATGTGGATGGTTAATTATATATTCTGAAATATTACTTGTGTTCACACATACGTTACACTTTTTACCCACAATTTTTACACCATTTATGTTAATAATTTGTGTCGTTTTGGTTAACGAATTAATAATTAATCATTATAGTATAATAATAAAATTTAGTTTTTGGTAACTTAAGAACACACAATATTAATTATAAATACATATGATATGAAAATTAATTTGAAGAATCTGTATAATAATCTGGTTTTTTAACTCTATAATTTAAAAATTTTATATAATCTAATATTTTTGGGTTACGATGTTATTGGTGCGAAGTATCCACCTGCTTTGCCCGTAACTAATCTCCGCCGAGGAACCTAGCCTTAAGGCTCGAACACGAGACCTTACTTAAGGGATTTGAGCTCAGTTTCACTCGAACCAACGTAATATATGAGTAGTGTCTTAAAAATTAAAGGAGTGAATCACTATTTTATTTAATCATTGAAGTTGTAGGGATTAGACAATTTAATGCTTGAAATTAATGAAATTGTAAAATATAATTTAAAAATTATAAATTTCCCAATTTAAAGAATTAAATTACCCAAGTCTCACAATTTTAGAGATTAAAGTAATAAATAGTCTAAAAAAGCTTCATCGTGCATGATATATATATATAAGTAGTTAAATGTGATTTGTTATTTCCCAAAAAATCTAATTGCTTTAATTTATGCCATATATAGCCTTGGATTTTTGCTTTGAGCCTGCTTGGACTTGCTCCGCTGGCTGAACGTGTCAGCTTCCTCACCGAGTAAGCTTATATGTCACCTCCTCACTGAACCGAGTCATCACTTAGAATATACTATCAATCTGGACACACACACACACACACACACACGTGTGTGATTTTTCTTCAAAATTCATTTAGTTTCTAACATTTTTATTTCTCATTTTTTTTTATTTCCTTGATCGATTGAACATCAAGGCAAATTGCATATTACACCGGCCCAACAGGTACGATTAAATTGATTATACACTGAATTAGCTAAATAATGGGTATGATAAATAGCAAAGAATACTAGACTAGTCACTAGTGCTGAACTGAGCATTACTAATTTGCATATATAATATTAATTAAGTATATTAATAAAGGAGACTAATTTGGTTTTCGGTTAATTAATCTATCTTGGGTGTTATATGTTTCAGTTGGAGGGCTTCTGAATGCAACTTGTGGTAATGCAACCGAGATGATCATAGCATTATTTGCACTTCACAAGAACAAAGTAAATGTTGTGAAGTTCTCCCTGCTCGGTTCCATTCTCTCAAACCTTCTCTTGGTTCTTGGCAGCTCACTCCTCTGTGGTGGCTTAGCTAACCTCAAGAGGGAGCAAAGATATGACAGAGTGAGTATTTTATATATATATATATATATATGACTTTTTTTCCTTCTTGGTTTCACCTTTTATGAGTTTAATAACTATGCATCGAAAGTGTAAAATGGTTAATTTACACGGACATTCAATCATATTTCATAATATGTGAGCTTTATAGTAGTGTGTCACTTTGGATTGCCCGAGCTTTATAAGCTCTTTATAATTTAGGCCTTATCTTTATTAGTCAATGTGAGACTTAAGTTTTTCTCAACACTTTGTAATATCATTTCCTAAATATCTACACAAAAGATATACATGGTAAGATATAATTGGACTTTGTATAAAACTTCTGTGCATATAGTAATTAAATTCTATATGTATATATATCCTCATCAATATTTTACTTTTTTCTCTAATCAATTTGGGTTGTTATTTAATTATTGAATGATCACAGAAACAGGCGGATGTAAATTCATTGCTTTTGTTGCTGGGGTTGCTATGCCATTTGCTGCCATTACTGTTCAGATACGCCTTGGCAGGGGGCAATTATTCTGTAGCCACTAGTATTCTTCAATTGTCAAGAGCAAGCAGCATTGTCATGCTTCTAGCATATGTCGCATATATCTTCTTCCAATTAAAAACTCACCGAAAAATATTTGATGCACATGAGGTGAGGTGATGGTTAGTTATAATTTGATATTTTAAGCACAGATTAATTATCTAAGTTTCAATTTGGCTACATTTTAAGTAGATCCACAATTTTTATTGATTAAAGCATTAGTCATTTTTATGTATATCTATGCTTTGATACTCTGTTTGAAGTGTCACTGTTATCATAAAGTCAAGGTGAAACATTGTTTGAGTATGCACAATTTTTTCCATTGAAGAGCATTACACTTGTTCAAATTTAAGTTAGAAAAAACTTAAAAGCAACCTATTTTGGAGACTATGTGACCACTTTAATTAGGTGTGGGATTTGAATTTGACTGTTTGATATCCAGGAAGAAGAAGATGAAGAGAAGGCAGTGATAGGATTTTGGAGTGCATTTACTTGGTTGGTGGGCATGACACTGGTCATATCTGTGCTCTCTGAATATGTTGTGGGAACCATTGAGGTACATATATTCATATTCATATTCATATTCATATTTGTATTTGTATGATTCTGATGATGGTAAAATCTGAATTTTCAATGACATTTGAACTAAGCATAAATTGGACTAATGAGTTATCTATTCTTTTGTGCTTATATAACTAGGCTGCTTCAGATTCTTGGGGAATTTCTGTTAGCTTCATTAGCATAATTTTGCTGCCAATTGTTGGGAACGCTGCAGAACACGCCGGTTCAATCATATTTGCTTTCAAGAACAAGTTGGTATGGTTTTACCAAATATATTTGCAGCAGAAATCTCAATTTCTATATAAGCTTGAGTTCATTAGGTGGCTTTAAAATTAATGAATGGCACTTTGTGGCATCACTATCATGCAGGACATATCTTTAGGTGTTGCCATGGGATCTGCAACTCAAATTTCTATGTTTGTGGTAAGAAGTACTGAATGTCTACAACAATATTGTAATGCTTGCAGTGAGTACAAAAGAATAAAGGCTGTGATGATAATAAAAATAGACAAATATTTTTGTCCTCTTTCTCCCTGTTTTGTTTGCCAACTTTTATTTTGATTTTTTTCAAAGGTGGCTTAACAATTAACACCAACAAATTTTGACAATCCAATAATCAATTTCAGGTTCCATTAAGTGTGGTTGTTGCATGGATAATGGGTATACGAATGGATCTGGATTTCAACCTTCTTGAAACAGGATGTCTTGCTTTTGCAATTATTGTTACAGCATTCACTTTACAGGTCCACAAAGTGCCTCTTATATATGGCCACTATCTCTTATACATCTTATCTTTTTTTCATTAATTTATTTAATACTAATATGATTTTGTTGTATCTTTTGTAGGATGGAACTTCACACTACATGAAAGGAGTGATTCTTTCTCTATGTTACATTGTCATTGCTGCATGTTTTTTCGTTCTCAAAGCTCCACAAGTCAGTAAGTATCTATACTCCTAGCTATATATCACAAGTCATATAGTAACTTCAATTTGTTTATCTTTATTGGATAAATAGAGTTATATAGATATTGCTTTTTTAATCTTTTTTTTTTTTATGTTACAGGCCAATATCCTAGTGTCAATTTTGGAGCTAAACCATCCTTTGATGCCATCGCCATTTGACTAACTTTGCTTCCCCATTCTGAGAAAAACAATCTGACACAACGGATAACTGAAACTCCTCACTTGAGTTACAAAGTTGGATTTCTATATTCATGTTGGAACTTGTGTGGCTTTGAAACTGATCAGGCTTTGAGATCAATCATAAACTATAAGAAGTAGAGAATTCAATACTTTGTATAATTCTTTCTTTGTAATAAGGCTTAACAATGACACTTTGGGTTTGAAATGGCGCCTATGTTCTTTTCCTTTGTTTTACTTCTCCATCCTATAGATTTCATTCTCCATGTACTTAATTCACATGTACACCACTTTCATGTACCAATGTATAAGAATTAAGAATTCCCTATTGCATCGGATGTAAAAGAAATGAGTAATGAATAAAAACTCTGTTTTGATAAAAACCTTGTTCGTTATAATTCTTGTCCACTCTTTTAAAATATTAGTACAACTCATGCAAGATATCACCTTTAGTTGCTATGGCCTTCCCTTTGTGTCTAACTTGCAGGGTTGCTTCTGTTGCTTCCTCTTGTCTAAGAAGTCTTCTTTGTAAGAGCATTTACAAGCTCTGTCAAGCTTATCCTAAAAAATAGATAGACTCTTTAAGTGAAGAAATTTTGGATTCAAATCTTTCAGGTAAGACCACCAAGACTTTTTCTATAATTCTGCTGTCCAGAAATTCTTCTCCCAACAATATGATCTGGTTCACAACTCTCATAACTTTGGCCACAAATTCCTTTATGGCTTCAGCCTCATTCATGGTCAAGGCTTCAAACTCTCTTTTGATATTAAGAACCTGCATCTGCTTGGTTCTTTCATTCCCAAAAAAACTCCTCCTCAATCTTCTCCCAAACTTGCTTTGTTGTCTCCAAATGTGAGATTCTCATGAAAACATCGTTATTCACAGTAGAGTAAGGATGGAAAGAGCCTTGGCTCTCTTAGCAACTTCTCACTATGTTATCTCATCTGAGCAACCGTAGGATTTTTCGGCAAAAGTGGTGGTTCAGTACCAATTTCAACCACATCATAGAGATTGTAGGCTCTCAGTTGAGCGGAGTGGGTTTGGGGCGGGCATCAATTTCCCCAACACCGACCCGACTTAACAGCGGGGAAAACCCAAACCCAACCTCGGTCAAAACAGGTTTTTCCCATCAAGAACCTAGAAGCTCAAGATACCAATTGTAACGTGTAAGACAAGTTCAAAAATTCAAAAACATGAGAATACTTTCATGCTTTGACCCAAAAAAATGAATACTTTCATTCAGCACATATTAATGATTTCTGATACAATGTATGAAGAAAAAAATAGAACAGTACCTTCTACCAACTAACTATGATTTCATAGCTTAAACACACTCTAAAAGATATGGGTCACCACACTTCAACAACTACATAAAGCATAATTAAAAATAGGCTTAAATATATTTTTGGTCCTTATAATATAGAGGTATTTTGCTTTTAGTCCCTATTAAAAAAGTCAAACGCTTTTGGTCCCTATAATTTTTTTTTTGCTTTTAATCCTTTAAGAGAGTTGACCGCTGATGTGTCCCATTTTGAGTCCAATTAACACGCTTATGTGGCCAAAAACATTGCCACGCTCCTCCTCCTCCCTCCACCCCACCACCACCACCACCTCTCTCTCTCTCTCTCTCTCTCTCTCTCTCCTCTCTAACCTCTTGCCTCCCTCCACCCCCACCCCCACCCCCACCACCACCTCTCTCTCTCTCCTCCCTCCACCCCCACCACCTCCTCTCTAATCTCTCGCCTCCCTCCACCGCCACCACCACCACCACCACCACCACCACCACCACCTCCACCTCCTCTCTCTCTCTCTCTCTCTCTCTCTCTCTCCTCCCTCCACCCCCACCACCTCCTTTCTAAACTCTCGCCTCCCTCCTCCTCCTCCCTCCACCCCACCACCACCTCCTCTCTCTCTCTCTCTCTCTCTCTCTCCTTCCACCACCCCACCTCCTCTCTAATCTCTCGAAGGAAATATAATCTGATAATAATTCAAATAAATATAATCTGATAATAATTCATTTTTTTAATATTATTTTTTGTGCTGTGTTGTGTTATTCAGGGTCGTCGGTCGATCAAGGAATAGCTTATTGCTGGCTCTGGTACTCACGTGCCTCATCGACTCGTCTGACATTTCCTCCACCTTCGGAATAGCAGCATTATCGGTGCCTGAGAGTGGGTGTTATGTTTGTTATGACGTGTTGTGATTAACATGTTCATGCACTAGGGAGAAGAAGGGGGAGATGTAATAATGATATGAAATTGATAGACCGAGAGGTGTTATGTTTGTTTTCCTAGAGAAGAAAGTGATCTGTGCCATTTAGTGGCTTGTGGTTGTGGTTGGTACCAATGTCATTTTCCTTCAAGTGACAGACCTAGAGAGGAGACGGTGGGGGTGGAGGGAGGAGAGAGAGAGAGGAGGTGGTGGTGGGGGTGGGCGTGGAGGGAGGCGAGAGATTAGAGAGGAAGTGGTGGCCGGGGTGGAGAGAGAGAGAGAGAGAGGAGGTGGTGGTGGGGTGGAGGGAGGAGGAGGAGAGAGAGAGATGCTAACATGACATTCTATGTGTCAATGTTTTTTGCCACGTAGGTGTGTTAACTGGGCTCAAAATAGGACACATCTGTAGTCAACTCTCTCAAATGACTATAAGTAAAAAAAAAATTATAGGAACAAAAAATGTTTGACTTTTTTAATAAGAACTAAAAACAAAACACTCATATATTATAGGGACCAAAAACATATTTAAGCGTTAAAAATAATACATCACAAAATACCCTTGCACATAGAAAATCCCAGTGCTTCAACAGAGCCAAGTAATCAAAGTATACATACAATGTTTATCGGCTCTGTCTAGGGTGGGGGACTTTAACAAGTCTCCCACCGTGGGAAACATTGGAAAATTTTGGAAAACTTATGTAACGCCATTAGATTTATTAGTAGAAAATTTAATGGTCTAGATGAGTTTTTTAAATTTGAGGAACATCTAAAACTCCCAACACACAATCCCTTTCCACCACCACCTATGTCAGATCCACCTCCATTCACCTCCACTTACAGAGGCTTCACTGTACCACAACCGGCGACATCCCCTCCGCAAAACTGTGAGTGCATGCCACCGCATACGCTGACTTCTCCGATGACGACGAGATCGAGAGATCATACATCCAACGATGGCGATGCCGAGCATGATGGCGGAGACAAGGACGAAGCTGACACTGGTGAGGAACACGTCGAAGAAGACGGTGAGTCTGGAGAGGAGAATGAGGGTTTCGAAATCGGAGGTGCGGCCGATGAGGACGAGGGGGCGCTCGGTGGAGAACCATCAAGAAATAGAGAACCAGAGAACCATCTTCGCACCATCGACATCGAGGACCAGAGAACCATCGAGAAACCCATCGAGATCGAGAACCACCATGGAGGATCTAGAAACGGTGAAACCGCCGCCATCCGTGGACCTTCCATCGAGCACCATCGCACCACGTCTTCTCCGACCCATCCCACCACATACCACAGCTGCTACCAATCGGCGGCGTTCTCTGTTTCCCGTCGCGCCTCCCCCCACGCCGCCATGTCGCACCAAGCCTGCACCTCCACAGGTATGATGCTCCTGCTTCACGATGACAGGGAAGATGGAGGGAGTAGAAGTCATGCATGCGGTGGAGCGTGACGATGAGGTGGCGACGCCACTTGGCCTAGGCAGAGTGGTGGTGGTCGCGGACAAGGACGACGGCGATGAAGGGGTTGGCGTTGGAGGAGGATGATCTAGTGTGGAGAAATTGCGTGCACCCTATCTTTGATCTTACCATTCATTTAATTTTAGTAGATCTAATGGCTAGGAAAGCACTTTTCCAATGTTGGATAAACTCTCGAATGGTGGGAGACTTGATAAAGTTTCCCACCCTAGACAGAGCCATGTTTATCAAGTTATCTGGTGACATTGAACAACCTCTCAACCAAATAAATTTTCAACTAACCGCAAAATAATATTTCGATAATAAATTATCTTCCTTTTTTCACAAAAGTTAAAAGATAAACAAGTCTAATTTATTCCTTATTAATTTTTAAAACAGTCTTTAAAAAATTAACATATTATCAATTTATTTCTACAAAAGAAAAAAATCTCTAAATTTGTCCTATTATATTGTTATTTTAGTTTTCTATTAGAATTTAGGTTTTAACATGTTTTTTGTCCCTCTAAATATGCGGATTTTGAATTTAGTCCCTCTATAAAAAGTTAAAGTTTTTTGGTCCCTCAAGAAATAAATCTTTTGATTTGGGTCTCTCTTTTGCATTGACCGCTGATATGTCACACTGAGGTCCCTGTAAAAATCTTACGTGACACTTCATTAAACCTACGTGGCTTACACGTTAGCTTACTATACCTATAAAAATATTAAGTTTTTAACTTAATCCCTCTAAAAATTGTGTTTTGAATTTAGTCCCTCTCCCTCCTCCCCCCCTCCTCCTCCACCACCCCCTCATTCTCATGGTTTCTCCCTCCTCCAGCAACACCCCATACACTCTGAAACGCCCCATATTTTCAAGGGTATATAAAAAAATAAAATAAAATAATAATACTACCCTTGTCCCTTGGCTTCTAGAAAGAGCCAATCCCCACCCCTTAAATAAATAAATAAAACAATTATAATAGAAATACACACACCCAACGTGAAACAGGGAAAGGAAGGAGAAAAAAAAAATCAGAAGAAAGAGAAGAAAGGGTGTGGGTGTCGAAGGAGAGAAGAAGGGAAAAAAAAAACAAAAGGGAAAGAGTTGAGGCAGTTCTTGTTCATTCTTTCACCATTGTTCTTGCAATCTCATCTTAGTTCTATGCACCCATGGGAAGTGAAGGTGAAGGGTTGGTGTTTTTGGGTAAAAGGGGCAATACCCACTTCTAGAAATTGTCTCCTTGGAGCTCTTTGAGGTAAAATCTACGACCCATGAGTATAGAAATTTACTTTGAGGAATGTTTTGAGTTGTGGGTGTTGGTATATATTAGTGAAAGAGCTCAATATTAGATTTTCATTGTTCCTGTAAAACCCTCAGTGATCTCTTGTCTCTAATCCATTTTCTATCTGTTATTGTTGCTCATATTCATTGGAAAATACTCTGGTAGCTCCTCCTGAAGGCTCTGGAAGAGATTTTGTTGGTTCTTCATAGTAGTGAGTAGCTAATCTACTTAGTGTCATTTTTCCTATAGCTATATTTTTATATATTGAGAAGTAAACTGCTTTTAAGGATAAATTTTACTACGAATATGAGTTGAAATGTTATTTCTATTTTGAGAAAAATTTGGTTTTAATGTTTATAAGCATTTTGAGGATACACGATATCACTATTAATTATTTCTCTTGCTATTGGTTTAGATTTTATGGTTCTAAAGATGTTCATGTTGTTTCTTATGATATTACTCAAGTTATTTATGTTAATTTTTCAAGTTGGTGATATTGGTGATTATGTGAATAAGTATTGATTTGAAATAAAATTGTGACTATCTCTTTTTGAATTTTGAAAGAATGAAATAAACTACTCTTGACAGTTTGGTTTGATTTTAATGAATTATTTAAAGTTACATGTTGATTGTCCATTGTGGATTCTATGAAAGAAAAACCGTTTGCTGCAACGAAGAGAGAATGCACCTATGAGTTGAGTGCTCATAGTCTTTATGATACCATTTGCTGCAATGAAGAGAGAATGCAACCTATGAGCTGAGTGCTCATAGCCCTTAAGGATTTCGTTCGCCGTAACGAATAGATAATACAGCCTATGGACTAAAGTGCTCATAGAAATATAAGTGATTACTGTTCGCCACAACGAAGAGATAATGTGGCTTATGTGCACATAGTATGTTATGGTTCCAGGTGAGGCAAGACCCCCAGGTTATGATATGATTGATTTATGACATGGAGGGTTGAGATTACTCCTCTTTTTGGTACTGATATAGTTCTTTATATGTAACCTGCTTTGGAATAGTATTATGAGTTTTAAGAAAATTAATATTTCTAATGTTGGAGCATTTTATATCATGATTGAGTTACTAAAGATTGAAATCTTGAGTTTAAAGATCGGTTTTGCAAGATTATTTTTAGATATCCTTATTTTTACTTTGTTCTTGAAATGTTTATTGGATTAGACACTCGTGGTATGTTCACTTCTCCTTCCGGTCCACTTTGTTTATTATGCTCTCACTGAGTCCCCGTGACTCACTCCATTTTCTTTCTTTTTCCGCAGATTCACAAGTAGTAGAGTAGCTAGTTTTTGAGGTTTGCAGACCTTTCCAGGGGTTATTTCTTTTGGCATGCCCTTACTTTGATGTGGTGAATAAAGTTGTGCCGACTTCAATATAATGCAGCTATAGGGACTGGGTCTTTCTTTTCTTTTTGATTGTACATGGGTAGTTGTAAATGCTATGTCACTGGTATTTTGAGTACTCTAAGGTCTTATGGAATATTATTTATGTGAATATGAATGATGAGAA
Organism: Glycyrrhiza uralensis; assembly: GCA_030159175.1. Lineage (NCBI taxonomy): Eukaryota > Viridiplantae > Streptophyta > Magnoliopsida > Fabales > Fabaceae > Glycyrrhiza > Glycyrrhiza uralensis. The sequence goes on from BRZY01000006.1 coordinate 8,775,018, forward strand.
CTCTTGTTGGTGAATTCTGGTCTATTGGTATAATTGGTGCTGACAGGTACTATTATGCTGAGATGTCTACAATACAGAGAAGACTCTACCAAATTTTTAGAAATTCTTTAATTTATGATGCTTATGTGTTAAAGTGTGTCAGACTTGCCTGCAGGCTAAGTGTATGTTGAGTTAGTATTAGCCTGTGCGCCGGTCATGACCTAAGAGGGGGTCGTTACACACTCATAATTTTTTATTCATGTTTTGCTTCAAAAAACTAGATGTTGTACTAATTTCTTTGCATTAACTGGGATTACAGGGGTATAAAAATGTGATGGAAAATTGTATGAACAACATGTTAGTACTGAAAGAGTGTCTCGAGAAAATGGGGCGCTTTGACATTGTGTCCAAAGACGATGGTGTGCCTTTGGTGGCCTTCACATTGAAGGACCACACACACTTTGATGAGTTCCAAATCTCTGACTTGTTGAGGCGCTTTGGGTGGATTGTGCCAGCATACACCATGCCCCCAGATGCTCAGCATGTAACCGCTCCGTGTTGTCATCAGGGCGAAGCGCCTTGTGGTTGATGTGGAGAATTGTTGCACGAGCTTGATTCACTTCTAGCAAGGGTGATAAGTACTACCAATGTTACGGTCACTGGAGAGGAAGCTGTGAACAATGGCAAGGTAGTGGTTGCTAAAAAGAGTGCTCTTGAGACCCAAAGGGAAATCACTACGGTTTGGAAGAAGTGGGGGTGGTGGAAGCCACGAGAGGAGGAAGGACAAGGAGGGGGTGGTGGTGGTGGTGGTGGTGGTGGTGGTGGTGGTGGAGGGAGAGGGTCACATCGTGATTTGATTAATGTCACATGCTCCTTCTAAATATATTAAGTTTTGATTTTAGTCCCTATAAATAACCATGCAAGCAAGCCATGTAATCCCTACAAATATATAATATTTTAGATATCGTCCCTACAAAAATTACTATGAATCAGATGGGTTGGGTAAATGATGTGTCAAATGACTTGGCAATGTATGTGAGTCACGTAAGATTTTTACAGAGACCTCACTGTGCCATGTCAGCAGTCAACGCAAAAGATAGACCTAAATCAAAAAAATTATTTCTTGAGGGACCAAAAAACTTTGACTTTTTATAGAGGGACTAAATTTAAGATGTGCATATTTAGAGGGACAAAAACATGTTAAAGCCTAGAATTTATTTAATGAGATTTTTAATAGAAATAAAATGACATTTATGAGGTTATTCAATTTTCTAAGAAAGCCATGGCCAAAAAAGAAAAACCAAATGAAGCGAAACAAAATTGCTCCACGCAATAGCAGCGAAACGTCGAGGAGAAGAAAAGAAACCAAAGAAAAGCCCCGAAAATTACAAATTTATTTGGCTTCAAAATTGGAATTCCTCTGGTAATGGGCAGGACCCAAAAATTAGAATTCCTCTGCAATGACGATTCTTCAAACCGATATAATCCATTCATCTCTTCTGGAAATTCAAAACTTTGACTGATACAGCAAAACTACCAAAGAATAGGAGAACAAATCCAAAAAGCACTATCACTGAAAGCCCCACGGACGAAAATCCGTTGATTTTATTTTCATATCCAAGACTAGCAGATAAATACTCTTTCACAGTGCCCTCGAATCCAGGTCCCACAATTTTGGTTTCCACATCACCAAGCTGAGACGTGATAATACCTCGTAACGTCCACTGAACAGGGCAGATATAATAGAACCAAATCCACCATCCCGGAATATTCTGAGACATTGCAACAGTCATTGCCATTAGAAGCCAGGAGAGAAACAATTCAAAGGAACAATTTAAAAGTATAGCATAGAACTCACTGATTTTGGGATGAGAAAACCGGAAAGAAGATTCCACAGGGAGTAAAATGCTGAAGAAATGACAGCTGCTAGCTGTTGAGAGGATGTAAGACCAACAGCCATCATGCCGTAAAAGGTGAAGTAGGTAAACGTTAGGAACATGAACAGAAGATAGAGAAAAAACTTCCCTGCAATAAATAAAAATTATCCATTACAGCAGGCACATAGATTTTATTTACGTGTATCATCTACAACCATTTCTGCCTTCTCCTTTTCATCCGAAAAGAAAGCATAGTTCAGATAAAAATTAAAATTGGAGAGGTAAAATGTCATTTTCAAGAAAGATTGAAGAAAACAAAATGCATTTTCACCTTGATTTTGAAATATAAACGAATTTTTTTTTGAGAGAAAAAAAATTTAGATTTGAGGTATGCCCCTATACAAGATCAGAGAATACCATCAACCTCAGCGACTGTTTATTGTGGAATTTACTTATAACCTATCAACGAAAGAAATAAAGAATGTTACCGGCTGTCCTCTCAAAATTGATCATAAAGTATGTTATTACACCAAATACTATTGTCTGAACAGCAATGTATGGTATTTCTACAAGCCCCTGTCAATAAGATTAAACAATCATGTTAAGTAACAAAACCGTAAGATTTTAATTACAAAATTTTAAAACTAGAGATTTGATTTATAAAAATTCAATGATATTGTAGGGACTTGCAGATTAATTTAATAAAAAATTAACAACGAAATTATTTCAAGTATTGTGTGACCTACCTGGGCTGCTGCATATGCGATAGGAGAGTACATTCCTGCTGCTTTCTCTCTATAAAATACTGTCCTTTCTATTGAAACAATCGGTTGTACAGAAGAAGCGTTGTTTACCCCAAGAAACAAGCTTGCGGAGTAAAGAGCTCCCATGACCACAAACAGTTCTTGAGTTGATGCCCTACAGAATATTAATGATACTGTTTCATTAGTACCAGGGTTAGAAATTAATGACAACTGCGACGATATATATACAACATTAATGTTACACACACACCCACCATACACCCAATTCTCTTATTTTACTCATTGGGGTAGAGTGTAGTGTGGGTGTGTGGGTGTTAGTGTATCATAGCTTATATACCATGTCTTAGAACAATCCAATTTAAATATATAATAGTTCCCTACAGTATTAACTTATATCAAAAGATCTCAAAAACTAGTTATTTTACCACTTGCAGATGAAACTTGTCAAACAGAGCCAAAGTCTCGCTGAGTTCCCCTTTGGTTTAGTTTTACATTCAAAAAATATTTCCCATTCAACAAATGAGAACATAAAGAACGATTACCTTTTTGAACCAATATCCCAAAATACGGTACCAAATATCAAAGCACTGACTGTGGTGAAGAATAGCCTCATGGCATTGTATGGTGGACTTCTCCAGTATACAAGATTTTGTTTCCATAAGCATAGAAAAAACTGGGACAACAGGTTTTGTGAATACATGGTGTCAAACTTCAGTGGTTCTGAGCCGGCAGGAGGAAGTTGAAATTGCATAATAGAAGCTTCCACCCCCCTGAGAAAAACCAGTTTAATCATTCATCTGAAAATTAATATTTCTATTCTACCACCTGTTGCATTAGGGTTGTAACTTCTTGTTTTTATTTCCATTTCTAGAACATGAGCCTTTTATTCGTATCATTTCTCTCCAACCTTAACTTAAAAATAAGAACGAAAAGATTTTAGCAATAGTAGTTAAGAAACATATTAGAAACACCTGTACTGATCTGACTTCTTATAAATATCTGCAAAATCTGCATCAATTCTCTCTTCAACAGCAGGTGTAGTGACCTCAAGCACCCAGGTAGCCGGATTGTAGCCACTTGGAATAGGGGGGATTCCACTGATTCTCTGCAGAGCAGATAGGAAACAAACCAAAAATTATAAACAACACAGGAAAGCACACATGCATCCTGACATTTGCTTCAAAAAATAAATCCACAAAAAACAGAAAATCAATGAGGCTTAGGCAGAGGCATTTCTGAGTCATACTTGAGGTCATGGATAGTTTAGGCATTTAGAAATGCAAGATAAGAAGATCAGAAGTTAAATCTAAACAATAAAAGAATGTTTCTTTAATATGAATGATGGAATTCTTAGTTATTATCCATTGTCCTGATTATCTCTCTCATCTCATTCTCACTGTATGTTTTTTCGACCATGATGTTTGAACACCTATTTATCTTCAACATTTATCCAACATCTCTTTCTTTTTTTATCCCTTTCTTCTTATCACATCACCCATGTATCACATCTCTCATTTCCACCTTGATGTACTGATAACCGTAATCAAGAAGTAACAAGTCGTAATAATAATAATAATAATAATAATAAAGCAGCAGACACAATAGCAACAACTAAATTGTAACGTCACCTGAAAGTAGTCTATCATTATCTGTGACTGCACACCAAGCTTTCCCCCATATATTACTCGTCCCCCACGTTTCATAAGAAGTAACTGGATAGCAAAAACCAATGTTAGAGTCTTTGATTGAAGCAAGTGCACTATTAGTTATCAAAACAATCAACTGACTGAAAAGATGTAATTAACTAACTTCATCAAATGCTTCAAATATATCAATACTTGGTTGATGTATGGTGCAAACCACAGTTCTTCCAGTATCAACAGTGTTACGAACAGTTCGCATAACAATCGCTGCTGCCCGTGCATCAAGTCCAGATGTAGGCTCATCCATAAAAATAATTGAAGGGTTTGCTACAAGCTCCACTGCAATTGTTAATCGCTTTCTCTGCTCTGTTGATAAGCCAGAACTACCCGGCATACCAACCAAAGCATCTCTCAAAGTATCAAGCTCGACCAGTTTCATTACTTGTTCAACAAATTCCTGTAAAATATTCCATTAATTAAAGCTTGCAAATGATTCATTCTAGAGTCAATACAGTCAGATATACAACGTGTCACTCACTAAACAACTTACACGTCTTTTATCAACGCTGATTTCCTTTGGAAGGCGATGAGATGCAGAAAACCACAGTGACTCCTCAATTGTTACTTGAGGAGAATGTATATCATTTTGTTCAACATATCCTGATATTCTGGCAAATGTCCGTTGCACTTTTGGGTAACCAGATATTTTGATGTCCCCTTCAATATACCCTCCAGTTTTCCTGCCAGCAAGTACATCCATTAAAGTGGTCTTTCCAGCCCCACTAGACCCCACTAATGCTGTAAGGACACCCGGTGAGAAAACTCCGCTTACATCTGTCAAGAGCTGCAACCTTGTTTCAGGTAAGCCTTGCTTTCTTATTTCCTGTAATATAAATTCCTTTAGAACAGGTTAGCGGAAAAGAGATTTCTCCTATATTTTCTGGTGTTTATGTCTTTACATATATATAACACAGTATTTTATAGAACTAGAAATTAAAAATACCCCACCTTCGGCATATCAACAAAATAATTGACATTATGGAATGTCATTGTCAATGGTTGAAATGGAAGAATCATTCCTCTCGCAGTACTGTTGTCTCCTGTAGATCTGGTTCTGGTACTCATTTCATAGCCCAGATTACTAACTGCAAAACCTATTCAAGCATTGCGAGACATTTTTAAATGCATTATCAATTTTTAAATATCTATGGTCCAACAAAGTGAAGTAGATAGACATTTATTCATGCAAATTATGGCCAGCTCATTACCGTCTCTTGAAGAATTCTTTTCTGAGTCATCATCAAGAGGAATAACTGTCCGTGCCTTATGAAGTGCTATATTAAAAGAAATAGAGACAAAGGAAAAAAATAAAGAGGATTAAATGAGGATAACACAGTACCAATATGTATGCCTACAAATTCACTGCCCAATAATAATTATATATCAAGAAAGAATGCATGCCCTGAAATGGGAAAATATTATTCAAAACTTACGATTCAGATAGGCCAAGGCCAGAGTGACCATGTTATTGAAAAAAATTGCATAGACTATTAAAATTCCAACACCAGCCCAATACCAGTAATCATCACTTGGTAGGCTGTGTAATTGGAGGACGTTGTAACCAACAGTGCTGTACCCAATTGCTGATTTCTGCACACAATGAACATTACAATCTTTAAATCAAGTTTTAGCACAAGTTAGAATAGGCCTAAGCTTTGTCCATGCGAAAAGCCTAAAAGGATATCATGTGAGAAGGTACTAGAATAAAAATCATTATTGATAGAGGCTGCTGCGGGGTAGAGTTGGTCCTTGACAGCAATAACACATGAATTCGTTGACAGAAAAATAAGAAACTTAAATAGCTAAATAAAATACCTTCATCCATCTGGTAGCAGTAAATTCATTAACTGTAATTGCACGTTGTCCATAGGTAAGGGGTGACAACCAGTAGCCCCAAATCCACCATGGCTTAATCATTGCTGAAGGAATATAACAACCAAATCACTAACAGTCTAACAGCAATGTAGTTAACATTTCTCTAACAATTTTTGGGGTTCCGCGCCTACCTTTAGGGACAATAAATCCTCCCAGCAAGAATATAATCAGCAGTGCAGCTGCTCCAAATGTATTGGCAAGAACTATATCTCGTGCAATAGCAGCCATCATCCGGAAGAGACCTATTGCCATTTGGTGCACTACAAAAAGTAAAAACATGTAGCGAAAAAACCTGAAACATTTAACAAATTTGCAATGATTACGAGGGTAACAGAGAAAAATCACAACATAAAAATGTAACAAAATTAGTAACAAAAAGATACCTTCCCGCTGCAGGGGCAAATCCAACAGTGTAATAGACAACAACAGTCCATATAACTGCCTCAATAATGGAGTAAGGTACACGGAGAATCCAACTGGTAAAAGACCATGCCCATGCAGGATAGAATAAATTATCCCTTTGCTTGTAAAATACTGGAAGCCGAGTTATCATAAGAGGCAGCTCAGAAAACCCATTAAACATCATGTGAACCAGCCCAAAAAATAGAGCAGAAAGATAAAGGTTTCCGTAAGCCTCATCTGTAGGATGCAACCTTGTTCGCAGGAATATTGTACATGTGACAAATCCAACGAAAGCAACCTTGCGCGACATGAGAAAATGTAAATACATAGAAATTGAGAAAAAAATTGAGAAATTACAAATATTATATTTCTCCCCAAAACCAGCTGTTATTAAGTAATTAAACATATGCACATAAAACAAATTGCAGCTATCGTAATTTATGATATGGTAATCTTAAGTGTTAACTATCAAATCGTATATCCCCTAAGAACAATATTTTTAATTTTTTATCAGCTAACTGTCGAAAAGATACAAGCTGAGAAAATATATAGTCAAACAAAATAAGTCAATAGCAATTCATAGATATCATAAAAAGCAAATAATTTAAGTAACACTTTGAGGAGCCAAATCTTTAATTAAAAAGTCCAACTTGATCAGTGCTAGAATGCTAAATCTTAAGTTGGTTTCCATTTAGTGGGTGTTTATGAACTTATCAAATTATCAGTAAGACATTCACTCTGAATAAAGGGATAACTTAGTGTTATAAAACTCCTACCATACGAGTTTCTAATAGGCTAATTTCACGTCTAAAACCTATATTGGGAAAAATCTCGAGTCCTACATCCACTAGAGATAAGCCTAAATAGAATAGAAAGCTTAGACAATCTTTACCTTACAAGCCAGTTTTATAAGAATGAGTTGGACCCATTAAATCTAAGATCATAAAACTAAGATGGTATAGAGCCACAAGCCAATCTAAGAACCTGTGTGACCTTTCGCTACATGGCAACAACTTCAACAATTGCATCAGATCCCATTCAAGACATTCACTCTAAATAGATATATCTAAAATAAAACAGAAGAAGAGACCATTTAAAGGCCTAACTACATGCATGATGTCCTATGATATGGACTCATGGTAAAGGTTGAACGAAAAGAGAACATGGACATGAGGCAGTCAATTGCTATAAAACTATAGTATATATATGAATATAAAATTTCTACCTCTTTGAAACTGTTTGCTATGTTCCTTAACAGTACTATTCAATTCAAAAGTATAAAATGTTTTGGGCTTGGATTATTTAAACTCTAAGATTACGACCATATCATGTCTTTCAATTAATAAAGACTTCAATTGTATAAGACTAATAAAATCTTTTCAATTTTGAAATGAGAAAAGGAGTTGAAAGAACAAGTGTAATCACCATATCTAATCAAGAATACCTGAAAGGTTCTAAAAATATAAAGAAAACTATGTCTTTTTATCAAAAGGATTTCACGTTGAAAGCAAGCTTTAGTCATCTCCCATTTTGACACAGCAAATTTATTTCTAGCCAAAGCTGAAGTATGACACTTTGATTTATCATATGGTTGAGCCTGCAAGGATTCCATTTGGCTTCCAAATCTGGAATTTCTAAAGGCTTCTGCAATCTCACGAACTGAGACAAACCCATATGGTTTTGAATGATCAGCCCAATATTTTGCTTGATCTTTCTTAGAGGTCACCTGACAAAAGAAAAAAGTTAAACAAGAATTAAACCAAGTACTTGATCCTAAAAGTATGTTCAGAAGATATACCTCCTGGAGAAAGTCTGCAATCCCCTTACGTGGTGGAAGTTGAAAACCTATTGACTGAAAAAACTCAAGCACATCTTCTCGAGGGCCTTCGTATACCACATGCCCTTCTGACAGAAGCACCAGATCATCAAATAGCTCAAATGTTTCAGGAGCTGGCTGAAGGAGAGCCATGAGTACTGTAGCATCCATCTGATGAACAAAATTCTTTATGCATTTTACTATCTGGTATGTAGTAGAGCTATCAAGTCCAGTTGATATTTCATCCATAAATAGTGTTTTTCTGGGACCAACAATCATTTCTCCTAAAAGATGCAATACAAGATGTCATTGGTTGCTGCAACTGGACGACTTAAATCAGAGTCATCACAATATATAGTTGAAGTCTTCTAGTTCAGAAGCAATTAAAAAATTAATAAAATTAATCACTTTTAGACTTCTAGATACTCCTATTTATCAGTCCAAAAAGCAATATGCTATTGCTAACTACAATACAAGCACTATTAACAGAAACTGTGTCAGTACAAACAACAACAATAGCTTTTGCACGGTAATGTATCTTTCCACTATTGATATCCTCCCACCCAATGTTGAAAACAGAATAATAACTGAAATCTCCTTTTGATTCTCTCCTAATAATAAATTCCAAATTATATTAGAAACATGAACTTCACCTAAAGAAAAAAAAAAGGAGGATCTGGGACAGAAACAAACAATAAAGACGCTGAAAACAAATGCAGCTGATTCCAGAAGAACAGAGAGAGAAACCTGTTGTAACTCTCTTTCGTTGCCCGCCGGAGACCCCCCGAAGCATGTCGTTACCAACTATTGTGTCTGAACATATATCGAGACCAAGAACTTTCAAAATGTAGTCAGTGTTTACACTGTGCTTTCTACCCCCAACCGATGATGCCTGTGGGGTTAATCAAATTTCACGTAAGACATTAATTAGGACATCCGTTATTTTCTATACTACTACACATTTAAGATGATAACCTTCATAAATGCGTCAATTTCTGGACTAGGCCGTATATTCCTTTCATTCTCTAGGCGGCCCAGATCTTTCGTATATGCTGTAAGAATAAGTTGAAAGAGAAGACGGAAGTGGAAGAAAGCAGTAAATAAACTTGTCAGAAAGTTGTGAGACTTAAAAGCATTTTGCGGTAGAAAATTTATCGTCAAATATATAAAATACTTCAACATAATAATGCTAGTATACCTGCAAAACCTTCCTGTGCACCTTGACATCTAGCAGCAAAGTCCAGAGTTTCTCGTACGGTCAGTTCTGCAATGTGATTATCTGTTTGGCTAATGTATGCTGAAGTCCTTTTGACATAAAACTCATCTATCTCATGGCCGTTGTATGTTATACTACCAGTTTTCTGTAGAAATAGAGCAGTAAGAAAAAAATTTGTTAAGAGTGGCAACATTATCAAATGAACATAGGTTTTAGAAGAATGTTGGGAGGCCTATCTCAATGACGGCTTAGGATTTGGAAAAATATTAACATGGGATGGCAGAATTCCAAACAAAACAATCAAAACTCATGAGCAATGCATTCTTTCAAATGCACACATTATTAATGAATACTATCTCTGGTTTCATATATAAGAGAATTTAGAATTATTTTTTTGTTCAAATTATAAGAAATATGGACTCATTTTAAATGCATCAATTGTATAAAATTCCTTTTATACTCATTGGAGAAAGAATAATATATTTGAGAATTAGGAGTGATTTAATGTCATTAAATATATAAGTCACTATTTTAATCATTTACTATGAGAGATAATCTTGAAATAAAGTTTATATTAATTACAACTAACTCATTTAACTATATTTTATTGATCTTTGTGAATTAGGTATTTGTCTCTTATATATGGACCGGAGGTAATAAAATTTAGGGTTAAATATATTTTTGGTCCCTGTAATATTTCAGATTTTGAATTTAGTCCCTATAATAAAAGTCATACTTTTTTAATCCTCCTTTTATTTTATTTTTTGATTTTAGTCCCTGGAGTGAGTTGATCGCTTATGTGGCACTCCTACGTGGCAAAAATGCTGACATGGCCTTGCTGACGTGGCTTGTATAAATGGCACATTACCTTATACATCCCTATAAACATATTACGTTTTGAATTTAGTCCCTCTAAAAAAAACGTATTTTGAATTTAGTCCCTTAAAATTTATATTTTGATTTTAGTCCCTTAAAATTTATATTTTGATTTTAGTCTCTCTCTCCCCTTTCCCTTCCCCACCCTTCTCTCTCCTCGGACCTCACCCACCACCACCACTACAACCTCCTCCTCCTCTATCCTCCACCCTCCTCCTCCATACAACAACAACAACAACCCCTCTCTCTCCCCACACCTTCCCCCTCCCCCCATTAACCTCACTCCCGTCACCCCCCCCACACCTTTCCGCTCACTTCCATCGTCCCCCCTCCCCCCATTCTCATATCTACCCCCCGTGGCCGCCGAGGAAGAAGGAAACAGAGAGACAGAGAGAGAGAGAGAAGCGAGGGAGGAGAAGAAGAAGAAGGCCCGAGGAGAGAGAAGGGTAGGGAAGGGAAAGGGGAGGGAGAGAGGGGTTGTTGTTGTTGTATGGAGGAGGAGGGTGGAGGATGAATGATGGAGGAGGAGGAGGTTGTGGTTGTGGTTGTGGTTGTGGTGGTGGTGGCGGTGTGGCCCGAGGAGAGAAAAGGGTGGGGAAGGGAAAGGGAAAAGAGAGGGACTAAAATCAAAATATAAATTTTAAGAGACTAAATTCAAAATACGTTTTTTTTAGAGGGACTAAATTCAAAACGTAATATGTTTATAGGGATATATTAGGTAATGTACCATTTATATAAGTCATGTCAGCATTTTTACCACGTGAAAGTGTCATATAAGCGATCAACTCGCTCCAAAGACTAAAATCAAAAAATAAAATAAAAAAAGATAGAAAAAATTTAATCTTTTTAACAAAAACCTAATTCAAAAACTCTCTATATTATAGGAACCAAAAATATATTTAACCTTAAAATTTGTCAGTAACTCTCATTCTCTTTTGAGTAAAATCAATTTATTGGCGACGCAATGATGGAAACCAGAAACCATTATTACAAAATCCCATACCCCATCTCAAGTCTCAACTATACGTCTCTGATACTCTGATTTAAAAAGATCTCCATTTGTATGATCAGACACAGAAATGGACTCAAATCCTCCAATCTTTCTTTTGGTGTCCATCAATAAAATACTCTGACTACAGAAAAATAAAATAAAAAAAAAGTGTCACGCGTACATTTCTTTAGTGCTTATGCATATCATTTTATTAAAAAAGAATTTAAAATCAACAAAAAAGATGAAGGGAAAAAATTAATTAATGCCACATAGAAAATGTTTTTAAATATTAGTTTGGTAAAATATGTTTGATATTAAAACAAACACAAACACAGAGAGATATGTAGTAAGCAGAAATATAAAAAAAAACTTGTAAAATAGCTTCAAATAATTATAATTACTAGCTACAAAAGATACTAATTAAAGTAACTCAACGTTCAGAATTTTGTATTTTTTTTTTGACTGAGTTCAGAATTTTGTATTGAAGACCGATAATTCTTTATATAATTTTAGAAGTAGCACCTACAATTATAACAAGAAAGTTCTTTTCTTCCCTATTTAATATTTATAATCGTGTTAGTAATAATTTTCACAGAAAAATAAATGTCTTCACATGTATTCATTTACCATGGATAGAGTGTGACCCTATTTGTATCCTTTATAAACAACAAATAAATGTGAGTATGACTTGATAAAAAATAAATAAATGTGAGTGTGACTATGATGAGAAAAGAAAGAGAACTATAATGAAATATGTGAAAGAAAATGAGGGGAAAGACGGAGGGAGATGTGAAATTGGGTAAAAAGGAGTTTGGATAAAAAATGTGTAAACAAATAGGAGATAGTTAAATCCAACGGTGTATGTTATATTTGTTGATCGGACATATTATATTGAATATTTTTATAAAAGAAAAAAATTTAATGGAAAGAGTTTATCCCTTCATAAACCAAAAAATAAAAATTTATCCCGTTGTTTTTTAAAAGAGAGTAACGAGATATTTGAAACCTATCAATTTCTAACTCTTATGCTCTTTCTTTTTATCGTAACACTCTTTCTATATCTTTCTTTTTATTGTAACACTTATCCATCGTGTTTATTACTCTCTTTTTTCTATTTCTATCACTCTTAAAGAATGTTAAGATTTGGGTGTGTAAGAATATTTTTGCTTATAAAATGCAAAAAATGATCATCCGAAAAAAATAATCATTATAACACAAATACAGAAAGCACCTTCAGGTTGTTATCAAGCTTGCCCGCGAGAGCCGTAAGGAGGGTGGATTTGCCCGACCCTGGAGGTCCAAGTAGCAAAGTCATCCTGCACTTACAGCAAAAAGTAAGATACCGGTTCACCGCACAGAGCACACATGAAAGTTCTGAAATCTGAACCTAGCTGTCAAATATAAAAACCTCTTTACCCGTGATAATACCATTATCACGTTCCGTTCCGTCCCAAATCCAAACTACTATTAGTATTACACTACGGCCCATTTCATTTTCATCATATATTAACCACAAAATATAAAACAGCTTGATTCCACTGAACTTGCCAAAAAAGGAAAAGATCAAAGACAAATCAAACCATGAACTTAAATGTTGCGTAACAATAACAATAATTTGCCACGTAAGGAAACATTCGTAGAAGAAGAAGAAGGCATATATTTTTACCTTCCAGGTTTGATGACGCCGCTGACATTGTCCAAGACGGTAATGGAATGCCGTTTAGGTCGAAATATCCTCAACTTCGTTAGGATATTCTGCGCGCAACCACTTACATATCACAATCACACCCCAAACATACATGCATCACACTCACCACGACGACGCATCGTCATAAACAACATATCAAATCAAAGCAAAGCGAAAAGAAAATAAATAAAGTAAAAGACAAAATTAACCTCAATGGCGTCGCGAGTGAAATTGATCAGAGTCGGCAAAGCTCTGGAACCGATTTGAACATCAGCACTAACGGTCAAGTTCTTGTACCTCACTTCAATCGTCGGCACCTCAATTCCAACCCTGTAGATCGCGAATAGTAAAACAACAGATCCATAATTTTGAACTCTCGCATACTCAATGTTTTAATTGCTGTTGCAATCGTGGTTACATCGCGATCGATGATATTGTCAAAAATAGCAGAAAAATGTGATCAATATCTCAATACAGTTTTAAAAACTCCAAAAATGTTAATGTTACTATCGCAATCACGGTTGCAGACTGCAGTTTAAAACCATGTGAATACCGTAGAACTAGAAAATTAAGAAGAAAAAAACAACAATAGCTGGAACCTGTCGAGGCGTTCCTTGATGGCGGAGAGGAGGCGGTAGTTGTCTTGTTCGTTGGTGGCGAGTGCCTTCTTAACGACGAGCTCGCGGTTGAAGCGGTTCAGCTTCCTCACATCGACTAAGTTTTCGGAGCCGGAGTCGGCTCCTGCCGGCGGTGGTGGACGACGAGAGGAGGAGGCGCGGAGGATGGCGTAGTTGATGCGTTTTTGCGACGGTAATCGAGCAAGCGCCTCCCATTGAAGCTCCTCCTCGTCCTCCTCCACCGTGTCTGCGTTCGACGCTCTCGCGAAGCTCTCGCTCCCTCCGATCGACCCCATCTCAAAATACTCGCTTCCATCGGAAGCCGCCATTTCTCTCACTCTCTCTATAAATGTTTTCTCTTTTCTCTCTCTGTAACAGTTATTGTGGTTTTGTTTTTGCGTCGGAGAAGCTACCGTGCCGCGAGGTTTTGAAGGCAATGTGAGATGACGGAAATGCCCCTCCCAGTTTCGCGCTGGAATTAGTTACACCTTGGGAAAATGGAAGCTCTCGCACTAATATCGCTCTCTCCTATTGGTGTGTGTCCCTGTGTGCATGCGAAATTAAATGTAATGTAGGAAAATAGTATTCGCAGGTGCTGAAGGTGGTTAACTAAATCATTGGGAATGCCTTTGTCCTATTCTTTCGATTCGCGGGTTTTATTGATTGTGAAACCAAGCTTCGATGACTCATGATTCACGTGCTAATTGTGTGCACACACTCAAATTGTTCTAGAGTTTTATACCCAAAAAAAAAATTGTTCTCGACTGTTGATAAGATTTCAATATTGAAAAAGAGTATTTACAAAATCACTATTATATGATAACATATCTGTTTGTGGTTTTGCTTTATTTAATTTCTTGTTTATTTTAAGAGGCTCTTATCTTTTTAAAATATGTAATATGTTTAGAAATTGAGGTTTTATTCAAAAAAACCTAATTATATTAGTTAAAAAACCTAATTATGTTTAGAAATTGAAAACAATGAATTCTATCAAATAACATTTTTTTTCTTTCAATTCTCTTTTTCTTTAGATAGTATAGTTAAATAAATTCCATCCATTTCTATGAGTTTTCTATCTTGCATAGATAAAGGTACAAATATTATTAGGTCAAATATATGTTTTTAGTCTTGATAAATAGGTCAATGTTTGCTTTTAGCCTCTCAAAAAAATTATCTTTTTTTAGATTTCCATTTCTAAAAATATATCATTTGTAGTTCATGTGGCCATTTTTTAAATTCAAAAGTATTTCTTAAAAATTTATATTCACCCTCCAAATTTTAATTCCCAAAATTTCAACTCAACCCTCCTTTTTCATTCTTAGAGTTGTCAATTTTGACCCAACTTGATGGCCCAGCTCGTCAATTTTGGCCCGACTTGATGGGCGAGCCCGATGTGACCGTGTTTTAGGCTATGTTGGGCTTGCTAATTATATGCTCAAAAGAAACCAAGCCATCTTGACCAGGCCCAATTGGCCCACCAAGACAAGTCGACCAGACCCGCATTTTATGTTTTTTTAGTATTTTGAGCTATTTTTCTTTGTAAATCATTCTGGTTTGACTTGGCCCGATGTATTTTTGGCTCGGATAGGCCAGAAAATGTGTGCCTCAAAGTGGAAAAGGAGGGTTTGATAAAATTTGGGAATTGAAAATTAGGATGCATGAAAATGAAATTTTAAAAAATATTTTTTAAAATTTAAAAGAAGGTCATACAGACTAAAATGATATATTTCAAGAAGTAAGAGACTAAAAAGCAAGGTAGTCAGAATCAGATCAGTCATTGAACCGATGAGAGCAGAGGTTTAAGGTTCAGAAATTTGACCGGTGTTCAACCGGGTTATAGTTAAATAATAATATTTTAATTTTTATAACATAATATATTAATTAAGATTATAATATATCAATATTAAAACAAAAAATATTAATATAATATATCATAATTTTATATCAGAACGATTTATCGTTCCAAAAAAAGGAAATTAAATACTATAAAAATATTTTATGAAAATTTTCTTCGTTGTAGTTGTACAAAAAATATACCAAAAGAAATATTTTTATAAAAACAAATTTTGATGTTTTTTTTTTGGTCAAAGGATATTCATTAGAAAAGGGCAAAACCCAAAGCCCAGAGGGCAGTACACACAGGCCTAATAACTAAATTGGCCACAGTCAAGCTTATCGCAATGTCCCTAAACATACTCAGATCAAACCATAGACATGCACCTGACATAATGCAAACACATAAACTAAACAAGCAGACAGAAAGTATAAAAAAACAGCCCACTATCACAGCAAAAACATCCAACTGAAACCCAAAAAATGCACAAAAATCTACAACCCGAACAAGCCCTTCTTCTTCATCATCCATCTCCACCCGCCTGAAACACAGTTTCTTTGAAACGACAGGTTGTGCTGGCACTAATGTTGGGGCACGATTTTGGCAGAGGCACTACCAAACAGGGGCAAGCAGACTGGTTTGGCTTCTTTGCCACTTTGGACCACACCTACTTTTGGGGCAAAACCAGTGCAAACATCAGACTTTAGAATTGGGCACACTGGACTTAGTTGGATGCACAGCTACAATAGAAACCAGATCAACAACCGAGAAGCAGAACAGTAGAACCACCACACAGCAACAACACAACACAAAAAAAAAAATAACAGTACCTTACAAACGAACAAAGAACGGATGAAAAAAAAAACAGAACAGAGGAACAAGAAAAGCGAAAGAACGAACAAAACAGCAGAGGAATAGAACCTTACAACTACAGAACCTTACAAACGGATCGGCCAACCGCCGAGACCCACCGCAACCCAGCCTCAACCCACCCCCTAACCACCACCTAGGACCCACCAAGAGGCGCCTCGAAACTGCGAAAGGGGATGTGTACGCACTCCAAACAAGGATGGCCCACGTCCGACCCGAGCTGAGGCGGCATCCACCAAACCGTAGCAGAGGAGCATTGCGGGGCGCCTGAGGTAGTGGATGTGGCACGGTGAAGGCGCGATGGTCGACTTTGGATATATCGGGAAGCAGACTCCATGGTCAACGACGGCGTCTACAAGGGCGAGATTAGGTTTTTAACAAATTTTGATTTGAAAGATGGGAAAAGAAAGAGCATAACATTGACCCACACTCACGTCAATCTTGTGTCAGGGAAGCTAGCAAGTAGTAGCCACTAGTTAGTGTTTTTAAAAAGGAAATATTTTTTAAAAAGAAACTGAAAAGCAGGTAGTATCGAAACCCACGCCATTTGCAACCCGCAATCGGCCGGGTTTTATCGGTTTTTTTTTCGATTTTACATAGATTTTTTGGTTTTTTATCCTATTCTTTTGCAGGGCAGTTTTAGGGACTTTTCGGACCGGATGGCAGTTCGGTTCCCGGTCCGAGGTCAAACTGGCCGGTCTGGTTCTGATTACTATGCTAAAAAGAGATAAAAAAATGTAGGGACTAAAAGTTAACATTTACCTATTTACAGAAAAAATATATTTAACCCAATATTATTTAATCACTTTTTTTGTAGGCATATGTTAATAAATTAGTAAATTATGTTAGTGGAGGAGATTTAAACTCATGACCTCCTTATGACTCCAACCCCTATGTCCTTTCCTTAAACCACCAAACCACATCAAGACTATCGTCATGTTAAATTTCTATATACTTGGAATTAAATCTTTTTGCTTTACATTTTACTTTCTTGATTATTAATTTTGAGATCGAGTCTCCAATTAGATATATTTCAAAAATATTTAGTGTATTTAAAAATTGAAATTTTACACTATATAAAGATTCATTTCATTCAAAAAAGCAAGTAATTATATTATATTAGTTAACAAAAATTAAAAAGATAATCTAAATAATTATATAGTTATATATACATATATATTATAATATCAATTATTAACCTTTTTTATCTATAATTATTATTATTCTTTATTATTTTGAAATAAATCTTTCACTTTTAAATAATAAATTCCACAAAATCATAGTTTTTTCTTTTAATTATTTTTTATTCCATAGAAAATATAATTGTGAAAATTCTCTTTCTTCCTATTAGTTTCCTTAATTTATCTTGCAAAATTACACTAAATGTATAAAAAGAATATTTACAAAATCACTATTATATGATAACATATCTGTTTGTGCTTTTGGAGATTAACGTAAATCAATTATCGATATCTATTATTATTAATAAATATTTATTATTAATATGACAATATTTGTTATTAACATATATAGTAATCTATATATATTTATACAAATATATTTATACAAACATATATAGTAATCTATATATATTTATATATTCTATTCTATATATACAAATATATTTATAATAACGTGAGTATAATTTAGTCAATGGACCTAAATTTTTTAAACAAATTAAATAATTAAATATATTTCATGTGTGTGTGTGTGTTATAATCTCAATTATTAACCTTTTTAATCTATAATTATAATTATTCTTATAAATTTTCATTTTTATGGTATAGTTATTAGTTAGTGAGGATAATTTTGTCAATGTATCTAAGTTTTTCTAAACACATTTTTTTCTCCCACCCAAATCCACCCACTTAAGTGAGAAAAAAAGTTTAATCCCCTCTATAACCCTATCTTTCCATTCAAAGTATTGACCCAAATAAAAAATTTGTAAAAATATATCTTCCTTTCTCTTTAATCCCTTTTAGTTTTCCTTGATAAACACTGTAATTACTAAGATGTTGGTCTTCTTTCAATAACTTCAATAATATCACACACCTCTTTCAATTTTTATTAATAATCAACCAAAGCTGAGAAGATTCCCCTTCAAATAAATCCATTGGCAAAAATAAGTGCCCTCATTTCTTCACATTCTTTTTCCCTAGTTTTTTATGCACTTCGTCAAAAATGATTTGAGTAAGTCAAATTTTGTTTTTGGCATTATGTCCAAGTGACTTGATCTTGAAAAGGTTTTCAGAATTTTGCTTGACCCTATATGTCTTTCATCCGTTGAACAATAGTCATTTCACTGTCTATGGTGGACCACTTATTAGGTGGTGCACCGCGCACTATTTTTTTTTAGCCATTAGATTTATCTATTTTTCATGGTCTTACAATATATCCTCCGCACTAGATTTCTATCCACAATATCTGTACCAGTGTTATTAAACTCCGACTGGACCGGCCGGTCCAACCGGTTCAACCAGAATCGGACCCCCTATCTGGTCTGAGTAGCTAGTTGGATCGTTTATGCTATCAACCCGGTCAGAAATCGGTCAAACCTGCTTTAAACCAGTGAACCGGTGTAAACCGGTCCGGGTCCGAGTCACTTACTACCTGATGCGTTGAAACTTAAAAATTTAAATTCGCAGCGCACTGGAGTCGAACTCACGTCCGGATGATTAATGCAGCACTCTGGAACCACTCGACCATATGTATCTCATTGACAGTACTGTAACAATTTTAATTTTTATTGTATATCTAATTATTGTTCACTAAAAGACAACGAATGTGGCACAAGTTACTAGAATCCATGTCGTGTACTTGCTTTACAAAAAGGAAAAAGCACCGCTGAGCATATTGTTTCCATTAAATATATGTATTCCAATATTATATATAATATATAATATAATATATGATATATTATACCGATTCATGCGGTTCAACTAGTGACTCACCAGTTCGACCAGTGACCCAGTACCCTGACCGAGTCGATGACCGGTCCAAATTTAATAACATTGATCTGTACTCACTTTCTTCCCCTCTCCAACGTCATCTTCACCGGTGACAGTACGACCCAGCCACCTCTGCAACCACCTTCATCGGCGTTGGCATTGCTTCTCAATCACCTTCATATTCACCTTCGCCGGCGTCAGCACGACACTCTATTTCTCTTTTTGTGTGGCTAAGTCGACACCTCCGCCGGTGTCGACACAGCTTCGAAGTTGGTTTGTATGAAACTACGTAGCTTTTGTGTTCCAGTGGGTCGTATTTGAGGGCTAGGAAGGAGAGAGGTTCCGACTTGGGGAAGAGATTTGCCATGGGGTGCGGAGCAACCATGAAGCAATCTTGTTCAACATCTTGTACGTCTTTTGCGCCGTGAGATGAAAAGAAGCGGTGGTTGTTGTTAGGGAAGTCGACGGAGGGAGTATTTCACTGCCATCCGTAGATCCGATGCGGCTGCATTGTCCATATGTTGGCAGAGTGACACCGGAGCGCGCTTTGGAGGCCACACTAGCTGCATTGTTCAAAGGCAAAGTCGTGAAACCACGGAAAAGGGATAGATTCGGGCGCAACAATGGACTTGAGGTTCTTGCAGTAGCTCTTTATTCATTTCAACAATTGGGCACAACCGTGAATGTGGCCGCCGGCGAGCAAGCCGACTCGGACATGACCTCGGACGAAGCAGAAAGACGCGACTTGGGTTTCTTCTGTCAGATCTAATTGGGGAGGAAGCATAGATGCTAGAAGCGAGAGGGTTTCAAGCTTCAAGTTTTAGTTTCATGTCTTTGTCCCTATTCCGGCAATCGGAGGGGCGGTTAGCGGAAAGGAGAAGAGGAGCAGAGGATTGGGGAGAATAGAGGTGGAGCCGTGCGTAGAGGCAGGTGGGGGAGGAGTGGGGTGGGGTGGGATTCTGTGAAAAAGGATTGAGTTGTTCTCAATTGAATTGGCCATTGATTTTTTTATCAATAAATCCAATAGCCATAAAAGTTTTGTGAAAATTTTACAATTAGTGGTTCATCATGAACCACCTATAAGGGTGGTTCACCCTAGAAGCCACCTAAGTTGGGCAAACTAGTGATCCTCTCGAACTTTGCTTTCATCTTCCATGCATGTTTGGTTTATATTATCATCACACATGTCCCAAGGTCAAGGTGGAACAAAAGCTACTATTAGCGTGTGCGGAACTGCAATTACCCACCCTAAACGAGCGTCCTTTCTTTCCCTCACCGTGGAAACTGGGTCTGGTAGCTTCTGAGCAATCGCGCAATTGAGTTTCTCTCACGGCGGTTCCAAACATATGCTATCTATATAGCTTTGAAGTGAACGCGCTTACGCATGTGAGACACCATCCACTGCAAAAACAAACATGTACTATATCTGTTTAGGATAAATTGTTGAACAAAGGAACGGCCTTCTATACTTCCAAGCATTCAAAGACATTGCAATATTAAGACAAAAGCATGAAGACAGGATGCCAAACTAAAGCTTGAATACAACACATTTACAAACATTTAAGAGAAAAGGTAAAAGTCCAACAAAATCTACTATTATATCCTAAAATACTATGGAGCATTGCCTTCTATTATGAACATGATATGATACACTAGCACCACAAAAGGAGAATGGTCACATAAGAAGTCAGCCAGGCCTGCATCTTTACACAAAATCACTGCTCCATAACAAACATACAAAATCTTCCATCCAAGGGAACAAGCCAAAGAAGATGGCTCACTGTGATAAAAGCACTTGTGCAGCCCCAAAAAGACAACTAGGAAGGGAGCTTGGCCACCGATAGAGGGTTAGCGCGCGGTTGTTGGATTGAAAAACCTTCAAAAAAAATAAAGAACATCTTAATACACTGCAGCACTGGTTTCACAATTTAGTGATTCTTCTTGTTCTTGCAGCGAGTCAATTTCCACTCGGTCTTCTTGGATTTGGACTTCTTGAGCTTGGAAATGAATCCTTCATCGTCGGATTCATCGCTGTTATTGCCGCCATTCTTCTTATTCTTCTTACCGCGTTTCTTCTCAGCTCTTCCACAAACCACAATTTTCCTCTCATCCTTCTCCTCGACAGGCTCGGACTTCTCCCTGGGCTTCCAAATGAACAGAGATCTGAAAAAATAAAGCCAGGTAAGTCAAATAGCCAAGCAACCAATTATAATTTTTTATTGATAGTAAATAAATGAGATGTAATATTAAAAAGAAACTATTTATATAATTTTTTATCAAATGACTATTCATCTATAGTATTTTCATGTAAATAGAGGAAAAAAGCTCTATGGAAAAATGATGATTCAATTCTATGCTCTGGACACGAAATATCTGCAAGATAGGGTCACAATTTGTATCGATCAAACAAATCATTAGAATTCGCTCCCAAAGGTACTAATACTATAGCTTTTTACACTCATTGTTGAAGTCAAAGTCCTATATCTAACAAATTCATAAAATTGTTAAAGCATTTACTTAATAGTTGTAAGTTGACACATTGGTAATTTGTATATACTTGTATATCTGACCTTGGCAGAGCCTGAGCTATGTCAATATGATACATCTATTTCATTTTTAATGGAATAAAAAATCTTATTTAAGAGCCCTTGTAAATTAAAATTTCAATTCTAAAGGTTACATCATTACAGAAGGCTAAAAAGTATGAATTTTCTCCAGACAAGTAAAATTTCACCGGCCAAAAGAAATCGTGAACTTTTGTCATAGATAAAATATGAGAAAAATCAAAAGTTTCATTATCTACTTCTAGTAATAGGATTAGCAAGACAATGTAAGATAAACAATACCTAGAACTCCCAGATGCCAGGATATCATCGTGTGGATGCAGCTTATTCACTGGACTGATGGTTGTGATGTTTAGGTCCATGACTTCTGCTACCAATTGGCCTGTACTGATATCTATAAAATCAATGGGATGCAGGGCTGCACCATTATAATTCTCACTTATGTAACGACCAACAACAGCAAGCGACTCCGATGGATCCTGCAATTACATAAACATTACTGTTCGTCTGTTTCTAAAAAACAGAAGAAAAGAAAAAAGGAAACATCAGAAACAACCGGCACAAATTTTAAAACCAAAAGGTCACCTTTGGATCCCATTCAGCTTTGAAGGGGGTCAAATGCCGATTGAAATCATGACTATGCACAATTTCTCGGCTGGGAGAGTCCATATTGCCAAAGATAGAATCCCATATACGAAGACGGTTGTCCTGTGATGTAGTAAGAATTTTGCTCCCAGATAACGGAGAGAAATATGCAGAGTTAACAACGCGCTTGTGCTCAAGGTCATAAATGGATGATCCAGCTTCCATTCGACGCATATCCCAAATACGAGCCTAAAAAAAAGAAACCATTCTATGTTTCAAAGGCTAGTACATTCAGCATGTAACAGATATTCAATTATCAACTAAATAACTTTAATATATGGATAAAAGGGAAGAACTCACAAAATGATCATTTCCACAAGTCAAAAGGATGTCTGGTTGGATTGGATTGCAATGGATACCGACAACTTTGGTACCTTTTTTATGGATCAAAATTGCATCACCATTCTTGTGGTTGGACCGCATATCAACCCTACAAAAGCCACAGGAGGTTGCATATATTTGTCAAGCTAATTTGTTTCACAAAAAAAAAGTGAAAACATGACTACAGATTAGAGGACTAGAATTTCTATTCCCTAAACAAGAAAAACCCCATAATTAAAAGGTTCTCTCATGCCTCCCTTGAAATATTTTAAATCAATAATAAACAAAGGTCAGGTCTTGCAGTCTGCAGATATCGAGTGCTGTTAGATTAAAAACTTCAAATTAATGAATTATTAATTATTAATGTACTCAATAAGTTGTAAGATTATAAACAGTGTGCTCTGCTAAACAGCCTCCTAACAAATGTGCAACAGTTACATTGCACTTTAACCACTAACTTCCACAAATGGCTGTGCAATGAAAAGATCCAAGAAAAAGAAAAAATGTTCAAAATTTATAGTCAGCCAAATTTGACGCAGGAATAAATTACAATGGAGGACTATATGACACCCAGAAAGATAGTAAAAGGTAAAAACCAAAGTTAAGCGGGTGGGCCAAAGGAAGTCACTTACAAGTGAAGAAAACCAAAGTTATCAGCAACAAGCACAAGGCCTTTCTCCCAGTTAATATCCATGCCATAGAGCATTTTCCAAGTGTTCGGACCCTAATAAAAACAACATATACAAATAAACTTTTTATTGCAAAAAGACAAGACAAACTTTTACAGGAAACTTCAATGAATCTTCTTTTACATTATTCTCATTGTTACCACCACCTCATCCCCCAAAGTAAAAGACAAAGCCAAAATAATGACGCTACAAATCTTTCCAATTAAATCCAAAAATTCAACCAGGATGATTTTGGCTTACTCTCACTTCTTTCCCACAGATATCAATATAGCCCCAGCTTCCCTATCCTGGCACCCCCTCCAAAAAAAAAGGGCCACCACAATCATAAAAACAATTATGATCTTACAGCATAACACAACTGGAAGTGAAGGGCAGGGAAAAGAAGAAATCATGATAGGTAAAGTGTCCCCAGATATTATTCACAAATAGAGCATTCCAGAATTACCTTGAGTACATCCATGTAGCCAAGAAGTTAAAGCGACATAGGTTATGAAATAAGCTAAGAAAAAATGTTTAGAGAAAAATGTTACCTGCCATCCTCCAGGATTCAGGTTCATCGGAGAGGATGATAATCCAGTCTCCAAGTCAGTACAACTAATGGTTCCATCTGAAGATGCAGAATAGACCATACAATCATTTGTAGGATTAAACCTACAAAGTTTTCCATTTAGAAACTAACATTTAGAGTTCAGCCTATGACATGCAAATAAATGCAAAGCAATGGGAGAATTACAAGAGTACATGGTTTCATAAAACAACTTACCTCATGTTATTCAGTATACAAGAATGTATGTTCCCATAGACTACCTTCTCATGTACTTTTACAAAATCCCAGACTCCAAGTTGTCCTTTCTTTTAGGAAAAAAGCAGGAAAGAAGGAATCAGTGGCTAAAAACAAAGGCAACCTTAAAATTAAACCGAAGCAATGCAATTTACTGTACTAACCTTATCTCCTGATAAAAGGATATTATTCTTTGTCGGGTGGAACTCCAAGCATGTTACCCGTCTACTGTGATATCTGATAACAGCACAATTTACTTGGTCTGGGATCACATATTTGGGCTTCATCTATTGCATAAAACAGGAAAACATGAATTTTAAAACAAGAATCTCATAACAGTAACACTAGGGTCTGTGATGAATAGCTTGGAACAAGAGAATACATAAACATTATGGAGTCATATAAATGACTAAAAATTAAAATGGGACTCAATGATTTATGTAAGTATATTAAGAAAGAAAAATCCAATTATTCACCTACACAATGACAAGATTTCAAAGGATCCTAAGCATAAGCAAAAGTACATATACATTAATGCTAAGAATGAGTGTAGAATATTATCAACTGATGCAACTTGTAGCACATATCATTCAGTAGAATCAGTACTACACAAGTACATAAGTTGCAAGATCATTAGCTGGTTATGACTAAAAGAAGGCTATACTGTCTTGCAGTGGAAACCAATAGTGCTGCTTGAAACAAATTATGATTTATGATTATAATAATACCACATTGAAACAGGTAAAAAAGTTCCCAACTGCAAAATAATGGCACAGAACAAATGAAAAATCCTACAATTCTTAACAACTGAAGTAAATTTCTTTTTTTCTTAAAAAAAGAAAATGTTAACTTAGGCTTACTGAAGGAATGGCTGGTCTTAGCTGGCGTTCAAACACATACTCCAAAGGTTTACATGTTTTTCTGCGGGGCGCCGGAATAACACCATGCTCAGTAGTGACCCGATGGGGGCAATTCAAAGTGGTATGTCCTTCAAGTCAAAAGCACAACAGATGATAAAAAAAGGGGGGGAAAACCTCAAGTAGTTAACAAGTTACAATCAGGCAAGAGAGAACAAATAAGACAAGATCACAAATGGAAAGTAAAAGAATTTAACTACTACACACTGACAGTGTAAAATAGTTTTACACAGACATCCAATCATATCTCACCATTAGATATCTGTGCAGATATTCTAAGAAGTAATGTTAACATGTGGCACCATAGTGATATATGATTGATATCTATGTAAAAACCTTTTACACGGTCGATGCATAGTTATTAAATTCAAAGTAAAATACTATCAAACGTTCAAAGCATCATCCATCAAATCAGCATACCACATTCACTTAAAAAAAGAGAATGCCAAAAGAAACAAACAGTGTGAGGAAGATATAAGAGTTACCACTGACCAGGAGTTTTACACAGAAAGCAAGGCTTCATTGGGCAATCAATATAGGTAGCACCCTTGAAGCCTGCTTCATGTCCAGGCTTCTTACATACCTACAAGAGAAACACACCATCAACAACAATACCCAAGAAACCGTTCCAAAACTGATCATAAGAAAAAAGAAGCAACTTTTATATAAAAAAAAAAACTTTTATGGAGAAGGGAAAAAAAAAAGGAGTAACCTTGCAAACTTTTTTGAGACTGATAGTGATGAGTGCTTTCCCTTTCCTGTTCGTGTCCAAACCCACTTCCAGTTTCTCAATCTTCCCATTTTCAGTAACCCCATCTTCTTCTTCAAGCGTTTCTTCTTCTTCAAGTGTTTCTTCTTCTTCTTCTTCTTCGGATGAACTCTGTTCGGAGTCAGAGTCTCTCTCAATGAGAACCTTGGGGAACGAGACTCTACGAGTAACTGGTGCCATTTTTCGGGTCCTTTTCACTGTGATGGTTGAAGCGGGAAAATAGAAAGCCACGCACGAGGACAAAAAGAGAAGGGTTTTTGAGACTTGGGAGTTGGGACTTTGGGACAGGAAATGTGGACAAACTGGGAATGAACACGATTACACCACTTGTTTTTTGGTTGGTTTTGGAGGACACACGTCACGCGTGTGTTAAATTACAGATATGCCCATTCTTTTTAGGGATAGAAATGAAGAAAGACAGTTATCATAATTCATGGACGGATATAGAAAAAGAAAATGTTGTCAAACTCCCGTGAGTAAGAAAAACTTCAATTTCTTGTATGTATTTAATGGATATGGATATTAATGGATATATGTACTCCTTTATTATTTGCATTTGGCTAAATAAAATATGTTTCCATGTAATTTGTCTTTTTCATAAACTTAAAAAAAACCTTATTTTAATACTAAACTTTTTTTTTCTTTTTAAAGTGAAGTATTGATTTTAAAAGAGCTAAATTCAATGAAATCTATGAACATAATAAGAGGGATTATCAATTTTTTAACTATTTTTTTCTCTCATTTAGAATTTAATAAGTAAAATAAAATCATTCAAACAAAATATAAGTTCATTCCTAACTAGTAGCATGAGGGCTAACTTCACGTTACAGATCAAAGCTAAAATTTTTGACAACTGGTTTTTCTAGCTGGTCTCTTTTTTGCCCCTAGAAGCAGCTCATGTAGTTTTTGGTTGCAGCTTGGGACTAGTGGTTGCCTTGAGTCTTCCTCTTCTTCATAGTAGAGGAGCTGCACCACAGTTTTAACGGCAGGGACCCACTTTTAACTGCATGTGCACACACTTCTGGGGAGGATGCAACGCAAATGCCTCTTTTTTGCCTTGGTCAGGTGAGGATCACCTGTTTTATGTGTTGAACAAAAGTCACATCATGAATGCATCATAAAAACAATCATCGAATAAAAGCTAACCACTAAATTTCTTAGTGTATGTTTGGTTTCCATTTAACTGCAAATGTACGTCTATGAAGTTCTTTTGAGACAAAAGTATATTTTGCAACGGCAAACCAAGACTACATCATGAATATAGTTAAATGCTAATTTTAGTGTTATGTGCATACAGTTAGCATGTCAAGGTCCTCAAAGAGTGTTGAAATCTCTTTTGTTTCATGAGCATTTATCAGGCATTCAATATAAAGAAAGAGATCATGAAAATTCAACGAAGTTGGACATTATATAAGACACTGCATGCATGGCATGGACAATTCACCTTAAGATAGATGTTAATTGCTTGGTAAAGACATCATGCTACAAACTTTGACTCTAGCATATTACCATCCCTTGCACCCACTTCAAGATAAGAATCAATCAGCTTTCAAACTTTTATCATTGATCTTAATAGTGGTTGTTATCTGCAACACCATTGCAGATTCTTTTCCAAAACTTCAAAAAACTTTCCAACGGAGAAATGCTATATCTTCCTACAAATCCTCCTACATATCCTCCTATTAGTTTATAAAGTAAAAAAAAGAATACAACTAATATCTTGAAAACATAAAAAATATTTAATACTTTCTCCATTTAGTAATTAGGAGGATTTGTAGGAATAAAAGGTAGGAAGATTTAGAATTATTCTTTCCAACACTACTAGTACTAACTCTGTATCATAAAAAAATGGGGTCTAAAGATGATGTTGAACGATAATGCAGGTCACTCACTGTTGCCATCTCAAGCAAAAGGTATGCTGCCTCTATTAGTTCTGTATATGTGACTGTTTTTGTCGATGAACTAAATTGTCATACAGATTCGTCATCATCGTTTGGGATCACAAACACATTGACCCAAAACTTTTTACCTGCCAACAACAATAAAAGCGCTCTCCTCAGCTTGGGGATAACATACAGGATGAGCTCCCTCCAGTTTCAGTGCTCCATGATAGGTGGAAAATTGAGAATTATGGATGAACAGTCAAATCTCCATACCATCCAGTTAAACACATCGGCTTAAGTATATCAGATAATATATCCAGCAACAAACAAACAATCTTTTACATGGGAAATATCCACAAGTAATAACATAATAGATTGATATCATTTAATTAAGGCATTCATCCAAGGTTGCATATATGGAATTACCCAAAAGATTCTGGAACTTGCACTTGCTTCACAATGAAAGGCATCCAAGCTATATCCTATATGACTACAACAGTTACCAATAATCACCACAGGAGCAAACCCCATGACGAAAATGATGAAACCGATTTATATCTCTGATAATAAATTCTCGTTGAACAATTTTTGATATCAACTTTATAACAGTATGACAATCTACACATATGCGGAGATTTTTAATGATACGAATAGAACATGCAGTCGGAATTCGAATAAGTCCAAAAGCCAATGCTAGTCTCTCACTATGGACCCACAAGTGACGCTGTTTTTCTTCATCCTCCACATCAAGCAAAACAGCATTGCAATTAGGAACATATCCTGCATCCCGGGTTTTCTTGTTTAACCATTCAAGCATTGCACATATTAGCTTAATGTCAGGATGAGAAGTGTCACCCACAGTAAAATAGTGAACTACGCCTTGGTTCTCAACCCAGCTTAAGCCCGGTTCTTTCTTCACTCTTTTCTTTTGCATATTTTTCCTAACAGAAGCAACATTGTCCCATCTCCTTGCAGTGGCATACATGTTTGACAGAAGTACATGTGTTGCATCATCATGGGGCTCCATCTCAAGCACATGTTGAGCACAAACTCTTCCTAGATCAACATTCTTATGGACAACACAAGCACCAAGCAATGCACGCCACACCATAACACTAGGCTCAAATGGAATTTCTCCAATGAGTTTCACTGCTTCATCAAATTGGCCCAATCTTCCTAGAAGCCAAACCATGCAAGTATAATGTTCTATACATGGCTCAATGCCATAGTCCCGTGACATTGACTTAAAGTGAGCTTGTCCTTTCTCTAATAATCCTGCATTGCTACATGCAGATAGGAGACCAACAAAAGTCAATTTATTAGGTTTGCAATTAGTCTGTCGCATCATGTCAAATAAATTTAGAGCCTCCATGCCCAAGCCATGCATAGAATATCCACAGATCATAGCATTCCATGACACTTCATCCCGTTTGTCCATCTTATCAAATGTTAGTCGGGCATCATTAATTCTTCCACATTTAGCATACATATCTATCAAAGAATTTGCAACTACAATGTCCTTGTTATACATGGTTTTGATAGTTAAGGAATGAACCTGGAGCCCTGGTTCCAATGCTGCTAAACTGGCAGAGGCACGGAGAACACTCGAGTATGTCACTTCAGTTGGTTGCATGTCATATCCAAGCATATATGAAAATAAATTCATTGCTTTCTCCCCGTCCCCTAACTGAACATAACCAACAATTATAGTGTTCCAAGTAACATCATTCTGCTCCGGCGATTCCACAAACAATTTCATGGAGTTCTCAATTTCACCACACTTGGCATAAACATCCATGAGGGCATTCGATACAAACACATTTGAGTTCAGACCAACTTTCAGCACATGAGAATGAATTTGCTTTCCCAAATTCAGCGAAAGTAAAGAGGCACAAGCTTGCAACACACTTGCGAGTGTAAAATTATTAGGGACAACAGATGATTGCCTCCTCATACGATGATACAACTCCAAAGCCTCCTTACTTCTGTCACTCTGAGCATACCGTGCTATCATCAGACTCCATGGAATAAGATCATCTTTTGGCATTTCCTCAAAAAATCGTTGTGCATCAACAATCTCCCCAGACTTAGCATACAATTCAAGCAATGCAGTGCCAACAAAAAGATCCTGACCATAACTAGCCTTCAAAGCACATCCATGAATACTTTTCCCCACAGCAAATGCCTCCAGACCAAGACAGGACTTAAGCGCGCCTGAAATGGTAAAATTGTTGGGTCTATACCCTATAATCCTCATCTGGCAGAAAAGTTGCAAGGACTCCTCATAGCAGCAATTCTCAGCATAACAAGCTACCATCCCAGTCCAAGACACCATATCCTTACAGCAAATGCCATCAAAAACTTGGCGAGCAGCATCAACATTTCCACAAACAGAATAGGCATCAATAAGGGCAGTCCCAACAAAGGCATCAGCGTCATGACCAAGCTTATAAACACAAGCATGAGCACTCCAACACAAGTGAGCCAAATCCATGCTCACCAGCAACTTGAGAACAGTAGTCAAAACAAATGGATTCACCTCATGTCCTTCTCTGAACAACCTGTGTTGAAAAAACACAACTTAGAATATGACACGTGCAGTGGGTAATCATACAATATAAATCCATGAATTAAGCTTTACAAAAATGATTTCAAGGTTGAGTAAAAACGAAGTAATTTAATTTTTAGAGACTACATTTGTTTGGCTATAATTACAAATAGCATTTTTTTTTTATCTAAAAGAGTAGTTATAAATTATAATTATAGGCTTTTCATAGACTATTTAAAGTAGTTACTCAAAATGATCAGAAATTTTATTCTTCTTCCAGATTCTGATTTTATTAAGAGCTCGAACAAACAGGCTATAAACATCTAGTAGTGGTTGGCTGCATTGAAAGTGGATTGTGATCCAAGTGAACTTTAGAGCCACAAGAAACACTTCTGAAAAAAATATTAATTTTTTTTTTACAAGTACTATGAAGTTTTTCTAAAAACTTTCTCATTTAACTTCTCGATAAACATAACCTTATAAAGACTTTTTGTAAGTAAAGAACTGCAAACTTATTTTAATCAAGAAAATCTTATCAACTAGAAATCAATCAAAGGGGACCTTAGCATTGGTCAGTCGGGACCTTAAACAAATTCGCTAAACAAATGCAATTGAATATAAATTGGAAGTGAAACTGTGAAACAACCTGAGAATGAAGTGAAGGGCACGATGGAATTGGTGGTCACGAGAGTAACCCTGAGCCAAGGTGACAAAAGAGATGGTGTTAGTGAGTGGCATTTCATCGAACAGTTTGGATGCATCGTCCAAGAAGCCGAACTGAACATAAGAGTTGAGGAGAATGTTCTGGGCGAACAAGTCGAGAGAAGCGCCTCGCTTGAGAATGTGGCAGTGCACGCGCTTCCCCGCGTTTGGGTCGCCGTTGCGGATCGTTTGTTGGAGCATGTGGGCATAGGAATGGGAATCCAATGCATATGCACCACCAAGGCATGTTGATGATGGTTGGTGGTGGATATGGCGACAGTGAAGTAGCCTTATGCATGATGATGATGATAATAGTCTTGTATCACCAACTATACACCTGATCATGTCACCCACCTATATCAAAAATGATCTCGTCATATTCATGCTATTCTCACAGTCAACTCTGTTTCATTCGTTCGGTTATAAAATACTAGGAGTGTACAAGACCCGGTTCGGCCCGTTAACTCATTCCAGCCCGATGGCTTTGAGGTCGGGTCTAACCCGGTCCCTTCAAAAGAAAAGGAACAATGGGGCAGTCCAAACTAATAACTCGGCTTTGGGCCGGGCCGGGTTCGGATTGACCCTCGGGTCACCCGTCCCGTCCCAATTATTATATAATAATTATAATTATTATGCTATATTTACAAACACTCATTGACATTAAAGTCAAATGCAAATATTATAGTGTTATTTTGGTTGGGTGACAGTTTCACATCAGGGGTGTGAATTCTTTCACAGGGTGTGAACGGATCTGGTTAAAGTTTGTTGTTCTATGGATAGGGACTGACAGTTTCACACCTGGGATGTGAATTGTTTCCCAGTTGTGATCGCCTCAGGATTAGGAACAAATTTTTCACATGCTGTGAATGGCTTTGCATTGCAAGTATGTAGTTCAGTGGATTGCAAGTATCTTGGGCATTCCTTGTACTTCTGCATAGTTTTCTCGAGTTCAATAATTTTTTTTAATTTATAAAAAAAAATTTAAACATTGCTTCTTTGTTCCGATATCATTTTACAATATTCATCTAAAAATGATATGCGATATCTGTTGCTTTTGATTACATACTTCGGGTCAACCTGGTATTGTCTTACTTAAACCCGGTCTTCGTTGAACTCGTACATCATCGGATTATATCGGGTTAAAGACAAGGTTCAGGTCTAGAGAATTAACCTGATTAAACTTTCGGGCCGGGTAAGAAACGGACTTAACCCGTCCTACGAACACCCCAATAAAATAGTCAATGTAGTGTGTAAACTATACTTTAGTAGTTTAACTTTAACACACTACAGTTCAAGGCTTCAAGCTTAGATCTAGAAGGTATGTTGGTATTTTGATTAGGGCATTTATTTAAGATTAAAAAAAATGTCTTTTATATAAAATAATTTAATATTTATTTTTTGAAATTTTTACATAAAGTATAAGCTAATTTTTTTGGTTATTCGTTTACAGTTATAAAAATCATTTTTTTTAATTTTCTCTTTCATTTTTACCTCTGTGAAATTATATTATTTCTTAAAATAGTTTTCATTATAATCATATTTTAAATTATTTTTAAATTCTGGTTATTTTTAAAAGCAAAAGTCATCATTTCTTTTAAAAATTATATTTTCATGAAGTAATCTAAATTAAACAAACTCAATGTTTATATATAAGTTATTTCTGTACCAAAAATGTTTATATATAAGTTATTTCTACCATTGAAGAACTTACGAGAATAATTCATACATAAACTCTGTAAATAAGTTTGAAAATAACTTATGGATATATCATAAATTATTTTGATAAGCTCTTCCAAACAATTATCTAAATGCTTATGCTATAAGATAAACCTAGATAAATTCTTCTGAACATGCCTTAAATACATTATTTTAAGAGAAGTGTTAGGGACCCACTCTCTAACACACTCCTTTGGAAACACTCACATATGTGAGCAGTGATCTTACTCGAAATGAGCAGTGATCTTTTTATGTACTTTTTCTCAAACTGTTTTTACACAATAATTGACAAATAGTTATTTCCCGCAATATTTTTACTAATACACATTTAAATAGTGATTCTTATTTCAAATAGTTAACTAAAATGAGGGCAATGGCCTTTTTTCCATTTATTAGGGGCTAACTAGAACAGAAAGCCAACGCGGGGGTAGAAATTTGTGTGACAAACCATTTTCCTAGAAGAAAATTACAGTATTTGAAATGGGAAATCTAGATTTGTAAATTGGAAGGAAAAAAAAAAGCTTGCTTAAGTTTAATTAATATATAAGCTACAATAACAAGCGCATAAATTCTCAATTAATTTTATTTCAATGACCTCAAGTAGGGTCTCTGAAGAAGGAAAAATACTGGGAAAGACTTGTCTCTTTTCTCATGTTGAAAAGATATGAATAATAGTATTGTTCAGGTAAAAGGATAGGATATGATACATACATCCATGAAATGCAACTTCAGCATAGATTTTCAGACCCACTAAAGCGTGTGACACATTTTAACACTTGCTAGCTGCAGCAAATCTACTGTCATAGTCAAAACTTGAGTAATGTCACTTCTGTTGGCTGCACATCATATTCATATCCAAGCATATATGAAAACAAGTTCATTGCTTTCTCCCCATCCCCTAACTGAACATAACCAACAATCCTAATGCTCCGAGTAACATCATTCTGCTCCGGCAAATCCACGAACATCACGAAGTTCTCAATTTCACCACACCTGGCATAAACATCAATGGCCTGGTCACATGTTCGAGTCGTGGATTTAGCCTCATGTAAATGTAAGGTATAGCTGTACCCTTTGCTGGACCACACTATGGTGGAAGCTCTATAGCACCAAATCACCCTAGTGTTGGAGCTTTTATGATGAAGTGACTGGAAATTGGAGGCTCTCATTGTTTTAAATAGAAGTTAAATTTCTGCCATAGAATCATTCAATTTCTGTGTTTGGAATTACAGCAGAACTGGCGCTTGCTGTGTTTGAAACCATAGAATCATTCAATTTCTGCCACTATATTAGAATTACTCCCCATAAGCATTTTAACAGCATAGCATTCTGCCAAATACTACCAATAGTCACCACAGGAACAAACTCCGTCTCTAAAGCGGTGGATGCGATTCACGTCTCTAAGAAGAATCTCTCTATTAGCAAATTTGGAAATCAACTTTGTAAAAGCATGACAGTCTTCACACAATCTCAAGTTGTTTGTGATCCTAATGGTTTCGCCTTTCGCAGTATTAATAAGTCCAAAAGCAACGGCAAGCTTTCCGCTATGTCCCAATACAATTCTTTCCTTCTCTTCTTCATCAAGATCATGAAGAACAATGTTTGTCTGTGGGACATAACCCTGCTTCTTGATCTCAGTTGACAGTTTAATTAGCAAAGCTCGAAGCTCTTCAATTTGCGGGTTATGCTCTTCAACAGAGACACATGAGTATATCTTCCTTTTAACTTCAATCCAACTGCAACTCGGAATCTTTTGCAGGCCGCGAGTTTCCAACAGTTTCCTCACACGCTTTATGTCATTCCACATCTTAGCTTTTGCATAAATATCTGCCAAAAGCACATAATTGCCAGCATTCACAGGCTCCAACTCAAAAAGCATAGTGCTTGCTCTCTCTGCAAGCTCAGTATTACAGTGAATCCTACAAGATCCAAGAAGGGAACCCCAAACCGTTGGTCCTGGTTCAAAATGCATATCTTCTATTAGTTTGATTGCTTCATCTAACCTGTTAGCCCGGCCAAGAAGATCCACCATACAAGCATAATGCTCCATACCTGGATGGATCCTGTACTTACTAAGCATAGATTCAAACAAAACCTTTCCCTCCTCAACAAGGCCTGCATGACTGCAAGCACACAAAACAGTAATAAATGATATGTAACTTGGCGAAACTCCTTGGTGGATCATGTTTTTAAAAATTTGGATTGCTTTCTTTCCAAAACCATGCATACCATAAATAGAAATCAAAGAATTCCACGAAACAACGTCACGGTTCTTCATATAATCAAACACTCGTTGTCCCATCAAAATCTCACCACATCTTCCATACATTGTTATAAGGGTGTTAAGAACTGGCAAAATAGAATCCAGACCCCTTCTAAGAACATAGCCATGAACCATCTTTCCATGTTCCAATGCGGCAAGACTTGCACAAGCTTGAAGCACGCTAACCATTGTAACCGAATTAGGAACTGAATCACGTGCCTCAAGCATCATCAGCTGAAAGAGTTCCAATGCTTTTATAGGCATTTCATTCTTTGCATAACATGCAATCATAGCACTCCATGAGACAATGTTCTTGGCAAACATTGCACCAAACACAGAATTTGCATAGGATATACAGCCAAACTTAGCATATACATCCAACAAAGTTGTCATGACATGAACATGTCC
Organism: Glycyrrhiza uralensis; assembly: GCA_030159175.1. Lineage (NCBI taxonomy): Eukaryota > Viridiplantae > Streptophyta > Magnoliopsida > Fabales > Fabaceae > Glycyrrhiza > Glycyrrhiza uralensis. The sequence continues at coordinate 8,810,679 of BRZY01000006.1, forward strand.
TTCATATCCATGTCGCAAAATATGGGCATGAATCTCCTTACCCTTCCGAAGAGGGCAGATTGACAACTCCGAAACAACGCAGGCCTTAAGCACAAACGTATATGTGAACCTATCTGATGGAATCCCAATCCAATTCATCTGACGATACAAATCTAACAGCTCCTCACCACAACCCAACCTTGCCAACCCGCGAAAGAGTGCATTCCAGACATAGATGGTTTTCTCCTGAGTTTCATCAAACACCTTCCAAGCATGATCAACAGACCCTAGCTCACAGTACATATTGATAAGCTTAGTAGCTAAAAAAGGGTCTTGGTCAAGACCACTATGGACAAGATGGCGATGAACGTCAAGGCCATCGGAAAGAGAGTTCTGCTGTGCACAATAATAGATTAAAAGCTCAAAAGCCTTCTGAGTTGGATTGGGCTCACTACAGAGTACCTGAAGGGCTTGCTTAAGGTTGCCCCGTCGGCATAATGACTGTATCAACTGGTTGTTACTCTTGTTGTCTTTTATGGGGTTAGACGAAGAAGGGTTCAATGAAACAAAAGAGACTGGCAGTCTTGAAGAGACATGGGGAGCATAGAATGGGTGGCTTTGAAATGGAGCTTGTTGAGGAATCTGAAGCACCCACATCAGACAATATTTTATTTTGATGCACCAGTTCTCCAGAACAGGTTCTTCAGTGTTTATGCTATTTTTACAGCAATATTTGAATGAGTTCTATGGCCTGTATTTCAATGACATAGGCATCCAAACCTATGGTATACCTGTCAGTAAAGAATAACTCAAGGTTAGTACACAAATAACTTCCACCGAATAGAACCCCTGCCCAACAAAAAATGAAAAACCCAAAATTCAAAAACAACTACTAGATGAACCGGTACAAACTACGAGTTTTTTCTTAATATAAACAGTAAAAAAAAACTCAATAAATTAAACAGTTTTGGCAGAAAAAAAAAAGAAAGTGACATGTATTCCGGTGAGGACTTACTTTTTTAGTATAATAATTGTAATTGATTGATATGAGATAAGGAACAAGAGGCACTTAGTACACAGTTTTACTTCAGAAATAACATAACATGCTTCATGGGTCATATAAACAATAAAAGGGACGAAGCAGAGGCACCCAGCAAGCTCTGGCACGGTTTTTACTTCAGCAACAACAAAAATGGCTTCCTGAGTCATCTAATTTCAAATTTTCAACAATATAAACACCCCATTCTACCATTTTACTCTAGATAAAAGAAAAAACTGTGCAATTTACCGCATGAAAACATAAAACAATGCAAGAAAAAAGGATAAAGAAATAAAAAATGAGGATTGGGTACCTGAGACGATGGTCGTTGCGGTTGCGGCCCCTGTTATGAAACAAACTTGACACAAACGTGCTCTATAAATTGTTACAGTTACTACATATACGGCACCTCTGTTTGAGTGCCACCTCTGCTTCAACTTTCGAAGAGTAGAAGGAAAATCTAGGGGACCCAAATTCCATGCAATCGGCTGTTTCACTCAGCAAAGCGCAACCATTGGATCAAGATAATCTTAGCTTGTATTTTAAATCTAATCTTATTTCTTAAATTGTGAACCGCCTGATATCGATCAAACTGACTCGATATCTGACGGCAACAATATGTGAATACATGTAATCCATTTCCCAAATCTAAGATACTGAACCATTTAGATATTTATTTCAAAAATGTTAGATATATATATATGTGCATTAACAGTCATAAAAAAGTTATTATGTGCATTTTTCTGTCAAATTTTTTTATTAATTTACTTTACACTTTAAAAATTTTAATGGCCGCATTTTTTTAAATACATTTCAAATGCTTTCAAATCATTCTGTTCATTGCTTTTGGAAAGAAATTTTTTTTTTGAAAAGAGACAGAGATACGTACACAAGCGTAAAAACTTAATTTTTGGAGTGAATTATCAATTTAGTGCTAAAATTATAGGTTAATGTAAAGGCTTCTTCTAATATGCATAAGTTAAGTAGGTGGTGTACCATACACAAGTGGTAATTAATTGCTAAGTAGTCCCTATAGTATAGTAGCTCTCAGCCTCTCCCCAACTTGCCTGCCTCAGACAGTAAGGGTCTGTTTGGATTGGCCTATGCAGAGCTTATAAACACAGTTTATGATTGATTTATAAGCTGTTTTGGACTTATTTTTCATAAGCTACCCAGGATAGCTTATCAAAACAGCTTATGGCTTATATAAAATAAGTTTCACTATAATTTTTCTTCAATTATAAAAATAACTTATACAGCTTATGCCATAAGCAGTAGATAAACTTGTTATCCAAACAGGACCTAAGTCCAAGACGTCAACCTTCAAGAGCCCGGCGAGTCTTTTGCCTTGAGAACAACACCCTCGACGGTGGCTTCTTCCTGTAGCTGGAACGGAGCCCACACACTATCCCTTTTCTTCTGATATTCTCAATGAAATTTAAATTCGACTTTGAGGTTGAGAGGGTTAACAAACGTGAAACGCCCTTCCCCCTTCTCCTTCACACACTGCCCACAAACCTCGCACACTCCCTCTTAATGATATGAGAATTTCATGACAAAAAAAAAGGCACCACATGCCTTCACTTGGTTCGTATTACTCATTAAGCGAGGAGTAAAATATACTCTTCTCCCTCGAGAGATAACGATATTACATTTCTCTCTTCTTTTATTTGAAAACATACACTCTTTTCCCCTGAGAGATATCAATATTACACTCTCTTCCCCTCTTGTTTGAAAACACACACTCTCCTCCCCTGAGAGATACCAATATTACACTTTTCTCCCCTTTTCTTTGAAAACACACATTTGTTTCCCTTCAAAGATAAAATAGAATACATTTTTCTCTACTTTTGTAATTTTTCATTAACGTAAAAGTTAGTCTCCATTAAATTATTTTTTATTACCATAATAATTTTTTATTTTTCATTTCATTTCCTTTTTGTCTCATTTTCTTTTTCATTCCAATTTCTTATTCCTGAAATTAGAATCACTGTTTCACTATGTTCACCACCACATTCCACCAACAATGGATTCGTTTTGGTTTTAGTGGAATGTGGTGGTGAACGACGCTGAAACAATGATTCTGAAATCGGATTGGGAAAGAAAATAGGACAAAAACAAAAATGAAATAAAAGATAAAATGTTATTATGGTAATAAAAAATATTTTAATGGAGAATAAATTTTACGTCAATGGAAAATTACAAAAATAGAGAAAAATGTATCATATTTTATCTTTGAAGGGAAGAAAGTGTGTAATATTGGTATCTCTCGGGGGATAGGAGGGTGTGTTTTCAAACAAGAAAAGAGAGGAGTGTAATATTGGTATATCTTAGGGGAGGGAAGTGTGTGTTTTCAAACAAGAAGGGAGGGGAGTGTAATATCGTTATCTCTCAGGGGAAGGGAGTGTATTTTACTCTTAAGCGAGAAAGAAATCCATCCATCTCCCTTTTTCTTTTTTATAAATAATAATACTACCTCCGGTCCCATATATAAGAGAATTTAGAGTTATTTTCGTGGTCCAAACTATAAGAAACATGGACCTATTTTAAATGCACCAATTGTATAAAATTCCTTTTATAGCCATTGGAGAGAGAATAATATAATTGGGAATTAGGAGTGATTTAATGTCATTAAATGTATAAGCCACCATTTTAATCATTTACTATGAGAGGTAATCTTGGAATAAAGTTTATATTAATTACAACTAACTCATTTAACTACCTTTTATTGGTCTTTGTAAATTAGGTATTTGTCTCTTATATATGGGACTGAAGGTAGTAATAATATTCTATTTAGGGGGTGTATTGGATTAGGATTATAAAGGATTTTTAGGTTTTAATAGATTTTTTGGTGATAAAAAAAATTTGTGGTATTCAATCAAGATTTTTTAATAATATCAAAGAATCTTGTGGTATTCAATAAGTACTATCATGATATTTTAAAGAGTGCAATGAAATTTGGTGGTATTCAATTGAGATTTTTTATGACTTAAAAAAAGTATCTTGGTATTAAAAAAATATATAGATTTCGATGGATTAATTTGTATGGTGGATTTTGTGTGACTTTTCAATGCCCATCCAACAATCTCACCCAAACCATAGACTTTTTTTTTGCTATTGTAGTATTGCTAGACGAATAATTCTAAATTCTCCTACCTTTTATTCCTACAAATCCTCATAATTACTAAATAGAGCAAGTATTAATTGTTTTTTATGTTTTCAAGATATTACTTGTATTCTCTTTCTTATTTTATAAAATAGGAGGATGATATGTAGGAGGATTTGTAGGAGGATATAACATTTCTCTTGCCAGACTCACCAAGTAATTCTCTTTTTTTGTAGAACATTTGGCCCCCGGTTCGGGGCTCAGTCACACTTAAAGCTCCTCACCCCCTCCCCAAGATTGTGTTTTGTGGGGCTTAAATCTTGGTTTTTTCACCCACAAACTCAACATGTGTTACCAACTAAGCCACACTCATTGAGTGCAACATTGTAGATATATGTGTGTGTACAATATTCTTTCGGTACTTTAGCTCCTCAAACGCTATAGTAATCAAACATGATCTTTCTATCTTTTTATTTCATAATCTTCCGCTACGATTCCTAGCCAAATGTGATCTTTCCATTTTTTTTACCATATTTGTATTTACTAACTTAAAATTAATATGATAAATTTATCCTTTTTCAACTTTTAATTATTTTTCCATTCATTACTCTCTTTTTATTTTTATAAATATAATACTATTCTTAACAGATTTCATTCATATTTTTTGTTCTCATAAATTTCCAGGCTGTAATTTTTGTTTAAATTATATTTTTTTATAAATATAATAGGATTTCTTAACAGGTTTCATTCATATTTTTGGTTTCAATAATTTTTAAGATATAATTTCTTTTAATTTTATTTTTAATAAATAATTTTTTTCATACCCACAGTATTCTAGGGGAAAAAGACCCCTAGACTAACAGATGAGACTTGTCAAACAGAGCCTAAGCCCCCATCAATTTTCTCTCCTCCTTACTCAGGGAATAACATTAACAAAGCTAATGAAAACCGTGTGTGATAGCTAAAATTTAGCACTCCATTCAAAAAAATTAGAAATTAAGATTTTATATATTTAGAATATATTATCTATATCTATAACTATAATAAAGGGGATTTTCTAAAATAACTATCTTTTTTGTGGTATTTTCTTACCAATTATGCACTTATATAACTTAATGCTTTACTTAAAATTTAAGGGTTAAGGAGGAGATAAATTTAAAAACACACTCCATAAATTAACCCACTACATACACACCAAAACTGTTTCACTTCCCGTATGTGCATATCACTCATTCATATCATTTTTTTCCCTTTTTTGGGTTTATTTATTTTATTATATTATATCCACTTTTCACTTTTTTTTTCATTTTTTATTCCTTTTCCTCTTTCTTTTTTCTGTTTAACAATAATCCAAAAAAATTCAAAAAAATCTTATTGAGTAGTGATTAATCATTCATTTGATAACTGAATGGAAATGTTTAACATAGTAATCATATATTTTATGTCATTTATACCTATATATAAAAGAATAGGCAAAAATAGAAAAAGTGGACAGACGCTGTCTGCTAGTAGAATATATATATATATATATATATATATATTTTAAATATTAGTATTAAAGAATACTCTTTGAATCGAGCGAATTCAGATTATTCCAACATTATTCTCCATTTTTTTCATTTTTCATTTCCTTTTTTCATGTTCTTTTGCTACAGTATTTACCCATGAAAATTTTTTCTACCAGTTTCTTTTTTTGAAATTTGATGTGCTTAGTTATGTTTATTATCTATTCAAGAATTGCATATCTGTATTGTTTACCATCAACTTGAGTCTCTAGCTAACAAGGCCCTATTCAGTGGATTTAATTGGTAGCTCTGATTTGAAGGTCTTTCTTCTCCATATGTGGAAAAGGAGTTTTGGCATGAGATGGCACGTGGAGACAATGGAACAAAAGATCAATGTTAAATCAACAAAAACTAGCTACCTTGTCTGCTTTGGTTTATAAATTAAAAAATGTTAGTGTTTTCAAGGTTGATGGAATCCCATGTAGTTTGCATAGTGTTATGAGTTCGTTTGATGGTCAAAATAAGAGACATAGTAGCGACTAAATTATCATATTTTGTCTTAATTGATTGTATGATGAGTCAGTAGGATAGGATAAATTAATTTTATTACATTATTCTATTATTTTTTTGGTTAAAATTTTATCCCGGTGGAGGTTGTGTTAGAAATCAATATTATAGAATTAATATTTATTTTCCATTCACCCTTACCACTTAAATAAAAAATTTAAAAATAAAAAAAAATTAATTTATAATAAATTATAAAATTATTTAAAATAAAAATACTAAAAATTTTAAAACTAATATTAATTATTAAAAATATAAAAATTAATTTAAATTAATAAATATCCAAAAAATAGTATTAAAAAATTAATAAAAAATAATTTAAAAATGATAAAATGAAAAACTAAACATTTAAAATTTCATGTTAAAAATTCTAAAAATACAAATAAATTTAAATTAATAAAATCTAAAAAATATTAGAAATAATTTTAAAAATTATATATAATTTTGCCATAGTAGTGATTTTGCAATTTTATATGATTTATATTATATCATACTATTATTTGGTCTACCAACATTATGTTGGTTCGAGTGGAATTGGACTCAGATCTCTTTTATTATTGCTACTACTACTACTAAAGTTTAAGTTTTAGCTTTTTCCTCTAAAACTCCAAAAGCTTTTCCAATAATCTCATCTCAGTTTTTATTTTTCCTTTTGATAAATAAGATTGTGTTTGCTCACAGGTTTCAATTATATTTTTTTGTTCCTGTAAATAATTTTCAGGTTGCGAAATTATTTTTCTTTTAATTTTATTTTTCATAAATAAAATTGTGTTTGCTTATGAGTTTTATTTTTTTTGTACCAATAAATATTTAAATTTTCAGATTGCAATTTTATTTTTTTCATAAATAAAATAGTAGTTGCTTACAAGTTTCCATTCATATTTTTGTTTGGGTACATTTTCATGCTGTAAAATTATTTTTTAATTATATTTTCAATAAATAACTAGGTAAATGTCACATAAGGAAGGTGATATATATCTGTCTATCTATCTATCTAGTACGATTAATAAATAAGATGATATAATGATAGGCAATATGTGCGAATAGTAAGTATTTGGGACCATGTTTTAATGTTGTTTGATTTTTTTTTTCATTTATTATCTCTTTAGTGATTTAGTCAACATATAGTTGTTTGATGTAATGGCTAAATAAATATTCTTAGGGCTGTTCACCGGCTGGGTTGGGCCGGATTTGGGCAAATCTCTTATCCGAACCGATCAAAATAGGACGAATTGTGTTGGATTGGATTTTGCGTTTTTTGCTCACCAAATCCGAACCGAACCAACCCGTACATGAACGGGTTGGATCGGTTTGGACCCATAGGTCCATGCTTTTTTAAAATAAAAAAATCCAAAAATTGACAAAAAAAAAAAAGAAAAATGGATGTTCTTGGAAAAAAATAGAAAGGGAGAAACAAAGGGAAATGGGCCTAGCCCAACCGAATGAGCAAACAGAAAAGCACTAAATAAAACAAAATTAGCACATGACAAAAAACACAAAAATAGCACCAAAAAGCCTCTGGAATGTGAACCCTAACCTAAACACACACACACACACACACAGAGAACAGAGGGAAGGGGGAGGCGCCGCCAGGAGAGGAGGGGAGACATCTGAGTCACGACTTGGTTCAAGACGATGCTCGTTGACAGTGTTGCGCGGTCCGACGACGAAGGCCTTGCTGCCTTTCTACACGGCGGTGGCGCTTGGACACGATGCACAGTGCAGCGGTGGAGCTTGGACAGGCCGCACGAAACGGTGGCGCTTGGAGGAGCACAATCAAATCTCTTTTGCTGCGTGTGCGTTCTCCTCCCACCAGGCACAACAGCATCTCTGCAGATGCCATCGACCTGAAACGATCTCCAGCTTCCAAAATCGCGAGGTTCATGATCGTCGTCATGGCATTAACTTGGAGTATCGGGTGTTGCGAGCCAACGTCCTCACGACATTAGCGTGGAGTCTCGGGCCTTACAGCACCGCCTTGCGCGACCCTTCTCCTTCCCCACGGCCAGATGCGCCCCGCATTCCTCATAATAGATCCCAGCTTCCTTCCCCTTTCTTTTCTTTTTTTATTTGGGCTTGGCTCTTACTATTCCAGTTATGGTCTATCAGTGGTTGTAAAGTTTGAAATATTTTTAAAATAATAATTAAAAAAAAGATTGACACATATTCACATCGGGTTCGCGGGTCTGGAAATCAAAATCTGATATCCAAACCAAACCATATCGGATTTGGTCGGTTTGGATCGGGTTGAACCCGTTCAATGCAAAAAATTGAAAAAAGTCAATTTGATTCGGTTTGGACCGGTTCGAGTTCACGGGTTGTCCGAACCCGTGAACACCCCTGAATATTCTACATAAAAATCAACGAGACCCGTGAGATCAATTGGTTAGTCTATTCTATTTTTTATTTGTGTACCCATCGGAAACACGTGTCAAGTTATCTACTCCCAATCTCCTATATTTTCTTTAACTTTATGTTATTGCCTCACTATAACAGTATTATGTTTGGCCAATTATTACGTTTTTCTTCTTCTATTATTTTAATCACATTCACCCATTATTTTTTCCATCAGAATTACCTTAGCACTTTTTCTAATGTTCGTGAATGGAGAAATAACAAGAGTTATTTTTCCAAATTAGAAAGAGTGTCACCCATTATGAATAATATTATTACTAATATTTGTCTATCCTAAAAAATGAATAATATTATTACAATACTTTAAAAAAAATTAAAATCTATTTACAGATGTAAAATTATTTTTCTTTTAATTTAAAAAAAAATAGTATGTTTTTACCTATGGGTTTTAGTCATATTTTTTTGTTCTTGTAATTTTTCATGTTACAAAATGAGTTTTTTGTTAATTTTATTTTTTGATAAATAAAAGTGTTTGCTTATGAGTTTCTTTCACGTTTCTTATTATTCCGATAAATTTTTAGGTTGTAAAATTAATTTTTTTTAATTTTCTTTTTGATAAATAAAATAATGTTTCACTTACGAGTTTCATTCATATTGTTTTTGTTCTTGAAACTTTTCATGTTGAAAAATTAATTTTTAGTTTTTCTAATAAATAAAATTGTGTTTGTTTACGGGTTTCATTCATATTTTTTCATGTAAATTTTTAGGTTAAAAAAATAATTTTCTATTAATTTTATTTTTGATAAATAAAATAATGTCTGCTTACAAGTTTCATTCATGTTATTTTGTTTTTGTAAATTTTCAGGTTACAAAATTATTTTTCTTTTAATTTTATTTTTGATAAATAAATTGGTATTTGCTTACGCGTTTCATTCATGTTTTATGTTCCTATAAAATTTTAGTTTGCAATTTTTTTCTTTTAATTTTATTTTCTATAACTAAAATAGTGTTCGCTTACAAGTTTCATTTAATTTTTTTTGTTTTTGTAAATTTTCAAGTTGTAAAGTTATTTTTTATTTTAACTTTGATAAATAAAATAATGTGTGCTTATGAATTTTATTCATGTTTTTCTATTAAATATAACATAATACTATGGACCGAAAAATTATTTTATTTATTTTTATCTTTTATGGCCTACATTTCTATCGATATGTGTAAGAGCAATTCATGATTCACACAGCTGCCATCCGAATTTGCAAACAAGAAGTCCTTTTCTTCATCTTTGTCTTCTTGTTTTTCATGAAATGTCTTGCCTCACATACAAGGTAGTGAAGGACAACAATTGAGTTTTGGTATATCAAGTTATATGCAAGCTGCAATTAATTACTTGCAAGAAAATGGAACTCGATAGCGTAGATACATCTCTAAATGTACATTTCAACAATGTAAAAGAAAAAAACTATTATTTTGGTCCTAAAATTATAAAGCGTTGGCACTTTGGCTCCTTCTCACTCATGACTTCACTTGTTTTTCACCACTCCCATCTCTCCAACTCCAACAAGACTCTTCACTCAACATTGTCTCACTAACATTAAGGCTTCGTTTGGCAAAAAATAACAGATAGTTTATAGCGGATAGTGAATCGGGTAGTTGATAGCAGATAAACTACTAAATTGAATTTGAAGTGTTTGATAAAATTAGCGGTTAAACTAACTGATAAATATAAAATAACAATAAGAAATATTTTTAATTATTGCTTACTTTTATTTAATCAACATTAACTATGATAAAATGATATTTGCTTACAAGTTTCATTCATGTTATTTTGTTCCTGTAAATTTTTAGGTTACAAAATTATTTTTCTTTTAATTTTATTTTTGATAAATAAATTGATATTTGCTTACGGGTTTTATTCATATTTTATGTTCCTATAAAATTTTAGTTTGCAATTTTTTCTTTAAATTTTATTTTTGATAACTAAAATAGTGTTTGCTTACGAGTTTTAGTTAAATATTGTTTTTGTAATTTTCCAGGTTGTAAAATTATTTTTATTTTTATTTTGATAAATAAAATAATGTGTGCTTATGAGTTTTATTCATAGTTTTCTATTAAATATAACATATTACTATTTTTTTCTATTTATTTTGTTTGTCTTTTATGGCCTACATTTTTATTGATATATGCAAGAACAATTATTGATTGCTTATAACATAGAGTTTGCATATATAACTAAGATGTAAAATGTCACAAAATCAGCTTTGTGTTATAAATTTATAGTATATCATATATCAAGTTATTGCTATACAAACAAGTAATTTTATATCATATGAAAAAACCAATGCGATCTGTGCGATTGCACGGGTCAACTCGTTGCAGCAATTGCCTATTAAATGACTTATGGTGCTCATGATTGTAAGTGCTTGCGGTGCTGACCTAGTTGGGATCACTTGCATTATTGTGATGCTTTTGCTGCCTTTTTTTATGGTATAGGATAATGGGTGTTGGAATTTGTATAGGGGGTATTTTTTATCCCTTTTTTGGTGGATATCTGTTGGTGTTTTTTAAACTCTGTTACTTCTTGTAGTAGTAGAGCTTCCATGAATAATAATATTTTGTTTGCTGATAAAAAAAAAGACTTATGGTGCTCCATTATAATACACGTGTCAGATAAGCAAAAAACTAGGGGTCCTTAGTCTTCGTCTTGCCTATAAATGACTTATTTGGATAAATAACCTGTTTAAGTACTAGCTTATTTATAAGCTATTTTTATAATCGAAAATGGAATGTGATATAAGTCATAAGCTATTTTGATAAACTATTCTGAAGAGTTTATGAAAATAAGCTCAAAACATCTTATGAACTAGATATAAACTATCCTCATAAGCACTTCCAAACAATCTCATGAGTGCTTGTGTCAAGAAATAAGCTAGTATAAACTCTGCATAAGTCAATCCAAATGTACATACATGTGAGTGCAGTGTCCTTGATAGAAATGACTCAGAGTCATCGTTGTGTTTGATACAAATGACTAGAAGTCATCATTTCTTACTTTCTTACATTTGTTTCATATGCGATAGTTATAGAAACTTGACTGAAGTCCAACAAGTCTCTATTAGGTGTTGAACCCTCACTGATTAACACTCACTCTCACACACAATTAGCAAGAACACATTGAAGAAGAAGGTTTACACATATGGGTGATCACACTTATTGATCACACACTTCACTGATTTATTCATATAGAGCAAAGCCCTTTTATACAGTATACAACAAAGTCCCACATCGGGCACTTCACAAACACGACACACTCACACTTGCACGCGGCACTTCACCACTAACTAACACCTACCAGATTCCAACTAACTAAACAGACACTAACTAAATTACAACAGCTTCTAACAGAAAGTACATCACTTTAATAGTCTCAACTCTCAAGTCATCACAACACATCCGTAGACACCTTTCATGCATGCATATAAATAATGGATGGATATCACCCTCTTCACATCATTCATTCATACGAACAAAGCAACAATAACCTTTCCACTTTTTTTCAAATATTGTTATTACATTCCACAAACAGATCGAAAACACCGTTATCTCGATTCAGATTATGATGTTCTCATTGAGGCTTCCTATTCCACTTCAGTATACTCCAACTCCTCCTCCAAAGACCCCTAACCTCGCCTCATCTCCTCATTCTCATTATCGTTACTGTTATACTTATCCCCGTTCCCAAACACACCAATTCCCTTCCCAGCCTGTGAGCATTACCAAACGCAGCACTAATAAATGGTGCTGGAGGGAAGTCCCTCCTTCTGTCTCATTTCCTCCAAACGCAACGCTTCGGGATGAGGCAGAAGGAGGGACTTCCCTCACAGGAGACTTGTTGGCGGAGAAGGAGCCGATTCCGCCAGGGCTTCGAGCTGAGTTGATGCCGAAGCACGTGGCGTTGCATGTGGACGGGAACGGGAGGTGGGCGAAGATGAAGGGGTTGCCGCTGTCGGCGGGTCATGAGGCCGCCATGAAGTCAATTATGAGGCTGGTGAGGCTATGCAACAGTTGGGGAATAAAGGTTCTGACTGTTTTCTTGTTCTCTACTCGTAACTGGGTTCGCCCCAAGGTGATCATCCATAATCATTGATATTCGTTTCTTTTTTCCTTCCAATACATGACATGGAGTCGTTTCGTTGTTTTGTTTGTCGCTATCTTTTCCGAGAATTTAATTTGGATTAGTGGGAATGCAGGCGGAAGTTGATTTCTTTATGAGCCTCTTTGAAAGAACAATAATCTCTGAAATTGAAGCATTCAAGAGGTACCAAACTCTTTGCAGTTTTACTGCTCTAAGCATTCGTTTAGTTAATCGAAACTAGAAGAAAGGAATCGACCAAGATAGAAAACACGGAAAACTAAGTGGCTTCTTTTGTTTGTTATATATGAATGAAAAGGGGGAGACCAGAAAGTAATTATTTGGATTTGCAAAAATTATTTTCTTTGATAAGAGGAGAGAAAACACACAAAAAGCCAAAAAAAAAATCTCTATTCTAATTTTACCTTCATTTATTATTACATCTATTTTTACTTGGGGTTTTGTTTAATTTTATATATTAATATTTTTCTTTCCTCTCACTTTTTATATAATCAAATAAGAGAAGAAAAAAGTTTTAAATTTCTTTTCTTTCATTTTCGCTCCTACCAAACAACTAAAACATTATCTCAATTTTTAGTCTTTTTCTTTCCTTTCACTATCTTTCTTTTTAATTTCTTTCCTCCTACATTCCTTCCAAAACCAAACAAAGCCCAAATGTCCTATTGAAGCACCTTGCTCAAGTGTTTCCTCTCTCTCTCTCTCTCCCTCTCTCCCTCTCTCTCTAACAACCAGGGCCGGCCCATGGGTAAAGCAGCTCAAACCCTTGCTTTAGGCCCACCAAAAACTTTTGTTTACAATTAGTATATATGACGTCAAACATTTTCTGTTGTGAAGGCCTCGTCTTAGTGGTCAGAGTCATGCTTTTGCCCTGTGAGTTTTTAAATCTGCTTCACGCGCACACAAACTGATACTTTTAGGAAAAAATGTTGAAAAATTGATTCACGTGGGACCCGAACCTAGGCGTGAAAGGTTTATAAAACATGCCACTACCGTTAAGCCAAGGTGTTTGTTATTATTGAATGCGACATACTGTATATTAGTATATTATATATACAAAATGATAGGCCCTCTTTCGAAGTTTGCTTTAGGCCTACCATTGTCTTGGGCCGGCCCTGCTAACAATGACATCAACGATAATAATAAACTTCAAAAAATATTATTATTATTATTATTATTATTAGAGTAAAATACACTATTCTCTCCTGAAAGATACCAATATTACACTCTCTTCCATTCTTGTTTGAAAACACACACTCTATTTCCTTAAGAGATACCAATATTAGGGATCAAAAGTGAACATTTCTGTGTTTATACGACTAAAAATATATCCATCCCTATTATCATAACTTTTTCTTCTTTATTTTATTTTATTTTTCCATTTATATATCAAGTGATCTTAGATGAACTTTTTTTGTCACTTTGTAATCCTTCCTATTTGTTGTCACAGGGAGGGAATTAGAATATCTGTGATCGGAGATTCCTCAAAGCTCCCCAAGTCTTTGCAGAGAGTGATAGCTAGTGCTGAGGAGAGCACGAAGGATAATTCGAGACTCCAACTCATTATGGCAATTAGCTATGGTGGAAAATATGATGTTGTCCAAGCATGTAAAAGTGTCACCAAGAAAGTGAAAGATGGCCTTCTTCATTTGGAAGACATCAATGAAAACATCATTGAACAGGAATTGGAGACTAACTGCACCGAGTTCCCTTACCCGGATCTACTAATACGAACAAGTGGGGAACTGAGACTTAGTGACTTCATGTTGTGGCAATTGGCTTACACAGAGCTTTTCTTTGATCGAGTACGTACTTTGGCAATTGCCGTCAATGCATTTCAACAAAGACAAAGACGCTATGGTGGACGGCATTCATAACCATTTGTCCTACAATATGGTATATGGTAGCTTTAAAATGATTAGCAATATATATATTAACTAGTGGGTATCTAGCCACTTAAATCATTCAGATTAAGCTAGTGGCCTTGAGAAGTTTGTCTAATTATCGTTACTATGAAGCCATAGGTTGAAAACTGCCTTGCTTTAGTAATAATTATGAAAGAATGCAAAATAGCTTTTATCTTATGGCTTAAACATATTTTTAGTCCTTGTATCGAAAAAATATATTTTTAGTCCCAATAATATAGGGATAGGCTTGGCAACGGAGTCTCAGCCCGTGCCAAATAATATAATAATAATATTTAATATATTAGTATTATAAAAAATAATATTTTTAATAAAAAAATTATTTTTAATTCTTTATCCCTCATTATTATTTGTGTAATAAAATATATTAAAAAATATCTTAAAAATAGAGTAAATAGTCAAATTACCCCTGAAAGATGTGGGCGTTGTCAAGTAGGTCCCTGAATCCCATAAACAAAAAAATTCGTCTCTAAAATATGTCTTCGTTAGTCAAATTGGTCTCTGACGTTATTTTTGTCGTTACCAAGGGTCATTTTAAAATTTTAAGAGTTTAAATATATTGAAAAAAAAATAAAAATTGATTCTTTCCTTACACAATCCCTCCTCCCCACCCCCAATCTCTCTCCTTTCCACCCCATCTCTCTATCTAACAGGGGACTCTAGTTTTTATGACATTTGTCAATTTGTGCATTATACATTCACGCCCCAAAAAACCATTATCCTCTCCCTTTCCCTCTCCCATTTGTTGCTGTCTTCTTTTACTACTTTTACTTAACCCCATAACAATATAAAGAATAATTCTAAAAGGGATTGCTAATGTGCTCCCACTTAAAAATTAGAAGGAGTATGTTAGCAACCTATACCTTTTTATTTATAAAAAAAACCATTGCTTTCTTTTTTAAAAATAAATAAATTAAGGGATATTATAGTAATTTTCATTTTTACTTTTATTGAAATTTCATCGGAAACCGCATCTTCAGCAAGCACCATCCCACCCAACCAAAAAAAAAAAGAAGCAAGCACCATCCCCTCCAACATCGGGAAGCTCCACCGCCTCACCGTCTCTCAACGTTACCGTGAGGAATTTGGAGAGGTGGTTCCATCGGGTTAACTGTGCTAGTATGGGGAGGTGATTCGATTTCTAACATTAATGTTAACTGATAATAGGAGACATTTTTGGATCAATAGGGAAAATTTGGGAATGCGATACATGTGTTACAGGTAGTAAAAGTGGCAGACTATTGAGCTGTGAAGCACAGGTGAACTGCATTTCATTGTTGGCACCATTAAGGGGGTGGTATTTGCGAATTACTGCCTCCGTTCTTAAATATAAGAACCTTTTAACTAATTTACACTCTTTAAAAAAATTAGTTAAGTTAGTTAATAATAATAAATTTGTCAATGATTTATTATACTTTTCCAAAACTAGCCGTAATACTTATTATTATTTCTCTTCCTTTCTCTCTCTCATCATTTAATTAATGCATTGAAAAAGGTAGAGTAGTTGGGTGATTATAAGAGCATTTTAGTCATAAAATAATTAATGCAACTAATTTTTTGAAAAAATTCTTATATAAAAGAATTTTTATTTTTTTGTAAAGATTCCTATATTTAGGGAGGGAGGTAGTATCATTTTATGTTAGGGCCTTAGGCGGTGCTGTTCTCATGAAATTGGTTCACGTACTAACTAGTTCTTGTACAAATTTCAAGAACTGGAAATAATCTTTGAACTATTTATTGTAATTTGCATTTCCTGGTAGTGCCACAGTTTTGGTTTTGAAATTATAGTTGCAATCCCCAAGCTTTTGCATTTCCCGGTCCTTGCAGAATAGCAGTTGCGGAAGAAGAAGACAACAGAGAAAAAATCGTAAAAATCGTAATAGAAAAAAGAGAGAGGGCCGAGGGGATGGGTAATAGTTGCAGCCAACGAGGTTAGGGAGACAAAGAGAGAGAAAGGGCACAAATTTGAGGCTTACCTAATAAATGCTAAAATTAAAATTACAATTATAGCCCTAAGTTTAATTACTTTTTAAAAGAAATAAATGCTTTTTTTTTCCGATTGAAAATGTATAGATCACTAATATACTCCTTCTAATTTTTGAGTAGGAGTATATTAGCAAATTCCAATTCTAAATTTTTTCACTTTTTATTTCTATAAATTTTTTTAATTATTAAATAAAAAAATATTAAATATTTTTTATATTTTTAAAATATTAGTTGTATTTTCTTTCTTACTTTATAAAGTAATAAGAGGATATAACATTTCTTGCAAATCCTAATTCTCTCTCTTTCCCTCTTGCTAGGCATGGCAACGGGGTGGGCGCGGGGGCGGGTTTTACATTTCCCGTCCCCGCCCCCGATAGTGCTCGGGGTTTCCCCGCCCCGCCCCGCCCCCGATCTTGGTCGGGGTTGAAAAATCAACACCCATCCTTGCCCTCGGCGGGTGTCGGGTTTCCCCGCCCCCGCCCCCGCACCCGCACCTAGTATTTTAGAATTTTAATTTTGATAGAATCAAAGAAATTTAATACTCTATTTTTTAAGACATTTTTTTAATATATTTTGTTAGACAAATAATAATGAAGAAACAAAGAATTAAAAATGTAATTTTTTATAATATTAATGCATTAAATATTATATTATAAGTGTAATAAATGTACGGGGCGGGTTTGGGGACGGGTTCGGGGTGGGTATTAGTTTCCCCAACCTCGACCTCAACCCCGATTTTTAAATGCGGGGAAAACCCGAACCCATCCCCGACCCCGGTCAAAACGGGTTTTCCCCGTCAAAGTCGGGACGGGTTCGGATGGGTATCCACATGTTCGGGTCCCATTGCCAAGCCTACCTCTTGCCAGATTTTTATGGATTCAGATTTGCTGTTGTTGCTGAATTATGCTGTTGCTGCTGTTTAAATAATGGGAACCATTCGATTGATCCACCCATCTATATCATAGAATCCACGTTCTCTTACCATGGGCACACAGCAAAAGAAAAGAACCTCTCTCTCTTTCCTCGCGCACACAACCCACGTTATTTTACTCACCAGAACACAACAATTTGGCACCAAGCTTCCAACAGCAGTTTCTTCATCATATTTCTCCGTCCCGGAAGACAAATTGCTCCACGCGAGAATTAAGTTTGCACAGCACCAAGCTTGCACAACATTCATCGTCGTGAAAACAGAGGAAGTGATGATCTTCAAAGGATCAAATCCAAATTTGTCTTTTCTTTCTTTGTTTCTTTGTTTTTTTTTTATGTTTGCAATTTACGTGTGTTGCTTCTCTTCTTTTAACTAATTTATCTAATTTACGTGTGTGTCACCTAGAAGAACAAGAAACATGGATGATCAGGAAGAGAATATCAGACTATATTGCAGCAACTATTACTGATATTGAATGTTTTCTTTTTCTTGCATGAACAATTGAACATTAATACCTTGTGTCATTGACGCAGATTCCTCTAGTTCTAATGCTTCAATTCATATTAACTGGAAGAGAGAAACAGTAAATGATAGTTCTTGCACAAACAAAAAATGTGTGCCTATGGTAAGAAAATGTGGGGCAAATATTGGAGAAAATATGGTAAGAAAATATTGGAGAGGTTCTCATTTCTTTTCATTTCCCTTTTTCCTTTACATGGAATGGGCAACTTTTCTGGGTTTGAAAATCGTAGCTTCCGTTCTGTTGTTATGGAAGCGAGAGGGAAAGAGAAAAAATTGATTTGCAAAATAAAGGCTTAAATCCGTTTTTAGTCCTCAATTTTCACTGAGTTCCATTTTTAGTCTCTAAAAAATAAAACGCGTCTTTTTAGTCATTCATTTATGACAATTTCTCACTTTTAGTCCCTGAGACCATATTTTAAATTTGAAAAGTATTTTCTAAATTTATACTTTGACCTCTCCTAAAGCCTGATGCTTATCTTAACCCGTTTTTCCGTTCTCATCCCCCTCCACTAATGCACCGTGGCCCCCTATCCCCGCTAGAAAAAAGAATAGTGATAGTAGACTATCTGAAGTTATAGTGAATGGAGTAAAATGACAGAAAAACAAGAGAATATACTCCAAACCCATTGAAAAAGCAAGTATGTTATATCTAAAGGATGATAGGAGATCATATGGATACAATGAATTGGTGTTAGGAAGATGGAAATTTTTGCAAAGGAGAAAGGTAATAGTTCTGAATACTTATTAGTGAAATTTCGAGGACGAAATTATTTTTAGAGGGGTAGAATTGTAACATCCTAAAATTTTACTCTAAAGAGGCAGAGTGTTAATTTTAGAGGATTAGAATTACTTTGAAGTTTTTCGAATAAAAACTTAATAGTTTAGAGCTAAATACTGAAGTCAGAAGATTATATACGGACTTTCTAATTATTACAATAAATGATTAAATGAATTTGGAAAATTCATACAAAACTTCCAAAAGATATTTGAAAAAAGACATAGAAGCTTGATATATACATGTTTTAGGAATTAAGTTTAGATTATAAGAGAAGGATATAAAGAAATTATAGTTTTAGTCTCTTTAGATGGAACTCCGTAGTCTATTAATTAGAAAAAGGATACATACTAGAGATAGGAAAATAGATAAGACAGAGACTACAAAGAGTTGATAGAAACCTATGAAAAATAGAATGACCAGTTACGGTTAAGTATTATAGAGTGAATAGTAAAATAGTAAAATAGTTAAGTCTTATATAGACTTTTGTTTTCTGTATTTCTGTCTTTTATCTGTTTTAAATGATCTGGTTTGATCTAAGCGATAAGAAAATTATGAAGCCTTATAATTAAGGGTTTTAAATACTTATCAACTCATTTCATTAAAACAATCATTTTTTCTACGACGTTTGAAAATCGTACTTACCGTAATAGACGGAAAAGAGTTTAATTAGTAAAAAGATGTTAAAACAACCCAAAAAATTATATTTCTTCACAAAATTTGTTTCTTATAATATTTATGATTTTTCTGAATTTTTCTAAAATTTTTAGAAAAACTAATTTCTGAAATTACAGTTTTGGTCCCTATAGATTACGGTAAGAGCTGAGAACTGATACGGAGACCAAAATGAGGTCAAAACGAAAAACTTGAACAGTACACCATATTTTTACATTTTTTATGAATTATGAAATTTATTTTGGAATTTTTCGAAAGACAGATAAAAAGTTTCTTTTTCGGTCCCTGTACGCATGTAAAAGGAAGATTACGGAAACCAGAATAGATTTTCAGTAATCAGTGAGTGCTCAAAATCAAATTCTAAGAGGGACCATTAGTGTTTAAATTAAAATTGTGATTTTCTTGGAATTTTTTGAAAAATTAATGTTTTGCGCTTACGATGCGTCCGGTTTTCTTTGTTAGAGTAAACCGTAAGGCCTACCCTTTTCCGTAAAAATCCAGAAACTCTTGTATGAAATCTTCATGACTATTATTTACTATTTTTGAAATTTCCCATAGGTCCTCACCTTTTAATAAATTGTTTTTGGAATCATGGCTTAGATCATGAAATTGTTTTATTCCTCCCATGTCCCCACTCTTGGCCGCCCCTCCCCCACTATAAATAGACCCCTTGGCTTCATAATTTTCCACACACCAAGCCAAGGGGTGCTCTTGAAGACAAACACTTTCTCTTTACTTTCTTAGTTCTTAAATTTCTTTCGGTGTTATTGCTTTGTTATTCTTCATGTTTTGGCCAAGGTAAGGGGTTTCTCTTTTCAATTTAATTTAAGAAGTATGAGTTTGATTCTTGTTTGTGTTTGAATTGCTTGTTTGTATGTTTATGGCTTTTTGTTTGTTTAAATATGTTTTATGATTGTCTTATAGCCTTAATTTAATTGTTTTGTGCTATTTATGAATTGTAGAGTTATAATGCTCAAACTTATATAAAATTTCGAGTAAGTAAGAAGGCTATGGAAAAATCACTTTTGAGCTTTTGTAAACATACCATTATAAGGGCAAATTTTAGACGTACCGTAAAGTATTATTTTACCACAAAGAAAGTATGAATTATTATTTTGTGAAAACCCAATATTATCTATCATTTATATACAAGGTGATCGTTAAGATAAATGGTTTATCAGTATGGATCTGTCTAGAAAGGAAGAGAGACCTATGAAGGGGCTAAAGCAGTTCGTCTCTCTGGCCTGGGATCTGTATTGATACGCTGTTTGGGGAAATCTTAACACTAGAGACCCGGTATATATGTGACAAGATAAAATTGGAAAAGAAGTAATTTTCTTCATACCGTATATATAAATAGATTGGAATGGATAAAAGAGTGTAATAGTAATGGATTCTCGGTGAACCTACTGTTATAGCATCTTTCGGAATATAATCTAACAGTAATGGATTCTCGGTGAATTCTACTGTTATATTATTGTGGGAAATATTGAGTGGGTATCCAATCTGTATATATATATATATATATATATATGCACATAACTCAGTTTAATTTTCAATGTCTACGGTAGTGGAAATTAGTGAGATAGGCTTTCAACGGGCCTTTTTCCTGGAAGATAATTGGAACCTAAGTATTTCCGAAGAGAAACAATTGACTACGTTCACTTAGTGCATAGGATCGACTTTACAGTAGGGTACTGATTAACAAATGTGGCTCTGCCGTCGTGTGATCCTTTCATCTTCAAAATTAACTTAAGCCGATAATCAATCAGCTATATTTCGTTCACTAAGTCTATATCAAGTTTTTAAGAAAGATGGACACTGATTACCGCAGTCGGCTCAGCCGCCGTGTAATTATTCCATTCCCAAAGAGCTATCTAAAATCTGAGAACAGACATGTATTAATCAAAAAGCGGACGTAAATTAAAATACGGTTGATCTATTCTCTCTTAATCAAACCAAAGTGGCTATGCCCGGTTTGATCTTCTTAAAATACAGTTAAATACTTTTTATACTAATTCACTCTGTTGAGCTGCTTAAAATTATTAAAAATAGAGAAAAGATTTAATCCGTAAATGAACAATAAAAGAAAACAAGAGTTATATGTTTTTTTAGAATACCGCAAAAAGAGAAGTTTTTATGAGATAGTGTGATTTTAACAGTTATCTAAAAGAGTTTTATAAAGTGATGAGTTTTATTCTATATGAAGAGATTTTGAGATTTTTGAGAAAAAAGACAGTAAAACAGAGAAAGTTTTACAAAGAGAATCAAAAAGAGATTAAAGAGAATTAAAGAGGAATTAAAGAGAATTCAAGAGAAAATCTGTGTATTTGCATAAAGACGTTTTGAGCTTACAACCTACGAGACGGGGTTGAAAATAGAGTTTGGTTGGGCTACAATTGCCTTCTGGGATTATCCAGGTTTCGAAAGTCTCAATACCCTTGTATGGCGATAGCCCTTGAGCTGAGGCAAGTCGTATACTCGGCTTGGATAAATCTGACTAACGAACCTATTTCATGATATGGTTGAGGTGCGCATTACTGAATGTTCTCCTGAAAATCAGAGTGATATCTGGTTATTCTGGTAAGTCTTGTCGCAGGCCTATCGCTCAATGGAGTTGAGGTTGGTAAAGTCTCCTTGGAGCATTACACCGGTGTGATTTGAAAGAGATTGAAGTGGCATGCATAAATAAGAAACACTGACATAATAAATAGATGCTTGTGAATGAGTGGTTTTGTAGGTTCATGGATACAAGGTAAGACCTGCTTGGTTGAGATCTGGTTATGTGTTTCCAATATTTTACTACACTGTTACATTGACATGAATGACTTGATTGTCTATGATATTTATCTATTCTTGATGTTGAGTTGAGTGTTGTGTGATCTATGTTTGATAATGTACTTGTACTACTTCTATTAATTTGAGTCAGAGTTTCACCCTTGCCTGCTTTGTTGTGTTGATGCATGACTGAGTAGATGGACCCTCATGACAAGGGATTAGGAACTGTCCGACACCTAAGCATAGAACCTCAAGGTGGAGACTGTGTATGGTGGAAAAAATGTCCTAGCACACAGTGGGGCAGGTTTGTAAGAAGAGTGGAAACATTACATACTGGAAGTGGAGCGCCACCAAACCTGTTACCCATCCAGGAACAAATGATTTTAGATGTTAAGTTACCCTGGCGTCAGTTAAGACCTTTAGGATTTATTTCAGATGACTCGATCTTCGATAGTAATGATAGTGGAGATAGTGGAGGTGGTAGTTCACATCCTTCAGGACATGATGGAAATGGTTCTGATCATGTGCCTTCAAAATCAAGAGACAAATCCTCAGATGAAAACCAAGATAGAACCTCTGAAGATACCTCTGCTGCCGCGCCTATAAGAACTGAGGGTTCTGTGGGGTATACTCCGGTTTCGCCTCAGGGAGAAGCTAATCCACCAACTTATTCACCTTTACCCCATCCATCAGAGTCAGAATCTGAAGACATCATCTGGTTATCTGAATCCTTGTCGGATGAGGAAATCGAAGAGGATCTCGAAGAGGGAGCCGAAGAGTCTGTATACTCTTGGGCTACTTCTGACCTTACTAGAGAGTCTTTCCCTAGACCGGATTTATCCAAGTTTGATTTTGACTGGGTTCCAGTGACTCAAGGTCAGCTCCTGAAATCTAGCTTGCTCGGAATAGGAGGACCTACATGGTCTTGTCCGTAGACGTTTTTGAGTTAGGTTTTTAGTATAATAGATCCCTTTTTGTGAAATACTGGGATCATGGCTCGACTGTACATAGTAGCGTGTGTTTTTCTTTTACCACATTTGTACTTTTTCGTTTAGAGTAGTTTTAACTTCTTTTTCTTTTGCAGTGTAAAAATTATAGTTTGTCCAAGAACGAACTCCTTTGTAAAATATCATGGCATATATATACGAGAAAGTACTTTTCTCTACACCGGTGTAATGCTCCAAGGATACTTTACTAACCTCAACCCCATTGAACGATAGGCCTACGACAAGACTTAACAGAATAACCAGATATCACTCAGATTTTCTGGACAACATTCAGTAATGCGCACCTCAACCATATCATGAAATAGGTCCTTCAGTCAGATTTATCCAAGCCGGGTATACGACTTGTCTCAGCTCAAGGGCTATCGCCATACAAGGGTATTGAGACTTTCGAAACCTGAATAATCCCAAAAGGAAATTGTAGCCCAACCAAACTCTATTCTCAACCCCGTCTCGTAGGTTGTATGCTCAAAACGTCTTTATGCAAATGCACAGATTTTCTCTTGAATTCTCTTTAATCTCTTTTTGATTCTTTTTGTAAAACTTCCTCTGTTTTATTTTCTTTTTTCTCAAAAATCTCGAAATCTTCTCAAAATCTCTTCATATAGAATAAAACTCATCACTTTGTAAAACTCTTTTAGATAACTGTTAAAATCACAGTATCTCATAAAAACTTCTCTTTTTGCGGTATTCTAAAAAAACATATAACTCTTGTTTTCTTTTACTGTTCATTTACGGATTAAATCTTTTCTCTATTTTTAATAATTTTAAGCAGCTCAACAGAGTGAATTAGTATAAAGAGTATTTAACTGTATTTCAAGAAGATCAAACCGGGGCATAGCCACTTTGGTTTGATTAAGAGAGAATAGATCAACAGTATTTAAATTTACGTCTGCTTTTTGATTAATATGTGTCTATCCTCAGATTTTAGATAGCTCTTTGGGAATGGAATAATTGCACGGCGGCTGAGCCGACTGCGGTAATCAGTGTCCGTCTTTCTTAAAAACTTGATATAGACTTAGTGAGCGAAATATAGCTAATTGATTATCGGCTTAAGTTAATTTTGAAGATGAAAGGATCACACGACGGCAGAGCCATCTTTGGTAATCAGTACCCCACTGTAAAGTCGATCCTATGCACTAAGTGAACGTAGTCAATTGTTTCTCTTCGGAAATACTTAGGTTCCAATTATCTTCCAGGAAAAAGGCCCGTTGAAAGCCTATCTCACTAATTTCCACTACCGTAGACATTGAAAATTAAACTAAGTTATGTGCATATATTTATACAGATTGGATACCCACTCAATATTTCCCACAATAATATAACAGTAGAATTCACCAAGAATCTATTACTATTAGATTATATTCCGAAAGATGCTATAACAGTAGGTTCGCCGAGAATCCATTACTGTTACACTCTTTTATCCATTCTAATCTATTTATATATACGGTATTAAGAAAATTACTTCTTTTCCAATTTTATCCTGTCACGTATATACCGGGTCTCTAGTGTTAAGATTTCCCCAAGCAGCGTATCAATACAGATCCCAAGCCAGAGAGAGACGGACTGCTTTAGTCCCTTCATAGGTCTCTCTTCCTTTCTAGACAGACTCATACTGATAAACCATTTATCTTAACCATCACCTTGTATATAAATGATAGATAATATTGGGTTTTCACAAAATAATAATTCATACTTTCTTTGCGGTAAAATAATACTTTACGGTACGTCTAAAATTTGCCATTATAATGGTATGTTTACAAATGTTCAAAAGTGATTTTTCCATAGCCTTCTTACTTACTCGAAATTTATATAAGTTTGAGCATTATAACTCTACAATTCATAAATAGCACAAAACAATTAAATTAAGGCTATAAGACAATCATAAAGCATATTTAAACAAACAAAAAGCCATAAACATACAAACAAGCTATTCAAACACAAACAAGAATCAAACTCATACTTTTTAAATTAAATTGAAAAGAGAAACCCCTTACCTTGGCCAAAACTTGAAGAAGAACAAAGCAAGAACACCGAAAGAAATTTAAGAACAAAGAAAGTAAAGAGAAAGTGTTTGTCTTCAAGAGCTCCCCTTGGCTTGGTGTGTGGAAAATTACGAAGGCAAGGGGTCTATTTATAGTGGGGGAGGGGCGGCCAAGAGTGGGGACATGGGAGGAACAAAACAATTTCATGATGTAAGCCATGATTCCAAAAATGGCTTATTTATTAATTAGGTTATTCATTCTTTTATCTAATTGGCCAATTCATGTGACAAGGCTTATGAGTCATGACCAAAAAGTTCATCCAAGGGTCCTAATAAGATGGTGATGTCGACCAGCTTGAGGGAGAGGGGGGACCATTTGATTACGTAGACAAAAACTTTACGGTTTGGTAAATAAACGAAAAACCAATGGTAAAATAGTCCTTTTGCAAGAAGATTCCAAAAACAATTTATTAAAAGGGGAGGACCTATGGGAAATTTTGAAAATATTAAATAATAGTCATGAAGACTTCATACAAGAGTTTCTGGATTTTTACGGAAAAAGGTAGGCCTTATGGTTTGCTCTAACAAAGGAAAACGGACGCACCGTAAGCACAAAACATTAATTTTTCAAAAAAATCCAGAAAAATTCCTAGAAAATCACAATTTTAATTTAAACACTAATGGTTCCTCTTAGAATTTGGTTTTGAGCACTCACTAATTACTGAAAATCTATTCTGGTTTCCGTAATCTTCCTTTTACGTGCGTACAGAGACCGAAAAAGAAACTTTTTATCTGTCTTTCAAAAAATTCCAAAATAAATTTCATAATTCATAAAAAATGTAAAAATATGGTGTATTGTTCCAGTTTTTTGTTTTGACCTCATTTTGGTCTCCGTATCAGTTCTCAGCTCTTACCGTAATTTGTAGGGACCAAAACTGTAATTTCAGAACTTAGTTTTTCCAAAAATTCCAGAAAATCATAAATATTATAACAAACAACTTTTCTGAAGAAATATAATTTTTTGGGTTGTTTCAACGTCTTTATACTAATTAAACTTTTTCCGTCTATTACAGTAAGTACGGTTTTCAAACGTCGTAGAAAAATGACTGTTTTAATGAAATGAGTTGATAAGTATTTAAAACCCTTAATTATAAGGCTAACATAATTTTCTTATCGCTTAGATCACACCAGATCATTTAAAACAGATAAAAGACGAAAATAAAGAAAACAGAAGTCTATATAAGACTTAACTATTTTACTATTCACTCTATAATACTTAACCGTACCAGGTCATTCTATTTTTCATAGGTTTCTATCAACTCTTTGTAGTCTCTGTCTTATCTATTTTCCTATCTCTAGTATGTATCCTTTTTCTAATTAACAGACTACGGAGTTCCATCTAAAGGGACTAAAACTGTAATTTCTTTATATCTTTCTCTTATAATCTAAACTTAATTCCTAAAACCTGTATATATCAAGCTATTATGTCTTTCCTCAAATACCTTTTGGAAGTTTTGTATGAATTTTTCAAATTCATTTCATCATTTATTCTAATAGAAAGTCCGTATATAATCTCCTGACTTCCGTATTTTGCTCTAAACAACTAAGTTTTTATCCGAAAAACTTCAAAGTAATTCTAATCCTCTAAAATTAACACTCTGCCTCTTTAGAGTGAAATTTTAGGATGTTACAGATGCGGGCCTCCATATCTCAGCCCATTAATTTTGCAGGTCGGGCCGGCTTGGTCTGTTTACATTGCGGGCTTTAGCGGGACGGGCCTAAACGAGCAACCCTGCCTGCATACCCAGCTCTACCCTTTGATATGAACCAAGTGAGGGTCTATTGTTTTTAACGGATCGACCTTGAATTGACTTCTTATTATCAAGATTAAGAATGAATAATATGAAGGCTTCCTTTACTTTTCAAAATTGGCGCAACCTCTTATTGAAGAGGGAGGTACAAAGATGCAAGTTTTGTCCCCAATAACAATGGCACACCAATATACAAAGCAAAAAAGATGATTTCAAACACTTCAAGATGTAAACTTTCAAGAATGTAGCGCATGAAAACAAGAACAAGAGTAAAATAAAAAGTTGGAAGAAGAAAGAGATGAAGAAGATGCGACACTCTCGAGAGAGTGATAAGTCAAGAGCAGATTTGCCATAAAGGTATAAAAACCTTTGAAGCCAAGAGAACAAGTCTCTCACAAAACTCCAATGGAGTACAAAATTCAAATTCTATTCAAAAGTTCGAAAACAAGACAATTACAAAGCTAATTTATAGCCATTAGGGTGGCTCCTCCGTCCCCTTCGTTCCCTAAATGGGAGTTCAACCACATTTGTTTGGATTCAAAATAAATCTAAAATGCCTATATCAAATATATTCGTGGTTAGAATTTGTATTTAAATTCCAATGCAATTATCACCATGATAAAAGCCTAATTAGAACTTGAGACTAGAAATACAACTTTTCGAAAATTCTCTTTGTAACATTCCAAATTTTCACTCTATAAGAAAGAGTGTTAATTTTGTAGGATTAGAATTACCCTTAAGATTTTCAGATGATAAGTAATGGTTTAGAACTGACGTAGAAGTCAAAACGGTATTCTGCGAATGTCTTTGACTG
Source organism: Glycyrrhiza uralensis (assembly GCA_030159175.1). Lineage (NCBI taxonomy): Eukaryota > Viridiplantae > Streptophyta > Magnoliopsida > Fabales > Fabaceae > Glycyrrhiza > Glycyrrhiza uralensis. Next base: position 8,838,579 of record BRZY01000006.1, read on the forward strand.
TCAGAATAAGTTTATAACAATATGAAAATTTCAAATTTGATTCAGAAGTGGTATTTGAGGATTGAAATAGTAACTTGATGTTATATAGGAATTTCAAAAAACTAAATCTAGTTTCAGTTCTAAGTTGTGAGTTTCAGTTGTGAGTTTTGAATTTCAGTTTTTTTTTTAGTTTATTCACTCTCTTTACCTCACCTCACTATGAATGGTGAAAGCACGGGAGGGATGACACTAGGGGTGGCAAACGGGATTGGCCCGACGGGCTAGCCCCACCTAACCTGCTTTTTTGGCGGGCTGGGTTTTTGCAACCCACGACCCACTTTGGCTCGCCTGTCGGGTTGATTATATTATTTTTAAATGATTTTTTAAGTTTTTTTATTTATCGTGGGCTTGGGCAGCCAAAATCGGGTCATCCCACCGGGCTGCCAACCCGCCCTTAAACGGGACGAGCTGTAATCGGCAGGGCGGGCAAAAAAACGGCCAGGGGCAGGCCAACCCATTTTGCCATCCTTAGATGGGACGAGAGGATGCCGAAGGGACACGAGTAGAGCTGGGTATATGGACCTTGACCTGTTTAACCCACAGCCCATGCGGGCTATGGGTCACTTAAATATAGGCCCGTTTTAAATGTGGGCTTTTTTAACCTGGTCCATTTAACCCCGTGGGCCAATTTTTTTAATTAAATTTTAAAATTTTACTGTACATTTTATTTTATTTTTTTTCAAAATTTATATGCAGACTGGGCTACCCATATACCCACCTCTAGACACGAGAGAACGGGAGTATTTAGCGTTTAAAACTGAAACAAGAATCACAAAACCTATTTTTATGGTTTTGAGATTCAGGTTAAAACTGTTTTGAAATTAAGAAAAAAACCAATTCAACCCCATTTTACCCGAACAAGTTTTGCTTTCAAATTTAACTTTTAAAACCAAAAACCAGAAACTTAGAATCACCCTGAACGGCCCCTTAGAAATTAAGTTTTCAATTTTGGAGAAGAACATAAGAAATATTACCATTTTAATTCCTCTAAGATGAATTGCGTAACACGTTAATTCGGAAACAGATAAATATCGAAGACTAAGAAATGATCAAAATGAGAACTAAAGGGACAAATAGAGTTTTATCAAGTATAGAAATTAGAAGTTTTGTTTGGTGTTGTGATTCAAACGAAAAAGCTAGTTTAAGTCTTATAACTTACGTCTGTATTATTACCGTCTTTATTCTGTTTTATTTAAATGTTATGTGATATATGTGTTTATTGATTTATTTTCATCTTAGAAAAAAGGTTTTAATTTGCATATTCATTTTCTATATTGAAACGGATAGTTTTCGTTTGACGTTGGTTTTAAACAGAAAATAGTTTTTGTCGTAACTGACATTAAAGGTTATAAATAGTATGAACAAGCCAAAAACAACCCATAAAATTATCTCTCTTCACAAAAGCTGTTTCTTTTATTATCTATGATTTTCTAGAATTTTTCTGGAATTTTTGAAACACTTTCAAAATTTACAGAAAAATACACTAAACGGGAGCGAATAGCGTAAAGATCTTGTTTCACATTTTAAATTTTCGTGACACAAGTCCAAAACACTTTTATTTTTATTTTTAATTATTTATTTAGGAATTTTAGAAATTATTTGTGTGTAGGATTTTTAAAACATTGTCTGATCACTTATATGCGGTATATCAGCCGAATAGAGACGAATAGAGAGTTAACGGACATGAATTAGGAACATAGAATTTTTTAGGGACTTTTATGCAATGTGAATAGTGATTAGTCAACTACAAATGGAATTGTTGACCATGAATAGTGTAGAGATTATGTGCAATTAAACAAAGGAAAACAGACACGTCGTAAGTGCAAAATGGTCATTTTTTAGAAAATTTCATAAAAATCCTAGAAAATCACAAATTGAATTTAAACACTAATGATCCCTCTTGAAAAATGATTTTAAGCACTCACTGATCACTAAAAATCTATTTCTGTTAAGAAATACTCGTTTCTCGTGCTTTATAGGGATCTGAAAAAGTAACTTTTGATCTGCTTTTCAGAAAATTTTGAAATAATTTTCAAAAATCTTAAAAAAATGTAAAAACATGATTCAGCTTCTTAAAATATCTTTTTGACCTCAACTTGGTCTCTGAATCAGTTATTAGTTCTTGCTGTAAACTATAGGGACCAAAACGATAATTTCTAAATTTTGTTTTCTAAAAATTATAGGAAAATTCCAGAAAATTGAAAATATTAAAAAAAACAACTTTTGTGAAGGAAGTTTGTTTTCTGGGTTAGTTTCAATACTCTTTTTCTATTTAAAACTGAATCCGTCAATAACGGTGGAAACTATTTTCTGTAAAAGCCCCAAACATTAAGTGAAAAATGACTGTTTTAATGAATCACCTTAATAAGCCTATTAATACTATAATTATAAGATAGAAATAAATCACACAACACTTAGATCACGTAATTTCATATGAAACAGATAATATACGGAAAATAGAAAACAGAAGTCTATATAAGACTTTAACTATCTTATCGTTTTAAACTATGATACCAAACAAAACTTATTATTTTTCTATGCTATCTTAAGTATACTAGATCCTAGAGTCTCTATCTTAGCTATTTCTCCATCTCTGGTATTTGTCTATTTCTTAATTAATAGATTACAGAGTTTCTCTTAGAGGGACCAAAACTGTAATTCTCTTTATATCTTTCTTTAAAATTCCAAACTTAATTTCTAAAAACTTTATGGAACATCATGTGACTATTGTCTATCCTCTAATACCTTTTTTGAATTGAGTATGAATTTTCCATATTCATTATCAGCTTATTCTGACAGTTAAGAATATCCGTAACGTACCGTTTGACTTCTACGTCAGCTCTAAACTATTATATTTTATCTGAAAATCCTAAGTATGGTTCTAATCTTCTAAAATTAATATTCTGTCTTATAGAGTAAAATTTTAGGATGTTACAAATTGCACTTTTAGTCCACCTTTTTTCATGACTGTGCAATAATGTTGGTTCTCCCATTTTCAATGAGCAAATTAGGTCTATAATCTTTTTCTCCTATGCTAATTGGGTCCCTCCGATTGTATTTTTTAAATCACTAACAATTTTTGCTTACATGGCTAGATGGTGCTGACTAGGAAATGACATTCGACATCCTACGCGCCAATAACATATTATGAGTACTGATAATCAAATGGTTCCAATAGCTTTTGCGATTGTGGAAGCAGAAACTAGATTCTTGGACTTGGTTTCTTAATTTTTTGATAAATGATTTCACGTAGGATGCTAAATGGGATTTTCTAGTCAGCACTGTCCGGCGACGTAAGCAAAAATATTAGTGATTTAACGAAACATAGATGGAGAGACACAATTGGTACATGGAAAAAGATGAAAGATGTAATTTCCTCAACTGAAGATAGAAATACCAAAATTACACAATCATAAAAAATTGAGACTAAAAGTATAACTAAAAAAATAAAGAATGTAAATTTGATAGGAATATTAATTTGATAGTATGTCAACTCATCCTATCATTTTAACATTCCAACTAAAAAATATTAATTTGATAGGGAAATCCGCCCCAACCTATCATTGAAGCGGGGGTGGGTTAGACGAGTTGGTTTATGTTGGGTCACTTAAGTCATCACACCATTTATGACGAACTAGAAATTTGACCCGTGCGATGCATGGGTTGTGTTAGTTTTAACATTGGATGTAAAACAATTTGTTTATATAGTAATAAATTAATATATAATATACTCTAAATTTATAATAATATTAATTCTATGGCATTGTATACCTTAGTTCAATATACAAATTCATGTTATCATGTCAATTCAACCTGGTTAAAAATGATAGTGTTATCATTGTTACAAGTTTAATTATAACTTAATTAAAAGAGAAATAATTTTTTAACCTGAAAATTTACGGGAACAAAAGAACATGAATGAAACTCGAAAGTAAATATTATTTTATTCATCAAAAATAAAATTAAAAGAAAAATAATTTTGCATCTTGAAAATTCGAATGAAAAAAAACATGAATGAAATATATATTTGTGTATTATTTATGAAATATAAATTAAAAGAAAAAAATAACTTGCAACTTGAAAATTTACTTGAGTAAAAAATACATGAATGAAACTCGGAAACAAACAATATTTTTATTTATAAAAAAAATTGTAACTTAAAAATTTACAAAATCAAAAACATGAATGAAATTAAATGAAACGTGTAAGCAAACATTGCATTATTTATGAAAAATAAAATTAAAAGAAAAAAATTCGCTAAAATTCACATAAACACAAAACATTAATAAAATGTGTGAGTAAACACTATTTTATTCATAAGAAAATAATTATACAACATCAAAATTTACATAAATAAAAAATATGAATAAAAATTGCAGCATACATTGTTTTATTTAGTCCAAACTCACCTGATGAAAGATCCATATTTCATTTCCCTTACTTTTCAATTACGCCCACGCCACTGTGACCTTTTTGTTTCTTTTTTTATTTCCTTTTTGGTTCCTTTATTTTTCCTTTATTTTTTGGTTTCTTTTCCCTAAACATAAATAATAAATAGGCTTAAATAAATTTTTGGTCCCTATAATATAGGGGTGTTTTGCTTTTAGTCCCTATAAAAAAAGTCAAACGCTTTTGGTCCCTGTAAATTTTTTTTTGCTTTTTGTAACATCTGTTTTTTCTGAGTTACTGTTTAAAATCCATTTTATACGAAACTTTGTGGTCTAAGTGCTAAGTAAATTATTTTGGTCTTATAATGAAGGTTCTAAAATACTTATCAAGTTATTTTAGTAAAACAGTCACTCTTTCATTGACGTTTGACATCCGTATTTGCGTTATTAATGGATAAGGGTTTTAATGGAACAAGTATGTTAAACCAACTTAGAAAAACAAAATTCCTTCACAAAAGTTGGTTCTTTTAATATTTTAGATTTTCTGGAATTTTCTTAGATTTTTCGGAAAACTTTAGAAATTACCATTTTGTCCCTGCTACTTACAGTAAGAGCAAATAACTGATTCGGAGACCAACTTGAGGTCAGAAAAAGATTTTGAGTAGCTGAATCATGTTTTTATATTTTTTGGGATTTTTTGGAATTATTTCATAATTTTCTGAAAAGCCGATAAAAATGCTACTTTTCCGATCTCCGTAAAGTACGAAAAACAGGGATTTCTGGTCAAAATGGATTTATGGTGATCAGTGAGTGCTTAAAATCAAATTTCAACAGAGATCATTAGTGTTTAAATTCAATTTGTGATTTTTTGAGAATTTTTTTGGAATTTTCTGAAAAATTACTGTTTTCCACTTACGGCGCGATTGTTTTCCTTTATTTTTGCAAACCGTAAAGCCTACCCTTTACCATAAAAATCCAGAAACTCTTGTATGAAATATTTGGGACTATTAATAGTCATTTTTGAAATTTCCTATAGGTTCTCGCCATTTTAATTAATTTTGAAAATATTTGATTTGTGAAAAGTCCGTTTTACCCTTGAGTTTCATCCGTTTTCACTTGAAAACCTTAGGGGCAAAGATGTAACTTCGCTCCCTCCCTCTTCAGCCCTCAAAACTGCCTCATGAAGCAAGGAGAAGAATTCAATTTTTTAGTCATCACCATGACTCACTCCTTTAGACCAATTAGAAAAAAGATCCATTAAAACTAATTTATAATTAAGCCATTTATAAGTCATGGCTTACACCATGGAGCAAATGATCAAATGGTCTTCCTTCTTCCTCATCTTGGTCGACATCCACTATGGATTAGGGCCCTTGGATGTGCTTGTTGCCTTATGAGTCACATGCATAGTCATGAGTTTAGGCCAATTAGAATAAAGCATGATTTAACCTAATTAATAAATGTGTGTTTATGAAGTCATGACTTACCACACAAATCATTTTAATCCCTTCTTGGTCCCTCCTTGGCCGCCCCCTCCCCATCTATAAATAGACCCCTTGGCTTCATAATTTTTTACACATCCAAGAAGCCAAGGGGAGCTCTTGAAGACAAACACTTCTCTTTACTTTCTTAGTTCTTAAATTTCTTTGGTGTTCTTGCTTTGTTCTTCATTGTTCATAAGGCCAACGTAAGGGGTCTCTCTTTCAATATTAATTTGAGAAGTATGTGCTTTGATTCTTGTTTATGCTTGTCTTGTATGTTTTATGTGTTTATGCCTTTATGCCTTAAATAATTGTTTTATAAGCTTTAAATTAATTATTTTGTGCTAATTAATAATAGTAGAGTTATAATGCTCAAATTTTGTTAAATTTTCGTGAAGCAAGGAGGGTATGTTAAAATCACTTTTGAGCTTTTGTAAATATACCGTTATAATGACGAATTTTAGTCTTACCATAAATATGATTTTACCGTGAAGGAAATATAAATTATTATTTTGTGAAAACCCTAATATTATCTATCATTGATATACAAGGTCATGGTTAAGATAAATGGTTTATCAGTATGGATCTGTCTAGAAAGGAAGTGAGACCTATGAAGGGGCTAAAACAGTTTGTCTCTCTCTGGCCTGAGATCTGTACCGATACGCTGTTTGGGGAATTCTTAACCTAGGGACTCGGTATATACGTTACTAAGATGATTGGGGAATATAATGGTAATGGATTCTCAGTGAATTTTATTGTTATATATATTTTTGGTTCAGTATTCTTTATATTTGTAATAGTGAAAATTTGTGAAAACAACTTTCATTGGGTTTTTTCTGAAAATAAACTAGTATTCAAATATTTTAGAATAATTCAGTTTTGAACTTCTTTAATGAATTAAATCACTTTTTAGTTCTATCATATACTAATATATTTTTGGGATTTGAACGAAAAGTGAAGTATTAGTTATCTGGGGTAAATGGTTCTATGTTATATCTGAGTGGTGAAATTCTGTGTTTTTCCTGAGATGTGCGATTGGGTATTCTTATCTAAGAAATGTGGTTCTGAGTTTACTTGTGATTCTGTATTTATTTGAGAGTTATTTCGTAAGCTGGCGTCTGTGGTTACTAAGTAAAATCTCTTAGAGTAGCGGGCTGAATGCTCGTGGCTATATGCCAAAATTCCTATGGTAAAATCTCCTTGAGTAGCGAGTGACTTACTCGTGGGTGTGTCCCGAATATAAGTGGTAAAGTCTCCAGGAGCAGCGGGTTATTTACTCGTGGGTGTGTCCCGAAATTATGTTGTAAAATCTCTCGGGGTAGCGGGTTATTTACTCGTGGGTGTGTCCCGAAATTATTAAGTAAAATCCCCAAGAGTAGCGGGCAGGGTGCTCCTGGGCGTGTCCCGAAAGTATAGAAAGTCTTGTGTGAAATTCCCTGTTTGAGATATTGAATGATTCATTTGCTGCGTACATTATGCCTGTTGTATGTTCCTTATACGTCCTTGACATATGAAGTAAGACCTGCATTTGCTTTAGTACTGTACTTTTCTTATTAAGTTGTTTAGAGTTTCACCCTTGCCTGCTTTGTTGTGTTGATGCATGACGGAGTAGATGAGTTACCCAAGAAGTGGGTTAGCTCTTAGAAGAAGAATCTGAAGGATGTTGCTGTATAGATGAATATGGATTCCAAGAATAATAGATGGTTACGGTATCATGTTGGGTAGAAGTCTAGAGATTAGACTGACTCAGATGTTCACTGTATCATTTTCAATCTTTTCTTGTAAAGACTCTGTTGGTTATATGAAATGAGATTACACTCATACAAGTTTTATTTATGCTTCCGCACTGAAAACCTTTTCGAAAACATTTAAAAAGGAATCAAGGGAACATACTCCCCATCCTTCTCATCTTTTTTTTAAAAGGCGAAAAATTTTACCTGTATTTCAGAAGAAGGATTTCCAATTTTCACTAAATATTTTTCTAAGTTATTTGAAATTCATGGTAACTATGGTGTAATATCCTTTTTGGAGAAAGGGTGTTACACTTTTAGTCCCTAGCCTGGTTTGACTGCTGAGGTGTCCATTTGTAGCCCTGTCAGCATGCCTACGTGGCCAGAAACTGTGCCACATAGGCTGCCACGTCATTTAATTAATTTAGGCTGATTAATGAGCTGGAAAACCTACTTCGCCCCCAAATTTTTTACCGCGCGGTCAATTAACCATTAATGAGCTCTGCATTCCCATGTTCTGAAATTTCCAAGTGAGAAAGGAGAAGAGTTCCATGCAATAGAACCCTAGAACCAGAGAGCATGAGTACCCGAGTGTGTGCGAGAGAGAACCAGAGTGCGATTCAGCTTGAAGACGAAGACGGTGACGTGCCTGAGTGCGAAACAGTGAGTTGAAGACGAAGACGATCCCGAGTGCGATTGAGAACGCGAACCATCGAGGAATGCGAAACAATGACTTTGTATGTTGCACTGTTGGATGATGTATTTATGACAATGTTATGACACTATTATGGTGCTTAAATGATAGACCACTCGATTCTGCAGTGATGTTTCTGATATTTAAATTGCATTTAGATGACAGGGACTACATGTGGTAAAGTTCAACGTTACAGGGACCATGTGGTAAACTTTGGAATTTAACAGGGACTAAAAGCAAAACACTTAATATTTAACAAAGACTATAATCATTTCATGAGATTTTTTACAGGGACTATAAACAAAACACCACAATGTTTAAAGGACTACATTCATAACTACTAGTCCATGCCCATCTGAATTTTCAGACTATACCACTGCCTAAACTAGACCTTCTCTACATCTGTTACAACTTACACCAATCATATCACACTCTCATCTTCAATTTTTCACTTGTTCAGAGCTGTCATGTGCAATTTTTTTACTATTCATCCTTTATTTCTCAAAGGCTATCAATCAATTGTGTCCAAGACAAAGCCTCCATCATCTCCACAATTAAATCACAGAAACAAAGTACGCCAACAAAATAATAGAACAACCAATATTTCATAGTAAATCTCAGCAATGTATTCATTCATTTCAAACCCAAAATATTACAAAGCCTTTCACTAATACAAACACAAAACCACCCAAATACATTTCCTTTAACTCTTAGATGACAATTCACTGCCTACACCCAGAACATCTAATTGCCAATACAGTACACAAAATAATAATAATAATAATAATAATAATAATAATAATAAGGACCCTGGAAAATACTATAAGACAATCTTTAAGCTTTCCCATGTTTCTTTCATAGCTAAGTTTTCTCTTCAACTTGGCAATTTTCTAATCTTTCTCTTCACTTTGTTGTTGACAGCCATGAACCCCTTCCTCTTTTGAATATTGGCTAACCAGTTGCTCATCATCCCAGCTAAAAAAAGTACAATGTTGTTGTTTCTGCACAATAGAGACAAAATCGTTAGAAGGACAGAGACAAATTCGTTACAGGGCAAAGAGCAACAACTTACATTCCAGTTTGGGCACCTCCAAAATTTTCTCTTAGGATTGCTCTGAGTATTCGAAATCAACTGCACCACCTCATCTCCACAGTGACAGACGAACCCACGAGATGCTGAAGAAGACGAAGAAGTCTTGCAAATGGCGGACCTCTTGCCTGCAGTTGAACTCCGAGCATTCATTCTGCAGCTGCCGCCTTCGATGGAGCCAGAAACGAGAATGGGGAAAAAGATGGAGAAGGAACACGGTTTGTTAATTTAGGGCTCTCCAATTTAGGGTTCTTCAATCTTACGGTGCGGTTAAAAAATTTGGGGGGGAAGTAGGTTTTCCAGCTCATTAATCAGCCTAAATTAATTAAATGACGTGGCAGCCTACGTGACACAGTTTCGGGCCACGTAGGCATGCTGACTGGGCTAAAAGTGGACACCTCAACAGTCAAACCAGGCTAGGGACTAAAAGGAAAAAAAAAAAATTTACAGGGACCAAAAGCGTTTGACTTTTTTTATAGGGACTAAAAGCAAAACACCCATATATTATAGGGACCAAAAAGTTATTTAAGTCTAATAAATATTTTATTATTATAATATAGATAAAGAAGGTATCATTTGGCGGGAGTACTGTTCCTGTATTAACTAAAAATTTATAATAACTAGCCAGTTGACCCGTGCGAACGGGTTGCGTGACTCGCGTTAGTTTTTATATATGATATAAAATGATTTATTTATATAGTAATAAGTTGATATATGATATATTCACTGGCCTATTTTTCTATGTACGTAGAGAACAAATAAGAAATTTTTCAATATCACAGCATTTTGTTATATTCAATAGAAAAAACATGAATGAAACGTGTAATGTAAGCAAAACACTATTTTATTTATCGAAAATAGTATCAAAAGAAAAATAATTTTGTAACTTATAAATTCACACAACAAAAAAACATGAATAAAATTTGTAAGCAACCATTATTTTATTTATCAAAAATTATTTTTTTTAAAATACAACAAAATTTTTTATAAAAAAACCATAAATGAAATCGGTAAGAAAATTTTATTTTATTTACTGAAAATAATTTTACAACCTAAAAATTCTAAATAAACCACACAAAGTTTAAAACCAAATGAATAACAAAATATATAAGCAATCAACAATTACTCTTACACAGGGATAGTAAGTGAGATAAACACTTGTAATTAAGCACATCATTTTATTTATTGAAAATAAAGATAAAAGAAAAATAATTTTTGTAACCCAAAAATTCACATAAACTAAAAAAACATAAATGAAACTCATAAGTAAATATTATTTTATTTACGAAAAATAAAATTAAAAAAAACAATTCTGCAACTTGAAATTTTACATAAATAAAAAACATGAATAAAACATTTCAGTAAACATTATTTAATTGATAAAAAATTATAAGAAAAATAGTTTTTTTTAATAGACAATTGTTAGTAATTAGTATGTTATGTTAGTGGGGGGATTCGAACCCAGAATCTCCTTATCTCTCCAACCCCTATGTCTAATCCCTCCAAACCACCTTATTACTCCTAAGAAAAATAATTTTATAACATGAGAATTCTAAAAAGGCACATGAAGTTCAGAACAAATTGAGATAACAAAAATTATAAGCAATCAACAATTGTTCCTACATCTGAATACAAATTAAGATAAAATAATATAAACAAAATAAGCAGAGAAAAATAAATAAAATAATTTTCAAGTCCACAATATTTTGTTATTTTTAACACAAAAAATAGGAATACAACCCGTAGGCAAGCAAAAACCGGTTATTCTTTTAAGTTTGTTAAGCGTCAAGCCAATATGACTGCTCAAGTCTTAGCCAATAGGAGTGTTTTGATGGATAGTGTTACCACTTACCATTAAGTCTCATCCACCTTGTATTGCTGAGACAATTTTCAACGAAATACAATGAGTTTGACTCACTAAAAAAAGCCCCATAAACAAACACCTTTATTTGTAGCAAATAAAATTAAAAGAAAAATTTGCAATCTCAAATTTTACACGAACTAAAAGTTTTGTGAAGAATTAATGACATAGAAGAAACTGGAATGGGAATAAACACTTATTAGTTATTATAACGAAAGCAAAAGGATGAAAAAGATGAAAGACTCAATTGGTACATGGAAAAAGATGAAAGACATAATTTCCTTAACTGAAAATGGAAATACCAAAATTACACAATCATAAAAAATTGAGAGACTAAAAGTATAACTAAAAATTGGAGGGGAGGGGAGGGGAGGGGAGGGGAGGGAAAGGGAGGAGAGAGATTTAATTAGAAGTTGTGTTTGGTTGGGAGGAGGGGAGGGGAGGGATTTTAATTGAGGGAATAGACTAATTTACTTTTTAGACCTTTGTAAATTTTTATGTTTAATTTAATTTAAGGTTATTTAAGTAAATGTCGTTTAAAGCTTTCTTCTCTCCCTCCAAATCCCCCCAATATTGGAGGGGAGTCAAATCCCTTCATTCCCCTCCCCTTACCTCCCCTCTCCTCCTTAAAAAAATGAACCAAACAAGAAAATATTAAAATATTCCCTCCCCTCCCCTTTCCTCCAATTCCCTCAAACCAAACACTATGTAAAAGTATAACTAAAAAAATAAAAAATGTAAATTTGATAGGAATATTAATTTGATAGTATGTCAACTCATCCTATCATTTCAACATTCCAACTAAAAAATATTAATTTGATAGGGAAACCCGCCCCAACCTATCATTGAAGTGGGGTGGGTTAGACGAGTTGGTTTATGTTGGGTCACTTAAGTCATCCCACCATTTATGACGAACTAGAAATTTGACCCGTGGATGCACGTGTTGTGTTAGTTTTTACATTGGATGTAAAACAATTTGTTTATATGGTAATAAGTTAATATATATACTCTAAATTTATAATAATATTAATTCTATAGCACTGTATACCTTAGTTCAATATGCAAATTCATGTTATCATGTCAATTCAACCTGGTTAAAAATGATAGTGTTATCATTGTTACAATTTTAATTATAACTTAATTAAAAGAGAAATAATTTTTTAACCTAAAAATTTAAGGGAACAAAAGAACATAAATGAAACTCGAAAGCAAACATTATTTTATTCATCAAAAATAAAATTAAAAGAAAAATAATTTTTCATCTTGAAAATTCACATGAAAAAAAAACATGAATGAAATATATATTTGTGTATTATTTATGAAATATAAATTAAAAGAAAAAAATAACTTGCAACTCGAAAATTTACTTGAGCAAAAAATACATAAATGAAACTCGTAAGCAAACACTACTTTTATTTATAAAAAAAATTGTAACCTAAAAATTTACAAAATCAAAAACATGAAGGAAATTAAATGAAACGTGTAAGCAAACACTGCATTATTTATGAAAAATAAAATTAAAAGAAAAAAATTTGCAAAAATTCACATAAACACAAAACATTAATAAAATGTGTGAGTAAACACTATTTTATTCATAAGAAAATAATTGTGCAACATCAAATTTTACATAAATGAAAAATATGAATAAAAATTGTAGCATATATTAGAATATAAGGAAATATCTTATAATATTTTAATATTATCTTAGTTTATCTCATAGGATTAGGATTAGTTAGTTGCTTTATTTTATCTCATAGGATTAGGATTAGTTAGTTATCTTATCATAATTTATTTCTCTATTTAATTAGGATTAGGATTCTTGTATCCCTATATATAGGGATTAGTGGTCCGTCATTTGTTTTCAAGCTATTAAGTTATTATCAAATATTATCAATTATGTTATAGAGTTCATTTTGTCTCTTCTCTCTTTATTAAAAATTCTATAATTTCAACATGATATCATAGCCTAGTTCTGATCCAGGACCTATGGGTTATGGGCTCATCACGCTTCCGCTGCGTGGCACCAGCATACATTGTTTTATTTAGTCCAGACTCACCTGATGAATGATCCATATTTCATTTCCCTTACTTTTCAATTACACCCACGCCACTGTGACCTTTTTGTTTCTTTTTTTATTTCTTTTTTGGTTCCTTTTCCCTAAACATAAATAATAAATATTATATTATTATTATTATAATTATAATTATAATATAGACAAAGAAGGTATCATTTGGCGGGAGTACTGTTCCAGTATTAACCAAAAATATAATAATATAGAATATAGATTAGACGAGTTGGAATCTTTTGCAACCCCTAACTCCAGCTACCCACGTGGAATCTTTTGTTGGCATACACAACACACTGCACTGTTTGGAGAGGCTTTTTGAAGCAGCACAACATACTGCATGTCCTTTGTTTGGCTCTTTCTCACTCACGACTTCACTTGTTTTTTCACCATCCCGTCTCTCCAAATCCAACAATACAAACAAGGTCTTCACTCAACATTGTCTCAGTAACACTAAGATCCCACCAATTTTATCTGCCCCTTACTCAACAAAAACTACCTTGTCTACTTTGGTTTATAAATTAAAAGATGTTAATTGTTTTCATGGTTGATGGAATCACATGTAGTTTTGCTTAGTGTTATAAGTTCGTTTGGAGGTCGAGATAAGAGAGATAGTATAGACTAAATTGTCATATTTTGTCTTAATTCATTGTATGATGAGTCAATAGAATAAGATAATTGAATCTTATTACTTTATCCAATTTTGATTTTTAGTTAAAATTTTATCCCGGTACGTGGAGGTTGTGTTAGAAATAAAAAATGACAAAATTAATATTTTTTCCCCATTCACTCTTACCTCCTAAATAAATTTTTTTAAAAATTATAAAAAATAATTTAATTTATAATAAAATATAAAATTATTTAAAATAAAATACTAAAATTTTTAAAACTAATATTAATAATTAAAAATTTAAATTAACAAAAAATCTAAAAAAAATAAAAATTAGGTTTAAAAAGTTAATAAAAAATATTACAAAAAATAATTTAAAAATGATAAAGTAAAAAATATTCAAAATAAAAAACTAAACATTTTCAAATTCATATTAAAATTTTTAAAAATACAAAAATATTTAAATTAATAAAATCTAAAAATATTAGAAATAATTTTAAAAATTATATATAATTTTGCCATAATAGTAATTTTGTCATTTTGTATCATTTATATTATATTATAATTGGAGTGGAATTATGCTCAAATCCCTTTTATTATTACTACTACTACTACTAAAGTTCAACCTTTTGCTTTTTCCTCTGAAACATCAGAAGCTTTTCCGGTAACCTCATCTCAGTTTTTATTTTTCCTTTTGATAAATAAGATTGTATTTGCTCACGGTTTTCAATTATGTTTTTTTGTTCCCGTAAATAATCGTCAGCTTGTGGAATTTTTTTTTTAATTTTATTTTTGATAAATAAAATTATGTTTACTTATGAGTTTCATTTTTTTTTTGTACCGATAAATAACTAAATTTTCAGGTTGCAATTTTATTTTTTCATAAATAAAATAATAGTTGCTTACAAGTTTTCATTCATGTTTTTGTTTGGGTAAATTTTTATGTTGCAAATTTATTTTATTTTATTTTATTTTCAATAAATAAAATATTATTTTGTTTTTCAGGGTAAATGTCACATAAGGAAGATGTTCTCACTTTCTTGCTCTATATGTCTTTATCCCTGTTTAGAAATGAGGAGTGCTAGCAACACACTCTTTAACACTCTTTTTTCAACATACTCTCATTGATTGATTGAAATACATGTAGGTCCTACCAATTTGAAAATGGGTTCCACTAAATAGGACGTGGGACCCACATGATTCAATGGGACCCATGTATATTTCAACCAATCAATGAGAGTGTGTTAGAGAATGTGTTACTAGCCCTCTTCATTTAGAAATTGCTATATACTACTCTCCACTCATATATAAGCAAAAAATAACTAATTCACGCAGATTAAGAATGTTAGTTAAATGCATTTAATTTTTTTGATCCCATCAAAAATTAAACTTTATTCCCTAAAATGCCCTTAATAAAAGGGGTCATTGAAATTAAAACTTGCATTAAATGAAGAGTATTTTGTGGATAAACTCATTAAATGATATGAAAGTAGTTAAAATTTGCTTATATTTTGGACTACTATATTTAAGATTTTTTTTTTATAATTCAGTTTGGAGGTTGTATGGTCTATGTGATACCTATCTATCTAGTAAGATTAATAACTAAGATGATATAATGATAGGCGACCTGTGCGAATAGTAAATATTTGGGACCATGTTTTAAAGTTGTTTGATTTTTTATCATTTTTTATCTCTTTAGTGAGTTAGTCCATATATAGTTGTTTGATGTAATGGCTAAATAAATATTCTGCACAAAAGTCAATGAGACCCGTGCGATCAATTGGTTAGTCGGTTAGTCTATTCTATTTATATTTTTTACTTATAAACCCATTGGAAGTACGTGTCAAATTATCTACTCCCAATCTCCCATATTTTCTTTATGTTCTTGCCTCATTATAATGGTATAATGTTTGGCCAATTATTATACGTTTTTCTTCTTCTATTATTTCAATCACATTCACCCATCATTTTTTTCCATTAGAATTGCCTTAGCATTTTTTTTAATGTCTATGAATGGAGAAATAACAAAAGAGTTACTTTTTCAAATTGGGCTTGGAATGCATTGGCAAGAGTGTCAATAAATTTCGAAGCATGTATTAAGAAAGTTGAACCTTGATTGAAACATGTATCAAGTTCTGTACTCCCAATCTCCCATATTTTCTTTAACTTTATGTTCTTGCCTCACTATAACAGTACTGTGTTTGGCCAATTATTATCTGTTATTTTAATCACATTCGCCAATTAATGAATAATATTATTATTAACATTTGTCAATTTAAAAAAAATATTATTACAATACTTTTAAAAAAATTAAAATCTATTTACAGATGTAAAATTATTTTTCTTTTAATTTTATTTTTTAAAATAAAATTATGTTTTTACCTATGGGTTTTAGTCATATTTTTTTTGTTCATCTAAATTTTCATGTTGCAAAATGAGTTTTTTATTAATTTTATTTTTTGATAAATGAAATAGTATTTGCTTATAATTTACTTTCATGTTTCTTGTTCCGGTAAATTTTCAGGTTATACAATTAGTTTTCTTTTTGATAAATAAAATAATATTTCACTTACGAGTTTCATTCATGTTGTTTTTGTTTTGAAAAATTTTCTAGTTGAAAATATAATTTTTAGTTTTTTAATAAATAAAATTGTGTTTGCTTACGAGTTTCATTCATATTTTTTATGTAAATTTTTAGGTTACAAAATTAATTTTGTAATACTTTTATTTTTAATAAATAAAATGATATTTGCTTACAAGTTTCATTCATGTTATTGTAAATTTTCATTTTACAAAATTATTTTTTTAATTTTATTTTTGATAAATAAATTGGTATTTGCCTTTGGGTTTCATTCATGTTTTATGTTTCTATAAATTTTTAGTGTGCAATTTTTTATTTTAATTTTATTTTGGATAAATAAAATAGCGTTTGCTTACGAGTTTTATTTAATTTTTTGTTTTTGTAAATTTTTAGGTAGTAAAATTACTTTTGATTTTAATTTTGATAAATAAAATAATGTGTGCTTGTGAGTTTTATTCATGATTTTCTGTTAAATATAACACAATACTAAGGACTGAAAAATTATTTTGTTTATTATTTCTCTATTTATTTTGTTTATCTTTTACGGCCTACATTTTTATCGATATATGCAAGAGCAATTATTGATTGCTTAATTGTTCATAACATAGAGTTTGCATATATAATTAAAACGTAAAATGTCGCAAAATCACACTGTGTTATAAATTTATAGCATATCATATATCAAGTTATTGCTATATAGACAAGTAATTTCATATCATATGTAAAAACCAACGCGATCCATGCGAATGACACGAGTCAACTCGCTATAGTAATTGCCTGTTAAATGACTTATGGTGATTATGATTGTTAGTGCTTGTGGTGCCGACCTAGTTGGGATCACCTGCACTATTGTGATGCTTTTGCATGCCTCTTTTTATTATATAGGATGATGGGTGTTGGAATTTGTATCGGGGGTATTTTTTATCCCTTTTTTGTGCATATCTGTTGGTGTTTTTTTTTTTAACTCTGTTACTGCTTGTAGTAGAGCTTCCATTAATAACAATATTTTGTTTGCTGATAAAAAAATGACTTATGGTGCTCCATTATAATACACATGCCAAATAAGCCAAAATCTTGAAGTTCCTGGTCTTGGTCTTGCCTATAAATGACTTATTTGAATAAATAGCTTATTTAAGTGCTAGCTTATGTATAATCTATTTTATAATCGAAAAAGGAATGTGATTTCTGATTTCATATAAGTCATAACCTGTTTTGATAAACTATTATAAAGAGTCTATGAAAATAAACCAAACATAGCTTATGAACCGGATATAAACCATCTTCATAAGCACTTCCAAACAATCTCATAAGTGTTTGTGTCAATAAATAAGCTCACATAAACTCTACATAAGTCAATCCAAACACACATGCATGTGAGTGCAGTGTCCTTGATAAAAATGACTCAAAGTCATCGTTGTGTTTGATAGAAATGACAAGAAGTCATCATTTCTTACTTGCTTACATTTATTTCTTATTATAGAAACTTGACTAAAGTCCTACAAGTCTCAACTCTGAAGTCATCACAACACATCCGTAGACACCTGCCCTGTATATAAATAATGGATATCACCCTCTTCACTTCATTCATTCATACGAACAAAGCAACAATAACCTTTCCACTTTTTTTTTTTCAAATATTGTTATTACATTCCACAAATAGAGAAAACACCGTTATCCCGATTCAGATGGTGTTCTCATTCAGGCTCCCTATTCAACTCCAGAATACTCCAACTCCTCCTCCAAAGACCACTAGCCCCGCCTCATCTCCTCGTTCTCATTATCATTACTGTCATACTTATCCCTGTTCCCAAACACACCGATTCCCTTCCCAGCCTAGGAGCATTACCAAACGCAACACTAATAAATGGTGTCGGAGGGAAGTCCCTCCTTCCGTCTCATCTCCTCCAAACGTGGCTCTTCAGGATGAGGCAGAAGGAGGGACTTCCCTCACGGAAGACTTGCCGGTGGAAGAGGAACCGGTTCAGCTGGAGCTTCGAGCGGAGCTGATGCCGAAGCATGTGGCGGTGATTATGGACGGGAACGGGAGGTGGGCAAAGATGAAGGGGTTGCCGCCGTCGGTGGGTCATGAGGCCGGCATAAAGTCGTTCAAGAGGCTAGTGAGGCTGTGCAACAGTTGGGGAATAAAGGTTCTCACCGTTTTCGTGTTCTCTATTGATAACTGGGTTCGCACTAAGGTGGTCATCCATAAATATCATTGATATTCAATTCTTTTTTTCCTTCCAATACATGACATGGAGTCGTTTCATTTTTTGTTTGTCGTTGCCTTTGTTGAGTTTAATTTGAATTGGTGGGAATGCACGCAGGAGGAAGTTGATTTCTTGCTGAGCCTCCTTGAAAGAGCATTGAAATATGAAGCATTCCGAAGGTAAGGAACTCTTATGATCTTATTGCTCTAAGCATTCGTTTGGATTAATTGAAACTAGAAGGAAGGAATCGACCAAGATAGAAAATACAGAAAACTAAGTGGCTTAATTTGTTTATTATAAGTGGAAAAGGGGAGAGGACACAAAACAATTATTGGGATTTGCAAAAATTCTTTTCTTTGATGAGAGGGGAGAAAGCATACAAAAAGCCAAAAAAAAAATCCCTGTTCTAATTTTACCCTTTATTTTTTATTACTTCTATCTTTATTTGGGGTTATTTATTTAATTGTGCATATATTTTTTTTCTTTCCACTCACTTCCTATATAATCAAGCAAGAGAAGAAATTTTTTTTAACTTTTTTTTTTCATTTTTTCTCATACCAAACAATTAAAAAAATCATCTCATTTTTTTTTTCACTTTCTCCCCTTTTACTTTCTTTCCTCTTACTTTCCTTCCAAAATCAAACAAATCCTAAATATCTTATTGAAGCACGTTGCTCGATTCTCTCTCTCTCTCTCTCCATTGTTTACACTACAACAATAGCCACCATAATAATGATAATCTATAACTATTTATCTATAACTTCTATAACTATTTATAATGGCGATACAATGAGTTTGGTAGAGCCTTTTTCATGGGACAAAAATACCCTTCGCAATATAAAATAACCTCCATGTAACTACTAATAAATTACCACCGTGTAAGTACTACCAAAAGCAACTTGCGAAAGTTTCTTTTTACAGGAAACAACAATTAACTTTTCAGATCGATCGTTTGTATCACACCCATTTATCACTTCTATCTTTGCTCACAAAGCATAGTGCTTTTTCCTCATTCACTTTCAGTTCACCTTTGATGTTTTCCCTAGGATGTCACCATCTGTAGGTTTGTGAGCATTTACCATATTCTTTATTTAATGAGTAATCCGTTAATGACTTTTACATATTCTTTTTTTTTTGTTTACGTACAGTATAAAGAAATTTGATTTTGGGTCCACATCTCCACGTTTTTATAATTTTAAATATTTTATTTTTAGATATTTAAAATATTACATAATAATATTTACACATTCATGGACAAATTAATGAAATTATATAATAAAAATTTTATAAAAATCATAATTTAAAAAATGAGCAAAAATCAACGCAGCCCGTGCAACCGCACGGGTACCTACGAGTGTCCACAAAAATGAAGAACATCGGATCAATCACACACCCACCCACCAAGAGGCTAAGACCTTCCAAGAACAACACCATATATATGTCATTGAATAATTTTAAATTTAACCCAAAAAATAGAAATAATAATTATAATAAACTTCAAATATATTATTAATTTTTCTATTTAATATTTAAGTATTTACTTTTTTAGATCTTTTAAAAATAATATTTTATGTAAATTTTACATTTTTTGGTCGAAGAACAACATGTGTATAATCATCATCATAACTAACAAACTTGGCTTTTGGGTCGATCTACAAAGTCCCTTAAATTGTATGCCCACTTAATGTGACTGGTGTATAATTGGTCCGTTGTGGATTGAACCTATGTGACGTTCAAAGTGACTTGAAATCCTTTTGAAATGTGGGTTTATCACCAATATTTTACTTATTTGAGAGTAGGAGACGGATGTGGGAAACTTTTGAAATCATTCAAAAGCCACTTTTAGTATATTTTTTGAGTTCCTACAAATTGAAAGTTTTGTTTCTTTTATTAAAAAATAAACTTGCACACAAGGTAAGAGACTATCCTCCTTTTGCTTCCCCTTCTCTTCACTCTCAAATTGTCAAACCCTCCCCTCCAAAACTGCCAAACAAACCTTAAGTATTTCTTTGCCGTCTTTAGATAGAGACGTAGTGTGCATGCTTTTCTATAGTTTCCCCCTTCTTGATCCTCTGCATCCATCACTTGATGTTTTAGGAACTTAAAACAAATGCAAGTGGGTGATAACGAGCAAGTTATTCATTCGAACATATCATAATAAAAGATAAAGTTAATATGTTTTTAATCCTATATATAAACAGAAAAATATTTATTTTGATCTTCAAATTTTAAAACGTGTATTGATTATTTTTGTTTTTATAAAATAGGCCAAATGTAGTCATTTCCTGAGAATATCAAGGACTAGTGGACTACATAGCATATTTTGACCAAAATGAGAGACCTTTTAAAACAAGGGATCAAAAGCGAACAATTCTTTATTTATAAGACTAAAATCATATTCATCTCTAATATCATATATTGGTGACCAAATACCACCGGAAGCTTGGGTGATATGGTACAGATCTTTTCAGGTTTAACCAAAGGTCATGAATTCGAATATAGGATTAGTCCCTGCACACACGCAGGAGATGCCATTGGCTAGACAAAAAAAATATATTGGTGACCAAATATTCTCTTCTTTTCATTTTATTTTTTGCCGTTACATATTAAGTGATCTTAGATGAACTTTTTTTGTTGTTACTTTGTAATCCTTCCTATTCATTGTCACAGGGAAGGAATTAGAATATCTGTGATTGGAGATTCCTCAAAGCTCCCCGAGTATATGCAGAGATTGATATCTAGTGCTGAGGAGAGAACGAAGAATAATTCGAGACTCCAACTCATTATGGCATTTAGCTATAGCGGGAAATACGATGTTGTCCAAGCATGTAAAAGTGTCACCAAGAAAGTGAAAGATGGCCTTCTTCACTTGGATGACATCAACGAAAACATCATTGAACAGGAACTGGAGACTAACTGCACCAATTTCCCAAACCCGGATCTACTAATACGAACAAGTGGGGAAATGAGAGTTAGTAACTTCTTGTTGTGGCAATTAGCTTACACGGAGCTTTTCTTTAACCAAGAATTTTGGCCAGATTTTGGGAAGGAAGAGTTTGTGAAGGTCTTAACTTCATTTCAACAGAGACAGAGACGGTATGGTGGACGACATTCATAACCATTTGTTCTGCAATATGGTATATGGTGGCCTTTAAAATGATGAGCAGCATATATATTAATTAGTTGGTATCTAGCCACTTAAATTATTCAGATTAAGCTAGTAGTGAGAAATTTGACTAATTACTGTTAATATGAAGTCATATGTTCGAACCCCCTTGCTTTAGGCATAACTAAGAAAGAATGCAAAGTAATTTTATCTTATGACTCAAATATGTTTTTAGTTCCTATAATATCGTGTTTTCATTTTTAGTCACTAGTGAGGTGGCTCATTTAAATTCACCTCACCTTGATTACCTCAGCGGGCTCGTCAATAATTTTTCCACATTATCAAAACCCTATCTCCCCCCTTTCCCCTTGCCATCCCCTTTCTCAAATCTCAACCACCGCCAACTTAAATCCCGAGCGTCGCACACCTTAACCCAATGTACAATTAATCTCCCTCTATCTATCTTTGGGATTCTGCTGTTCGGAGAACGATTTATGAATGTTTTGTTAGAGTGGGTTGATCATATACCATCAGTGACATATTCAAGGGGGGCAGGTGTGGCACCCTTGCCCTCCCCCAAAACCTTCTCTATAGATTTATATACATGTTATGCATTTTGACCAAGAAAATGTTATATATTATATTCTTTATACGAGGAGGGGTCTATTTACTCAAGGAGTAACTCCTTATAAATATTAAATTTTATCAATTCAACCGTTGAATATTGTCGCATTATCTTAACGATTATGCATACCAAATTTTAAATAAATTGGACATTCGTAGTTATACAATCTTATAGTCAATATTTTACTTGTATTTAAAATGAATATTATATGTTGAATCAAAGTTAATGGATGAAATATTAAACATTGTTTGAATTTTATAAAAATTGTAGATTTGATCTACTCAATAAAAACTTTTAATTTAATGGTTGAATTGATAAAATTTAATATTTATAAGGAGTTATTAAACGAAATAACTCTAACAATAGTTACAGCAAATACCTCAAGTTTACTTGCTATACCGGGCCACATTGGGCCCTCACCGGTGAGGGATTTGTTACCGTGTCACCTTAGAATTCACCAAGAATATAAAAAGGTAAAAATGTCACTATTTTACAACAATTGTTTTTTGGGTCAAAGTATTGAAGATGTATTAGAATCTGGCCAGAGGCCCATAACAATTGCATCGAAAAGGCATGCCTTAAGCCCAAAGCCTAGCATAAGCTAACATCCTAAACAAATAACCGTAAGTTTTGACCAAAAAAAAAAAAACAAATAACCGTAAGTTGACCAAAAAAAAAAAATAACCGTAAAGCCAACGGATGTGCAGCTGTCTATCCACTATCTTGAAAACAGAATAACGACATTAAAGACCATAATAACTCATTGACCAAAAAAAAAAAAGACCATAATAACTCCTTGACCAAAAAAAAAAAAAAAAAGACCATAATAACTCAACATATATAAAAAAAATCTATTGACTCAAGTGCACAGAGAGTTCCCGAGGACCACAAGAAATGGAGCGACTCTCTCTTCAACAATTACCAAAGACCCAAAGGAACCCTCGTAGATCCCATCAGGACAAAAAAGCGCAGCCACCTCCAAAAAACAGCCAAGGGTGGGAGGGAGAAGTGAGAACCACCATACCTGCCACTGTCATCCTCAAGAAACCGTATCAGCAGAGGTCAAGAAGATTAGGATGTGCTGTCAATTATGTCCATTGAAGTCATTTTTGCTCCCAGAAGTCTCACCCAGTTCTCCCCTCCAACCAGGATCAAAAGGCTTTATTTAAGATCATACATGGCTTTATTTATGAGGATCTTTAACCTCTCACCATTTAAAGCAATTTTGTCTCAAATTTATATATTGGTTATTTAGTTTGCTTCTCTCGAATTTGTGGCAATTGTAAAATATTTAAAAAATTTATCAAAAGTACTCAAAAAATTATCATTATAAATATAACCATAGAAACATGGATATAATTCAAATACTTATAGTTCAAATATCAATTATAATTTACAAAAATACAACTTCAGAACTACATAATATCCTAAGTATTTTTGTACTAAATGAACTTTAAAAGAAATGCTAAAGATTAAGCCAACTAGAGTTTGATTACACGAGCATGTGAAAAAAGCCTCCACGTCATCATCTAACTTATGTAATCTGGTATCACTAATCTTAATTATATGATAAGTTAGCTATATTTACCGAGACAAAGAAGATATTCAAGCTTGTGAATATATGGATCAAGCAGAAGAATGTTAGAATAACATAATCTGACTCAAATGTATATTAAAAAAAAACATAATGTGACTCAAATATTTTATTATTTTATAATTGATTTTTCCTACTAATCAATCAATCAATATAATATCAATCAATAGAATATAACAAAAGAGAATACTTATCGTGAGAGTCCTCCAAGTGGCACTTTGTGGCTTAATGGCTTCTCAAACACACTTTTGACAAATTTTTTTAATAAAAACATAAAAAAATAAATTAATTTGAATTTTGCAATTTTAATAACTAATTAATGTTAAGCAGCTACTAACTATTAGACCCAATATTAAGCAAACATTGCATTGGTCAAATGGCCCTTTTTTTTTTTTTGTCCACCCCCAATAGCACAGATGGTAATGCTCTGGGTGGACATGTAATGGGTAAGGTGCTCGATCCTCACCCAGCCCCCATCCCCTGTAGACAAAAAAAAATGGCCCTTCTTTTATAAAAAAACGGCTGACATACGAGACCCAGGAAATTGAATGGCACGAAGGCATTGGAAACGGCAGAAGAGAAGGGAAACTCCTCCACGCCTCCCCTTTCTCTTTCTCGAATCATCAATCATGTGGCTAGGTTTAATGGTGCGCCTCCCCTTTCTCTGTCTTCTATCTTTTCCAATTCATTCTCTCCCTCCTTTTCACTCATCACATCCCCCTCTCCTTTAAGTTCTAGCAGAAGCTTCTCAATCATGTCAGTCACTAAACAATTTCTTTCTGTATGAAGAAAGGTATGTGTTTCCTTCATGGAGCAACGAATCTGGAAAGCGCTAGCTTTTGTGAGTCTTGTGCTGCAGCCCGAATGGGATAAAGGGGAGGCGTACGACGGCGGCAGGGAGGATGAAGATTACGAGGAGCTATTCGAGTTTCTTGACCAATGACACATCTCCGGCACCGAAGAATAGAAGGAGAAATGTCGAATCGGCAGCAACAAAGGTGTTCGTGAAATGGAGCAGAGTTAGGAGCATTGCTCTGTTGGTTCCTGCTTCTATCGCACTGCTCACCGACCGCGGGCATCTCGCGATTTCTGACTTCATTGAACTATTTATCATTTATCTTTTTTTAATTTTTTTCCACGATTAATTGATTTGGGTGTTTGGTGTTAAATAAATAATAACAAAGGTGATGTCGTAGTTTTTACAGGTGACGGGTTACAAGAACGAGGGTTACAAGAACGAGACAAAGGGGATGCCAAAGTGGATACTCATCCAAGTCCCACATTGAGTAGTGTAAAGAAGAAAGAAATAGAGAGTCCTTATAAATATGAAGAGCTAGTTTGAGTTTTCTTCACCACAATAATTCTAATCCTTTGGGTGTATTGGGGCTTGGATAGTTGTGTGTTTTTGAGAGGGTTTGCAATTTTCTTCTTATAAAAATTGCAAGTTGAGTAATAAAATTTTTGTTGTGAGTTCGTTGATGTAGCTATGGAGTATCGAATCACGTTAAATTTGTGAGTTGTTTTTGTTTATGCTTCTTGTATGGGTGTGCTTCTGCTTGTGTGGAGATTTTTGGCTCGTTGATTTTCCAAAAGTGGCATCAAAGCTGAGGTTCTGATCAAGGGAGGAAGAGAAGTTGAGGTTCTGATCAAGGGAGGAAGAGAAGCAGTGCGCTGTGTCATTCATTTGGAGAGAGGTTAGTTCTCGTTTTATTTTTTTTGGATATGACTACATTGAAGTTGGATGTTCCTTTGTTTGATGGGAAGATGGACTTCCCTTTATGGCAATGCACAATCCAAGACTATTTGGTCCAACAAGGTCTTGATTGTGCTTTGTAAGAAGAAAAACCAACTGAGATGAAAGATTCAAAGTGGAGTACAATACAGAAAAAGGCAGTGAGTACAATTCAATTGGCACTTGCTCCACAAATTAAAATGACCGTGTTAAAGAAACTTCTCCGAGGAAATTGTGGGATTTGTTGGAAAGCAAGTTTGCGTCAACCACATTAACTAATCGATTGATGATGAAAATGAACTTGTACTCGCTGAAGGTGGAAGATGAAGGTAATGTGGTTGATCATATTAATAAGTTCAATGAACTAGTATTTAGACTTATGAATGTAGGGGAAAATATCAAGGATGAAGAGCAAGCGTTACTTATGTTGGCTTCACTATCCAAGTCTTATAAACCACTAGTGCAGTCTATGAGGTGATGAGATCGTTGAAGGAGAGTCAACAAATGATGGGTGGTGATGAATCTTCTGAAGACAATCATATACTAGTATTTAAATATGAGCAAGGAAAGAAGAAGTATGTTGATCAACATGGTAGAAGATTTCAATCAAAAAATATGAGTACTGTCAAGTGCCACTATTGTGAAGAGCTTGCACTACAAGAAAAATTAAATATTGCGGCAATTACTTCGCGACGGTTCTATACAAACTGCCTGCGCTCTAGGTTACTGGTGGGTCATACGGCAGTTTTTATCAACCGTCGCCAGATTTCTGTCATTTGTGAGTTTTTTTTTAAAAAAGGCTATCCTCCTTCCAGGCCCCAAAAGAACAGTGGTATCTAACAAAACCCTAAAGTACCAAAACCCTCAATGGTGGCTGTGAAGAATCTTCTCCACACACACAAGGAGCCACACGAACGCTGTCACACACAAGCTTCCACCGAATGCACACGGAGGCGCGAGAAGAATCTTCAATGGTTGTTGTTGCTATTAGTGAAGCGGAACGCACATGGCGGCGTGAGAAGCAGCAAGTTCCTCATCGATCTACCAGGAGGAGAAGGCCACGACGACAACGTGAAGAAGACCACCGGCGGACGCAACGGCTACGGCGCCAAAATATGCCATCACGGAGTCCCTCATCGTCTCTGCAACATTTGGCTTCGACCAGAGATTCTGCCGCGCATGAGCTCGGAACCACTGGGAAGCGCCGTCGCCAAGCTCGGAACCACCGTGCCAACAAAGCACCTCCATCTTTGAGCGCCGTTGAAGCTTCAGAGTGAGAAACTTCACCGCTTCCACAAAACCGGTGTTTTCTGATTTGTTCTCATTTCTGGTTCATTCTTCCCATCACCAATTTCATTTCATCTTCTACTTTTTTGGTTCGTTCTTCCCACCGATTATTCCTCTTTCTCTCGTTTTTCATCTCTATGCACCTTCAAATGACATTTTCTGAATAATTGATTTATTTAATTATTTGAATCCCTTTACTCATAGTTGTTTAGGATCTATGGCATTTTGTTGCAATAGTTATTTATTTAGATTTTCAATTTGAGAATATGGAACGATTGAGATTTGTGCAATTGGCATTTTTGTGCGTTTTTCATATGCAAACAGGGAATTTTTGTTAAAACCTGGAGTTAGTGTCTTATTTCGTTACTACTATTAACCTGGTGTGTTTATTTTGCTTTGTTATGGTTCATAACTAGAGATTTTAGCTCAGTTAATCCATGTCTGGTTCATGTAATTGCTGGTAAGTTCTTCCCATCTAGTTATTTTATAAGTTTCCAATTAACCACAACCTTTTTTCACTTGTAGTCATCTTGAGAACAATCAGTTGGTTGGTGTGCTCCCAGCCTCTTTCGGGAACCTTCCAAATTTGAGGGAACTGTAAGTTATCTGGAACTTACATGAGTTATTTGATCAAATTCGAAATTGGTTTACTTTTGATACATCCAATTATCACTTACAGCATCCACCGGTAAATTAACATGAGGTTTGCTCTCTGTTTATGTAGAGGACTTCTGTGTGGAGAATTTTAACATGAAAAAGGAGTACTATTGGTTGGCTTGTGTTTCTGTTGTCAACAAACTAGATCCTTCCCGGTATATTATTCGATTCAATTTAGGCTCCTTTCTTTTACATTTTATAAATTCTAATATAGAAAAAATTGCATTCAAGGTTTTGGGACCAATTTCAAATCTTTGGCTATCCTTAGTTGACTTGACTTTCTCCTTTCTCCTTTCTCCTTTCTCCTTTCTCCTTTCTCCTTTCTCCTTTCTTATTTTCTTCATGCTATTTATCCTTTTCCTTTTTATTTCTTTGATTCAGGAAATGCACAGCACAGACAGTTCAGCAGCACTACGCTGAGGTACTACTCTCCCTATATAAAACCAGATGTCATGTTCACATCTGGTTTTTGAATTTGTAAGATGTTTTGAATTTCTGGCTAACAGTTTGGTGTGCTAAGTCCATTGAAAAGAGAAAATTGGGTATGATCAATTTTCAATATTAGACACTGTTAAGATATTTTTTTTGGTAATAAACGTACTTGTTTTGGATTGTAAAATTTGGTTGGGACTGAACTTAAATTCTAGGTAGATTAGGAGTAGTGAAAATATATGGAACCATGTTGATCACTAACTGCAATCTATACTTTCTCATTCTTGTGTCTAATAACTAATCTATTGAGTTGAGTTGTTTTACTTTTTCTGGTTATTTTAATGTTGCTGATCTTTTTTCTTAATCTGTTCTTACTGCTGGTCTGCTATAACAATACTTTGCATGTATATTTCTGTTATAAGTATTTATATGATTCTTATGATCTCATCTTGATGCAGAGCAAGCATTTTCCTTTTATCTATTGTGTTGAGGATCTGGTGTATCAGGGTATCATCTGTTGGAGGCTAACATTAATTTGTTAATAGTGCTCAAGTATGGCATTTGAATGGCGTTTGTTATTGTTATTTTGCTATATATTTTCACCATTATTCTAATAGTAGTTAAGCTATAATAAATGGATTTTCACTTGTTAGGATATTTTTATAATTTTCAGGTTTAAATGGTAGTAGTTGCTCAGAGGTGCATTTTTGGACAGCATCATATTTTTTGGTCAAGAGAACTTTTTCTAGGGACAGTATCATTCACAAGCAGTTGACGGGAACTGAGCAGGACTAAGCAACAATTTGTGTGTTGGTGGCCAGAGACTGGTGAGCAGAGCAGGACTCAGGACTTGGTGTTCTTTCTTAGTGTAGCATACATTCTGCGAATCATTTGTTCGGAATTCCTTATCATATGAAATGTTCTCCTATTCAAAATTGTCACTTAACTTGTTGGCTAATATCTCTCTCTTCCGTTTCATGTCCTCTTAGGCTGAGAAAATTTTCAATCAAGACCTTTATTTTAAGAAGACAGTCAAGTATGTCGGAGAACCCATCACCCACTTGGAATAATCTATTGCATCCTCTGCGGTATTTTCATATAAAAATTTCTCTTTATTTTTTATAGCATTTTATTTTATTGTGCTTGCCTTTATATTTTTTTTAAAAGAGACGCAAGTTTATGCCTAATGCTTTTCTGTTGTGGGCTTGATGGTTGATTCTATCTCATATATGAAATAAGCTTCTTACATGCCAATCTCTTCTTGTTAGGTACGAGCTGATATTAAGGTGAAGGCTTTTGTTAGAACTTGCTTCAGTACTTCATCTGGAAGAGCTGCAAGGTACTATCTCTAAGTAATTAGATGAGCATATGTTCATATTTTGTTTGTTGAAAAAATGAACCAGTCGCCCTCAATGCATATTCTGGCTCTAGATCTTCTTGTAGTCCCTCTAGGTTAATTGGCAGACAGGATTAATTTGGATCCAAGTTTGTAATCTGTATTAAAAGTATGATCTCATGACCATTTCTGTGAGTACATAATCTGTACTCTGCATGTGACATGTATTACTAATGCTTTGTGCTATCGTTGCCCATTTAAATAGGTTGAGCAATTAGTAAAGACATTATTGGACAACAGTGTTTTTACTAATTGCTTAAGTTTTCATATATTTTTATTTCCATTTTTACTTGCTACTATGAACTAGCTACTAAATTTCATATTGATAGTCATTTTGGATTGCATTTGAAAGATTAAGATTAATTTTGTTAATGGTTTTTATCTAATTTATGTTTTTTTTTTTAATTTCAGCTGGTTGATTTAGAGTCACTAAGATGAAACACGTTCGTCCGCGTCTAATCAAGTGTCTGAAAACCATGGAACATCATCGACAGAAACCGTTTAGATAGTTTTCATTTATATGAACTTGAAGAATTTTACTTATATTTGAACATTATAGAACGATTTTTTGATTACTTCTATTTTGATTGTGTGTACGCACAACTCATTATATTATGACTCAACTCGATTAATGTATGAGTTTTAATCTTTTTTACTTGTATTATTATTTTTTTAATTTTAAGATAAACATTTAATTAATTAAGATAAAAATTTAAGTAATAAATTGTTACGGAAAATACAAAAATTGAATATAAAAAAATTGTGTATATTTTTTGCGGCGGTTCCCAACCGCCGCTATATAATCAGAAATTTTTTCAAGCCAATTTGCGATGGGTACTGGGCATTTAACAGCGGTTTAAAACTGTGCGGCGGTTATACACAACCGCCGCAATTTAGCTCCCGGCGGACGATTTTGCGATAGTTCACCAACCGCCACAAACTATTTTAGCGTCGGCCGCTGCTTTTACTTTCAACCGCCACAAAATGTAAATTTTGTTGTAGTGTTGGTCACATACAAGTTAAATGTCCAATATTCATTGAGGATTTGCGAAGCCTAAAGAAGAAGACAGAAAAGTTAAAGATTACTCCTTCTGCAAATGTGGTTAGTTATGAGAATGACTTTTTACTTTGTGAAGATGAAGTTGATGGCAAAGTGAAGAAATGTGAGACATTGGGTGAAGGGAGGATATGTTGTGCCAAAGTCGGTACTCATCCAAGTCCCACGTAAAAAAGAAAGAAGTAGAGAGTCCTTATAAATATAGAGAGTTAGTTTGAGTTTTCTTCACCACAATAATTCTAGTCCTTTGGGTGTATTGGGGCTTGGGTAGCTGTGTGTCTTTGATAGGATTTGCAATTTTCTCCTTATAAAAATTGTAAGTTGAGTAATAAAATTTTTGTTGTGAGTTCGTGGATGTAGGTATGGAGTACCGAACCCCGTTAAATTTGTGAGTTGTTTTTTGTTTATGTTTCTTGTGTGGGTGTGCTTCTGCTTGTGTAGAGATTTTTGGCTCGTTGATTTTGCAACAGAAGGGAGGGAGGGAAAGGGTAAAGATGATGTTCAACCGTACGTGATATCAATAACAATTGCAGGAGCTTTGATATCGATCAACATAAACCATTACTAATTGGGGGCAACTAATATTGTTTGTATTGTGTGGAATTGACTTGAACAACAATAAAAAGAATAACAAACAAGTCACGGCTTTAGCTTCACTTTCTGTTAATTCCATTTCTGATATACGTTGGTGGGAAGAACAAAAATGGCAACTGGGTTCAGTTTCCATTTATGCAAATTTGCGCTCTTTTTTGCTCTCTATTTATACAATGGCAACTGGGTTCAGTTCACCTGGGTGCAGCAAATTCCACTTTGTTTCTTTTCCTTTTGAACTTGCACAACTGCAGTTGTCTTCTTTGGTCGTGATCTATTGATGGATGAGGACTTATTACGGTCTCTGGGTGGGTACAGTTACTGTTTGATTCATTTTCATTTCTAAATGTTATTATTTTTTTTGCATGTTCCTACTTTTGAAATTTATATTTTTTCTGGGATCAAATCAACTTCTAGATATCAATGTTGTATTTCTAACTAATGTAGTAATGTGCCTAATTTTGATTTTCCATTTGGCAGGGCCTTATAGGCTATAGCTACAGAGTTGAAGAAGGATCAAATTTTTGTGGTGACATGAATACGCTTTACAAGAGTGGATGTTATGGTGGATGTAAAAGTTGATGCATACTCTCTCCTCTTCAAAGATCCACTGAACTGAATAGGCACCTCATGGTCAGGAGTGTTGCTGATTTTTTTTTTGTTGTTGTTGGTCCCTTATTTTAAGTGTTTGCCATCTATTTTTTAGAATTTATGCTTTGGGGTGTGAATTTATATTGAACATGTGTTTTTCTAATTTTGTTTCCTTCTTTTTTTTTTATTTACATTTACATTGTATGGCATAGATTGCAAATTCATATTTCTTTTTCCTACTGTGAATGGTTGCTGCAGGTTTCTGCTACCATGAAGGAGTTCTGCCATAGTCAATTTTGGGGCTACTAAGGAAAGAAAAAATCCTAAGGAAGTAAAGACAAGTCGAAGTATATCCTTTTCTCACTCTGTTGTGTGCATTTCTGCATACCTGCTTCATTAATTACCAAACAAAAGGACACCTGAAGATGGAGGCTATTTGTCGGATGATGGGCTAGTGTATAAATGTCTAGCCTCTGTTTGAAACATACATGTGTTCTTTTCACCAAGCATACATAGGACTAATCAACCAATCAAATGGCAGTGCTACTAAGTCCAAAAGGTAGATGATGTTGTGATTGAGAGAAAATAATAAAGCAAAACATCTAGCTACGCATATGACCTCTTCCATAGATTTATCTTATAACCATTTTACAATAGGATCTTGGCTTCAAGCCATCTTTGTCTTTGCAGATAATTCATTATTCATTAATTGTGGAGGATTTGACGGCGAGTTTAAGAACAACCACTATGGAGTCAATCTCCAAATAGATGGCATTTCAAACTGTGTTCTTAGAAATGAAGGGGAATGGGCTTATAGTAGCACGTAAGTGTATTTGCGAGAGGTTGATGCAGATTATACAGCGACAAATACATTGTGTGTATTGTTATTGTGTTCAATTGGCTGTAGCTAGCAGAAGTTCTACGGACTAATTGAACAAGTATATTGGCTATAGTAGAAGTTTGAAGGTTTTAGCATTAATCATGAGAAGCATTTGAGGAGATATTATAACAATGATTTCTGGTGTTTGTGTTAATCACATGCTTACATATTATTGTAAGCTATTTATTATTGTATCAGCGATTTATTTAGATTACTTTTTGCAAAGTATTTCCGGAAAAGCTATTGAAATTCTTCCATCTTACCAACATCAAATAACCACAATTCAATGAAATAAATCAAAATAAATGAATCAATATATTGTTTATTTTATTGTTATTTTTTATGCAATATCAATGGCTACACGCAAAAAGATGTCAATATATATTCCACATTTGATGGTTTATTGTATTGGAATATTATGGTGAAAATTTTAATAGAAATTAATTATTTATATTAAATTTTTATATAACTTTTTAAATATAAAACTAATATTGATCTACCGTGCGTAGCACGGGTTTACATATTATATATGTTATTATAACTATAACATTATAATTAGAATACTACAATACCAGATGTTTTCTAACAATTTTTTATACTTGACATTTTGTTTAATTTTCATTTTGTATAATAGGAATAAGAAATTCTTTACACGTCTAAGAATTTGGTTAATATAGTAATTTCTATTCTAATAATACAAATCGTGATTACTAATTGTTAATATAATGTAAATTATTGAGTAATTTTTAATTGATTGGTGAGTATTAAAATTTATTATGAGTGAATATTTTGATAGAAAAATAGTACAATTGAATTTACAATTCTCTTATGTAGTTCTACAAAGGCTTATGTGAAGGTTATTAGCTCTATCATATTATGTCATGAATTTTTCGACTTGTTAAATTTTATTGTTGATAGTATTTTATTTTTTACTTATTTTATTTATTTACTAAAATATGCCCTGTGCAACGCATAGGTTAAGACGTTAGTAAAATATAATAAAAGAGAATACTTTTTATGAGAATCCTCCAAGTGTTATGTTCAATGATTTCTCAAACATGACAACTTTTTAAATGAAATAAAATTTGATTTTGAATTTTAAATTCTTAAAAATTAATTTTTTAATGGCTTAAATAAGTTTTTGGTCCCTGTAAACATCCGATTTTTGATTTTAGTCCACTAAAAAAAAGTCAAACTATTTCATTCCTTTAAATTTTTTTTTTTTTGGTTTTAGTCCTTTTAGTGAATTACTACTGTATTGTGCTGATGTGGCGCTGATGTGGCATATATATGTCCCTGTCATGACTTGACACGTCATTTAAAATTTATAAGGACCTGCTGACTAGGACTTTCTTCCTATCACGGGACTAAAATCAAAAATCATAATTTTTATAAGGTCTAACTACACAACTTAAAATTTGTATAAGGTCTAATTACACAACTTAAAATTTTTATAGGGACTAAAGCACATCAACCCCCTCCCTCTTTCCCCTTCGTCCCCTCCTTCAACCCTCTCCTCCTCCACCACCACCCCCTCTCTCTCCTCCTTTTCCCTCATCCTCTCTCCTCCACCACCACCACCACCACCACCCAAACACACACACACACACACTCTCTCTCTCTCTCTCCCCACCACCACCACCCAAACACTCTCTCTCTCATAGCATAGCAACACAAACCAAAGTAAGAAAGACAGAACTTCCAAGAACTCGAGAGAAAACGAGAGTGTTTGGGTGGTGGTGGTGGTGGTGGTGGTGGTGGTGGTGGTGGGGAGAGAGAGAAAAAAACGAGAGAGAGTGTGTGTGTGTGTGTTTTGGTGGTGGTGGTGGGGAGAGAGAGAAAACGAGAGAGGTGGTGGTGGTGGTGGTGGGGGGGGGGGGAGAGAGTGTGTGTGTGTGTGTGTGTGTTTGGGTGGTGGTGGTGGTGGGGAGAGAGAGAAAACGAGAGAGGTGGTGGTGGTGGGGGGGGAGAGAGAGAGAGTGTGTGTGTGTGTGTGTTTGGGTGGTGGTGGTGGCGAGAGAGAGAAAACGAGAGAGGTGATGGTGGTGGGGAGAGAGAGAAAACGAGAGAGGTGGTGGTGGTGGTGGTGGGGGGGGAGAGAGAGAGAGAAAACGAGAGAGAGAGAGAGTGTGTGTGTGTGTTTGGGTGGTGGTGGTGGTGGGGAGAGAGAGAGTGGTGGTGGTGGAGGGGGGAGAGAGAGAGAGGATGAAGAAAGGAGGAGGACGTGGTGGTGGAGGAGAAAGGGGGATTAAAATCAAAATCTCAATTTTGAGAAGGATTAAATTCAAAACTTAAAAGTTTTATAGGGACTAAATTCAAAACATAGATAGGCCACGTCAGCATTTTCTGCCACGTAGACATGCTGACTGGGTCATAATGTGCCACCTAGCACTAAAAGGACCAAAACCAAAAAAAAAAATTTTAAAGGACTAAAATTGTTTGACTTTTTTTTAATGGACTAAAATCAAAAATCGAATATTTACAGGGACTAAAAACTTATTTAAGCCTTTTTTAATTAATAAATGTCTGATTCTAACTGTTTTTCTCAACACAGTAATTATTATGTGCCCATTCCCCAAAACTAAAAGAAACCCTCCCGTTTCCCGAATTTCTCTATTCAGTACCAAAATACTCATGTATCTAAATTTGAATTTTAAAATCAGTTTTAGTATTCATGAAACAAAGTCCCATTTACTCTCTCTGCACCTATACTTCTGCCTTTTTCTTCATGTTCCAACGATGCAGCAGGGCAATTTCCTTTGAAAGAGGAAATGATAGAGATTGGTTTTCAAACAAAGAGATCTACAAACAGCAAGGCATGCAAGAGCTCTATAAAGAGATCGTTCCCCCAAACCTCCTTCCCCAATGCGATTTTCGTCAATGTCACTGTCAGGTCAGCCATCCTCATCAATACCCTCTTATCCTCCAAACACCAAGGTGGAGATACCAACAGGGACAGAAAAGGGGTCGCAACTGGTGGTAGAAAACAAAATGGAGGGGCAGGGGCGTAAAGATGAAAGGGATTTTGACCCAAGAGCAAGTTTATATATCCATTTTTTTTTAAATTCTATTTTTTTTTTGAATTTTCAACATTTACTATCAGCTTTTTTACTTGCTCAGAATTGAGTTGTGTCCCTGTGTTCCAAATATATCAAAGAAACTTGCTGAATGAAGGGCTTTGGACCGATTTATATTAGTCACTGATAACTTCGCAAGCATTGGTCTGCGAGAGAATTTGCTGGAATGCTGGTATGATTGTTTTTTAACTCTATTTTCCAATGGTTGTTAAGAGGCTATGGCTAGGTTAATTCCTAATCAGAGAAAGGAAGGGACTCTTGAGGAAGAAGAAGGATGAAGAGAATTAGGAGAGAGGAGTTTGTTTTGAAAATATTCTTTTCTGATTGTCTTTTTCATTCCACCACACTGTCCTTATAACAACCTAAGAAATACAAACTCCTAAATTTCAGCATCAGCGTACACCTGGCTGATTCTATTTGATTCTTGATATTGAAATAACATAAAAATGCATAATAATAAACTAATCCTATTTATTCATTCTTTTCCAGGTCAGATGAAGTCCTTCAGGTGGGCTGGCTTCTTCAATTCGCGTTTGGGCCTCCCGTTGCACTGTTGGGCCCAATTTCCATTTGATCAACTCTTTGTCTGTATCATGTGAGTACTGAATTTGCTCCATTGTCCATCTGTTGTTTTGTTTAGCAGACCTCCATGGGGTCAGAGAATTGGGGAAGAAGCATTGGCTGTCTTTATTATTATTATTATTATTATTATTATTATTATTATTATTATTATTATTCAAGTGAGGTAATGAAGACTTCTCTTCGACTCGGTAAATAATTATTTGATAAAAGTGAAAAGAAAGCTTTCCTCGAAACAATTTTTGGTTGCTAAATGGGAATTGAAATCTTATTATTTTTCTTTACATTTTACTCATGCTCTCAATAAACTTCTCATTAATTCTTTTAAAAAGTTGAACAATTTGTATATTATGTTTATATAATGAGATATTTAATTTGCGTTAACTTTGTTATAGATTGCTTCATTACAATCATTCTTATATAAACTTTGTGGTATCTTTGAAATTCTGACCCAGTTAAACCTGTTTCATTGTTATTTATATCTTTCACAAGACTCATACTTTAAAGTTAAAAAAATATGGAGCTCTATAATATGTATTATAATTATAATTATGATAAAAATAGAATTATATCATCCTAAAATTATAATTTCTTTGGCTTCTAATAATCATTCCCCCTCACATTTTCTTTCTTATGTACTCTCTTCCAAAGCAGTTTATATCTTCATTCTCTCTCTCTGTTAATTAGTGGCTGTTAATCATTATCTTTCACTATTAGAATTTCGGTTGTTAGCGTCGGCCAAAAGCCCACGCTAAACGCGAAAAATCGACACTAACGGCCATTTTAGCGTCGGCCATGCGTCGGCCACGGGGCCGACGCTAAAATGCTCGTCGCAAAGCATTAGCGTCGGCCGTCTGCGTCCGAAAAACCGACGCTAAGCCGACACTACGCTAACTTTGCGTCGGCCACGGCCGGCCGACGCTAATTAGCGTCGGCTAAGGCCACACTATCTGCCAGCTTTGACGCGGAAAAGATTGTTTAGAATTAGCGTCGGCTAAGCCCACACAATGAAGTCAAATTCGACGCAGAAAATGATCTTTCAGAACGGTTAAGGCCGACGCTAATTTCAGGACCACACCTAAACGAGAAAAAATATCAATTTAATAGCTCTAAACATGGTTCAAAACAAGTTTACAAAAAAAAGTATAACCAATCAATCCAAGTTTGCTTAAAACTATACAAAACGAGAAATACAATCATACCACAAAATGAGAGACAAAAGCATAACTAATCAACAAACATAAAATTATCAGAACATGATAAGAAAAATGCATGATTTATTGCTTATAGTAAAACAGAAATAAAATGTCCTACAAATCTTCTTCACCATGTGAGAACTTGGAACAACCGGTGCTGTTTGCCAATCCTTGTTTAGTCCTTGTACTTCAGCTAATCTCTTCTATAAGATGAGCTTAACCAATCAGTAAAAAAATTGTAGCTTAGCAGGGAAAGTGGGAACTGGAGAGTGGAGACTGTGGAATGCTAGAGAATTTTAAGAACTTGTATAAACACCACTCAATCTAGCAAATTTCCTTTCCTGATCTCCTTCTCAATAACATACTATTAAGCACTCAAAACATTCAGAACAAAAAAGATTAAAAAACCATAGGCACATCAAGTAAACAAAAATAAATAAAATGAATACCTGATATATTTGTTGTTGTTTTAA
This sequence comes from Glycyrrhiza uralensis, assembly GCA_030159175.1. Taxonomy (NCBI): domain Eukaryota; kingdom Viridiplantae; phylum Streptophyta; class Magnoliopsida; order Fabales; family Fabaceae; genus Glycyrrhiza; species Glycyrrhiza uralensis. Next base: position 8,876,599 of record BRZY01000006.1, read on the forward strand.
ACGTTCATAAGACTTCCTTGCAAAAGAAAACTTGGTTATATCAATGGCAAATTGGAAAATCTAGCAATAACATCAAGGAAAGAAGTTTACATATTGTATGACTCATATATTGAACATAACCATTTGAAGAACTGCAGAAAATTACACTCCTTTTAGTGAAATAAAAATAAGCTATAAAATTATAGAAACAAAATATATCTATGCAGGCTCATTGGAGAATCAGAACAGAAGCGGCAGAGCAGTTAAATTACAACAAATTTAACCAAACATTAAAAATGTCTCATAACAGAACATGTCTGACCGAGTATAGAGTGAACTACTTGTTCTTCAAATCCCATGTCAAGCATCTGACATGCTTTGTCAAGGACCTAATAAGAATAGTTTTACAACACCATTCATAAAAATAGAGTGATAAAAGAATCATGTAAGTTATTTTTTTATTTTAAAATTATTTAAGAGAAAAATAAAAGAAAATTGTCAATCTAAAAACAGTTATTCCATGAGAGAGTAGTTACTACGGAGTGTAAGTTAAGAAAAATATGCAAGAAAATCAAAGAATAAAGCAAATCACTAATAGAAAATTAGTTTCTAAAAGTACATACATTACAAGTGAGGAAATGTATCAGAATATCTGCTATATTTGAAAAGTGGAGAAGAAATTCAACTGCAGCAAAGGGAATTCAAAGATCACATTTGTAGGATAAATCCATATCACAGACACATATCTATATCCTTCTTCAAGTTATATCATCCTGAAGCTTGTTTAAAAAAGATATAGATTATCAGTGGTGTGGATATTTTTCTGGGATTACTTTCAATTTCAAATCAGGTTATACTCTCAGTACTTGAAACCTCAACCAAAGGGCATCCATACATTTAACAGCTAGCATTTTGTAAGAGAGCTCAATGTAGACAAATTCCCCAACTACTTAGAGAGGGAGAACAGCTAGTACCAGCTAATTACAGAATACTGTCATAAAGAACATATCAATTAGAGGTGATCAAGTCCACGTACCAGTACTACTGAATTGAGGAGCTCTTGAACCCCCACACCAATAGATATCACAACAAATTCAACTATATCAAAGCATGCTATTATTGTATTATTGGTATTATATACTACAATTCAGATTTTTTAATACTGGATGCGCCTCGAGTGCTATTTTTATTCCTGAGAATACTATGCTAGTGTGTGAACAAGCCTTTTAGCAATCATATATAGTATCCTTCAAAAAAATTTAGCTTAGTTATGATACAATAAAACTCAATAAAATTCTACCAAACTGAGAGTGAGAGAAAAGAGTTTAAAAACTCAAAAGGGAGAGAAATAAGGTGATATGGAAAATTGGCTAGGAACTTTTCTTCCGTGATCAATATCAATGTCACACAAATCTAATGTCATACTAATTTGAGTAAAGATAGACACTCATCAGGGAGAAAGAGATGCTAGTAATCTATAAAATGTTGGAATCAGACTGAAAGAACACACACACACACACACACAGGTTCAAGAGAGAAGAAATTGAGAGCAAATTACAGAAAGAAATTCATCATCTATTATTCACTTGTTCACTGCACTTTTATACATCACAGGGACCAAGTCCCACATCGCTCACAAACAGAATGCACACTCAGTGCTAAGGACGCGACCATACACTTAATTGACCCGCCACACTAACAGACTTAACTAACACACTAACAACCTGAAACTAACTTTCTTAACTACCCTTTGAATTACATCTCATCACAACACTTCCCCTTAATTCAAAGCACTTAAAGACACAACACTTAACATTTTCCTCAGCTCCTTGAACTTCACTGAACTTAGAGCTTTTGTCAGAACATCAGCTTGCTGCAACTCAGATTTGCAATAGCACAATTCCAATCTCCCATTATTGACTTGATCTCTTAGGAAATGGTATTTGGTTTCAATATGCTTACTCCTCCCATGAGCTATGGGATTCTTTGCCAAGTTGATAGCAGATTGGTTATCAACATACAACAACATTTTGTCACCTGTCCAAATTCCCAATTCTTCGAGCAAGGATCTAAGCCAAAGTGCTTGGCAAGCTGCATTACAGGCTGCAATGTACTCAGCCTCACAAGAAGACAATGCTACCACTGTTTGCTTCTTAGAACACCATGAAATTGGTGCTTCAAGAAACTTAAAAACATATCCCATTGTGCTCCTTCTATCCACTTTATCTCCACACCAATCTGAGTCTGAAAAACCAATCAACTTCCCCTCAATCTGATTGTTCTTACTTGGAAATAGGATGCCAAAATCAGAAGTCCCTTTCAGGTATCTCAGAATCCTCCTCCCTGCCTGCAAATGTGACTGTCTTGGATCATCCATGAATCGACTGATAAGGCCAACACCATATGAAATGTCTGGCCTACTATTACATATGTACCTCAGAGAACCAACCAACTGCTTATACAGTGTGCTGTCTACTCTTTCTTCATCCTCATCCTTCACAAGCTTGGTGCCTGTGTCTACTGGAACTGCTGCAGGATTGCAGGCTTGCATGTCAAACCTGCTCAACACTTCTCCTATGTACTTCTTCTGATGCAGCATCATGCCATCTGCACACTTCACAAATTCTAACCCAAGGAAGTAGGTTAACTCCCCTAGATCAGTCATTTCAAACTCAGATTTCATCCTCTCTTTAAAGGCTTCAATCTCATCAATATTACTGCCTGTAACAAGCAGATCATCAACATAAAGGCAAATCAACAACAGATCATCAGGCTCTTTCCTCTTTATATAGATTCCATGCTCAACTGAACATTTCAAAAAACCCAGCTGCATGAGGAATGAGTCAATTCTTTTGTTCCATGCTCTAGGGGCTTGCTTTAAGCCATATAGAGCCTTCCTTAGTCTGAGAACTTTTCCTTCTTCTCCTTTCAGCTCAAACCCTGGTGGTTGAGTGACATACACTTCCTCCTCAAGAGGACCATTCAGGAAAGCTGATTTCACATCAAGCTGGAACAACTGCCAACCCTTTGAATTTGCAAGAGCCACTGCAAGTCTCACTGTCTCAAGTCTTGCTACTGGTGCAAAGACCTCTGAGTAATCCAATCCATCCTTCTGCAGGAATCCTTTTGCTACCAATCTTGCCTTATATTTGGCAATTGATCCATTCGGATTGTGCTTCACCTTAAAAACCCACTTGACTGCTATTGGTTTCTTTCTTGCTGGCAGATCAACCAATTCCCATGTTGCATTCCTCTCAATGGACCTGAGTTCTTCCTCCATGGCCTTCCTCCACACATCAAGCTTCAAGGCTTCTTCAAGGTTGATTGGCTCAGTATCAACAAATAAGGCCAAGTGTACCAGATCACCATCAGCTGTAATCAAGTGATCAGGAAACACATCATAGTCTCTCAACCTTGCAGGCTGATTTCTTCTTCTTTGCATTCTGCCAGTTTCTCTATTTGGTGCCTGAATCTCTCCAGCCTGATCATTCTCATCAGTCTGATCATCTTCAAGTAACACTGGAACATGTGATGAGTTCACCCTTATCTGTTCTTCCCAGTTCCAGCTGCCAAGCTCATCAAAATAAACATCCCTGCTGGTATGGATCTTTGCTGTTGCAGGATCATAGAGTCTGTAGGATCCAGCTGTGTGATATCCCACCAAAATCATAGATGTGCTTTTGTCATCCAATTTTCTTCTTTTTGCATCAGGCACATGCTTCCAGCATAGAGAGCCAAACACTCTCAGGTGGTTGACAGTTGGCTTCCTCCCAGACCACACTTCTTCAGGCACTTTGCTGTGAAGCCTCTTTGTTGGACATTTGTTTAGGACATATGCAGCAGTGGTAGCTGCTTCTCCCCAAAAACTGTGAGGCAGCTTCTTGGACTTGAGCATACTTCTCACCATATTTAGGATTGTTCTGTTTCTTCTTTCTGCCACTCCATTATGCTGAGGAGTGTGAGGAGCAGTCACCTCATGTAGAATTCCAGTCTGTTCACAGAAGGCATAAAAGTCTCTTGAAGTGTATTCTCCACCACCATCTGTCCTTAGTATCTTGATTTGTCTTTCAGCTTGTTTTTCAGCCTGTACTTTGAATCTCTTAAACACAGAAAACACTTCATCTTTTGTTTTGATCAGATAAATCCATAACATCCTACTAAATTCATCCACAAAGGATACAAAGTATTTATTTCCTCCTAGTGATTCCACCTCAAATGGACCACATACGTTTGAATAAACTACTTCTAGCAACTTCTTAGCTCTCATAGGTACATAATTTGAGAAAGAATTTCTAGGTTGTTTGCTAGTTAAGCAATTATCACATACATCACTAGGAGCTTTGATTTTAGGGAGTCCAGACACCATATTTTTGTCTCTAAGCAGTTTCAGGGAATTGAAATTTAAATGGCCATACCTCCAATGCCAAAGCCATGCTTCATCTAGTGAGGTTTCAGTTGACATACAATCAGACTCAGCTGGTTGGATCTTCACTTGGAATGTCTTGTTCTCAGCAAGTGGCACACTGAGAATCTTCTTGTGGCTGCTATCAAACACTTCCAGGCAACCTTCCTCCATGTGCATAGTGAATCCCTTTGCTAGCAGCTGGCCTATGCTCAATAGGTTGCTTTTCATCTCTGGCACATATAGGACATCAGAGATTAAAGCTCCTTTACCATCCTTTCTTCTGATCATGACATTTCCAATTCCCTCAGCTGGAACTGTTCTATCATCAGCAAACCGCACCTTGCTCTTCTTGGAAGCATCAAAGTCAACCAACCATTCTCTATGGCTGGTCATATGATTAGAACATCCAGAGTCCAAGTACTAGATTTCAGAATTCTCAAGAACAGAATTAGTGGTTACCATTAACACCACAGGTTCAGAATCTGAGCTATCATCTTTGGCCAAGTTAGCCCCATCATCATTCTTCTTCTTGGCATAGCATTCATCTGCATAATGCCCATATTTGTTACAGTTATAGCATTTCACATTTTTCTTATTGAATTTCTTCTTCCCTTTATAATTCTGGTTTCCCCCTTTTGAGCTGGAGCTGGACTTGTTCTTCCTCCAAGAGCTTTCTGGCTGATCACCATCAGATTTGTCCTTAACCTTGTTGCTGCTACCCTCATCTTTGTACATTTTCTCCTTGCCTTTCCATCTCTTGTCCTTTCCTTTGTCTGATCCTCCCCTTTTGTAGGATTGAGCCTGTAAGGCCTGATTTGGATTCCTTTCTGCACTTCTTTCATTGATTCTCTGCTCATGGGCTTCAAGTGAACCTTGGAGTTCAGTTACCTTCATCTCCCCAACATTCTTTGCTTCTTCTATTGCAGCTGCAACATAATCAAACCTAGGGGGTAAGGTTCTCATGATCTTTCTCACCACTTCACTATCTGCTACTGGTTCCCCACATCCCTTCATCAGGTTTGTGAGGGTCTTGACTCGTGTGAAGTAGTCTGCAATTCTTTCATTTTCCTCCATTTGAAGCAATTCAAATTGCCTCTTGAGGGTTTGCAGCCTGACTGTCTTCAATTTCTCATCTCCAGCATAACATTGCTCCAATGTGTCCCACGCCTCCTTTGAAGATTCTGCACTTGCCACTCTCTCAAAGTTATCTTGATCTACACATTGGTGAATCAAGAACAATGCCTTATAATCCTTCTTGGTCTGCTCGCGATGGGTTGCTCTCTGAGCATCCGTGGGATTTTCACCAAGTGGTTGCACTCCTCCATTGATCACCTCGGACACTTCTTGATATCCAAAGATCACCTTCATTTGGATACGCCATCGGGAGTAGTTCTTGCCATCAAGAACTGGAAGAACACCAGGGAAATGGCCATTGGAGCCAGTCATGGTTCAGTCTCTCTAATCCTCACTGATCACTCGTGTTTCGCTCTTTGGTGTTTATCACTCACACCTCACCACTCTTAGGCCTAGGATCAGAACCTAAGCTACTGATACCACTCTGTTGGAATCAGACGGAAAGAACACACACACACACACACACAGGTTCAAGAGAGAAGAAATTGAGAGCAAATTACAGAAAGAAATTCATCATCTATTATTGACTTGTTCACTGCACTTTTATACATCACAGGGACCAAGTCCCACATCGCTCACAAACAGAATGCACACTCAGTGCTAAGGACGCGACCATACACTTAATTGACCCGCCGCACTAACAGACTTAACTAACACACTAACAACCTGAAACTAACTTTCTTAACTACCCTTTGAATTACATCTCATCACAACATAAAAGAATTTCGTTTTTTTTGGATTGAATCCGTGAACAGAAATGCCAAGAAGGATTTGGGGATTTAGGGATTTCACCTTTCACACCAAAACCGAGAAGCACCCGTCGCCTCCGTCAACTCACAGCACCACCTCGCCGTCGTCACCTCAACACCGTCGCCTCGCCGTCGTCACCTCAACACCGTCGCCTCGCCGCCGTTGATTCGCAGGGTATGATTTCGGAGAGAGTATGAAGGAGAAGACAGATCTGGTATCTACCGAAATGAAGGAAGAAATGGTGACTTATCAGTTCAGAATTAGTGTCGGCCATTTGCGTCGGCCAGCCGACGCTAATTCAAACCATCATAGCGTGTAATAAATGCTTACTTTGCTTCGGCTTGGCCGCCGCTACATCCGAATTAGCCTTTTAAAAATTAGCATCGGCATCCATTAAATTTTTTTTAACTTAGCGTCAGTCAAGCCGACGCTAAAATATTTTAAAATTTTGCGTCATAATATAAAAAATAAAAAATAAATAAATTAAACTCAAAATTCAACATAGAGACAGCTTGGCCGACGCTAAATCATCGCATTTAGCGTCGGTGTCGTGGCCGACGCTAATCTCCAACGTTACAACAACACATTCTAGTAGTGTTTCAATTCACGTTATTCATATTCTGACTTCCAATTTGTTCAGGGACTTCCAATGGTTCTAACCAATGACTGACCCTCATAAATCCTATGGCTGGGCCTGAGGAACAAAAGATGCAGATTTTGGATATGGAATACCAGGCCTATGATTTTGGAGACAGTGCATTTCACACCCGGGGTGTTGAAGGTTTCACAACTGTGATATTGTCGGGTCTGGTTGGTGTTATTATTATTATGAAAACACTGGGAGTTTCACACCCATGATGGCAATTGTTTCATAACTGTGAGCGGGTCTGGTTGCAGCAACTCAGGTTCCATTGGCAAGATCTACACTGGGGTTGTGAAAATTTTCACATGGTGTGGTTGATTCTGATTTGGGGAAAGATTTGATCACCGTAACTGTTGCTTCACGCGGGTGTTCAGGATTTGTGTCACTGAGACTGGGTCTCCTTTTTGGATAGGGATTGGGCTACTCAATTTCTAATATATTGAATTTGCTTTTTGCTACATTAATTTATTCAATTATGTACTACCAACATTTTGGGATTTGTATTTCTCTTTGGAACAGCTATATTTTTGCTATAACTTGTGTTCTTGATAGTTCTTATTATCAATATTTTTAGTTTATAAAATAAAATAAAATTTATATAAAGTAACATTACTAATTAACTTATTATGGATGAAAAATTAATAGAAATTAAACATTAATATAATTTTTTAAATATAATATTCATATTATTTTAATATACTGTACGCAGTATGAGTTTGCATATTATATAGTTTGCTTTAAACATTTTTAATGAAGTAATGTTAAGAATTTTATTATCATAGTCTAATATTATTATTCTTAAACGTACTTTGCATTTTCAGATTTCGGATATACCTTTATCCCATTACAAATCTCTGTTTTGGGAGGAGGGGATAAAAGGTTCTACTATGAAAGATAAATATCTCAAGAAAAATAATAAATATTCCTATGAGCAAACAAAGAAAAAACACATATTTTAAAGAGAAAAATGAAAACAAAATAATAGTTGCATTATGGTCTACGTTAATTAATTTATCCTTCTAAGCAATGATAGAGCGTTGTAATGGCCGGGATCCCGGGGGAGTTATGAAAATTACAAAAAAAAAACTTTTTAAAAATTTATTTATATGACAATTAAATCCTACAATTCAAAAGGAGAAAGATTAAAAAACATGGTATCACGTATAGTGCATATGTAAGCAAACCATATTAAGAAAATGAAATAGAAATGTTTAATAATGAGTGAATTCGAGTAAAGCTAATCTTTGCATATTCAGGATGTGTCTACTATATATCAATATTTTGGATTGATTGCTCTTAAACTCATATATTTGTTAACATTAATAAAAAAAATTAAATATAAAGTCTACCATAAGTAGCATGCCTACTACAAATTTTATAGTTTATAATTTATAGTTTGTTTTGAACATTTTATTAGGAAGTAACATTATTATTAATATTAATATAAGTTTTTAAATATAAAGTTTATATTTTTGGTATACCGTACGTAGTACGGACCTACATATTGTTATTGTATAATTTCCTTTGAATATTTTACATGAAGTAACATTATTATCTAACTCACTTTAAGTGAATTTTATTATTACAACGTAATATTTTATCTTCTACTTATTCTATTTATTTCCCTGTTGTTTTATTGCAAATAATGATTGTAAATTTTCTAAAGAATTTATTTTCATTATATTTAGTTTTACAGTAATCATTTTATTCACAAATGTTTCCCTGTTCGCTCACGTGCGTTGCACGGGTTACTACACTAGTATAGTTATAAACAATAATATTTGAACACCCATCCATGCATTTTCAACACCTATTTAATACTTATATCTATTTTTATCTATCACATCTATCACTCCTGTATCTTCTATTCCTATCTCACTCCAGTGGTGTAATGGAAGATAAGTGTCAAAAGATAATTTTTGTATAGTTAATTGCTTATTAGCTGCCATTACATTTTGTATTTATGAAGCCATTGATGGAAGGAGCTGTTATAGAGAATGAGTCGTCCCTGGTTTTTATTTTGTAGACTGTAGTGCTCCATATCAGAAAACACACGCGTAATCAGATAAGAAAAATCTAAAAAGACTCCATCTAAAAGCCTAGTGTGCTTAATAGATTAAATTACTAGAAGTCCTATATAGAGACAAGTCCACTTTCTTTTCTTACATTTGTTTCTTATCGCAGAAAACTTTACTAAAGTCCAATCTGGTCCCTACGGTTTCTTGCATTCATTTCATGGTAGCATTTAGGGTAGGGAACCATATTTGTTGACCATGGTAGAGAAGTGGGCCCATTATTGACAGGTGGAGGTACTCTGAGTTTTTGGAAGAATACAAGTTATTCCCATACACTTTGTTTAAATAAAATTTGGCCCCACGATTTGCTAAAATTTTCAAAAACCACTTATGCCAAACCAGTTTCGTTTTAATCATTTCATCTATTCTTACGGATAACAAATCGGTAATTATTCACCATAACATTTACACTAAATATGTGCTAATAACACTGACGAGCCAAATAACACAACAATACGTATTAAACTTCAATTATTTCACTGACTAACAAAATACTATAATAATACCTATTACCTATTCAATTTGATAATTATTTATATAATATTATTATTTTCCACCTTCTACTAACAATGTACAATTAAATTTAGTGAAGTCTTGCTTCATCACATATATTTCTCAGCTTATTTCTTGTGTTTGTAAATTTTGGTATAAAAAATATATTAGATGTGTAATTTCATACCAATTTTTTTTGTCAATATTGTACTAGAGCTGTCAAAATGAGTTAGCTCGGCCCACACGAGCTGCCTCGGCACGAGTTGGGAGGGAATGACCCAAGCCTAGCTGGCTCAATTTTTTCATAGGTCAAGAAATGCACAACTCGGCTCAACCCACCACGGGTTATGTGGGCTGGCTTGTAGACTGGCTCATGAGCTGACTCACTACATAAAAATAAAAAATAAAAAATCTATAAAATATTTAAAATGCTAGAAAATAAAAAATTACAGCAAATGATTAATTAATAACTTTTTTATTTTTTAATCTAGCTCACGGGTTGGCTCGGCTCGTGACGGGTTGACCCGCTTCAACTCGCAGGTTAAGTGGGCCGAGCCCTATCGACCCGGGGTTAAATGAACTAGCTATTTAGCAACCCATTTAACCCACGAGCCGGGTTAAGCCGAGCTGACTCGCCAGCTGCAGCTCTTTTCGACAGCTCTATTATGTACACACAATGCTACATCTTCAAATATAACTTTATCATTCTCATCTTAGTTTCAATTTATTCATTTCGTCTATTCTTACTCTTACCAAATCGTTAATTATTCACCATAACATACACACTAATATTTCATTAAAAATAAAAAAAAAACCAAACATTAAAACTAATTACGTGGTAATTAACATGTTCTCACCAAATAACATAATATGACATATTAAGCTTTCAATTTACCAATTGTAAGTTTGCAACAGATAACTAAATCTTAAATGTGTGTATGCTTTACGCAGCTACCAATATTACTTTAATTATTTAAATTTAGTACTATTATATTGACTATAAATTTATGTTTTTAATTTAACTTAGATTACATATATCTGATTGTTAATATTTTGTTGTCTAATTCTCTCTCATAAATTACAATAACTATTTTGTTATAAATTTCAACTTTAGGATTTTTTTCCAAATCTCCATTCTGTAGTAACAAGCATTTCATTGGTCTTTGTAAATTTAAGCATAAAAAAATGCCAAATACACCGTACAATAGAGTATATATACACATCTGGAGTCAAGTAACAAATATCTGTCACTATGATGGCAATACAAAATTTCCATAAAGTGTTGTTGAATAGCTTAATTAACCAACACTACAACACCCTTTTGGAAATAAACCAAAACTATACTCTTTTACCGGCCCAACCGGTAGCCCTTCCTTCATCCTGCCCGTTGGAATTTTTTATTATTATATCAATGGTTAAAACACACACTTCTCTGCGGTGGTCAAGTAATTTGGTTCCCTACCCTAAATGCCACCTCATTTCATTTCATGGTATTTAGGGTAGTGCACTAAATTTGTTGACCACTGCAGAGAAGTGGGTCCATTAACTACAGGTGGAGGTTTTTCCAGTCTTTGATAGAATATGACTTATTGCCATACACATTCTTTAAATATAATTTGGCCCCACTAGTTTGTATAATTTTCAAAAATCACTGATCCCAAACTTCCAAGATTTTCATTTTGTATGTTGTCCATGTAATAGTATACGAATGAGGTATTATACGAAGGATCCAGAAATTACTTGGTATCTTTTTTTGTTTTTACAAAATCCAATAACTAATCATTTCGTTGCCAACTTCATATTTCAGATTTTGTTCCCATATTTAGTATTTCAAATCACTCATAGATTATTTCATTACAAAAACCATTAATTAATCATTTGGTTGCCAACTTCAAATTTCGGATTTTTTCCCATGGTTATTGGTCTTAGTAAGTGTTTACTGTATGACTACTTTATACACAGTCAATGGCAAAAAAATACTCAATACATCGTACCATACAATCCATCTCTGTATAGCATCAATCAGACACTTGGGGTCAATAAATAATTTCCATAAATTGTTGTCCAAACAATTAATTACTTAACAATAAAACACCCTTTTTGCAATAACCCAGAAACCTGCCATTTTACCGGTTCCACCGGTAGCCCACTGTTCATCTTCACCGTTGGATTTTTATTATTATTATATCAACGGTTCCTACACACACTTCTCTGCGGTGGTCAACAAATATGGTTCCCTACCCTAAATGCCACCATCCACTATCCAAAGGTTGAGAAGTCCATTAAAACTACGAGTCTTCAAGGAAAAGGAAAGCACTGAAAGAAGCTCACCCAACTAGAGCCAAGCGGCTAAGATCCCCGCGTAAATGGGAACCACTCATTCCCCGCATTGCAGAAAAACAATCTACGATACGGCGTCGTTTCATAGCGAGAGCTATTATCAACTCTCATCCGCAGACACCTGTCCTGATTTATAAATAACCGTATCTCCCTCTGCAGTGCACTGCATTCTCATGCGAACCAAGCAGCAACTATAACCTTCCAACTTTTTATTTTATTTTATTTTATTTATTATATTTTCCAAACCGAGAAAACCGTTATCCTGATTTAGATTACGATGTTCTCGTTGAGGCTCTTCCCTATTCCACTCGAGAATACACTAACTCCTCCTCCAAAGACAAGTACAACTAACCTCGCCCCTGCTACTCGTTCTTATTATTACGGTTATTCCTATCCTCGTTCCCAAACACACCGATTCCTTTCCAATCCCGTGAGCGTTACCAAACGCGGAAGCTCTCTAAACGTGACGCTTCGGGACGACGAGGCGGAAGGAGGGTCGACATCACTCGCCGGAGACTTGCCGGAGCCGATTCCGACGGAGCTGAGAGCGGAGCTGATGCCGAAGCACGTGGCGGTGATTATGGACGGGAACGGGAGGTGGGCGAAGATGAAGGGGTTGCCGCCGTCGGCGGGTCACGAGGCCGGCGTGAAGTCATTGAGGAGGATGGTGAGGCTTTGCAGCAGTTGGGGGATAAAGGTTCTCACTGTTTTTGCTTTCTCCACTGATAACTGGGTTCGCCCCAAGGTATTAATCCATAATCATTGATATTAATAATTATTTCTTTTTTTTTTCTTCTAACACATGACAACATGGAGTCCTTTTTTTTTCTTGCTGAGTTTAATTTAATTTGAATTGGTGGGAATGCAGGTGGAAGTTGATTTTTTGTTGAGTCTCTTTGAAAGAACAATAAATTCTGAAATTGAAGCATTCAAAAGGTACCAAACTCTTACTATGCTGTAAATTAAATGTCCTGTTGAACTTTGAAGCACGTTGCTTGAGTGTTTTATTCTCTCTCTTCATTTCATTTTTAACTACTACAAGCAACTATAATAAATTAAATAATCCCTTGCTTATTTTGGTGGTTTAAGGTTTTGACACATAGATTAAGAAATAATTAATTAAATAAATTTTAAATTAAAATATTTCTATTTATTATTTATCATTTTTAACTATCCTAATTATTTCTCCACTCAAAAGTATTAATTACACTAAGGATGTAGTTGAAAAAAATATGATAAATTGTCTATTGAAATCCTAAAACAATTAAAGTTTTGAGATAAAAATAAAAAACTAAAATTATCAAAAATTTGAACCAAAAGGAGTAACAACTTCAAATATTATTATTTTTGTTATTTAATATTTGAATATTTACTTTTTTAGATCTTTTAAAAATAATATTTTTTTTTGGTCATTGAGAGAATTTTGTTGTGGGGTTGGGGGAGCGTGGGGGATCGAACCTCCACCCTTAAACATATTACCTCAAGCTCTAACCACTTGAGTTGCGAGTGGAGGGTTTTTTAATGCAATTTTTGCATTAAAAAATGGCTTTTGGGTCAATCTACAAAGTCACTTAAATTGTTCAATCTACAAAGTCACTTAAATTGTATGCCCACTTGATTTGACTGGTGTATAAATGGTCCATTGTGCTTTTGTCTCTACACAAGCAACTTGGGAGCTTCCACTGATAGCTCAGTGGTTAAAGCTTAGGGAGCTCATCCTATGGGTGAGGGGATCGATCCCTCCCCCAGCCCCCCCCCCCCCTCCCCCCTTGTAGACCAAAAAAAATACACAAGCAACTTGGTTTCTTCTAAGTATCCTTTGCGGTTTTAGATAGAGAATTAGAGACGTAGTGCGCTTTTCCGGTCCTGTCCCCTTCTTGAATTATCTTCCTCTGCTTCCATCACGTGATATTAGGAACTTTAAACAAGGTGCCGCTTAGCATGGACCATGTTGGTCGATTGGGCTTTTTACCCATTATAGTAGGTGGGATTCAGTTTTACACTATTTATGAAATAACCCCAACACATCAAAGAATGACACAAATTTCCCAATGTTTTACTGATTCGCATTTATGGTATTCCATTTTAATGAAATCACATTAATGAATCAAACCTAAAAATTACCAATAAATTAAATCGCATTTAATGAATCACACCAAAGAACCAAAATTTTGCAGACCCATATATACGAGTAAATAGTCATTTCAGTCCCTGAATTTGTAACTCGCTATCAAGTTAGTCATTGAAATTAAAAAAACTAAAAAAAGGTCCCTGAATTTGGCGTCACTTTAGTCTCTGCCGTCACCTCCATTAATTAACACCGTTTAAAACTGATGATTTGGCACGTTAAGTGCCACGTAACCCGCCATTTTGAAAATATTCTCTTTCCCTTCTCTCCTCTCTCTCTTTCTTGCCTTCCCCATCTCTGGCCCTTCCTCCTTCCCGTTGGCACCCTCGCGCTTCTCTCTTCCGACTCCCCCTTTCACCTTGTATTCTTCTCCCACTCCCCTTCTCTCCCTACCCCTTCTTCTTGGGTTTGTTAGTGTGTGATTAGGCATGACCAAAAACTGATAAATCAATCGCGGTTTGAGAGAAGAAAAGGTTTCAACTTTCAAGTCTCACACGGAACTAGCTAAGCTAACCACTCCATCACATCACACCACCCCCTTTCTCTGAATGCCACCGTCGCCGTTCAGGTCCGTTCTCCCCTGTTCAGCGAATTTCCCTTTTGTACTCGATTGCATTGATCTTCCTATTTCTAGATTTGCTTCTCTTCCCCACCGACATTTCCCATTTTCCCCTTGTTCGAGATTTGACACTGACGCCATCTCTTTGATCGTTGGGTTGCCGTAATGCCGTGTGCGTTTCTATTCCACAAATCTGAACTGAAACAACTAAGCAGTAAGCACTAACCATTTATTCCATTTTTTATTATTCATATTAATTCGCCATTATCTTTGAACGATCTTGGATCTCGTACTCGGGGAAAGTCTTATCCGTGTTCCTCTTCCTCTATTTTTATTTTGCCTTTTCCTCACAAATATAGAAAAACCGAAGTTTTTGCAAAAACAACGGTATATTAGCAAACATATATACCTCCACATCCATCACCAAATTAAACTAGTCGAAAACTCCAATTGTTCAGAATATATCCCTATGCTTTCAACTACATTATATCACTCCTATACGTAGAGTTTATTCGTGAGAAGGGGAGTCGAAAGAGAGAAGCGGGAGGGTGCCGACGGGAAGGAGGAGGGGCTGCAGATGGCAAGGGGAAGAGTGAGAGAGAGAGAGAGGAGAGAAGGGAGAGAGAAAATTTTCAAAATAGTCATCGCTGACTAGGATGAAATGCGGAGAACACATGGTGGGTTACGTGGCACTTAATGTGCCAAATCATCAGTTTAAACGGTGTTAATTAACAGAGGTGATGGCAGGGACTAAAGTGACGGACGGAAGCCAAATTCAGGGATCTTTTTTTAGTTTTTTTAATTTCAGGGACTAACTTGACAGTAAATTACAAATTCAGGGACTGAAATGACTATTTACTCCATATATACACATGTAATTAAACGATTGTTTTTATTTTCTCAATTATGATGTATAAATCAACCAACAAAAGCTGTACAAATTTAGTCCAAACAATACCGTGAGTCCATTGGTTAAAACATTAATTCGTACCGCTGAACAATCCACAACCTTCTTTTAAACCACCACCAACACCCACTGCTCGGAAAATAGTGTTAGTCTTTTCGCGTCCAACTACGGCCACCACTAATGAACATTGGTGTTACTCGTCTCTACACTTATGAATGAATCCAAACGATGAGTTTCAACCAAAAGAAAAATCAAACGTCAAGTTCTTTTTTTATCAGACATGAGTGCAAATAGGAAGTTTTGAACTCTGTAAAAATAGAAAATACCAAAAATAAAGTGAATTAACATGTCATTTTTTGGATAAAAAATATTTAAAACAAAATTAAATACACAAGTGCCAATAAAAGTGATTAAGCGTATATGTTGGGGTATATGTAATATTATAAAAAAATTAGGTCCCTATATTGTCATTTAATGAAAGCTGATACCCATCTCTGCAAATACTTATTGACTTTTACTACCACTATGCTGCCGGTTGCCAATCAATGATCCTAACCGTTGCCTTTTTATAATAATATATCCAACGATTTAGATCTCATAATTCGACCAACATGGACCAATCTATGAATCTATCATTGGTCCATGGTAAGCACCACCAACAAATGTAATGAGGCGATAATGAGCAAGCTATTGATTCAGAACATCATAATTAGATAAGATTAATATTTTTTAATTCCTATGAATGGAAAAATATTTGTTACCTTCAAATTTTAAAAACATATCATTTTGGTCTCTTGTTTTTTTTTTAAATAAGTTGCATTTAATCCTAGAGAATATAATACATAAGGCCAATTGAGAGAATATACATGACCTATTGCTGAAAATAGAAACAAAAATGAGAGACATTTTTAAATTGGGAACCAAAAGTAAAACAGTCCATAAAAAACATATTCATCTCTAATATCATATTGCTAACAATATTCTTTTCTTTTTATTTTACCATTTTCCCTTATATTAAGTGATCTTAGATAACTTTTTGAGGAAACAATCACTTTAGTTCATGAGAATGTTAGATAGTGTCACTTTGTTCTCTAACATATACGCGAGTTAGTCACTTTGGTCCTCAATTGTCTGCCGTTAGTCACTTTGGTCCCTGAAAGTGATTATTTACTGTCATTTTGGTCCCTAAAAGTAATTACTTAAATGTCATTTTAGTCCCTAAAAATGATTACTTTCTTGATGGCAGTGACCAAAGTGACTAATTCGCATCTGTTAGGGATCAAAGTGACACTGTCTGACACTCTCAGGGACTAAAGTAGTTGTTTACTCGTGACTTTTTTGTCACTTTAAAATCCTTCCTTTGTTGTTTGTTACAGGGAAGGAATTCAAATATCTGTGATTGGAGATTCCTCAAAGCTCCCCAAGTCTCTGCAGAGAATGATAGCTAGTGCTAAGGAGAGCACGAAGGATAATTCGAGACTCCAACTCATTGTGGCAGTTAGCTATAGCGGAAAATACGATGTTGTCCAAGCATGTAAAAGTGTGGCCAAGAAAGTGAAAGATGGCCTTCTTCATTTGGAAGACATCAATGAAAACATCATTGAACAAGAATTGGAGACTAACTGTACCGAATTCCCTTACCCAGATCTACTAATACGAACAAGTGGGGAACTCAGAGTTAGTAACTTCTTGTTGTGGCAATTGGCCTACACAGAGCTTTTCTTTAATCGAGAACTTTGGCCAGATTTTGGGAAGGAAGAGTTTGTGGAGGCCTTAACTTCATTTCAACAGAGACAGAGACGCTATGGTGGACGACATTCATAACCATTTGTTCTGCAATATGGTATATGGTATACCCTCGAAAATGATTATTGATTAGCAACATAAATATTAATTAGTTGCCATCTAGCTAATCTAGGCACGGGGATTGGACTAGTGGTGAGGGATTTGGGAAGTAAACATGAGATCATAGATTGAAACTCCAATGTCACCATTGTACAATGAAAAAAAAATTAGTTGCTATCTAGCTGCCTTACTTTAGGAAGTATGCAAAATAGTTATTTTTTTTTATCGATTTCAATCATTATACATTTAAGGTGTGAAATAGTTTTACATTGATATACAGTTATGTCTCACAATATAAATCTTTATATATATCTTTAGAGAATTAATGTTATAAGATGATACCATGGTAAAATATATATCATTGGATTATATATATTTTTTTAACAAACTCATTGGCAAGTATTTGGAGAAAAAAGATATATGCTATTGTATGCGGCTTTTTCTTTTTTAAAAAAATCTCAATAGTGTAGTTTCTTTCTAAAATTAATGAGATGGTATAACTTTCATTCATTATCGATCTTTTTTTTTATTATCAGTAGGAATGAAAAGACAAACAGAAAAAGGAAAAAGAAAAGCAAACTAGACCTTCAAATGGATGGTTCCCATCGCATAAGAAAGAAGCAAGGGAGCCAACTGTGTTGGGCAAGAACTCCATGTAATCAAGTTGATCTCCAAGGTTGCCCCTGTCTTAGCCAGCCAATCGGCACAAGAATTCCCTTCACGAAGAGTGTGAGCAAAAGTGATACTCCAATCTTGGGCTGCAATTGCCATGTGAATGTTCTGAATGATAGTAGCTTGTGGGTGGAACATATCAACACGGTCCTTTATCAAATCCAACATTGTCTTTGAATCTGATTCACACACAATGTTTCTATACCCAACCAACCATGCTAGCTTTAGACCTGTTGCAATTGCGGTAAGTTCAGCAGCAATATTTGTGGTGTAATCACAGCACCTCGAAAATCCATGTAACCACTCACCATGCATGTTGCGAAAGAGTCCAACAAAGCCAGAAATGACAGGATTCCCAAAGGAGCTTCCGTCAATGTTCAATTTAATGACTTGTTCATCCGGAGGTTGCCATTTCACCGAATGTAGCGGCCCATTCATTATCAATCTATTGTAACTTATTATAAGTGGTGGTTCATAATAACCAAATGTAATATTTCTGATGATGTCAATTTTGGCTCGACTCGACGGTCTGCCCCAATGCGCCTGTGTTTTAAGCTATGATGAGCTCGTTACAAGCTTAAAAGAAATCGAGCCATTTTGGCCCTGATGATTGGCCCTCAGGTCAGGTGGGCCTGTATTTTATGCACTTGTTAATACTTTGAGCTATTTTTCTTGATAAATAATTCAGGTTTGGCCTAGCTCGGTGAGTTTTAGGCTAGGTTGGGCAAAAAAATGTGTTGCTCGAAATAGAGAATGAAGGTTTGGTAAAAATTGAAAATTAAAAATTAAGAGGGGTGAAATGAATTTTAAAAAATATTTTTTAAATTTAAAAAAGGTTCCAAGGAATAAAAATGATACATTTCTAGAAATGGGGGATTAAAAAGAGACAAATTTTTTTAATGACTAAAAGTTAATATTTATCTATTTACGGAGACTAAAAACATATTTAACCTAATGCTGAGTTTTTGTTGTGTTAATGGTACTATATTACGTGTGTATACCATTTATAGGTTTTTTAATATTAATTTTCATATTAGATAAAGAATAAAGATGGGTAGACACCCCTTGGGGTGTATACCATTAGAGAAAGATAGAGTGAGGTGAGAGAAAAGTGATAAAATGATGTAATATGTGATGTGATAGTTAAAAAGATATAGAGAGAAATGAGAAGTGTTAGATGAGTGGATTAATTTTTGGGGTATATGAGTATCATTACTCTTAGATAAACTCTTACTAGTTTACGGGTCAAGTCTACACAACCTCCATGAGTTTACATAGACTCTCGACTTTGACAAACTTGATAAGAAGTTTATAACTTTTTTCCTCCTTTTGAGCACTCAAATGCTTTGTGAGTCAGAGGGCTTGCTACAGTGCTACACTCCTATTTCATCAGTGAGTCACCCTCTCTTCGTCCTTGTTGAAGATTGGAAGTTAGCCGTTTGTTTTATTTAACTCTGTTAACTGTGTTAGTTTAGTTTGTAATTAATACGTTTTCAGTTTATTAGTTAGCTGTTAATTAACAGTTTGTTAGCTTCTCGGTTAGAATAGCCTGTAACTATATATGATGTAAACCATGTACTTTTTCAGTTAGTTGAATCAGATACATCTCATAGTGAGATTTTGATCTTTCTCTCTCTCTCTCTCGGATCCCTCTCACTTTTCTCTGAAGTTCTTCTTCCCCTTTCTCTGATTCACTCACTTCTATAATGATTTCTTCATTTGTGAAATGGTATCAGAGCTCCATTTGATGCAAATGGAGCTCTGCTGCGCCGATCTCTGATTTTTTTTCTGCTTTTCGCATTCTGGTTCTTGCTCATGATTGCGTCTGTGCTTCAGATTGTTGTGTTGTTGTTTCCTGCGTTTGATAATGGCGGAACAACAGGTGAATCCGTTTGCAATTCCAGCTGCGAATCCTCCTATCACTGATTTTTTCAATCCTCTCTACCTGCATGCAAACGAAAGTCCGGAACTATGCTAGTTTCGTTTCAGTTGACAGGGAAAAACTACAGTTCTTGGTCCAGCGCAATGCTTCTATCTCTGAAATCCAAGAATAAGCTAGGTTTCATTGATGGTTCTTTGCCCAAACCAGATTTGCATGATCCTACCTTTGCTGCTTGGGATCGATGCAATACTTTTGTTCTTGCTTGGATCAATCAGGTCCTTGATCCAAAAATTGCTGAAAGTGTTGAATGGATGAACACTGCTGCAGAAGTGTGGAGTGATTTGAAGAAGCGCTTCCTGCAAGTTGATGTGTTTCGCATAGCTGAAGTTCAAGAGGAACTTTATTCTTTGAAGCAAGGTGAGATGAGCATTACTGTTTTTTTCACCAAGCTCAAATCTCTGTGGCAAGAATTGGATAGTTTCATGCCGATTCCAAATTGCACTTGTCAAATACAGTGCACTTGCCAGGCACTTCCGGTTGTTAGAAACTACAGGGAAAGAGACTGTGTTATTAGGTTTCTCAGAGGCTTGAATGAACAATACTCTGCTGTAAAGTCACAGATCATGTTGATGAATCCTCTCCCTAACTTTGATACAACATTTTACATGCTAATTCAGCAAGAGAGGGAGCTGACATCCTGCCTTGATGAACAGAAAGTCATTTCCAATGTTACCAATGATGCTTGTGATGATAGAGGAAAAGGAAAGGGAAAAGGCTTCAAAAACCAAGGAAATGGGAAGAATTATGGTGGAAAGGGTCCAAGAGTTTGTTCTCACTGCAACAAAACTGGACACACTGTTGAAAAATGTTACAAGAAACACGGATATCCTCCACATTATAGAAGAGGAAATGTCAATTGTGCTGTGAACGGTGATGATGATCAAGCTGATGATGATACTATGAGTATGGCTTCTCAGAGGAGCAGCAGTAGCAGTCTCGGTTTTACCCCTGATCAGCACAAGGCCTTGCTGAACTTACTGCAGAACATGAATGTGGAGAAGGCACACTCCATTAACCAGATCACCACCATGCCTGGATCCTCCAATACTCCTGGTCCATCCTATGCTAAGAAATCAGGTACTGTTTTGTGCAATTTCTCCCTTGATTCTAAAGTTGGAAGTTGGATTCTTGACACAGGAGCAACTAATCATATCTGTCACACACTGACTAAATTTCATTCTTACAAAAGAATAAAACCTGTCTTGATCAAATTGCCAAATGGATCAAATATTGTCACTCAATATTCTGGCACTGTGTATTTCTCAGATCATCTATATTTGATTGATGTCTTGTATGTCCCTTCCTTCAGTTTCAATCTCATTTCAGTGTCACAAATGATTAGTTCTTTGAATTGTGAACTCACTTTCTCGGATTCTACCTGTCACATACAGGATTCCAGCTCATCGAAGATGATTGGTGCAGCTGATTTACAAAAGGGTTTATATGTTCTAAGAAATGTTAATGGCATTCATGCCAATTCTTCTCATTTTGTCAATAATTTCTGCTCTTTTAACCCTGATGTATGGCATTTAAGATTTGGTCATGCTTCATATGAAAAACTGTCATGCTTACAACATTTGTATCCATTCATGAAAGTGAATAAAATTGATTCCATTCCTTGTGATGTTTGTCACTTGTCCAAGCAGAAAAGGCTACCATTTCCAAATAGTCATAGTGAGTCCATAAATTTGTTTGATCTTGTTCACATGGACATTTGGGGACCAATGTCTGTTCCTTCTATTTTTGGCCACAGATATTTTTTAACTGTGCTTGATGATAAGTCTAGGCATACTTGGGTTTTCTTGATGAAACTTAAGTCAAAAACAGGTTCTCTAATTAAAGATTTTGTTCATATGGTGGAGAATCAATTTAATGGTAAAGTGAAGTGCATAAGGTCAGACAATGGGCCTGAATTCAAGCAGCTGGAGTTTTATAAATCAAAGGGGATTCTACATTAGCTATCATGTGTGGAAACTCCACAGCAAAATGGAAAGGTGGAGAGAAAGCATCAGCATATACTTAGCACTGCAAGAGCACTAATGTTTCAATCAAACTTGCCCAGAGTTTATTGGAACTATGCCATAACTCATTCAGTTCATATCATCAACAGACTGCCTACCAGATTTCTTGCAAATCAGTCACCTTATCAGGTCTTACATGGAAGAAAGGCAAACATTGATCATCTCAAGGTTTTTGGATGTTTATGTTTTGCTAGCACACTGCATTCTCAGAGGAAGAAGTTTGATGCAAGGGCCAGAAAATGTGTTTTTCTGGGGTATAAAACTAGTGTGAAAGGATTTGTAGTTCATGACATTAACAACAGAGAGACTTTCATTTCCAGAAATATGCAGTTTTATGAGAAAATTTTTCCATACAATCAAGTGCCTCACCAACCTGCAAACCCACACAATAAGACCAAACACTTGCCATCCACATTACCTAACCTCATGGACTTCCTAGACACTCACACTCCCATTCCAAACCAACCTGAACCCAATAACAACTTACATCAGCTACAACATGACACAAATCAACCACAATCTGTCAACCAGCCTGAACTTGAACTTGATCAGCAATCTGAATCTGATCATCAACTCGAACCTGAAGATGATCACCAATCTGATCCTGAATCTGAGACTGAACCAAACATTCCACAACCTGCACTCAATCCACCCGAGCCTAGGAGATCAACCAGAACCAAAAAATTACCATCTCACCTAGAAGACTACCATTGCTCATTTCTCCTAAACACTCAACCAACCAAACACCAGATATCTCAGTCCCTATCCTATGACAAATTGTCCCCAGCTCAAAGGAATTTTTCTCTGGCTCTATCATCGTTTACTGAACCCAATACATATCAAGAGGCAGTGAAACATAACTATTGGAGAGAGGCTATTAGAGTTGAATTAGAGGCACTTGATAGAAACAAGACATGGACCTTGACTGATCTTCCTCATGGAAAGTCCCCAATTGGATGCAAATGGGTGTTTAAAGTCAAGCAAAAGGCAGATGGATCAATAGAAAGATATAAAGCCCGGTTGGTAGCAAAAGGCTACACACAGACTGAGGGCATTGATTACACTGAGACTTTCAGTCCAGTAGTTAAACTGACTACTGTGAGGACATTGTTATCAGTGGCAGCCAGCAAGCAGTGGCATCTCCATCAGTTAGATGTGAATACAACATTTCTTCATGGAGATCTTCATGAAGAGGTGTATATGGTTCCTCCACCTGGCCTACATGTTCCTAACTCACAAGTGGTTTGCAGACTGGATAAATCACTATATGGCCTTAAGCAGGCTAGTAGACAATGGAATGCAAAGCTGACTGAATTCTTGACTGGATGTTGCTATGTTCAATCCAAGACATATTACTCACTTTTTACCAAATCCTCCACAACTAGATTTACAGCAGTTCTTGTCTATGTGGATGACTTGGTACTTGCAGGGGATGATGTTGCTGAGATAGAGAGTTTAAGAAATAAACTTGATGCAAGGTTCAGCATTAAAGATTTGGAGAAACTTAAGTATTTTCTTGGTTTTGAAGTGGCCCGATCTGCAAAGGGAATCACTTTATACCAAAGAAAATATGCCTTAGATCTATTGAAGGATTCTGGATTATTAGGAGCAAAGCCTGCTAGCACTCCCATGGACTATCATTTAAAGTTGCACAAAGAAGGAGGTGAACCTCTACTTGATCCTGCTGTATATAGAAAGTTGGTTGGAAAGTTGCTGTACCTTACTCATACAAGGCCAGATATTTGCTACGCAGTGAGTCATCTAAGCCAATATCTTGACAAACCCACTTCTGATCACCTCACTGCTGTACATAGAGTGCTAAGGTTCATCAAAAAGTCTCATGCACAAGGGGTTTACTTTCCCTCAGAATCTGATAACAGACTTAAAGGCTTCTCAGATTCGGACTGGGGGGCATGTTTGGATACTAGAAAATCTGTTACAGGGATGTGTTTCTTCCTTGGGCCTTCATTGATTTCTTGGAAAAGTAAGAAGCAGTCCACTGTGTCTAGGTTCTCTTCCGAGGCTGAGTACAGGGCCTTAGCTCAAGCCACTTGTGAAGCACAATGGCTGTTGTATCTGTTGGAAGATCTTCAAGTCAAAACTGCTGCTCCAGTAGTCCTTTATTGTGACAACACAGCAGCTATTCACATTGCTGAGAATCCTGTTTTTCATGAGAGAACCAAGCACATTGAGCTTGATTGTCATGTTGTTCGAGAGAAGCTTCAGAATGGAGTTATTCGTTTGCTGCCAGTTACCTCTCAGTGTCAGCTAGCAGACATCCTTACCAAGCCTTTGGCCCTTGGTCCCTTCACTAGCATTCAATCCAAGCTTGGAATGCTTGACATCCACATTCCAGCTTGAGGGGGGCTGTTGAAGATTGGAAGTTAGCCGTTTGTTTTATTTAACTCTGTTAACTGTGTTAGTTTAGTTTGTAATTAATAAGTTTTCAGTTTATTAGTTAGCTGTTAATTAACAGTTTGTTAGCTTCTCGGTTAGAATAGCCTGTAACTATATATGATGTAAACCATGTACTTTTTCAGTTAGTTGAATCAGATACATCTCATAGTGAGATTTAGATCTTTCTCTCTCTCTCGCATCCCTCTCACTTTTCTCTGAAGTTCTTCTTCCCCTTTCTCTGATTCACTCACTTCTATAATGATTTCTTCATTTGTGAAAGTCCTCTTCTATCTTATTGACCCATACCTCCTTCTACATCTCTGCTAAGGCCACTCAACAGTGTGAAGATTTTGTTCAATGTTGTTTTACTATTTTGAAAAAGAGAGCTTTCAACAGAACCAGTCCAAAATCGCCGCTAGACTGATTTTACCAATTCTAGATCAATATTAATCTAAATGATTCACTAACTTTTTGGTTGTACTGACTAGTTCAGCTAATTCACTAAATTAGTTTCCAGAAATCAATTGTTTGAATTTGAAAAACTAATTTCCAAATGCCAGAAAAAATATATTACGGAAATTAATTTCCAAAAAGTAAAGAAATAGGAGAAAAAATAACACAATTTTTTTTGATGAGGTAAAAGAAAAATTAACACACAATGCGTTAAGGTATTTATGGAACAAAAATGTAAAAGAAAAAAAAGAGGGTGTGAATAGCAAAAGTGAGAGATGTCGGGACCCACGTAACCCATTGTTTCAAGCCCAAAGAAGAGGACCCAAAAAAAGAACTACCTAAAGAGGCTCGAAAAATTTCCTTTCCCACAGGTTCGTACACCGCACAATTAATTATGGTCTATTTAGATAAATAGCTTGTTTAAGTATTTATGTATAAATTATTTTTAAGTTTAAATATATTTTTAATCCTTATAAATATGATATTTTTTACTTTTAGTCTCAGTAAATAAATTTTTTTTGTTTATGATTTCTACAAAATAAAATTTTTTGTTTTTAGTCATTGTTATTTTATTCTAGTTCCTGTAATATTTAGATTATCTTGAATTAGTTTCTGTAATATTTAGATATTTATCGAATTAATCCCTGTAAAATAAAATTGATATTATATTTCAGGGAGTAAAAACAAAATTGTTCACATGCTACAATGGCTAATTTAGCATGAATTGAATATTTCATAGATTAAATCAAAATAGTAAGGATTAAAAACAAAACTTTTCATTTTACAGGGATAATAAACAAAAAAATATTTTTACAGGGATTAAAACTGAAAAGTGACATATTTGTAGGGACTAAAAATATATTTAAGTTTTATTTTTATAATAAAAGAGATAATGTGATAAAACTAAATTTATATAGGCTGTAAGCTATTTTGATAAGTTATCTTAATGAGCTGATGAAAATAAGCTCAAAATAACTTATGAATCAGTGATAAGTTATTTTTATAACTTTACTAAATACATTGACAAATACTTATGTCATTGGATAAGCCTAAATAATCTCTAAATAAGCAAATCCAAATTGACCCTTATTACAATCAGTGATTTTTTGGCCAAAAAAAAAATCAGTGATTTCAAAACAGTCTCTTGAGCCACGCGACCACGTCCTGTCGTCCCAAGCACCATCTCTTGTGCAATAATCCCTTTGCAGAAGCAGCTCGCAAGGTTCTTCCCTCATAATATTTGTTGATTTTGTTTCCATGATTTTGTTACAATCAGTGTTTTGTTTTTGAATTTTGAGAATTGAATTCTTATTTCGACTGCACATAACCTGTTTGACATAAACCCCCAACCTCTTGTTACGGTTTATTATAACTTAGAACATCTAATTTACTCTTGAAAAGGTGAAAATAAAACACTAGTTATAGCGTTTGCCCTAACCCCTTTTCCCTCTCTCTGTTTGTATCAGTATTATATGTGTGTGCGTTGAGTAGTAGAGAGACATGAATCCGTTAACACTGGTGAAGCGCATTCAGAAGATCAACTCGAAAGAAGCAGCACTCGGCATCGGTGAACAAGCTTCATGGCACACCAAGTACAAAGATTCGGCTTATGTATTCGTTGGTGGCATTCCCTTTGATCTCACCGAGGGTGATCTCCTCGCTGTTTTTGCTCAGTATGTTGTTTTCCTTTTCTCTTCTTCTATTTTCATGCATTCTTATTGTAGGTCTTCTCATTCTGACTAACTTTTTGTAGAATATATGTATATGTATTTAAGAAATCTAACAAATTTCATAAAATTTAAAAATCGATTGATACTTCATCAAATCAAACAACTTCATTTTAATGTATGATACACTTTTTGAAATATAAACTAATATCAACTAGAAAATTACATATCTATGGATGTCTGATTTATGATTTATCTAAAATTTGGCATACATGATCACCATGTTAATATCACATAATTCAATGGTTGGATTTCTTATATTTATATTCTACAAAAGGTTATAAATGAAGTAAAATTGAGAAAACTTACTCCTGAGTTAGTGCCCACACACAGACACATACTGTAAAACTTTTAATTTTTTTTGCTTTTTGTTTCTTGTAAAATCCAGATATGGGGAGGTTGTTGATGTTAATCTCGTTAGGGACAAAGGTACAGGCAAATCAAAGGGATTTGCATTCCTTGCATACGAAGATCAAAGAAGCACAAATCTTGCTGTGGGTTCGTCTTTGTCCTATGATTCTAATATATGTTCTTTTTTAGTTGATATTATTTGTGTTTTTTTACGGACCTAATGCTGAATTGCCTTCTAATGCTTGGATTTTTGTGTCAGATAATCTGAATGGAGCTCAGATTTTAGGTAGGATTATTAGGGTGGATCATGTTGATAAGTATAAGAAGAAGGAAGAGGAAGATGAAGAGACAGAGAGGCAGAAAAGGGAGGCCCGTGGTGTATGTCGAGCTTTCCAAAGAGGGGAATGTACTCGTGGAGCTGGCTGCAAATTTTCTCACGATGAGCAAGTAAGAGAAGCATTTTACAATCATGCCACAAAGTACTTCGAATTTCTTTATATTTTGTTTATTAATTTGTTTATTAATATGCATATGCTAGTTCAACTACTACTATGACTTTATCTTGAAAACTTGAACATTTAAGGTTTTAATTTTTTGTAAAACATAATTAAAGTATTCATATGCAATGCCATTTGGCTTATTTGAATGAGATATTGGTGTTTGATACTTTGATACTGTGGCAGTGGAATTTTGGTATTGGTTGTAGAGCATAACTGCACCCAAAGCTGAATTTTATTTATTTATTTATTTTTGCTTAGGCTGTTGATCTGTCTTTGCTAACATTAAAAGTTTAGCTTTTCTGCTAATAAATCATTATTTCTAATTAGTTGCTACAAGCCTACAACCTTAACAACAGGAACGTTTTCTGAACTTTGTTGAAGCTCGTGGGATTTTAAAAGGGTGTTTCTAGGTCAGACTTATGAAGGGGCTGGATTTTCCTTTGAGTTGATTTTCATTATTTTTTTCTTTTCTCTGCCCTTTTTCTCAGTAGCCAATGGAGGAGTCATGATCCTCTTATTTTGTACTCTCTAGTCTCTCCTTTTTTAATAAAAATTTCTTTTATCTGAAAAAAAATGTATTATTTCTGAAACTAAAGGGGTCTTGTATGCTCAATCAAGACTTTGCCTCCCTCTCTCAACTATGTCACTCAGAGTGATTGAATCTCCAACCCCACTATCACTGAACTCGGCATCTAGTACCACCAATTCTAGTAAACAGTTCTGCTCTAGTTAGCCACTGACTTCAGCAAGCCATGGCTGTTAACTTCTTTTTACCTGCTCGTTCTTGGTCTTTCTATCCAAGTTTTCACATATTTTTTATTATGTTTTCTCTTTCAATGTTGTAATCTTATCTTCCCTTCTACTCTGAAACCTTATAATGAGTTTAAACAAGAACAATGATCATATTTAAACAATTCTTCCAAGTAGTGCAGTGCAGAATGGTAGGTGAAAAAGTGGAACATTGAATTTATTAGCCAACACTGGACCTCGTTGAACAAAATTTAACTGATCGATATATGTCTTTACTGTAAACTTTATTAAAGTTGTAATCAATCAAATTGTATCATGCAGTTTTTGGGGTTAATTCTACTTGGTATCTCTATGTTTCAGTTTGTTTCAAGTATGTTGTTATCTAATACCAATAAGCTCTTGTGCTTTTTCTGTAGCCTTATTCTATGACAGCCACATACAGAGTATAGAAACCATTACCAGTAATGGGATATCGAAGAATGAAATAACCTTTCATAAGACATCTTTGATCCAAACCACAAAGCCTGTGTATGTGGTGCAGTTGAAATAGAAATATGAATTTTAATTCTATATCCAATATCTTATGCATTTATAAATATAATAATAAAACCAATTCCAACCTTATTTTAATTGGAATTGAATTGCACCCAAGTCTTGATTATGATTCCAAGACCAAGATCTAATTTCAGCATTAGTGTATGACACAATAATGGTATAATTATTGCATGTTTCTGAATACATTCTTACAGAATTAGGCCACATTGTTCTACTACTCTTTCGTAAAAATTGCTGAATTAGATCTGGAAGCTCATTGTTAGTACTTAGAAGCAGGACTGATGTTCATGGATGAGTTTTAGTGTTTCCCAAGTTATAACCCAAGCAATGAATATAAGAAATTGATTTAGTGATTAAGCTTGAGAGTTTGCTGATCGCACTGTATAATGGTAGGCATGCCTTCTATTATTTTTCTTCATAACTCTTTCAATTCTTTGATGCTTCTTTATCTTCCATTGTTTCTCTGCTTTCTATGGTTTTTACTCAGTTTTGCTTTGCATATGGTTGAAGTTTGTAAGTCGTTGATGTTATAATATTTGCTGATATGTGGGGGAAAAACCCTTCACTTAGATGCAGATGATTTGTCCAGCTACATTTTTTATATGTTTGCAGTTCTTGACTGACTTTGTTGTTCTTTTCTAGAGAGCTGCAAATACCGGTTGGGGTCATGAGAATGACAAATGGGATAATGACAAATTTGAGGGTCGCAAAAAAGAAAGAAAATATGGCAACAGCCAATCAAATCGTATTCCAGAAACTAGAGACAGAGATTCACACTCCAGAGCCCATGACAATGAGATGGGATTAGATAACCAATCCAAAAGAAGTGATAGAAAAGAGGAAAAGATGTCGCAGAGGCATGATGACGATGATAAATTTGAGGGAAGAGAAAATAACAGTAGAAGAGAAGAGAAGAAACCAAGAAGGCATGAAGATGACGAATTTGATCATAGGTCAAGAGAAGATCGATATGGGAGAGAAGAAAAGAGATCAAGAAGGAATAGTTATGATGATATGGAACCTGAGACAAGAGATTATCGTAGAAGGGAAGACAGGAGGTCAATAAAGCCAGATGATATTGAGTTTGAGCCCAAGTCAAGAGATTCTGATACAAGGGATGATAAAAGACCCAGGAGGCAGGATGACAATGATTTCAGAAGTAGGTCAAGAGAAACTCATAGTAACAGGGAAGACAGGAGATCGAGAAAGCACACTGCAGATGAATCTGCACCAAGGTCAAGAGAAGACTATGATAGGAAGCAAGATAACAGATCATATAGAAATGATACTGATCGATCAGAATCAAAAATAAGATCCGATTTTGACAGGAGAGAAGAGAAGAGGTCAGGAAGGTAATGACAATATTTGAGGTCTGGAGAATATGCATCTCATTCCTCCTCTATCATGGAGAAGAATGAGTATTTGAGTAAGTTGAACAACACTTGATAGGTGCTTATAATATTTCCATGGTCATTTTGTTTTGTCATATGATTTATTTGCACTCCTGTAAAAGCAGTATTAATTTTCCTTTTGGAGTGGTGAGTTTGATGAATATTTTGTTTGGCTTCATGGTGTCCAACTACCAATGCTAATGCATCGTGCATTCAGTATATTTGGTCTATTACTATTAGTGAAGCTATCTTCTTTTTTATCTTCTAAACAGGCTGACTTAGAGCGAAAGCTCTGAAATATTGGCTCCCAATTTTTACAGTTCTGGTCTACAAGATACAGAATTATGGTTATGAGTATTATGTTGTAGTGTTATACGCTTGATTGTGGGTGTTTTATCTGTTCATTTGATTACTTCCTCATTTTGCAAGAAGCGAGAGCGAAAATCAATTAAGGTACGCAAGATACAAGCACAAATGCTCTTTAGTATCAAAAGTTTTTTCCGTAAAGGTTAATAATATATTAAATGTGATTGGTTGATTGATCGAGTGAACCTAAGTGGAGTGTGTAGTTACTTCCAAAATAATTTTTACATGAATTTTACCGACATATTTTTCTGTATTTTCTTGTGTTATATTTACTTCTGTAACGATTTTTTCGTATTAAATAGTATTGATCTTGATAGCACATGGTATAAGTTCTGTAATAATAGATTCTCTTCCCCCCCCCCCCACCCCTCATATTTAATTCTATTATTTCTGAAAAATAATAAATTTTGCAAAAAAACATTAGTAGTTAATATCTTCTTTTCCCTCAAATTTAATTTTATTTTTTCTAAAAGAACATAAAACTTTTGTAAGTAAACATTAAAAATAGTTAACATGTTTAACGTTCAATATGTTTATGCAATGATTTATTAACTTAAAATAAAAAGGAGAGTTGGAGAAAAAAAAGACAGGATTTAGGAAAAACTCTTGCTTGAAGTCTTGATGTGCAGCAGTTGGCGCAACTACAATAATTTTATTTGGTCTTGCATGGGTTTTTTTTTTCTTTTTTAATATAAAATAGAATAAAAATTTAAATTAAAGGCAAGGAGTAGGTATTACCGAAAATTTGGTTGCAACACAAGTTATGCTTGAAATCTCTTCTTCTAGTGAAACAAAAAATGTATCACTTTTTCATGTGATGTCTGGTACTGTTCATTTTTATAATATCCCAAACGTAGAATGTAATTCTATTACGCATAGTCAACGCTACCATAATATGCAACATACGCACATATCTTTGCTTAAAAGAGAAAAAAGAAACAGACATATCTTTGCCTAAAAGAGAATAAACTTACACACCCTACATACAGACACACTCATATTTGCCTTGGTTGTGTAGCGTTTTATTTTGAATTCTTTATCATCAAAGGCTTTACTCTTGCTCGAAATCTTACTAAGTTGCTTACTACATCTTAATTTAAAAGGTTTGTCAAGTTATTATTTTATAATCTTTGATAGTCACAATTTTTGTATTGATTTGGAAAATCCATTTTATTTTCTAAGTTATATGTGAATAGACAGGGGCTATATAAACTCCCCAAGAGAAAAGTAGAGCAGAATAGAAAAAATATGCGCAGTTGCTCGAGTAAATTTGTCTTACACAAACTGCAACTATTACAATTTTTCAACTATATTCATTCATCATTTCTTCGGCAGAATGATAGTCTCGTTTCTGGAAACAATGGTTTACATAAGCTATAGTTACTGACATAATATGACTTCTTTATTCATTGATTCTAAGAAAGGGGCAACTCCATCTATGCAGTAAAACAATAGTTATCAATTGCTGCCAGTGCCTAGCATATTATCAATAAGTTTTCCAACAGATATGAAAGAAGACCCACCACTAAGGACAGCTTTCCTTGCCATCTCTTTTATCTCTTTCACCTTCTTGTGCACATTGTTATCTCTGTCCATCAAGTGCATCAACCCTCTCTCTATCTCCTCTGCCACTACAATATCACTACCCCTTCTGTAGTTCAGTCTCAGCTCCTCTGCTAATCCCCATTCCCTCACCATCCTAAAAGCATTCAGCTGTTGTTCTGCATAGATAGGCCATGTCAATATTGGTACCCCAAACCACAAGCTTTCCAAGATCGAGTTCCACCCACAATGCGAGACGAACCCACCAATGGCTTTGTGTGCCAAAACCTCCACCTGGGGTGCCCATCCACATATCATTCCCCTACCACCACCATCCATCCATTCTAAGAACCCTTCTGGTAAGGTTTTATCTGCATTGTCTGTGGTTGGTGGAGGACGCATAGCCCACAAGAACCTAACTCCACTGCGCTGAAGTCCTTGTGCTATTTCTCTTGTTTGAGATGGACCGAAGCCTCCCATGCTCCCAAAACATAGAAACACAACAGAGGAATGTGGCTGCTCATCAAGCCATTTCAATATACGATCATGTTGGGCTTGATCTATATTTGCATTAGGTTGGCTTTTGAGATCTATCAAAGGACCAACAGTATAAATAGGAGGGGTTTGGCCATCAGATGATAATGCATCAATAACATTCTGCTCCAACTCTGAAAAGGTGTTAACAATAAACCCTTTGGTATCTCTGAACCTCTGAGCTAGCTTATAGTATGCAACATATCCTCCATATCTGTTAAAAGCAGCATCGGGTAAAACACTAGAAGGAACTGGATTGGAGAAACCCGGAATCAACAATTCCGGGTCAGAATAATTGAACACATCCTCAATTTGACGTTTCAGAATGGAAAGCATGAGACTACAAAAACCAACATTTGATGTCATGAACAAATAAGAAGGGATACCCAGTTCATTTCCCACATCAACCATGGAAACACAGAATAAATCTAGGACCAACCCAACAACTGGGTTTGAACCAGAGTTAGAATGGGATAATAAAATGTCTTGTGTAGTTGCTCTCACATGGGGTATGAGGCTCTCCATGAAGGTCAAGATGTAGTGTTCTGGGGATTTCATTAGCTCCTGTGAAGGTGGTTGTACTTCAGGGAGATCAATGAGTTGGATCTGAGGCTGTGAGGCTAAAACTGATCTGATGTATGAATCTGAAAAGGGAATGGATGGGAACTTGATGCAGAGGACTGTGATGTGTAGATGGTTATCACGGTTGATTAGGAGCTTTGTAAATTCCAGGGCTGAGGCCAAGTGGCCAATCCCTGGTGCAGGAACGAAGATAAGCTCTGATTTTTTCTTCATCTCACTCACAGCCATTTTCTTTGTTTCTTTTTTGTGTGGTGGTGTCTGTGAGAGAGAGTGGAATGATTTATGTTTGCCTTTGCCTCAATCACACTTTTTTTATGGCAATCCAATTATTGGAACTGTTTGTGTGGCGCGTGCAAATAAGCAATTATATAATACGTCTTCTAGAATCTGCAACTCTTGCTAAGTGTTTTAAAATACAACTATGATGTATGGATATTCCATAAATCTCACCACCTCTCCAACATCTCTTATTTTTCTTTGTCTCTTTTTTTTTTATTACATTATATAACCTATTATTTCTCTCTTTTCTATTTTTCTCTCTCTCTAGGTGTATACACCTTCATGGGTGTACAAGTAACATTTTTCTTTAACATACTACGGCTGCATTACTTTTATTTTTAAGAAGATACTGCGATATTAAGCAAAATAAAAAAAGATACTACGATACTGTTTGACCAAAAAAAAGATACGATTCTGGTACCTTTGTATGTAATGATTTATTGAAAATTTCTTATGATTTGATTCAATCCCATATTTTTGCTCAAAATCAACTTAAGATAATTAATTATACCATGTGAGTAACGGATGTGGAAAAATATGTTAAGTTTTAAAATAATTGGTCTAATTTGACCTAATTTGACAATTGACGTAGGTTGCTTATAGTAAATTACGAATCTGAAAAATATTATGATTTAATCATTATGATTATTAAATTTTTTTTAAAAAAAATTATTGTTATTTTAAAATAAATTTTTAAATGGTAATTAATTTAAAAAATTTACTATAAATAAGTTTAATAAAATGATTTCAAATTATTTTGTTTAAATTTAAGTATGAGCATAAATATTAATTTAATAGTAAAAATTATTTAAAAAAGTTATGTAAAATCTCTATAAAAATTAATTTAATAGTAAAAATTATTTAAAAAAGTTATGTAAAATCTCTATAAAAATATTTATTTAAAATTAATTTTAGTTATTATGTAAATGAAAAAGAAAAGTGAACTTGCCAACTGGTAACACATTAGTCTGACACGAATTAATAAATTTGTAATGCAAATTGTACTTAGGAATTGCCGAATTGGTAAATATATTCCACAAATTAAACATATACTTCACTTTAAAACTTTTTTTTGACGGTGAAAGACTAATACCCATAACCTTTTCATATATTTTGGAAACTCGAGTTTCTGAAATACAAATTTGTATTCTGAAAATTCAAGTTTTTAAAATGTATAAAAACTCCATTTTTTGTATACATTTCAAAAATTTGAGTTTCTGAAATACAACATTTGTATTTTGGAAATTTAAATTTTTGGAATATATAAAAACTCAATTTTTTTCATGTATTTCATAAACTTGAATTTTTGGAATGTATAAAAACTCTTTTTTTTCATATATTCTGGAAACTCGATCGAGTTTCTAAAATGTAAATTTTGTATTCTAGAAATTGAATTTTTGGAAAAAATACGATATCGGAATTTCAAGTACCAAAATGTGATATTAAAAGGAGGATAATTTTGAAATTTCAAGTACTAAACATTTTAAAGAGAAGTGTATGACTAATTTTGAAAATGTATTTACCAATTCCCAGGGAGAGAGAAAGCGAGAGACAGGGGGAGGGAGAGAACAATAGAGAGAGGGAGAGGGAGAGTTTTTTACTATATACTTTCCTTGTTAATTTTTGTAAATACAATAATTACAAATGACATTAAAGCAACTAATTTTTTATTTTAAAAAGAATTAGTACCTTTTACTCAATCCTGACCATTGTATTTAAAAATAAATATATTTATGGGTGTGACAATCGTTGGTCCACGGTGGACACTCTCTGATCTATGATAGACTACTTTTTAGGTGATCCATCTTAAGTGCCACCTTGAAGCAATGACCCGAAATGGCATAGTCTACCGTTGCAAGTAGCAGCACACGGTGTGGTTAACAAAAAAAAAAGTCCAATTACATGTCTTTATCTTTGATAGTGTGCTAGGCTGCTGTTTTGGATTGTGTCCCTTTTACGGTTAGTTTCTTTGGTAATTTTTAGCTACTAGTTTCATTTTGTTTTCGTTCTACAACGTGTGTTGGTTTGAATTGTTGTATTTGTATAAAACTCTGCATATGATATTTACTTTGGCTATGGCGTTTATTTTTTTTGTATAAAATAAATTAACAGTCATGATGCTATATTAGTATATTCAATGGTTTACATTTTACTGAAGAAAGCAGTGACTGCAAGAAATTCAACTCCAATGATAAGAGGTCAAGCTCTTCCACTACTCCTGAATTATTTATTGGTGGCTTTCAGTACTTACAAGTTTAGACCAACAAAACATGAATATAGATTGTGTTTTAAAATGGTGACAACAGTGAATCCAGTAGATGATTCAGCCGTGTCTTTTTTGGGCTTTCATTTTACACCATATTTAGATATATCTTTCAAGTGTTACAGATTTGTTTAATTTTTAATAATATTTGATTTGTAAGATTTAATGCCAAATTTTCCTACAGTATAATAGTGCAAGTCAATTTTACTAATATATATATACAGAAAAATTAAAAGAATTAAGTACAAGGGTGGTGAATATTTTTTATTTAATGAATGACTGATAGAAAAAAATAGAATCTTAAAACAAATGATGAACACAATGTTAATTACTTGCTCTGCGGCGCCTAACAACTTTTGGGTGAAACTTTATTAATTGCATGTTATTTTACTAAATACAATAAATTTAATTACTATACACCAGTGGTATAAAATAATTTATACAAACATTCAATTATATTTTAATATAAATTTAATATTTTTTATAAAAAAATTAATATTTTTTTATAAAATATTAAATTAGTTTTCAACGTATGTAAATGGTAGGTAATCTATCTATACTATAAACAAAGCAAAAACACCCAATATGCACTACCGCAAACCACTCCTTCAGATTTCCACCGTGTCTTCACCATATGCTCTGTCCCTACAACTCGCTGACTTGGCCTCCTCTCCGCATCTTCCGCTAGGTCTGTGAGAACGACGCCCAACTCTCAGCCCATTCAATCTATCCGTCTTGACATACTCTGCGTCAATTGCGCAATGTAAGCAGATAATTGCGCGAGGTTGCAAAATGGTTCGGCGGCTTCAATCATTGAGGGGTCGTTGGCAGCATTAGGAGGATTGTTCAGTGACGCTTCTTCTCTGGTGGGTTTCAGAGGTTTTTGAAACGAGGAGGTGGACCAGCGGTTGCCTTCGCCATTGGTGTGTCGAAGAAGGATCGACGCTTTGCAGAGTGGTTGAAGGATCGGCTACAGGTTCTCTCTTCCCGTGATTTCTGTCTCTAGCGTTCCATTCTCTCGCACAGTAAAAAGAAACTCTGTTGTGTGAATTTCCTGTTCATTTTTTAATTTCTCTGATTCTCCCTTTCTTATTGTTTTTTTTTTCCTGGTGATTTCAACATGAAGCTTTTATTATACTATTGCAAAGTAGAGTCCAGGAACGAGGTGCTCCTTGACGCCATGGACAACGCTGGCACCGCTGGGTTTTTGGCTTATTGTTTTCTAAATGTTAGTTTGATGGGGAAAGTAAAGTTTGTGACTTTTTCAATATTTCATTCTTAATAAAGTTCTTCAATTCCTGTTTTTTAGTTTATGAGGAAAGTGCATCTATCTCTTTTATAATAATTCTTGAAATGTTTATAGTAAACAAGTGTATGAAATAAATTTTTGTTTACCATTTTTCTCTTCAACAAACTGATAGCAAATTCCCTAACAATTGTTCTTATTTTTATTGTTCTTTTTTTTTATTCAGGTTTCTAGATGTTTTCAAGCAGTAAAGAGGTCTAAGACTGCGGAGGATTCAATAGAGCATCAGAGTTGATGTCCAAGTCTCTGGGTCTCTTAGAAGAATTGCATGGTAGGAAAGAGGAAACAAAGGATTGGTTTGCTGCAAAGTTAGAATTATATCATAATGCATCAGGAGGGAGAATGGTAAACATCATAAGTCATTTTATGATAGGCCTTTTATAAGCTTCTAATATCAGTTTTATGTTATAGTTGCTTACAACCATATCAGTTATATCTTTTAGTTAATGGTTTATATGCTTTGATCTTAGAGTTTATTTACTGTCATACTATAAATTCAATAATTTTGTTCTAGACAATTTCATATTTTTAAGAAATATTGTAAGATTTGGATTTCAATTGCTATGCAGTTCCAGAGTAAATAATTTTATTGTGTTGTTTTCTGCTATGTGGATGATAAAAGGGAAATTGATCATTTTCTTGAAATTATGGGGGGTTGATCTAATAGGTATTAACAACTATGGTAGTGTTTGTAGCAGGTACAATTGCTTAAGAGCATTGAATGTTGCATTGGTATACAAATTTTTGGGGGCAAACAGTCCTTACCAATACATTGCGTGGGAGAGAGAGAGAGAGAGAGGGAGAGAGATTGGGCAAATAAGGAATGTGCATAATTTGACTTAATGATCTTGCCAAAGAAGGAATTATCCCTTCTCTTATCAGCTCAATGGTCTAACAGTTATAAGCCAATCGTTTTGTGAATTTTTCCATTTAACCCCATTCCCCTCTGTCCTCTAACATTTGATGTATAGTTTAAAGAAATTAAAAGCCAAAGTGTTGCCTCCCAGCTTAAAGAAATTAAAATCAACATTTGAGGGATTTTTTTTGAGGTCTTCCTTTGTTGACAACAATGTTTTTGTTAAATATTGATTCAAGTTGTCATCTCAAATCTGTGTAAATAAATGCATATCAGGCACTAACTTCAACATGCACTTATTCACTTGTGTGTATAGCTCAACTTATGATATATATGAATCATGGCAAAAGGAGAAACGTTGAAGCCATGAGCATCAGTTTGAATGATATGCATTTTCTCAATCTCTTTGTATGTATATTTTGGAAAAGGAAAAATGAAATAAATGAACTTAAACCCGAAACCAATAAGATCCTTGACTCTTCATATTTTGTTGCTCTCCTTCCCTGTTTTAATTTTCTTCCACCAAGTTTATTCTTTTTTTCTTGGCATCTTCTTCATGCATTTTTTTTTATTTTGTATTTAGAGTTTAAAGAATTTATCCAAAGAGGATGTTTTAGTCACTTATCCAAATTGACCCTTTAAGTGATATGATTGCTATATAGGTCATATTCATGGGGTTGTAGGAGGCTTGAGTATTGCTCAGTCTGTCACAGTTTTCATCCATTTATTAGCACTGTATTGGTGGCAAGAAGGCATTACTATAGTCTCTTACAGGTTTAGAAAGGATATTGCTTCTCTTCATCACCCCAAGAAGGCACCACCACAAGTAAGTACTATACCGATTAGGTTTTAAGCAACTTATCCTGGTTTTGAACTGGATAGATTACTCCATGTTTATGGCTTAATGACTTTGTTTTTTTTTCTCTTTGTGATGGTGTTACTTCTCTCCATATTAGCAGAACTAATAATTTATCATCAGAACCAATTAATTCATAAGAGGTGCAGTTTATGATAGAAATTCTTGATGTTGAGGTCTGTCTATTGTTCTAATGAATGTCTTTTGATGCAAAATTTTGGAAGATTCTCATCCCTTAATGGTGAAGTCATGGTACCATTGAAGACCATTATAGCATTTATAGTTTTCTTTTTGACAGCGCATTTATAGTTTTTTATTTGTGTACTTTGTGAGACATCTCATACACGTCTTTGTTCATCCATTTGAATCAAACATGACTTTGCCAAATTGTATCTTTTATGTTTTTTAACCCATTATCATTAATATTTCTTATATTATTTTTTTGTCTTGGTTCATCATAGGAATGATAGGAGAATTCAGAGAACAAAGCTCTTATTTTCATAAGAAGAATGTAAAAAAAAAAAAGGATAGTACTTTTGCAGTTTTGCTAACAACACCATCAATGGCTTTTACCCAATGCAGCTTTTTCATATTTAAGAGAAGTTTGCTTATATGCATGTCAAGAACAATGGTGACGGGTGATCTACTACCAGCAGCACTACACAAAGCCAACTTATAAAGGCAAAATAGGAACCAGGAAAACCATCCAAAATCTAAAATCCAAAAGGTACTGCACAAAGCTCACTTACCCACATGATCAAAGACTATTCCAGGTTGAGAATCTTTAAATAATTAAACGAATGCTGCACTCATTGGTATCGGGATCCTCATCAAGGACAATGACTGGTTCTTTTACTATCTCTATTGTATTTTCCATGACAAAAGGGATGGTATACTTTCATCCCTTTTTAGGGCCAATTATATGAAATGGAATCATTAAAAATATATTATTCAGTTTGTTTAAAATAAAATGATTTTAGGTGGAAACATCACCTCACTTTGTTTCTCTCTTCAATTTGGGCAGTGGTTTGGCAATTGGCATACAACACTTTTTTTTCTTTATTCCATCATGAGATATGTAATTTTCTGATTTCTCTTGAAGTGTGGTAACAAGTAAATTGTGGCATTTGGTGATTATGCAATATATTTCGAAGTCTAAGAATCAAAATATTTCTACAAGGCGTTGGAAACATGTAAAGGAGAGGTTGAAGCATGTCGCTAACAATCAAGAGTTCTTGATGGGACTAAAAGTTATGGTGTTTTGCTATATATGTTCCTGCTAATTGCGGGTTTAATATTTATACTGTCCTGTAGACCATGACAACATCAGTGCCTAATCTTCCGGTATATATTTTAGATTTGTAGAAAAATTAATAAGGCTAGCCGAGGAGATTTAAACTCTGAAGAGTTAAAAGAGTGACAACTGTTATTTATGTACTATGTACTATTTATTTGAGATGTTTTTTTCTTGACTACGTGTTAGCCGAGATTTTCCTTAAGGGAAACCAAACTCATAGCTACTTGGACCAATGGACGTTGGTAATTGAATTTTTTTATCCAGACAAATTTGAATTTCCCTTTATGCATTTATAGTTATATATAAATTTTTAATCAAAGAACACAAAAAAAAAATATTTAGCTCACCGGAGGAATATTTTACAAAAAACACAATAAATTATATTTAAATCACAGGGAGGAACATTTTATAAAAAAAGATATAAAAAATTATATTTACCTCACGTGGAGGAACAATTTATAAAAAAAAATCATATTTTTTGATAGATTACGAAAAACCATATTAGGATTTAAATTCACAGAGAAAATTATACTTTATTATTATTTTGTACTTTTCTTACTCATTGTTATGATGATTTTAATATAAATATATTTTTTTCCTTTCTTACTATATTTTGCTCACTATCTAACTTATTATGGCTGAAAATTTTAATAGAAATTAAATATTAATACAAATTATTAGATATAAAATTTATATTTTTTTAGTATACGCATGGACTTACGTAATATACGAAAAGAAATACCAACTTCTCTATGCATGTACATAACAAAAGTATATATACTTTAAGATATAAATTAGTACATAAATGGAGGTCATGCATGCATACATACTATTAATATTCATTACATTTCATATAAAACTATATTACCATAAGCTACCTGAAATGTTGAAAACATAATATTCAGTGGCATATCTAAGACTCCAAGTCAGTGGGGACAGTGGTCCGATGGCGGTT
This sequence comes from Glycyrrhiza uralensis, assembly GCA_030159175.1. Taxonomy (NCBI): domain Eukaryota; kingdom Viridiplantae; phylum Streptophyta; class Magnoliopsida; order Fabales; family Fabaceae; genus Glycyrrhiza; species Glycyrrhiza uralensis. Next base: position 8,917,451 of record BRZY01000006.1, read on the forward strand.
GAGCAGCAGATGTGTTTTAGATTGAGGTATGAGAGATTAAGATAAGAGGGGGAGAGAAATGAGAGCTAGGTGGAGAGATTGAGAGCTGGGTGGAACTGAGCTGTGCCAAGAGCAAAAGGGAAATTTTAGGGGCTCAAAACTGAAGGAAAAAAAAAGGAATTGAAAGCTATGTTGGGACAAAAATGAAATTTTATAGGGGTCAAAATTGAAAAAATATTGATAGTATATAAGAATTTCAAATTTGAGTGAGAGCACGTGCTTACCACGGGTACACATCGATCTGTCTATGTATATATTAGGCAAAATTTTATTTTTGGTCCCTTAACTTAATTTTTTTTTCAATTTAAACCCTTATCACATGGATCTGCCTATGTATATATTAGGCAAAATTGTATTTTCCTTAAATTAATTTTTTCCCATTTAGTTCCTTATCTTTTTTGTAACAAAACAGTCATTTATTTTGTTTTACTAAAAGAGTCCCTTATATTTCAAAAACAAATTTAAGTAGTTCTTTTGTAACTTAATACATATTTTTTTTATTTCATATTTCTATAATTTTTTTTGATTTGGAATATAATAGAATTTCTATTTCAAATTCATAAGATTCATATAAATAACATAGTATAATACTTGAATATAATAATGAATTAAATATAAAAATTCACTCAAATAGATCAAAATAGATTAGTATGAGACTATATAGACAAAAAAGAAATAATATGTATGTCTATGACAATAAAAAGTAATTGCAAAAAAATAAGAGACTATTTTGTTATAGAAAAAAAGATAAAAGCCAAATTGAGAAAAGAAATAAGGGACTAAATGTATAATTTTGCCTACATGTTACCTATTACCTATAAACACAAGCAAAAAAGGTGGTACAGACGCTTATAGGTACTATGTTCAATAATATGATACCAACAAATTATTTAATAACAATTGTGATTATATTCATGAGTTATTGTTTAATTAAAAATTTAAATCGTTTATTTAATTTCACTATTCAAAATATGAATTAAATTTTAGTAAAATCTATAAAATTTATTTTGAATTTTATTTTCCCGTGATTGCACGGGTGTGCATACTAGTAACTCAAATAAATCCAAATGTTTATAACAATTTAAAACATTCAAATTTTAACACAAAACCGAGGATGAAAATATTAAAGCTTTAAAACTTGCAATCAATCACAATCAATGGTATATCACTTAGCCATATTTTTTCGTTTCTCTGTATTGATAGCTTTTAAAACATATACTATTATAGCTTAAAAATCAAATAATGAAATGGCCATAAAATATTCATTCAAATGATAATTACTGGGTAAGCAATCAAATCATAATAATATATTGATTCAAATGGTAATATCATTATAGCATTTAAAATAAATGTTAATTAGCTATAAATATATCCATCCATGCAAAAGGTAATAATTCTATTCTAAAACGGAAACAATATAATTGTAATAAAAATAATATATATCATATCATATCACAGTAATCTATAATATATGCAAAGGGGTATGTATTATCAAAAGACAACTAAAATGAATCTTTATTTATTTTAAATTATTTAAATTAATTTTTAAAATACTTAAAATACAACAAATATCCTTCCTTTTGATGGGAAAAACTCGTTTTGGCGGGGTTCGAGTTTGAATTCTCTCCATTCTTCAAAGGTAGAGGTAGGATTTAGATTCTCTCAATCAAGTGAGTCAGCGTTTAACGTTCAAGCGATATGAATGCACATCCTCTCTAGAAGAACAGTAGAGTTCCTTTCACGTTCAATTGCATTGGAGCGTAACACACGCTTAAGCTCACGAAACTCTCGTAATCCATCTTTTTCGTTACAAGTTCAAATGTGAATAAAGTTCATAAACAGTATCATTGAAACCCTTCCGAAACTTAAAGCAAGAAAAGCACAACAAAACATTGAGAGTATCCAAAGTAGTTTAAGTAAAGAGCGATGCTATATGTCACAAAAATATGCATACTAAATCAGTTGGAGAACACATCAATATTTAAAAACAAAAAAAAAAAAGGTATAGAAATCATGCAAATCAGAGCATAAAATCCAAAATCAATGATGCAACTTTTGCCACATACAAACTGCAACAATTTCAATTTTTAACTTATATATAATCAGTCAATTTATCACTATAATGATCAATAGTGTTATTCATTGATTATAAGAAAAGAACAACACCATCTATGAAGCACAAAAACAATTCATCAGTTACTTCCTATCATATTATCAATAAGTTTCCTAACAGAAATGAAAGAAGACCCACCACTAAGAACAGCTTTCCTAGCCATCACTTTCATCTCTTGCACCTTCTTGTGCACCACATTGTTATCTTTGTCCATCAAGTGTTTCAGCTCTTTCTCTATCTCCTCAGCCATAACAAGTGCACTGCCTGTTCTATAATCCACTCTCAGCTCCACTGCTAATCCCAATTCCCTCACCATCCTAAAAGCATTCAGCTGTTGTTCTGCATAGATAGGCCATGTCAATATTGGTACCCCAAACCACAAGCTTTCTAAGATGGAATTCCACCCACAATGTGAGACAAACCCACCAATGGCTTTGTGGGCCAGAACCTCCACCTGAGGTGCCCATCCACATAACATTCCCCTATCACCATGCATCCATTCTAAGAACCCTTCTGGTAAGATTTTCTTTGCAATATTGTCTTTGGTTGGTGGAGGATGCATAGCCCACAAGAACCTAACTCCACTAAGCTGAAGTCCTAATGCAATTTCTCTTGTTTGAGATGGACCAAAGCTTCCCATGCTCCCAAAACATAGAAACACAACAGAGGAATGTGGCTGCTCATCAAGCCATTTCAATATATGATCATGTTGTGCTTGGTCTGTGTTTGGGTTAGATTGACCTTTGAGATCTATCAAAGGACCAACAGCATAGATAGGAGGGGTTAGGCCATCAGATGATAATGCATCAATAGCATATTGCTCCAACTCTGAAAATGTATTAGCAATAATCCCTTTGGTTTCTCTAAACCTCTGAGCTAGCTTGTAATAGGCCTCATATCCACCATCTTTGCTATAAGCAGCATTGGGCAAAACACTCGAAGGAACTGGATTGGAGAAACCCGGAATCGACAATTCCGGGTCAGAATCATTGAACACATCCACAATTTGACGTTTCTGAAGGGAAAGCATGAGACCCAAAAAACCAGCATTTGATGTCATGAACAAATAAGAAGGGATACCCAATTCATTCCCCACATCAATCATGGAAAGACAGAAGAAATCTAAGACCAACCCAACAACTGGGTTTGAATGAGATGATGATAAAATGTTCTGCATGGTGGCTTTGACATGGGGTATGAGGCTCTGCGTGAAAGTCTTGATGTAGCATGGTGGTGATACCAATTGCTCCTTTGGAGGTGGTTCTACTTGAGGGAGATCAATGAGTTGGATTTGAGGTTGTGAGGCCAAAGCTGTTCTGATGTATGAATCTGAAAAGGGAGTGGTTGGGAGCTTGATGCAGAGGATTGTGATGGAAAGATTGTTATCGCTATTGATTAGGAGCTTTGCAAATTCCAGGGCTGAAACTAAGTGGCCAATCCCTGGGGAAGGAATGAAGATCAATTCTGCTTTTTTCTTCATCTCACTCACTCCCATTTTCTTTCTTTCTACTGTGGTGGAGACTTTGGAGAGAGGAAGTTCATGTATTCCATTTTCATTTATATATATATGTCTCTTGAGGGGTAGCAGCTTGTGAGTTTGTTTCCATTTAAATAATCAATATTATCTTTCATTACACAAGACAAATGCAGGATTAGCAGCTGAGAAATCAGAGTTATTCTATTTCCTTTGTGGGAAGTAATCTATTTTTGTAGGCCACGTATATAAAGGAAATTAAAAAGAAACATGCATGGTGCTTACTAAAAGGCGCCCCCAAAAAGTAGTGCTTTCAAATATTTTTTTTAACCGACTAATTTTTGTAGTTAAAAACCGACTAATTTTTGTAGTTAAAATGAAAAAATGACTAATTAAGCAGAGTTTAGTCATTTGCCTAAATATTTTTTAGTGTGTTTTGCACAAAGGTGTGAACAGTTGCGTGTGTGGAAAGGAGAAGGAGAAGGATCTCGTGTGAGCATGTGAATATGTGACAGTGTCGGTGTTCACTGTGCACGACAAAACCGTAGGGAAATCCAATTTAATGTGGAGACATAGAATGAGAGTCATGTGACATTGTCAGTGTTCACGAGAAAATCAGAGGTAAATTATATTGGTTTGTTTAGATATACGAAAAGTTTAGACTCGTGCATGATGATCAAAGAAACTCCAAGCATGTTCCATCAACTTGTTGCGAACAAAACCCAAAACCACTATAGTGCAGGACACCACATTTCTCTCAGGCATTTGATCAAACACGTTACACCTTACGTGCGCGGTCCAAGTGACCAGCTTTGACATACATACCCATCAAACCATTGTTGCAAACTTGGACCAGCTTTGACATATGGGCAACATAGACTAATCTCTTGAAATACAGATTAATGAGTTGACCTCTATCACCTGATGTTCTTCCATACTAAATCTCAAACATGGTATTTAAGAGATCGAAGTATTTATCACTCATGCCACACCACTCTGGTTTCAAAAAGAGGTGCAACACGAATTTATTTTATGTTTAGAAGAAATGTTATGTTGCAACTTTGAGACTCATTGTGGTCTGATACAATTGTTACAGCATTACATTATGAATTTTAATGTGATATTTAAACACACTGCAATTTCGTTTGCATTCACTTTTATGCTGCAACCTTGAGAGTTGAGACTCTTTGCGGTCTAATGCAATCTGCTTCAGCGCTATATTGCAGATTTTATGTGATTTTCAAACAAACTGCAATTGCGGTGCGATGTAATTACAACAACATAAACACAATGATGGGTTATGCAAGAAGATGCAGAAATATGATTTCAGTTGGGCAATTAAATCAAAATAAAGAATTAAAATACTTGGTGTTATTGTATTTAATAACGTATGCCATGATTGATTAGCCCAGTTTCAACCTCCTTAACAAAGACTGCTCAAGAATAACAGCATTAGAATGTTTGCATCAGCAAAGAGCCAAGCAGAATCCTTAATTTCAAACATACAAGTAAAACTACTAATTTCTAAGTGAACTCAGCAACATATCCCTATAAAAGAGATTTTAACAAATCAAGTCTAGTCATTAGAAACAAACAGGAAGATGTGATCTTTTGGTTGGTTAATTACTGATATCTTAAATACATATATATTGGGTAATTGTTTGGTATGATGAAACTCAATTCTGAAAATCTTTCCAAAATTCTGTATTTGAGCATTTTTCTTTCAAATTCGAGAATACTGAGCTTCTTGTTTAATTTATCATATTCATTACATTGGATTAAGAGTCAATCCTGCAGCCACAGTACCAGTAAAAGGATAGCAAGCAAGTAGCCATCCTTGAGCCAGTACAATCAAAAGTTCTTAACAATGTAGCATTTCATTGTGCCTTGTTAAGTATTTGTCATGCAGAAAGGTTAGCTTTTCAACTTTCTTGCAATTTCAGCAATATATTTACCCTGGTAAAAGGCCTGCTGCAGTTCTAGCTCTGTAGGTTGGCGAGATCCATCTCCTGCAAAAGTTCCGGCACCATATGCCGAGCCTCCTTTTACCTCATCCATCTCAAACATGCCACTTCCAAATGTATATCCAAGGGGAACAAAAAGCATACCATGATGAGCTAACTGAGTTATTGCTGTCAATCTGCAACCATGTCATACATAAAGAAGAATCCGAAAACTAAAATTAGTAGTCATAGGCTTGTAACAGAAAATCATATGATTGTTATTGATGGCAAATTAATAGTTCATACCGGTGGTCTTTCTTGGTAAAGTTATGGAAAGTCATGTCAAGCAATATCATGCATAGCATTGGTAAGCAAAAGGATTAGTTCCAATGTATGACCATCAATTGTATATAGGATTAGTCCATTTTATTTATTATGATCATTATTATAGAAAAGAGGTTTGTTTTCTTTTATACTAATGTGAGAAGAATCAAATGAAACATTTTGCGAGTGATACTCACGCTGACAGTTCCTGGCCTCCCCCATAAAAACCAGTACTCCAGAAGATTCCAGCAGGTTTGCCTGCCAGTGCTTGAGATGCCCACAACTCACTAGTGGCATCAAAGAAGGCCTTCAACTGGCTTGGCATCATTCCGAAACGAGAAGGAAAACCAAATATAAACGCATCAGCCTCCACAAGTTGTTCTGGCCTGATGTCTGCTACATCATTTGGTTTGGGAGGGGCCTTCATCTTTTCCAATATTCGATCCGAAAGCATCTCAGGTACCTGTTTTCAGCATACTCAAAAACAAACTACTAACTAAGATTAAAATGATCCTAGCTGAAATAGATCACAATAGATTCTATGAAATGTCAAAAAAAATCCCGCAATTCTATTATATTATTCATTGAGCATATGTGTTTTACTATATATTATTTATTGGTTAAATATTTTTTAATCTATTCACTCGTGAAGAGCCATATGAAGCTAAAATCTCCTAGACACTTGCACATTCTAACTGATTGAAAAATTACCTGCCACAGTGTTGCTTCAACACCTACAACTGAAGCAGCCCCTCTGTGCACCTCTCTTGCCATAGTGTTCACATGTCCATACAAAGAGTAATACCTGCAAAAATTTGATGTGATAACCATAAAATTAAAATTTCTTATGTCCTCATTTAATTTGATGAATGAATGCTTGGATTGGATAAAAGGAGCAGTCGAAAAGATACTTACACAATGTAGACCTTGGTGATAGTCATCTTCAAAGTGTTGGCTCAAGTTGAAATACTAATCACTATAAAACAATTAGGGTGGGAGGAAGAGGAACAGGAAGTTAGGAATAATTTGAGATTAATTACAACTTTTAGAAATGATCAACACAGTTAACAGAAGTAGCAAGTGAAAAATATATATGACAATGCTTCATCTACAGGTTGTCACTCAGAAGCTACAAGAATATTGATGTGGATGAACCTGGCCGATAAAATTTCTTCAATGAATGTTGCAAATTAAATTAATAAATTAATTTTATTTTATAATGAATTAATTAGTACATTTAAAATACCAGAGCAGAGCTCTTATGAACCAATTAAAGATTATCCTTGCAATTCCACAGGAAAAATGTGATCAACATAAAAGATGAATAAAATAATGAGATTAAAAAACAGAAGACTACAGTAGCTGAGTTGCAGAGTGATGATTTTGGGGGAAAAACAAACACAAACACAAACACAAGCACAAGCACAAGCAATCGAATTTATACGACAATGAAGTTAGGAAAATTCATCGTAGGAATAAAAGAGCATCATTTCATTTTAAGGATTATTGTGAGTCAAAAAAGCGAGAGAATCAAACCTTTCTTCAAGTCTGTTGATTTATTATAGCCCAGAAAGAAAGCGCAGTACAACACGCAAAAGACGATGATGTATGTTCATATTTATAATTTATAATTCATTTATTATTGGCTTAAATATCTCATGAGAACTCTAAAAATTTAAATTTTGATTTTAATCCATTAAAAAAAAGTTAAATATTTTTAGTTTTTTAAATATTTTGTTTAGTTAGATTCTTTAAGTGAATTTACTATGTGTTGTGTTAATGTGGCATATGTACGTCCCATACCATTTAAAATTTAAAAGGATCTGCTGACTAGGATTGTCTTCTTTTTCTCATCTTCCTCTTCGTGTTCTTCCTCTTCTTCTCCTCTTCCTCTTCTTCTTCTTCTTTCCTGTTTTCTTCTTCCTCTTTTTCCCAGTCTTCTTCTTCGTGTTCTTCTTCTTCTTCTTCCATGTCTTCTTCTTCTTCTTTCATGTTCTTCATCTTCCTCTTTGTCTTCCTCTTCACTTGTTCTTGTTCTTGTTCAGGAAAGTGATTTTGGAGAAGAAGACTGAGGAAGAGGGAGAGGAAGAGGAAGAAAAAGAAAAAGACAGGGAAGAAGATGAAGAAGAAGACAGTCTTAGTCACTAGGTCTTTATAGATTTTAAATGACGTGTCAAATGACGACAGAGGCATACGTATGCCACATCAGCATAATACATGGTAAATTTATTTAAAAAACCTAACTCAAAAAAAATATTTAAAAGACTAAAAATATTTAATTTTTTTTAATAAATTAAAATCAAAACTCAAATTTTTAAAAAGACTGAAAAGATATTTAAGTCTTTATTTTTTTTGGTAAGAGTTTATTATTTATAATTTTGTATATTGTATCGACAGCAAAATCATGCGTCTAATAAAAAAACCAAAAAGAAGACATGCGTCTAGTAAATAATTGGATAAAGAGATGAAGCTTACGTGGCAATGGCAGAGACACGCCATTATTTTGTTTTCTGTGCTTGTTGTCGTTATTAGTTGGGTTAAATATGTCTTGAGTCTTTATGATATAGGAGATTTTTGAGTTAGGTCTTTATAAAAAAATTTAAATTTTTTTGTCTTTTTTTTATTTTTTATTTTAGTCTCTGATAAGCGTTGACCGCTGATGTAGCACTATGAGGTCCCTATAAAATTCTTGTTACATCTTATAAACCCACGTGGCTTACACATCACCTAATACATACATATAAAAATATTAAATTTTTAACTTAGTCCCCCTAAAAAAATATATTTTAAATTTAATATCTCTCCTTCTCCCCCTTTCTCCACCACCCCACCTCTTTCTACCCCTCCTCAACCACCCCTATCCTTTAATTGATGAAAAGTATTTCAATAACTAAACTGTTAGTAAATATTTATAATTTATGTGTATGATAAACTTTTATTTTTCGATCGGTCAATAACAATGCTTATCGACCACACATTTTTTTGGTTACATTTTTTTTGGGTTACATTATCGACCACACATTTGATTTGTCCATTTGATTTGTTTTACACTCTAACATAATAGATCTAAATTCAGAGACGTCCTCGCGCTCAGACCGAGTACTATCCACGTCAATTTTTGCATGATCAAGTTCGAAGATCACAGTTGACCAAAAAATAAAAAGGTTCAAAGATGAAAAATGACATGCTGGAGTTGCTGGATTTAATTGCAACTTCTATTTTTTGCCTGTCTTAGCCCCATAGCTTCCCCTTCAATTTTTTCATAGTGCATATGCCGTCTTTGTAAATAACAAGTACTTAGAACCAAATCGATCATTGAACCGATGAGGACAGGATTTTAAGGTTCAGAGGTTCGACTGGGATATAATTAAATAATATTATTTTAATTATAAATATAATATATAATATTATTTTAAACACTAAACTTTATATAATATTGAGCAAAAATTAACATAAAAGTCGTAACTTTATAAAAAAAAATTAAACTTTACTACTAAATGTCATAATTCATAATATAAAATATTCAAAATTATAAATAATAGAAGAAAGTGATATTTATTTATTTTAAAAAAAATAAAAAAAATTGAAAATTTTGATTTTTTTGATTTAAAAAAAAAAATTGAACCAATCCAGCCGGTTTTTTGACCGGTTTTTCCAGTTGTTGACCGGTTTTTGCGCATGCCTGTTATTGGGGTGCTCCGGACCGTGCAGGGGTCCGGTATCCGGTTCGACCGCCTGATCCAATCCAATTTTAACTACATTGATAAATAGAATTATAGACTTTTGGTATTTTCGAAGTTCAGATATTTTCTCTCATTCAACTCAAAAAAAAAAGTTCAGATATTTTCTCTTTAATTTCCTTGATACAATTTGTTCACTGTTTTTTTTTTGACAAAATTTGTTCACTGTTGTGCCTAACCCTTGTGGGTGCCCGTGCATGTTTCACTTTAATTCTTATAATTTTTGTTCTAAACTTATAGTATTCTTCAAATTTTTTGTTGATTTAATTAACCCAAATTAATAATAAAACTGAATTCCTCCACATATGTTAAGCTGAAGCAATATTTTATTGCATGTGAGTACATCATACTATCACAATGTGTACTTCATTCTCTTGCATGCTAAATACGCAATATTATACATGGTTTTTTCATAATAATTTCACCTATATATATCCTAATCCTATGCATGATAGAAGTCATCAGTCATCACAATATGTAATGTTTTACTGAAAATACTACAAAAAATTCATCTAAAAAATTTAAAAGTTAAAAATGTATTCAATATATAGTAATGACTCATAATTGAAAAATTAACTCAAATTTATGTCAATGTAATCAAGTAGTATATAAAGATGGTATTAAGTAATAATTCAATATCAATTAAATCAAATAAAAATTAAAAAATATACATAACTTACAAATAAAACAATAATAATGTAATAATAATAACACCCCTTAATCCCTCCCCACCCCATTTTGTCCAAATTAATTGAAAATTTCAGGAGTTACAAACATTCATTCATGATTAATAAATCCTCACCCTTGGATCGAATACAGCACATAATCAATCAATGGCTACTAATCCATATGTAGCTTATTACAAGGCTTGGAATAAGCTTCAATGTTTTGTCAACCATTTTCTACCTTAAGACCTGCATGCGCCCATAAAACTAGTCCTTGCACTTTTTGATTAACTCCTTTTTCAATTGAAATCATGCTAAGAGGAGGAGGAGGAAGTCATGGTGGTAATGGCGTTCGAATCTTTGGGTATGAAGAAGAAAATCATCATATAAAAGCCATGGATCGAGCCATAGACAAGTTCCACAACAACAATGCAAGTGTTTTTGCTGCTGAAAAGTTTCACTGTTCTGGTAATTGTTCAAACTATGGGTTTGATCTGTGGCCAATTAACAACAACACTACTCAAGATCAATCAAGGTTTGTTATTGATCATCATGGGGTGTTGGGAAATGATCAAGAGAAGGCTTTGAAGTGGACAACAACAAACTTCAATAACCAAAACCCAACATTGTGCCTGAATAAGGACAATAATAATAAGAATGCGAAAGTGGTGAGAAGGAGAAGTAAGAAAGAGTCTTCTGTGATTTTGATCAAAGGACAGTGGACAGATGAAGAAGACAGGTTATTATTATTGTTTTTTTTTTTTGGATAAGCAAAATTTTTATTAAGAAAACAACTAAATCAATTAAATTAAAGAAACACTGCTCCATTTTCTTTTGTATATTAATTTTATTTTATATGCTTTAATTTGATAAATTCATATTCATATAATGTTATATGATTAAAGGAAACTGATAAGGTTGGTGAAGCAATATGGTGAAAGGAAATGGGCTCAAATAGCAGAGGAGTTAGAAGGAAGGGCTGGCAAGCAGTGTCGAGAGAGATGGCATAATCATTTGCGTCCTGATATTAAGGTTTGTTTGTTATTACAATATAATATACTCGATCGCTTGCTTAAAATGGCTTCTTTTTTGCTTTTTTATTTTTATAGATCTACATGTTTGACACCATTTTTTTTTTCTTTTCAACATTTTTTTCATTTAGTTGCATGACGATGGATCTTTCCTTCCGTAGAGTTGCATGAAATTATAAAATTATGTTTTAACTAATTAAGTTTAACAAAGCTTTTCCGAGATTATACCTTGAAATCGATATCCAATTATTTTTTCTTAATTATTTGATAATCTAGATTTAGATTCAGATCATCGAGAGGATCTGTCTTTTGTAATTTTTTTTGGGTCAAAATCAAGGATCTATCTTTGGTATCTGCATGCAGGTCGTCGATCCATCTAGTGATCTTTCCTTTTTTTCTCTTCTTCTTCTTAGTTTGCATACTTTTGTTGATACAACCCCATAGCCAGTGTCTCCTCCATTATTTTTGCTTAGATATAAAGTTTAAGTATTTTGCACATCTAAATTCACTCAAATGCTAGCCAATTACTTACCATGCATACATAGTATTGACCATATATATTTATATGATACCCATAGAAATAGAAGAGTTTGATATCCGTTACGTATGTGTTCCAATAAACACTCAACAATTTCCCTTTTTCCTATTTTAATTTCTTTTTAATCTATTATTCCACGTTCAAAGCATACTCAAATACCAAACTGGTGTGATTCGAGTGGTAAGCAGCTCGGTACCTTAAGCATGTGGCCGAGCATTCGATTCCCAGCTCATGTGTATGGAAATTCACCATTTGAAAGAGACATCCCTTAAATATGCTCCAGATCCTCGAAGTGAAAAATAGCCTAGGAAAAAATGTGCGTACCCAAATCCTTCTATATTTCCATAGATACCATACCAATGCCATATATATTATATGGCGTTTCCTCAGTTATTCCAAGTTTCCAACCCATAAGCTTGGGCACATTTGTCACACAATTCATTTTTTTCCATATAATATTAATTTGTCCCTTTATTGATTTTTAATTAGTTTTATAAATTCCATTTACAATCTAACATTTGAAACTTGTTACTTTTCCCTTGGGGAACGTTAACTTTTGTATCTCAGAAAGATAGTTGGAGTGAAGAAGAAGAAAGGGTATTAGTGGAGACACATGCCAAGCTTGGGAACCGTTGGGCAGAGATAGCAAAGCGCATCCCAGGGAGAACAGAGAATGCCATAAAGAACCATTGGAATGCAACTAAAAGGAGACAGAACTCAAGGAGAAAGAACAAGAAGAAGAATGAGACAATTAGCTCTAACAGCAACATTAATAATGGAAAACCAAAGTCCTCTATACTAGAAAATTATATCAAAAGCAAGATTAGTGCTACTAGTGCCACAGCTACAACAATAATTACCACCATGCCCTCTGCCTCTCACACAAAACACCCTGCACCAAATTACCAATCAAACCACCCTGCAATGTTCCCTGATCAAGAACCCTCTGATCAATCTTTTGCTAGTGAGCTTCTCTTCATGCAGCAAATTTTCAATGAGAATCAGAATCATCAGCAATTATCACTGTTCAATAATGTTGTTGAAGCCTCTAAGCAGCACTCCTATTTGGATTTTTGTCAGACTAAGGTTGTTGATGATGTGGCTGAGTGTGGTGGGTTTGTTTATTCCATGCCATACCCAAATAATATGCACTTGGAGGATGATAAGAATGTGCTGATCCCTAGAGAGACTCCAACAACAACCCCTATAACTTACCTTCCTTCTGATCTTTATCTCTCTCACTTATTGAATATTGTATAGCAACATGGGTCATCTCATCACTTTCCTGTGATTATGGGAATCAAAAATTGATCATCTTGGGTTTTCAGTGGCAAAGAGGGGTCAAGATTGCTCTCAGAAGGAAAAAAGAGGGATGGAGTTGATTTGTTTTTTCTTCTTAGTTCAAAAACTGTTTTTTTTGGGTGATGAAGATTGCTACTTTTTGGATGTTAAGTGGGAACTATATGTTTGTTAGTTCTATATTTGGTTAATATTCAGGTGGTGCATGGTGTAGGTGTTTCTAAACACTAAGGTCGTTGTTGTTTTTATTTGGACTTAAATTAGCTGCAATAGTGTTTGCAGGGGAATTTATTATTTACTGCAATTTTCGTTAACTTGTCTTTCCATTTATGATCATTTTGACTGATTTGCCGATTATTTGCTAAACGTTTTTTTTCTGAACTTTGAAGTCCTATATATGAAGAATGGTTTTAATGGGTCAAAATCAACAACAATTCCTTATGTCAACTCAGAATCGTGATGTTAAAAAAAGAAAAATTCAATGGTGATATGTGAAGGGCAAATAGCTAGAAACCAAAATCAAAACCATTACAAGTGCATATTTACAGAACTAATAGATTACAATCATATCCATACAAGATCTTCTTGCTTGTATTGCTCGAATATACAGAGTAAATATTTTAAAAAAAATGTCTCATATTACAATATGAAAAAAGAGAGCTAATTAATGTAAATGACATCAACGGGCTACGGTTATGAGATGGGAATGGAAAGCCATAAGGGCCATTAATTTGTAATATAAAAGCATTGAAGCCTTGTAAATGTAATTATGTAAATGGCCTATTCGGGATCAAACTGAGAGAATTTAAAGGTCCATACATAGCCAATTGTCGTGAAATCTCTATGACTGTGTTTGGCTAGTCATTTATAGTGTATACATAAGGTTTTTTTGACTAATAATTGAGGAACGAGTTTATAAATTCTATTTAGCATTTTTTAAGCACTATATATTGAAGTAGAATATAAACTTATAAATTATAATTTTTTTACTTTTTACAATTTTATCTTTAGTATTTTAATAAATATTCCCAGACATTCTTTCCTCCTTTATTCTTTAAATCTATAGATGTGAATTTACAAAAAATTCTCACCTAAAAAAATATGAGAATTGATTTAATCACTAAAATATGTATTTAAAGATCAATTAACTAAGCAGATATATATTTAGAATATCATAGCATATATTTTTCCCTACCAAAACAAAAGTAGACGAACAGATAGAGACTCTTCTATTGGACTTCTGGGCCTCGTCTTCTTAAGTTGTCCCAATTCTTCCTCTGTTCCTCTTTTTCTTCCAATATATATAGCTTGCATGAAGACTTTATTAACGTAATTTACATATTAAACTAAGGGTCTGTTTGGATTGGCTTATGCAGAGCTTATAAACACAGTTTATGACTGATTTATAAGCTATTTTGGGCTTATTTTTCGTAAGCTACTCATGATAGCTTATCAAAACAGCTTATGACTTATATAAAATAAGTTTCACTATAATTTTTCTTCGATTATAAAAGTAGCTTATATAACTTATGTCATAAGCAGTAAATAAGCTCGTTATCCAAACAGGGCCTAAAGCAACTAAATATTATCAAAATAACTACCAAATTAAAAGAAACTGAAAACACACAATCTTAAGAGGAAAATCCAACTCCTAATCCAAATAAAGAGTCTTAAAACCCTTTCTAACCCGTAAAATTTGTATATGTTTTCTGGCTCCAACAATCATTAATGTGGGATTCCTTATACTTTTGCGATTCTTGACTAATCTGTGTCTGGTCGAGAGATAAGTAAAATCTTGTCACGGATTATTTCATCACTAGAAATTGAACTTGAATACCAGTCAAGTCTGTCCATTAGACAAAAGACATTAAACACTTTCCTCCAACCTCATGGTTATACAATCCTTGATAATTTGATAAACAATAAGAATATGGGAACTCTTTCTTCTAAATGGAGTAAAACAACTTAAACAAAGGACCTCAGTCCTCCACTTTCGCAAACCCATATCACCAAGCCACCACAAAAGGCAATAGTAGAGTAAAATTTAACAATATTATTTAATTACTCATTATTTTTACTATTAATTACCTCACTATCTTTTAGATAATATTAAAGGAAAACATACATTACAATTTTCAACATCCACTTTCGCTATGTTTATTTTCCAATCAATAAAAATACAAAACGCAAATACGAAATAACACCACCCAAATTCCAAATACAAAACGAACATTACATACATGTACACCCTCAAATGCATATTGTGCTGAATAAAAACACCCCCGAGGGCCGAGACAATGCTGAGGTGGCAACCCCTGTCCTCCTTTAAAGCTTACGTGGACTCAAGAACACCCTGAGCCCATTCTTCATGAACAAGGTGAGAGACATCTTCTGCTCCACTTGGTGACCGGGAACCAGCGATAGCCGGTAACGCAACAGAACAGCAGCAGCCACAGACTTCATCTGCAGGTAAGCCAGGTCCTTCCCCAAACAAGTTCTCGGTCCAGCGTTAAACGCAACGAACATGAACCCATCCTTGGGCGGTTCGAACCGGTCACCGCGAACCGAAAGCCACCTCTCCGGTTTAAACTCAACGCAATCCTCACCCCATAAAGTCTCCATCCTCCCAGCCGAATAAATCGAATACGTCACCGTCGAACCCGCCGGAACCACCGTACCGTCCGGCAAAACATCGTCGGCGACGGCCTGCTTGAAATCCTGCGGCACCGAAGGGTATAAACGCAGCGTTTCGGCCAAAGCAGCTTTCAGATAAACCAACCGATCGGCTTCCTCGAAATCAAGAGGATCCTCCGTCCATTTTTTCCGTTCTCCGCCGCGAGTGTCTTCGAGGACCGCCGTTAACTCGTTAACGATCTTCTCCTCAACTTTGGGGTTGTTCATGACGAGCCAGAAGAACCAGCTGAGTGCCACCGATGACGTGTCCCTTCCGGCGAGGACGAAGTTCAAAACGATGCGTTGCAGCACCGCGGATGAGAAGGGCTTTCCGTCGGTGTCGCGTTTCTTCATGAAACGTGATAGTAGGTCGTCTGAAGGAGTTTCCTTGCGATCCGAAACGGCGTCGTTCATGTAGGTTTCTACGATTTGGAGACTCTGCTTTAGCCTCTTCTCGGCTCCAATGCAGAGAAGTTTCTGGAACCTCCATAATAGACCTGGGTAGAGGAACCTGTGTGTGTGTCGAGCAATATTCTTGTGTTAGAATAATAGATCAACAAAATTAAAGATTGAGTGAATTCATCACATTGTAGTGCTTGAAGGGATCAGTGTGTTTACTTTAAATTAAGGAAATTTCTAAATAACAAATTTTTTAAATAATATTTAAAATTAAAAATGTTGGATCAGAGTAGTAATTAATAAATACTTAATGTGTGACTGAAGATTTTTATTTTCAGAATTAAAAATTATTTTGAAATTTGTTAATTTGAGAGGTTAAATCGTTGGAGTCCTATATTTTTAGGAACTCAAATAGTAATAATATTTCAAAATTCATATTAAATCCTAATATATTACGTGAAGATTTTTTACATCGAAGTTTAAAGTGCTATTGCAGTATTCCAACTTATTAGTGCCTGTTTATTTTAGATTTTGGAGAATTTGGGAGCAAAAGTAAGGTTAACAGAATTTAACGTTAATATTATTGTGTTTGAGTGACAAAATCGTAATGGATAAAATTGATTATGTGGTGGGTAAAATTGACATTATGAAAGTAAGAATTTCTAGTTTGCGTTGAATAAAATCAATTCTATTTTTCATATATTTACTCAACAAAAGTTCTTTTACTTTTATCATCCAAACAAAATCAATTTTTCTAAATCAACTTCTAAAATACCATTACCAAATACAAACCCTTAATATATTGGTAAATTCATGGGAGTCTCACTTACTCCTATTTTCCATTTGGTAGAGTTTATTACCAATTTGTGGGATTCATACATAATTTTTTAAATAAAAGAAAATAGTGATACTTTTTTATTTGATAATGGAAGAAATTATGAATAAAATATTATTTATGCAATAGTCAAGAATAAAAAAATCTTGAAATTATCGCCTGAATTGTAATTTAAAACAAACAAGTTTTTTGAACACCTAAATGTCATTATACACCCGGAGAGTGTGTAGAAATGTATGGGTGTTTAGAAATCATAAATGGTTTAAAAACATATATAAATACTATAGAGAGAGATTAGTGGTTACACTCACCTGTGCATGGTGGCTTCTGTGGCGGTGTCAAAAGCAACGGAAAATGGGTTTTCGGGTAGGTCCGGTGAAAGAGTTTCTGGGTCTTTACCAAAGGTGAGTCCACAAATGTTGTCAAATGTTAATCTCAATAGAAGGTCTTGCAAGTCTACCGAGACTTTGTCTTTGGATGCCTTGTCCAAAATGCACCACAACCGGTTCTTGATGGACCGGTTCACCCATCGAGCCATGGCATGTCTCAAGGTTCGCGTGGTGAATTCAAGTGCAGCGGTCTTGCGTTGCATGAGCCATGTCTCCCCGTCACTGTTGAATATGCCTTGGCCCAAGAGGTCATGGAATGCAATCTGCCACTTGGGTCCCTTTGGGTAGTTGTCGAACCGGGTTCGGAGGATATGCTCGAGATTCTTCGGGTGGCACGTGACGGTGTAGAACCCTTGCTTGCTAGCCAAGAAAGGGATTGGGATGATGCATGTTTGGTAGGTGGCTGAACCGCCCGTGGCACGGAGGTTTCCGGCGATCCAATCGTGGATCCGGTCTCGGTTCATGAACACGGCCGGGAAGCTACCCACAAAGGGCCATGCCTTTGGACCGGTTAGGGTTCGGGCGAGGAGATGGAACCAAAGGAAATAGGCAGATAGGGCGGCTGTTAGTGTTAGGAGGAGAGGGAGGGTCTCCATATTTTGTATGTGTCGTGGTTATGAGAATGTAGTTCGGAATTTGAACTATAAAAGGGGTACATTCTTGCCTATATATATTTTATAGGAATGACATTAATACAAGGTTTAGGAGAGAATTGTTGGGAAATTTGTGGCATAATTAAGTAACAAAGTGATGGTCGATATGTTAGGTGGATATATCATGCATGCATGTGTAATTAATGAGAATTGTAATTGACATTTTGTTTTCAAAATAATGATTAGAAGATTATTAAGTACAGGTGGTGGAAATATTAATTAAATACTTGAAAAATAATTTATATATCTTGGTTATTGTTAGGCTTTCATTTTTTATGATAAAGGCTATGTTATTTGATTTATGGATATCTTGTGTGATTCTTATTCTAAAAGCAAGAACTACGTACTATGTACAATTGCATTCTTATATCATCCATTAGCCTCTCCATTAATTCCTGAGATTCGTACGTACTTGTTTATCTACAAGAGAGAGTTGGGAATTTGTCGTAGTTCGATATTTATGAAAGCATTTTGAAAGGAAGAGTTCGATATATATCTTGTTCTAGTGAAAAAGGAATATATATGGTGAGTAGTTTATTTTAGAAGTTCTCTTTTTTATGTAATTTTTGGATAAAGTATTTTGTTAAAGAAATGTAACTTTTTAGATAATTTAAAATATGGTTAAAATAAGTTGTTTGGATATTTTGTTAAAAATAAATAAAAGTTCCAGCATTTTTATAATCACAACATCAGAGAGAATTTATATTTTTACATGATAGAAGGAATTTCGAAATTATCATATCTCTTTGATACTTTCTTTTTATCTTCCTCTTTAACTTTGTTTCACCTTCGTTTTATGTTATGCTCGTGCCTGCGCATATCATTTAGTTTTCATTCTACATTGATTTATAATTTATAATTTTCTTAATTGAACCCATGTTCTTATTTTTTGATTTTCAGATACCAAATATATTTATATATATTGAAAGCACATGCATGCACTTCTTCTGCCTAGACTGTCTTTACCATCTAATTTGGTTTTCTCAAAATGGCAAACTTGGTTGAGAATGTTGAAAATAACAACGGCGACAATTATGGAAATGATTCTATGGTAAATTGGTAATGGTTTAGGTATGAAAAAAAAAAGCAGGAGAGTGGGTAAGTGAGAAAAATTATGACGTGTTGAACAGAAATATGGTAAACCGGTTTTAGTATATGTGCAAACTAACTAGTAAAGGAGAAAATGGTACTGTCACATTATTCCTTTCCATTATTTCATTCCTAATGGCTTAGATACTTGGTAGATACTTGAATACTCATATACATTCATGTTGGGCATATATTGGAAAGTTTGAAGCTAATTCGTGTGCTTATGAAATGGGATATCTCTATCATCAAACGATGAAGCTCAAAAGATAACAATATAAACCTTATCATAAATGTGTCTTAGAATTTAGAGTCTAAGTGAGTATTTGCTCAAACTTTATAAGTATATGATATGATCTTAGCATTTGAGATTAAAGCCCAACTCAATCCCACAAAATCGGACTATAAGACGATGATTGTCCAACCCTTATAAAGACTACATTGATCATACCTCTAGTCGACATGGGATTCTTAACAGTGTGACTGTGAATATTAAATAGTTCAGAAAATAATTTAGAATTTTAAATTTATACATGTATATTGTTATAAAACTTACTTTGTAGGTAGATTATTATTATTATATATAGCATAATTCCGTTAGCAAATATTAATTTTGAAGCGCACACTTTAATATTTTGGATGTGTACACACAAGCTACATTAAATATTAATTTTTTAATGTAGCTAGGGATTTTTACAACGGTAAAAGCTGCACACAAAGCACTGTATATAAGTTTTGTCCTTTGGAGCAATCCATAAAGTTAGCTTGGTTATATTCGAGAAAGCCAATAGAAAATAAGTAAATAAAAATGAAGGAAATTTGCAGTTTATTTCCACCTTCAGCGTTGTTAAGAAGTAAGACTGGAAAAATGCATCAATAAGTTAAACCTAGTCAAACAAGTCCCCAGCCTTTAACTGCTCCAGTTGATCTCTTGTATGACAATTTAATTTTTTTTTCAAAGATTTCAATGCTAACCTCCTTTCTTCTCCTTGTAAGCTTGCAAAATACTGCCTAGAGTACGCAATATAAAGAGTCGTTAGAGACGGTTTAACTAACCGCAGTCAGAAGATGGGCTTGCAGCTAAATTTGAAAAGAAGTCCAATATTGAAGAATGACGCTTTAAAAAAAATAATAAGAAATTTTTTTGTTTAAATAAAACAAGAAGAAAAAAATTGTACTTCTTTTCAATATTGGACTTTCAATATGATACATTTGGATCCGGATCCTCTAAAATAAGCAAATCACTTTAAAGTGTAAAGTAATTAATCTCAACCATTGATGAGAAAATCAATGGTTGATATTATAAATATATTATAAGTATATGTATAACAAATTATGAATGTGTTGAAATATCAATCTTTGATTTTTTCATCAATGATTGAGATTAATTATTTTACACTCTAAAATAATTTACTCACTTTAGGGAATCCGAATCCGATACATTTATTTCAAAAGAGACTAATTTCAGCGCAATGACTTTCTACCCTGAGATTTAGGCTAAACCCATTCTTACTTTTTCTATTCTGGATCCAAAATAAGGCCTATGATGATGACAGCATCTAATGGGCTAAAGATCACAACTAAATGGGCATCGTAATCATTGGCCCACCGAGGTGCCCACTACCCACTAGCATTCAAAGAAACTGGTTTGTGGGGAAAAAAAGAAAACTGGTTTGTAGAGCTGGGTATGCAGGCCGATCCGCTCGTTTAGGTCCGCCTCTCGAAAGCCCTCAATTTAAACGGATCAAGCCGACCCCCAAAAAGGGCTGAGATATGTAGGCCCGCACTGCACCGCACGGGTCTGCGGGCTAACGGGCCGGCTTGTGGCATGTGATTAAAAATTAAAAAATTTAAAAAATGGGGAAAAAGGCAATGCAGAATCGTTCACACCTGGGAAAATTTCTACACCCAGGATGTGATTACGTCAAACATATTGTATCTCACCAATGAAGTGACTTCTACAAAACATATTCGTTCACACCTGGGGGAAATTTCACACCCCAGGTGCAATTACGTCAGACATACTATAAAAATGTATAAAACTAAACACAAATTGAGATTGAGACGCCCCAAGAAGAGAGGAAGTTACGTAACTTGACCACCGATTGTGTTGTGCATGCGTATGAATTAGGTTTATTTAAAAAAACATATTTTTTAGGAAAGCCCCACGGGCCAATCCACAAGTCCACGGATAAAATTTGTTAAATTCACGATTTAAACGGACCGAGCCAAAAAGGCCCACAATTAAATGATCATCAATTTTTAGAGCCCATGGCCCATGTGGGCTGCAGGTTAAACTGGTGGCCCACGAGTCTTGACCCATATACCCAGCTCTCCTAGTGTGTGGGGAAAAAGAAGAAAAAGAAACTGGTTTTGATTGTGCCACACGTCAAATTCACAACCTTGCTATTGCTATAAACACTGTGGCAGTGCCACAAAAGAAGGGTGGTTTTGGAGGGTTGTTTGCCAAGAATTAATTGAAGCAAATCTCTTCTGATGATATCCAAATGCATGATGCATTGATTATGTTCCCCTTGTTCATTTTAGCTTTTAAAAATTCTATTGACCCATTTGTGGTGTCTTAAGTTGTGTTTTGTCCCTTCTGGAATTCGTTGAAATTCTATAGAACAAATTGATTCATTTTGGTTCAGTTAACACTTAACACTACTGCTTATCAACCAGGTACTATCTGTTTGAACACACTTGCTTTATGTGACAATTTGAACATTATTAAGTCATCCAATTAGCTTTAAGAGCCGGTTAATGTCATTGGTCTAAGTTGATATGTATCAGAAGTTAATTTAGTTAACTCCAATTCATTTATGAGAAAGTGTCAAAATTTAGATGGAATTGAACCTAGTCCAAAATTATGATCAACTAGACCAGCTCCAATGCCAGAGAAAATGGGGCAAGTTTCAACCTGGCAGGAAAATGTTATGCTGCTTCATTCCTTTGGGACTTGAAGCAATGAAAAAAAAAACCACCTGCTTTGAGCTTTTGCTATAACAGTTGGACTTAGATAACCTTAGCATTATCATCTGTTGCAAAATGGTCAAAATAAAACCATTCAGAATTGATACTTGTTAAGAAGTAAGAATGCTCGTAGACTAGAGAAAGCTGATTTTGTCACACTCTTTTCTTGTCACGTCACTCATCTCCTTTCCTACTTTCTCTTTCTTTTCTAATAACACAATCGCTGCAGTATTCTAAGGATACAAACTTGGTCATCTGCAGTTCATGTAAATGATGTAAAGGCAGGGATATTTGATGGCTTATAAATATTTGATACTCCAACGAGAATGAATAACCCTGTTAACAAATTAAATTCCAATATATCCATAGAAGAAAGAAAATGTTAATGTAGTTGAGCTATAGGCTAAGAATTTCAAATAATAATCACATTCTTTTAACCTTTTACATCACCAAATCATGTAATCATTTGTTAGTTTAGCATGTGCAGAGTTAAACTTAGAGGATTTAGCTCCTGTAAAGTGATCACTTTAGAGGGTAAAGTAATACATCTCAAATATTAATAAGAAAATCAATGGTGGATATTCTAACACATTCATAATTTGTTTTGCATCAAATGTTGAAATCACTTACTTTACACTTTAAAGTAGGAGCTAAATCCTGAACTTATAATCCTTCCAATTGTTAGAACGAGCATCACTGTTCATGAGGGACGTAGCATATTGCGCTTGGTGGAACACATATAAGCTGGTTTCCCAGCAGGTCAATAATCTTAACAAAGAAAAAGAAAAAGAAAAAAGCAAAGGCAACAGTCGATACCTGTTCAGTGAAATTCAAACTTACTATATTAGCTGAACTGTAATGCACATTGTTGAAAAACAATATACACTGATTCTGTTTGTACACAGATACGTAAAACTATAAAAGGATGGCTCAGGAGATTAAATTCCCACCATTAATTATGTGAGGTGTGGGAAGAGATGAAGATATACACTAAAACAAGCACACTTTAATTAGTAGCTGATTCTGAGATCACATGTGTCTCAAGGAGCATGTATAGAATCTCCGCGAGATGTTGCGGTTGAGGAATTCGATCTAGAAAAGGAAGAGTGGATGAACTCAATGCAGTCCTCAACAGCAGCTGTCCTATAAGAATCAACAGATGACCCTGCTGATTCTGATCTTCCTGAGGAAGACGAGTCCCGGTGCAAAGATCTCCTCGGAGATACCAAGCGTAGAGCGTTCGTCACTCTTTCTGCAATTTCCTTGACAAGTTCAATGGGAGAGAACTCAGACTGCCAAGGAATCCTGAACATGCAGCTCCTCATGTGCCGGTTTCTACCTGATTTCCTACTAGAATTCTGTCTCCAGGACAAGCTTGGTTTCTCACTGAAGTAGCCATTGTGACTCATTTTGTTGCTTAGTATTGTTTGTATGATGATAATATTAATATTATATACAGAGAGAGAACAATGAGAGATCGTATATGTGAAGCTGTTGCAAGTTAAAAGGTATTGTAGGTGAGACTCAGAAGCAGGATCGTTTGGAGTTTGAAGAAATGGGAACTATGGAATGAGGAGGGTCTTGCATGCTTGAGTAAGAAACAAGTACTTATAGGAATATTTCACTAATTTTCATCATATGGCTATGTTTATCATGAAAAAGCTGTGTAAAAAGCACAAGGGAAAGTTCAAAAAAACAAGTATAAAGTGGCACAAAAGTGGATTAAGGTGGTGAGAAAAGAGGCATATTTAAGAAGTGAAAGTAGCAGTAGCAGATACACTTTGCCCTCTTTATTACTTTCTATTTCAGATGCACAGCCGCCCTGTGACTTTGCAGGGCATACTTTATGATTTCCATGTAATGAAGTGGACAAACGGTATCTAAATTGAGTGAAACCAAAGATTGCAGGAATATATATATACCTTTTTTCAGTTTAAAGCAATTGAGTCATTATTCCTACCCAGATTCTCCCACCCTCAGAAGCAAGTAACCCATTTAAAAATGAGGAAGGTGGGGGCTACATATTCAGCCACTCACTCGCTAAAGAAGCTTGCAAAACCAGCACAAACATGTTTGGCTTACAGTTACAAACGTAAGTTTGGCTGAGAATTAAGTTTGGGAGCATAAACCTTGTTTTTCAGTTCATTTTACATTAGAAAGTGTGCCAATGAATTTCCAACAGAAATCCAAACACACAAAGTTGCTCCAAAATGTTATTTGTTAATTCTTTCCTCAAAGCTCCAAGTGCAACAAGACACATTGCCAACTGATTTGCTGCTACATTTTATTATCCATAAAGAATAGGTACAATGTGAACAAGTTAACATGATAGAGTAAATGGACAAATTGTCCCCTGAAAGATGCAGTTTTTTGCAAGTAGGTTCCTGAAAGATGGAAATAAAAAAACTCATCCCTAAAAGATGTCTCTAGTTGTCAAATAGGTCCCTAAAGTCACCTCCGTTAGCCAACTCGATGACGTGTCACGTTAAATGACACGTAGGCTCACATGTGGTAGCCTACGTGTCTTGTCACGTAATAAATGAAGGATTTTTTTTTTTGAACAATCTAATTTTAAATATTTTAATTTTTGCAATTTGATCCCCAAATCCCTAAACCCTCTTCTTCCTAATTTCCCCCATTTCCCTAACCCTAGCCCCTCTCAATCTGAATCCCACTCTTCTGACTCTTCTTCAATCTCTTTGGATCATTACTTCACCGACCTCATTGAAACCGTTACCCAGTTCCCCTCTTCGAATTTCAGTCCAATCCCCAACCAATCGAACTTGAAACCCCAAAATCCCTTACTCCAAAACAGTTCCCAAACCACCACCACATTAACCACTGCTTCCCCTTCACATGCACCACACCCTCCTCCAACAACAGCATTTATGCACAAGGTGTCCTCCAAGCTCCAAGAAGCTTCTTTTTTCCTTGCATGGAAGAACCCAAGAGGCAAAAAGCACCACCACCATCAAGTCATTCATATCCAAACACAAGAATCAATTGCAAGAAGCCCACATGGAGAAAGCATCCTTAGCTCCATCTTCAGCTCTGAGAATGTGAAGACAGCAAAAATGTGTTACGTTGGTGCTGTTGAAGATGTTAGTTTTGAACACAACTCAAAGCCCCCTTGTTTCTCTTCCTCTGCTTCAACGTTTTCTAGAAGGTCTTGCATGACCAAAGAAAAGTCAAAGTCCACCAATAATGGAATCAAAAGGTCTGTGAGATTCTACCATGGTAGTGTAATCCTTGGTGAGGATTCTGAGCAACCGAGTTTGTTGCCATTGTCTAGTAAAGGAGCTGAAGAAGAACACTGTTATGGCAACAGAAAATGGAGCTGGAGTGAAGGGTAATTACCAAATTTCTAGTAATTGGGTGAATTTAATTTTAGAGGCTTTTATGCGTGAATGGGAAAGAAGGGGGAGATAGGGTTGCAGAAATGGGGGAAATGAGGAGAAGAGGGTTCAGGGATTTGGGAATCAAATTGCAAAAATTAAAATATTTAAATTAGATTGTTAAAAAAAAATCTTTTATTTAAGTCTCTGATTACGTGGCAAGACACATAGGCTGCTACATGTGAGTCTATGTACTATTTAACGTGACACTTTATCGAGTTGGCTAATGGAGGTGACTTTAGGGACTTATTTGACAACTAGAGACATCTTCCAGGGATAGATTTTTTTATTTTCATCTTGTAGGGATTTACTTGCAAAAAACTGTATTTTTTAGGGAACAATTTGCCAATTTACTCTAACACGATATGACAGGGAGCTTCAATTAGCAAATGAAAATGAATAATGATAATTTTATATCAAAAGGTAACCACGCCACTTCAACACTTGACATATTTGAGAAAGTAAATGCAGAGAACATGTGTAGGGATAGCAAAAAAATCCATACCCGCGGGTATTTGTGGATAAAATTTGCTACGGGTACGGGGTGGATATTTTAATGGGTACCCACGGGTAAAGTAAATGGGTATTTGAAGTACCCGTTAATAAACGGGGACGGGGACGGGTAGTGAGGTACCCGTACCTGCTAAGACAATTAACTACCTTTATTTTATATATATATATATATATATATATATATATATATATATATTTCTAAAGTGGTCAATACAAGTGTTGTAGAATGATGTAATTTTTAATTGTTGCCTTTCTTTGTTTTAATATTAAACAAGTGGCTACTAAATATGTATTATTGATGTATTTGTATTAATTCTCATGCTATACTTGTAATGACTTTTATTATGGACAATGTTATATGGACAAAAAAACCTTTTTTGTTTAGTTTTTTCTAAATTTGTTTAGATTTTTTTAAAATACCCGTAAATATCCGTAAATATGTATTATTGATGTATTTGTATTAATTCTCATGCTATACTTGTAATGACTTTTATTATGGACAATGTTATATGAAAAAATAAACTTTTTTTTTTAGTTTTTTCTAAAAAAAAATTAGATTTTTTTAAAATATCCGTGGATACACGCGGATATCACGGGTACCCGCTAAAACCTGGATAGCGGGTACCCGCACGGGTATGGGGCGGGCAACGGGGGCGGGGGTACCCAACGGAGTGGATAGCGGGTAGCTACTACTCGTGTCCACCCCGCCCCATTTACATCCCTAAACGTGTGAGTTGAAATGTATGTTTCCTTTTTAACAAGAAAGGAAATATAAATAAAACAGAGTTTAACAACTATCCATCGACAGTGTAAAATTTTTTTACACAGACATTCAATCATATCTCACTATGATATTATTATGTAACATTACTTCCTAAAATATTTGTACAAATCTACATTGTGTATGATTGAACGTCTCAGTACATAGTAATGAAATTCAATAAAACAATGCAGAGTAAAAATGATGTAATAAAAATAGTGTAAGAATAACAAAGATCCAAGATTTAAATTCCAAGGTAAATGTGAAACTTCGAATGCCAATGCGGTTTCCGGGACCTTGTGTACATCAAAGAAAGCAAAAGAGCGTCATCCAGCATGCTTTAAAATTTGTTGCTTTACAAGTCCCCATCAAATTTTCCACTTATTGAGATGAACATAAGTGAGTCCTAGCCTAGCCAATACTTGGTGAGAAATTTGTGACCACATTGGAGCTTTTTGAACAACATGCTGTGATTATTTACTTCTATGCAGCAAAACGTAGCTTAGCAGGTTTGTTATCCTTCTATTCTATCAGCAAATTATTAGCAAATGTGGTCACATGAGGACCACATGCTAAAAGAAATAGCAGGGGGTTTGATATTCTCCACTGAGATATTGGAGTGATTTAATAATTCAAGCATGAAATGGGGTCACAAGATGTTTAATAATTAGGATACAATATTTATATCAGCTGCTGTTTACAAAATGAGACCATTATTATGATTTGCTTACCTCAGGACTTTGAAAATACAAGTAAAAACACCTAAAAAGACTAAAACCCTCTAGAAACTTGATCTTTTTCAGTTGCCTTTAATCCTGTTAAAGAACTTATGCATGGTAAGGTGAGCCACACAAGCTTTGTTTTGGAGATTGTGGAAATGAATACGTGCAATGTAAAGAGGTATGCATAAAACATAATCATCTCTACAAATAATGCTAGTAACGTACTCTTTCCAACACACTCTTTATGATTAATTCATTTTTTAAAAAGTTGGCACACTTTGAAAAAAGTTATAAATTTTTTTTTTACCAAAAAAAAAAGTTATCAATTTATGAGATAAGTGTATGAACGTTTTTGAAACTTGACCAATTATAAAGAGTGTGTTCAAAAGAATTAGTTGTTAGGATTCATCTTATCTATGATGAATTTTCTTTTGTCCCACCTGCCCCATTCATAAGCCAACGGGCTATTTGCTAAAGACTGCTGTTACTCGTGGTGTTTGGTAGGTAAGGGAGAAGAAACAGGACTTGCTTTCATTACAATCAATACCAGAGGATATGTAATATTTTCCAGCTTTTGTCTACAAGTTCTTGTAATTACATAATGTAAACAACAACAACAATTAAAACCTTTTCCCAACCCCACACAGGGGGGAAAAGTTTTGGTTGTTATTGTTTATGTAATTACAAGAACTTGTGGGCAAAATTTGGAAAATATTTTACAAGTTGTAACTGTTTAGAGAACATTGAAGTTACATATGCAGCCTACTGCATACGTGGTTATTAAACAAAGATCTTCACCTATATGGTTTCCACAGCCTAAAAACTGCATCATCACAGAAACCCTTTAACAGGATCTTCACTCATCCACTCCAATCTCTGCAGTTTAAATGACTTCTAAACGAAGACAAAAATTAAAATAGAAAAAACACTAGCTTCTTACAACTTCTATGAGGAAATTACACTCAACTAGGAGATCTGCACCCTAATGAAACCGTAAGATACATCTTTCATTTAGAGAACATTATGAATCAGAGTACAATGAATGTTTACTGACAGCTTCCGTGATGGTATCTGCCTAATGCTGATGTACAAAATAATCTTTTTTAGCTGTTAATAATTGTTCAGATAGTTTTCACATTCAAGCCAAAGGTTATGCATCTAACTAAAAGGATGTCTTTTGTTTTTTCTCACATATATAGGGAAGACAATAACTGTGCAGATAAACTTGCCTCTCATGGTACAGTGTTACAGGATTTTCAGTGGTGGGACTCGGTTCCTAGACTTATTAGTGAAGACTTCTTTTGTAATAGGTTTGGTCTTCCTAATTACAGGTTTAGATAATTGTGTGCTTGGGTTTTGGTCTTGTCCCCCCTTGCTTGTTGCTTCTTGTTTTTCTGTTTTATTAATGATATTTGGGTGTGCTGCTTCTCCACGCCCTCGTTTATAAAAAATAAAATAAAATTGTTCAGATAGTTTTCATCAGAAAAATTAACTGTTCAGATAGCAAATTTTGCATTTACAACAGTTGAAGAAAGAAAAAGCTATAAGTATTCAGAAAATCAATCAAGAAACCTTGGCTGGTGAGAAAAGCTCTGAGAAAACTCACTGGAAAAAATATATACATGCTTGACCTTAACAATTATATACTCTCACTCTAACTCCATTCGGAATCAAATTTCAGGATACATAGTAACTAATGGTTCAAAGGTGCACTACAGATCCAAGACACACAATGAAGCTCACATTTCATACTTCCAGTCCCAGAAGCAACCATTTCACTGTTATACACAACAATATCACATACACAGACTCACAGTCACCACTCCAGAGACCTAAGGATGAATTTATTTGCATTCTCTCCATTGAAATGCTATCAACCTTGTACTATACATAGACAAGCACAAAATTTGACCCCAAATATTGGGGAAAAATTGAGTTAACAAACAATTTACTGAACAATTTCAAGACTGTCTCTCATTCATGACAAGCAAAACCTCACCACCATGAACAATGGTAAAACCCAAGAACTCCCTTACTTTGTCAGTATCATGGAAAGGTTGAGGGGCATCAAGGTCACTGTCCAAGTTATACCACACCCCACCAATCTTCCTCAATGCAATCCAGTGTCTACTTCTCCAAATCCCAGCAAACCTTGTCACTGTGACATTGATCACAATCCCCATCAAAACATCCTCCGGCGCATCGAGATCCACCGAGGATGCCCCGTTTCGACGATCATGCCAAACCACACTCTTCCCTTTCTCTTCCAAAGCAGCCATTAGAACATTTATATCATAGTTACCAGTCAAGGCATTGTGATGGGGCTTAAAAAGGATAGATAGTGGTGTCCAGGACTCACTGTTGGAGTGGTCTAGTGAAAGTCTCTCAGAAATTGCATTCAGGCTTGCTCGAGTAAAAGCATCTTTTTGCTGATTGAAAGAGAAAACAAGCATGCCCCAAAAGCAGAAAGAAACGTAATTCAATCAAATTATGGAAAAAATAACGAAATTGAATATCAAAAGCATCACATCTATTGGGTCCAAGTGATGGGTATCACTGGGATAGGGTTGAAATTGAATAATTAACGATTGATTGAGTTGTAGACAGGAAGAGATGAAAAGGGTGTGAAGAGGGAGAAGAAGAAGAAGAAGAAGCACCTGAAAGAGGGAGTTGAGACAGTGCAAGAGACAGAACTGTAATCTTTGCTTTTCGTGATAGACATGGGAATTCTCAGATGACATAGTAGGTTGTTTCCTGGGTTGCTTGAAATTGGACGCACATTCACCGGAAGGAAGCTTTGTGGGTTTCGAATTTGTACTTTTTGTGTCAATTTCTGCTAATTTCCAGTCAAAATTTCTGATTTTTAATCTCTAATTTTTTTTTGATAAGAATCTCTATTTTTTTTTATTTTGAGTTACAACTAACAATATGAAATTTATTTAACTCAGTTGCTCAATAGAAAAAGTAGTTTTATAAAATTTAAAAAATTAATCGAAAAGAATAGTGCTAAATAAATAGAAGATGGTGATAGATATTCTAACTAGATTAATCTCAATTACCCAGAAAAATTAAAGTGATTAATATCAATTTTATCTTTTAGTCAGATAAAATTAAAGTTATAAATAATTTTAGTCTGTTGTACACTTGTACGAGTTTATTTATATTTTATATCCATAATATTGTATAAGGAGTAAATTTTGAAAGAATGTATAAAAGTAATTACAATTTAAATATATTAAGAATATGTGTAAATATATCAAATAGAATTACACTAAAGATTCATTTTGCACTGTATTTTTAGTGTATTATGCATATTTCTCATTTTGCTCAATAATAAGTATTGTTGAACATTTTATTTGGTGATGTACATTAATGCAACATATAATTGTTTATGACAAAATACATTTTTGACAAATATAATCCCACAGAGTTCAAGTCAATTATATCATATGTCATTGCATGTCATATCTTTATTAGGAATTGTTTTCTTCTCAAGTCAATTAAAGACTCATTTGTTGTCAAAACTTTTAATAGAATAAATACTTTTGCACCTATTTAAAAAAAAAAAACTGTTGCACCAATATTGCCTGATGTTATTACCGTTTTCTTCTATCATCCAATCTCTTACGTGCAATTGTCTTCTCATCTCAATTTGACATGCATGAGTGATAACATCAATTAATTCTCTTGATTAAACAACTATATAATTATTGGAGTGAAATTAATTTACTTTAATAATGTTTTTAACAACACAATAATAGATTTGGAAAAGTTTTACTACAAAGTCACCAATTAAGACATCTTTGTGGAGATAGGTATATGGGTCGAGGTCTACGGACAACTTGTTTAACCCGCAGTTCACACGAGCTACAGGTCCTAAAAATTAAGAACTATTTAATTGTAGACCTTTTCAATCTGGTCTATATAAATTGTGGATTTAACGAATTTTACATGTGGGATTAAGGATTGGCCCATGGGCCTTTTCTAAAAAGCGTTTTTTTTCAAAATAAACTTAACTGATTCACACACAAGCACGTCTTCCTTCTTTCTTATGAATAAAACATATGATAAAAGAAGCTTAAGGAATATATTTTCATATCTAAAATTATCAGTCTTAGGAGAAAAAAATTAATGAACTGAAAGAAAATAATCAATTGAATTGAAATTTATTGTTGTGAGTTACACATAGACCGTCAAATTAGTTAATTGTCCTAATTTAATAATTTTTAATATACTTTTTTATGTTCATTAATGTTCCTTGTGGCTCTCTAATATCTGATAAGTTAATCTTGCATTTTTTTTTATAAGATAGTTAATCATTGCATTTCACTTGGAGTGGTGTATATTACATTGGAGGTGTGGAAACAACCACATGTACGAGTAACAACTTCACTGGGGATACAAATGTATGTATGACATAATCATACATGAGGTATGAAATTCCTCCCAGGTGTGAACGAATCGTTTTTGCGGGAGTCATTTCATCTTTGAGATTACCATGTATGTCTGATGTAATCACACCCTGGGTGTGAAATTTTCTCCAGATATGAACGAATATGTTTTGCAGAAGTTAAAACATATGTTTAACGTATTCAGACCTGGGGTGTGAAATTTACCCCAGGTATGAACGAGTCTGTTTTGACTATGTTTTTTAATTTTTATGATCCTGGGCCACGGGCTGGCCCATTCGCCTGCAGGCCCATACGATCGATGCAGACACAGACCTATATATTGGATCATTTTGGGAATTTCTAATAACACATATATGATTTTCTACGTGCACATATATGTTCGCGGGTTTATTTTTTTCCAATACACACATGTCCGTGGAACTATTAGTTCCGCGAGTTGTAATTATCCGCAGAACTATTAGTTCCATGAGTTTATTTTTTTCCAACACACATATGCCCGTGAAACTATTAGTTCCGCGGGTTGTAATTCTCCGAGGAACTAATAGTTTTGCGGACATGTGTGTGTTAAAAAAAAATAAATCTGCGGAACTATTACTAATAGTTCCACAGACATATATGTGTACATAGAAAACCATGTATGTATTATTAGAAATTCCCATCATTTTTTGTGGTCTGGGCTGAATTGACCCATATACTTTGGAAGCTTTCGTATAGTGGGCCTGCCTAACCCCACACCCCCTAAAAAAATATGGAGAGGAATTCTGGACCAAAAAAAAGGCGAGGAATTAAGTTCTCATCATGTAGTCGTTGCGCCATAGAAATGCAATATTGAAGAGTTTCAATTACAACAATTTTATTCTTCTTCTTTGACACAACAAAAGGAATTAGTAACCAATTACAACTACCATTTAAGGAATAAGGGATGATCAATTAATGAGAGGTAATCTTTAAACTCGTGCGTGCACCGGAAAAAAATGCGGCAAGTATATATTTTTGTACATTTTTTGAAGAGTATTTTTCTTATCTTAATTTAAAAAATAAATTTGTTGCAAGATTATCCAAATGCCTTGAGGTAATGAGTGACAAATTCTATTATAGTTGTTGCTGAAAATGTTGAACACGAACAAAAATAATAATAAAATAAATAAGTAAATATGGTTGAGAGTCGCGGATTATGTCGTTCTCTTTAAGACGTTTCGCGGCTCTGCCCAATATATGCAGCAGTATATAGCCTCTTCGTCCCCAGGATAAAATAACTTTCCAAAACTGAGTTTAGGAATGTTCTGCACAAAAGAAAACCCAACAGACCAATGCCCACATACACACAAACTCTTTGGTATCTCTAAAACAATATAATTTTTTCTTTCTCAAAAATTTGGGCCGGGGGGGGGGAGGGGGGCGGTTTGTCCTCCGGTTGTACATTCCCTTTTATCGGCATGATGACATAACCAATTAATAAAACTTGTTAAAGGCTATCTTTAATATATCTAAAGATAGTAATGCTTATGTACAAAAAAAAAACAAGAATGTACCAAAAAAAAAGATAGTAATGCTTGGGGCAGATTATCCCGCCAAAACTAGGGTCATTATAGTAAACAAGCATATTAGTGTAACTTAAGAAATTGTAATGTCTACAAAATGGAGAGAAGCCAGTTAACTTCTCGGTTCCTCAAAAATTGGAGTGAGATATCCAAAGGGCAAATTAATGATAAGGGTTGCAGTTTTAAAGTGCTAATGTTAATTCCAAGAGTGTGACATATTTTCCAAAAATCTTTAATATATCTAAAGATAGTAATGCTTGGGGGCAGATTATCCCACCAAAACTAGGGTCATTATAGTAAACAAGCATATTAGTGTAACTTAAGAAATTGTAATGTCTACAAAATGGAGAGAAGCCAGTTAACTTCTCGGTTCCTCAAAAAATGGAGTGAGATATCCAAAGGGCAAATTAATGATAAGGGTTGCAGTTTTAAAGTGCTAATGTTAATTCCAAGAGTGTGACATATTTTCCAAAAATACGTAATAATGGGAGGGTGATGACATTGTTAATGACATTGTTATCTATGTTGCATTGGGTGATGAAAGGTCATGGTTAGACATGGGATCAATAATGGGCGAAAACATATGCATATCCCACTACATATAATTAGTATATAAATAGATACAACCTAGGGTGTGTGGTTTGGTTATCCATCTCACATTAGTTCTCTGATTTTGCTGCATCTAAGAATAGCACGAGGCACTCTTTTCTCTTTACTTTCATTTGTATTTGTATATTACTTGATTCTTAATAATTGTTCTTCCATGCCGCCTACTAATATTTGGGTTTATGTGGTGTTTTTCTTTTATTAGGCAGGATGGCTTGCAGATTTACACCAATTGAAAATATCTTAGCTGGGAGAATTGACTGGAAAATACGAGTATGGGTCTTAAGGCTTTGGAAGGTCCCTGACTTCAAAAATGTTGATGAGACAAACACACCTGAGATGATACTGCTTGATGAAAAGGTTAGCGTTTATTAATTTTATTTAAACTGCAAATATAATTTAGAAATTGATAATGAGTTAATGCTAAGATCGATTTCTGAATGCAGTTGTCAAAGATTCAGGCAACAATAAAAAAAATGCATATTCCAAAATTTGAGATGTTGGAAGAAGGTTGTACTTATATCATGGATAATTTATTGGTCGCCAGTAATGATCCTAAATACCAAACGACTAAGCATAAATATAAGATTTTCTTTATGGGAAGCACAAGGTGTAACAAGACACAAGCTGATAACATACCCATACATTTCTTTGATTGGGTTTCGTTCTCTGACATTTTGGCTAGAAAAGATGATGGGATACTGATTGGTATGTGCTCACCAGGATTTACATGATTTGACCTTAATTAAAATTCAGTAATGATTTGTAAAATTTTCAATTATTTCGGGTTTTGTACTGCAGATGTGATTGGTCATGTGGTGGAAAAAAATGACATAAAGGAGACAACAAAAAATGGGAAAACAAGCAAACTGTTAGACATTGTGCTGGAGCACTTAGAGTATGTATATATCTAAAACCTTATTTGAGATTTATGGTATGATGATGATGAACTCTTAAGTAGCGTTTGGATCATATTTTAATGTTCAAGTTCAATAAGAGCTTGAAAAATAAAGTTACAGCTGTTTGGATTATATTTTATTTTTTAATACATAAAAGGTACTTTAAAGTGTTATTAATTATAAACAACGTTATCTATTGTTTTTAATCTTTGAAATTGAAATAGGAAGTGAAGAACCAAGCAAAAGGGTCACGCCGGGTTCAATAATTTTTATAAATTATAAAAAATTTACTTTTTTAATTATCAAAACATGTAAAAAAAATTATGATAGCATAAAGGAATGAGGGAGGAGAGAAATTGAAGAGCCAGAACAGTAAAGCTAATTTACTATCCTTCTGAATTCTTTATTAGTGCACAGTTACGTATGTGCCATGTGTGGGGTGGATTAATTTTATTTAGCACCAGAAATACATTCTCTTTTTGGGTTCTCACTATTACGGGAATAGGAGGGATGTGCAGCAGAGGGTGCAAGGGTTGGAAAAAAAAATAATAAGAATGGATTTGAACTGTACGAATATTGGAAGAGGTGATCCTTTTAATGTAAGCTCGGTGTGAACTTGAAATAAGCTACTCATAGCAATTTTTTTTAAAGAAATTTCTTCAATCGTTACTTTTATAAACAAAAGCTACTTATTTTTAAGAACTTTTTTGAATATTATCTAATAAAGAGAATTTACTGATAATTAAATATCTTCTAGGCATAATAGAATCAAGTGTACACTGTCGGAGGGATTTGCTGATGAGATGCTGAACTACTTGGTCAAAAATGAATCGTGTGGTGCTATTGTGGTTATTTTACACTTCAGCAATTCAATGGTATTTGTGTATTTACAAAAATAGCCATTGGAAGTTAAATAATAATTAATTTTTAAATGAAATTTTTGATCCTGATTTTACTCAATCTTCTATGTCAGGGTTAATGGGCATTGCAAACGCCTATTTTGGTACAAAGTTGATGATCAATCCAGATTTCCGTGAAGCTGTATCTAATTGCAAAAAGAGGTAATATTGCAACCCTTTTATCTTTATTTGTATTTGCATTTGAATTTTTAGTAACATCACGCAATGGTTTGAAGATTCTAATTTGTGACGACGAGGGTCGTGCTAAAAAGGAGACTTCAAATGTGGTATACAAAGAAGTCTTCTAAAACTTAAGATATGTAACTTCTAAGTACTTAAAAACAAACTTTAAATGACTTATCTTATTTACCAGCATATTTTAAAAAATATTAACATCCTAATATGTTTTTAT
The DNA here is from genome assembly GCA_030159175.1 of Glycyrrhiza uralensis. Lineage (NCBI taxonomy): Eukaryota > Viridiplantae > Streptophyta > Magnoliopsida > Fabales > Fabaceae > Glycyrrhiza > Glycyrrhiza uralensis. The sequence continues at coordinate 8,953,784 of BRZY01000006.1, forward strand.
TAACCAAAAATTTTGGTGCAGGCAAAATGTATGGAAGCACATGAAAAAGTTTCAAGAAATCTTGAGTGGTGGCAAATACAATACAGGGTACAACCTGTTATTGAATTATTTGATGATTCAGAGTTAATACATTTTAATACAAATGCTACGGCACTACTGAGTAACATATAAATAGTTTGAATGATTGCAGTGCTAATGACTTTTATTTTCGGTTTATATATCTTTTTTGAATCAATACAAAAAGTGATAGAATCGAGTGGGAAAAAAAGCAAATTGGATACTAGAAATCAATTCACAATTGTGGATAATTTTCCACCTACAGTGTGAAATTATCAGACACAAAAGCAAGTATAATCCACAACAACTAACAATTGTGGAGAAATTCTCAGCCTTGGCGTGAAATCATCAGACCCAAATGCGAAACTGCATAGTAGAAACCAGAGAAGTACACAGCTGTGATAAACTTCACACCCACGGTGTGATGTCGTCAGACCAAAATGCAAAAATGCATAGTAGAAACTACAGCAGTCCACAAGTATGAGAACTGTCACACCTTCGGTTTGATATTGTCAGACCCAAACGCAAATATAATCCAGAGAAGATCACAGTTGTGGAGAACTTCCCACCAGTGGCGTGAAATCGTCTGACCCAAATGCGAAACTGCATACTAGAAACCAGAGAAGTACACAGCTGTGAGAAGAGTCACATCCACGGTGTGATGTCGTCAGACCCAAATGCGAAAATGCATAGTAGAAACCACAACAGTCCACAACTATGAGAACTGTCACAGCTTCGGTGTGATATTGTCAGACCCAAACGCAAATATAATCCAAAGAAGATCACAGTTGTGGAGAACTTACCACCAGCGGCGTGAAATCGTCAGACCCAAATGCGAAAATGCATAGTACAAGCCAGAGCAGTCCACAATTGTGGGAAACGTCATACCCTTGGTGTGATATCGTCAGACCCAAATGCAAATGTAATCAAGAGTGGCTCACAAATGTGGAGAAGGTCTCACCACCGGAGTGAAACACAACAAATCTAAATGACCCAATTATGAGAAAGGCCATTGGTTTTGATCCGAAAATTTTCATATATCAGTGGAAAAACAAGCACGGTTTTGGGTCACTATTAGATATAAAACTATATTCTTTTACATAAATACTCTAATTATGTCATTAAAAAATTTGATGCATATCATTTTTCTATCCTTTATTGACAACATATTTGTTGTCATTTATTTGAATGTTATCTCTTACTTTAATTTGAATTACAGTATTTTACATGTTTTTGTACAAAAATTATACTTCAGACCACTAACACATATCTACCCCGTGTACAAGCACTAGTTAAACCAATATTAAACCAATTTAATAGGCTTCAAACGGCTAGCTTAAACCCATTAAACCAATATAATTGGTTCCAAAACGGTAAGGTGGCTTAACGATAAAAACATAATAATTATACAACCGTCAATGCTTAATTGCTAATATATATTTTTTATAAAAATATTCAACAATAGTTGCATCGAGTCTCCCATAAATTTCACTTTACATAATCATTTTACAAAAATTCAACAACTACAACATGAATTCCCTTATGAGGCATTTGTTTTAGGATATATAATGATAGGGATCCAATTCTGGGTAATTCAAAAAAATTATTTGGTTAATGCTAATTCCTTAGAATTTATCTTTTTTTATAAAAATTTCCATAAATAACTAAAATGTAGTGTTTGGTTTTCAATGTATATTTCCATTAATAGATGTCATAATTCTTAAAATGCCCTTATCATATAATAATTTTTCTCATAGACTTTGAATTAATTTTCTGATCACAGAGCATATTGTTTGTTGTAATTTTATTATGATGCAAAACCAATGAAATTTTGGCTTTATGCTTCTTCTACTACGTAAGTGAATATGCAATAATAAGACAAATTAAATAACTCATTAGATCTTGGAGTCAATTGTATACTGAAAACATTAGGTTCAATTTACAGCTTCAGCTGAAAAAGGCATACAGTTGTGAGATTATCACTCAGGTGTGATAGCGTTAGGTTCAATTAGAAGCGTCAATGGAGACAATCACAGCTATGAGAAATTTCACATGTGTCATGTGAATGCGTCTGACTTGTTTACAACTTCTAATGCATTATGAGAGATCAAACCAAACACAGCTGTGGGAATTTTCACACTAATTGGTTGTGAAAGCATTAGATTCAAATCGAAGCTTCAATAGAAGAAATCACGGCTGTAGAAAATTTCACACCTGGGGGTGAACACGTTTGACATCTTTACAACTCTAAAGCGTTATGACAGAACTAATCACAGCTGTATACATTTTCACACCTATAGTGTGAACACGTCTGACTTGTTTTACAACTTTGATACGCAATGTGAGAACTAATAACAACTGTTTGAATTTTCACTCATGGGTTGCGAAAGAAACAGGTTCACTTCAAAATTTCACACCCGTGGTGTGGACGCGTTTGACATAATGCACATTCTAACCTAATGCACATTCAACAGAAGAAATCATAGTTGTGGGATATTTCACACTCGGGATGTAAGTGCGTCTGACTTGTTTACAACTTCTAATGCATTATGACAGAACTAATCACAAATGTGGAAATTTAAACATGGGCCTTCGGGGTGGTTTTAAGTTTTTGATTTTATGTTTTAAAAGTTAAATTTGAAAAAAAAACTTGTTCTGGTAAAATAGGATTGAATTGGTTTTTTTCTTAATTTTCAAACAATTTACACCTGAATCTCAAAATCATAAAAATAGATTTTGTGATTCTTGTTTCAGTTTTAAACGCTAAATACTCCCGTTCTCTTGTGTCTAAAGATAGGTATGCGGGTAGCCCAGTACGCATATAAACGGACTGGGCTGTCCCAAGCCGCAAAATAAATGGGCCTAAATGTTGTGGCTTGCCTCCAACCTGCATAGTAGAGTTGACAAAATGGGTCGGGCCTGGCAGGCCGGGCCAAAAAAGGTCAAAAAATAGAGGGTTTGAACACACAAATTTGAGTTCGTTTTTAATCTGAGACTTTTTGGCCTGAGCCCAAAGCGGGCTGCCCCAAAAACATAAGCTAAAGCCCGAGCCTGGCCCAAAAAAACCCAAAAAATGGAGGACCCGGGCACACAAATTTGAGCCTGTTTTCAATCCAGGTTTTTTTTTCCCTGGCCTGATAAAGCTTGAACCTGATGCGGGTCAGCTCGAGCCCGGCCCAAAAGCCCGTTTTGCCAGCTCTACTGCATAGTCCACGACCTAAATGGGGTCGGCCCGTGGGCCTACTAAAGAAGAAAAGAATTAAATGAAATACACATTAAAACTTTAAAATTTAATTAAAAATTTTGGCCCGCAGGGTTAAATGTGCCGGGTTAAAAAACCCGCATTTAAACGGGTCTATATTTAAGTGACGCATACTTCACACGGGCTGCGGGTTATATAGGTCGTCCGCAGATCAAAACCCATATACCCAGCTCTACTCGTGTCCCTTTGGCATCCTCCCGTGCCATCTAAGGATGGCAAAATGGGTCGGCGTGCCCCTCCCGTTTTTGCCTGTCCCACCTACGAAAGTGGGCCAAAAAACACAACCCATGTCGTTTAAGGGAGGGTTGACGGCCCGGCGAGGATGGCCCGTTTTGGAGGCCCAAGTCCACGACAAAATAAAAAAAAACTAAAAAAAGCATTTAAAAATATTTTTAAAACTGAAAAAATAATACAATCAACCCGACAAGAGGGCCACAGTGGCCGCGGGTTGAAAAAACCCAGCCCGCCAAAAAACGGGTTAGGCGGGGCTTGCTCGTTGGGTCCATCCCGTTTGCCACCTCTAGTGTCATCTCTCCTGTGCCTTCACCATTCATAGTGAGGCAAGGTAAATAGAGTGACTAAATTAAAAAAAAAACTGAAACTCAAAATTCAAAACTCACAACTGAAAGTAGATTTAATTTTTAAAATATAAAACCAAAAACCACCCCGAACGGGAATCGTCAGGTTCCATTCGAAGTTTCAACAAATAAAACCACAGCAGTGAGAAATTTCACGTCCGTGATGTGAAAGCGTCAGGTTTAATTCAAAGATTCATAGAAAATAATCACAACTTCACATCCGGGGTGGGAACACGTCTAACTTGGTTGCAACTTCTAATGTACTATAATAGAACTAATCACAGTTGTGATGTTTGTTACAATCAGGTGTGAAAGCGTCAAATCTTACAGCGCTGCATTACCTTAACTAAAAAAAAAAATTCTTCAATTAACTTCTACTGCAGAGCCAAAGAATCTGCGATCACCACCATATAGTAATAATTATGATTTTACCACATCAATATTTTCGTCAATTTTAAATGATGATTGTATTTGATAGAAGCGTTGAGGTTGAGTTGTTTCTATATTATGATGTATGCATTGAGGAATAAGTAAAAAGGAGGAAAAGTGCATTGCATTGTCTGTGTCTTTGTTACTTTTCTTTGAGATTGTTTACATATATGATATAATGTATGTACCTCATGATCCATGATGAGGTTTAAAAAATCCACTGTCAATAGTTGAGGATGGTACTCAAGAAACATTTCCAGGATTGGGGTTACCACAATGATAATTGGTGATTTAGAATTGATTACCCTCTTATCAGTGCTGAATCCTTTTGAAAGTAAATTATCCTATTTTATAGTTAATGTTCTCTCTCGAGATACAAGAATCATGCCCAACAAAATCAATTCCCACTCTCATGCTAATTGTAATTAAGTTGAACCTTTAAGTTTTGTGATAACTCATTGACAGCTGTTTAGTCACCTTGACCTGCAGTTAGATAAACAGTTATTTTAAGAAGAAAAATATGGCAAAGAAAAGGTTTACTTTCCAAAGAAGGGAATTCTAAAGAATCCATTGGTCCAAGCTACATGAAAAGCTTCTTCATATATATTGCAGTTCAGTCTTCAAAATCACCAGTCATATAATTTACATTGGACACAAGAAAATTGAAGTTCCACATAATGAGCTTTCTCTATCTTAGCTACAATACATCGGTCTCTTACACAAACACCACCACCTTGATTAAAAACTTCCTAGTCAGGAACCAAGTAGTCATAACCAAAGGACCAACCAAATAAATTAAAAAATTGCACTCTTAGTTTGAACGACATTTGGGCCCTGTTTGGATAACAAGCTTATCTACCGCTTATGGCATAAGCTGTATAAGCTACTTTTATAATCGAAGAAAAATTATAGTGAAACTTATTTTATATAAGCCATAAGCTGTTTTGATAAGCTATCATGGGTAGCTTATAAAAAATAAGCCCAAAACAGTTTATGAATCAGTCATAAATTGTGTTCATAAGCTCTACATAAGCCAATCCAAAGAGGCCCGTGCTCTACCTGTGTTTGATCCTTATTTTAAAACTGCAGCTAGGTAGCTTAGTTTCTTACCCACCTTGGCCTCTTCTTATCTTGACCCAGTAGGTTTGTTTCAATCATCATGAAAATCATTAGTACCAGCCAATGAGCCAAATAATTCAACTATATATATATCTATATAGGAGTAGCTTATTGCCTACATTCATGACAATTTCTTTTTAATTTATTTTTAAAATATCATTTTCAAATACAAATTACTTTGTCAAAACTTAGTTCTTTCAAAATTAATTCAACTAAAATTTAAAACCCAGTCCAGAAATTAGCTCTGCATTCAGTACAAAAAAATTATGGAGCAACCAATTCTTGGATTCTTATCTTTTTCCCTGTTGAGTACACATACACATGCCTCTGTCCCTTTCACCAATGAATACGGAAAACAAGTTTCAGGACCCATAAACAGCTGCCAAGGCCTTGATGTTTCTTAATTTGAACAGAGACTATGCATTTAAATTTTTCATAGGCCGGTCTCCAGTGGTAGTTACAAGCTACTAGGCTAGCTATCATGAGATTTTAGGTGCCGGGAGGAGTAAAAAAAATAATATCCTAAAATTATTTGAATAAGAGAAAAGTAATATAAAATTATTATTTTTTTATTTTTAAAAAATTATTAAATAAAATATAACTCAAAATCAACATAAAATTTAATTATATGAATTATATATTATATATATATATGTCATAAAATTTTTGTGGTGCCCCTCCACAAATGGGACCCGGGAGGGTTGCCCTACTGGCCTCCCTCAGGGTCAGCCTTGATCCCTGCTAGCATTGTATTCACAGTTCATTAGACTCAGCACGATAACTAATCTCTAATTTTCTTTTTATTTCCAATTTTTGAATTTCTGAAAATAATGGATGTAACAATGGAATTGGATATGGATAGGACGTAAAACACTTTTCTCTATTTTTGGATTAGTAATTTGGCGCATGAATGAAATATCTAAGACCAGATATCCGAGAATGGTGCATATAACATGAAAATTTAGAACAAACTAGACATAACCCGTCCAAGCTAAAAGCTAAATCAAAGTTATGATAAAGCAAATGGCCAGTGGTTGGTGACTTAGATAAATGAATTTTATGAAATTGTACCATCTAGAGATCCCGACCGAGTATGCACGTCATCGCCTACTGAGATCTGAGTCAGCACCAGCAAAGAACATTTATGGCGTGCTCATCAAGGAGACCAAATCCCCCGATTGCCTCCCTCACATTTATGGACCGAGCAATATAAAAAGGGACTCATGGCATCAAGAGAGACAACTCACTCACTCGCGTTCACATCTCACACGGGGTGGTCCTCAGTCTCAACACCAAGAGCTCAGGGTCCATTTCCATACTTGAACAACGGCGCCCACCGTAGGGCCTCGGTAAAACTTTTCCAATGGCCACCACACACAAAGAGTCCACAATCTCTACCTAGTAGTGGAGACGGCAGTGATGCAACATAACGAGGCTTCCTCCAATGATGGAGGAGGTGAAGATAATCTGTTCTTTTGGCAATCGACGGTGATCGAGGTCTAACTCAAGGAGCAAAACAAGTCAATACATGGGGAAGGAAAGAAACAAGGCCTTACAACAAGAAATGGAGGTTTCACGACTCACCGTTCTGAGGCTATCGAATCATGAAAAGCGAAAGGGACTCACTTTCGGAACCGTAACACGTCGATCGAAGACGATTTTAAAAAAAAAGCCTCGTTTCTATCTGGTATACTCGTTCAATCTTTCTTCGTTGAATATCTTTTTCCTTTACGTTATATTGAGGACTGAACATTACAACGTCGTTTTATTCTTGATTTAACCTTATATTACGGTGGCAATAAATTATTTTAACTTTTTGGATTGGTCTTTGAGTATAAAATGTCTTCTATATAAGCTTTGAGATAAGAAAAGGGGGAAGGGGATGGTTTGCAGTTCGTCGTGACGGTAAGTCTTCTATAATATCATTTGATTTGATTTGCTTTGCTTTGGTATGTATGTTCACTTTCTCCGTAAATTTTCATGCCCTGATTCATTAGGCTTCGTCTGTGGCCTATTTGATTTGAATGCCTTGAAAATACTCAATTTGTTTGATCATTCGCACAATCCTATCATATCTCTCTGCGATTTATATTTTAATTTGTGTGTATGAAAAATTGAAAGACAATTTAAATTATATTTTGATTTGTGCAATTTGTATTTTTGATTTATATTTAAGGAAATGTTACTCCATATTTAATCTGACCATTGTATAGTAGTTAGTACACATTTTATTGCCATTTAATCATTGCAATATTGTTGAACGCTAAATTTATTATTAATTTGTTTACTCCTCCGGCCGATTAGTATTATTGTGATGGGAAATAAATTGTAATATAATTGATTGTGCCTTTATTATAGTTTTAATGATAATTTCCTCCCATTTCCGTTTTAAAATTTAGTGGTGATATGCTATTGATTGACCATTATAATAGCTAATTTGTCTGCCGTTATATTATTTGTTTTTATTATGATTTATTCTATAGTGATTGAATTTGATCCTCACCATCATTGTGATCGACCACATTGATTACATTGTCTGAATGTGATGTCAACATATTTCCAATTTTATCAATTGCTATTACTTTTATCTATCGAAAATTAATTAGGCTATTAATTGTTTTAATGAAATAGTGCCATATATCCTGATTCCTTGTTAAAATTAATTGATTGTTATTGCTTCCCTATCATTTTGAATTTTTACTTCATCGCATCATTCATTTCCTACGATTTTTTATTTTATTTTTATATATATGAATTGCATTTTATTCTCATTGTCATTACTGATTGATTTCATTTGTTGCATCGATTACATTGATTTTATTGTCTATGATCACTTTGTTGTATTATTAGTATTTCCAAAATATTTACAGATTGTTTTGTTCTGTCTACTCTTATTTATTTTAATTTATTAATTTATTTTGATTATTTAATTTAATTTTGATTTTATTAAGATTCAGCCACATTTATCATTTACGATTTTGAAGCATCTATTTCATATTTATAGTGTTATCATCACATTACCTTTTGCATAGAGGTGTCTTCATAGGTAATTTAATATTTGTTTTTAGAGTGAGTAATTTTGATTTTACCACTTAGAATCAATATTTTCTTATCATTTGATTGATTGTATCTTTTAAGAAACAGTTATACTATCATTTAAATGAATTTTTTACGGTCAAGTAGTTTTTAATTTATGCTATAAACGTTTTAAAGGCTATCAATATATTTTTATTGTGATTGATTGCTTACGTTTTTTTTTAAACCGATTATATGGATTAAAGTTACTCTATTTGATTTTATGCTATAATTTCTCGATTTGTATTTTGGTTTCAAAATATGCATGATTTATTAGTTTTAATGATGATTTAAATGTAAATTTATTACTATTGATTTGTTATCATCATGATTTTCAAATAGTTTTTTTATAACAATTTATTACTAATTAAGAGGAAAATGTGCTTGAGTTTTTAAAACTGGAGAATTATCAATAAATTCGCTAATTATTGCTTGACTTTATTGCTCATTTGTAACTCTTTGTTGACATTTATCATATTTGTACTCTTTTGAGATATCAATATCATACCATATTTGTTACCTAATTACCATTATTGTTCTTAAATTTATAAATTCATTACCATTATAATTATCATTATTATTTACCGTTATAATTTGTTCTAATCAAATTTGAAATTGCTAGCATTATTGTATATATCATTTATTACTTTGATGTTTACTTCAATGCTGCTAATGATAAATAGTACGAGACTTGTTCTAGGTTCAACAAAAGTTACAAATATCATTAACAGTATCTTCAAGACCTTCGCTGAGGTTACCCCTTAACTGACCCAGTAGGAGGCCCAACAAGAGGTCCGGTAAGCGGTCAACCGCACACCAAAGGCTAGCCTGAATATATATATTAATACATATACATCAAGCAAGCTTGCAAGTATTTATCAACCCGATCAAAAAAAAGAAGAAGAGAGCTCTCGAAAAAAAAAAAGAAAGGAAAAGATGGGAAAATGGAAAGTTGACTGAGCAAAAGGAAAGCAAAAGTTGATTATTGAATTATATTTCCGAGCGCGCATTGTGCCCGATCACAAGTTAGTGGAAACCAAGCGCATAGTGTGCTTTGGCTGGGCGTTGGACTCGGCTACAAGCCACGTATGGGGAACCTCGGCAAGGCGTCAAAAAAAAAGAGAGAAAAAAAAGGAAAAAAGAAAAAAATGGCAAGCAGTCAACCGAAGGACGACTTGGGACAAGGCAAGCAGTCGGTTGCATTTGATCATATAATGCATTATAGTTGTGGAAGTGATCCCATCAAGTAGGTACATATGTATGATCGATCGGACTTTAGCTTCTATTTTTACTTGTTCTTATTACTTCCTAACATTCGCATAGTTAATATGCTATGTCTGGTAGATTGCTTTAAGTTATGCAGGTACAATTTTACAAAAAGGGCGAGTAACTAGTCTCGTGACCACAAAACCGGCCGGTCAACATTTTATAATACCATAGGGATGTGCATTTAGTTCATGTGCATTCATGCATCAAGTTAAACATCACACTCACGCATTATAGTTGCATGCTCTAGGAAGTTTACTTAGTCCATACCATTCATACATCAAGTCTATCACACGTTCGACAAATCTAGACATTTTTCTAGCAGCCAAGCAATAAACGAGAAGGCAAAAAGGAAAAAGTCAGAAGCCATAATAATCCAGGGATCATTCTAAACTTATTACTCGTTACATTAGTGTCATTTATCAATCACAGTTATTCATTAATTGTTTTGCCACAGTTTTCGAAGCAATCAGCATAACAGGAGGTGGAGAGCAAGGGGCTTGATCGCCAACAAAAGAAGCGTGGATGACCAGCGGAGAAAGCGGACAGATGAATAAGCTTGGATGACTTGGTAGAACCCAAAGAATTGGAGCATGGAGCACGGAGCTGGGAGATATCCCGAAGAAGTGTCGACTAAGCAATCACATATTCAAGCCCCTTCGCCTTTCAGGCTTGGAGCTCGTGGGGCTGTGTACCATCCAAATACCTTCCCGACCGAGCAATCACAAATTCGAGCCCCTTTGCCTTTCAGGCTTGGAGCTCGTGGGGCTGTGTACCATCTAGAGATCCCGACCGAGTATGCACGTTATCGCCTACTGAGATCTGAGTCAGCACCAGCAAAGAGCATTTATGGTGTGCTCATCAAGGAGACCAAATCCCCCGATTGCCTCCCTCACATTTATGGACCGAGCAATATAAAAAGGGACTCATGGCACCAAGAGAGACAACTCATTCACTCACGTTCACATCTCACACGGGGTGGTCCTCAGTCTCAACACCAAGAGCTCAGGGTCCATTTCCATACGTGAACAGAAATCAAAGAAAAATAGACAAAGAAAGTCAATAGTGGACCCATATAATATAATAATTATTACAATTACAATTCAAAATTATGGGTCCTACAGGCACCCCCACACCCCGAATGGAACTTTGCACCATTTGCACCGTTAATGCTTCGTGGATGTTGCTTCGAATTACAACTGCATTTCATTTTCTAGTAGCTTCATAATTTCCTATTGATCAACTACTTGTAGACTTGCAAACATTATACGAACCCGGATTGGGTGCAGTCAGAAAAACGGTGCAGTCATGTAGTCAGGGCTATCACAGCCGTCGGATCAAGATCGGTCGGCTCAGAATTTTAGTTCGAATTTTAAATTCGGTTTATTTTCGATCGTCCGATCAAAATAAACAGTCCAGATTGAGTGCAGTCGACTGCGTGACTGCACCTAATCCGCGTCCTATACTCACAGTTTGTCTGTTTCACTTCAGCACTCATCGAAGCCAAACTAGTCTCTGATATTCTTCTCTTTTCCCACTTTGGTGTTTCTGAAAATGGCTGAGGCATTACTCGGAGTTGTGTCGGAGAATTTGCTGTCTTTGGTTCGAAATGAATTTGGGACAATTTCAGGAATCAAGGAAAAGGCTGAAAACCAATCAAAGACCTTGGTTATGATCAAGGCCGTTCTTGAAGATGCTGAAGAGAAACAAGTAACCGACCGTACTATAAAGATGTGGCTGCAGGAACTCAAAGATGCAGTGTACGTGCTAGATGATATCCTTGATGAATGCTCGATTGAATCCCGCCAACTTAGGGGCGGCTTATCCTCTTTCAAACCAAAGAGCATCATGTTTCGCCATGATATTGGCAACAGGTTGAAAGAGATTACAAGAAGATTCGACCAGATTGCTGAAAGAAAGGACAAGTTTTTTCTACGAGATCGTGTTAGGGAGAGGCCAATTGAAGTGGCTGAATGGCGCCAAACCAGCTCAACTGTTGCCGAACCTAAAGTGTATGGGCGAGAAGATGACAAAAAGAAGATTGTGGAGTTTCTTCTCAACCAAGCACGGGGCTCCGACTTCCTTTCCATCTATCCCATTGTAGGCTTAGGTGGTGTTGGAAAAACAACACTTGCTCAGTTGGTCTACAATGATGAGAGGGTGAGTAGCAATTTTAATACAACAATCTGGGTGTGTGTTTCTGAGACTTTCTCTGTCGAGAGGATTCTGTGTTCCATTATAGAATCTATCACAAGAGAAAAGTGTGAGGCCTTCGATTTAGATGTAATAGAAAGAAAAGCAAAAGAACTATTGCAAGGCACAAGATATTTGTTGTTTCTAGACGATATATGGAACAAAACCCAAGAATTGGAATTCGGATTAAGCCAAGCCAAATGGAATAAATTGAAATCTGTGTTATCATGTGGGTCCAAAGGTGCTTCCATTTTGGTATCCACTCGCGATAAGGATGTTGCAACACTCATGGGAACATGCCAAGCTCACCATTTGTCTGGTCTCTTTGAAAACGAATGTTGGTTGTTGTTCAAACAATATGCGTTTGGACACGACACAGAAGAGCGGGCAGAGCTTGTAGCAATAGGCAAGGAGATAGTAAAGAAGTGCGGGGGATTGCCTCTTGCAGCACAAGCTTTGGGAGGTCTATTGCGCTCAAGGAGAGAAGAGAAGGAATGGCTTGAGGTCAAAGAGAGTGGACTTTGGACTTTATCCGATGAGAACTCTATTTTTCCTGCCTTGAGGTTGAGCTACTTTCACTTAACGCCAACCTTAAAGCAATGTTTTGCCTTTTGTGCTATATTTCCCAAAGATACAGAGATCATGAAGGAAGATTTGATTCATCTTTGGATGGCTAATGGATTTATTTCATCCAGGATAAATCTAGAGGTAGAAGATGCTGGCAATATGATTTTTAATGAATTGTGCCAAAAATCATTCTTCCAAGATATTAGGGTGGATAAAGATTACAAAGGATACATTTATTTCAAGATGCATGATCTTGTCCATGATCTTGCTCAATCAGTTATGGGGTCAGAGTGCACGATTTTGGAGAGTACAAACACTGATTTGTCAAGAAGCACACACCATATTGGTTTTGGCTCTACTACACTACTCTCATCCAAAACGGGTGTCTTCAGAAAAGTTGAATCTTTGCGAACTGTGTATCAGTTTGAATTTGAAAGCACAGGATTTTCTGATTGCTTCCCGACAAATCGTTCCCTTCGGGTTTTACGCATAAACTCTTGCAAGTTATCATCAATCGGGAGTTTAATACATCTAAGGTTTTTGGAGCTTTATGGTTCTGACATAAAAACCTTACCTGACTCAATTTATAGCTTGCGAAAATTGGAAATTTTGAAATTGAGAAGAATGGACAAACTTAGTTGTCTACCGAAACACTTGGCTTGCTTATAGAGTCTTAGACATCTTGTCATTGAAGAGTGTTCACTGTCTCATTTGTTCCCTAACATTGGAAAACTATCTTGCCTAAGAACATTAAGTCTTTACGTTGTCAGATTAGAGACAGGGCACAAGTTGGCAGAGTTACATGATCTAAATCTGGGAAGAAAGTTGCATATCCAAGGCCTTAAAAATGTTAGAAGTTTATCTGAAGCTCGAGAGACCAATTTGATGGGTAAAAAAGACCTCCAAGACTTATGGCTATCATGGAGCAATAGTGGCAAAACTAAGGCATCTGCTATTAGTGATGATAAAGTACTTGAAGGGCTTCAACCACATTTAAATCTCAAGAGGTTGAGAATATTTAGGTATGATGGATTATGCTTCCCAAGTTGGATCAGTGCTCTTAGTAGTTTGGTTTCTCTTGATCTTATTTGCTGCAAGAACTGTCTGCGACTTTCATCACTTGGTAAGCTACCATCTCTGAGAAAACTACGTTTATGCAATATGTACGATGTGCGTTACATGGATGATGATGAATCTCATGATGGTGTAGAGGTGAGGGCTTTCCCATCTCTAGAGAAACTATCATTATATGATTTACCAAAGTTAGAGCGGTTGTTGAAATTGGAAAAAGGGAAGATGTTCCTCCATCTTTCTAAACTGAGCATCATTGGTTGCCCTATACTTGGGTTGCCATTCCTTCCATCTATGAAATGCCTCTCTGTAGATAGATGTAACAACGAGTTACTGAGGTCAATATCTAGTTTCTATAGTCTTACTACCCTTGAACTCCATAAGGGTGAAGATGTGACATCCTTCCCAGAAGGGATGTTCAGAAACTTGACTTGTCTTCAAACTCTATCAATAATGTTGTTCCCAAAATTGAAGGACTTACCAAATGAACTCTTCAACCTAGCTACTTTGGAGCGTCTGCATATCTCTTCATGTTATGAGCTCGAGTCATTACCAGAGCAAAGTTGGGAAGGTCTACAATCCCTTCGAACAATGAGCTTAAGTAGTTGTGAAGGACTGAGATCCTTTCCAGAAGGCATTCAACACCTCACTTCACTTGAGTTTTTGACTATCGATCATTGCCCAACATTAAAGGAGCAATGTAAGGAGGGAACGGGGGAGGACTGGGACAAGATAGCGCACATTCCAAATATAAATATATAAGTAGATACTTTTGAAGAGCAATAATTTAACTTGTTTATTCTTGTATGCTTTCCACCACCATTGCCATCACTTACATGTGCACATCAAATGGCTTGAAGCTCTTTGAATTTTGGCCAATGGAAACGTACATCTCATAACTTATAATAGCTCTCTCGTTATAAAATTATGGTGCAGAGTATATAGTGTCTGAGTCAGAGTTGGTACTCTGCGAAAGATAACTGTTATATTCAGGTGGATCGTCAATAGGATCAGTCTGTTAGGATGTGTTTGTTAGTTTGTTAGCTAAGTGATAAGCTTTGATCTGTTATTTGTTCGGTTAGTTAGTTAGTCCCGGGAATTGATTGTAACTAACTCAACTGTTATTGGGATCGGGTAGCTTATATAAGTCTTAGTTAGGTGATTTGAAATCACAATGAAATTCTGAGTGTCGTAGATGAGATTGAGTGCAAGTGAGGAAGTTTTACTCTTGCCTGTAAAGACTTGTACGTGTTGTAATCATTTCTATGAATGAAATCTCGACTGCAGTGTGGACGTAGGAGAAGGTTGCTCCGAACCACGATAAACTCTGTGTGTTCATCTTTCTTGATTGAATATCTCTCTTTATTCTATTCGTTTTCTTCGTTGCTGTTGTTCTTGATCAAGTCTGCGTCCAATACTTGCACTTGAGGCGTGCGTGCAATACTTACGTCTGTCGCGTGCGTCCAATATTTTGCTTCTTACGCGTGCGTCCGATGTTTTCGTCCAACGCTTGACTGATACTTCGCAAATTTGGTTCGATTCTTAACAAGTGGCATCCAGAGCCTGGTTCTTGAAGGGAGTTTCCGCGATGAGTTCAACCAAATTTGACATTGACAAATTCACGGAAGAGAATGATTTCAGCCTATGGAAGATCAAGATGAATGCCCTTCTTGTTCATCAAGGTCTTGATGAAGCATTGCAGGGTCCTAGCAAATTGCCAGCAACTCTCTCCGAAAAAGAAAAGAAAGATCTCCTCAGCAAGGCGCATAGCACAATTATCCTATCCCTTGGAGATGAAGTTCTCAGGGAGGTGGCCCAAGAAACCACTGCCGCAGCTGTTTGGCTAAAACTTGAGAGCCTGTACATGACCAAGTCATTAACCAACAAGCTGTACATGAAGAAGAGGCTACACCAATTGAAGATGGAAGAAGGCTCATCAATTAAAGATCATGTCTCGCACTTTACAAGACTGATCTTGGACCTGAAAAGTTTAGATGTCAAAATTGATGAGGAGGATCAAGCAGTGATGCTGCTGTGTTCTCTTCCACCCTCATATGAGAACCTAGTAGACACCATGTTATTTGGAAGGGACACTCTCACCTTGGAGGAGGTAAAGGCTACCCTCAACTCTCGGGAGATGAAGAAGAAAATCATTGAGAACAAAGGTGAAGGTGGAGATGCAGAAGGCCTGTTTGTTAGAGGAAGATCAGAAAAAAGAGATGGCAATGGCAATGGCAATGGCAAGGAAAGACATAGGTCAAAATCGAAGAACAAACAGAAGAAAACTTGCTACTTCTGCCACAAGAAAGGTCATTTCAGGAAGAACTGTCCTGAAAGGAAGAAAAAGTCACTATATGGACTCAAACAATCCCCTAGACAATGGTATAAGAGGTTTGACTCTTTCATTGTCTCAAATGGCTTTAATAGAAGTTCTTATGATAGTTGTGTTTACTTTAATAAGACTTGTTCTGGTTGTTTCATTTATCTTTTACTCTATGTGGATGACATGCTTATTGCTTGTTCTGATATGAAAGCTATTAACCATCTTAAAGATCTGTTAAGTTCTGAGTTTGAGATGAAGGACCTTGGAGCTGCAAAAAGGATCTTAGGCATGGAAATTGTAAGGCAAAGATCTAACAGACTACTCTTTTTACACCAAGCAAATTATGTTGATAAGGTGTTAAAGAGGTTCAACATGCTAGATGCAAAAATGGTTACTACACCTATTGCTGGACACTTTAAGCTTTCAGTCACTCAGTCCCCAAAGACCAATGAGGAACAACAATATATGGCAAACATTCCCTACTCTAATGCTACTGGCAGCCTCATGTATGCCATGGTTTGTTCTAGGCCTGACTTGGCTTATGCAGCAAGCATGGTAAGCAGATTTATGGGGAATCCAGGGAAAGAACATTGGCTAGCTGTTAAATGGATTTTCAGATATCTGAAAGGAACCAAATCAGTTGGTCTGATCTTTGGGAAATCTGGGCCAGAAAACAGTAAACTGGAAGGGTATGTTGATGCTGATTTTGCAGGTGATATAGACAAGAGGAGGTCCTTAACAGGTTACATCTTTACTCTATATGGAAATGTCATCAGCTGGAAGGCTAACCTGCAATCTATAGTTGCTCTATCAACAACTGAATCCGAATATATTGCGTTGACTGAAGCTGTAAAGGAAGGTTTGTGGCTAAAGGGCTTTATAAGTGAACTTGCAGGTGGAGTTATTCCTACAACTATATGGTGTGATAGCCAAAGTGCTGTTTGTCTCTCTAAAAACCAAGTGTTTCATGAGAGAACCAAACACATTGATGTAAGGCTCCATTTCATCTGAGACATAATTGACCAAGGGATAATTCAAGTGAAGAAGGTAGCTGGAGAGGATAATCCAGCAGACATGCTAACTAAGGTGGTTCCAAGTTCCAAGTTCTCTCATTGCCTAGACTTGGTTAACATTGGACCTTGTAGCAGATAAGTCTCGGGTGAGACTGATACAGATCCTGCCGACTGGACTAAGAATTGAAGATCCAAGGTGGAGAATTGTTATATTCAGGTAGATCGTCAATAGGATCAGTCTGTTAGGATGTGTTTGTTAGTTTGTTAGCTAAGTGATAAGCTTTGATCTGTTATTTGTTCGGTTAGTTAGTTAGTCCCGGGAATTGATTGTAACTAACTCAACTGTTATTGGGATCGGGTAGCTTATATAAGTCTTAGTTAGGTGATTTGAAATCACAATGAAATTCTGAGTGTCGTAGATGAGATTGAGTGCAAGTGAGGAAGTTTTACTCTTGCCTGTAAAGACTTGTACGTGTTGTAATCACTTCTATGAATGAAATCTCGACTGCAGTGTGGACGTAGGAGAAGGTTGCTCCGAACCACGATAAACTCTGTGTGTTCATCTTTCTTGATTGAATATCTCTCTTTGTTCTATTTGTTTTCTTCGTTGCTGTTGTTCTTGATCAAGTCTGCGTCCAATACTTGCACTTGAGGCGTGCGTGCAATACTTACGTCTGTCGCGTGCGTCCAATATTTTGCTTCTTACGCGTGCGTCCGATGTTTTCGTCCAACGCTTGACTGATACTTCGCAAATTTGGTTCGATTCTTAACAATAACATTTATATTTTATATATGCCTTTATTTGGTACCATTATAAAATCTTGCTAATCTTCTGGACTGGACTTGATGTCTTGATATTAAAGTGAGTACACATTTTGTTTTGAAAAAGCTGAACTCATTATATATGCTGTTAATTGGGGTGTTGATTTTGTTCATTTTAAGTATTTCTTTTGAATAATGAAAGAAGTGGTTGTGGTGTTTTGTTCTAGTTATATAGGAATAGGATAGTCAATTCTGATTATGATTATTCTTCTTCACTTTCTCCTTTTCGTTAAATTACTTAGGCCCCAATCCAAAAGAAACCACCGTTGCGTCTATAATAAGTGGTTTCATCCATGCTCATATCGAATTGTATTGATTTATGAATTTATGAATTCAATTTATTTATAAATTAACTCGTCTGTTCCATTATAGAACTTGTAAATCCTATCATATTTTTCATGAGAATCGCATATCATTTCATTTCAAATAAATTATCCAGTAATTTGCAGAGTGATAAACGTAAATTCTGTACGTAGAATCACGCGTTGTCGAAATTAATTTTCAGATTTTCAGTAGACAAAAAGTCGTTTTGCATTGGATTGGCTTGGCTTCAGCAGCTTAAAAACTCAACGCATATAATATACACATTTAAGTAACATTCTTCGGGTGATGTATGACAAATTAAATAAAATTGCATCATTCAGCAGTAAGCATTCTATCATAGCATCAAGAACATGTGTCAGAACAGCATCCACTTCATTATCATTTTTAAAATTAAAAGGGGAAAATGCTATGCTAGAATTAAGATGTTTGATAACATTGATTAAAATCAGTACACAACGGATAAGACTTGTTCATGGAAGCTCACAACCGCAGTCGTCAATATAATGGATAAAACCCCATTTAGCTCAAGTTCACAATTCTTAAAACATTTCAGAGAATAGTGGCACGGTCACAGAACAATGACTAAGGTGAAATGGATCGCTGGAAAAAAAAAATTGACAAGAGACCATGCGAGTATTTAATTATACTAAAATTTAAAACCCCATCACTAAGTTTTGCACTCCAAACTGAAAATTTAATTTTTCATTTTTATCTTCATAGGTTGATCCCCATTGTGAACAAATTCTCACCCTCGGCGTGAAATTGTCAGATTCAAATGCGAAAATACAGAGTAGAAACCAGAGTAAGCCATGGCCGTGAAAAGCGTAACACCCCCGGTGTGAAATCTCCAGAGCAGTCATTATTTTGAGAATTGCCATCTTTGTCTCTCATTAATCAGTTGTATTTTGTTTTAGTCTTCCAATGGTAGTTTTGGAAGAAACATTTACCTCTTCCCGTCAAATTTCACTTGCCAACATGGATTATATCTCCCCTCTCATTATTAATTTATATGCAATAATGTCTGTATTATTAAATTTAATGTCATTCTAATTATTACTTTCAAAAGAATTATCTCTTTATTATTAAACTAATTATTCATTTTCCATTAATACATGTATTATTATCGGCATACATTTCGTTAAATTTGAATAAAACATACATAACTAACAATTTAGACCACAATTATGACAAATATAATGATTAGGAAGATTACATTTTCGCAAATTGTCTCTGACATTTTCACAATATGGATGTGATGCTTTCACAGCCGTGAACGACTCTGTATTTAGAAGTTCATTTTCGTGAGGTCTTACAGATTCACATCGGGATGTGAACGACTCTGTATTCAGAAGTTCATTTTTGTGAGGTCTGGCGGATTCACACCGGGGCAGCAAAGTTTTTTTACAGTTGTAAATAGTTCTGGAATGACAAAGTTGCATTTTCATGGATGGGCATGACAATTTCACACTAGGGGTGTGAAAGTTTTCCAAGCTGTGAATAGTTCTGGAAACATTAAACTGCATTTTGTGGAGAAGTTCGTGTTTCCACACTGGTGGTGTGAATATTTCCACTGTTGTGACTGATTCTGGAATTAGAAGATTGCATTTTCATGGATAGGGCAGACAATTCCACACTGTGGCTGTGAATTTTTTCATGGTTGTGAATGTATCTGAATTTAACTTATATATCTTTTATGATCTCAATTTATATGCAACTATTTTTACTAATTATTTTAATTAATTAGATAACATCGGCATTTTCTTATAAATAAAATTATCTAGCCCGTGTGTTGTACGAGTCATCAATAAAAGTTCATGTAAAACTAATTTCTATTTTTTGCATTTCTGAAGATGGATGAGGCCTCGACTTGACTAACATTATAATTAGAAATTGAGTTTTTCTATTGACACATACACTATTTTTTATTTTTATTAAATCCCCAAAATACCCCTTTTGATTAAAATCCCAAATCCCCCTCACTGTGCCTGTTTTATTCTGACAACTCGCTTTCCTCTGCATACATATAAGAGCTATGATAGATGAACACCCACACACCTACACCACACCACACCTAAATGAGTAAAATGAGGGAATGGAGTGTGTGGTGGGTGTATCATGGATGTTTGTGTAACATTAATGTACATATAAACGTGTTTCAAACTCCTCTTCTCCAGTTTTTCTAAAACCAGATGCGACACCCCCCTCTAATGGTATAAATACAATACATGGCTTAAAGTATGACAAAAACTTGTCAGATTTATGTCCTTAATTGGACTTCCCTGTGCTGCACTGCACGTCCTCCAAAACCTTGTCACAAACCAAAATATGTCAAAACCTGCAAAACCTTTCTCTTCAATTACAACACAGTTGAATTTGGGCAAACAAATCGTTATTGAACCCTCCATGAGCTTGTCAGCAGTTTATGCTAAACAAGTCCACGTGTCCCCATGAGATAAATTTTCAGGTGAGAGAAGCTTATACTAAACAAGGCGTCCTAATCAATTTTCAGTGGGTTTAAGTTTCTATTAAATGGGGGTTAAGTTTGTAATCTATAACATCTGTAATCTATAACAATATATAATGCCAGTAGAAAGGTTTGGTGGAGTTTTTTTCTTAAACAAATATATCCTTTAACTGATTAACTTCATACCCATTTCTTTCTACACATTTATTGCCCCCATAATCCTCTTACACAATAAATAACTGCTCTTTATATTACATACTTCAATTACATCTTTTTTATGATACAATCTCTTTCAATTATATTATATCAATTGACCTTATATACGTCACTAGCCAATTAGATTCGTTCATATCTAAAACAAATTAATTAGACATAACCCGTCCCAAAAGCTAAAGCAAAGTTATCCTAAAGCAAAGTCTATTAGTCCATTTATTCTTATGCTTACGATTGTACTCAAAGTATGGAACTAGATTCCTTATCTCTGTCCAAGTATGAACTCAAAGAATCATGCCGACTTGCTAGCATTATATCGAAAGTTCGTCTGTCTGTTTCCCTTCAGCATTCAACCAAGCAAAACCAATCTCTGATCTTCTTCCCTAATTCCCCACTTTTGCTTTTCTGAAAATGGCTGAGGCCTTACTCGGAGTTGTGTCTGAGAATTTGTTGTCTCTGGCTCGATATGAATTTGCAACCATGTCTGGAATCAAGGAAAAGGTTGAAAACCTGTCAACCACCTTGGATCTGATCAAGGCCGTTCTTGAAGATGCTGAGGAGAAACAAGGAACCAACCGCTCCATCAAGGTGTGGCTACAGCAACTCAAAGATGCAGTTTACGTGCTAGATGACATCCTTGATGAATGTTCTATTGGATCCCGTCGGCTTAGGCGTGGCTTATCCTCTTTCAATCCAAAGAACATCATGTTTCATTGTAAGGTTGGCAACAAGTTGAAAGAGATTACAAGGAAATTCGACCAAATTTCTCAAAGCAAAAACAACTTTCTTCTGCGAGAGTGTGTTAGGGAGAGGCCAACTGAAGTGGCTGAATGGCGCCAAACCAGCTCAACTATTGCCGAACCTAAGGTGTATGGACGAGAAGATGATAAGGAGAAGATTGTGGAGTTTCTTCTCAGCCAAGAGCGGGACTCTGACTTCCTTTCTGTATACCCCATCGTTGGCTTAGGAGGTATTGGAAAAACAACACTTGCTCAGATGGTCTACAATGATGACAGAGTGAGTAGCAAATATAAAACAAAAATTTGGGTGTGTGTTTCTGAGACTTTCTCTGTTGAGAGGATTCTGTGCTCTGTTATAGAATCTATCACAAGAAAAAAGTGTGAGGCATTGGGTTTAGACCCAACAGAAAGAAGAGCGCAAGAACTGTTGCGAGGCAAAAGATATTTGCTCGTTCTAGATGATGTATGGAAAAGAAACCAAGAATTGCAATTCGGATTAAGCCAAGACAGATGGAATAAGTTGAAATCTGTGCTATCATGTGGATCCAGAGGTGCTTCCACTTTGGTATCCACCCGTGATAAGGATGTTGCAGCAGTCATGGGAACATGCGAAGCTCATCAATTGTCTGGTCTCTCTGAAAATGAATGCTGGTTATTGCTCAAACAATATGCATTTGGAAACGACAAAGAAGAGCGGGCAGAGCTTGTAGCAATAGGCAAGGAGATAGTAAAGAAGTGTGGGGGATTGCCTCTTGCAGCACAAGCATTGGGAGGTCTATTGCGCTCAAGGAGAGAAGAGAAGGAATGGCTTGAGATCAAAGAGAGCCAACTTTGGACTTTATCTGATGAGAACTCTATTTTGCCTGCCTTGAGGTTGAGCTACTTTCATTTAACGTCAACCTTAAAGCAGTGTTTCGCCTTTTGCGCTATATTTCCCAAAGATACAGAGATCGTGAAGGAAGATTTGATTCATCTATGGATGGCTAATGGATTTATTTCATCCAGGGCAAACTTGGAGGTAGAAGATGTTGGCAATATGATTTGGAATGAATTGTGCCAAAAATCATTCTTCCAAGATATCAAGATGGATGATGATTTAGGAGACATTTCTTTCAAGATGCATGATCTTGTCCACGATCTTGCTCAATCAGTTATGGGTTCAGAGTGTATGATTTTAGAGAATGCAAACATGACTGGTTTGTCAAGAAGCACACACCATATTAGTTTTGGCTCTTCTAAACTGTTATCATCCAATGAGGGTGCCTTCAAAAAAGTTGAATCCTTGCGAACAATATATCAGTTAAAATTAGACCAAGGTGGATTTTTAGATTGCCTCCCAACAAACCCTTCCCTCCGGGTTTTATACATATCCTCTTTGAAGTGGCCATCACTCGGTAGTTTAATTCATCTGAGGTATTTGGGGCTTTATAGTACTTATTATGACTCTCACATAAAAACCATCCCTGACTCAATTTATAGCTTGCGGAAATTGGAAGTGTTGAAATTGGATGGTTTTCCCAATCTTAGTTGTTTACCGAAACACTTGACTTGTTTACAGAATCTCAGACATCTTGTCATTAAAAATTGTCCTTTTTTGTTCCGTTTGTTCCCTAACATTGGAAAATTATCTTGCCTAAGAACATTAAGTGTATACATTGTCAAAAAAAAGCCAGGGTACAGCTTAGCAGAGTTACATGATCTAAAGTTGGGAGGAAAACTGGAAATCGAAGGCCTAGGAAATGTTGGCAATTTATCTGAAGCTCAAGAGGCCAATTTGATGTGTAAAAAGGACCTCCAGAAATTATGCTTGTCATGGAGAAACACCGATGAAACCAAGAAACCTGCTACCAATGCTGAGGAAGTACTCGAAGTGCTTCAACCTCACTCAAATCTCACGAGGTTGGAAATAAACTTATACAACGGATTATGCCTCCCAAGTTGGATTATATTTCTTAGTAGCTTAGTTGCTCTTGAACTTTGGGGTTGCAAGAACTGTGTCTTGCTTTCACCACTCGGCAAACTACCATCTTTAAAAGAACTCAGTTTGAGTGATATGCATAACCTGCAGTACATGGATGATGGTGAATCTCACGATGGTGTGGAGGTGGGGGCTTTCCCATCTCTGGAGAAACTCGATTTATATGGCTTACCAAACTTAGAGCGATTGTTGAAAGTGGAAAGAGGAGAGATGTTCCCCTGTCTTTTTTCATTGAACATCGAGCGTTGCTCTAATCTTGTGTTGCCATGCCTTCCATATGTTGAATACCTCTCTATATGTGATTGTGACAATATTGAGTTACTGAGGTCAATCTCTAGCCTCTATGGTCTTATCACCCTTGAGCTTAAGGAAGGTGGAGACATGACATCCTTCCCAGAGGGGATGGTCAGAAACTTGACTTGTCTTCAAACTCTAGAAGTATTTGAATTCCCAAAATTGAAGGAATTACCAAATGAACTCTTCAACCTAGCTACTTTGGAGAATTTGGAGATCATTGCGTGTGATGACCTTGAGTCTTTACCGGAGCAGGGTTGGCAAGGTCTACGATCCCTTCGAACTATGCATATTTTTGTGTGTGAAGGTTTAAGATCTTTGCCAGAAGGTATGCGACACCTCACTTCACTTGAGGTTCTGGCTATTCATGGTTGCCAAGCATTAAAGGAGCGATGCAAGAAAGGAACAGGGGAAGACTGGGACAAGATAGCACACATTCCAATATTAGAGATTGAGTAGAATGAAAAAGCAGACACATTTGGAGAGCACTGGTTGGTTCAACTTGTTTATTCTCATTTGCCACCTCATTTCCATCCAATCTGGTAGGCTCTCTTTTCCACCCTCCACTCTTCTTTCCATTGTGTTTCCTATTATTGTGCAGTAACAATCTCTTGTAGTGTGGTTGTAGGATATGGCAACTCTTGGGTCTTGTCTCTTCATTCTGCGGAGTACTGTTTCATCTGATCGAGTTGTTGGCTTGCTTAATGCATTCAATAGTATAGTAATACAATGTCAAATAATATGTAGTCCTTTGTTTATGACTCTAAGTGTGTATGTATTCTATTTTAAAAACGCACGCTGAACTCATTCCGCTGTTAACTGGTGTGTGGATTTATTCATTTTAAGTATATTTCTTTGGAGTAATAAAAGATGTGGTGTTATGTTCTAATTTTGATTCTGATTGTGATTAATTCTTCTTCACTTTCTAATTTTTGTTAAATTATTTATACATCCTGGAACCGATTATGTTTGTTTTGCTAAATTTGCCTGAAACAAATCTAGTGTCGCGTATTTTCAGTGTGGGTGTGTACAGGGATTCTCTGAGTTCAGGTGTTATTGGGTTTGAGTTACCTTTTAGTTAATTCAAACGCAAAATGGTTTGGGATGCAGCTACTAGGATAATATGTGGACCAGTTAGCGACCCTTCAAACCTGCCCAAGTAGAATTATGATTGTTTCATTTTCAACACAAGTTGAAATTTCAACCTGCCTGAAAAATAAAATTTCAACACAAGTCAAGCTCCTTGAAGAAACAAAAATAGTGAAGTGATTTTATGATGGTTCTGTAGATTTTCGTGTTCCATTTTCTTCGTTTTGTTTTTTGGTCCAAGAGTTCCATTTTCTTAGATATTTCGTTCTTTGCTTGTTTGGGCTTGTTTCAATACAATCCATCGGATTTTTTACTCAATTTTAAGGGCATAATGTCCTCCCACTGTAGTTTAAGTGGTTAAGTTTGGGAAGGACACCCAAAGAGTGAGGAGTTCGACCCCCCCTGTAGACCAAAAAATAGGGCATAATAGGATTAAGGAGAATGTCTATAGATTTTTGGTTCCTGGTTGTTTTAATCTTGTTAGTTGCTTGTATTTGCTTTTACTTTGTCAGGTGCGTGTTTATGTTATGTAGCATTATGTTCAGAAACAGTGCATTAAACTTTTTTTTTGGACCTGCAGTGCATTAAACTTGACATTGGCCGTAGTTGTTGTGGGGCCTTGATGTATTGCCCTTTTAATGAATTTTCCTTTGGCAAAAAAAAATGCATCATCCTCATAGCTTGAAATTCGTTCACCATACTGATATGCCTGTTTTAGAGGACCAAGAAAAAAAAACCGATTTTGTAGGCTTGTTGCTAGCTCCAATTTCTCCCAAAGGATTCACTCCATCTATATGCATGATGCTTGCAAGAGATGTTTTTGCAAGATAAATAAGACAATGTGATTATAACCAGGAGCAATATCAGTTATTAAAGGACCTCAATATTCATGTGTTCCATTGTACGATTACTTAACTCTATCATATTTTTCATGAAAATCGCAAACCATTTCATTTCAAATAAATTACTCCGTTCTGTATTTGAAGTGTTCCATACGGGGGATTAATAAATTTTCAAATGAGATAATCACCATAGCTTAATAACTCGGCACAATTATGCAGTCAAAAACGTAAAAGTAATACATAGAATTTAAATAAGTTTGGCTTAATTGCACTTTTAATCCACTATTATCGCGATTGAGCAATTTTGTTTCCCCAATTTCTAATTGAGCAAATCGAGTCCCTCAAATATCTCAAATATTATCTCAATTATAACAGCAAATCTGAAAGAAATTGCCCCAACACAACTGCAGTTGATTGATGAGCCTGATTTGATGGGAAGAATTTGGAAACAGACTCTGTTATGTTACTCAGAATTTCAATAAAATATTTTGGTGTAACATGTGGCAGAGCCCTATATATTCCACAGAATCATAATGTATACAACTATATAAATATATTAATTACATTTGCGAACAGCGTTAGAATGACTGAAATAACGGTTAATATACAACAAATTCAATTACCAGTACAGGTGTAGTTGGAAGAGAGGCACTAATGTATGTATTTCATCTTTCTTTTTCCCTGTGGCTTTGGTTGAAGTGAATGGTGAGAAAACACAAGTAACAGGCTGGCTATGTGTTAAAAATGATGCTGGAATTCACCTCACCGGAATATACAATGTTGTAAGACATGCTATGTGAGATATAATTTCACTAGCTTTAGTTGAACGACGTCAAAAATCATACCTCGAGTTCCACTTCGAATGGGAGAAGTGACTGTGGCTTGAGTTCTATAAAAATTGCAAGCTCTGTTGGTGCAACCACCAATCTTAACCACTTCTGTAGCTCTTCACCCTCTACTTTCTCTTTTTCTGAAGAATATGCAGTAAAGCACTAGCATGGCTTAGCGAAAACATAGCAGTTCAACATCATCAATATCTATACGTACAGAGTTACAGAAGCATACAACATTGAAATCCCAAGTTCACTAAAGTCCCTTCACATGATCATTTGATTATCGAACTATAGTATCTAGGGTGGGGTAAAGTTGAAAACCAAAATATGCTATTTCAATTGGTGTCGTGAAAGTGAAACACTGTATATAAGTAACAAAAAGAAACAAGCATGCGTGAAAGCACTTGGAACGTTATCGTCTTTTCAAATTAACCAAATGATTTTAACACATTCCCCTAGCAACTTAATGTGAATCTTTATGGTGAAGGATAGACTGTCCTATCAAACATTTGGATTTAGCTTGCTTATAAGAACAAATAATCTCTTATGGAAGTAAAGATGACACAAGGAAAATGCAACCCAAGGACATAAAATAAAATGATAAAAAGAAAAACAGAGAAAACTCTAACACCCTGCTATATAAAATACAGAAAGTACAATTACCTTCCAAATGAGCACCAAGACCCTCCAAAACAGTAGGATTAGTTCGCACAATGGAAAGTGATGCATCCAGCGTGGACTGCAGTAATGCTTTCACCTCTCTTTGAACAAGATCAACTTAAGGTGTCCCTGTTGTTTTTATCTCAAAATCAGCATATAGAGAAAAATATGAATAGGAAGAAACAGTAAGTTAATGAAGTATTGGCTAATGTTATCATATGTGTTCTTGACATGAAAAATGAAATTCTAGATTACTTTTACATTAGAAATCAGACATGACATTGTCTTTGCTTCATGTCCCTCTTCTATCTCAGCTAAACACCAACGAAACTAAAACTCCTAAAAAAATACATTGATATCTTATTACTTCAAGCTTACATCTCAGATTTGAAGAAAAATGCAACTTTAATGAATGATTGCAAATGCAAATTAAACCAGTTTATCATTGTTAACTACTTCATTTCCATTGCCATCCACAGACATTCTTAGCAGTAAACTTGTAGCCAACAAATGGGAGATCTTCTCCACACTTATTTATTGTATTACAATTACAACTTGCCAATAATTCCCACCCCGGATTGAAGATTTGTATTGAATATGACTCTTTCACACCCTAGGTCTGAAACTTTTCATCTTGGGTAAACACCAAACAAGTTAGAGTATCTACATCTTGGGTGTCAAATTTTCCACAGATGTGATTTTCTCTGTTGAGGCTTCAAATTGAACTTCATGTTTACACACCATGAGTGTGAAAATTCCACAGTTCGCCTTAGAAGTTGTAATCAAGTCAGATGTGTTCACATGTCAAGTGTGACATTTTCCACAGCTGTGATTCCATCCGTTGAAACTTTGAATTGAACCTGACGCTTTCACACCCGGGCATGAAAACTTTCACAGTTGTGATCAGTCCTGTCATAGCACATCAGAAGTTATAAACAAGTGAGACGCGTTCACACATTTGGTGTGAAATTTCTTACAACTGTGATGTTTTCTATTGAAGATTTGAATTGATTCTGACGCTTTCAGTATACAACTGACTTCAAACTCTAATGCATTCTTTAATTTGTCCTATTAATGCATTTTCGCTTACACAATAGAAGACATATAAAGCCAAAATTTCATTGGTTTTATATAGTAACAATTACAACAAACAACATGGCTGTGATCAGGAAATTTTTCTAAGTCTATGAGCAAAATCTGTTATATGATAAACTACTTCATATGCACTACCATCCTCAGATATTTTTAGCAGTAAACTTATAGCCAACAAATGGTAAATCTTCTTCACACTTATTTTTTGTATTCCAACAATTACAATTTGCTGATAAATATGAAGATAATGTTGTTGTTCATCTTATGTTAAATTGACCTTAAAGTCCAACAATGTAAAGACTCTGTAATGATGGCTTCAACTGGACTTCAACAAAAGATTGAAGAAAAAAATTTCAGTGACATCAATCCTTTTAATTCTTCTACAGTTATCATTTTATAGAAAGACAGCTAAAAGATTGAAAACATAGAGATTTACATTACAATATTGCTAAAGATTGCTGTTACTCGTGGTGTTTGGTGGGTAAGGGAGAAGAAACAGGACTTGCCTTCACTACAATCAATACCAGAGGATATGTAATCTTTTCCAGCTTTTGTCTACAAGTTCTTGTAATTACATAATGTCATAAACAACAACAAATATTAAAACCTTTTCCCAACCCCACACAGAGGGAAAAAGTTTTGGTTGTTATTGTTTATGTAATTACAAGAACTTGTGGCAAAATTTGGAAAATATTTTACAAGTTGTAACTGTAAAGAGAACATTGAAGTTACATATGCAGCCTACTGCATACGTGGTTATTAAACAAAGATCTTCACCTATATGGTTTCCACAGCCTAAAAACTGCATCATCACAGAAACCCTTTAACAGGATCTTCACTCATCCACTCCAATCTCTGCAGTTTAAATGACTTCTAAATGAAGACAAAAATTAAAATAGAAAAAACACTAGCTTCTTACAACTTCTATGAGGAAATTACACTCAACTAGGAGATCTGCACCCTAATGAAACCGTAAGATACATCTTTCATTTAGAGAACATTATGAATCAGAGTACAATGAATGTTTACTGACAGCTTCCGTGATGGTATCTGCCTAATGCTGATGTACAAAATAATCTTTTTAGCTGTTAATAATTGTTCAGATAGTTTTCATCAGAAAAATTAACTGTTCAGATAGCAAATTTTGCATTTACAACAGTTGAAGAAAGAAAAAGCTATAAGTATTCAGAAAATCAATCAAGAAACCTTGGCTGGTGAGAAAAGCTCTGAGAAAACTCACTGGAAAAAATATATACATGCTTGACCTTAACAATTATATACTCTCACTCTAACTCCATTCGGAATCAAATTTCAGGATACATAGTAACTAATGGTTCAAAGGTGCAGTACTACAGATCCAAGACACAAAATGAAGCTCACATTTCATACTTCCAGTCCCAGAAGCAACCATTTCACAGTCACCACTCCAGAGACCTAAGGATGAATTTATTTGCATTCTCTCCATTGAAATGCTATCAACCTTGTACTATACATAGACAAGCACAAAATTTGACCCCAAATATTGGGGAAAAATAGAGTTAACAAACAATTTACTGAACAATTTCAAGACTGTCTCTCATTCATGACAAGCAAAACCTCACCACCATGAGCAATGGTAAAACCCAAGAACTCCCTTACTTTGTCAGTATCATGGAAAGGTTGAGGGGCATCAAGGTCACTGTCCAAGTTATACCACACCCCACCAATCTTCCTCAATGCAATCCAGTGTCTACTTCTCCAAATCCCAGCAAACCTTGTCACTGTGACATTGATCACAATCCCCATCAAAACATCCTCCGGCGCATCGAGATCCACCGAGGATGCCCCGTTTCGACGATCATGCCAAACCACACTCTTCCCTTTCTCTTCCAAAGCAGCCATTAGAACATTTATATCATAGTTACCAGTCAAGGCATTGTGATGGGGCTTAAAAAGGATAGATAGTGGTGTCCAGGACTCACTGTTGGAGTGGTCTAGTGAAAGTCTCTCAGAAATTGCATTCAGGCTTGCTCGAGTAAAAGCATCTTTTTGCTGATTGAAAGAGAAAACAAGCATGCCCCAAAAGCAGAAAGAAACGTAATTCAATCAAATTATGGAAAAAATAACGAAATTGAATATCAAAAGCATCACATCTATTGGGTTCAAGTGATGGGTATCACTGGGATAGGGTTGAAATTGAATAATTAACGATTGATTGAATTGTAGACAGGAAGAGATGAAAAGGGTGTGAAGAGGGAGAAGAAGAAGAAGAAGAAGAAGAAGAAGAAGAAGAAGCACCTGAAAGAGGGAGTTGAGACAGTGCAAGAGACAGAACTGTAATCTTTGCTTTTCGTGATAGACATGGGAATTCTCAGATGACATAGTAGGTTGTTTCCTGGGTTGCTTGAAATTGGACGCACATTCACCGGAAGGAAGCTTTGTGGGTTTCGAATTTGTACTTTTTGTGTCAATTTCTGCTAATTTCCAGTCAAAATTTCTGATTTTTAATCTCTAATTTTTTTTATTTTGAGTTACAACTAACAATATGAAATTTATTTAACTCAGTTGCTCAATAGAAAAAGTAGTTTTATAAAATTTAAAAAATTAATCGAAAAGAATAGTGCTAAATAAATAGAAGATGGTGATAGATATTCTAACTAGATTAATCTCAATTACCCAGAAAAATTATAGTGATTAATATCAATTTTATCTTTTAGTCAGATAAAATTAAAGTTATAAATAATTTTAGTCTGTTGTACACTTGTACGAGTTTATTTATATTTTATATCCATAATATTGTATAAGGAGTAAATTTTGAAAGAATGTATAAAAGTAATTACAATTTAAATATATTAAGAATATGTGTAAATATATCAAATAGAATTACACTAAAGATTCATTTTGCACTGTATTTTTAGTGTATTATGCATATTTCTCATTTTGCTCAATAATAAGTATTGTTGAACATCATGTTGTTGGTGTTGAGTAAACTCCTCCAATTGTCAAGTGGATTTCACCACCACCGGGTGTTGTTAAATGTAATCTGGACGCTGCTTTTGATCCAGGATCGAGCACCACTGGGTTCGGGCTTTGTTTGCGAGTAGCGGGTGGACATTTCTGGCTTGCTAAAATGGAGTACACACAACCTTTGCTATCTGTTATGGAGGGTGAAACTATGACTCTTTTAATTGGTTTACGTTGGCTAGCTGACATGGGACTTGACCATGCTATTTTCGAAACTAATTGCAAAGGCTTGGTAGATCGTCTTCATTCTACTATGGTAGATCACACTGAGCTTGGAGATTTAATTTTTAGTTGTAAGTACTTGTTAAGGTTGAACCCACACTTTAAGGTTCAGTTTGTCAAGAGACAAGTAAATGGAGCTGCTCATGCTCTTGCAAGGGTGTCTGCTACTAGAGTTTGTTCTCACGTTTTCAGTTATTTGCCTGATTGTATTTTATTTATTATTATTAATGAAATGAGCTAAGTCTATTTTTGTCAAAAAAAAAAAGTATTGTTGAACATTTTATTTGGTGATGTACATTAATGCAACATATAATTGTTTATGACAAAATACATTTTTGACAAATATAATCCCACAGAGTTCAAGTCAATTATATCATATGTCATTGCATGTCATATCTTTATTAGGAATTGTTTTCTTCTCAAGTCAATTAAAGACTCATTTGTTGTCAAAACTTTTAATAGAATAAATACTTTTGCACCTATTCAAAAAAAAAAAACTGTTGCACCAATATTGCCTGATGTTATTACCGTTTTCTTCTATCATCCAATCTCTTACGTGCAATTGTCTTCTCATCTCAATTTGACATGCATGAGTGATAACATCAATTAATTCTCTTGATTAAACAACTATATAATTATTGGAGTGAAATTAATTTACTTTAATAATGTTTTTAACAACACAATAATAGATTTGGAAAAGTTTTACTACAAAGTCACCAATTAAGACATCTTTGTGGAGATAGGTATATGGGTCGAGGTCTACGGGCAACTTGTTTAACCCGCAGTTCACACGAGCTACAGGTCCTAAAAATTAAGAACTATTTAATTGTAGACCTTTTCAATCTCGTCTATATAAATTGTGAATTTAACGAATTTTACATGTGGGATTAAGGATTGGCCCATGGGCCTTTTCTAAAAAGCAACACTTGCTCAGATGGTATGGGAAAAACAACACTTGCTCAGATGGTCTACAATGATGATAGGGTGAGTAGCAGTTTTGATACAGAAATCTGGATTTGTGTTTCTGAGACTTTCTCTGTCAAGAGGATTCTGTGTTCCATTATAGAATCTATCCAAAAAGAAAAGTGTGACGCCTTTGAATCAGATGTAATAGAACGAAAAGTGCAAGAACTATTGCAAGGTAAGAGATATTTGCTGGTATTAGATGATGTGTGGAAAAGAAATCAAGAATTGGAATTCGGATTAAGCCTAGACAAATGGAAAAGGTTGAAATCTGTCTTGTCATGTGGATCCAAAGGTGCTTCTGTTTTGGTTTCCACTCGTGATAAGGATGTTGCAGCACTCATGGGAACACGCCAAGCTCATCATTTGTCTGGTCTCTCTGATGACGAATGTTGGTTATTGTTCAAACAATATGCATTTGGACCTGACAAAGAAGAGTGTGCAAATCTTGTAGCAATAGGCAAGGAGATAGTAAAAAAGTGCGGGGGATTGCCTCTTGCAGCTCAAGCATTGGGAGGTCTATTGCGCTCAAGAAGTGAAGAAAAGGAATGGCTTGAAATTAAACAGAGTGGCCTTTGGACTTTATCGGATGAGAATTCTATTTTGCCTGCCTTGAGGTTGAGCTACTTTCATTTAACGCCAACCTTAAAGCAGTGTTTCTCCTTTTGTGCTATATTTCCGAAAGATGCAGAAATCAAGAAGGAAGATTTGATTCATCTTTGGATGGCAAATGGTTTTATTTCAT
Source organism: Glycyrrhiza uralensis (assembly GCA_030159175.1). Taxonomy (NCBI): domain Eukaryota; kingdom Viridiplantae; phylum Streptophyta; class Magnoliopsida; order Fabales; family Fabaceae; genus Glycyrrhiza; species Glycyrrhiza uralensis. The sequence goes on from BRZY01000006.1 coordinate 8,987,021, forward strand.
CCGGGGTAAATTTGGAGGTTGAAGATGTTGGCAATATGATTTGGAATGAATTGTGCCAAAAGTCATTCTTCCAAGACATCAGGATGGATTACAAAGGAGACATTTGTTTCAAGATGCATGATCTTGTCCATGATCTTGCTCAATCAGTTATGGGGTCAGAGTGTATGATTTTGGAGAATGCAAACATGACCGGTTTGTCAAGAAGCACACATCATATTGGTTTTGGCTCTGCTGAACTGTTATCATCCAATGATGGTGCCTTCAAAAAAGTTGAATCTTTGCGAACTCTATATCAGCTAAAATTTTGCAACACATCATTTTCTGATTGCCTCCCAACAAACCGTTCCCTCCGGGTTTTATGCATAAATTCATGCAAGTTATCATCACTCGGGAGTTTAATTCATTTAAGGTATTTGGAGCTTGATGGTTTTGACATAGAAACCTTCCCTTACTCAATCTATAGCTTGCAGAAATTGGAAGTCTTGAAATTGAAAAGATTTAGAAAACTTAGTCATCTACCAAGACACTTGAATTGCTTATAGAATCTCAGACATCTTGTCATTAAATATTGTGATTCATTGTCTCGTTTGTTCCCTAACATTGGAAAATTATCTTGCCTACATTAAGTGTATACATTGTCACATTAGAGACAGGGCACACCTTGGCAGAGTTACATGATCTAAAACTGGGAGGAAAATTGAGCATCCAAGGCCTTGGAAATGTTAGCACTTTATCTGAAGCTCAAGAGGCCAATTTGATTGCTAAAAAAGACCTTCAGGAATTATGCTTATTATGGCACAGTGGAATTGAGACACTTGCTACTAGTGCTGAGCAAGTACTTGAAGGGCTCCAACCTCACTCAAATCTCAAGAGGTTGGAAATACTTGACTATGGAGGATTATGCTTCCCAAGTTGGATAGGATTTTTGAGTAGTTTAGTTGCTCTTCAAATTAAGGGTTGCAGGAACTGTGTGCGGCTTTCATCACTTGGTAAATTACCATCTCTAAAAGAACTCACATTAATCAATTTGTATAATGTGCAGTACATGGATGATGGTGAATCTTATGATGGTGTGGAGGTGAGGGCTTTCCCATCACTGGAGAGACTTCAATTAGATGGGTTACCAAACTTAAAGTGGTTGTTGAAAGTGGAAAGGCAAGAGATGTTTCTCCGTCTTTCAAAGTTGTCCATCAACAATTGCTCTAAACTTGAGTTACCATGTCTTCCATCTGTTAAATACCTCTCTGTATATGGATGTAATAATGAGTTACTGAGGTCAATCTGTAGTCTTTATGGTCTTACCACCCTTCAACTTATTGGAGGTGGAGACATGACGATGACATCTTTCCCGGAGGGAATGTTGAGAAACCTGACTTGTCTTCAAACTCTGGAAATATATTATTATTTCCTAAAATTGAAGGAATTGCCAAATGAACTCTTCAACCTGGCTACTTTGGAGAGTTTGAGTATTTGTGAATGTGATGAGCTTGCTTTACTAGAGCAAAGTTGGGAAAGTGATACGAACCACCATGTGGCTGAACCGGTAAAGGCCCAACTGCCACTAAAACCACTAAGGTGCATGTGAGGACACACAAGAAGAGGGTAGCACCGGATAAAAGCCCAAATAACTAATTGGCTGAGTGGGAGGAGAGAGAGAAGAGAGACACGGGTAGGAGGGGATTAGGGTATATAGTAGGATGAGTATAGAGAGGAAAGTAGGCTGGAATTGGGATTAGGTCTTTTGGGAGAGAATTGGGCACTCTCTAACTTGCCCAACTTTGTGGTCTCTTTCTTTCGTCTCTTGTTATTCTCAGATTGTGTAACCCACTGTTACTGATTTGAGAGTGATAAATAATACATTTTATTCCCTATTTCTCTGTTCTCATATCTTGGTCCCTATCAATTGGTATCTAGAGCCCGGTTCAGGGGCTTGGATGGTGAGCACCGGAACCACGATGGAGAACCAGAGGGAGCAGATTGAGCGCAACTTTGATCGGGTCGAGAATCTAGAGTGCCAAAATCAAATGGAGGAGCTCCGGCAATCACTGAGACAGCGGAGTCCTCGACGTCACGATCGGACTTGTGATCGTGAAGACGAGCGGCCATTCAGAGGCGGGATGGGAACGCGTGGGAGGGTAAAAGTAATGGAGCATCGCCTGTCACCGCCACCACCTCCAGAGCCACCCGACGCCGTTCGAGGTGCTGCGGAATGTCGAACCCAGATGAACGAGGTCAAGCAACTCGTGAAGGAGAAGAATCGAGAATACATTGGAGGTCGATCTCGATGTCGACATCGAACCTCGACGAAGGATAGGGAGGAAGACGATAAAAGCCGAAGTGAGAGCCAGACACGGCTGTATGAAATCCAACGCTTATGGAAGAGGACGCATCCAAGGAAGACCATAAAGGGATCCCGTCGACATCATGCTCCGAGCAGAGGCAGAGAGGAAGAAAGCGGCAGAAGTCAAGTGGATAAGGCTCGATTCCCCGAAACAGATTTGCCTATGAGAGACCATGAGAGTTTACCCAGGTACAGAGAGTCGGGCAGACGGAGGCTCGCGATTCTGAACTTCTCAGGTGGTGATGAGAATGGGTTACGAGGAGAATTACAAGGCAAGTTGAAGCTGTGTCAATCAGCAACTTCATCCATTTTGATGCACCCAGCTTTGTCTTCGAAGGAGAAGAACTGGGCATCAAGGAAAGGAGAAATTACACTCGCTGAGAAAAGGGAAGGGGAAGATATCGTGATTAAGAGGCGGTGGGTGCCTGATCGTGCGGACCCACTGGACCTAACATGGGGTTGCAACCAGGAAATTAAAGAAGTATTGGGCTATCATGGGAGAGCTGTTGAACAGGCCCAGACTGTTGGAAAAGAGTCTTGGGCTTGCAAAAAAGTTAAAGAGGCCAAAATTGAGAAGGGAAATCAAAAAGGTAGAAAAGGAATCCAGGTGAAAGGAGAAGAGGCTACAGGTCAGCTATGGGTACGTACTGGTCACTGTGAGTGGATCCCACATATGGAAACATGCTTGTTCTATTGTAGCTATTTTCCGAAGAAAGATGCTATAGAAGCCAGGGCAGTGCAATTATCAATTAGCTACAACATATTTCACAACATTTTCCTATGCGATTGGGGAGATGCAGGTCTTAAATTTGTAAACAACAAAAATGGGCAACATGAAGCTTTATATCAAAATCATGAAGTTGCTGTTATTTTCCAGACTATGAATGGTGCAATGTTTTTCAGTTACAAGCTGGAATCCATTTTAGAACAAGTGGGCCAGGCCCAACTTATTTCTGCTGGTGGGCAAACCAAATTTGTCAAAACCCACGTTAGAAATTTGGCAATATGGGAGGTAAACCCCAACTTCACCCATCCCCTGTTTCTTGTACCCAAAACAGAGGCTATGATTTTTTGCAACCCAACCAGTGACCTTCCACCGCCTGAACCACCAGATGAAAATCATTGCATGGAGACTGACCCGATATCAAGATGTCCCATTCAGATGGAGAAGATTAAGTGGGACACACTTGTGAGTGGGTGGAGTAAGATGTTTTATTTTGGGATGGAAGTCATGGGCAACATTGGAGGACACCACCATAATTCGGGTACAGCACTAATTAAGGTATGGGAAAATGTATACGGGTTGCAAATTGTAGATGAGGCAAATTCTGATGCATATAATAATGGACAATTGGAATCTGAATTAATGACCACTTCCATGAGTGGGAGACAGGATAGTTTTATTAACCTCGGAGTTATGGGATTGGCAACTTATTTGCGGAATTCAAATTTCGGTGCTGTTGGTGATGATGTGTACGAACCAACTCTAATACAATTTGCAAATGTTGGTGGCTTGATTGGAAATTCTCCAGCAGAAGTGAGTAAAGATGTTGGTGTTCTCGGAATTCGGGTTGCGAATGAAGCTCAAGTAGAGAACGCTTTATATGGGGAATATGGTGTTGTTTCAGCTCTTTCTCCAGGTGCATCTATAGTTCTTTTTTCTACTGTCTCGCTGGAATATGTGAGTCAGCTAGAGCACAGATTGCATAAGGAAGGGATTGACGATGTTGTCAAGAGTGATGGTTTAGTCTTAGTAGTCTCAAGAGTGTTGTTGCTCCCTGTAGAATCTCCAGCTCGAGAATTTTGTGATTTTGGGATGACAACCGGGAGTTTGAAGCTTAAGAAAGCTGCTGTTATTTTCAAAAAGCTGAATATTAGAAAAATTATAAAAACTGGAATGATGAAAGGAACAAGCACTTTGTTGAGGCAAGATGGGTTAAGAGGTAACTCAAAAATCAAGTTCAGGATCAAGGAATGGGACTTTCAGCCATCATACTCTAAGCAATGGGATCCTGGGGGAGATTTCTTTACTACATGCACTACTTGGTTCTTATGCTTCAAGCAGTGGGATCCTGGGAAGACCTTTTGTGCTGGCTGCCTTCCATACTTTCACCTTGAGGACAAGGTGAATTTTGAAGGAGGGGGTATTGATACGAACCACCATGTGGCTGAACCGGTAAAGGCCCAACTGCCACTAAAACCACTAAGGTGCATGTGAGGACACACAAGAAGAGGGTAGCACCGGATAAAAGCCCAAATAACTAATTGGCTGAGTGGGAGGAGAGAGAGAAGAGAGACACGGGTAGGAGGGGATTAGGGTATATAGTAGGATGAGTATAGAGAGGAAAGTAGGCTGGAATTGGGATTAGGTCTTTTGGGAGAGAATTGGGCACTCTCTAACTTGCCCAACTTTGTGGTCTCTTTCTTTCGTCTCTTGTTATTCTCAGATTGTGTAACCCACTGTTACTGATTTGAGAGTGATAAATAATACATTTTATTCCCTATTTCTCTGTTCTCATATCTTGGTCCCTATCAGAAAGTCTACGATCCCTTCGAACTATGAAGATTGCTGGATGTGAAGGATTGAGTTCCTTGCCAGAAGGTATTCGAGACCTCACTTCACTTGAGGTTTTGACTATTGAGTTTTGCCCAGCATTAGAGGAGCGATGTAAGGAGGGAACAGGGGAGGACTGGGACAAGATAGCTCACATTCCAAAATTACAGATTAAGTAGAATGAAGAAGCATAAACTTTTGAAGGGCGCATTGATTCAACTTGTTCATTCTTATGTTTTCCACCACACCATCGTTCTTCCCTTTGTTTGTTGCTCCTTCTCATTTACCATATTTCCACCCAGTCCGGTAGGCTCTCTTCCCCCACCCCCAACCCTTTATTCTATTGCGTTAATTTCTTATTGTGCACTAACAAACTCCTTGTACTGCGTTTGCAATATATGGCACTCTTGGGTCTCGTCTCTTCACTCTGTAAGTGTTCCATTTGATCTGAGTTGTTGGTTTTACATTCAATACAATATGCCAAAGAATATAGAATCATTTGTTTATGACTCTAAGGTCATGTTTATTCTAAGGGTTGAGACGCTTCTAACAAACATAGTTAATGGTTTTGATTTGTATGAATCTTCTAAATTATGCTTTTTGATTGTTATACCCGCAACCTTTTGATTAAGCAACATGTCTGTGGAAACTGGAAAGAGATTTAGCAAAATTTCCTTGGTGAATGTTACGATTCTTCATTCCCTAATTGCAGCCTCATGCAATTGCGGTGGTTGAGATATTGATATTGACGCCTATCACGATCCTACTGAATTCTCCTATGCCTCTTCCAAACTAAAGAGTCCCCTATCTATAGACTTCTGAGAAAAACGAAAATTACAATATACCCATTAAAAAGATGCATAAAGCATCTTGGTCTTCTAATTTTGATCTTTTCAAGTAAGTCAGATATAATCTTCAACAAATTCTATATTTCTACATATTGGAGTAATAGTTCCTTCAAAATTTCAGAATCCTAATAATCTAATTTTTGTACGAAATAATTTTAATTTTCTTTCGGATAGAACTAATCTATTTTCCTTTAGTACTTTTATAATTACATTCTTTGATTATTATTTTTTATAAAAAAAATAGATTAGGGGAGGCACGTCCATGTGCAAAGTCAGGGAGAACTCCAATCTCAGCGATAATTTATAATAGAATTTACGTATATCCTACTATCGGAGGAATTAAAAATTTGAACCCAAGTCACACTTAGTGCAAGCGAAAGGTCTAATTATCTATGCCAACCCCGTTGGCATCTTCAATTAATTGAATTTGAAAATACTGCAATTATAAATCAAACTTTGAGAATATAGTAGAATTATCTACTCTTCCTACTAAATCTATTTTATTCGGGATTGAGTATCAAATCCATTTTAAAACTTATATTTGATTTAATTCTTTGATCTTGGTTGGTTGTAAAAAACTCAAAGTTTACTTCTCTTCCAAAGGCTTTTTAAACAAATGGCCTCATAAGAGACTGAAAAAGGATATAATAATATCAAAAAATGTGTTCCTAGTATAACTTTTTTCATGAATATTTTTAACTGATAAAAATGAATATTTTTACATATCGCTTGTCTATAGCCGTTCTAAGTTTGCTGGAAGGACTTGAGGCACCATTTGGCTTTCAATGCTCATATAGAATTAGGAACATGTACATGACGAACAACTAATGATTCTGAGACCTGAGCTCTTCGTAATGCAATATTTCTCCTTTGATATTCAATTCTGAATAATATAGCAAGAAAAATCAAATAAACGGATTTTAATTATTTTTTAATGCTACTACCATGAGTTCAAAGTCGCATAATCAAACCTCTTACAAATGCTTTGCAAATGCAAGACAAGGCTGAAAACAATAGACCCACAATTAGTCCAACTCTTCTCCCTGGATTCTACCAATGGTAAGTTTATAGGATCATGTTGCACTAAACACTACCAAGGCCATGCAGCAGGACACCCACATTTCTCCACATCAAGCATTGATTGTCCAAGCTACACAGCAGAAGGATACGAGATAATGATTTACAGAGAGGGACATGAATGTGACATTGTAACTTTCACAAGAAACACAGCCGCATAGGACAATGTCACAGTGGTCCACCAGACGCACATTGCAAGTTAGCATGATATTGCTCTTTCTTCAGTTAAAAAGTACAAAAAAATGTATTCATAAGAGAACCATATATTTTTGTGTTCCCTTCAAAATATCAGAAAACCCTGCCATATAATACAAATTCATCCCTACCATTCACACCTGCTTACTTTACTGGAGTTTCTGAAACAAGACAAAGTGATAAGATGATGATGCAGATTTGAATAAAATATGATGGGGCCAATCCCCCCATCCCCATTTTCTTTCCACCCAAACCAAAAGAGGCCGAAAAATAAAATCTTTACATCTCTCTTCCAACATAAAAGCTGAGCTCGCATTTGGGACGATTACCCATCCCAAAATTTTACTAAATAACAGCAAATCTGAAAGAAATTGCCCCAACACAACTGCAGTTGATTGATGAGCCTGATTTGATGGGGAGAATTCGGAAACAGACCCCGTTATGTTACTCACAATTTCAATAAAATATTTTGGTGTAACATGTGGCAGAGCCCTATATATTCCACAGAATCATCGTAATGTATACAACTATATATATATATATTAATATTAATTAATTACATTTGCAAACAGCGTTACAATGACTGAAATAACGGTTGATACACAACAAATTCAGTTACCAGTGCAGGTGTAGTTGGAAGAGAGGCACCAATGTATGTGTTTCTTCATCGTTCTTTTTCCCTGTGGCTTTGGTTGAGTGAATGGTGAGAAAACACAAGTAACAGGCTGGCTGTGTTAAAAATGATGCGGAAATTCACCTCACTGGAATATACGATGTTGTAAGGCATGCTATGTGAGATATAACTTCACTAGCTTTAGTTGAACGACGTCAAAAATCATACCTCGAGTTCCACTTCGAATTGGAAGCATTATAGACAACTCTTAACGTTTCAGGAACCGGTCTGCAATGGGAGAAGTGACTGTTGCCTGCCTTCTATAAAAATTGCAAGCTCTGTTGGTGCAACCACCAATCTTAACCACTTCTGTAGCTCTTCACCCTCTACTTTCTCTTTTTCTAAAGAATACACAGTAAAGAACTATTAAAACAGCATGGTTTAGCGAACAGAGAGTGGTTCAACATCATCAATATCTATACATACAGAGTTGCAGAAGCATACAACATTGACATCCCATGTTCACTAAAGTCTCTTCACATGATCATTTGATTATATCGAACTACAGTATTTAGGGTGGACTAAAGTTGTAATCTAATTCATCTATGCAAATTTCAATTGGTGGCGTGAAAGTGAAACAGTATATATAAGTAACAAAAAGAAACAAGCATGCATGAAAGCACCTAGAAAGTTATTGTCTTTTAAAGTTAACCAAATGATTTTAACACATTCCCCTAGAACCATAATGTGAATCTTTATGGTGAAGGATAGACTGTCTTTTCAAACATTTGGATTTGGCTTGCTTATGTTATAAGAACAAATCCTCTCTTATGAAAGGAAAGATAACACAAGGAAAATGCAATCCAAAATACATAAAATGATAAAAACAAAACAGAGAAAACTCTAACACCCTGCTATATAAAATACAGAAAGTACAGTCACCTTCCAAATGAGCACCAAGACCCTCCAAAACAGTAGGATTAGCCCGCACAATGGAAAGTGATACATCCATCGCGGACTGCAGTAATGCTCTCACCTCTCTTTGAACAAGATCAACAAGTTGTCCCTGTTGTTTTTATCTCAAAATCAGCATTAGAAAAATATTAATAGGAAGAAAAAAATAAGTCAATGAAGTATTGGACCTGATCCCTTCCCCAAGGAACTGATCCGCCAGACTCGTCAATTCCACAATTACAAAGAGTGGCAATTGACACGGGGCCTATTGTCTGATTAAGACCATATTCAGCAATAGCTTTGTATGCCATGTCAGTTGCTCGTCGTATGTCGTCAAGCGCACCTGTTGACACACGACCAGAATAAACAACTTCTTCTGCTGCACGTCCTCCAAGAAGGGTCACCAGGCGGCCACGCAACTCATCAATGAAAAGCAAGTATCTGTCCTCATTTGTTGGAGGAATGTATGTAAAGCCCAAGGCCCCTCCTGTCCTAGGCAATATGCTTAGTTTCTGATAACACACAAAAGATAGTAAGGCACTGAAATATGCCTAAAAGAATTTCTTACTACACAGATGAGCAGCATAACAATGATTTCCAATACATAACTTATCAATGGAAAATCTACAAGTAGGCTACAATTTCCAAAATGAAATTTGTGTAAGTATTCATTAACTAATAAAATGAGTGTGGGTCTAGTGTCATTTCTATTTACCATTTGCCACTAGCTTCAACAAACATCTGTAATTTTCCAAAATACCATTCATTAAATAAAGAGTAAACTCTTCAAAAAGACCCTCAAAAGATTAGAGTGTTACTGCACTTGTCTTATAGAGAATTTTGTCACCAAATTAGTGAATCAAAGATACAAAAAAAAAATAACAAATTTGTGTCGCCACTTTAATCCTTTGTAGGGACACAAACAATGACATTTTAGATCTTTAAGGGAATAAATTATTGACAAATTTTTTTGGAGACTTTGCTCTAATTTCCCACCATAAAAGAAGAGAAATGAATAAAAAAAAATAAAAGACATCCCCCTCATTCCACACCCTAAAGTAAAAAGAAAACTGAAATAAAATATTTTTTGTCCCAAGTCATTAAACTAAGAATCTCATAATCAGAGTCTATGTGATAAATTTTGAACATAATTATAGTTTAAACAGTGATAATTCCATAAAAATCAAGTAGGTCTGTAGGTGGTAAAAGAAAAATCGGCATATTTGTAATGGCAACAGCATATCCAAATAGCTAAGAAATCAATACATCATCTTTCATGGTCTACCTCAACACGTGGCTGTCCAGGAAGAAGATTTGCAACAGCAGTGCCTACTACAGCATGACCAGCTTCGTGTCGTGCAACTACAGCCTTCTCATTTCCTTTCAACTTGGCAGTTTTCTTTTCTATGCCCTGAAACAAGTAATTTGGTCATTTTATTCACAATAGGTAAAGTACGTCACATTTGTAGAACTAAAATAGAACCAAATTGCAGGTATAAATTATGAGTGTGCATCCACCGCGAGAGGTTGTGGATGAATCATGAAATAATATTCTCCACAAAATCTGACTTACAGCTATTGATCTTTCCACAGCTTGGATGAAATCAATTTTCTCCACAACAACTTTGTTCAGTCTTCCGGCCAATAAAGCAGCCTCGTTTACTAGGTTTGCAAGATCCGCTCTTCAACAATGTGTACCATGTGTCAGATCAAAATTCCAAACTTCTCAACGTATTTAAAGAGGAAAAAAGAGTATGGAGAAAATAGCACAATTACCCTGTGAAACCAGTAGTCATAGAAGCAATGTCACCAAGGTGAACATCCTTGGCCAAAGGAAGTTCTTTCTTGGAAACATGAACTCTCAGGATGGATTCTCTTCCAATCCTATCAGGTGTTTCCACCTAAGGAGAAAACGAGGGACTTTTGTTAAGGTTATACAAAGTTGAGTATTTTTTATATTGCTATAAAAACCAAAGGAGGTAATGCTTTAAAACTAGAATCCAGACCATAACTACTCGATCAAATCTTCCTGGTCGACGAAGTGCAGGGTCTAAGACATCTGCACGATTAGTTGCCCCAAGAACAATCACTGCTGAACTGCTGTCAAAACCATCCATCTCCTGCAATGTGGTTTTAACACATTAGCCTCATTGTGACATAATCCGCCCCCCAAATATTCACAAGAAATAAATAACAAACAAGGAATACTAACAGTGAGCAACTGGTTCAGGGTTTGTTCTCGTTCATCATTGCTTACAATACGAAATTTACCATCACGACTTTTAGCCACAGCATCTATCTGCATACCAAAATAAGGTTTAATCGGTTGAATATTAAATAGTAAATATCAAATTAAACTTCCTACACAACAAAAGAATGCATATTCTTACCTCGTCAATAAATATTATGGATGGTGCTTCCTTCTTTGCCCTTGCAAAGAGATCTCTCACACGGGAAGCACCCATACCAACATACAACTCTACAAACTCACTAGCGGAACAGCTTATAAATGGCACATCCGCTTCCCCAGCCACAGCCTTTGCTAGTAAAGTCTTACCTGTCCCCGGAAGACCTACCTGTAAGACAAACCAACAGATATTTACTACCTACGCGTTACACTAATTGAGTATATGAATAAACGTAACTTAGGCATACATATCCCGCATATAAAGTACAAGTGCAAACATGCAGGAGAGGTGTTAGTGAAAAGCAATCAAATATTTATTCCTAGAACTACCAGTTCAATGAAACGCAATAGTGATCCAGTATTTTGCAAGATAATACTTATATAAATAAAAGAAAGCACAGTTGATATAATACAGTAGAAAAATGTTGGATTTTAACCTAAAATATTCCCAAGGGACATTTCCCATATTTGACCCATATCCCAAGTAAATATTCTCAATTACAATGTGTTTGCTGGTAGAACATCATGAGTTTTCATACTGGGTTCATGAGGTCATATCAGATATCTCTGCCTATGACTCACCAAGAGAACACCTCGAGGAGGACGAGCTCCAAGTCGTACATATCTATCTGGGTTTCGAAGAAATTCCTGGCAAGTGAGCATCATCACAACCAAAATTACTTCCCTATATCACCAGAAAAAATCTGAATGAAAATAGAAGGTTAACTATAGAATGAAAAGCCTCATTTACAAGTGACGAAAATGAGCTGAAGAAAGTCCAGCCTACCACAATCTCTTCTAGCTCCTCCTTTGCTTCGTCAACACCAGCAACATCAGCAAAAGTGATTGTTTCACCTTTTTCAGATGATTTTGTACCAGCAGATATTCCTGATTTGCGGTTCCTAATCTGACCAGCAGTATGCTACCATAGCATATGAATACTAATAAAACATTGTTTCAAAGGTGTAGGAAACATAAGTTGGGTAGGCCTAAGAAACTCAAGAGGAAGAAATCAAACTGACCTGAGAAAAGCTTACAGGGAATCGATGGAGAAGCCCTGCAAGTACAGCAACATAAAACAGGGCTATCTGCGAATATGAGAAATGAAGTCACCATGTTGCACGATATACTGTCAACTCCACAACCAGGGAAATTTATAATGAACGGGAATGGGAAGTTAAACATCTTTAACAACTGATACATTTTAGCACACACAGAGAAGCAATATAACAGTAAACGAGACACTTATCTGTAATTGATGCAAACCACAAGCACCAAAAACACAATATAACAGTAATATAGAGAAGAACAAAGAAGAATGAAGAAATGAGTAGTGAATATTATTTATGAAAAAGGGAAAAGATGCAGTAGGATAATCCCTACTACCCCAGAGCTAAGCTCAGTATCAGAGAATGGTGTATTCTCTGCCCTCACAAAATGCTTCACTCACCATGATGATTTTCTCCCTCAACCACATCCCCTATAACAGAAATGCAGAACCGCACCTCGCACTCCTGTTCTCTCTCCTCCAGCTCAACATTCCTATTCTACCCTTCTCCTTCTCTCATACACTCTCCCACTTTGGGCCTCTCATTTACTAAGCCCGTGTCACTCACTAAGGGCCTATCAGAATCAAAGAACCACAACTCTTATTTCTCTTTTAGGTCTCAGAAAGTTTCCTCTAAAGTCTAAACAACGAAAAGTGAATCACCAACATAGTCCTGAAATTGTAGGGCACTATCATTCTAATCCCCAAAATTATTAATAGTATAAAATTAGTCCTTGAAATCGAAAATCTTCAATCATATTAGTCCCTATCGGATAATTCCAGGGATTAAATTGACTGACCTAAAAGGGGACTAATGTGATCAATAATTTTCAATTTCAATCACTAATTTGAAATATTAATAATTCCAGGAACTAAATTGATGGCTCCTCACAATTTCAGGGACGATTTTATTGATTCACTCAATAATTTATCTGCACATTAAACCTCAAACCACTAGCCTCCTCCCAAGATCAACCTCCTCATAATATCTTAACTAAATTCAGCTGAGGTATAAGCCATAATGGCATAATAACTTATCATTTGAGTTTCCAGCAGCACCACCACAAAATCACATAACATAAGCCTTGAATAATAATAATAATAATAATAATAATAATAATAATAATAATCACACAATTTTCACAACTTGCTTACCAGAGCAGAGTTGAAGAATCCACCAGAACGCTTATCCGGGGACCCAAACTCAACCTCATTCTCAAGCATCTTTACATAAGGGGTTCTTATATCACTAGGCCTCGTGGTAGTATAAACAATCCTCTTTGTTGTTGGAGCAACACTCTTAACCAACGACGACTCTGTCTCCTGCAACCTAGTAGTAGTACCGCTATTATCACCCCCCTCCACGTCAGACTTCAACTTGAACATGATGTGGACCCCATCAACCTCAACCTTGTGCACCTGGTCACTATTGATCTTACTAAGGAACTCACTGTACGGAACGCTAACAAACGACGTGGTAGCCCTTGGTTCGGAGCCAGGTAAGGGAATCCCGGGCCTAAGCAACCGCATAACGAAAACCACAATCCCCAATTGAAGAAGCAAAACACCAACTTCCTGAGCCTGAACTATTGGTTGCCACCTCCACTTCCCCAACAACCACCCCCACCACCCACCCTTCCCTTGCTGCTTTTCCCTCCTCCGGTTCGAACCGGACGAACCCGGTTCTACCCCTTTCCCCTCCTCACTCTTCTCGCCGGAATCGCTCTCCTGGCCGCCGGTTGCCGCACTTCCACAACCACCACCGTTTCTCGCCCCATCGTTGTTCAGCTTCAACCCTCCCCACAAATCGAACCTTCTAGAATCCCTTAGGAAGCTCGCGTGCCTAAGAACCCTAACGGGAACCGAATTGGGAACAACGAAACGACGCGCGTTCTGTTTTCTCCAGTGGTGGTGGAAATTGGATTTGGCGGAGTATGAATGGAGGTAGATTTTTGTGTGCGTTAAGGGAGGTAGATAATAATCCAACGACGACATTGAAATTGAAAAGAGGATAAAGAGAAAGACCCACAGAAGAAAAAATCAAAACTTTGAATATCTTCTTCGCGTTCGCGTGCATGCGCGAGGCGTTTGCGTATATATATAGGTGAGCTTTGAAGATAATCTTCTTTTTCGTTTCTCAAGTGTACCAATGGTTGCAAGAGAGAGAAAAGAGACAAGGTGACCCGACATAAGTGTTGGCCGTTGGATTAAAAAGGAGGTCGAGATCTCAACCGTTGATGTATTTTTTTCATTTGTGTAATTTGTGTTCTGTTGTTTGTTGTGGATTTGATTTGATTTGGTTTGTTCGTGCTACTGGTTGAGGTTGTGTGCAGGGGAGGGTTCCGGTGTGGTGCGACACAGGGGAGCACATTTCGCCGGGGGGTGGAATGGAATTGACACGTGTCGGGTAATGAGAGGTGGAGGATGGGGCCTCCGTATGATTTATGCGGCGTTTCCTTGTGCAAATCAGCTTGGGAGGGGAAAACATGTGATAGAGAGGGCCACAGGGATTCGGATTTGCTGCTGTTGTTAAATCACGTTGTTGCTGCTGTTAAAATAACGGTAACCATTCGATTTATTCAACCATCTATATCATAGAAATCCACGTTTTCTTACCATAGGCATGCGGCACAAGAAACAACCACTCCAATAAATAAATTATAAATTATTAAAAACAAAAAGAACCTCTCACTTTTTTTTTTATGTAAGAACCTCTCTCTCTTTGCTCGCTGTCATTTACCACTTCAAACTTCAAACTTCAAGCTGTTGGAATGGACATCCATGGGTGAGGGGATCGATCCCCCACCCAACCCCCAAGCCCTCCCCCCCCCCCCAAAATGTAGACAAAAAAAAGATATGATTACAATTTGCAAACACAACACATTAAAAAATTTAAAAAATACAACACATTAAAAATTGCATAAAGGGAAAGCGGTGGTAGTTCGTCGACGACAATGGGTAGCTACTCGCAGTCTCGGTGCGACGGCCGCTCATGTGGTGGAGGTGGTTGCATCGATGGACATGACGGTGGAAAGCTGCTTGAATGTGGAGGTGATTGCATAGAGGGGGACACCGTGGTGGTTCGTCGACGACGGTGGGAAGCTCCCCCTCCCCCTCCCCAACAACACCCTCTCAAGTCTCAGCCACCTTCCTCCTTGCCACCATCCGCTTCCCCATCTTCTCCGGCCGCACCCAAGTTGTCACCGGCCTCCTCCTCGGCGCTCTCGTCAGACCGGCCAGCCATCTTCAAAAGAGAGAGAGAGAGAGAGAGAGGCCAACGAGGTTCTTTTTGTTTTTATTTATTACATTATTATATATTGGAGTGGTTCTTTTCTTGTGCCACATGCCTATGGTAAGAAAACGTGAGTTGCTATAATATAGATGGTTGGATGAATCCAATGGTCCCTGTTTTATGACAGCAACAACAGTGTGATTTTGCAGCAGCAGCAAATCCAAATCCGGGCCACAGGGAGTAATGGCACACTTGTTGAAATAACCATCATAAAATAAAAATGTTAAAATGTATAGTTATGTATGTATTTATTTATTGTTTTTATTGGTGGTACTCATTTTTAATTGTGGAAATTTATTTTTTTTAATAATTAAATACATTATGTTTTTTCAGATATGATAAATATTTTTAGTTTGATTCTTATACTTCGTAATAAGCGCATTCAATTTTAGAATATTATAATAAAAATAAAATAACGTGCTGGGAGGATGACATTGGTAATGATGGTATACATATAGGACTAAATAATAAAAATATATTTGTTTAAGTATAGTGTCAAATGAGTAATAGTCATTGCATCGATCTGCTATGGGTGAGGATAACATTATTAATTATTGTATATGTATAGACTAAAATAAAAAATGACTAAACTCAAAAAATAAAATAAATGAGTATAGTGATGAAGTAATAGTAGTCGCCGCATCAATGTATGGCTGTAGCGAAAAAATAAGTAAGAGTTTGTGCATGGTTTTGACTTGAGCGGATATGGTAAAAAAGTTAGTGCATGATTCTTTCCTTTAAAACTCACACTTTGGTTTTAGTTAGAAAATTGCCAAAATAAAAGAGCAAGTGATAGAGAAGATAACACAAGCAATTTATCTAGGTTCACCAGCTACGTCCAATTTTTTCAACCTGAAAGAATTTTTCACTATATATACAATCAATTATTACAATAGTACAACCGTTTTTCACTCGAACCCAAGATGCAACTGCAATCAATTTACTATGCGCCTTCTTTATATTAAACCTGATATAGAAACTTTAGCCCTTCACTCAGGCTCAGACGCAACTATTGTCCACTTGATTACACGCCCAACATATACCTATCCCCGATATATATATTGTATACCAATTGCTCTTCACTCAAACAATGATGCAATTGTAATCCAAGTGATCACACGTCCAAACGAAATTGCAATCCTCTTGACTATGCACATCTTTTTATACCAAACTGGTATAAGAAATTCCACTAAGGCCCTGTTTGGATAACAAGCTTATCTACTGCCTATGGCATAAGTTGCATAAGCTATTTTTATAATCGAAGAAAAATTATAGTGAAACTTATTTTATATAAGCCATAAGCTGTTTTGATAAGCTATCCTGAGTAGCTTATAAAAAATAAGCCCAAAACAGCTTATGAATCAGTCATAAGCTGTGTTCATAAGCTCTGTATAAGCCAATCCAAACAGGCCCTAACTATTATTTCCTCTAGCTTCTACGGGCTTTCACAATCAACTTTTATAAAGTTTGAAATGAATACAACAACACTTCTGACTGTAGTTAACAAGATGAAACACAAGAAGGGGGGTTGAATTGTGTTTCTAAGCTTTTAAAAACTTTTCGCAATGATGGACGCTAGCTTGTGAAAAACGTTGGACGCACAGCTTATTTCAAATATTGGACGCACAGTGTTTTTCTAAAATGTTGGACGCACAGAGTGCTAAAACATTGGACGCACAGAGTGCTAAAGTATTGGACGCACAGAGTGCTAAAACACTGGACGCACAAAATTGTGAAATATTGGACGCACAAAAGATTGGACGCTGAGGCTTCCACTTAGTTTAAAACTTGTTTTCTTTGTGCGATTTAAAGTGTATGAAAAACTTGTTGAATAAAAATCAATTCAATCCCCACTGTTAGAATAAGCACAGATATAATAAGAGATAAGGGAAGGAAGAAATAACACAAGTTTTTATCCTGGTTCACCCTTTCCTAAGAGCTACGTCCAGTCCCCTCAAACTAGAGAGATTTCACTATCAAACCAGATAGGTACAAGTATTCTTTGCACGCAGCCTCTGCAGGCTATAACCCAAGTATTCTTTGCACGCAGCCTCTCCAGGCTAAAACCCAAGTATTCTTTACACACAGCCTCTCCAGGCTAAATCCCAAGTATTCTTTGCTCACAGCCTCTTCAGGCTAAACAACTCAGCAGAGTGTTTTTGATTCAAGTGCTGTCTAACTCACACAAGTGAGGATATGAAAACTAAAGCACTTCGAGAGTTAAGCAAACTCTCTTTTACAAGAAGATAGAAAATATACAAGACTTTCTATACAGAGTATAACAAATTGCACAGCAGTTCAGCTCTTTCTTTTTCTTTTTCCAGTCTCTTGTATTCTTCTTCTTGTTCAGGGTATATATAGGCTTTGATGAAGCTTCAGACTTGTTCTTCGAATAGCTCAGCTTCAGCCTTCATTAATATTACCGTTTTCTAATAGCATTAAATGTTATTTTCCCGTTGCTCTGAGGAGATCCACTTCAGTGTGCATGTCTGCGTTTCTTTCTCCTAAACAGAAGCAACATGTACTCAAAGTCTCAATTGTACAGTGGTTAATAGTAATATATTATTGAGACAGAGAGAATACATTGTGTAAAGTAGAAAGATGTGTTCAGAGATATACAGAGTAGATAAAAGTACATTCTCTCCCTTAGTACACTTTCCACAGTGCTTTATGCTTTTCATTTAATGTACGTTCAAAAACGTTGACAATGGTTGTACAAAAAAGCATTGCATACAGCTATTTATTTCAAATCATTTGCTCAATAAATATGTTCCATATTAAATGCATGAGCAATAAATAACAAGTAATGGACTCTGCGTTTTGGACGCAGCATATGGAATTTATTGGACGCAGCATGTAGAATAAAGTTGGACTTTCAGTCCTTTTAGCAAATGGACGCATACCTTGTACTTACCATTTGCACACGATATTCATTCATCCATTGGACGCATCCTCATGCTTACCATTTTGTTCCATTGGATGCAAGGCAGTATTGGAATGAATTGCCCCATGCTGATCATTGGACTTTTGCCATTGCCATTCTGATCCATTGGACGCAGGGAAGTATTTGTTGGACTTTTGTCAATTCTGCTTCATTGGACGCAGAACAGTTGACTGTTGGATTTTTCCCATTCTGTTCCATTGGACGCAGAGCAGTTGATTGTTGGCCTTTTCTAATTCTGTTCCATTGGACGCAGAAGCAGTTGATTGTTGTACTTTTGTTCTTCTGCTTCATTGGACGCAGAGCAGTTGATTGATGTACCTTTGTCAATCTGCTTCATTGGACTTTTCCATTCTGCATCATTTGAAATCATTGGACGCAGGCAATGTTGTGCATATTGTCTTATGCTGATCATTGGACTTTTGTAATTCTGTTTCATTTCACTCTCCATAGTTGACTGATGGACTTTTGCCATTGTGCTCTATTGGACGCAGAGTGGTACTGTCTGTATTGGACATTGGACGCAGAAGCGTATTGCCTTATACTGAACATTGGACGATGAACAGTATTTGCCTTATACTGATTTATTGGACGCAGAACATCATTGCCTCATATTGTTTATTGGACGCAGAGAATCATTGGACGCATGGTCTCATATTGATTATTGGACGCATAGCTCTCAGAGTCCATTGAATAATTCTTATCCGAGGTCAAGTATCAGTAACATTGGACGCATCACTCTTGGTGTCCATATATGTGCCAGTGCCAATATTGGACGATGACTTTAACATTGGACGCAAGGCTTCTTAGACTTTGTATATGAGCCAATGTCATGATGAACTAATTATTGGACGCAGACTGCAACATCCTTCAATAAACTTAGTTAGGTAGCTTTGTTATACATTGTAAAAGCTTAATACATTTTGTTTATCCTTTGTAAAAATCTTAATACATTTTGTTATCATCAAAACCATAAAATCACTTAGCGAGTTTTTGTATTAAAAATACCTTTAACCAATTTGGTTCCAACACTGACCAACTCACACATTGAGGATAATAAATGAAGATCAATTGTTGGTAGCTTTAATGCTAATAAATCCCAACATGCATGTGAAGATATAACCTCAAATGCAGGGACGGATTCAGAAATTATCCTAGAGGGGGGCCGAAATTTTTTTTAATGATAAATATTAAATCATAATAGTCAAATATATTATACTATTTATCATATTGAAAATATTATAATATATATTTTAGATTTAATTAGATTTTTCCTTTTTTGAAATATGGTTTTTTAATAAGTTTTAGATTTTGTATTTTTTTTTAAAAAATAGATAAAATATTTGCTATTGTTGTAGATTTTTATCCTTTATGTTCTATTCTATTTTTAATCAAGTTAATGTAATCTCAATAAATTTGGTGGCAATTTAGATTAGATGTTAGTCAAATATATGCTAATAATATAATAATGTCAAATCTATCACAAAACAATATAATAATGTCAAACTAAATGTAAATTAGTAAAATGGAGGGAATATAAACGAAACATAGCAAGCAACAGTGTATTGGTTTTGCGGGACTGTATGACACGAGATGGAGATCAAGCCTGTGCTGTGCTATTTTAGGAATTTTTTTTAAAGCACTACAAAACACACACACACACAGATATATATATATATATATATATATATATATACCTTTAAAAATATAAAGGATGAGGGAATTTTTTTTATCAAAAAATAATATATAAAGGATGAGGGAAGGGAGGACCGAGGTCCACCTTTGCCCCCCTTGCATTTGTCTCTGCTCAAATGATTGAACTAGCCTTTAATGTTTCTTCAAAGAATGTTTTCCTCATGAATAAATGAAAGAATAAGGCCCTATTTGGCATAATAGCTTATTCTACAGTTTATGACATAAGTTGTATAAACTATTTTTATAATCGAAGAAAAAATATGGTAAAACTTATTTCATATAAGCTATAAGTTGTTTTGATAAGCTATCATGGGTAGCTTATGAAAAATAAGCTCAAAACAGCTTATAAATTAGTCATAAGTTGTGTTCATAAGTTCTGCATAAGTCATCCAAACAGACCCTAAGTGAATCAAGGTGTTGAGAGCTTTTCCTGAATTGTTAAGGCAGTTAGAATAGTCAACCTTCTCTTCTTTATTCTTCCTCTTTATATAACCTTCAAATTAAATACTGTTATGAGATATAAAATAAAATTTTCATTGTGAAATGACATTAAATGTTATATTCATTCTACTTGTCCTCTTGTACAATAGCCAAGTTGCTCCTTTTCAAAAATTGTACTTTAAAATAGATTTTTCGAGCAAATACTTTTTTTTTTTTGGCTGAAAGGAAGTATATTTTCTCTCTTAGAAAACCTTCCTTGTCCAATTTGGGGTTGGTACCTTTTTTGAAATTCGAGATTTGACTTTCTTGTGGAGGGTCTTTATCCACTGGTTAAAGAGCCAAAGGGAATACGCCGCACCTAAAATCATCCCAAGCGCTGCTAATGGCCTCCCAGCTGGGGGGCGGACCGAATCAGAGTTTCCTTAGGCTTCTTCATTGTACAACTTTATATAATCTCTTTTCGAAAATTTGCTTTATTTTTCGTTGATTTAAAGAGATTTTCCTTCAATTGTGAGCATACTTTAATCCTTTCTCATGTTGATACTTCATTTCCTCACTTGTTGACTTCCACGACGTCATTCACAAGACATTGCTTGTAAGATGCAATGATTTGTGTCTGGTTAGCTTGTACAAATTTGTTTCTTGACACTTGCATGTGGTTTTTATGTCTTATTGTCTACTTGATTCTCTCTGTCTTCAACTCATAAGACACATATCTTCTTTTCTCAATGTGTCTCTCACGTGCTTTCTTCTTGATACAAGACGTACTTGTATGAGCCTTTTACTCATATATTGATCATTTGTAATTTCGTCTGCATACTAAACAGGACATGTCAACAACCAAAATTAGTTGTCCATTTATCTAAGACTTTGTTATCATCAAAACTCACAAAGGGATTTAGACGCTTCATCGTCTTGGTTTTACAACAACTACAATATAATAAATTTAAATATTCATATTTAAATGTATGACGATAGGTATTTTTGAGCGAACTATCATTTTGGTCCTTAAAATTGTAATGCATTGTCCACTTAATCCCTAGATCCAGCAAAATAAAAAAGTCTTTGAATTTGCCTTCCATGTGTCACATTAGTCATTGATGTTACCTTTGCCACTTTGTTAACACTGCTGATTTGGCATGTTAATTAAGTGCCATCTATATTCTACACTACCATGTGGCCTGGGTGAATATTGACCACGGTGATGTGGTAGTTCACGATGACAGATGGCATGGCAGTTCACAGAAGAAACAAGACACATGACTCTGGTGGCATGGGACTTTAGTGAGTTGTAGGAGTGTTTACGAATTGAATTGGATTGGTTTTGAGAGAAAAAAAATCATTTGATCCAATCTCTTCGATTTTGCTCTCTGACTATTTTTTTGGTTTAATTTCAAAATCAAATCAAATTAATTCTGATACGGTCCAATTTATTTTGGTTTGAATTAGGCTTGGCAATGGGGCCCGAACCCGTGGGTACCCATCCGAATCCGTCCTGATTTTGACAGGGAAAACCCGTTTTGACCGGGGTCGGGGACGGGTTCGGGTTTTCCCCGCATTTAAAAGTCGGGGTTGGGGAAACTAATACCCACCCCGAACTCGACCCCAAACCCGCCCCGTACATTTATTACACTTATAAGATAATATTTAATGCATTAATATTATAAAAAATTACATTTTTAATTCTTTATTTCTTCATTATTATTTGTCTAACAAAATATATTAAAAAAATGTCTTAAAAAATAGAGTATTAAATTTCTTTAATTCTATCAAAATTAAAATTCTAAAATAAAAATTTGGATTCTAAAATACTAGGTGCGGGTGCGGGGGCGGGGCGGGGAAACCCGACACCCGCCGGGGGCGGGGATGGGTGTTGATTTTTCAACCCCGACCAAGATTGGGCGCGGGGCGGGGAAACCCGAGCACTATCGGGGGCGGGGACGGGAAATGTAAAACCCGCCCCCACCCCGCCCCGTTGCCATGCCTAGTTTGAATTGGATTATTTTTCAATTTTTTTTAAAAAAGTATACTTTTTTTTAAAATGGACAAAATAAGTTATTACAAATTTAAAATCTTAAAAGTGAAAGAGTGCAAATTTAAAGATGAGTGAACTTTCATTTATTATTATAATATAATAAATGATATATGACATAATGTTGCACATATATGTAAGCTTGAGATAGGATTGTAATATTTTGAATTTCATAATTTTTAAGTCGAATTGAGGGACATTTTATAAGAATATTATTCGATATCGAAAAAAGTAGATTCATAAGAGAGTTATATGAAAATGAGTTAAAGTTAAAATTCTCAGCAGTTAAAAAAGTAATGATATCTTTGCACATTATAATTGAAGACAACCACATTATGCAGTAATCTGATATTGACTTGTGAAACTGTTTTATAATTTTTTTTAATACATTTTGTCCCTTGTTTGCGGGTATTAAGATGGATGAGAAACACAACTGAAGTTCCTAAATTATAGGGTCCTACGAAATTTTTAGCCAAACAAAAAATGTTTCCCAAAAATTACAAGAACTAAATTATTATAGTTCAACGGCTAACCATTTGTTTGGATGCTAGCAGTTGACCATAATTTGGAAGCTAGTTGACCTATTTTCTCTCTGTTATTCCCTTCTTTAGTTTTGTCAATTTTCTGGATGGTTTCTATGGACCCAGTAAAAAAATCACATCAATGCTTGCATTTTCATTTTCCATCATTGATCTTCTGGTTTGTTCTTCAGCTAGAACATCACTTGCATTTGCATATTACCCTTTTAACTGTACCTTCCTATCCAATGCCACATTTCCTTTAAATGTTTCCTCAATGGAGGATTTGTAGCAAATATATATATTGTCAACCCCTTTTGATGATACCATGATTATTTTATAATTACTTGTTGGAATCTAGTAATGGCGAAAATGATCTCCATTTGAGTTTTCCATTGTTGGTTGTGACTTGTGACAAATACATGCAAACAAATATGGGTTTGAATGCAAGGGACATTCAACTTCGTTTGTTCATAGTGCTTCAGGTTTCAATTAAAAATAGCTATACTTTTATGCAAAAGCATCCACGGATTTCGGGTGCTTTGTTAGTCTTCTTCATCATCTATATATTCCTCTCTTATATTTACAACTTGTTGGTTTTCTTGTCCCCATTTCTTGTGTGTACTGCAATTTTTGTTAGAATCTTTTGGAGTTCTGAGCAAAAACATAATACATGTGTGGAGAAAAAGGGAGAGGAGGAAATGGTTGAAGCAAAAAATCCACCAAGGATGCTCAAGAATGGGAAACGTAAAGTGCTTTATAAGTATCCATCACAAAACGCAACAAGCAGAAGGAGAAATTTTACTCGGAAGAAATTGGATGTGTATGGTGATTTAGAAGAAAAAGCTAAGGATCTATCAGCAGTGTTTTGTAATGAATTCACTAAAAAGAATACACATATTAAAGGGTTTGATTTTTTTGAAAAAGAGATAGATTCTTTGGATACCAAGTTGCCAGCAAAAAAACTAATTGAGGCTCCTATAAAGCAAGCATTATTTTCTGAACCTTCAATGCTAGACTTGGTGACATGTGGTGGTCAAGAGAAAATGAAAGAAAATAGGGAGGATGAAATAAAGGCACAAGAGGATAGCAACAAAGCTATAGAATTGAAAGAGGATCATGACCAGAAGAATCTAATGGAGCTTAAGATTTGTGGGATGGAGAGCAACAAAAGGTTGGAGAGTCTTATAGCTAGAAGAAGAGCAAGAAAACTACTGAAATTGCATATTGCCAATGGTCTAATTGATATGAAATCAGTTAACCCAAGCCAAATTGAACCATTGTATGTTACAAGAATCAACCCTTTTGATTCTCCAAGAGAGTTTGAAGGGTTTAATGGTATAGCCATGCCTGGTTCTGCCCCATCTACTTTTAGAAGCCCATTTGATATTCCCTATGATCCTTTTGAGGAGAAACCAAATCTCACTGGGGACAATTTTGATCAAGAATTCATAAGTGACCAGAAGGATATGCCATTAGAACCTAGGAAATACCTTGAAGCCGAAGAGCACAAGTTGGCAAACCTAAGAGTTACAAGGCTTTCAGGTGATAGTCACTTTCTTTTTTGTCCTCGTCCTTATTTTCTCTCCCTCCCTTCTTTAAGTCAATAGCAAAGGGAATTTTGTTGGTTTATATCCATAGTATCCCAAGGAAAAAGGGCTCTTACACTAATTTGTATTCGTCCGGGAGGTCAGTAAAGTCTAGCCATGGATTGTTCCATCACTGGGGATCAAACACGGGTCCTAGCCGAACTCGTCCCTTTAGATGGAGCACATTAACCACTTGTGTCTAACCTCGTGATTATAGCAAAGGAAATAAAAGAGTATAATGTGGATTTGTGGTAAGATTTGATAGAGAAAATTGATTATTTTTTCCTCATGCAGGCAAGGGAAATCATGACATGCCTAAACAATTAATCTCCAAAGAAGGCAGTGAAAGTGAACAAGCTCCCAATCCATCAAATGAAGGAGAGGAAAACACACATAAAGAGGAAGGGAATTGTAAAATTGACATGGCTGACATGAAAGGTGAGGAAGTGAACAATGTTGATGCAACAAATTCCATGCCAGACCATGCAAATGAAAGAAACTTGACTGAAACATTTATGTTTTCAGAGAAGCAGCAGGGACCGAATCCTCAAGAGGGGGTCCTTAATTTTCCAATATCTAGTACTAATGCTACTAACATAAATGATTCTTTGTATGAATCTCTTTCAACTCCAGTTGATAAGAACGAGGAAAACAACATGTACTTTACCAATGGGCACATTCGTCACACCCCATCATGTTCCATGGCTTCTGACTTACAAGTGGAGGTTTCAGAAGTTGGTTCACCAACACTAATGGTTGATGAGAATCATGAGATCATTGATGGGGACATTGATAAAGATGTTAGTGAGCAAGATATTTTAGAGGCAAACAATTGGAGGGACTTTGCTACTTCACCTATTCCTCAACAAAGCATAGATGAAGAAAATGATGCAGGTGATGTGAGTTCTATATCCTCAAGATTTGACATGCCTGATGATACTCCAACTCATGCAGCAATAATGAGCAGTGATATTCAAAACATGTTTGGTAATGTGAGAGAAACTGGTGCACCCCAACAAGCTTCCCATTCTTCAGATGTGTTACAACGTTGGAAGCGGTTGATGAGGTTGATGGATACCCATGTTAATCGTTCACCTCGCGAAATTCTTTCAGAACAAACTGAGGTGAGCCATACTGGTGCTATTTTACAAACAGTGAACATGCATTAATTATTGGATAAATTACACTCTCTTCCACTAAGAGAAACTTAAATTACACAATACTCTCTCCTCTTATTCTCCCTTCTTTGAGATGTAAATATGTGTTGTATTTTAATCTAATCTAACATGAACTATAGTTCATGCTAAGGTGGAATTGTTTCCATATGGTCCACCGATGGAATAGTTTTAGGATAGTTTTCATAACCAAAATGGATTTATTGATAAAAAAAAATCAATGGTTGAAATCAGTTTGAAGAAAAATGATAACACAGACATTTGACCACAAAGAATCCCTATCCCTCCTCATCTTTCCCCACGCAACCATGGAGAGAACTGGCATCAATCAATCGCTCTCTAATCCCATTGAAGCCACATAACAACAAGGCATTCATTCACTCATTATTCATTTTCATTTGTAGTTGGTTCCATTCCATGTGCCTATAGCTAATAGTAGCCAACACAACAACATCTATCTAATATACATGGATGGCAGCAACCCTCCCTTTGGAAACGTACAACCACCACCTCCTCCTCCTCCTATACAAGTCCCTGACACCTCAACAACACTGTCCGGCGAGCATGCCGTGAGGCGATACCGGGGGATCCGTTGCCGGAGCGGGAAATGGGTGTCGGAGATAAGGGAGCCACGTAAAACGAAGCGCATTTGGGTGGGTACCTACCCTACCCCGGAAATGGCTGCTGCTGCCTACGATGTGGCTGCTCTTGCATTGAAAGGCCCTCACACGCCTTTAAACTTTCCCAATTTCATTCACGCTTACCCCATTCCTGCTTCATTGTCACCATCTGATATCCGTGCTGCTGCTGCTGAAGCCGCTACACAATCACAATCACAATCATTGGCGCAACAAAACCCTTGTTGTAGTGGTGTTGAGGGTTCTTCTTCGAGTGGTTGTTGATTTGGCCTCCGGCATCCGATCTCCACAAACACGAGCCCCCCCTCACTCACGGTGAAAACCTATGTCCCCTTCACGCGTCGTCGACACTACCTCGTCGGAGCTCTTCTGCGACATGGCGTTGATGAGCCGCGCGCATGGAGCATCATAGATCTGTGATGGTTGGACTGCTGAAGAAGCCGCAGTTGTTGGCGGAGAGTCGGTGGGTGGCCTTCCGCCATAGATCTGTGAAATCGGAGGAGTGAGAGGTTAGGGTAGGGGTGTGGGTAGAGATTTCATGTGGAAAGATCCTTATGTTATCGCTTTTGCTTTAATTGATCTGAGCCATTAATTTTCTTTTCGTTAGATCTTACAGATATATAAACTATGCCAAAACTATTCCACCCATACATCGCTTAGAAACAATTCCACCGTAGCCTTTACCAACAAACCAGATAAAATGAAGTTTTAAATACCTATATTATCGATTTTATTAAAACTTTGTCTGAAATCTTTATTTTATCTTTTATTGATTTGTAACTAGTAGTAGGAGTACAAAACTATATGTTTAACGGTACTGAGAATAAAAAATAGAAAAAAAAGATGTGCATAAAAAGCTTAACTATTAAAATGGACTAAAGTATAATACATATTGATTTCTCATAAAAGGGGAGGAGAGATTTTAACATAAAAGGGAAGGAAAGTGTAATTTAAGCTTTTATCAAGAAAGGAGAGTGTAATTTTCTCTTAATTATTAATTATTTACAAGGGAAAAACACTTTTCTGAATTCATACTTGAATAAATTAATGTCTTCTTTACTTATCATTTCATTTCCTTATTTTCTTCCATGGAAGGTAATAATAACCAGTGAGGTTAAGAATTTTTTTTTTGTTTTCAAAATTCTTCTTATTCAACAGATAGAGAATGAGAATTTAATGGATAAATCACAAGTTATCAATGATGTGAATAACTCAGCAGCCACTGAGCAAGACAACACACAGGACTTAAGGAGTAATGAAGAGCTTAGTGCATCAACTCTGACACAGGAAGTAGCTGATGAAGTCTCAATCAACTCAAGTAATTCATCATCTTCACCAAGGTCTGTATTGCCATCACCACAAAAGACTACAACTGACCAAGTTTCCTCACCATTTCAAGGGATACACCTAGGTGTTGTTCACCAATTTGACATGGAGGATGTGGCACAAGAAACAATAAATGGGGAAGGTTCACTTGACTCCATGCCTCAAAATATTCATCCTTCTGCAGATGATCCAAATGTTGAATCCCATAATAGTGACTTGGGTCATTCTCAGGTGTGAGTTGTGATAGAAATTTATTATTTCTTTTTCATCTATTTCAAAAATTGTTAATCGTTGATATATCATAGCTATAGATCAAACCATTAAGACATATTTAAATTTAAATGGTTTATCATTTGACATAATTTATAATAGAACATTATGATATCCTTTGATTTACATAACCTAATCCCACCTAATGGGAAGTTTCAGCACACTCTTATTGATTGGTTGAAATGCACATGGGTCCCACATCCCATTTAATGAGACCCATTCCCAAAGTGCTAAGACCTATGTGCATTTCAACCAACCAATGAGAGTGTGTTGCTAGCATTCCTCAAAAACTAATGTTGTTGTTATTGTTGTTGATTGACTTGTAGCTCCAATACAAGTGGAGGGACAGTGTAGTCCCATGCCCAAAGGCTTTAGTACATTATCATCATACCACAAGGCCAAGGCTTTACATGATTGGTTTACTTTATATTTTAATAATACATATATATTTGGAAGACATACACAAACACAAAACAAAAAAAATGTCACAATATCATTTGAACATGCTTGTGACTTGGTTTTCCTTTCTCAATGAACAAAAATAGTATAGCTCTAAGCCTTAACCATAATGTTATTTGTGGCATTGGCTAGGAGCAGACTTATCCCTTAGAAAATTACATTCAAGAATCACATACTTCCAGCAACATGGATGATGGAGAAGTTTGCAATAAGGAAGACCAAAAGTCAAATAATGATGAGAATAGTGAAGACAAATTTACTCCCCTAAGTAGACAGGATGCTTCAGCAGAACCACATATATTGGCAGAGACGACCACTTCAGAGGATATGGATGAGAAATCAAGAGAATTATTTGATAACAAAGTAACATTTGCATCCTTAAACTTGATATATTTTAGTAGATTAGCCATATCACTTACAGATTATAATATCTTTCTTGTGAAACTAAACAGGTACCATTGATTTCTCTAATGTTAGAATCGTCCTCAGAAATTCACAGAGAGAATGAAGAAAAATCTCAAGCATCAGTGAGACAAGAAGCTAGCACAGAACCATTTATCAATGCTGAAACAACACATGCAAGTTCTGCTAATGATTCTGAAGGAAGACACAAAGACTTGAATGAGAATGAAGCCATATTCTCAGCATGCATGTCAGATGGGGGAAGTGACAAATTGAGCAAAAATCATAGCTCAGATGAAGTGAATTATTTGCAAAATAGTGAGTCAAAGCAAGTGGTTAAAGATCATATGGAAAAGGAACAATTGGACAAAGGTGATATCTCTGAAGACACAAAAGTAACCAATGCTAAAGACACCTTAGGAGAATCTGACAAGATGAACAAGAATGAAGCCACTGACCAAGAAATGCACAAAAATAATCAAACCATGGTTTTATCTGAACCACCAAGAGAAAGTGATGAGGTTAGCAACATAGTACACATGGATGATCCTTAAGAAAGTACTTTAGCCTGAAGATGCTAGTGATGCACCAAAGGTAGATAACCCAAATGATAGCTCAAAAGTAATGTGTTTCTGAAAAGAGTCAACATAGTTGGTTGAATATGAAAATGGTGGTATGGTGAGGGAAATGAAGACTTGTTGCTACCAAGGATCACTGAACCAACGATTCCTTGAAAAGAAGAAAATGAGCACCTTGTTGAGGATTCATGAGGTGGTGCAACTTGGCAAGTGTTATAAGATGTGCCATTCTTTGGTGTTAGACACCTAAAAATTGGTTTTACAGAAGAAAGTGAAGTTGCATAAATTAATCTCCTTCTTCAAATGATAGATTGAGCATGACTCATGACTTACCAAATCAAGTAGACTAACATAGAGCTACAGATATACTAATCAATTTTAGTGCATGGTTCCCTAGCTAGATGTTCATAATTGTATTCCATTAGTCACATTGAACATACTCTATATACAATGTAAAAAATAGGACAAGTAGAAGGTCCTTTGTATATCTTATAAATCTCAAACTTAAATTACTATGATTGTTTTGTCTGGCTCCTAATATATATATTTTTTTCTTCTCTTTGATGGAGGATGAAAATAGTGTTCCATTTTGTTAGAAAATTGTATTTTCTATAATGTTATTCTTCCATTGATTTATAAAATATATATGTTGAACGATCTTTCAACATATCCTGTAGTATCCATTTTGTGATCAATGGATTGAAAATCACACATAAGTATACTCCAATGGTGTAGCCTATTATTAAAGGATCCATGATAAGTGAAAGTATATGTTGAACTACTTCTGAAAGTATGCCGCTTCTTTACTTTCTCTATAATAAATGTCTTGAGATATATCACAATTAATTTGAATGTAATTGCATCCTACTAAGAGACGGATACAAAAACTGACCAAATGGGGGGCAAAAAATTTTAATAATAAATATTAATAAACATTAAATCATAATAGTTAAATATATCATATTATTTATCTAAGTCATGCAATTTCTATTGTTTGATAAATCATAAATCTAATTTATTGTCAATTCATAAAACTTTTTTTTGCTTGTTCTCCCCTTAAGGGTTGGGAATCCTAAGTACTTATCCAGGGAAGTAGTGCAACATGAAATGGAGGTGAATTTAATAATCTCTACCTTGTGAACTCCAGAAGAATAGAAGGCTCTTGATTTTGCCAAGTTGATCTTTAAGCCAGAGGCACCAAAGTAACTCTTCCTAAAATAATGTTGACGCTTTTGCTCCAGTTGTATAATATTTCTTGACAACCACTTTGGTCTCAAAAGTGTGTTTGGTTCTAAAGAGGGGAGGGGAGGGGAGGGGAGAGAGAGATTTAATTAGATATTATGTTTGGTGAAGCGGAGAGGGATTTTAATGCAAAAAAATGTCTAATTTATATTTTATGTCCGTATAAACATTTTTGTTAGTTTTCAAATATGGTTATTTAACACAATATTTTAAAATCTCTCCAAATCTCCTCATTATTGGAGAGGAGCCAAAATCAAATTATGAGAGATTTTGCTCCCCTCCCTTTCCCTCTACTCTCATCCAAAAAATTGAACTAAATGTAAAATATTTAAAATAACCCCCTCCCCTCCCCTCCACTTTCCTCCAACCAAACGGGGCGAAGAGTGTTACACGGTGTAATTTTGGTCAAAAAAAAGTCTTTAATTGTCAGCCGTTAGTCACTTTGGTCCCTAAAAGTAACTACTTATTGTTATTTTAGTCCCTAAAAATAATTACTTTCCTGATGATATAGACCAAAGTGACTTACAACTGACACTTGAGAAATTTTTTTTTATTTCGCATTTACTCGGGACCAAAATAACACTCGAAGCAAAGTGATTATTTACTCTATTGATTATTGATTACTGAGTTTAATTAATAAAGTGTGTGCTCTGGGTTCATAATTGATTACTGAGTTTAATTAATAAAGTGTGTGCTGTGCCCTGGGTTCATAAGCTTGTTCCATTTGACCGTCAACTCTGCAACTGCAAGCATCACATTCACAGTTTTGGTGGATATTCACAGTGAAGTAGAAGTATGAGTTTCATGGATTGCGTGTACATGAATCCCAATGAACCCATTGAGGCTCGCGTCAAACACCTTCTTTCTCTTATGACTCTGAAAGAAAAGATTGGTCAGATGACCCAAATCGAGCGTTCAGTTGCCACCCCTTCTGCCATTAAACACTTTTCCATTGGTATTAATCTGCCAATCCCATGTTAAGCAAAGTTACATTTTTGAAGTTGCTCAGCTTTTCACTTTGAAACTTGAAGTGAAAGAAAGAGAGTACTTGTGCTTTTATTATTACTTTGATTTATTGGTATAAGTTGTCTCATTTTTTGTTTTGTTTTGTTTTGAGGAAGGGAGTGTATTCAGTGCCCCAAATAATAGTAGTGGAACTTTTGAGAAGGTATTGTCATGGGATTGGGCTGAGATGGTGGATGGGTTTCAGAAGTTGGCAGTTGAATCACGGTTAGGCATACCAATCATTTATGGGACTGATGCTGTTCATGGTAATAATAACGTTTATGGTGCTACTATTTTTCCTCACAATCTTGGCCTCGGAGCTACCAGGTTGGTGTTGGTGTTCATTTTGTTGTTTTTTATTTTATTTTATTTATTTATTTATTTATTTTGAGGGGTAGAGGGGTTAAGCATA
Organism: Glycyrrhiza uralensis; assembly: GCA_030159175.1. Lineage (NCBI taxonomy): Eukaryota > Viridiplantae > Streptophyta > Magnoliopsida > Fabales > Fabaceae > Glycyrrhiza > Glycyrrhiza uralensis. Next base: position 9,019,073 of record BRZY01000006.1, read on the forward strand.
ACCTTGGAGCTATATGTTATTCCTCACAATGTTGGCCTTGCATCTTTCAGATTTTAGCTATTGAGAAAAACCAAAGAATAAACTCTTAAATTGATACTCTAATCCTCCACAAACTTTGGAGGGTAATGTAAGTAGTTGATAAAAAAAATGTAAATATTACGTGCAAAATCATACAAATTATAAATGTGTTAAATTATCGATCATTGATTTTTTCATGAAAGATTGAAATGACTTATTTTGTCTTTTAAAGTGAGAGCTCGTTTTAGAGAAGACAAATCCCTAAATATTATCCGATTAACATGTTAGATTTTTAAAGATTTTTAGCATCAATTTGTCTTTTTAAAAATACAATTCTTTTATGTGACCATTTTGGGTCTAGACAAAGATGAATATGAGGACGTTTTAGATTTTTAAGAAATTAATTTAGTGGGGAAAATATCTAAAGAACTGATGTGTTCATGTTAATCTTTGGAGGATGAATTTCGGGGTTTACTGCAGAAAAATAATTGTGCTTGGAACCAAAATTTTCAAAATGCAATCATTTCACTTGAACAAGAAGTAGCTATTTGGACATTTCAATGTTGACAAGGTTAATTGTCAGAAAAGAAAGTTGAGTGGCCATGTGCATTTTTTCCAGAGCTTTTTTGTCATAAAGAAAAGATGTTCAATACCAAATAATTTCAAGTTATATATATTCTTCTTGATTCTTAAGAGCAAGTCACCTCCCGAGTTGACCAGAGATTGCTCCTTAATATGGTCAAGTTGATGTGTTTGTACTTTGTCTTGACAAACAATTCTAGCTGTTATCTTTGACAAACTTTGAATTTTCATTCACTGTGTGCTTGTGTAGAGATGCAAATTTAGTTCAAAGAATTGGAGCTGCAACATCACTTGAACTTAGAGCAAGTGGAACTCACTATACTTTTGCTCCTTGTGTGGCAGTAAGGCATCAAAACCAACTTCTGAATTATTTATGGCACTTCCATTACTGTTAATACTTATTTCTGATTATATTGTGCATATAAACCTTGCTTGAAAGGAAACAATACAAAAACATAATGTACTTGGCACTACAGCAGTATTCTTATTCCATGATGTACTAAACTGTGTCTTTAGCTATATAACTAACACTAGGTTGATAGTGATACTCAATCACATATTCACAAAAAGGGCTCTCTCTAATGTTCATTCTTTCTACAAAAACCTCAGATGGGACTTAAACTTTAAAGCTTAAGAATTTCCAGGATGATTAAGATATATATGTTGTGTCTATTTTTTTCTTTGACTAATTTATACCTTCCAGAATTCTCTGCTTAACAAATAGATGAACTGCAGATGTGGAATTGACTTGGATATGTGAATGAACAGGTCTGCAAAGATCCCAGATGGGGAAGATGCTATGAGAGTTACAGTGAAAACACTGAGATAGTCAGAAAGATGACTTCTTTTGTTTCAGGCTTGCAAGGTCAACCTCCAGAAAGACATCCAAGGGGCTACCCATTTGTGGCTGGGAGGTAGGAAGAAGCCATCAATTCAATATAACTTCCATTGCATATAAAATTTCAATTTTTAGGAAATACTGAATTGTTAACTATCTAAAACTGTTTTATAACAATTTATAGAGAATAGACTGCAGGAGGACAACACTATTTTCTTCCTTTTGTTATCATTTTTTATAGCTTTTTTGGACCATTTTCTCTATATTCAGAATTCACTGTAAAAGAAAATAAAACAGATGAAAAACTTTTGTGAGAGCATCCTGAAGGTATTGAAAAGGGACACCTAACCCCCTTCTTTTTGGGTGAGAAACAAATATTTGAAAATCGGAAACAGATTGAAAACAATGTGACAATTTTGTAATTAAAAGTGAAAACGGGAAATGAAAACAAAAAACATTTTCTCATAGCAAACGGGCCCTGAGTTAGTACCCATACATTTTATCAAAATCATTTTCATACATCTAATTAGTACTTCAGGAACAAAGTTATTGCCTGTGCCAAACATTTTGTTGGAGATGGAGGCACAGAAAAAGGTGTCAATGAGGGGAATACTATATTATCATATGAAGACCTGGAGATGATCCATATGGCCCCTTATGTGGATTGCATAGCACAGGGAGTTTCAACCATTATGGTCTCTTATTCCAGCTGGAATGGAGACAAACTCCATGGTCACCATTTTCTGCTAAATGAAATTTTGAAAGAAAAGCTAGGCTTCAAGGTAGAATTTTTCTGTAAATTTTATCTGTCAATGGCTAAAATAATCAAATTCGCTTTGTGAGCGATGTTCATTTATTGTTTAAAGTATATTATCAATCATTCCTATATGATGAGAATAAATGTTAAAATCATTTACATTCTTTTGTTCTTTGCTTTGAAAGAGAGGAGAGCTTCTATCACATTTCTTAATTCAAGGTGAAGTGTAATAAGATACTGCAGAACATGATCGAAGCTGTTTTGTATATTCTTTGATTTGTGAATTCTAATAAAGCATTTTGTTAAAACCGTACCAATGCTCCACTGTAGGGGTTTGTGATTTCTGACTGGGAGGGAATTGATGAATTATGTCAACCTAATGGGTCAGATTATCGTTATTGCATCTCCACTGCCATTAATGCTGGAATTGACATGGTATAGATCTTCAATCCCCATAATATTTTAACATAGATTGCTTGATTTCATTTTAAATTTACATGCTCACAAAAAATATGCAGGTGATGGTCCCTTTTAGATATGAAATATTTATGGAAGAGTTGACATCTCTAGTTCAATCAGGGGAAATACCAATAGCCAGAATTGATGATGCCGTTGAGCGGATTCTAAGAGTGAAGTTTGCTGCTGAACTTTTTGAGTTTCCTTTAACTGACAGATCTTTGCTAGATATAGTTGGTTGCAAGGTAAGCAAAGTTCAGCTCTTAGTGAGTTTCTCTTTCAAGTGCTTAGGCTGCATTCACATAATCTTATTTGAATATTTTAACATAAAATTTATGTCTGGTCAAGCTGAATTGTTTCAATAGACATGTAGCACCTTTAGTAGGCCTTCTTTTGTGTTGGATGCTTCATCAAAATCAATCCTCTCTTCTGTTCCTTGTGGCTGGAGGAGTTGGTTTTCAGGATTTTATAATATTTGCTTTACCTCTATTTTCTTTTACTGTGTGGAAAATTTTCAATTGTTTTGCTTTGCTGTCTTTTGCAGTTTCATGATAGTTTGGATTTCTTTTTTTATGTATTTGCTATCCTTAGGCCTACTAGTATCAATGTTCAACTTTGTGTTCTCTAATAAATAACAAAGCCATTGCCATTGACTGAAGTTATACTTACATAGAGTGAGACTGTTGTACAAGGCAAAAAAATTTCCTCATTAACCAGAATTTTTATCATTGTAGTTCTCCTTTTTGAAGTAAAAATAAAAAATTGTGTTTGACAAAATGTTGACTTTTTTATACTTATTTATCATCTGGTTATATATGTACACTCAATGTACTTGATAGATTTTGTTTTTTTCCATAAAATTCTTTCAACAGATACATAGAGATCTAGCACGTGAAGCAGTTCGAAAGTCCTTGGTTCTGTTGAAAAATGGAAAGGATCCTTGTAAACCTTTTATGCCATTGAATAGGAATGCCAAGAGAATCCTTGTTGCTGGAACTCATGCTAATGATATCGGGTATCAGTGCGGAGGATGGACATGTACTAAGTATGGATCTAGTGGCCAGATTACAATTGGTAAGCCGTTGTTTGTTGCATTTCTTTTTTTGGTTTTCCAAGGTATCCTCCATGTGCAACTGCAGAGACTAATCCCTCGAGGTACTAAGATCCATTTAAGGGAATGATTTCTCCCAACAGATGCTCTTCTATACACATGACCTAGGGTTCGAACTCATGATATCATGCTTAAGGGACATGGGTATCTACCACTCGTGTCACACCATGTTGGTTGTTTGTTGCATTTCTAATGCTATACATTCATTCATTATTCATTAATCTTGATGCTGCTTTGGGAGAGTTCATGTCAACTCTTGTGCGAGCACACAGAACCTATATACAACCAATCAAAAACTAATGATAACATTAAAACAATTTCATTAAGGGCTTTGTTGAATTTTTAAATTGTTATTTAATTTAATGTATCTTGAGTTTCTGATTAATTGTGTTCTTGGTTCTTACTAGGATTAGCCGTTCTAGAATTTTAGAAATAAGTTCTCTACCTCATTCCCTATTCCCATTGTTTAACCATATATGTCAATTACTTTAGAATTTTCCATATTTTACACCATTGCTTTTTCTTTTGTCACCTTATTGGGTTGGATAAACATGGTTGCTGGAGTTCTTATATTACTACAATTTCAGGCACAACTATCTTGGATGCTGTTAAGGAAGCTGTGGGACATGAAACTGAAGTTATATACGAGCAGTATCCTTCAACAGACATCTTAGATTGTAATGAATTTTCTTTTGCCATTGTTGCTATTGGTGAAACCCCCTATGCTGAGTGTGGAGGTGACAATTCAGAACTTGTAATCCCATTCAATGGAGCTGGAATTGTAGACTTAGTTGCTGATAAAATCCCAACACTTGTGATTTTGATATCTGGAAGACCACTGGGCTTAGAGCAATGTCTGTTGGAAAAGATCGAAGCTCTTGTTGCGGCATGGTTGCCGGGTACTGAAGGACAGGGAATCACAGATGTTATCTTTGGGGATCATGACTTCAAGGGTCAACTACCAATGACTTGGTTTAGAAGAGTTGAACAGCTTGATCAACCAGTTGATAATGGAGTGAATTTGTGTGACCCCTTATTCCCTCTTGGTTATGGGCTAGCTTATAACAAGGAGAAATTCACATGATTAAGTACGTGAGTATTCAAAGACTTGCTTAAGGATTCAATATAAGTAGTTTGTGAACAATCTTTTCCCTTGGAAGCAATTTTTAATCCTACCATCCATGCATGTATGATACAACTGGTTGCTCTTTTACAATTTAAATGTTTATGACATTTGCATTCATGAACTTTGGTCAGTCAAACAAGGTCGTCTGCATTCAGGGCCATTCTCAGAGGATGGTCTTAATTGTTCATATGTATGAGAAGTGTTAGCAATATACTCTCTACTGCACTCTTTTCAATACATTGAGTGGAGTTTATGTGTGTTTTATACCTTATTTAGTGGGACTCATTCTCAAAGTAATGGGACCCACATGAATTTCAACCAATTATAGAGAGTATATTGGAAAAAGTGTGTCAGAGATTATGTTGTTAGCATATTATCTATATATGTATTTGATTGGATAACTCAAACTTGAGAATTTCACCTTTCTATTTTCTTGGCAAGCATTGCTGGTCTCATTATTGTTGACTTTACCGTTTCTATTTGTCCATAAGTGCCTAATTTATTGACCTTGTTGCCTGTACTCTGGTTTATTCCCAAGAATTGGTGTGAATTTATTCAGATACTATTGCATCATCCAATGGGATATGATGCACCCACTTTCCGTCATTGTGCTACTTTTTTTTTTCTTTTTTATTTGACTGACCGGGACTTTTTTTTTTCTTTTTTATTTGACTGACCGGTATTTCCTTAAGCATAGATGTGACACTAGTCCTTGGACGTACTCGGGTATCAATTACTATATGAGAAAAACATGTCTTTGATTGGAATATGTATTATCACTAGGGGTGGGACACATATCACCTCTTCATAGACTATGACACGTGTTACTTCTTAGTCTTTTCAGTCTTTTCATTTTTAATCAAAACTGTTTCATTTATTGGATTTTTTAGGGTCCATGTGAGGAAAAAGCCCTCCCTTCTAAAGTTGTAACTTCATGCTCTCAACATACATTGCGTGTTTTAGACCAAAAAAAAAACATACATTGCGTGTAAAGTTGCTTGAGTTACTAGTCACCTTCGTAGTGACCAATTATTGTTGAGTTTTTTTTTTGTCCAACAATTATTGTTGAGTTGTCATTGTGCTATTAGATTATGAACCAAGTGAACTAGAGCAGTGTAGAGAGTCATACTTTTTCACGTCCCTTAGACAGGACTTCTGAGTTCTGATTTCTAGTTGCAAAGTTTGATTTGAATCTTGATTCATCAGAGAAGCAATTGAAGAGACAATCCTGATTCACTTGAAGCTAATGAAGGAGAGTCAAAGATATATACGGCTTAAGGACCAAGGGAGCTCGAAGAAAAAATGGTTCAAGGAAGCATAAAAAAATTGTTTCAAACATCAATTATTATATAAAAAAAAAAAGAGGTCCTGACTGGGACATATATTAGTCTTTTTATTTCTCGTCAAAACTGACATATATTAGTTTTTTTATTTCTCGTCAAAACTATTTTATTTGTTAAATTTTTTTTACTATTTATATTAAAAAAATATTTATATTTTGTACGAGTCCATCGTCTAATTCGTTACCAAAAAGTTGTTATGACACATCTGGCAAGTCATTTGGGTCTCCATTAAATGTAAGTTCATTTTTACTCTTTAAGATCAGAGGCTTTGCGTTGACCCAAAAAAAAAAAAAAAGATCAGAGGCTTTGCTTGTATTGGACTAGAGCACAATTTCCTTACCCTATAATTTGTTGACTTACCTCTGCCCCTTCTAAAGTGCAAGCCAGTAAATGTGGCAATGGACTATGGTAACCTGTAATCATGCCACTAACAAGTTCAACAATGTTTCAAGTGAACACAAATACTATTAATTAAGAGATAAAGTATGATAATATTTATAAGGTCATGCTTGACTATGAAATAATTTGATAATTTGGCTGGAGAAAATGATTGATGATTAAATTATTTCTAGCCATGACTTTAAACAAAGAAGGTAAAAATGCTAAGTCATAATTTCAGCATCAATTTTTCTATATATAGTCCTTCTCATAATTTTCCTCTATGGCATTTTTTTCATCCTCACATATTTCTAAAGCCTTAACTTTTGGGCGAGGCACTCAAAATGAAAACCCGCCACTGGATTTAAGACCACAAGAAAGAGTGAAATTATTGAGTCATTATCTGAATGGGGTTCTAACCGGTGTAGGTATTTAATTTGATGGAAATAAGAATAAAGTGACCATGCTACTTTTTAATACCACTTGCAAAATAACGCTTTGCCTTTTTTAAAAGATGGTCGTTAGTCTTGTTATATATACTGTAGGAAAGCTAGTTGCATTTGCAGGCACATAATTAGGCTTATACCAGCCATGCATTTTTCATAGGTAAAATGAAATTGGCATGGTAGTTGTTTCATTAAGCTTTGCAAATTGCAGGGATCGGATAGCGAAAACAAGGATCATTCTAAAATTATCAAGAACTTCAAAAAAAATAAAAATTAATCAGTTTTTGGTAACAATAGCAAGCTCATATATAGAACTAATATTAAGAATTACAAAAGTTAATAATTTTACGTATGACTTTTGTTTTTTTTTTTGACGATTTTTACCAACTTCTGTTGATTCAAGTGGTGAGAAACTTATTTAAGAAAGGGAAAAAAGTATTTTTTATATATAAGCAAAGGAAAAAAGTTACTCCTTTCATTTTGATTTAACTGACATTGTAACATTTTAAAAAAATTCAATATAATTGATAATTCAAATTTTCAATGAAATATTGCTTTTTATTCTAATTTCTCTCGTAAAATCATAAGTCATTATACTCACCTGCCTATACATTTATGACAATAAGAATAATTTAGTAAAATCGTTCTGCACATTAAGTTATTTATTACTTTTCTTAATTATTGTAAAAAACCTTAAATATTAGTTAAATTAAAATAGAGAGGGTAAAATTTTTTATTAAAAAAGTGTTTATTATCCTTTTATATTTCTGATGTGATAAATATTTTCTTTTCCAATAAAATTTTGCCACTTTTGTGTATAAAATTTTTTGTTGCCACTTTTATATCCTTAAAATAGTCCTAACAAAATCCGTTAAGTTAGCAAAGGTGAAACACTACCCTTTAAAGGGCGCATTTTTTTTTTAAAAAAAATTGGTTAATTCTTAAATTTATATGGGATCCGGATTATGGTGTTGGAGAAACACACATTTAATGTATTCATGAGATTGGAATGATTGGATAGACATTGTACTGTTCACATTTTTACTTGAAATTTGAGTCATCCAATCTCTATCTAACGACTTTGATCTCATAGCTATGCATGCTATCCCAATGATAGGAAATTCGAATCCATTATGCGTGCAGCAACCTTAAGACAAACACTGATGCTAGAATTCGCGGGTAATTTTAACTGGTTTTTGGGGATTGAAAATACAAAAGACAATTATCAATCTCATTTGATAAATTCACCTCCCATCTTAATCAAAATTTAAGGCCTCTGCATCAGAAAAAATAAGGATAGGAGGAGAGAGAAGAAAAAAAGGGAGATGGTGAAAAGAGAGAAAAATTGAGAGATAAAGATGGAGAGAACTATAGTGAAATCAACAGGAGAAAATCCAAATATCGCTAAAACCCTTAAGAAATGTCCAATATCTAATCATTCCTATAAGAAAGAAAATTTTGGAAATGGATTCTCTACGCATTCACGCAGTCACGTATCAAGATTCAAGATTGTTGGATTGAGATCTAATGACTCATAAATTTAAGGATAAAATCGGATTTAAAATACGAATTGAGATCATGAGTTGTCTGATTTTAATTCAATGATTCTAATTTACTGAATGTGTGAATGCGTGTAACGGCAAGGAATGTGGGTTCCGAAAATTTTGTAGCTCTGTTTTGTCATTTTGTTTATGGACCCATCTTTGGAATTCGACAAACTTGTCCACATTACGTGCATGACTTTGCATCATGTTCAAAAAAAAATTGAGCATATATATGCTTAATTATATAACTCCAATTGAAAAGTATTCGAGATTTTGTTCAAGACTGTCATCTGAAAGAACTAAAGTTTCATCAACGATATTCTTAACGCCAGATTTTGTAGAAAGTGGCACCTAAGTGGTCAGAATAACCTTATTAAAGAAGAAAAGCTTATGAGTACTGATGATTTGCATTTTTAATCAAGTGCTCACAGTAGATTTTAATTCAATTATTGCTGCTTTGTTTGTATCAATGATGTTATTTAATTAGCTTAAAGATTCTCCGTCCAAAGGTTGTGGGCGCGTGTCTTTGTGCAAGTGATCAAATGAGAAAGTGAGATCTAGAGGGTGAATAGCACACAGATTGTTAGAATTCTTCGATCCTCTCAAGTTTTGAATCCGTTTAATTTAAATTATTTTATGAAGAATTACTGTTTTTAAAAAATAATCTAAATTCTGATTATAATGAAAAACTATTTGGAGTACTCTCTCTGGTCCAAAATATAAATAACAAATGCATTTTTTTTTGGTCTAAAATATAAGCAACATTTATCAATTTTCATATAAATTAAATGCTAATTTTTCAATTATACCATTCATTTAATACAATATTTATATTTACGAGAGACGTCAAAGAGGATAATTTTGGAAAAAAATTGAAACTAGTAAATATTAATTAAGATTATCCAATTTCAAAGCATTCCTTAGTCTATGTGTTTTTGTACTATATTGTTTATATTTTGGACCGGAAGAAGTATTTTTTAAGAAAAAATATGATTTTAACAAGGCGAGACAAAAGATTAAAAAAAGTGATTTATATGATTGTAAATTAACAAACACAAATTAGTTTATGTTTTACATAAAAATCTCTAAAAAGTAATTAATGGATTATTTTATGTTAAAATTATTTTTTAATTTTAAACAAATGGATTAATCATGTCAGATTAGTGGTAATTGAGCATGACATTAGTATATATATTAATCTTTACAATATAATATACTTTAGTTTATATTTTTTGTACTGAAACAAAATTAACACATATTTTAAACATTTTAATATTTAACTTCTCTAAACTAAATTCCTTCAAAAAAATTCTCTAAACTAAAATCAATTTAAAGACGCACTCAATTAACGACAAAATCATTCATTTAGCAGTTTAATTAGTTATTTTTATATGTTAATTATGGTAGCCCACAATATTTTACGTCAAGAGGTGTAGTGAATTTATTTTTCTTTCTTGTTGTGTAGAAAGAAAGGCAACATGTCATCAATGAATTTTCTTACCAACAGAGGATCCAAAAACCTCTTTATACACACACAGACACACATGCGTACATATATATGTTTGGAAAATATTATTTGAGTCTATCTTATATATGATATAAGCGCTCATGTAAATGTTTGAAAGATCCCACTATTATTTTCATAAACTCTCATGAATAGCTTATAGAAATAACTTATACAGATGTAAAGTAGAATTTAAGCTCATGAACTCTTTTGATTATAAAAGTAGCTTATGTACATAAGCTTTAATACTCATCGAATAAGCCCTTATTAAGTTGTTTATAAAAAAAAAACCATAATAGAAATAGCCATGAAGAGATCTGATTACGAAAAGGAAATACTTCTTTTGGCAAAATAAAAGGCTTAGTTAGATTGTCTCCGTAAATGAGATCAATTGAGCCAAGATGTGGAGATCTAGTACAGTAAAACATTTAAAATTTTAATTGTTTAATGGATAGGCTCCGTACAAATAGAATCACAAAGACTATGATGCTTTCTTTAATTTGGACTAATGTGTACACAGTGTATACAGGGCCTACATGAGCAAACCCGCTTTAATTGTGTTGAGTATATATATATATATATATTTTTTTTTTTTTGCCTGTCTAATCACTCTTGAATCTCTCTTTAATTTGTACCATAATAATATATTATTCTAATTAAATAATTAATAATAGTCGACCTATAGCACGAATCTTCCTCTTCGGGATTCGCTTATGAAAGATCTCATATAATTATCAATGATTAACAAACAAAATAGAAATATGACTTTTCCCCCCTCTCGCGATAGAAACAGGACTTGAACGTACGTGATGGTTGAATTAGCGCATGCAGAGTTCAGCACCACATTTATGAGGTCTAACCAAGTCAAGTTGGCCATATCCAGTGTCTAAGTATAAGCAGTGACACACAGTTGGATCCACCTCAATAGAGTAAATTCTCTCTTATATATATGTATATTTTGTATTTTTTTTTCTCTCCTTAATAATCCTTACCCCTTTGAGAATTAGGCTAAGCTTAGCCCAAATTTCTAAAAATTGTTTTTTCTGGATAAGCTAAAAATTATTAATAAAATATAGGCTTAAACTAAATTAGAGTGCAAGCCCATATTAATTAGCGAAACCTGAGAATACAAGACAAGGAAAATATGCCTCAAAATTGAAAGTCGCCCATAAACAATCCCAGAAAAGAGCTATGATATCGATCCCATGGAGGAGAAGATATGTACAAAGTAGAACAAAACCAGATAATAATAATAATAAGCCTCCCCCACAGACCCAATGGTAGGCGCAGTGGATGTAAAGTAGACTTTCCACAGCCGTGAATATATTCACACCACGGGTGTGATAAGCGCTGTGAATGAAGCTGAATCCGACTGCAAAAAACACATCTGTGATAAAATTCACACCTTGGATGCGAAAGGATTTGTAGCTCCCTTACTATTTACAAACTCTATGCAGTCACACCCGTGAAGAACCCGCCACCCCCATTGTGAAACTACCAGTACTCGAATGACGAAGAAAGAGCCAACACCAATTACACCTTTAGGGTCTGTTTGAAAAAACAGCTTATTTAAGCACTTATGGTATAAGTGCTTATCATAATTGAAGAAAGATAAGCGCTTATAATCGAAGAAACTGGTATGTATAAGCTATTTTTATAATCGAAAAAAGAATATGGTAAAACTAATTTCATATAAGTTATAAGCTGTTTTGATAAGCTATCCTGGGTAGTTTATGAAAATAAGCCCAAAACAGCTTATGAACAAGCCATAAACTGTTTTCATAAGCTCTGTCAAACACACTGACAAGAGCTTATGTCAGTGGATAAACTTAGATAAACTCTACATAAGTCAATCCAAACAGACCCTTAGACAGTTTCACATCCCACCCCTGTTGTGATCCACTCTGATTTTGAGAACCAGAAACACACAGCAAACCCAGTAGGACTACAACTGTGAGATAAATCACACCACAGATGTGGTACAAACTGATAGACTAACATTAAATTTTTCATGTTTTATTTTCTTCTTTTACTATACCCAATCAAATCATCAATTTCTGATTTCCTCTTTTAAAGCTTTCTCTCAATTAAATCTTAACGTGTTAAGTTTTTATAAACAAATAGGGGAACAGAAAAAGATAAAGGGGGAGAGAGTTGGTCTTCAAATATAGTAATACCACAACTTGATCAGTCAATACCAGGAAAAAAGAAAGACAAAAACTACAAATTGATCAGTGGTGTGATTCAACCAATTTATAATATGTGAATCTAAACCCAGAAGTGTTTAAAGATATACTGGTAGACCTTCCCAGTAAAAAAATAGGGAGTAAAAAAGGGAAAGAGACCTTTAGAGTCACATTGGATACTTACGGGGTTTGATTAAGGTCATGTTTGGGTTCGAAGTCCAACTTCTAGTTTATTGAAAAAATAGTTTTACTTTGTACTCTTATTTTTCTCATGTATAGAAAAGAGAAAAAAATGTTAAAAAGTGAGCTTTCGAAAAAAATTGAAGTGTAAAAATCGATTTCAACTTATATGAAAAACTAATAGCTAAAAAAACTCATTTTATAAGCACTCATAGAAAAAATTATTCAGACTGATTCTAAATGTCATGTTGTTAATGCTATTTTTTGTGTGCCAGACATATCTGCGGATCAAATAGAACTTTTGTCTCAGACTAATAGTGGCCCTTTAGTAATTTTCTTTACTAATCTCATTAATTAAACGCCTCTTCTGTCAGACCAAATAACAATTAAATTCTCCAGTTAATCTGCATCTTTACTATTTTTATACACTAAAAATGAATCACATGATCCCCATGCAATTTGGGGCATAAACTTTATTTTTAACAACTTGCAGGCATAAACTTTAATTTACCCTTGTTGGCATGATTCATTTGCTGCCTTAATTCTACCTTTGAACTTTGAAGGACCAATGCCAAGGTATCATAATATGTATATCTCAAATAATATTTTGCATTGAATAATAAATACGAGTAACAGTATCCTCCACACACAATCACACATGTATGCCATGCTAGTTTTCAAATTTGAAGTGCCTCTTTTAAGTTGAAATTCCATTATAAACTTGCCTTGAAATCCAATTATTCTTAGACACAATAGAAAACACATCCAAATAACCAACATTGAGGACTTATAATTTGCCTCTTGTTGCTTTCAGGAAGTTTTTATTTGTTAAAAGAAACATGTATGTGTACCTTCCTTCAACTTCATATAACAAGAAGTAACCAAAATTCTAATGTAAGATATTCACATACAACTTGGGAAAAATCACAGACTCTGTACGGCGCTACTGACTTTAACAGAAGATTCTGTTTCTACCCATTAATACTCTTCAACTAACAACAACCCTTTATGCATGGGAATAGTGTTGTGAGGACTGTTGCATTTGGAAAACCATGTTATGTGGGTAAGAAGACTCATGAAAAGCAGCAGCACCCTGGTGCAGATTTTGGCCCTGCATTTTGAGTTCATAGGAGTTAACAACATGAGGAGGAGTCATAAAGACTTGTTCACATGCAGCTGGATTGAAAGCCATATCATTTGGCTGATTGTTGTTCCACTGAAATTGTGTAGTACTAGCAGCAGTACTAGTAGTAGAATTTGGCGGCGGCTGCGAGAGCAACATGGACTGCTGTTGTTGCGGTGAAGTGGATGATCTATTGGTGTCTTCTGAAGAAGAAGTTCCTGTGGTTTCTGAGAGATTAACTGTTGTTATGTCATGGATGCTAGCCCTCCTCTTGTCTTTGCCTCCTGAAAGTTGCCTTATAAAGTACTTTTGAGCATGGCTAGCCACCTGAGTTGGGGTTCTAGTAATGACAAAATTGCGCGAAATGTTCCTCCAATCACCTTTGCCATACTTCTTCAGACCCAGTAGGAACAATCTGGAGGAGAAATATCAAAAAGGAAGTTTGAACTCCAAAACTAAAATAAGGAAGAATAAACAAAATTCATTTGACTTAACTAATCCATAGCTACCTCTTGAAAGCTAAAAAAGACTTTAGTAACAGTTGGAAAATATCCTACCCTTTAATATCTTTTACACAGAACTATTGTTCCTATCCTCCAAGGTCTAAATTCACTTTAAATTCCACCCCACCAATTCTATCTTTCCATATAATCACCATGTTTTCAAACAGATATACATCTTGCTGACTTGCTGTACTGCTAGAGTTATGATTTTTGAACACCCCTTGAGTGTTCAAAAATTGGAGCTTGAGTGTCTAAAGATTATTTTTCATACTGTTAACACTATATAATATAATAAAGTGATAAAGTGGTTTGAAGGGAATGACACAAGGGTTAGAGTAATAAAGTGGTCATGAGAGTTCAAATCTCCCCACTAACATACTATACCAATTACTAACACTTGTCTATAAAAAAACACTATGTAATATAATAATAAGTATGAAAACAAATTAATACAAAAAAGGGAAGAAATTTACTTATGTTCCTCTTCAGTCCATGGAACTCCTTTCTTTCTTTCCTGTTCAGGAGGTCTAACTGAGGAAGATCTCTTTCCACTTCCTTTGAAACCATCATAGCCAGGGTTGGTGGTGTTCACCCAGTCTAAGGTGAAGGGTGAGGTAAGAGTAGTAGTGTATCCAGGAACTGGTACCAACCCAGCTTCTATGCTGCTAACATCTGCTTCCAAATCCTTGTACTGCCTAATCACATCCACAACAGTCTTCCCTGGTATCATCTCAGCCACTAAGTGCCACCGATCTGGTGTGTCCTTATCATGCACTGCAAGAGCATTCTCAAACAGCTTGTTCTCTTCATGTGTCCATTTTGTGCTGTTCCTGTTCTCTTCCACACCCCAATTGGAGTTTGGAGTGAAAGAAGCATGAGCAGGGAGGATTTCCATTTCCCACTTCATCAAAATCAAATTTTTCTTTTTCCTTTTTATAACAATAACAAGCTATTGCTGCATAGAATCACTGGGAAAAGACTAAAATTTGATGATGGAAACAGAGGAAGACAAAGCAGAGAGAGGGGTGGGAAATTGAGAGCAGAGGTGGAGGTTTTACCAGAACAATATTATCAAGGATAAACCCACAAGCATTTTTTTGAAAAGGAATCAGAATACCCTTTTTTTATGAGTAGGAAAACTCCTAACTCCTTACTCCTCAGGAATTTAGAAAAAGACCCACTTGTAAGATCTCAACCCAATGAACTACTTCCCTATCAGATATGAAACTGGAAATAAGAGAGAGAACAATACCCCAGGAAGGAAAAAACTAGAAACTGCTTATAATTTTTAAGGAAAGGGGAAAAAGATTGTTTTTTTTTTCCTAAGTGAGGAAACTGATGCTTCTTCTGCAGCTTCACACCCAATAGGGAATTTAATAGGGAATTTGGGAAAGCAATTAGAACTGAAAGAGAAGACAGAAGGCGAGAATCCAAAAACAATGAATGTGCAAACCCAATTAGGAAACAGGAGAAAGAGTCAATAATTTATGAGCAATTGAATGAAGGGAGTAGAGAAAAGCTGGTTCAAAAAAAAAACTGTTCTTTCTCCCTTTTCCCTGCCTGAGCAACAAAGAAAAGAGAAGAAATAATAATTGAAAAAACCAACTCAGCACAAAAGAAAAGAAAAAAAAAATAGAGAAAGAATAGAAAAGAGCTACTACTATTATGCAAGGTGAAAAGCAAGTAACAAGGCTTGAAGAAATGAATCTGAACAAACTTTGATGAGTTTTATTTTTTTTTCTTTCTAACAAAGAGGAGCCATCACAAGAAAAAAGAAAGTGATGAAAAGCTGGTGAGCTGTGATTGGATATGATGTGTTTTGTGGGTACTCCTTGCAACTATAACAAAAGTTCCCCTCTTATTATTATTATATAATAGACAGTCTCGGTTCTGTGCATTTTTTTTCACAAAAATAATAATAAAAGAAAAATACTTGCTTCAGATACTTGCAATGGTTTATTTATTCATTTAATTTGATCATTTTGATTGTTTCTTTCCTTTTATTTTTTTATTTTTTATTTGCTCCCTCTTTTGGTTGGAGTTATATCAAAAGAAACGAGGATTGGCAGCTCATCATGAATGATGGAAGCTCACCTGCTCCGCACTACTAGATTCACGGAATAGCAAGTGTTGATCAATTTCTTATAGCATCCAAGCATATTGAGCCAAAAATGTTAAATTTATTTTTAAGAATTAACAGAAAAAATAAATTCAACTTAATTTTTCTGTGTTACATGCCACTGTTAGATTTGATTTCGTGTAATACTTTAGAACTATATTTTAAACTAAAATAATTCTTGAGGGTATCTTTTCATTCTTGAACAATAGAGAGTGGTGTACGATGGTACGAGAGTGTCGCCGGAAGACAAATCCATGGCTACGAAGTTGTAGACGGCATAGAAAGATGGAGCCACCTGCAAGTATTGCAATACTCAAATTAGTGTTTGTTCGAGCATAGAGAAGAGTGATAAAATGAATTGCGTACCTGACTTCTAAGCGGTTAATTTGGGGTATATATAGTTTACAGTTGGTTATAGGTGGTTAAGACAATTTATGTGCGCTTTTGGAGATGGTGGCAAACACGCGCAGGGCATGTGGAACTTAGATGGCACTTAGGCTCAATTTGGGTTAAACACTTGTTTAACCGGTAAACAAGTGTAAGTTTAAAATTAATAGTGATGTGGCTGCCTGGATGGGAGAGTGTTAGAGGGAGAGTGTCAGAGAGTGTGACCGTAGCATTCCTCTATGAGGAATTAGGAGAGGAATTAGGCTGAATCTAGCTTAGATGTGGTTTGAAAACCTATATAAACACATAACCTATAATGTATTATGCCTAGAAAAGTCTATTAGAACTATTTAAAGTCTATTTCCCTAAAAAGACTAAACGTTTTAAAGTTTAATCCATTCAAAAAGTCTATTAGAACTAATAAGTTTTGTTATTTAAATGTATGTGATCAATAATTCTTTCGAGAGAAAAAAATTATATGAATATATATACTTGTTGACTTATTTAAAGATTATTTGTGTTTATTGGTCTGGATAAAGACTTTGATCATAAAAAGCCTATTTCAAAATGGCTTATGTACTATTTAAAAGTTTTATTACAGTATAGGCTTTTAAATATGTTTTTAAGACATGCAAGACTTTTAAAAAAAACAAAGTAAAAACTTAAAAAAAACCTATATTATTTAAATTGATAAAACTCAATAAGTTTGAAAAATAAGTTAATTAAGTCTTTCCAAGGTAAATTCGATTCACTCAACCCATTTTTATCACGACTCTAATTGTTTTCAATTTTAAACTTAAAGATATTGAAGATTTTAAAGGTTATTTGGCTCTCTTAAGATTTTTTTTGGTGTTGGCTTTCTTTTCTACAATTATTTTGTATGAAACTATTTATGAGTATACAGTTTTACGGGATGAGATTGAATAGATTGAAGTCACTTTAAACTTAAATTGTTTATTGATCAAAAAACTTAAATTGTTTTTCTAATAATTAAGCCATTTTTTAATTCAAACTAGACTCTACCAAGACTTGTTAATCATCACATTTGGTGTCAACTTAATATTTAAATAAATAAACAGCTTAGAGCATTATATATAATTAATTCATAAATTTAAAAAAAAATCAAAAGTGAGAGATGTTTTAGAATAAAATCTTAAAAAAACTAGATTAATATATAAAAGTATTATAATGTTATGCAAAAAATATCGATTTAAGTTCATGCAACTTTATCATTGATTGAATAAAACAACCAAGTTTTATTTGCATTTTTAGGCCTTAGTTTCACCATTTTTCTTTTTCTTTTTCTTTCTCTCATGTCCCTTAAGCTATAGCAAATAAAATTAGGAAGAAACTTAGGGTTTGTTTATGAGAGAATTTTTGGAGGAGAGGGTTTGGAAGACTTACACAATCATTTTAAGTTTATAATTAGAGAAAGATTTGAAAAATATTTTAAAACTCTCCAAAATTCTCCTCTAGTACATTATTTGAGTTTTCCTAAATTGGAGAAACTCAGAAAATGTACTAGGGATAGAGTTTTGGATAGTTTTGGAGGATTTTAAAATATTTTATTTTACATCATTCTCATCTATTTATAAAACTAAAAGATTGATGTAAGCCCTCCATAACCCTTCCCTCCAAAAACTCTCACATAAACAAAGAATAAAAGGGGAAATAACTCCTTTGGAGGGAGTGGCCTCCTTTTACAATAAACAAAACTAAACAACAAATTCCTTCAATATTTTTCTTGTGTGTCTATTTATTGTATCATTGGTTACATCTGTAGCATTTGTCAAACCCTCTAACAAACCATGACTCAGCTTAACAAATTACCTTGCAACCAATAACTTTTAGACTATTCTAATTCTAGTGCATTCTACCACACACTCACATCTAATACTATTGCCATAACAATATATTTGGGCCATAATAGTAAAAAAAAAAACAAGTGAACAAAGTTAATCTGAATGTTGTCTTTATAACATCTTAAAAATATAATCAAACCATTTTTCTAGAATTACTTAAACCTAAGCAAAGTACTGTCGAATACTACCAACCTTAATAAACCTTTTTTCCCATCGTTTATATTTATTAACCTCATACTCCATCCGGTCTAAATCTTTGGTGATTTTAGTTTTTTATTTTTGTCCTAAAACTTTGGTTGTTTTAGAATTTCAAGAGATAATTTATCATCTTTTTCTAACTATACCCTTAATATAATTAATAAGTTTTAAGTGGAGAAATAATTAAAATAGTTGAGAATGATGAATAATAAATAAGGTCATTTTAGTCTAAAATTTATTTAATTCATTATTTTTTAATCTATGTATCAAAACCTTAAACAACCAAAAATTTGGACCGAAAAAAATAATAAAAAAAAATTACTAAAGGCATAACAAATAAAGAGAACTTTTTTTTCACCAAAATAAAGAGAACTTTTATTATTTTTGTTCAAAATAATAATAATTAAAGGACATTTTGGTGAACCCAAGGTAGCCGCCAAAGCAACGGTTGAGATGTATGGGTGGTAAATGACACAGACCAGCAAGTTGATGCGGTGGGTCCCATGTACGGTTACAACATAATTGTCGTCATTTTCTGATTGGGTGGCGTCCCAAATAATTGCGGTATTTTTAGGATCTCTAGGACCCGGGCCCCACCTCGAAGAAATTGCACGTGTCTTTCTTCCTCTGGTTTAAATCACTTGACCGTAGTCCCAACCAACCAATCACCCTTCCACATTATTAACCAGGTGAAAAATTCTTAAATAGTCTTGTTCTAGGAATAATCCGATTTACCACTGTAGATTTTACTATATCAAAGGTATATGTTTCCTATTTGGTTTAAAGTGATTAGTCTTTGTATGGGTGCGGAGATATTCTAGTTTAGACTAAAAAAAAGATAGATGTTAACCACTGTCTTTAAAAAAATTTAAGGGTAGAATTTTTTATTATAAAAAAATATATTATCTCCGATCCCTATTATAAGAGACAAATAACTAATTCATCAAGACCAAGGAAAGGTAGTTGAGTTATTTAATTTCAATTAATTTAAATATTATTCCAAAAATATCCTTGTTTTTAAATGGTTAATAGTAGCACCCACTTGCATAAGAAATTGGTCCCATAATAAAATAAGGGTATAAAAGGAATTCTAACAATTAAAACATTTAATAATGAGTCTATATTTCTTATAATTTGAACTAGAAAAAAAGTCTTATTTTCTCTTATAATAGAGACCGGAGGTAGTAATATTTAATATCACTAATAATCTAATATTGAATATTGTATTTTTAATAAATATTTTATATTTGTGTAGTAGTAGTTTTAATTTTCATAGTTTATTATTTGTTATACATAGAGTTTTTCTTCATTAGTCTATCAACTCATATATAAAACCTATTTAAGAATATGTTAGAAGCCCTATTTGAATGTTTTGATAGAAATCAGATCTTGATGGTGAATTCTGGTGGTACGCAATGCGTTTCTTCGTTTAGAACGGAGAACTTCTGTTGTCCACACTTTCCGAGAAGCAAATCGGCGTGCCAATTTCCTTACTGCTCATTTTGGTCCTTTATTTTTTTTAAAATAGACCAATTTTGAGGTATAAGTGAAGTGACTTGAAGAGTTTTGACCATCTTTTATCTAGATTTAAAAGGTTGATATGTCTTGTGCTTGAACAAATAAATCTTAATTAGGTTTTTTTTACCAAAATGGGGTAAAATGATTTCAAAATTACCAAAATTGTGCAAACTTAAAAGTTATTACCAAGATAGGATAAGTCGCAACTGCTAGTGGCGATTTTGCTTTTTTTTTCTCTCTCTGCCAACAAAGTCGCAACTAAGGCTGGCAATTTTGCTTTTTTTTTTTCCTAATCACACAGAAGTCACCATTCTCACTGGCGACTTTGTTTTTTTTTAATGAAGTCGCCACTCTCATTGGCGCATTGGCGACTTTGTTTTTTTTTTTTTTAATGAAGTCACCACTCATTGGCGACTTTGCTCTTTTTTTATTATTTTTTATAAAGTCGCCAGCAATAAAAGTCACCAAGGGAGTGGCGACTTCATTAAAAAAAAAAAGCAAAGTTGCCAATAAAAGTGGCGACTTCTGTGTGATCAGGAAAAAAAAAGTCGCCAACCTTATTTGCGACTTTGCTGGCGGAGAGAGGAAAAAAAAAAAGCAAAGTCGTCACTAACAGTTGCGATTTACCCCATTTTGGTAATAACTTTTAAGTTTGCACCATTTTAGTAATTTTGAGATCATTTTACCCCATTTGGGTAAAAAAAAACCTCTTAATTATATCTCTTTTTAATTTGCTGCCCTTGGGGAAAATCCCTGATTTCAGATTATGAAGTTTATTAAAAATTTACCTGCTCTGGTACTATGACAAATCTTGGTATGACGTGTGTGTTTGAATTGAGGAATTTTTGGTGTCTTCGGTTCACCTTCATGTCTTCCAATGTGATCGTCGCTTCTTCCAAAAGTACTGACTGGTCTTGGAACACCATTGCTAGGCAGGGGTCATCGTTAGATAATTTCAATCTTTTGTATCCCTTTGGAAAAATTCATAGTTTTAGAATATGAAGTTTCTTACTTGCGTTAGGCCCGACAAATGTTGGTGCAACATGCTATGTATGCCAACAATATACACCATATATGTACAAATAAATATTTCTGAAAAGATTCATATGTACAATTAGTAGGGGTATAAAAAGTTTGTATAGCATGATGGTTAAGTATAACATGAAATGTTTTTTGTATAATGAGAAGTATAGAAGTATCAAATTATTGCATCTCCTTTTGACTTTTATCTTTGAATTCTGGTTGCAAATTTGAAATGAGTGAAATCTGCGTAAATTGTTCAATTGGATAAATTGTACCAAGTTCTTTTTTTAAAAAATCATTCTGAATGGCAATTCTTTTTGGGGAACCGCTTGGATATGAATACCAAGTGGCACTTGGGTTAGCGGTTCTTATAAAAGAAAGAGTGATGCTATTGTAAGTTAAAGCGGTCGCTGTATAGACTAAAGCAGTCTTCAAAACAAGCGTTTTTATTCTTATATGCTTAAGATTGGTTACAAACAATGTGGGTATGATTACTGTGTTTACATTAGGAGTCTTGATGATGGTTCTTTTATTTTTCTGCTACTGTATGTTGATGAAATGTCGATTGCTGCTAATCATTTACATGATGTGAATGAGTGCGCTGAAAATCCTATTGGGAAGGGAATTTGACATGAAGGACTTGGGTGCTGCTAAGAAGATATTTGGGATAGAAATTCGCAGGGATAAGAGTGCCAGAAAATTATGGCTCTCTCAGCAAAGCTATGTTCAAAAGGTGCTAGATAGATTTGATATGAGTTGTGCTAAAACTGTGAGTATTCCATTGGCTAATCACTTCAAGCTTTCCTTGGATCAGTGTCCAAAGACAGATGTAGAGGCTGAGTATATGTCAAAGGTAAACCCCATGCCAGTGATGTTAGTTGTTTAATGTATGCTATGGTATGCACGAGACCAGATTTGGCTCAAGCTGTTAGTCAAGTGTGCAAGTTTATGTCCAAGCCAGGGAAGCGTCATTGGGAAACGGTCAAGTGGATTCTCAGGTACTTGAAGGGTACAATAGGTCATGGTATTATGTTTGGCAGTGTCAACGGGAAAATCCTTCAGTTGTAGGATATATGGATTCAGACTATGCCGGTGATATGAATAATAGGAGGTCTACAAGCCATGGCTTACATATATAAGCCATGTGCAACAGCTATATGGCTCGCATGATATCTTACACGAACAAACAAAAGCTGACGTGGTTATTTTTTTTATAAACAAAAAGCAGATAAATTGGTGTTAACGGAAATCATGGGGGTGATCGATGGTTAAAATATACAGCCAATCATATTGATTCGCTATGTTTCGTATCTTCTATATTCGCGACTATGAGTATTTCCCTAAGGGTGTGTTTGGGAATTTTTGAGGGGAGGGGAGGAGATCAATATTTTACCTATTTAAGTGTTTAAAAAACATATGAAAACTCTCCAAAGCCACCTCTCGAGTACATTTGTTGAGTTCCCCCAAATTGAAGGATTTTTGAAAATGTAATAGATCGAGAGGAGAACTTTGGAGGGTTTTGGAGGGCTTTAAAATATTTTCTCCATCCTTCTCCCCTATCTATACAACTAAAATATTGGTGTAAGTCCTCCCCTTCCCTTCCCTCCAAAACCCCTCTCCCAAACAAACCCTAAAAGAAAAGAGTATCACTACTCTAGATTCTAAATTCGCCGTGGTTCAAAACCATTAATCAAAGTGATTGGATAGTAGTTTTAAACCTACAACACCCGTCTTATTTTGTCGATGTACTTAGTTGTTAAAATTAAACCATTGTTCAGATCTTTTTTTACATATAGTGAATCCCGAATACTATGGATGATTGATGATGTTCAAGAATGCAATATGAATTTGACAAGAAGCAACTAATTTAACTTGAAAGCTTGACAAAACCAATTTTATATATTTCCAAACATGTATATTTGTAAGGATTAAAAACGAAAAATACCACAATTTTTTTTTAACTTTTTTCTACTTTACCAAAAGTATATATTCATACTAGCAAAAAGATAGAGAAAAAGGTGTAGGAAATTTTATAAAAAATAATAAAAATTCTTTCACACCCGTAAGTATGTGAGAAAGTTGCAGAAAGAGAGATATAAAAAAGAGCAAAAAAAATAAAAAATAATTAATGATATATGACAAAAAAAAGAGAGAGAATGGATTGCAAATCATAGCAAAACAATAGTCATGAGAAAATGTACACTAGTAGAAACAATTATGATCATTTATTTCTGTTTTAAAAAATTATAGTAGTGTGTTGTATCTGACCATCTGTGTCAATACATGTTGTCCCTTAAAGGTCCTGTAGGGCTGGATGGACATGGACAGTTGTTGGGACGCGGGAAAGAAAGTTACTCCATATCCATAAATGAATAAAAATAATTCTAGATTTAAATTTATTTTTAGTTTCTTATTTTTTATTATATTTTATTTTTAGTCTTTAAAAAATAAAATATATCTTTTTAGTCTTTTATTTTTTAATATTTGTCACTTTTATTTCTTGGAGCCATATTTTAAATTTAAAAAGTATTTTTTAAATTTATACTTTGACTCCTCCTAAAGCCTGATGCTCATTTTAATCCTTTTTTTGGTTCTCCTCCCCCTCCACTAATGCACCGCGGCCCCCCATCCCCGCGCGACCAAGGGAGGCTGCGCACAATGGCGGGAAGGGAGGCGGCGACCACAATCGCACAGGGAGGAGAACGAGAGAAATGCCGCATCTCATGGTGGCTTTGAGGGAGGACGTTGGAACTACTCCTAGCGGGGATGGGGGTCGCAATGCATCAGTGGAGGCGGAGGAAAACGAAAAAATGGGTTAAGACGAGAATCAGACTTGGGAGAGGTCAAAGTATAAATTTAAAAAATACTTTTCAAATTTAAAATATAGTTCCATGAACTAAAAGTGACATTTTCACAAATGAGGGACTAAAAAGACGTATTTTATTTTTAAGGGACTAAAAATGAAACTCAGTGAGAAATAAGAGACCAAAAGGAGATTTAAGTCATAAATAAATAAAGCAACCACGTGGTTAGGTAAGATAACACGGGTTTCTTCTATTTTAATTAGAGATTCTGAGTTCAAATTTAAGTCATAGAATACAACGGTTTTCAATTTTGCGTGGTAAAACTTTGTCTCTTATAGAGTATTATCCAACTAAAAGGTATTAGTCTCCACACGTAGTGGCGGAGATCATATTCTTGGCCTAGACAAAAAAATAAATAAATAAACGAGTAGTAAATGGATTTTCGCATAACTCGTCCCACCAAACGGTTTCCATTAATGGAAAGATTCCCTGCATATATAATGGTCAAAGAAAGAACAGTTAGAAAATGTGAACGGGGGTTTGGTTTCAGCATTTTCACAAAGTGTGTCCATATTATATGCTCACGCGCGAGCGTGCAAATCCAGCCAAGAAGGACCCATATGTTGTTAACTCGTCTATACACCTAACTCTTGTGAACACCACACCACTACACTCCACCTACGCAATGCTTATCTTTCCTTCAAATATTTTTTTATTTTTTATCCAATGATTGAAAATAATGACAACATATTTTTCTTTAATAAAAGGCCCTTTTCCCTCTTTTTTCTATTCTCTTTTGGTTCTTTTCAACCATTGATGGAAGAAATAACGTGACAATATGTATATATAATATATATTTTAAAATACAGCGAGGTTAATGATATTAATATTAGAATAAACATCATTTTATTTCCTGAAATTATAGTGTGATGTCACTTTGGTCATTGACATTAAAAAATAAATAACTTGATCTTTGAAATTGATGATCATTCGTCAAGTTAATCTATCCATTAGTGTCAGTTAGGTAACGGTGTTAACATTGTTTATGTGGCACGTTAAGTGTCATGTTGGCACGCACACATGTCAGTCATTGACCAAATTGACTGTATTTAGAAATATTAATATAGGGACCAATTGTGAATGTTTAAAAACTTGTGGCGACCAAATTAACTTCGGTTAAAACCCCTTGAGTCTAGTTGATGTAAATGCACATTGGGTGCTGCATATTTTGATAGAGTAGTTAGACAATATCGGGTGCAGTTGGGTTTGCTTTTCATTTGCTATAAATGCACATGCATATTAGGTGTTTTTTTTGGGTTATACACTAAGACAATATCTTTTGGGTGCTGCTATATGAAAGTATACTATATAACTCCAATTGTTAAAATTGCATATATTGGGTGTTCATCTTTTTGTTCAAATGATCATTGATTGGTCTTTTATTTTGGTTGGTAGTTTAAGCAATGACTTTCATATGCCATAAATTGAAGAAAAAATAGAAATAACATAAAGTAATCATTTTCATCTTTTTGAAGAGGAAGAAGAGAGGGAAAGTTTCATATTCATCCCCTCAATTTGGTCTCTAGCTAGCTTTTCAAAAATCCAGGCAATTTGGTCACTGATTGACACGTGTGCGTGTCAACTTGGCACTTAATGTACCACATCAGCAACGTTAATACCGTTACTTGACTACCACTAATGGAGGGCTATAAGTCTATAACATGATGGACGATGATCAAGCACCGCGACCTTATTCGTTTTGTGCTTTTTTTTCTAGATGTTATTGGTGTTTGTCGGTGCAGAATGTTGTTCATTTTGATGGGACTTCAACTTTTTTTTTATCTTTCTTCCGCAAATTAAAGTTCTCATTTTATAGTGATATAATGTATTTATACTTTGGCCTAGGAAGTGGGAAGATACAATTAATGAAGAAACAAGTTCAATAATTCCCTAGTTGGCATCAATTGTCTGTTTTTGAGTCAACGATTGTTGTTTGCTTAATCATCTGTTAGCTAAGCTTAGAACTAGAAGGCATCAACTGTTGTAGTATTAATGATTGCAATATTATTTCCAGTTTTCCACACAACAGTTACATTAACGGAGAAACAACTGAGAAAAACTACTGAATAAGAAGTTGATAAAAATTATGTGAAATAACCATGCATGTGGTAACACACCCAAATCACCCGAAAACAAAATACCAAACTCGGATAAGAGAATTAATCACAAAGGCAGAGCAAGTGCAAACCAAGTTCATTGCTGATTACCAAAAAAAAGAACCTAGCCTAGATTCATTTGTCTTTTGTTGGCATCCAAATTGAGTTTCCTCCAAAAACATATAGACAAATGCTTCAATAGGAGTGCTTTGAATTTGTGCCAACAGTTTTATTTTTTCATATGTTTGGGAGAAAATATATATTTTTTTTAAATCTGTCTCCTACCTAATAAATAAATAAAATTTACAAGTTTAGTTTATTAGTATCCCCTAAAAAACAAAAGCAGAAATTTTTTCAAATAAAATTTATATATTAAGGCCCTGTTTGGATTAACTTATGGAGCTTATTTGGGCTTATATATTGGCATAAGCACTTGTCAGCGTGTTTGACAAAGCTTATGAAAACAACTTATGATTGGTTCATAAGCTGTTTTGGGCTTATTTTCATAAGTTCATCATAGTTTTTCAAAACAGCTTACAGTTTATATGAAATTAATTTCACCACATTCTCTTTTCAATTATAAAAATAGTTTATACATTCAAACAGATCCTAAAGTTATATAAAGGGCCTCTCTTAAATTTTGAAATTTCACACCCTTAAATTTGAGTGGTATATTTGTATCCTACATATAATTAATTTCTTTATTTATTTTTTATGGAAAGATCAATATGCTGTTTGTGATATAACAATCCAAAAGCAAAATTTTTTATATTTTTTATTCTATTATTTTGCAAGCTGGATCCATGACTTCCATGAATGAAGAAGATCATGGGGACGCATTAAAACAAGCAAAAACTCCCATATGGGGAGGCAAAGCTCCGACAAAGCTATTAGGAAATAGGAAACAACCTGCAAAGGGCACACGGTACTGTCAAGTCTGACAAGTTCAATCACACTTATTGAAAACAAGACATTAAAATGAGTGTGTGGGTCTGCCTCTAGAAAGGAGAGAGAGGGGGGGGGGGGGGGTGGTTGATGAAGATATGAAGATCAAGACTCAACATATGACAAATTGCAAACGTTAATATTTGTTGAGAGTCTCACATTGATTAAAAATATGACTAATATAGTCTTTATAAAGTATAAATAGTTTTCACCTTACAAGTCAATTTTATAGGGTTATATTAGGCCCTATGCCCAAATTCTAAACTCGTATCAGAGCCTATCCTAGATCTGTTAAATTAGGTCCTAATTAAGCCCAAATTCTAAGAATCCTATTTAGGTTTTAAAACGCTTCTTGCTCTCTTATAATTGCCTTTGATAGAGTTTAGGTTGAATTAATATTTTTATTTTAAAAAATAACATTTGTAAGTGTGATTTTCTGGTAACTATGATATTGGTGCGAAGTATTCACTGGTTTCGCCGATGAGTGCAAATCTCTGCTAGAAAATCTGGCTGGTCACCCCAAGACCTTGATTAAGGGTCCAAAATTGGGATAAAACAGCCACTCACTTGGTCTCCTAGTTGACAGGGATGAGATGGTTACTTATTTAGAATTCGCTAATCTCTCTCTCTCTCTCTTTTCTGGCTAACCCCTTTGCACCAAAAGAATCTTGCTAAATGCCATCCCTAGTGGTAGGGGACCATATTGCTCAGGTCATCGACACTATTAGCAGTATCGTCTTCTTTGTTCACTTTATCAATGTGGTCAAAACAAGCTCTTGGTGCAATCATTTGGTTGAAAGCTACTCCTCCATTCAATTCTCTTCTACTTACCGCTCCATAGGGAAAAATAAATCATAGTTGTGCACTATTTTTTTTTTTGGTGGAAAATAGTTGTGCACTATCATGCATATATAGTTTATAATTGAATTCAGTTTGTTTTGGGTAATTTATTTTATAGTAAACTTAGTTGTAGTTTTGTTTTTGGGATTGAAACTTTTTTTTTATTTAATTATGAACAATTATAAATTCAAAAAAAGAAAATGTTCAAAAACTCAAAATTAAGCTCCAAGTTTTAAGCTTAATGTGGGAGAGTGGGAGAAGGACCAATGGGCCTTTACTCTTTGATCTGTTCTCTTATTTTGCCTTCGGCCTTTATATATATCCATAAAAATAGGGATTTTCTCTCTACACATACACACATTTCTCCTTACACATACACTTAACATTTTTTGGTCAGTGAAAAGACTAAATTAACCCTACCCTCAAAAACCTCCCATTTCACCCCTTCTTCCCCAACCCCAGCGCCCACCACTCCCAACCTCCTTCTTCATATTTTTTTTTTCTCTTCTCCTTCTCCTCTCTTCCATCTTCCCCATCACCCCCCACACCCTATTTTCTACTTCAATTAAGGCAAAGGCTCGGAATTCTTCTGAACACAGCAGAGCATAATCATTTTTTTTATCTACAGGCGATGGCAAAGAGCCAAAGACATAATATAATTAATTAATTATGGCTCCTACCTGTATCACATTTCTAATTTTCTACATTTACATTTAAGCTAGATCAAGAAAACTCGTGCACCCACTTTACATCCGAAGCACCACCCATATATAAAAATGAAACCTTTTCTATTTTTTGTTTTAGTAGCTAGTGAGTGAATAAAATAGGAGGCATGAGGTGACACCATTTTTGTCCGATTAGCCATGTTTGTAGAGCTTTGTCGGTGCAAGCGATTCATGGAATTGAATCCATATTTCCCATCTGTGCATAAGAAGGACACACTTGGTTACGGGAATGCCTTTCCACAAATACAAGGGGGTGATATTGACAAATCATTGACCAACAAGCAACAAGATTGATCTTCGCGGTCCATCTACAGATTAATGATGTGCGAGTTTGTGAGTCTGGTGCCTGCAACAATAAAATAGGCATTGACGCTGTCTAATCACAATGCTGGATTTGGGAACTATAACGGAACTAACAGTTTCGGTGTGTTATATTTTCAGCTCTAAGTATGTTCTTTATAATTCTGGAACTAATAGTTCCGGAGCTGAAATATAACACACCGACAACGCAGAACTGCCAAAAATAATTACAGAAACGCAATACTTACGACTGTGACGACAGTTGCTGTGTGCAGCGATGGTCTACTTGGCGTTGGTTGGTGGTGCAATGGCGTGTGGGAGCAGCGGCGCAGTAGTCTGGAGGCGGTGGAATGGCGGAGCTGTGGTGGGGGCCGCGTGTTGGGAGGGTTTTGTGGGAAGGGCACTTTGGGCATTTTAGTAACAAAAATATATTAAGTGTATGTGCAGAGAGAAATATGTGTGTGTGTAGATAGAAATTCCTAGAAATATAGTAACAGTTCCGTAGTCCAAACAACACTCAAAAAGTCAAAACACCATAATTTTTTTTGATAATATTATTTAACTGTACATATCTAATCTTAAAAACACTATAAGAAAAAATCTAATCTTTTTTTTTTAATCTTAAAAATCTAATCTTAAAAATTGAAAACATACGAAGCCCAATTTAAAATCTTAAATGCAATTAATGGTACTGTTTCTAAAAAAAAAACCTCATAAATAAACAAATAACATCTTAGAGATTTGAAGATCAACATTGGTTTATTTAAATTTTTTAATGACGATGATGTTGATGCCATCTTCTATTGGCTTATTATCATATTTTCTCCGATTTCATTTTTCCCCTCAACGATTGATTTGATGCTCTCCCTTTTTTTTTTGTCAAAATTCTCTCTGTTTTTTAAGGTCCACAATTTATGTTCTCTTTTATCAAATGTTAAGATGTGACTGGTCCAAATAGATCCGGCCTATAACAAATAAACTTTCTGCACAAAAATCCTCTTTTTTTTTTTGGTCAAAGGATGAAGTTGAATTGATGAAAGGGCCAAGCCCAAGACACACATCAGAAGGCACATACGCCAACAGGCCAGGCTACACAGAGCCCACAATCAGATATGCACTAGCATGAGATAAAACAGACATACAGGACTATGCTCTGGCCAAACTACTAACAAACCACAACTAACTCATAACTACAATTAACTACAACACAGAAAACAACAGCAAAAAAAAAAACAGGAAAGCAGACCCATAAGCCATCTAAACAGGAAAGCAACATAAATTAAAACCCACAACAAAAAAGCACAAACAAAACAAAACCTAGGACTCCTCCAAGGCCTCAGACATGTATAAAGACAATATCTTGAGGTGGGTTGGGTTTGGCCCATTTGGGGCACCCAAATCCTCCTCCCTTCACACTTTAACCCACATGTCTCCTCAACGGACTCCAACAAGCAACAAGCAAGCTGACCTAGGCCCAAAAGGCTCAGCACAGATGGACCCAGATGTCAGGGAACCTGTCCTCCCGTGGGTAGCACAGCTGGTAAGCTATTGGGATGGACATCCATGGGTGAGGGGATCGATCCCCCACCCAACCCCCACCCCTCCCCCTCCTCCCAGCCCCCCCCCCAATGTAGACCAAAAAAAAAAAAGATGTCAGGGAACCTGACCCTGAAGAGGACGAAGCTATCAGAAGAAAAGAACCAAGAAAAGCAGCAGTGATTTGGAGTCACCCAAAACAACAAAAAGCAGACGAGATCTGGCGGCTCTGGCGGCGGCAGGAGGCGGACCGCCAAACAACTCGCTGCAAGCGAGGTTGCTGGGCAGAAACGAAGGCAGGAGGAGAAAAGAAGACAAAAACAGCAAAAGATGCACGGGGAGGGACGAAACGGCGTGATGGAGAGGAAAGAGATGGCCGACGACGTAGCTGACAGACGAGAAGAAGGGAGGTTAAAGGTCACAGGTCGAAGAACGGAGCGGCAAAGAAGGAGAACAAAACACACGAAACCACAGCCCAAGCGGAGGACATCGCAGTGGAAAAGCCACCAATAGCCTGTCGCGACGGCGGCGGCGACAAACACCTCCCTAGCAACGCTAGGGAACCCAACGCGCACAAAAACCCTCTTGGGCTGTTTGCTTCTACGGGATTCAGCATGAGGCCGTGTTGACGGGAACAGAAAAATCTATCTGAAAACGACAGCATTTTGTGGGATTTAATTTTTTTTGTTTTAGTTTTTAGTTCACATGTTTTTATTCGTATTATAAAAAAAAAGTATACTGTGATTTTTTTTTGGGTGAAATATACTGTGATCTTTCATATGAAATATCAACTTTCATGCGCTTCAATTCTATTGCATAATCACTTAGGGAATTTTGTCAATATCAATAAACAAGTTAATAGAACTTATGCAAAGCAAGGCAAGGCATTTTAAAATCCTTTACATAGTGTTTGGTTTGAGGGAATTGGAGGGAAGGGGAGGGGAGGGGAGGGAATATTTTAAAGTTTTCTTGTTTGGTTCATTTTTTTAAGGAGGGAAGGGGAGGGGAATGGAGGGATTTGGCTCCCCTTCAATATTGGGGGGATTTGGAGGGAGAGTAGAAGGCTTTAAATGATATTTACTTAAATAACCTTAAATTAAATTAAACATAAAAACTTACAAAGGTCTAAAAAGTAAATTAGTCTATTCTCTCAATTAAAATCCCTCCCCTCCCCTCCTCCCAACCAAACACAATTTCTATTTAAATCTCTCTCCTCCCTTTCCCTCCCCTCCATTAAAATCCCTCCCCTCCCATTCTTTGAACCAAACAGACCCTTAAATTTCTTGATTAGCCGTGTATGCATAATTACATGAAAACCAAAATTATTCTTTAAGGAGAAAGAAGTGATGTACAAACAATGCAAAAAAAATGAAAAAATGAAAGAAAAAAAAACATAGAAAGTGAAGACATGTTAATTAGGCTTATTTCGCCATAAGGAACTTATATTCTTTTTATTTGCTCCAAAACAATTCTTGTTATTAGCCTTGATAGTTTACTCCTTTGGAATGTATGGAGTTTTCTTTGTATGTTTCCCCCTCTTCCTCCTTAGGCAAAGATTGTAAATTGGTATTCTTCTCAACACTTGGGAAGGTCACTTGGAGGTGGTAGTAGTGATTCATTTGGTCCTTTACCATTGTCCACCAAAAATGCCATCTTCAGTCCCCATGTTGTGTGAACTTCCAAATGACAATGCATAAACCAGACCCCTAACAAATTGAACACCACATATCATATTAAGAAAAAAATTGTGACATGCAAATCCTTCAATCTTTCTATAAATTTTTTAGCCTTAAGATTTTCAAACACAACTGAATTGAAAATTTCACCTGGATTATCAGCCCTGAATCTGATAGCAGCCCATCCACCAGATGGGACACCAACTGTGTTTCTCTCCACAGGATCCACCAGGTTAAACTTTTTGGGGTCCCTTTTGGGGTTGAAATTCCCTTGTCCCCTACCAACAACAAAGAAATTGAATCCATGGAGATGAATGGGATGGTTCTCAGGTGTTATCATTCCAGTATCTTGAAGGACTAATTGAACTGTAGAGTTGTAAGCAAGCCTATACACCCTTGTCCCTCTATTGGTCCTAAAATTTGTTGGTTGTTTCCCTGTAAAGTCATACACCACTGGAGGCTTCCCAGGAAAATCATCAGTGAAAACCCCACTTATGTTGAAAAAATGTGCTTGAAGAAGAGAGATTTTGGGCATAACAAAGGTAACATTATTCATGGCTGCAACCACCCTACTGCCATTGACACAAGTAGCACAAGGGTTGACACCAAGGCTAACAGTGAACAACAAGGAGTGGTCAACCTTTGTTGGGACTCTAGCAGGGTACTTTTTGGAGTTCAAACTTCTGAGGGATTTTGTGAAATTGTCAGCAACTGGGGTAGCATTTTTTGGAGGCAGGGAAGTGAGGGTGGTGATGGTTGAACCAAGGGCACCTAAGTAGTGCAATGTGGCAGTGGCAGTCACATTGTCTATTGCAATTGGAGCATCCATGAAAGTAGATGCTGCTACCAAGTACTTGCCAGCAACACGGTTGGCTTTTAGAAGCACATTTGTGGTCTGGCCAGGTGTGATCACAATGGTGTCAGTTTTGAAAGGCTTTGTGTAGGCAGCATCAACCTCAACAACAGTGACTTGGTGGCCAGCAATCTTAAAGAACAGGTCCTCATTCAGTGCAGCGTTGATTATTCTTAGCAAGTAGGTTTTCCCTGATTGAACTTGTAATTTGAATCCTTCTGCATAGTTGAAAATGTTGTTTAGCCTCATCTCTTGTTTACAGGAAAAAGTGATGTTTTTATAACTAAAAGTGAAAAATAAAGTAATGTTTTTATAACTTAAAGTAAAAAACTGAAATAGTTTATTCCAACAAAATGGGCCACAACTCAAGTAATTTTTATTTCCCCATCTTGGGCTTTGTCTAGTTATGTTAAATGTTAAAGTGTCAGGTTCATGAGTTTCACCTTGTGAAGCACAATGCTTAACACTTCCTGAATGGCCATTAATTGTGTGAGCATCAGAGACATTTGGGGCCAGCCCTGATTTCAAAGCTTCATTTATTACAACTTCAGTATCTGATTTCCACCATTCACCTGAACCAATTTGAAAATTTAAGATAGTGGGGTTTATGGAGTGTGATCCCTTCACACTATTCTACTATATATTCTCTAATTAATGATTAAACATCCATGAAAGTGAAATATTTAGTTGCATAAAAAATATAAAGGAGAAGATAGAAGAACTAACTCAATATGATAACTTGTTCCATGTGGGGTCTAGGAAAAGGGTAAGGAACTCCAAGCTTGGGCAAAATGACAATGGCACCATGCAAAGTGGCCCTAAGCCAGAGGATGTGTGCATGCCACCAAAGTGTCCCTCTCTGCCCTGTGAGGGTGAAGTTGTACACATAGACCTGGCCTGGTTGAATCGGGCATTGGGTTATGTATGCCGGCCCGTCAGCCCAACCCGTTCGCAACTGTCTAACTCCATGCCTATTCAATTTTAATTCATCATTGAATAAAATAAGAAATCGGTAAGAAAAAGGACTAAAAATTAAGAGTTTAATAACTATACATTACATATGTGTCCAATCGTATATATTTGACTCTCTTACCATAATGTAAACAGAGTTTAAGAAGTGATACTTTGATGTGAAACGACTATAAAATATGATTAGATATTTGTGTAACAATCTATTTATACTATCAATGTATAATTATCAAGCTCAAAAATTTATGAATTAGGTTAGAGTAGCAAACCCACCAGTGGATGCTAACATTGTATTTGACATGGTTAACCACCTTTACCAGAACAGTGTCATCTTCCCTAGCATAGATTGTGGGGCCAGGGAACTTCCCATTTACGGTTACAATGGGCTTGGTTGAACACAATCTTGTGGCATTCTTCATCACCACCTGTACATATATAAACATTATCCAATTAATTAATAGCCACGATATTGCGGGGAATAACAACTCAACATATATACCAAAAAGATTAACAAGAATAAAGTGTGTAACTGCATGTCAGCAACATCTACCAAACTTGAGTGCCTTGCATTGCTAAAAAAAATACCACACAAGCACTTTGCTGTTTGATAAAGGTATGCAGGGTCATGTATTGGTAGTGGCCTCTGCCTAATTGAACAGTTTGGAAGATTGTTTTACAACTCAAAGGTATTTAATGTGTATGTGTTGTCAATTGCAACTGTATAATAATATCTCTGATTTTAAAATGTGGTTTTACTATTAAATTTGCTATTCCCTTTGATCTTTTGTTGCCATGCAACCTCTGCAATAGAAATCTCAACCGTTGGATTAATCTAACGACCAATAATATAATACTTTTCAACTGTTGGATTAATCAAAGAGCCGATATCTCTATTGCAAAGGCTACACTGCAACAGAGGATTCCGATTCATTTTCTTTACTTTTAAATATGGAGCATTGACTAGCTGAAATAATTTACAAACATTGCAAATTGCAATCTTATCCCAGTGGGCCAGTCAATCAACATGCATCCTAGTCAATTAAAAGGAAAACAAAAGTTTGCTATTAAGATAATAAGGTATAGTTTGGTACACAAACTAAAAACAGGACATAAAATATTTGGTGCATATTAAAAGTAGAACATAATAGGACATAGGCGATGAAGTGATATATTTTGGTTCCACTGAAAAGGTAAAATCAAAGAAAAAGAACCATCTTGTTCTATTCTATATATCTACATGTCAAACACTACTTAATTAAGTTCAATACATAGAAATTGACCAAAGATCAATATGCATACATATTTATTGCTTGTATATAAGATGCAAACAGAAGATTATTAAGGTGTCATCAGGACTTAACTAGAGTAATGATACTAATTTATGAAAAACTATAAGTGACAACAGTAATAACAGAGAAAGACAAGCATTACTTAATTATCCCTTTTTTTTTTGATACATTACTTAATTATCCCTTTAGGCTTAGGCTTTTCTGCCAGGCTTATTTTTCAATTGTATCTGAATATGAGTATGCATGCTTTCTAAACAAACACTTACACCATTTATTCTTATATGTGCAGTAACTTCATGAATTTAACAATTATGATTATATAATGCTTATAGTATGACATATAATAATTAAACTACAAAAAATGTAATGCACCTACATTGAACTTGTAGTGGCGAACCATGGCTTCCACTGATAGAGGAAGCAGGCAATAAGCAGCTAGTATAAGTATGATTCGAATCCACATCATCCCCATGGACACACACCTCTCTGAATTTTACTCTGCCTCCACACAAACAACAGAGAAGCTAACTTTTCCTTTTTAAGGCTAGCTAGCTACTTTGTGGAATATTATTGCACAATGCAAACTAAACATGGAGGGAACAACCTTATATAGAGGATACTCTTTTGTTGTCAAGTCCTTTTAATCAGTTGGTTGAAGGAATAATACTTTTTTGGTTTTCACCCTTACTATGTTAGAGAAAAAGGACCCTGCATGGACTATCTTTGTTCAACTGGGAGGTAAATAAAGTCTGAACACAAATTGTTTTAACACCAGGGATCAAACTTGGGTACTAGCCGAATCCGTCCATTTATGGAACGCATTATAATTAAAAAAATAGTAAAATAAAAGAAATATTTATTCTACACCAAAAAATAACAAAAAGAAGCTGGCCAGAAAGTTCTATTCTTTTTCTTGTATGTCACATAAAGTAGTTATCCATCAGCTAAGATAGAGACATTTTGAAGCTAAGATAGTTGAGTTTTCTCAGTGATGTATGTCCCTATTCTATTTTTTTTTTCTTTCTGCTTGAATTGGTGACCACATCGATCAGGTACTGGGTTTGGTCTAACCATATTGGGTAAAGTACAACGATTCTCATCTAACATATACAATTTGATGGAACGGATGTATAGTTATCTACCTGATTTATCAAGTCAAGGAGATGACATATACGCCACAACAAATTAAGAAACTGTGAGAGAGTATAATTGATTCAAACAACTGTTACTTTAAGTTTGTCATTTGATTTTTGGCAATTGGTCATTTGATTGGTTGTTGTTATCAAACTTCTGGTCACAAAGTTGTTCTAGCTTTTGAAAATGAGTATTCGTATGCTGGTATAAGTTGTAATTTGCTTCTCTTCCAAGTGAGCAGTTAAATACATTGGGATGAGAGTGATAAAGAGGTCATAAGTTCAGATCACCCACTAATACAACATATTAATTACTAACATTGTCAATAAAAAAAATAGGTAAATACATTTTTTTAGTAAGAAATAATCAAGAAAATAGAATAAAACCAACAATTCAAGAAAAGAAGGAGGCTTCAGACAGATTCTCCACAGTCCATACTACAATTGGTCGGATGACCACAACGTCATTCTAAGAAATAAATTATCAAAAAAATTTAATTAATAATTATATAAAGGCACATAAACAAATTATTTTAACGCGTGATACATCCAGGGACCAAAGACTAAATAATCATTTTAGTCCATGAATGTGTCACGTGTTGTCAAGTCAATTCTTGAAAGTAAATAGATTTTTTTTAAAAAAAGTCCCTGAAAGGGGCTTCCATCTATTATATTGGTCCTTGATGTCATCCCCACCTGTTTAAACTGCTTATTTGACACGTTAAGTGCCACGTAACACGCCACATGTTCTCCATGTGTCATTCCTGTCACTAGGGACTATTTTGAAATTTTTCTTTTCTCTCTTTTTCTCTTCTCTCTTTTTCTCCTCTCTCTCTTCCCCTCCCCCATCTCCACCCCTTCCCCCTTCCGGTCAACCTCTACCCCTTTCTCCCCTCTCTCTAACTATCGTTGTTACTATTGCATTTACTAAAAGAAGTTTCTAAATTAAAATTGCTAAAATCTTATTTGTGATCTACTATGTCACAAAGTAGATTAAATAATATTGCCTTGATTTCTATCGAAAATGATTTTTTTAAAGAACCTTGATTATATACTAAAAGAAGTTTCTAAATTGAAATTGCTAAAATCTTATTTGCGATCTACTATGTCACAAAGTAGATTAAATAATATTGCCTTGATTTCTATTGAAAATGATTTTTTTAAAGAACATTGATTATAAACGGATTATTAATAATTTCACAACAAAAAATGCAAGAAAGATAATACTCGAATGACTATTACGGTATCATTTTCTCGATTTTCCTAGGCACCTAATTTAGCTTTTGAATTAAATTATTTTGATTATTGTGTCAATTGAAGTATTAAATAGAATTTATTTTAAAATATTTTAAGTTTTTGTATTCTAAGTGATATCCATGGATACATGTGGATACCCACAAATATCCATAAAATTTGTTTAAAATTCACTACTATAAAAAGGATAAATTAGTGACGAAAATTAGAGATGAAAAATAAGATATATCACTAATTCTGGAGTCACAAAATATAATAACGAAATTAGAGACGAATTTCATAATTTTTCACTAATTTTCTGTCATTAATTTAATTTTGTTCTAATAGTTTCTTTTGTCGTTATTTTTTTCTAATAGTAAAACCGCACAACAAATATGAAATGCCCATTCGGGGTATGAGGTGGGTACATGACATATTTTCATCCAACAGCAGAGATGACGAGGATTACTACCCACCTCATTGTCATCGCTAGTTTTGAACCATGTTTTTTCTATGGCTTTATAAGCGTTTATGGAGGCCACGCTTGAAGAAAATAGTGGAGATGGGGGATGACATCCAAATCCAAGTGCTTGGGATGTTAATGTTAGCCCAACAAATATTTATTGGTGAAGAATGGTTTTCAGGAATTGCTGTCAATTGGAGATTATTATTATTAGATCAAAAGAAGTTTCTTCCAAAAAGCCAAAGATTTGAATTTTGAGGAGTTGGTAGCTGTTCATCTCATTAAACTAACTACTTATGTTTTATGCCCACCGCTGTCCCATAGTTTGTTTCTTTTTTATCAAAAATTTAAATTAGTAGAGACACACTCTTGTAAAGTCAGAGAAATCTACCAACCTCAATGTGCATTTATAGTAAAATTTATATATAGTCTACCAATAAGAGAATTTAAGATTCGAACTGCTAATGCAAACAAAGGATCCGACCATCTGTACAACCTCTGTTAGCAATTTTTATTAATTAAATGAGCAACATTTTTCTAATCCCCTGCCGCCATTCTGACTAACAAAGTTGCTCCTAATCCTCCTTAGAAAGTAAACAAAGTAATTATTATATGAATATATTTTTGTTAGAATCAAGGACCAAAAAAAATGCTTTTATCATATGCCTACCTTCACATGAGATAATTAAACACACTCCTGTCACACATTGCAGCACCATTTCGAGTTAGACAACATTCTCATGTGGTTCAAAAGATAAATTGGATAAAGTCTTATATATTAGAATTGTGAATTGAGATAATGAATTATACCTATTTCCATCTTAAAAGTTAGAGTAAATTATACTTTCCTCACCTGAGAGATGGTTTGAATTATACTCTCTTATTTTTTTTTATGTAAAAATATACATTTTTCTCACCTGAGAAATAAATATATATTGCACTTAAATTCATTTTTTAACACGAACAAATATTTTAATGGTGATGAATGACTTTGAACAATCATTCTATACAAAATATTATTTCTTTATTTTTGTAATATCACTGAAAACTATTATTGAACACTTTATTGTTGATTTTATAATAACTTTAGAAGATAAAATAAAGTTTTAAATATCCTTTTATCGGGTTAAGAACTTTAACCAAAGTCTTTATTTTCTATTTTTTCATAGCCGTTGATAATAGGGGTTAAAAACTATATGTTAATGGTCTTCGAAATAAAAAATAGAACAAAAAATATGCAAGAGAGACTTGATTATATTAAAATTGATTAAAGTGTAGTGTATATTTACTTTTCAAGGAAGGAGAGTATATATGTTTAACATAACAGGGAAAGAAAGTGTAATTCAAACTTCTCTAAAAAGGAGAGTGTAATTTACTCTAAAAGTTAACTCAAACTAGACAATATTATACATAAATAAACACAATTAATAAGCTATTGTTTTTGTGTGTCAGTTTATACAAATCTTACCATGAAATAAGTAGTTAAATATAAATATAACAATGCTAAAATGTGATAATAACTTCTATAAATTAATAAATTAAGACCAAATGACCGAGTATGACATGTATATCGATGATAACATGCATGAGAATAGATTTGACTGCTCGATAAGGCCTATGACCTAGCTTACATCAGGCTAGACTCAAGCCAAACTTTTTTATGAAAAAAATTAGACAAAGGCCGAGGGGGAAACCTCTCAAGATCCCCACAAAGGGTAAGGTAGAACAAAGGATATTGCATGAGACATTTAATATTATTAAAATAATTTTAAAAGGATTATAAGTGGATTAGAAGGGAATGTAGTTCATCAAATATACATGGATAATCTGGGAAAATGTAAGAGAAAAACAATTAAAAAATAGTATCGAAGGAAATCCATGTTGCTTGCACGTAACCATTAGTTTAAATTAATGTAAAAAATTACATGTTTATCCCAAATGCACAAATGAGATTTATTTACCAATGATGAATAAGAAAAAAAAAGTATATATCATAATGTTACAATTACAACTAAAGATTAATCTAGAGATTAATGGGTTAATTACAAATAAATCATAGCCAACCTTATAAAAAATTAAATAGAGGTAGTCTAAACAAAGGAGAAACCTAGCTTTGATAAGAGAGGGAAAAAAAAATACATCAGATTGCTGATGTTTGATAGTCCATCTTGGAGAAGGCAACCCTACTTATATCGCACAAGTTGGTGCCTTTCTTTTAATTTTGGGCTTGACATTTACACATTTAGCAGTTGCAATAGACCCATTGAAAGTTAGATCTATGTCACTGAGTACCACCGTTTCACATGGCACACCACGGCTACAAATGAGAGTGACTCCTTCTTGAGTTGCAGAAGTTCCTCTAATGTTTTTGAATATGACTTTGCTTATCTTAATTTTTGATGGACTCTGACAATCGAAAAAAAAAACACAATAAAAAAAGTCAGAGGGCAAATTAAATAATCTTTTCTTATTTCAGTTTATCAAAATGATCATTTTATCATAAATAATAAATAATTAAATTATTATAATAATTATTCAAAAACATTATTATTGAATGAAAATTTATATGAATATTCCATTAAGTTATATAGCTGGGTCCCATGATCTTTATTTAGTGATATCATCTAACAATAAAAGTGC
The DNA here is from genome assembly GCA_030159175.1 of Glycyrrhiza uralensis. Classification (NCBI taxonomy): domain Eukaryota; kingdom Viridiplantae; phylum Streptophyta; class Magnoliopsida; order Fabales; family Fabaceae; genus Glycyrrhiza; species Glycyrrhiza uralensis. Next base: position 9,059,837 of record BRZY01000006.1, read on the forward strand.
ACCACACATTTTTGAATATAGAATTGGAAATTGAAAAATGGCTTGTAGTTACCTTTTTTGAGCACTTATTCCATGGGCAATACTCTTGGTCTATAATTACAGGGTTGCTGACATTAACCATAACTATATCTTCAAAATGCATATGAGACACGAGAGAAGTTATTGATGTACCGGGCCACGTCTTGATCCTCACACCATTGTCTGTGTTGTTTAGTGTGCAATTCCTTACTTTGAGATCCACAACAGGTTCTTCATTTGCATATTTTCCCAGGCTTCCAACACTAATACCATGTCCAGGTCCACACGTCACATTTAGGATAGAGATTTGTCTACTACCATCACCCAAAGAGATGCAATCATCGCCGGTGCCAATTTTTGAGTCGGTAATCTTCACTTGAGTTGATTTTCCAATGTGAATTCCATCAGTGTTTAGGCTATTTGCAGGTGCATAGATGTTGAAGTTTTTGAATGTGACATTCTTGCACCCGAAAACATTGACATGAAAATATTTGCTGTCCTTTGAAGTTATGTCTCGAATAACTGAATTGTTTAGGAAAACAAAACCAAAATTCTGCGGAAAATTTTGCCATAAACGTGTACAATTTGTTAGTGTATAGTTTCCATATAACTTTACCAAAAAAATTATAGTTTCTATGTAAATTGATAAATTAATGAGAATGATTCCTTGATGTCAAAATCTCACATGATTTTATCATAAAAATGTTTTTGTTTTAATAAATTTTGATAGAGTCCCACAATTCTATTATCTATATATAAAGAGAGAGATAAGCACAAATTAAAATTAGACATGACAAGTCAAATAAAATTTTAAAGTGAGAGGTGAAACAAACACTTTACTTACCATGGCTTGCGTTTTGCATTTGTTGTTTCTTCCACAATGATTTTGTTTCCAAGCCATTTCACCTTGGCCATCAAAAGTTCCACTACCCGACAAGGTAAAGAAATTAACGTAGCCAAATCTAACCCATTGTTCTTCCTCATTGATGTGGTATGGGTTTTTTGGTGCTAGAACTTTCCCATCAACCTGAACCTCAATAGGAGCCTTGCAAGGTCCTCTAAGATCTATATGGTGCAACCTGTAGCTACCACTAGGAACCACAATTTTGCTTCGATTTGTTGATGCACATGCATCTTTCCAAGCACTTTTCAAAGCCTTAAGAACAAAATGAACAAAAACTTATGGAAAGCATGACAGAATAAGGGCTTGTTTGGTTTGAAGCTCTGTTTCATATTTCCATTTCTTGCTTTTACTTTTAACTAATCCAAAGTTGTCATATTGTTTTCAATCTGTTTCTTATTTTTACTTATTTGTAAAGAAAACAGTGATAACAATCATTTTTTGTTTCCACTGTTTTCTGTACAAATATTTAGAAATAGAAAACAAACTGAAAACAATATGACAATTCTGTAAATAAATAAAAGTAAAAACAAGAAACGGAGCCTCAAACCAAACGGACCTTAAAAGATCTAACTTATAACTCTTTTGGTCACAATTTACATACATAAAGAATCTTGTTTCAAGTTTTTAAAACATATAATATAGTATGCTCTTACATTGGTTATGTCTCCATTAGGTGCACCATATTTTCTTATATTGAAGACACCAGGTTGAGCTCTGACATAGGAAGCTAACATTAATAGCAACAAAGCTAATGTGGTAACATTAAATTGAATATTCATTTTGTATCTTCCCTTGTTCTCAAAGCCTTCTCCTACTTCCTTATTTGCAGATTAATGGGATGGAATCCTATTTGATGTAATTAAATTATAAGCTATTTATATCGTAGTGTCCAAAATGTTTTAAGACACTAACAGAGCAAACCAACTTTAATCTAATTGTAAATTTGGTTGTGACAAGTATTTATTGGAGGATTAGTATGGGGGACAACACTATAAAGAACTAAAACAATGACATTTTCTATTATAATCATAAACATGACTAAGCTGAAAAAACTGAATGAAACGGTTTATTTTTTTTGACCAATGAATGAAACGGTTTGGCTGAGCTTCTATACTAATATTAATTGTTCATGTCTGCTCTTTACTAAAAATATCAATCTCGATGCGAAATAGGTAAGACAAAGACTAGCCAGTATTGAAATTTTTATGTTTGGTTTTCTTCAGTTATGGGCCATGTCAGCTCTGTTTATTGTTTTAATTCTTTTTTTAGGTTCTCGTTATTCGAGATCCCATAAAATTAATATCTATATCTATGTATAATATTTTTCCAAGGCGTCATCCACGGGCAACTACGGAAACCAATCTAGAGTGTGCATTTAAGAATTGTCTTTCTCAAATGGTGAATTTCCACACATGAGCTGGGAATCGAACCCCTGACTATTTATTAACATAAATTTTGTTCCGTATTCAAAATGATAATTTTTCTATAACTACTATATAAGGTAAAACATTGATTTATTGCTCTTCCATAGTTTGAGACACTAATCAAATTAATTTCAAAGACTGATATTATATTTTACTTTAATTTAGCTCTTTGTACAATTTTACCTCTATATATCCTCTATTAGTTTCTTTATGCAAAACACAGAGAAAAACCAGATAGTAAATATAGCTAATGATACTTGATTTACGCTCTACACATTATATTATTTTCAAATGACATCTAATTAAATTATTAGTTATCAGTTTGTCACATCACAAGAATGTTTTACACTAATTAATAACAAAACAAGATCGATCATTGGATCGTTCATTTCTATTTGTCCTTGGCATTGTTATACATATCCCTTTTCCAGCATTGATAAACCCAACGTCACCCAAATGTACACATTACAAATATGCTCAAACACTATTTTACCGGGTAAATTACTTATTTTGGAATTTAATTTTGTTTTCAAACTTTGGTTTCATTATATTATATAACTTGACAACTTCTTATAGGTTCATATAATTACTTGCTGCATGCAGAGCCAATGTCCTTGAACAAAACGTCATCCTTGTCTCACGCTAATACACAATATACAATTATACAAACATTTTCTCTCTCAAATTTTGGTTAACAATCTGCCATCCATGATTTGAATCGAGAAATTAAGGTCTGCTCTGTTGTGCTTTTGGGTTGACACCTCACACACCTCCATCTCAAACTCTGGCAATAATTAACGATACAAATTGTACAATTTTACCCAAGGTATTCAATGATCAATCTGAATTTTACTAGTTTTATTTTATTTAAATTCTCTTCTGTTTGTTAAAATTCCCAATGTATGCAGTTGTGCTTATTCATGATTTTAGTCCATTATTCTATTTTATATCAAAATTTTATTTAAATGTTGATTTGTTTATTGAGGTTATTAGTTATTTCTCATGTCTTATCTATACAAAAATTGGATGAATTCTTGTGTGAAAATGAAAGTGATATAAAATATCAGGTTGAGCTAATACAGGATTGTTTGCATATTGCAACTGTCATCACTACGAGAGAAAACACTCAAAAATTCAACAGTTACGTTTCCATTCCAAGATAAATGCCAATCAAACAATGCCTTTGTGGGTTTTTACTGTCATCCTACAGCAAGTGTATGTATGAATGAAAAATTATCCAAAAAAAAAACTATTTAATATCATTCTTTGTACAACAAGTGTATGTATACTTTCTGGAGCCTGCATGAGTAGCCATCTATCATGTTAATAATGTCTTTCTTGAACCATATCAGATGACTAGCTAGATTATCGAATCCTTAACCCTTGTGTTACTTATCAGCTCCTACGTAGCTTGGTTCTAACAGATAATGCTCCTCTATAGAACTAATTAGTCTATGGACCAAGTCTTTTCCTAATAAAAACAGTAAAAAAAACACGACAAACAAAACAAATTTAGTTTGGAAATAAAAAGAGCTAAGAAAATGTCACATGTCTCAGTCTGACAGGTGACACGTATCACAGGCTGGGAGGCCAAGACATATTTTTCTTATATAGTGATAGTAATTGTGTGTGTGTGTCAGTATCACCATTCTCCAACTATGTTTTGTGGGTTAAGATATTAATAAGTAAATACACTTATCTTATTCACTGGAAACGAGTGTTGCAATATCTTTTTTCCAAAAAGGATATTACACCATAGTAACCAAAAGTTTCGCAAAGACTTAGAAAATATTTTGATAAGAGTTTGTAATCATCCTCCAAAAATGCGGATAAATTTTTTTTTCTTTTCTAAAGTGAATGGTAAGCATAAAATAATACCTTTTTGTTTGGAAAAAGTACCACATCATATAAATAAAAACCATGCTATTTTACAAAGGGTTTGCTTCAGTACAAACCTAAGTATGGATTCTTCAAGAGTAAGAAAACTGGAAATACTAGTAAACTAAAATTACAAAAGTGTTAAAGAAAATATGTGCTACTACGTAGGTGTGAGCCAGATCAATCTCAGACTAACCGTTTAACTTAAGCATCTTAAGACGAAGATGTAATGGTAGCAACAGCCTTCTAACCCTAAAATGGTAAATCCTTTTCTGAGCAGTCTTCATCTGCTTCTCTTCCTTCCTTGCGTTGCCATCTTCTGTCCGGATGATATTCTTTATCTGTTTCAGGGGTAGCTTAATGTCCAAGACTAACCGGGTTTCTACTCTCTAGTTGGGTTTATCAACTCTTCCAGCAGTGGTAAGTACATAACCAGTATACGTACCCCACTATGTACCAGGGTTTATCTTCCACCCTGACTTCCCAAGCTCAAGGGGTTGAATCCTAAGACGTCGGACCGGAACTAACCCACTCCTACTCAGTCATGCAACAACACAACATAAAGTAGGCAAGAGTGAGACTCTAAGACAAAGTAACATGAAAAGTAGAAGTACATCCAACACAGAGATCACATATCAAACAATTTGCACCTCAAAGCATATATTAAAACTTAACAGATCAATCAAGGCTTATAAATAGATCTCGTTTAAGCAGATCTTACCTTTGGGTTGCAATCCTACAACAGTAATATATTCACAATAGTATATCACTAAGTTCAAATCTTATTTATGCATGTCACTTCAATTTTTTCTCAAAACACACCGGTGTAGTGCTCCAAGGAGACTTTTCGATCCTCACATCATTTGAGCGACCGGCTGCAGTAAACTTAACAACATAATCATGGAATCCCGCCTTAGACCTCTGAGAATACTTCAGAAATACCGCATTTAAAACTTAATACCAAATCAGAAATAGATCTGCTAGTCAGATTTATCTAAGCCGGGTGTACGACTCGTCTCGGTTTAGGGGGATTCACCGACAAGGCCATTGAGACTTTCGAAACCTGGATAATCTCAGTAGACAATTGCAGTCCAACAGAACCTATTTTCAACCCCGTCTAGTGGGTTGTATGCTCATCCCCTTTAATGCAAATATCGTCTAAATTTGCTCACATAACTTCTCTCTAATTTCTCTATGTAAAACTTCCTCTGTCTTACTATAGCTTCTCTTCAATACCATTGCACAGAATAACTTATCTCTCTCTGGAAAAATTACTCTTGTCTTCATTACTCATTTACCGTGACGTAAGTTATTCTTCCGGGTGAAATATTTCAATTTAGGAGGGAAAATAGAGTTTTTACACGTTGTTGTAAAAAGAGTCAACACGTGACGAGGTTAAATTCTTGAGATAAGAATTTTGGTGATTTGCAAATATGGATGTCATTTTGCATTGTGATAATTGGCTTTGCCAATTCAAGCTACAATCCGGTTTGTAGGGTTGCGAATAAGTATAGTCTGGCCATAAGCCCATAGGGACCTCCAGGTTACGAAATTCTCAATGGCCTTGCCTGGTGAATACCTTTGTGTCGAGAAAAGTAGTATACCCAACTTGGATGATCCTGATCGACTGCCATATTTATGCTGTGGTAATAATTTTTAAATAGTGGCTCTACTGAATAATTGTGAAACCAGATCCTGAGAGTGGACTGGGCCAGATCCTGAGAGTGGACTGAGCAATTATGTTAAGTTTACGCTACAGCCATTTCGCTCGACTTAGTTGAGGAAGAGAAGTCTCCTTGGAACATTTACACCGGTGTATAAAGAGATGTTGAAGTGTCATGCATATTGATGATTTGCGATGTGTGATTTGCTTGATGACGTGGTTGGTAGTTTGTTAACTTAGAGAAAAGTTTTCAAACAATATCTGCTTATTTTTTAAGTATAGTCAGTGGTATTTCTCTTACTATGCATGTCTCGTGATTGTAACTCTTGGGGAGAAACTCACCCTTGCCTATATATTTTGTGCTCTTCGGAACATGATTCATATAGATGGATTACTAGCTGGATAGACTAGTCAGAACTCAAAGAATGAGACGGGTATTGAAGACGTGTCAACCATGTGGAAGGACGTGCGAGTCTTAGTGTTGTTGGGGTTTTTCTTATTTGAGCTTCTTACAGATGTTCTTAGTGTTTGACCAGCATAGGGAGTCTGTACTGATTTGGGAAAGGGATTCCTTGTGTATGGTATGCTCTTTTATAAATGAATGAATTTTTATTTCATATGCTATTTTCTGATTGGTGTTCATTCACATAAGTATTTCTTTTAAATAGAAAATAAATGACAGAGAAAATCCATTTGTGAAAATTAAATAAATTTTGACAGCATTTTCCGAAAAGAAGAATTAGAAGAAAGATTTTAATTTCCGCATTAGAGATTCAGTTGCGAAGTGTAATGCCTCCTGAGAAAGGGGTGTTACACACACAATTCAAACACAATCAAGAATCAAACTGATACTTCTCAAATTAATTTGCAAGAGGTTCCCCTTACCTTTGGCACAAATCTATGAAGAACAAGCTTGAAGAACCAAGAACACAAGGTAAGAAATTTAAGAACTAAGAAGAGAAAAAGAGATAATTGTGTTTGCCTTGAATGCTTCTTGGAATTGTGTGTGAAATTTTATGAAGCAAGGGGGGCTATTTATAGGGAGAGGGGCGGCCAAGAGGAGGGAGGAAGAGGGTATTAAAAATTTGTGAGGTCATGGCCCTTTTTGATGATTATGTCATAAACCCTAATTAATTAAATCATTCCATTTCCTAATTAGTTAAGGCTCATGACAAGGCATGGTGACTCATATGAGAAAACATATCCAAGGCTCCCAAATTCTCCTTGATGTCGACCAAACGAAGGGAAAGGAGATCCATTGGATTGCTTGGTCAAAAGCTTTAGGTTTAGGTAGTTTTCAGTAAAAATCAAGGGTAAAATGATCTTTTCACTAATCAAATATTCAAAAATAATTTAAATGGTAAGGACCAATTAGGAATCTAAAAAATGACACGTAAGAGCTTCACGGAAGAGTTTTGGGATTTTTACAGTAAGGGTATGCTTCGCGATTCGTATAAACAAAGGAAAACGGACGCGCCATAAGTGGAAAACGGTCATTTTTTAGAAAATTCCATAAAAATTTCCAGAAAATCATAAATTGAATTTAAACACTAATGATCCCTCTTGAAAAATAATTTTAAGTACTCACTGATCACTAAAAATCTATTTTTGATCAGAAATCCTCGTTTTTCCTGTTTTTATAGGGACCTAAAAAAGTAACTTTTGATATGCTTTTCAGAAAATTATGAAATAATATCCAAAAATATCAAAAAATATAAAAACATGATTCAGCCTTTCAAAATCTTTTTCTGACCTCAGTTTGGTCTCCGAATCAGTTATTAGCTCTTATTGTAAGTTATCGGGACCAAAACGGTGATTTCTAAAATTATTTTGTCAAAAAAAATCTAAGAAATTTTCAGAAAATCACAAATATTAAAAGAACCAACTTTTGTGAAGGAAGTTTTGTTATCTGATTTGTTTTGATATATTTTACCTAATAAAAATCATATCGGTTAATTATGGCAAATACGTTTGTCAAACGTCAATGAGAAAGTGACTGTTTTTATGAAATAATTTAATAAGTATATTCAAATCCTAATTATAGGCTAAAAATAAATCACATAGCACTTAAATCACACAATTCCTATATAAACAGAATTTAAACGGTAATTAAAAAAAGGATGTTACAAGTGTTGTGAGAGATTGGCTTTCTATGGGATGAGCACAAATTTGGTGCCTTATTTTAAGTATCAACTACATCAGCACAGTGCTACTGCTTCCATAAATGCTACTGATTGGGGTAGAACATGCTACATCACTCCATTGATAGGAGCATTTGTGGCTGATTCCTATCTTGGAAGATATCGAACCATTCTATATTTTTTTCAGTAGTTTATGTTATTGTGAGTATGGTTCTTCATTCTTATACCTGATTAGTACTAGCTTGATGGTGAGAGGGAGAGAGATTTTTGAAGCTCCAATAGTGGGCAGAAACAGGGTCGAACCAAGGGTAAAGTAGCTTAAGCCCTTACGTTAGGGCCACCAGTAAAAAACTTACTTATTATTAGTATTTCTAAAACTAAAAATTTTCATCAGGAGATGGATTAGCATAGTGGTAATTGGTGTGTGCTTTCACATTTATTTTTTTAAGGCCCCTAATTTTAATAAAATATTATTATTAACTTTAAAAAGACCTCAAATCAAAGTTGACTTTAGGCCTAAAAATGTGTTGGGCGGCCCTGGGCAGAAAAAACTTTCTTTTGTTGAGAAGACAATGAATAATCATGCATACAAACTCCTCCAATTTTATGCCAAATTCTATCTCCGTGGTTGATAAATACCTAAAAAAAACTTTCTATTCCTGCATAGGGAATGGCACTCTTGACATTGTCTGCATCAATACCTGGCATGAAACCAACCTATTATGCAAAAGATGATTGTCATGCTACTCATGGACAAAGTGTATTGTGCTTTGTAGCACTTTACCTTATAGCCCTTGGCACTGGTGGAATCAAGCCTTGTGTCTCATCATTTGGTGCATATCAGTTTGATGTTGCTGATGAAGTGGAGAAGGAATACAAGAGCTATTTCTTCAACTGGTTCTACTTCTCAATCAACCTCGGTGCTCTTATTGCCGCTTCTCTACTGGTATAGATACAAGAGAATGTGAGTTGGGGATGGGGCTTTGGCATTCCAGCAGTGGCCATGGCAATTGCTGTGGTGAGTTTCTATTCTGGTACAAGGTTGTATCAGAATCAGAAGTCGGGAGGCATCACTCTTACTCGCATCTGTCAGGTGATAGTGGCATCCATAAGAAAGTATGGTGTTGAAGTACCTCATGACAAGTCTCTCTTGTATGAGACTGAAGACACACAGTCTGCTATACAAGGAAGCCGCAAGCTTGATCACTCAAATGGATTAAGGTAAAAACAGTGGTAACAAGTTTCTCCATGACCAATTTATGTGCATTCCAGTAATTGAGAAATGTTTGCAACACACTCTTTCCTCACTACTTTTTTAACACTAGTATTAGATAAACTATCATATGTATCTCTTAATAATAGAGTAGACTCAAACTCGTGTTATTTAGTAGAACTCACTTAGAATTTACTCAATAATAGAATAACTCGTACATCATTTCCCAACAAAAAAAGTAAAAAAGCTAACAAACATAGTAATTTAAGTTAGAAATAAAAAGAATTGAGGAGGTGATATGTGTCACAACCAGAAAAGACACGACTTAATTTTCTTATATAGTAAAGAAATGTTGAGAGTTTTGATGTTACAATTTATGTCTAAGCATAAGGAGGTAGTGCTTTGCTATTTCACATGCCATCCTATCAAAATGTGACAATCTTATAAGTTTATAATCATTAGTCTTCCAAATGCTTGAGTGGGATTATAATTCTTGCTAATCAAATCATAAAACAGATTCCTTGTCTAGTTTACATTTACACTTTCTTGTTGTGAGTAACAGATTCTTTGACAAAGCAGCGGTGCTAGGAAATTCAGATGATGTGAAGGCCTCAGTAAACCCATGGAGACTTTGCACAGTAACTCAAGTGGAAGAGCTGAAAGCAATCATAAGACTGCTTCCAATATGGGCCACAGATATCATATTTGCCACTGTCTATGGTCAAATGAGCAACTACTTTGTGCTGCAAGGGGAAACCATGGATACTCATGTGGGAAACTCCAACTACCAGATCCCACCAGCTTCTCTTTCAATCTTTGACACCCTCAGTGTCATCTTTTGGGTCCCAGTCTATGACAGGATCATTGTGCCAATAATAGAGTATATGAAGCTCACATATGAATGTAATTCGGTCAGTAGTTAAAAGTCAGTTAGGAATCAGTTCCAGAGTTAGTTTTTGTTATACAAGTTGGTTGTAAGATCACATGCATTGTATTATCATATATAAGGATGTAACCTCTCTGCAATCAATTGGGCTTCATTTCAATACAATTCATTTTTTGAGTTCTCTCTCTCCTTTCTCTCGATCTTTGATTTCATTAGCCAATAGCAAGAAAGTATAGTGGCCACAAAAATGGCCTAACTCAGCTCCAGAGAATGGGAACTGGCCTCTTCATATCCACATTTTCAATAATATATGCATTAACTTTGGAGTTTCTTAGACTTAGAATGATAATAACTTTGGTCCTCCAAATTGTAACTCGCTCATGAACTGGTCCCTGGCATTAAAAAAAAGGCAAATAGGTCATTCAATTTGAAAATCGTCGGTCACATTAGTCCCCACGTTAGTCTGAGTAGGTTACATTAACGAACTTGGTGACGTGGCACGTTAAGTGCCAACCTGGCACACGCGTGTACATACAGGGACGAAATTGACTGTGAAAATAGAAAACCTCTACAACCCAGCCTTCTTCCTCCTCCGATGTCGTTCCCATCGTCGTTCCTATTCTTTTGTGCCATTGTTCCCCCATGCTTCTTCCCTTCTTTCCAAACACTTGCTAGGCAAGCTCGACACACCCAAATCTCACAAACAACCCCACCAAGCAATTCTAAAAAACACATCAGACCCAATATCCATTTTAAAAAATCACCCGTAAACTTGCATCCCTTTCTTTCAACAGACCCACCTAAGAACAAGCCTTCAAAACCAGGGAAAATGAGTACTTATCCAAACAGACCCCATTTTCAATCATGGAGGAGAGCAAAAACATAGCCCCTATTGGGTCACAAACGTGAGAGTAAGCTCTGATCACCACATTCCAAAGAAAGGGATCACCTTCTGTGTGGATTTGATTCACATGTTTTGTGGTTGCGCATTTTGGGAACATCATCAGTGTGGGGATGGTTTAGGCCCATGGTTTGTGTGAAGAATTAGCACAGACAAGCATCAATGATTCAGATTTTGAGCTATTTTGGTAACAAATTAATGTTCTACGTTGCTTTACCAGTTCCATTTGAAAATTGGTATGAGAAAAATGGTACAAAGTTATTTATACCTTCTTTTGTTCTTAGATTATATAATCAGTTTGATTTGGAACCATTTTTGTTCAGAGATTATACATGTTTGTTTTGGAAATGAAAAGGAAAGAGGTTAGGTTAACGTAATACAAGAGAGAGTAGTGCACAAAGGAAAAGCGAAATGAGAAATTACAGGAGGAAGTCATTTGACAGAGAAACCAAAAGCCACCTTAAGGGAGGAAAATGGTGATAATCACGCTAGAGGAGGAAGAAGATGGAGATGTGTAACGCTCTCATTTTTCAATCGTTTCTTTTCGCTTTTTGTGTGTTTTTGATTTATTTAAATTAATTAATTTATGTTTTTTACATTTTTATTTTACAATATTGATTTGTATGATTTTAGGGATTTTTCGATTGGTAGGGAGTGGTGGAACTCGAAAAACAGAAAAATAGCGTAAGCTGTGACCCAGTTTGAAAACGTCAAAGGTTTTGTTGAAGAACCTTTTTGTGCCAAAAAAATATATTAACGAAACAAAAGTTATTTTTTTTATTATTTCAATTTTTTTGGAATTTTTCTAGAATTTTTTAGAAAAATTTTATTTTTAGCCGCATTTAGCACGTTACGGGTAACCGTAGCGCAGTCGGGTATCAGAAAATGATCAAAAATCAAGTTTTGAGATTCTGAATTTTGTTATATTAATACTGAGTCATAAAAGTGATTTTTTCATTAATTACTTATTTAGAAAAGTATTTATTTCAAAATGGATTATGTATTAAGCATTTTCCCACTTTTGAACAACCAAGACAAACGCTAACTTGTGAGATCTTTTCTCCCACTTGGCCAGTTGTTTTGGCCCCCTCTTTAGCCCCAAATAGTTATCCTTGCCCATATGCTTAAGCCTTGCCTTGAACCAATGGTGTAATTACTTCATTTTCCTAAATTAAAACCAATACCAACCTAACTCAAGTTAATTTTGACTATCATTAGTTCCTTCTTGGCCGTGTAAATCAAGGGGAAAGGAGAGAGAGTCTTCATCTCTTTCATTTCTTCCAAGAGCAAAACTCCATTTTTTCTCTCAAGTTTCTAACTTTTCCCTAAACCATCTCCTTGGTGTTTCAAGAACTTTGATCCTTCAAGCTTCAAAAAAAAATATTAGTTGATGATTCTAAACCACAAACCATCCATATATCTCCATGATCTTCATTTCTTAAATTTTTTAGATCATGTGTTCTTCATTCTTTTTGAAGACAAGTTTTGTTTTGGCTTTAGGTTTGTATCCTTTGAAACCAAGAAGCTTGAAAACCTACTTTGATCCATTTTCTTCAAGGTCTTGAGTAAGTAATCATTCTCTCAAGTTTTGATCTTAGGGTTTGGTTCTTTTTCATAAAGAAGATGTCTTTATGCTTTTATTTTGTATAATGTTTTGAAAGGGTTGATACTAGTTTGGAAAACAACAAGCTAGGAGAGTGATCTTTGGGATTCAAGTTGCCTTCAAGTGATAAGGAGATTTTCTTTTCAAAGTTATGATTTTTGTATGATTGTGTGTTGTGTGGCTTGATGACAACTCAAGGGTTGAGTTTCATCTTTGTGTAGAATGATTTAAATCATTCTTGATGTGTTTTACATCACTAAGTTAAGATTTTAGCTCTATGGATTTTGTATGAGTATCATCATATTTTTAACTCTATGGAAATATTTCTAAAGTTGTTTTGGGTAAAATGAAAAGTTAAGAAAATTTACTAAGTAATGGAAATTTGTTTGTACGCTTGATTTGCCGAAATATGCCATTTTAAGCGTGTGGTAGTTCTACGTTATTTGTGTGATAGAAAATTTGTGCCATGATTTTTTTTGGTTACAGAATTTATGCCATGATTTGTGATTGATTCTTGATGATGTGTGAGAATATTGTATGGCTTGATGTGATTTGGTTTGATTATTTTCTTGTGTTTCATTTGATTCATTTGGGATGATTGTAATATTTAAAGTAGATTTATGCTTTATTTATTATGATTATGTGATATTTGTTGTGATTGGGTAAGATTAACCAAGATGAATTAAAACAAGTGACCCAAGCATCATGGAAGAGGAAGTAGAGGGCTTTATAGTAAAACCATTTTTCTAAAAGACAAATTTGATTAATTTAGTGTTCAAGACAAAGCTTGATTTAGGTGTTAATTACTTAAATTTTTGATAAGTCTCCAATGGACTTTAAATGGGATTTTCCTTTAAACAAAAGAGTTTGGAATTTTAATTTAAATCAATCACAAGTGGTTAAATCTTTTATCAATTAATTATATTTTAATTAACAAGAGAGAATAAAGTAAGAGAAAATGTCTTTTTAGAGAATTTAACTTAATCAGTTAAATAGAATTTTCATACCAATTATTTAAAGAGGTGTTTTTAAAGTGAAAATACTGAGCTTTTAAAAATAAGGATTTTATAGAGAAATTCTTATTTTGTAGTTAAAACGTTGATAATATTTTTTTTGTTACCACGTAGTCGAAAAGAAGAAGATTTTATGACTATAATAGGTTTTTTGGAAAAATAATTACAATAAGCGATATTTTATTTTTCAAAGAGTTTTTCTTATAAGCCTATGCTTAAGAAAATAATTCGGCGGAAAAATAGAGTTTTTACACGTTATTGTAAAATGGTCAACACGTGGCGATGTTAAATTCTTGAGATAAGAATTTTGGGTGATAGCAAATATAGATGTCATTTGCATTGTGATTATTTGCTTTGCCAATTCGAGTTACAATCTGGTATGAAGGATTGCAAATAAATATAGTCTTGCTATAATCGACTATGGGGGCATCCAGGTTACAAAATTCTCAATGGTCTTACATGGTGAACACCCCCTTGTGCCGAGAAAAGTAGTGTACCCAACTTGGATGATCCTGATAGACTGCCTTATTTATGTTATGGTATTAAATAGTAGCTCTACTAAATAATTGTGAGACTGGATCCTAGAGTGGACTGGGCAATTATGTTTGGTTTACGCTACAGCCATTTCGCTCGACTTAGTTGAGGAAGAGAAGTCTCCTTGAAGCATTTACACCGGTGTAATGAAAGATATTGAAGTGACATGCATATTGATGAATTGTAATGTGTGACTTTCTTGCTGATGTGTTTGATATGTTTGTTAACTTAGAGAATTGTTTTTAAATGATATCTGCTTCTTTCGAGGTATGCTAGGTAGTATTTTCTTTTAGTATGCATGCTTCGTGAGGTAACTTTTGGGGAGAAACTCACCCTTGCCTATATGTTTCGTGGTCTTTGGAACATGATTCATATAGATGGATCAGGTGAGGTCTCTGGTTCCGAGGATCAGAGAGAGCTTTAGGCCTCTTGGAGGCGAGGGTGAGGGTTGGATTTATGACCCGGTCACCCAGTGGAGAGGAAAATGGTGATAATCACGCTGGAGGAGGAAGAAGATGGAGATGCATAGGTTTGTCAATTTTGCTGTCAAATTCGTCCCTGCTGAGTGGAATGACATGTGTTTGGACACTTGTGCGCCAAGTGGCACTTAAGGTGACACATCATTAAGTCCGTTAATGTTAATCTACTCAATTAACGTGGGGACTAACGTGACCGGCGATTTTCAAATTGAGGGACCTAATTGCCTATTTTTTTATTGTTAGGGACCAATTCATGAGCGAGTTACAATTTGAAGGACTAAAATGATGGTTTACTCTAACTTCTATAACTTAATAAATTAAGACCAAATGACCGAGTATTACACGTTTATCAGTGATAACATGCATGAGAATAGATTTGACTGCTCGATAAGGCCGCTTATGGCCTAGCTTACATTAGGCTAGTCTCAAGCCAAACTTTTTTATAAAATAAATTATGTCAAGGCCGAGGGGGAAGCCTCTCAAGATCCCCATAAAAGGTAAGGTGGGACAAAGGAATTGCATGAGACATTTAATATTACTAAAATAATTTTAAAAGGGTTAAAAGTGGATTAGAAGGGAATGTAATTCATCAAATATACATGGATAATCTGGGAAAATGTAAGAGAAAAACAATTAAAAAAATAGTATTGAAGGAAATCCATGTTGCTTACATGTAACCGTTAGTTTAAATTAATGTAAAAAAATTACATGTTTATCCCAAATGCACAAATGAGATTTATTTACCAATGATGAATAAGAAAAAAAGAAGTATATCTCATAATGTTACAATTACAACTAAAGATTAATCTAGATATAAATCATAGCCAACCTTACAGAAAATTAAATAGAGGTAGTCTAAACAAAGGAGAACCTAGCTTTGATAAGAGAGGGAAAAAAATACATCATATTGCTGAGGTTTGATATCCCATCTTGGAGAAGGAAACCCTATTTAAATCGCACAAGTTGGTGCCTTTCTTTTAATTTTGGGCTTGACATTTACACATTTAGCAGTTGCAATAGACCCATTGAAAGTTAGATCTATGTCACTGAGTACCACCGTTTCACATGGCACACCACGGCTACAAATGAGAGTGACTCCTTCTTGAGTTGCAGAAGTTCCTCTAATGTTTTTGAATATGACTTTGCTTATCTTAATTTTTGATGGACTCTGACAATCGAAAAAAAAAACACAATAAAAAAAGTCAGAGGGCAAATTAAATAATCTTTTCTTATTTCAGTTTATCAAAATGATCATTTTATCATAAATAATAAATAATTAAAATTAATATAATAATTATTCAAAAAAATTAATATTGAATAAAAATTTATATGAATACCATTAAGTTAGGTCCGATGATCTTTATTTAGTGATATCATCTAACAATAAAAGTGTACCACACATTTTTGAATATAGAATTGGAAACTGAAAAATGGCTTGTAGTTACCTTTTTTGAGCACTTATTCCATGGGCAATACTCTTGGTCTATAATTACAGGGTTGCTGACATTAACCATAACTATATCTTCAAAATGCATATGAGACACGAGAGAAGTTATTGATGTACCAGGCCACGTCTTGATCCTCACACCATTGTCTGTGTTGTTTAGTGTGCAATTCCTTACTTTGAGATGCACAACAGGTTCTTCATTTGCATATTTTCCCAGGCTTCCAACACTAATACCATGTCCAGGTCCACACGTCACATTTAGGATAGAGATTTGTCTACTACCATCACCCAAAGAGATGCAATCATCGCCGGTGCCAATTTTTGAGTCGGTAATCTTCACTTGAGTTGATTTTCCAATGTGAATTCCATCGGTGTTTAGGCTATTTGCAGGTGCATAGATGTTGAAGTTTTTGAATGTGACATTCTTGCACCCGAAAACATTGACATGAAAATATTTGCTGTCCTTTGAAGTTATGTCTCGAATAACTGAATTGTTTAGGAAAACAAAACCAAAATTCTGCGGAAAATTTTGCCATAAACGTGTACAATTTGTTAGTGTATAGTTTCCATATAACTTTACCAAAAAAATTATAGTTTCTATGTAAATTGATAAATTAATGAGAATGATTCCTTGATGTCAAAATCTCACATGATTTTATCATAAAAATGTTTTTGTTTTAATAAATTTTGATAGAGTCCCACAATTCTATTATCTATATATAAAGAGAGAGATAAGCACAAATTAAAATTAGACATGACAAGTCAAATAAAATTTTAAAGTGAGAGGTGAAACAAACACTTTACTTACCATGGCTTGCGTTTTGCATTTGTTGTTTCTTCCACAATGATTTTGTTTCCAAGCCATTTCACCTTGGCCATCAAAAGTTCCACTACCCGACAAGGTAAAGAAATTAACGTATCCAAATCTAACCCATTGTTCTTCCTCATTGATGTGGTATGGGTTTTTTGGTGCTAGAACTTTTCCATCAACCTGAACCTCAATAGGAGCCTTGCAAGGTCCTCTAAGATCTATATGGTGCAACCTGTAGCTACCACTAGGAACCACAATTTTGCTTCGATTTGTTGATGCACATGCATCTTTCCAAGCACTTTTCAAAGCCTTAAGAACAAAATGAACAAAAACTTATGGAAAGCATGACAGAATAAGGGCTTGTTTGGTTTGAAGCTCTGTTTCATATTTCCATTTCTTGCTTTTACTTTTAACTAATCCAAAGTTGTCATATTGTTTTCAATCTGTTTCTTATTTTTACTTATTTGTAAAGAAAACAGTGATAACAATCATTTTTTGTTTCCACTGTTTTCTGTACAAATATTTAGAAATAGAAAACAAACTGAAAACAATATGACAATTCTGTAAATAAATAAAAGTAAAAACAAGAAACGGAGCCTCAAACCAAACGGACCTTAAAAGATCTAACTTATAACTCTTTTGGTCACAATTTACATACATAAAGAATCTTGTTTCAAGTTTTTAAAACATATAATATAGTATGCTCTTACATTGGTTATGTCTCCATTAGGTGCACCATATTTTCTTATATTGAAGACACCAGGTTGAGCTCTGACATAGGAAGCTAACATTAATAGCAACAAAGCTAATGTGGTAACATTAAATTGAATATTCATTTTGTATCTTCCCTTGTTCTCAAAGCCTTCTCCTACTTCCTTATTTGCAGATTAATGGGATGGAATCCTATTTGATGTAATTAAATTATAAGCTATTTATATCGTAGTGTCCAAAATGTTTTAAGGCACTAACAGAGCAAACCAACTTTAATCTAATTGTAAATTTGGTTGTGACAAGTATTTATTGGAGGATTAGTATGGGGGACAACACTATAAAGAACTAAAACAATGACATTTTCTGTTATAATCATAAACATGACTAAGCTGAAAAAACTGAATGAAACGGTTTATTTTTTTTGACCAATGAATGAAACGGTTTGGCTGAGCTTCTATACTAATATTAATTGTTCATGTCTTCTCTTTACTAAAAATATCAATCTCGATGCGAAATAGGTAAGACAAAGACTAGCCAGTATTGAAATTTTTATGTTTGGTTTTCTTCAGTTATGGGCCATGTCAGCTCTGTTTATTGTTTTAATTCTTTTTTTAGGTTCTCGTTATTCGAGATCCCATAAAATTAATATCTATATCTATGTATAATATTTTTCCAAGGCGTCATCCACGGGCAACTACGGAAACCAATCTAGAGTGTGCATTTAAGAATTGTCTTTCTCAAATGGTGAATTTCCACACATGAGCTGGGAATCGAACCCCTGACTATTTATTAACATAAATTTTGTTCCGTATTCAAAATGATAATTTTTCTATAACTACTATATAAGGTAAAACATTGATTTATTGCTCTTCCATAGTTTGAGACACTAATCAAATTAATTTCAAAGACTGATATTATATTTTACTTTAATTTAGCTCTTTGTACAATTTTACCTCTATATATCCTCTATTAGTTTCTTTATGCAAAACACAGAGAAAAACCAGATAGTAAATATAGCTAATGATACTTGATTTACGCTCTACACATTATATTATTTTCAAATGACATCTAATTAAATTATTAGTTATCAGTTTGCCACATCACAAGAATGTTTTACACTAATTAATAACAAAACAAGATCGATCATTGGATCGTTCATTTCTATTTGTCCTTGGCATTGTTATACATATCCCTTTTCCAGCATTGATAAACCCAACGTCACCCAAATGTACACATTACAAATATGCTCAAACACTATTTTACCGGGTAAATTACTTATTTTGGAATTTAATTTTGTTTTCAAACTTTGGTTTCATTATATTATATAACTTGACAACTTCTTATAGGTTCATATAATTACTTGCTGCATGCAGAGCCAATGTCCTTGAACAAAACGTCATCCTTGTCTCACGCTAATACACAATATACAATTATACAAACATTTTCTCTCTCAATTTTTGGTTAACAATCTGCCATCCATGATTTGAATCGAGAAATTAAGGTCTGCTCTGTTGTGCTTTTGGGTTGACACCTCACACACCTCCATCTCAAACTCTGGCAATAATTAACGATATAAATTGTACAATTTTACCCAAGGTATTCAATGATCAATCTGAATTTTACTAGTTTTATTTTATTTAAATTCTCTTCTGTTTGTTAAAATTCCCAATGTATGCAGTTGTGCTTATTCATGATTTTAGTCCATTATTCTATTTTATATCAAAATTTTATTTAAATGTTGATTTGTTTATTGAGGTTATTAGTTATTTCTCATGTCTTATCTATACAAAAATTGGATGAATTCTTGTGTGAAAATTAAAGTGATATAAAATATCAGGTTGAGCTAATACAGGATTGTTTGCATATTGCAACTGTCATCACTACGAGAGAAAACACTCAAAAATTCAACAGTTACGTTTCCATTCCAAGATAAATGCCAATCAAACAATGCCTTTGTGGGTTTTTACTGTCATCCTACAGCAAGTGTATGTATGAATGAAAAATTATCCAAAAAAAAAACTATTTAATATCATTCTTTGTACAACAAGTGTATGTATACTTTCTGGAGCCTACATGAGTAGCCATCTATCATGTTAATAATGTCTTTCTTGAACCATATCAGATGACTAGCTAGATTATCGAATCCTTAACCCTTGTGTTACTTATCTGCTCCTACGTAGCTTGGTTCTAACAGATAATGCTCCTCTATAGAACTAATTAGTCTATGGACCAAGTCTTTTCCTAATAAAAACAGTAAAAAAAACACGACAAACAAAACAAATTTAGTTTGGAAATAAAAAGAGCTAAGAAAATGTCACATGTCTCAGTCTGACAGGTGACACGTATCACAGGCTGGGAGGCCAAGACATATTTTTCTTATATAGTGATAGTAATTGTGTGTGTGTGTCAGTATCACCATTCTCCAACTATGTTTTGTGGGTTAAGATATTAATAAGTAAATACACTTATCTTATTCACTGGAAACGAGTGTTGCAATATCTTTTTTCCAAAAAGGATATTACACCATAGTAACCAAAAGTTTCGCAAAGACTTAGAAAATATTTTGATAAGAGTTTGTAATCATCCTCCAAAAATGCGGATAAATTTTTTTTTCTTTTCTAAAGTGAATGGTAAGCATAAAATAATACCTTTTTGTTTGGAAAAAGTACCACATCATATAAATAAAAACCATGCTATTTTACAAAGGGTTTGCTTCAGTACAAACCTAAGTATGGATTCTTCAAGAGTAAGAAAACTGGAAATACTAGTAAACTAAAATTACAAAAGTGTTAAAGAAAATATGTGCTACTACGTAGGTGTGAGCCAGATCAATCTCAGACTAACCGTTTAACTTAAGCATCTTAAGACGAAGATGTAATGGTAGCAACAGCCTTCTAACCCTAAAATGGTAAATCCTTTTCTGAGCAGTCTTCATCTGCTTCTCTTCCTTCCTTGCGTTGCCATCTTCTGTCCGGATGATATTCTTTATCTGTTTCAGGGGTAGCTTAATGTCCAAGACTAACCGGGTTTCTACTCTCTAGTTGGGTTTATCAACTCTTCCAGCAGTGGTAAGTACATAACCAGTATACGTACCCCACTATGTACCAGGGTTTATCTTCCACCCTGACTTCCCAAGCTCAAGGGGTTGAATCCTAAGACGTCGGACCGGAACTAACCCACTCCTACTCAGTCATGCAACAACACAACATAAAGTAGGCAAGAGTGAGACTCTAAGACAAAGTAACATGAAAAGTAGAAGTACATCCAACACAGAGATCACATATCAAACAATTTGCACCTCAAAGCATATATTAAAACTTAACAGATCAATCAAGGCTTATAAATAGATCTCGTTTAAGCAGATCTTACCTTTGGGTTGCAATCCTACAACAGTAATATATTCACAATAGTATATCACTAAGTTCAAATCTTATTTATGCATGTCACTTCAATTTTTTCTCAAAACACACCGGTGTAGTGCTCCAAGGAGACTTTTCGATCCTCACATCATTTGAGCGACCGGCTGCAGTAAACTTAACAACATAATCATGGAATCCCGCCTTAGACCTCTGAGAATACTTCAGAAATACCGCATTTAAAACTTAATACCAAATCAGAAATAGATCTGCTAGTCAGATTTATCTAAGCCGGGTGTACGACTCGTCTCGGTTTAGGGGGATTCACCGACAAGGCCATTGAGACTTTCGAAACCTGGATAATCTCAGTAGACAATTGCAGTCCAACAGAACCTATTTTCAACCCCGTCTAGTGGGTTGTATGCTCATCCCCTTTAATGCAAATATCGTCTAAATTTGCTCACATAACTTCTCTCTAATTTCTCTATGTAAAACTTCCTCTGTCTTACTATAGCTTCTCTTCAATACCATTGCACAGAATAACTTATCTCTCTCTGGAAAAATTACTCTTGTCTTCATTACTCATTTACCGTGACGTAAGTTATTCTTCCGGGTGAAATATTTCAATTTAGGAGGGAAAATAGAGTTTTTACACGTTGTTGTAAAAAGAGTCAACACGTGACGAGGTTAAATTCTTGAGATAAGAATTTTGGTGATTTGCAAATATGGATGTCATTTTGCATTGTGATAATTGGCTTTGCCAATTCAAGCTACAATCCGGTTTGTAGGGTTGCGAATAAGTATAGTCTGGCCATAAGCCCATAGGGACCTCCAGGTTACGAAATTCTCAATGGCCTTGCCTGGTGAATACCTTTGTGTCGAGAAAAGTAGTATACCCAACTTGGATGATCCTGATCGACTGCCATATTTATGCTGTGGTAATAATTTTTAAATAGTGGCTCTACTGAATAATTGTGAAACCAGATCCTGAGAGTGGACTGGGCCAGATCCTGAGAGTGGACTGAGCAATTATGTTAAGTTTACGCTACAGCCATTTCGCTCGACTTAGTTGAGGAAGAGAAGTCTCCTTGGAACATTTACACCGGTGTATAAAGAGATGTTGAAGTGTCATGCATATTGATGATTTGCGATGTGTGATTTGCTTGATGACGTGGTTGGTAGTTTGTTAACTTAGAGAAAAGTTTTCAAACAATATCTGCTTATTTTTTAAGTATAGTCAGTGGTATTTCTCTTACTATGCATGTCTCGTGATTGTAACTCTTGGGGAGAAACTCACCCTTGCCTATATATTTTGTGCTCTTCGGAACATGATTCATATAGATGGATTACTAGCTGGATAGACTAGTCAGAACTCAAAGAATGAGACGGGTATTGAAGACGTGTCAACCATGTGGAAGGACGTGCGAGTCTTAGTGTTGTTGGGGTTTTTCTTATTTGAGCTTCTTACAGATGTTCTTAGTGTTTGACCAGCATAGGGAGTCTGTACTGATTTGGGAAAGGGATTCCTTGTGTATGGTATGCTCTTTTATAAATGAATGAATTTTTATTTCATATGCTATTTTCTGATTGGTGTTCATTCACATAAGTATTTCTTTTAAATAGAAAATAAATGACAGAGAAAATCCATTTGTGAAAATTAAATAAATTTTGACAGCATTTTCCGAAAAGAAGAATTAGAAGAAAGATTTTAATTTCCGCATTAGAGATTCAGTTGCGAAGTGTAATGCCTCCTGAGAAAGGGGTGTTACACACACAATTCAAACACAATCAAGAATCAAACTGATACTTCTCAAATTAATTTGCAAGAGGTTCCCCTTACCTTTGGCACAAATCTATGAAGAACAAGCTTGAAGAACCAAGAACACAAGGTAAGAAATTTAAGAACTAAGAAGAGAAAAAGAGATAATTGTGTTTGCCTTGAATGCTTCTTGGAATTGTGTGTGAAATTTTATGAAGCAAGGGGGGCTATTTATAGGGAGAGGGGCGGCCAAGAGGAGGGAGGAAGAGGGTATTAAAAATTTGTGAGGTCATGGCCCTTTTTGATGATTATGTCATAAACCCTAATTAATTAAATCATTCCATTTCCTAATTAGTTAAGGCTCATGACAAGGCATGGTGACTCATATGAGAAAACATATCCAAGGCTCCCAAATTCTCCTTGATGTCGACCAAACGAAGGGAAAGGAGATCCATTGGATTGCTTGGTCAAAAGCTTTAGGTTTAGGTAGTTTTCAGTAAAAATCAAGGGTAAAATGATCTTTTCACTAATCAAATATTCAAAAATAATTTAAATGGTAAGGACCAATTAGGAATCTAAAAAATGACACGTAAGAGCTTCACGGAAGAGTTTTGGGATTTTTACAGTAAGGGTATGCTTCGCGATTCGCATAAACAAAGGAAAACGGACGCGCCATAAGTGGAAAACGGTCATTTTTTAGAAAATTTCATAAAAATTTCCAGAAAATCATAAATTGAATTTAAACACTAATGATCCCTCTTGAAAAATAATTTTAAGTACTCACTGATCACTAAAAATCTATTTCTGATCAGAAATCCTCGTTTTTCCTGTTTTTATAGGGACCTAAAAAAGTAACTTTTGATATGCTTTTCAGAAAATTATGAAATAATATCCAAAAATATCAAAAATATAAAAACATGATTCAGCCTTTCAAAATCTTTTTCTGACCTCAGTTTGGTCTCCGAATCAGTTATTAGCTCTTACTGTAAGTTATCGGGACCAAAACAGTAATTTCTAAAATTATTTTGTCAAAAAAAATCTAAGAAAATTTTAGAAAATCACAAATATTAAAAGAACCAACTTTTGTGAAGGAAGTTTTGTTATCTGATTTGTTTTGATATATTTTACCTAATAAAAATCATATCGGTTAATTATGGCAAATACGTTTGTCAAACGTCAATGAGAAAGTGACTGTTTTTATGAAATAATTTAATAAGTATATTCAAATCCTAATTATAGGCTAAAAATAAATCACATAGCACTTAAATCACACAATTCCTATATAAACAGAATTTAAACGGTAATTAAAAAAAGGATGTTACAAGTGTTGTGAGAGATTGGCTTTCTATGGGATGAGCACAAATCTGGTGCCTTATTTTAAGTATCAACTACATCAGCACAGTGCTACTGCTTCCATAAATGCTACTGATTGGGGTAGAACATGCTACATCACTCCATTGATAGGAGCATTTGTGGCTGATTCCTATCTTGGAAGATATCGAACCATTCTATATTTTTTTCAGTAGTTTATGTTATTGTGAGTATGGTTCTTCATTCTTATACCTGATTAGTACTAGCTTGATGGTGAGAGGGAGAGAGATTTTTGAAGCTCCAATAGTGGGCAGAAACAGGGTCGAACCAAGGGTAAAGTAGCTTAAGCCCTTACGTTAGGGCCACCAGTAAAAAACTTACTTATTATTAGTATTTCTAAAACTAAAAATTTTCATCAGGAGATGGATTAGCATAGTGGTAATTGGTGTGTGCTTTCACATTTATTTTTTTAAGGCCCCTAATTTTAATAAAATATTATTATTAACTTTAAAAAGACCTCAGATCAAAGTTGACTTTAGGCCTAAAAATGTGTTGGGCGGCCCTGGGCAGAAAAAACTTTCTTTTGTTGAGAAGACAATGAATAATCATGCATACAAACTCCTCCAATTTTATGCCAAATTCTATCTCCGTGGTTGATAAATACCTAAAAAAAACTTTCTATTCCTGCATAGGGAATGGCACTCTTGACATTGTCTGCATCAATACCTGGCATGAAACCAACCTATTATGCAAAAGATGATTGTCATGCTACTCATGGACAAAGTGTATTGTGCTTTGTAGCACTTTACCTTATAGCCCTTGGCACTGGTGGAATCAAGCCTTGTGTCTCATCATTTGGTGCATATCAGTTTGATGTTGCTGATGAAGTGGAGAAGGAATACAAGAGCTATTTCTTCAACTGGTTCTACTTCTCAATCAACCTCGGTGCTCTTATTGCCGATTCTCTACTGGTATAGATACAAGAGAATGTGAGTTGGGGATGGGGCTTTGGCATTCCAGCAGTGGCCATGGCAATTGCTGTGGTGAGTTTCTATTCTGGTACAAGGTTGTATCAGAATCAGAAGTCGGGAGGCATCACTCTTACTCGCATCTGTCAGGTGATAGTGGCATCCATAAGAAAGTATGGTGTTGAAGTACCTCATGACAAGTCTCTCTTGTATGAGACTGAAGACACACAGTCTGCTATACAAGGAAGCCGCAAGCTTGATCACTCAAATGGATTAAGGTAAAAACAGTGGTAACAAGTTTCTCCATGACCAATTTATGTGCATTCCAGTAATTGAGAAATGTTTGCAACACACTCTTTCCTCACTACTTTTTTAACACTAGTATTAGATAAACTATCATATGTATCTCTTAATAATAGAGTAGACTCAAACTCGTGTTATTTAGTAGAACTCACTCAGAATTTACTCAATAATAGAATAACTCGTACATCATTTCCCAACAAAAAAAGTAAAAAAGCTAACAAACATAGTAATTTAAGTTAGAAATAAAAAGAATTGAGGAGGTGATATGTGTCACAACCAGAAAAGACACGACTTAATTTTCTTATATAGTAAAGAAATGTTGAGAGTTTTGATGTTACAATTTATGTCTAAGCATAAGGAGGTAGTGCTTTGCTATTTCACATGCCATCCTATCAAAATGTGACAATCTTATAAGTTTATAATCATTAGTCTTCCAAATGCTTGAGTGGGATTATAATTCTTGCTAATCAAATCATAAAACAGATTCCTTGTCTAGTTTACATTTACACTTTCTTGTTGTGAGTAACAGATTCTTTGACAAAGCAGCGGTGCTAGGAAATTCAGATGATGTGAAGGCCTCAGTAAACCCATGGAGACTTTGCACAGTAACTCAAGTGGAAGAGCTGAAAGCAATCATAAGACTGCTTCCAATATGGGCCACAGATATCATATTTGCCACTGTCTATGGTCAAATGAGCAACTACTTTGTGCTGCAAGGGGAAACCATGGATACTCATGTGGGAAACTCCAACTACCAGATCCCACCAGCTTCTCTTTCAATCTTTGACACCCTCAGTGTCATCTTTTGGGTCCCAGTCTATGACAGGATCATTGTGCCAATAATAGAGTATATGAAGCTCACATATGAATGTAATTCGGTCAGTAGTTAAAAGTCAGTTAGGAATCAGTTCCAGAGTTAGTTTTTGTTATACAAGTTGGTTGTAAGATCACATGCATTGTATTATCATATATAAGGATGTAACCTCTCTGCAATCAATTGGGCTTCATTTCAATACAATTCATTTTTTGAGTTCTCTCTCTCCTTTCTCTCGATCTTTGATTTCATTAGCCAATAGCAAGAAAGTATAGTGGCCACAAAAATGGCCTAACTCAGCTCCAGAGAATGGGAACTGGCCTCTTCATATCCACATTTTCAATAATATATGCATTAACTTTGGAGTTTCTTAGACTTAGAATGATAATAACTTTGGTCCTCCAAATTGTAACTCGCTCATGAACTGGTCCCTGGCATTAAAAAAAAGGCAAATAGGTCATTCAATTTGAAAATCGTCGGTCACATTAGTCCCCACGTTAGTCTGAGTAGGTTACATTAACGAACTTGGTGACGTGGCACGTTAAGTGCCAACCTGGCACACGCGTGTACATACAGGGACGAAATTGACTGTGAAAATAGAAAACCTCTACAACCCAGCCTTCTTCCTCCTCCGATGTCGTTCCCATCGTCGTTCCTATTCTTTTGTGCCATTGTTCCCCCATGCTTCTTCCCTTCTTTCCAAACACTTGCTGGGCAAGCTCGACACACCCAAATCTCACAAACAACCCCACCAAGCAATTCTAAAAAACACATCAGACCCAATATCCATTTTAAAAAATCACCCGTAAACTTGCATCCCTTTCTTTCAACAGACCCACCTAAGAACAAGCCTTCAAAACCAGGGAAAATGAGTACTTATCCAAACAGACCCCATTTTCAAGCATGGAGGAGAGCAAAAACATAGCCCCTATTGGGTCACAAACGTGAGAGTAAGCTCTGATCACCACATTCCAAAGAAAGGGATCACCTTCTGTGTGGATTTGATTCACATGTTTTGTGGTTGCGCATTTTGGGAACATCATCAGTGTGGGGATGGTTTAGGCCCATGGTTTGTGTGAAGAATTAGCACAGACAAGCATCAATGATTCAGATTTTGAGCTATTTTGGTAACAAATTAATGTTCTACGTTGCTTTACCAGTTCCATTTGAAAATTGGTATGAGAAAAATGGTACAAAGTTATTTATACCTTCTTTTGTTCTTAGATTATATAATCAGTTTGATTTGGAACCATTTTTGTTCAGAGATTATACATGTTTGTTTTGGAAATGAAAAGGAAAGAGGTTAGGTTAACGTAATACAAGAGAGAGTAGTGCACAAAGGAAAAGCGAAATGAGAAATTACAGGAGGAAGTCATTTGACAGAGAAACCAAAAGCCACCTTAAGGGAGGAAAATGGTGATAATCACGCTAGAGGAGGAAGAAGATGGAGATGTGTAACGCTCTCATTTTTCAATCGTTTCTTTTCGCTTTTTGTGTGTTTTTGATTTATTTAAATTAATTAATTTATGTTTTTTACATTTTTATTTTACAATATTGATTTGTATGATTTTAGGGATTTTTCGATTGGTAGGGAGTGGTGGAACTCGAAAAACAGAAAAATAGCGTAAGCTGTGACCCAGTTTGAAAACGTCAAAGGTTTTGTTGAAGAACCTTTTTGTGCCAAAAAAATATATTAACGAAACAAAAGTTATTTTTTTTATTATTTCAATTTTTTTGGAATTTTTCTAGAATTTTTTAGAAAAATTTTATTTTTAGCCGCATTTAGCACGTTACGGGTAACCGTAGCGCAGTCGGGTATCAGAAAATGATCAAAAATCAAGTTTTGAGATTCTGAATTTTGTTATATTAATACTGAGTCATAAAAGTGATTTTTTCATTAATTACTTATTTAGAAAAGTATTTATTTCAAAATGGATTATGTATTAAGCATTTTCCCACTTTTGAACAACCAAGACAAACGCTAACTTGTGAGATCTTTTCTCCCACTTGGCCAGTTGTTTTGGCCCCCTCTTTAGCCCCAAATAGTTATCCTTGCCCATATGCTTAAGCCTTGCCTTGAACCAATGGTGTAATTACTTCATTTTCCTAAATTAAAACCAATACCAACCTAACTCAAGTTAATTTTGACTATCATTAGTTCCTTCTTGGCCGTGTAAATCAAGGGGAAAGGAGAGAGAGTCTTCATCTCTTTCATTTCTTCCAAGAGCAAAACTCCATTTTTTCTCTCAAGTTTCTAACTTTTCCCTAAACCATCTCCTTGGTGTTTCAAGAACTTTGATCCTTCAAGCTTCAAAAAAAAATATTAGTTGATGATTCTAAACCACAAACCATCCATATATCTCCATGATCTTCATTTCTTAAATTTTTTAGATCATGTGTTCTTCATTCTTTTTGAAGACAAGTTTTGTTTTGGCTTTAGGTTTGTATCCTTTGAAACCAAGAAGCTTGAAAACCTACTTTGATCCATTTTCTTCAAGGTCTTGAGTAAGTAATCATTCTCTCAAGTTTTGATCTTAGGGTTTGGTTCTTTTTCATAAAGAAGATGTCTTTATGCTTTTATTTTGTATAATGTTTTGAAAGGGTTGATACTAGTTTGGAAAACAACAAGCTAGGAGAGTGATCTTTGGGATTCAAGTTGCCTTCAAGTGATAAGGAGATTTTCTTTTCAAAGTTATGATTTTTGTATGATTGTGTGTTGTGTGGCTTGATGACAACTCAAGGGTTGAGTTTCATCTTTGTGTAGAATGATTTAAATCATTCTTGATGTGTTTTACATCACTAAGTTAAGATTTTAGCTCTATGGATTTTGTATGAGTATCATCATATTTTTAACTCTATGGAAATATTTCTAAAGTTGTTTTGGGTAAAATGAAAAGTTAAGAAAATTTACTAAGTAATGGAAATTTGTTTGTACGCTTGATTTGCCGAAATATGCCATTTTAAGCGTGTGGTAGTTCTACGTTATTTGTGTGATAGAAAATTTGTGCCATGATTTTTTTTGGTTACAGAATTTATGCCATGATTTGTGATTGATTCTTGATGATGTGTGAGAATATTGTATGGCTTGATGTGATTTGGTTTGATTATTTTCTTGTGTTTCATTTGATTCATTTGGGATGATTGTAATATTTAAAGTAGATTTATGCTTTATTTATTATGATTATGTGATATTTGTTGTGATTGGGTAAGATTAACCAAGATGAATTAAAACAAGTGACCCAAGCATCATGGAAGAGGAAGTAGAGGGCTTTATAGTAAAACCATTTTTCTAAAAGACAAATTTGATTAATTTAGTGTTCAAGACAAAGCTTGATTTAGGTGTTAATTACTTAAATTTTTGATAAGTCTCCAATGGACTTTAAATGGGATTTTCCTTTAAACAAAAGAGTTTGGAATTTTAATTTAAATCAATCACAAGTGGTTAAATCTTTTATCAATTAATTATATTTTAATTAACAAGAGAGAATAAAGTAAGAGAAAATGTCTTTTTAGAGAATTTAACTTAATCAGTTAAATAGAATTTTCATACCAATTATTTAAAGAGGTGTTTTTAAAGTGAAAATACTGAGCTTTTAAAAATAAGGGTTTTATAGAGAAATTCTTATTTTGTAGTTAAAACGTTGATAATATTTTTTTTGTTACCACGTAGTCGAAAAGAAGAAGATTTTATGACTATAATAGGTTTTTTGGAAAAATAATTACAATAAGCGATATTTTATTTTTCAAAGAGTTTTTTTTATAAGCCTATGCTTAAGAAAATAATTCGGCGGAAAAATAGAGTTTTTACACGTTATTGTAAAATGGTCAACACGTGGCGATGTTAAATTCTTGAGATAAGAATTTTGGGTGATAGCAAATATAGATGTCATTTGCATTGTGATTATTTGCTTTGCCAATTCGAGTTACAATCTGGTATGAAGGATTGCAAATAAATATAGTCTTGCTATAATCGACTATGGGGGCATCCAGGTTACAAAATTCTCAATGGTCTTACATGGTGAACACCCCCTTGTGCCGAGAAAAGTAGTGTACCCAACTTGGATGATCCTGATAGACTGCCTTATTTATGTTATGGTATTAAATAGTAGCTCTACTAAATAATTGTGAGACTGGATCCTAGAGTGGACTGGGCAATTATGTTTGGTTTACGCTACAGCCATTTCGCTCGACTTAGTTGAGGAAGAGAAGTCTCCTTGAAGCATTTACACCGGTGTAATGAAAGATATTGAAGTGACATGCATATTGATGAATTGTAATGTGTGACTTTCTTGCTGATGTGTTTGATATGTTTGTTAACTTAGAGAATTGTTTTTAAATGATATCTGCTTCTTTCGAGGTATGCTAGGTAGTATTTTCTTTTAGTATGCATGCTTCGTGAGGTAACTTTTGGGGAGAAACTCACCCTTGCCTATATGTTTCGTGGTCTTTGGAACATGATTCATATAGATGGATCAGGTGAGGTCTCTGGTTCCGAGGATCAGAGAGAGCTTTAGGCCTCTTGGAGGCGAGGGTGAGGGTTGGATTTATGACCCGGTCACCCAGTGGAGAGGAAAATGGTGATAATCACGCTGGAGGAGGAAGAAGATGGAGATGCATAGGTTTGTCAATTTTGCTGTCAAATTCGTCCCTGCTGAGTGGAATGACATGTGTTTGGACACTTGTGCGCCAAGTGGCACTTAAGGTGACACATCATTAAGTCCGTTAATGTTAATCTACTCAATTAATGTGGGGACTAACGTGACCGGCGATTTTCAAATTGAGGGACCTAATTGCCTATTTTTTTATTGTTAGGGACCAATTCATGAGCGAGTTACAATTTGAAGGACTAAAATGATGGTTTACTCTAACTTCTATAACTTAATAAATTAAGACCAAATGACCGAGTATTACACGTTTATCAGTGATAACATGCATGAGAATAGATTTGACTGCTCGATAAGGCCGCTTATGGCCTAGCTTACATTAGGCTAGTCTCAAGCCAAACTTTTTTATAAAATAAATTATGTCAAGGCCGAGGGGGAAGCCTCTCAAGATCCCCATAAAAGGTAAGGTGGGACAAAGGAATTGCATGAGACATTTAATATTACTAAAATAATTTTAAAAGGGTTAAAAGTGGATTAGAAGGGAATGTAATTCATCAAATATACATGGATAATCTGGGAAAATGTAAGAGAAAAACAATTAAAAAAATAGTATTGAAGGAAATCCATGTTGCTTACATGTAACCGTTAGTTTAAATTAATGTAAAAAAATTACATGTTTATCCCAAATGCACAAATGAGATTTATTTACCAATGATGAATAAGAAAAAAAGAAGTATATCTCATAATGTTACAATTACAACTAAAGATTAATCTAGATATAAATCATAGCCAACCTTACAGAAAATTAAATAGAGGTAGTCTAAACAAAGGAGAACCTAGCTTTGATAAGAGAGGGAAAAAAATACATCAGATTGCTGAGGTTTGATATCCCATCTTGGAGAAGGAAACCCTATTTAAATCGCACAAGTTGGTGCCTTTCTTTTAATTTTGGGCTTGACATTTACACATTTAGCAGTTGCAATAGACCCATTGAAAGTTAGATCTATGTCACTGAGTACCACCGTTTCACATGGCACACCACGGCTACAAATGAGAGTGACTCCTTCTTGAGTTGCAGAAGTTCCTCTAATGTTTTTGAATATGACTTTGCTTATCTTAATTTTTGATGGACTCTGACAATCGAAAAAAAAAAACACAATAAAAAAAGTCAGAGGGCAAATTAAATAATCTTTTCTTATTTCAGTTTATCAAAATGATCATTTTATCATAAATAATAAATAATTAAAATTAATATAATAATTATTCAAAAAAATTAATATTGAATAAAAATTTATATGAATACCATTAAGTTAGGTCCCATGATCTTTATTTAGTGATATCATCTAACAATAAAAGTGCACCACACATTTTTGAATATAGAATTGGAAACTGAAAAATGGCTTGTAGTTACCTTTTTTGAGCACTTATTCCATGGGCAATACTCTTGGTCTATAATTACAGGGTTGCTGACATTAACCATAACTATATCTTCAAAATGCATATGAGACACGAGAGAAGTTATTGATGTACCGGGCCACGTCTTGATCCTCACACCATTGTCTGTGTTGTTTAGTGTGCAATTCCTTACTTTGAGATCCACAACAGGTTCTTCATTTGCATATTTTCCCAGGCTTCCAACACTAATACCATGTCCAGGTCCACACGTCACATTTAGGATAGAGATTTGTCTACTACCATCACCCAAAGAGATGCAATCATCGCCGGTGCCAATTTTTGAGTCGGTAATCTTCACTTGAGTTGATTTTCCAATGTGAATTCCATCGGTGTTTAGGCTATTTGCAGGTGCATAGATGTTGAAGTTTTTGAATGTGACATTCTTGCACCCGAAAACATTGACATGAAAATATTTGCTGTCCTTTGAAGTTATGTCTCGAATAACTGAATTGTTTAGGAAAACAAAACCAAAATTCTGCGGAAAATTTTGCCATAAACGTGTACAATTTGTTAGTGTATAGTTTCCATATAACTTTACCAAAAAAATTATAGTTTCTATGTAAATTGATAAATTAATGAGAATGATTCCTTGATGTCAAAATCTCACATGATTTTATCATAAAAATGTTTTTGTTTTAATAAATTTTGATAGAGTCCCACAATTCTATTATCTATATATAAAGAGAGAGATAAGCACAAATTAAAATTAGACATGACAAGTCAAATAAAATTTTAAAGTGAGAGGTGAAACAAACACTTTACTTACCATGGCTTGCGTTTTGCATTTGTTGTTTCTTCCACAATGATTTTGTTTCCAAGCCATTTCACCTTGGCCATCAAAAGTTCCACTACCCGACAAGGTAAAGAAATTAACGTATCCAAATCTAACCCATTGTTCTTCCTCATTGATGTGGTATGGGTTTTTTGGTGCTAGAACTTTCCCATCAACCTGAACCTCAATAGGAGCCTTGCAAGGTCCTCTAAGATCTATATGGTGCAACCTGTAGCTACCACTAGGAACCACAATTTTGCTTCGATTTGTTGATGCACATGCATCTTTCCAAGCACTTTTCAAAGCCTTAAGAACAAAATGAACAAAAACTTATGGAAAGCATGACAGAATAAGGGCTTGTTTGGTTTGAAGCTCTGTTTCATATTTCCATTTCTTGCTTTTACTTTTAACTAATCCAAAGTTGTCATATTGTTTTCAATCTGTTTCTTATTTTTACTTATTTGTAAAGAAAACAGTGATAACAATCATTTTTTGTTTCCACTGTTTTCTGTACAAATATTTAGAAATAGAAAACAAACTGAAAACAATATGACAATTCTGTAAATAAATAAAAGTAAAAACAAGAAACGGAGCCTCAAACCAAACGGACCTTAAAAGATCTAACTTATAACTCTTTTGGTCACAATTTACATACATAAAGAATCTTGTTTCAAGTTTTTAAAACATATAATATAGTATGCTCTTACATTGGTTATGTCTCCATTAGGTGCACCATATTTTCTTATATTGAAGACACCAGGTTGAGCTCTGACATAGGAAGCTAACATTAATAGCAACAAAGCTAATGTGGTAACATTAAATTGAATATTCATTTTGTATCTTCCCTTGTTCTCAAAGCCTTCTCCTACTTCCTTATTTGCAGATTAATGGGATGGAATCCTATTTGATGTAATTAAATTATAAGCTATTTATATCGTAGTGTCCAAAATGTTTTAAGGCACTAACAGAGCAAACCAACTTTAATCTAATTGTAAATTTGGTTGTGACAAGTATTTATTGGAGGATTAGTATGGGGGACAACACTATAAAGAACTAAAACAATGACATTTTCTGTTATAATCATAAACATGACTAAGCTGAAAAAACTGAATGAAACGGTTTATTTTTTTTGACCAATGAATGAAACGGTTTGGCTGAGCTTCTATACTAATATTAATTGTTCATGTCTTCTCTTTACTAAAAATATCAATCTCGATGCGAAATAGGTAAGACAAAGACTAGCCAGTATTGAAATTTTTATGTTTGGTTTTCTTCAGTTATGGGCCATGTCAGCTCTGTTTATTGTTTTAATTCTTTTTTTAGGTTCTCGTTATTCGAGATCCCATAAAATTAATATCTATATCTATGTATAATATTTTTCCAAGGCGTCATCCACGGGCAACTACGGAAACCAATCTAGAGTGTGCATTTAAGAATTGTCTTTCTCAAATGGTGAATTTCCACACATGAGCTGGGAATCGAACCCCTGACTATTTATTAACATAAATTTTGTTCCGTATTCAAAATGATAATTTTTCTATAACTACTATATAAGG
This sequence comes from Glycyrrhiza uralensis, assembly GCA_030159175.1. Classification (NCBI taxonomy): domain Eukaryota; kingdom Viridiplantae; phylum Streptophyta; class Magnoliopsida; order Fabales; family Fabaceae; genus Glycyrrhiza; species Glycyrrhiza uralensis. Next base: position 9,094,361 of record BRZY01000006.1, read on the forward strand.
TAAAACATTGATTTATTGCTCTTCCATAGTTTGAGACACTAATCAAATTAATTTCAAAGACTGATATTATATTTTACTTTAATTTAGCTCTTTGTACAATTTTACCTCTATATATCCTCTATTAGTTTCTTTATGCAAAACACAGAGAAAAACCAGATAGTAAATATAGCTAATGATACTTGATTTACGCTCTACACATTATATATTATTTTCAAATGACATCTAATTAAATTATTAGTTATCAGTTTGCCACATCACAAGAATGTTTTACACTAATTAATAACAAAACAAGATCGATCATTGGATCGTTCATTTCTATTTGTCCTTGGCATTGTTATACATATCCCTTTTCCAGCATTGATAAACCCAACGTCACCCAAATGTACACATTACAAATATGCTCAAACACTATTTTACCGGGTAAATTACTTATTTTGGAATTTAATTTTGTTTTCAAACTTTGGTTTCATTATATTATATAACTTGACAACTTCTTATAGGTTCATATAATTACTTGCTGCATGCAGAGCCAATGTCCTTGAACAAAACGTCATCCTTGTCTCACGCTAATACACAATATACAATTATACAAACATTTTCTCTCTCAATTTTTGGTTAACAATCTGCCATCCATGATTTGAATCGAGAAATTAAGGTCTGCTCTGTTGTGCTTTTGGGTTGACACCTCACACACCTCCATCTCAAACTCTGGCAATAATTAACGATACAAATTGTACAATTTTACCCAAGGTATTCAATGATCAATCTGAATTTTACTAGTTTTATTTTATTTAAATTCTCTTCTGTTTGTTAAAATTCCCAATGTATGCAGTTGTGCTTATTCATGATTTTAGTCCATTATTCTATTTTATATCAAAATTTTATTTAAATGTTGATTTGTTTATTGAGGTTATTAGTTATTTCTCATGTCTTATCTATACAAAAATTGGATGAATTCTTGTGTGAAAATGAAAGTGATATAAAATATCAGGTTGAGCTAATACAGGATTGTTTGCATATTGCAACTGTCATCACTACGAGAGAAAAACACTCAAAAATTCAACAGTTACGTTTCCATTCCAAGATAAATGCCAATCAAACAATGCCTTTGTGGGTTTTTACTGTCATCCTACAGCAAGTGTATGTATGAATGAAAATTATCCAAAAAAAAAACTATTTAATATCATTCTTTGTACAACAAGTGTATGTATACTTTCTGGAGCCTGCATGAGTAGCCATCTATCATGTTAATAATGTCTTTCTTGAACCATATCAGATGACTAGCTAGATTATCGAATCCTTAACCCTTGTGTTACTTATCAGCTCCTACGTAGCTTGGTTCTAACAGATAATGCTCCTCTATAGAACTAATTAGTCTATGGACCAAGTCTTTTCCTAATAAAAACAGTAAAAAAAACACGACAAACAAAAACAAATTTAGTTTGGAAATAAAAAGAGCTAAGAAAATGTCACATGTCTCAGTCTGACAGGTGACACGTATCACAGGCTGGGAGGCCAAGACATATTTTTCTTATATAGTGATAGTAATTGTGTGTGTGTGTGTCAGTATCACCATTCTCCAACTATGTTTTGTGGGTTAAGATATTAATAAGTAAATACACTTATCTTATTCACTGGAAACGAGTGTTGCAATATCTTTTTTCCAAAAAGGATATTACACCATAGTAACCAAAAGTTTCGCAAAGACTTAGAAAATATTTTGATAAGAGTTTGTAATCATCCTCCAAAAATGCGGATAAATTTTTTTTTCTTTTCTAAAGTGAATGGTAAGCATAAAATAATACCTTTTTGTTTGGAAAAAGTACCACATCATATAAATAAAAAACCATGCTATTTTACAAAGGGTTTGCTTCAGTACAAACCTAAGTATGGATTCTTCAAGAGTAAGAAAACTGGAAATACTAGTAAACTAAATTACAAAAGTGTTAAAGAAAATATGTGCTACTACGTAGGTGTGAGCCAGATCAATCTCAGACTAACCGTTTAACTTAAGCATCTTAAGACGAAGATGTAATGGTAGCAACAGCCTTCTAACCCTAAAATGGTAAATCCTTTTCTGAGCAGTCTTCATCTGCTTCTCTTCCTTCCTTGCGTTGCCATCTTCTGTCCGGATGATATTCTTTATCTGTTTCAGGGGTAGCTTAATGTCCAAGACTAACCGGGTTTCTACTCTCTAGTTGGGTTTATCAACTCTTCCAGCAGTGGTAAGTACATAACCAGTATACGTACCCCACTATGTACCAGGGTTTATCTTCCACCCTGACTTCCCAAGCTCAAGGGGTTGAATCCTAAGACGTCGGACCGGAACTAACCCACTCCTACTCAGTCATGCAACAACACAACATAAAGTAGGCAAGAGTGAGACTCTAAGACAAAGTAACATGAAAAGTAGAAGTACATCCAACACAGAGATCACATATCAAACAATTTGCACCTCAAAGCATATATTAAAACTTAACAGATCAATCAAGGCTTATAAATAGATCTCGTTTAAGCAGATCTTACCTTTGGGTTGCAATCCTACAACAGTAATATATTCACAATAGTATATCACTAAGTTCAAATCTTATTTATGCATGTCACTTCAATTTTTTCTCAAAACACACCGGTGTAGTGCTCCAAGGAGACTTTTCGATCCTCACATCATTTGAGCGACCGGCTGCAGTAAACTTAACAACATAATCATGGAATCCCGCCTTAGACCTCTGAGAATACTTCAGAAATACCGCATTTAAAACTTAATACCAAATCAGAAATAGATCTGCTAGTCAGATTTATCTAAGCCGGGTGTACGACTCGTCTCGGTTTAGGGGGATTCACCGACAAGGCCATTGAGACTTTCGAAACCTGGATAATCTCAGTAGACAATTGCAGTCCAACAGAACCTATTTTCAACCCCGTCTAGTGGGTTGTATGCTCATCCCCTTTAATGCAAATATCGTCTAAATTTGCTCACATAACTTCTCTCTAATTTCTCTATGTAAAACTTCCTCTGTCTTACTATAGCTTCTCTTCAATACCATTGCACAGAATAACTTATCTCTCTCTGGAAAAATTACTCTTGTCTTCATTACTCATTTACCGTGACGTAAGTTATTCTTCCGGGTGAAATATTTCAATTTAGGAGGGAAAATAGAGTTTTTACACGTTGTTGTAAAAAGAGTCAACACGTGACGAGGTTAAATTCTTGAGATAAGAATTTTGGTGATTTGCAAATATGGATGTCATTTTGCATTGTGATAATTGGCTTTGCCAATTCAAGCTACAATCCGGTTTGTAGGGTTGCGAATAAGTATAGTCTGGCCATAAGCCCATAGGGACCTCCAGGTTACGAAATTCTCAATGGCCTTGCCTGGTGAATACCTTTGTGTCGAGAAAAGTAGTATACCCAACTTGGATGATCCTGATCGACTGCCATATTTATGCTGTGGTAATAATTTTTAAATAGTGGCTCTACTGAATAATTGTGAAACCAGATCCTGAGAGTGGACTGGGCCAGATCCTGAGAGTGGACTGAGCAATTATGTTAAGTTTACGCTACAGCCATTTCGCTCGACTTAGTTGAGGAAGAGAAGTCTCCTTGGAACATTTACACCGGTGTATAAAGAGATGTTGAAGTGTCATGCATATTGATGATTTGCGATGTGTGATTTGCTTGATGACGTGGTTGGTAGTTTGTTAACTTAGAGAAAAGTTTTCAAACAATATCTGCTTATTTTTTAAGTATAGTCAGTGGTATTTCTCTTACTATGCATGTCTCGTGATTGTAACTCTTGGGGAGAAACTCACCCTTGCCTATATATTTTGTGCTCTTCGGAACATGATTCATATAGATGGATTACTAGCTGGATAGACTAGTCAGAACTCAAAGAATGAGACGGGTATTGAAGACGTGTCAACCATGTGGAAGGACGTGCGAGTCTTAGTGTTGTTGGGGTTTTTCTTATTTGAGCTTCTTACAGATGTTCTTAGTGTTTGACCAGCATAGGGAGTCTGTACTGATTTGGGAAAGGGATTCCTTGTGTATGGTATGCTCTTTTATAAATGAATGAATTTTTATTTCATATGCTATTTTCTGATTGGTGTTCATTCACATAAGTATTTCTTTTAAATAGAAAATAAATGACAGAGAAAATCCATTTGTGAAAATTAAATAAATTTTGACAGCATTTTCCGAAAAGAAGAATTAGAAGAAAGATTTTAATTTCCGCATTAGAGATTCAGTTGCGAAGTGTAATGCCTCCTGAGAAAGGGGTGTTACACACACAATTCAAACACAATCAAGAATCAAACTGATACTTCTCAAATTAATTTGCAAGAGGTTCCCCTTACCTTTGGCACAAATCTATGAAGAACAAGCTTGAAGAACCAAGAACACAAGGTAAGAAATTTAAGAACTAAGAAGAGAAAAAGAGATAATTGTGTTTGCCTTGAATGCTTCTTGGAATTGTGTGTGAAATTTTATGAAGCAAGGGGGGCTATTTATAGGGAGAGGGGCGGCCAAGAGGAGGGAGGAAGAGGGTATTAAAAATTTGTGAGGTCATGGCCCTTTTTGATGATTATGTCATAAACCCTAATTAATTAAATCATTCCATTTCCTAATTAGTTAAGGCTCATGACAAGGCATGGTGACTCATATGAGAAAACATATCCAAGGCTCCCAAATTCTCCTTGATGTCGACCAAACGAAGGGAAAGGAGATCCATTGGATTGCTTGGTCAAAAGCTTTAGGTTTAGGTAGTTTTCAGTAAAAATCAAGGGTAAAATGATCTTTTCACTAATCAAATATTCAAAAATAATTTAAATGGTAAGGACCAATTAGGAATCTAAAAAATGACACGTAAGAGCTTCACGGAAGAGTTTTGGGATTTTTACAGTAAGGGTATGCTTCGCGATTCGCATAAACAAAGGAAAACGGACGCGCCATAAGTGGAAAACGGTCATTTTTTAGAAAATTTCATAAAAATTTCCAGAAAATCATAAATTGAATTTAAACACTAATGATCCCTCTTGAAAAATAATTTTAAGTACTCACTGATCACTAAAAATCTATTTCTGATCAGAAATCCTCGTTTTTCCTGTTTTTATAGGGACCTAAAAAAGTAACTTTTGATATGCTTTTCAGAAAATTATGAAATAATATCCAAAAATATCAAAAATATAAAAACATGATTCAGCCTTTCAAAATCTTTTTCTGACCTCAGTTTGGTCTCCGAATCAGTTATTAGCTCTTACTGTAAGTTATCGGGACCAAAACAGTAATTTCTAAAATTATTTTGTCAAAAAAAATCTAAGAAAATTTTAGAAAATCACAAATATTAAAAGAACCAACTTTTGTGAAGGAAGTTTTGTTATCTGATTTGTTTTGATATATTTTACCTAATAAAAATCATATCGGTTAATTATGACAAATACGTTTGTCAAACGTCAATGAGAAAGTGACTGTTTTTATGAAATAATTTAATAAGTATATTCAAATCCTAATTATAGGCTAAAAATAAATCACATAGCACTTAAATCACACAATTCCTATATAAACAGAATTTAAACGGTAATTAAAAAAAGGATGTTACAAGTGTTGTGAGAGATTGGCTTTCTATGGGATGAGCACAAATCTGGTGCCTTATTTTAAGTATCAACTACATCAGCACAGTGCTACTGCTTCCATAAATGCTACTGATTGGGGTAGGACATGCTACATCACTCCATTGATAGGAGCATTTGTGGCTGATTCCTATCTTGGAAGATATCGAACCATTCTATATTTTTTTCAGTAGTTTATGTTATTGTGAGTATGGTTCTTCATTCTTATACCTGATTAGTACTAGCTTGATGGTGAGAGGGAGAGAGATTTTTGAAGCTCCAATAGTGGGCAGAAACAGGGTCGAACCAAGGGTAAAGTAGCTTAAGCCCTTACGTTAGGGCCACCAGTAAAAAACTTACTTATTATTAGTATTTCTAAAACTAAAAATTTTCATCAGGAGATGGATTAGCATAGTGGTAATTGGTGTGTGCTTTCACATTTATTTTTTTAAGGCCCCTAATTTTAATAAAATATTATTATTAACTTTAAAAAGACCTCAGATCAAAGTTGACTTTAGGCCTAAAAATGTGTTGGGCGGCCCTGGGCAGAAAAAACTTTCTTTTGTTGAGAAGACAATGAATAATCATGCATACAAACTCCTCCAATTTTATGCCAAATTCTATCTCCGTGGTTGATAAATACCTAAAAAAAACTTTCTATTCGTGCATAGGGAATGGCACTCTTGACATTGTCTGCATCAATACCTGGCATGAAACCAACCTATTATGCAAAAGATGATTGTCATGCTACTCATGGACAAAGTGTATTGTGCTTTGTAGCACTTTACCTTATAGCCCTTGGCACTGGTGGAATCAAGCCTTGTGTCTCATCATTTGGTGCATATCAGTTTGATGTTGCTGATGAAGTGGAGAAGGAATACAAGAGCTATTTCTTCAACTGGTTCTACTTCTCAATCAACCTCGGTGCTCTTATTGCCGATTCTCTACTGGTATAGATACAAGAGAATGTGAGTTGGGGATGGGGCTTTGGCATTCCAGCAGTGGCCATGGCAATTGCTGTGGTGAGTTTCTATTCTGGTACAAGGTTGTATCAGAATCAGAAGTCGGGAGGCATCACTCTTACTCGCATCTGTCAGGTGATAGTGGCATCCATAAGAAAGTATGGTGTTGAAGTACCTCATGACAAGTCTCTCTTGTATGAGACTGAAGACACACAGTCTGCTATACAAGGAAGCCGCAAGCTTGATCACTCAAATGGATTAAGGTAAAAACAGTGGTAACAAGTTTCTCCATGACCAATTTATGTGCATTCCAGTAATTGAGAAATGTTTGCAACACACTCTTTCCTCACTACTTTTTTAACACTAGTATTAGATAAACTATCATATGTATCTCTTAATAATAGAGTAGACTCAAACTCGTGTTATTTAGTAGAACTCACTCAGAATTTACTCAATAATAGAATAACTCGTACATCATTTCCCAACAAAAAAAGTAAAAAAGCTAACAAACATAGTAATTTAAGTTAGAAATAAAAAGAATTGAGGAGGTGATATGTGTCACAACCAGAAAAGACACGACTTAATTTTCTTATATAGTAAAGAAATGTTGAGAGTTTTGATGTTACAATTTATGTCTAAGCATAAGGAGGTAGTGCTTTGCTATTTCACATGCCATCCTATCAAAATGTGACAATCTTATAAGTTTATAATCATTAGTCTTCCAAATGCTTGAGTGGGATTATAATTCTTGCTAATCAAATCATAAAACAGATTCCTTGTCTAGTTTACATTTACACTTTCTTGTTGTGAGTAACAGATTCTTTGACAAAGCAGCGGTGCTAGGAAATTCAGATGATGTGAAGGCCTCAGTAAACCCATGGAGACTTTGCACAGTAACTCAAGTGGAAGAGCTGAAAGCAATCATAAGACTGCTTCCAATATGGGCCACAGATATCATATTTGCCACTGTCTATGGTCAAATGAGCAACTACTTTGTGCTGCAAGGGGAAACCATGGATACTCATGTGGGAAACTCCAACTACCAGATCCCACCAGCTTCTCTTTCAATCTTTGACACCCTCAGTGTCATCTTTTGGGTCCCAGTCTATGACAGGATCATTGTGCCAATAATAGAGTATATGAAGCTCACATATGAATGTAATTCGGTCAGTAGTTAAAAGTCAGTTAGGAATCAGTTCCAGAGTTAGTTTTTGTTATACAAGTTGGTTGTAAGATCACATGCATTGTGTTATCATATATAAGGATGTAACCTCTCTGCAATCAATTGGGCTTCATTTCAATACAATTCATTTTTTGAGTTCTCTCTCTCCTTTCTCTCGATCTTTGATTTCATTAGCCAATAGCAAGAAAGTATAGTGGCCACAAAAATGGCCTAACTCAGCTCCAGAGAATGGGAACTGGCCTCTTCATATCCACATTTTCAATAATATATGCATTAACTTTGGAGTTTCTTAGACTTAGAATGATAATAACTTTGGTCCTCCAAATTGTAACTCGCTCATGAACTGGTCCCTGGCATTAAAAAAAAGGCAAATAGGTCATTCAATTTGAAAATCGTCGGTCACATTAGTCCCCACGTTAGTCTGAGTAGGTTACATTAACGAACTTGGTGACGTGGCACGTTAAGTGCCAACCTGGCACACGCGTGTACATACAGGGACGAAATTGACTGTGAAAATAGAAAACCTCTACAACCCAGCCTTCTTCCTCCTCCGATGTCGTTCCCATCGTCGTTCCTATTCTTTTGTGCCATTGTTCCCCCATGCTTCTTCCCTTCTTTCCAAACACTTGCTGGGCAAGCTCGACACACCCAAATCTCACAAACAACCCCACCAAGCAATTCTAAAAAACACATCAGACCCAATATCCATTTTAAAAAATCACCCGTAAACTTGCATCCCTTTCTTTCAACAGACCCACCTAAGAACAAGCCTTCAAAACCAGGGAAAATGAGTACTTATCCAAACAGACCCCATTTTCAAGCATGGAGGAGAGCAAAAACATAGCCCCTATTGGGTCACAAACGTGAGAGTAAGCTCTGATCACCACATTCCAAAGAAAGGGATCACCTTCTGTGTGGATTTGATTCACATGTTTTGTGGTTGCGCATTTTGGGAACATCATCAGTGTGGGGATGGTTTAGGCCCATGGTTTGTGTGAAGAATTAGCACAGACAAGCATCAATGATTCAGATTTTGAGCTATTTTGGTAACAAATTAATGTTCTACGTTGCTTTACCAGTTCCATTTGAAAATTGGTATGAGAAAAATGGTACAAAGTTATTTATACCTTCTTTTGTTCTTAGATTATATAATCAGTTTGATTTGGAACCATTTTTGTTCAGAGATTATACAAGTTTGTTTTGGAAATGAAAAGGAAAGAGGTTAGGTTAACATAATACAAGAGAGAGTAGTGCACAAAGGAAAAGCGAAATGAGAAATTACAGGAGGAAGTCATTTGACAGAGAAACCAAAAGCCACCTTAAGGGAGGAAAATGGTGATAATCACGCTAGAGGAGGAAGAAGATGGAGATGTGTAACGCTCTCATTTTTCAATCGTTTCTTTTCGCTTTTTGTGTGTTTTTGATTTATTTAAATTAATTAATTTATGTTTTTTACATTTTTATTTTACAATATTGATTTATATGATTTTAGGGATTTTTCGATTGGTAGGGAGTGGTGGAACTCGAAAAACAGAAAAATAGCGTAAGCTGTGACCCAGTTTGAAAACGTCAAAGGTTTTGTTGAAGAACCTTTTTGTGCCAAAAAAATATATTAACGAAACAAAAGTTATTTTTTTTAATATTTCAATTTTTTTGGAATTTTTCTAGAATTTTTTAGAAAAATTTTATTTTTAGCCGCATTTAGCACGTTACGGGTAACCGTAGCGCAGTCGGGTATCAGAAAATGATCAAAAATCAAGTTTTGAGATTCTGAATTTTGTTATATTAATACTGAGTCATAAAAGTGATTTTTTCATTAATTACTTATTTAGAAAAGTATTTATTTCAAAATGGATTATGTATTAAGCATTTTCCCACTTTTGAACAACCAAGACAAACGCTAACTTGTGAGATCTTTTCTCCCACTTGGCCAGTTGTTTTGGCCCCCTCTTTAGCCCCAAATAGTTATCCTTGCCCATATGCTTAAGCCTTGCCTTGAACCAATGGTGTAATTACTTCATTTTCCTAAATTAAAACCAATACCAACCTAACTCAAGTTAATTTTGACTATCATTAGTTCCTTCTTGGCCGTGTAAATCAAGGGGAAAGGAGAGAGAGTCTTCATCTCTTTCATTTCTTCCAAGAGCAAAACTCCATTTTTTCTCTCAAGTTTCTAACTTTTCCCTAAACCATCTCCTTGGTGTTTCAAGAACTTTGATCCTTCAAGCTTCAAAAAAAAATATTAGTTGATGATTCTAAACCACAAACCATCCATATATCTCCATGATCTTCATTTCTTAAATTTTTTAGATCATGTGTTCTTCATTCTTTTTGAAGACAAGTTTTGTTTTGGCTTTAGGTTTGTATCCTTTGAAACCAAGAAGCTTGAAAACCTACTTTGATCCATTTTCTTCAAGGTCTTGAGTAAGTAATCATTCTCTCAAGTTTTGATCTTAGGGTTTGGTTCTTTTTCATAAAGAAGATGTCTTTATGCTTTTATTTTGTATAATGTTTTGAAAGGGTTGATACTAGTTTGGAAAACAACAAGCTAGGAGAGTGATCTTTGGGATTCAAGTTGCCTTCAAGTGATAAGGAGATTTTCTTTTCAAAGTTATGATTTTTGTATGATTGTGTGTTGTGTGGCTTGATGACAACTCAAGGGTTGAGTTTCATCTTTGTGTAGAATGATTTAAATCATTCTTGATGTGTTTTACATCACTAAGTTAAGATTTTAGCTCTATGGATTTTGTATGAGTATCATCATATTTTTAACTCTATGGAAATATTTCTAAAGTTGTTTTGGGTAAAATGAAAAGTTAAGAAAATTTACTAAGTAATGGAAATTTGTTTGTACGCTTGATTTGCCTAAATATGCCATTTTAAGCATGTGGTAGTTCTACGTTATTTGTGTGATAGAAAATTTATGCCATGATTTTTTTTGGTTACAGAATTTATGCCATGGTTTGTGATTGATTCTTGATGATGTGTGAGAATATTGTATGGCTTGATGTGATTTGGTTTGATTATTTTCTTGTGTTTCATTTGATTCATTTGGGATGATTGTAATATTTAAAGTAGATTTATGCTTTATTTATTATGATTATGTGATATTTGTTGTGATTGGGTAAGATTAACCAAGATGAATTAAAACAAGTGACCCAAGCATCATGGAAGAGGAAGTAGAGGGCTTTATAGTAAAACCATTTTTCTAAAAGACAAATTTGATTAATTTAGTGTTCAAGACAAAGCTTGATTTAGGTGTTAATTACTTAAATTTTTGATAAGTCTCCAATGGACTTTAAATGGGATTTTCCTTTAAACAAAAGAGTTTGGAATTTTAATTTAAATCAATCACAAGTGGTTAAATCTTTTATCAATTAATTATATTTTAATTAACAAGAGAGAATAAAGTAAGAGAAAATGTCTTTTTAGAGAATTTAACTTAATCAGTTAAATAGAATTTTCATACCAATTATTTAAAGAGGTGTTTTTAAAGTGAAAATACTGAGCTTTTAAAAATAAGGGTTTTATAGAGAAATTCTTATTTTGTAGTTAAAACGTTGATAATATTTTTTTTGTTACCACGTAGTCGAAAAGAAGAAGATTTTATGACTATAATAGGTTTTTTGGAAAAATAATTACAATAAGCGATATTTTATTTTTCAAAGAGTTTTTCTTATAAGCCTATGCTTAAGAAAATAATTCGGCGGAAAAATAGAGTTTTTACACGTTATTGTAAAATGGTCAACACGTGGCGATGTTAAATTCTTGAGATAAGAATTTTGGGTGATAGCAAATATAGATGTCATTTGCATTGTGATTATTTGCTTTGCCAATTCGAGTTACAATCTGGTATGAAGGATTGCAAATAAATATAGTCTTGCTATAATCGACTATGGGGGCATCCAGGTTACAAAATTCTCAATGGTCTTACATGGTGAACACCCCCTTGTGCCGAGAAAAGTAGTGTACCCAACTTGGATGATCCTGATAGACTGCCTTATTTATGTTATGGTATTAAATAGTAGCTCTACTAAATAATTGTGAGACTGGATCCTAGAGTGGACTGGGCAATTATGTTTGGTTTACGCTACAGCCATTTCGCTCGACTTAGTTGAGGAAGAGAAGTCTCCTTGAAGCATTTACACCGGTGTAATGAAAGATATTGAAGTGACATGCATATTGATGAATTGTAATGTGTGACTTTCTTGCTGATGTGTTTGATATGTTTGTTAACTTAGAGAATTGTTTTTAAATGATATCTGCTTCTTTCGAGGTATGCTAGGTAGTATTTTCTTTTAGTATGCATGCTTCGTGAGGTAACTTTTGGGGAGAAACTCACCCTTGCCTATATGTTTCGTGGTCTTTGGAACATGATTCATATAGATGGATCAGGTGAGGTCTCTGGTTCCGAGGATCAGAGAGAGCTTTAGGCCTCTTGGAGGCGAGGGTGAGGGTTGGATTTATGACCCGGTCACCCAGTGGAGAGGAAAATGGTGATAATCACGCTGGAGGAGGAAGAAGATGGAGATGCATAGGTTTGTCAATTTTGCTGTCAAATTCGTCCCTGCTGAGTGGAATGACATGTGTTTGGACACTTGTGCGCCAAGTGGCACTTAAGGTGACACATCATTAAGTCCGTTAATGTTAATCTACTCAATTAACGTGGGGACTAACGTGACCGGCGATTTTCAAATTGAGGGACCTAATTGCCTATTTTTTTATTGTTAGGGACCAATTCATGAGCGAGTTACAATTTGAAGGACTAAAATGATGGTTTACTCTAACTTCTATAACTTAATAAATTAAGACCAAATGACCGAGTATTACACGTTTATCAGTGATAACATGCATGAGAATAGATTTGACTGCTCGATAAGGCCGCTTATGGCCTAGCTTACATTAGGCTAGTCTCAAGCCAAACTTTTTTATAAAATAAATTATGTCAAGGCCGAGGGGGAAGCCTCTCAAGATCCCCATAAAAGGTAAGGTGGGACAAAGGAATTGCATGAGACATTTAATATTACTAAAATAATTTTAAAAGGGTTAAAAGTGGATTAGAAGGGAATGTAATTCATCAAATATACATGGATAATCTGGGAAAATGTAAGAGAAAAACAATTAAAAAAATAGTATTGAAGGAAATCCATGTTGCTTACATGTAACCGTTAGTTTAAATTAATGTAAAAAAATTACATGTTTATCCCAAATGCACAAATGAGATTTATTTACCAATGATGAATAAGAAAAAAAGAAGTATATCTCATAATGTTACAATTACAACTAAAGATTAATCTAGATATAAATCATAGCCAACCTTACAGAAAATTAAATAGAGGTAGTCTAAACAAAGGAGAACCTAGCTTTGATAAGAGAGGGAAAAAAATACATCAGATTGCTGAGGTTTGATATCCCATCTTGGAGAAGGAAACCCTATTTAAATCGCACAAGTTGGTGCCTTTCTTTTAATTTTGGGCTTGACATTTACACATTTAGCAGTTGCAATAGACCCATTGAAAGTTAGATCTATGTCACTGAGTACCACCGTTTCACATGGCACACCACGGCTACAAATGAGAGCAACTCCTTCTTGAGTTGCAGAAGTTCCTCTAATGTTTTTGAATATGACTTTGCTTATCTTTATTTTTGATGGACTCTGACAATCGAAAAAAAAAACACAATAAAAAAAGTCAGAGGGCAAATTAAATAATCTTTTCTTATTTCAGTTTATCAAAATGATCATTTTATCATAAATAATAAATAATTAAAATTAATATAATAATTATTCAAAAAAATTAATATTGAATAAAAATTTATATGAATACCATTAAGTTAGGTCCCATGATCTTTATTTAGTGATATCATCTAACAATAAAAGTGCACCACACATTTTTGAATATAGAATTGGAAACTGAAAAATGGCTTGTAGTTACCTTTTTTGAGCACTTATTCCATGGGCAATACTCTTGGTCTATAATTACAGGGTTGCTGACATTAACCATAACTATATCTTCAAAATGCATATGAGACACGAGAGAAGTTATTGATGTACCGGGCCACGTCTTGATCCTCACACCATTGTCTGTGTTGTTTAGTGTGCAATTCCTTACTTTGAGATCCACAACAGGTTCTTCATTTGCATATTTTCCCAGGCTTCCAACACTAATACCATGTCCAGGTCCACACGTCACATTTAGGATAGAGATTTGTCTACTACCATCACCCAAAGAGATGCAATCATCGCCGGTGCCAATTTTTGAGTCGGTAATCTTCACTTGAGTTGATTTTCCAATGTGAATTCCATCGGTGTTTAGGCTATTTGCATGTGCATAGATGTTGAAGTTTTTGAATGTGACATTCTTGCACCCGAAAACATTGACATGAAAATATTTGCTGTCCTTTGAAGTTATGTCTCGAATAACTGAATTGTTTAGGAAAACAAAACCAAAATTCTGCGGAAAATTTTGCCATAAACGTGTACAATTTGTTAGTGTATAGTTTCCATATAACTTTACCAAAAAAATTATAGTTTCTATGTAAATTGATAAATTAATGAGAATGATTCCTTGATGTCAAAATCTCACATGATTTTATCATAAAAATGTTTTTGTTTTAATAAATTTTGATAGAGTCCCACAATTCTATTATCTATATATAAAGAGAGAGATAAGCACAAATTAAAATTAGACATGACAAGTCAAATAAAATTTTAAAGTGAGAGGTGAAACAAACACTTTACTTACCATGGCTTGCGTTTTGCATTTGTTGTTTCTTCCACAATGATTTTGTTTCCAAGCCATTTCACCTTGGCCATCAAAAGTTCCACTACCCGACAAGGTAAAGAAATTAACGTAGCCAAATCTAACCCATTGTTCTTCCTCATTGATGTGGTATGGGTTTTTTGGTGCTAAAACTTTCCCATCAACCTGAACCTCAATAGGAGCCTTGCAAGGTCCTCTAAGATCTATATGGTGCAACCTGTAGCTACCACTAGGAACCACAATTTTGCTTCGATTTGTTGATGCACATGCATCTTTCCAAGCACTTTTCAAAGCCTTAAGAACAAAATGAACAAAACTGAATGAAACGGTTTATTTTTTTTGACCAATGAATGAAACGGTTTGGCTGAGCTTCTATACTAATATTAATTGTTCATGTCTGCTCTTTACTAAAAATATCAATCTCGATGCGAAATAGGTAAGACAAAGACTAGCCAGTATTGAAATTTTTATGTTTGGTTTTCTTCAGTTATGGGCCATGTCAGCTCTGTTTATTGTTTTAATTCTTTTTTTAGGTTCTCGTTATTCGAGATCCCATAAAATTAATATCTATATCTATGTATAATATTTTTCCAAGGCGTCATCCACGGGCAACTACGGAAACCAATCTAGAGTGTGCATTTAAGAATTGTCTTTCTCAAATGGTGAATTTCCACACATGAGCTGGGAATCGAACCCCTGACTATTTATTAACGTAAATTTTGTTCCGTATTCAAAATGATAATTTTTCTATAACTACTATATAAGGTAAAACATTGATTTCTTGCTCTTCCATAGTTTGAGACACTAATCAACTTAATTTCAAAGACTGATATTATATATTACTTTAATTTAGCTCTTTGTACAATTTTACCTCTATATATCCTCTATTAGTTTCTTTATGCAAAACACAGAGAAAAACCAGATAGTAAATATAGCTAACGATACTTGATTTACGCTCTACACATTACATTATTTTCAAATGACATCTAATTAAATTATTACTTATCAGTTTGTCATATCACAAGAATGTTTTACACTAATTAATAACAAAACAAGATCGGTCATTGGATCGTTCATTTCTATTTGTCCTTGGCATTGTTATACATGTCCCTTTTCCAGCATTGATAAACCCAACGTCACCCAAATGTACACATTACAAATATGCTCAAACACTATTTTACCGGATAAATTACTTATTTTGGAATTTAATTTTGTTTTCAAACTTTGCTTTCATTATATTATATAACTTGACAACTTCTTATAGGTTCATATAATTACTTGCTGCATGCAGAGCCAATGTCCTTGAACAAAACGTCATCCTTGTCTCACGCTAATACACAATATACAATTATACAAACATTTTCTCTCAATTTTTGGTTAACAATCTGCCATCCATGATTTGAATCGAGAAATTAAGGTCTGCTCTGTTGTGCTTTTGGGTTGACACCTCACACACCTCCATCTCAAACTCTGGAAATAATTAACGATACAAATTGTACAATTTTACCCAAGGTATTCAATGATCAATCTGAATTTTACTAGTTTTATTTTATTTAAATTCTCTTCTGTTTGTTAAAATTCCCAATGTATGCAGTTGTGCTTATGCATGATTTTAGTCCATTATTCTATTTTATATCAAAATTTTATTAAAATTACAAAAGTGTTAAAGAAAATATGTGCTACTACGTAGGTGTGAGCCAGATCAATCTCAGACTAACCGTTTAACTTAAGCATCTTAAGACGAAGATGTAATGGTAGCAACAGCCTTCTAACCCTAAAATGGTAAATCCTTTTCTGAGCAGTCTTCATCTGCTTCTCTTCCTTCCTTGCGTTGCCATCTTCTGTCTGGATGATATTCTTTATCTGTTTCAGGGGTAGCTTAATGTCTAAGACTAACCGGGTTTCTACTCTCCAGTTGGGTTTATCAACTCTTCCAGCAGTGGTAAGTACATAACCAGTATACGTACCCCACTATGTACCAGGGTTTATCTTCCACCCTGACTTCCCAAGCTCAAGGGGTTGAATCCTAAGACGTCGGACCGGAACTAACCCACTCCTCGGGTAAACCATCTACTCAGTCATGCAACAACACAACATAAACTAGGCAAGAGTGAGACTCTAAGACAAAGTAACATGAAAAGTAGAAGTACATCCAACACAGAGATCACATATCAAACAATTTGCACCTCAAAGCATATATTAATACTTAACATATCAATCAAGGCTTATAAACAGATCTCGTTTAAGCAGATCTTACCTTTGTGTTGCAATCCTACAACAGTAATATATTCACAATAGTATATCACTAAGTTCAAATCTTATTTATGCATGTCACTTCAATTTTTTCTCAAAACACACTGGTGTAGTGCTCCAAGGAGACTTTTCCATCCTCACATCATTTGAGCGACCGGCTGCAGTGAACTTAACAGCATAATCAGGAATCCCGCCTTAGACCCCTGAGAATACTTCAGAAATACTGCATTTAAAACTTAATACCAAATCAGAAATAGATCTGCCAGTCAGATTTATCTAAGCCGGGTATACGACTCGTCTCGGTTTAGGGGGATTCACCGACAAGGCCATTGAGACTTTCGAAACCTGGATAATCTCAGTAGACAATTGCAGTCCATCAGAACCTATTTTCAACCCCGTCTAGTGGGTTGTATGCTCATCGTCTTTAATGCAAATGATCGTCTAAATTTGCTCATATAACTTCTCTCTAATTTCTCTATGTAAAACTTCCTCTGTCTTATAGCTTCTCTTCAATACCATTGTACAGAATAACTTATCTCTCTCTGGAAAAATTACTCTTGTCTTCATTACTCATTTACCGTGAGGTAAGTTATTCTTCCGACTGAAATATTTCAATTTAGGACTAGTCACATCGCGGCAAAGCCGAACTGAGGTTATTAGCCCGACAGAGTGATTCGATATACAAACTAAAGGTTATTATCTTATTTCAAGAAGACCAAAATGGGGTATAGCCACCTAGGATTGATCAAGAGAGGTGAGATCAACAGTATTAAAACTTACGTCCACTTTTTAATCTGTAAGTGTTTGTTCTCAGATTTTTACATAGCTCTTTGGGAATGGAATAATTACACGGCGGCTGAGTCGACTGCAGTAATCAGTGTCCAGTTTTCTTGAAATTTGATATAGACTTAGTGAGCGAAGTAAAGCTAATTATTTTCTAGCTTTAGTTAATTTTCGAAGATAAAAAGATCACACGACGGCAAAACCATCTTTGGTGATCAATACCCAATCTTAAAATCGATCTAATATAACTAAGTGAACGAAATCAAGTTGTTTCTCTTCTAAAATATTTAAGCACTAATTATCTTCCAGAAAAAAGGCCCTTGAAAGCCTATTTCACTAATTTTCACTGCCATAGACATTAGAAATTAAAATGAGTTACTTGCATATATATATTGATTGGATACTCACTCGATATTTCTCATTAATAATATAATAGTAGAATTCACCGAAAATCTATTACCGTAACATTAAATTTCGAAAGATGCTATAACGGTAGGGTTCATCGAGAATCCATTACCGTTACACTCTTTTATCCAATCCAATCTATTTATATATACGTTATCAAAAAATCACTTCTTTCCCAAATTATCTTAGTCACGTATATACCGGGTCCCTAGTGTTAAGCACAGTTCCCAGGAAAGAGAGACGGGTTTTAATTAGCCCCTTCAAAGGTCTCTTTCTTTCCTAGACAGACTCATACTGATAAACCATTTATCTTAACCATCACCTTGTATATAAATGATAGACAATATCAGGGTTTTCACAAAAGAATAAATTTTACTTCTTTACAGTAAGATCAAATTTACCATAAATCTAAATTTCGCCGTTATAACGGTATGTTTACAAAAGCTCAAAATTAATTTTTTCATAGTAACCTTACTTCCATGAAATTCTAAGGAATTTTGGGCATTATAACACTATAATTCATAAGTAGCACAAAACAATTATATTAAAGCCATAAATCAATTATTAAAGCATAAATAAACAAATAAAAGCTATAAACACATAAACACACTGTAACATCCCGGCTGTTTTTCGGATCGACGACTGTCCCCACACACCAACACGGGTCTTTTCAACATGCTTTGTCCTCACCCACATGCTTTCTAGGAAACTTCCCAGAAGGTCACCCATCACGAAATTGCTCCAAGTCAAGTACGCTTAACTGTGGAGTTCTTAAGTGATAGGCTACTGAAAAGAAGATGCATCTTGTTGGTATAGGTAGTTCCAATCAATTCTATTAAGCTATCCTCAACTGTACAGTCTCATACCTGCACAGTCTTGGAATTCCTCTCATTCGGGTATGATTTCGGTTCATTCATGTACCCCTTCACCTAAAAGTCTGCCAGGAGCCGCTCCTTGTCTGTGCCTCTCTGCGCTGGCGATCACTCCCCGCCCTCGTCGGCCTCAGGGTGTCACGTGCCCACCAGCTTCCGCTTGGTTCGTCCCGAACCATACCTTACTGGGAGAGGACCGTGGTTAATTATATGACACTGAGTGAGTAGATCAAATTACATATTATAAGATGATATTAGAAAATGAAAGGTCATGATTATAGTCGCTCATAGTAAAGCAACTAGGATTTCAAGTTGAAATTGGAAATTTCAACAGAAAACGATTCTCGTTATAAACGACGAAATAAGATTTTACTAATTTGAAGGCCAAGACAATGCCATCATGAGAAATTAAAAAGACAAATAATATTTTTATATTATTTAAGGATTTTAGAATTTTAGTTCAGAATTTTCTGAGATTAGAATAAAGAGGTTACAATTTTGGTCCCTGTAGAATGGACTACTTGACACGTAATGAACAGATAATTACCAGAGGACTAATAAATGCTTCTTAGCTGCCTTTTGATGTTCCTTTGTTGCTAAGTTACTTTGGACAAATAGGAAAATTAGTTAATTAATTAATTCTTTAATTATATGCATTTTGGTCAATTTTGGCAACTAAATCAAACTCAACTTGGCCATTCTCTCTAGCTATCAGCCGTGTAAGAAGGGAAGGGAGGAGAGAGAAGACTTCATCTTCTCATTTCATCATTTTCCTAAGAGCAAAAACACTATTTTCTCCCAAAAACTCAAGTTTTTCTCTTAAGCTTTTCTTGAGTTTTCTAAGCTTTGATCCATCAAGCTTCATCAAACAAGGTTGGTTTGTGATTCTAAACCATAAATCCTTCTTGTCTTTTCATGATACTCACTTTGTAGTTCATGGATCATGTTTTTGTTCAAGTTTTTCATGAAAAATCTTATTCTTGGCTTTAGGTTCTATTTCTTGGAACCAAGGAGCTTGATCATCCTTTTGATTCTTTTTCCATCAAGAGTAAGAGTAAGTGATCACTCTTTCAAGTTTTTTATTTTAGGATTTGGGTTTTTTTCATAAAGGCTTTGTTTTTATGCTTATGTTTTGTATATGTCTTTAAGGGTTTTGTTACTAGCTTTTGAAGAAAAGCTAGGAAAGGTTTGATTTCTAGTCTTGCAGCCACAAGCTAGGAAAAGTGGATTCTAGTGTGTAAAGCTTCTCTTCAAGAGGTAAGGGGATGTTCTTTTCATAGTTATGATTTTTGTGTGGTTGTATGTTGTGTGGCTTGATGACAACTCAATGGTTGAGTTACATCTTTGTGAAGAATGATTTTTAATCATTCTTGATGGGTTAAATTTTGTAAGAGAAGATTTTAACTCTATGGTTTTTATGTGAGCATCATAATATTTTTAAATCTATGAAAATATTTCTAAGTTGTTTTGGGTAAAAGGCAAAGTTAAGAAACATTTACTAATTAATGGAAATGTGTGCTTGTGCTTGGATTTTCTAAAAATACTATTTTTAGTATGTGATAGCTCTTTGGTTTTTGTATGATAGAAAATTTATGTATTGACTTGTGATTTGTTCTTGGATGATGTGTGAAAATATTGTATGACTTGATGTGGTTTGGCTTGATTAATTTTCTTGTGTTGCTCTTAATTCATTTGGGGATGATTGTAATATTTAAAGTAGATTCATACTTTGATTATTATGATGGTGTGATGTTTCTTGTGATTAGGTAAGATTAACCAAGATAAATTAAAACAGGTGACCCAAGCTTCATGGAAGAGGAAGTAGAGAACTTGGTAGTAAAATCATTTTTCCAAAGACAAATTTGATTTAATTTTAGTGTTCAAGCCAAAGCTTGATTTAGGTATTAACTACATCAAAATTTTGATAAGTCTCCAATGGGCTTTAAATGGTATTTTTCTTAAAATAAGAGAATTTGGGGTTTAATTTAAATCCATCACAAATGAGTAAGTCTTTTATCAACAAATCATAGAGTAATTAGAAAAGAAAGAAGAAGAAATAAAGTCTAGGTAATCAACTTTTGAAAATCCAATTTAAACAACCAAAGTTCATGAAGAGGTAATTTATTTTTGAGGTTTAAAAACATTGGAATTAAAGTGTGTAAACAAATCTTCGAAGAAAAGGGTATTTTCGAATTTTAAAGAGGGTTTTGACAACTCTGTTCACATCCCTGGTGTGAAACTGAGCATGCTGTGAAAATTTTTGTTTTGGGCCAAAAATGTGATTTTCGGAAGAATAACCCGAAATGAAAATCTGGACATTTTGGGGGTCAGAAACTTAATTATAAAGAGTTATATGGTTTTAAAAATTAAGAGGAAGTGAGGGGTATTTTTATAATTAAATTTGTTGTAATTGAAAGAGTTTTTCTAAAAAAGGGCAAGCCTAAAGTAAATATAGTTAAAACGTTGATAACATTTGTTTTATCACGTAGTGGGAGAAAATAAGGTTTTATGACTATAATATGATTTATAGAAACATAATTACACTAAGCGGTATTTTATCTTTCAAAGAGTTTTTTTTTATAAGCCTATTGCTTGAGAAAATAATTTGGATGGAAAATAGAGTTTTTACACGTTGTTGTAAAAAGAGTCAACACGTGACGGGCTTAAATTCTTGAGATAAGAATTTTGGTGATTTGCAAATATGGATGTCATTTTGCATTGTGATAATTGGCTTTATTAATTCAAGCTACAATCCGGTTTGTAGGGTTGCGAATAAGTATAGTCTGGCTATAAGCCTATGGGGATCTCCAGGTTACGAAATTCTCAATGGCCTTGCCTGGTGAATACCTTTGTGTTGAGAAAAGTAGTATACCCGACTTGGATGATCCTGACCGACTGCCTTATTTATGTTGTGGTAATAATTTTTAAATAGTGGCTCTACTGAATAATTGTGAAACCAGATCCTGAGAGTGGACTGGGCCAGATCCTGAGAGTGGACTGAGCAATTATGTTAAGTTTACGCTACAGCCATTTCGCTCGACTTAGTTGAGGAAGAGAAGTCTCCTTGGAGCATTTATACATGTGTATAAAGAGATGTTGAAGTGTCATGCATATTGATGATTTGCGATGTGTGATTTGCTTGATGACGTGGTTGGTAGTTTGTTAACTTAGAGAAAAGTTTTCAAATAATATCTGCTTATTTTTTAAGTATAGTCAGTGGTGTTTCCCTTACTATGCATGTCTCGTGATTGTAACTCTTGGGGAGAAACTCACATTTGCCTATATGTTTTGTACTCTTCGGAACATGATTCATATAGATGGATTACTAGCTGGATGACTAGTCAGAACTCAAAGAATGAGACGGGTATTGAAGACGTGTCAACCATGTGGAAGGACGTGCGAGTCTTAGTGTTGTTGGAGTTTTTCTTATTTGAGCTTCTTACAGATGTTCTTAGTGTCCAGCATAGGGAGTCTGTACTGATTTGGGAAAGGGATTCCTTGTGTATGTTATGCTCTTTTATAAATGAATGAATTTTTATTTCATATGCTATTTTCTGATTGGTGTTCATTCACATAAGTATTTCTTTTAAATAGAAAAAAAATGACAGAGAAAATCCATTTGTGAAAATTAAATAAATTTTGACAACATTTTCCTAAAGAAGAATTAGAAGAAAGATTTTAATTTCCGCATTAGAGGTTCAGTTACGAAGTGTAATGCCTCCTGAGAAAGGGGTGTTACACACACAATTCAAACACAATCAAGAATCAAACTGATACTTCTCAAATTAATTTGCAAGATGTTCCCCTTAATTTTGCTACAAATCTATGAAGAACAAGCTTGAAGAACCAAGAACACAAGGTAAGAAATTTAAGAACTAAGAAGAGAAAAAGAGAGAATTGTGTTTGCCTTGAATGCAGCTTGGAATTGTGTGTGAAATTTTAGGAAGCAAGGGGGGCTATTTATAGGGAGAGGGGCGGCCAAGAGGAGGGAGGAAGAGGGTATTAAAAATTTGTGAGGTCATGGCCCTTTTTGACGATTATATCATAAACCCTAAATAATTAAATCATTCCATTTCCTAATTGGTTAAGGCTCATGACAAGGCATGGTGACTCATATGGGAAAACATATCCTAGGCTCCCAAATTCTCCTTGATGTCGACCAAATGAAGGGAAAGGAGATCCATTGGATTGTTTGGTCAAAAGCTTTAGGTTTAGGTAGTTTTCAGTAAAAATCAAGCGTAAAATGGTCTTTTCACTAATCAAATATTCAAAAATAATTTAAATGGTAAGGACCAATTAGGAATCTCAAAAATGACACGTAAGAGCTTCATGGAAGAGTTTTGGGATTTTTACAGTAAGGGTATGCTTCGCGATTCGCATAAACAAAGGAAAACGGACGCGCAATAAGTGCAAAACGGTCATTTTTCAGAAAATTCCATAAAAATTTCCAGAAAATCATAAATTGAATTTAAACACTAATGATCCCTCTTGAAAAATAATTTTAAGTACTCACTGATCACTAAAAATCTATTTCTGATCAGAAATCCTCGTTTCTCCTACTTTCACAGGGACCTAAAAAAGTAACTTTTGATATGCTTTTCAGAAAATTATGAAATAATATCCAAAAATCTCAAAAAATATAAAAACATGATTCAGGCTTTCAAAATCTTTTTTTGACCACAATTTGGTCTCTGAATCAGTTATTAGCTCTTACTGTAAGTTATAGGGACCAAAACGGTAATTTCTAAAATTATTTTTTCAAAAAAAATCTAGGAAAATTCCAAAAAATCACAAATATTAAAAGAACTAACTTTTGTGAAGGAACTATTGTTTTCTGATTTGTTTTGATATACTTTACCTAATAAAAATCATATCGGTTAATTACGGTAAATACGTTTGTCAAACGTCAATGAGAAAGTGACTGTTTTTATGAAATAATTTAATAAGTATATTCAAATCCTAATTATAGGCTAAAAATAAATCACATAGCACTTAGATCACACAATTCCTAAACAAACAGAATTTAATAGTAATTAAAAAAACGGATGTTACAAGTGTTGTGAGAGATTGGCTTTCTATGGGATGAGCACAAATCTGGTGCTTTATTTTAAGTATCAACTACATCAGCACAGTGCTACTGCTTCCATAAATGCTACTGATTGGGGTGGAACATGCTACATCACTCCATTGATAGGAGCATTTGTGGCTGATTCCTATCTTGGAAGATATCGAACCATTCTATATTTTTCAGTTGTTTATGTTATTGTGAATATGGCTCTTCAATCTTAAACCTGATTAGTACTACCTTGATGGTGAGAGGGAGAGAGATTTTTGAAGCTCCAATAGTGGGCAGAAACAGGGTCAAACCAAGGGTAAAGTAGCTTAAGCCCTTACGTTAGGCCCACCAGTAAAAAACTTACTTATTATTAGTATTTCTAAAACTAAAAATTTTCATCAGGAGCTGGCTTAGCATAGTGGTAATTGGTGTGTGCTTTCACATTTATATTTTTAAGGCCCCTAATTTTAATAAAATATTATTATTAACTTTAAAAAGACCTCAAATCAAAGTTGACTTTAGGCCTAAAAATGTGTTGGGCGGCCCTGTGCAGAAAAAACTTTCATTTGTTGAGAAGACAATAAATAATCATGTATACAAACTCCTCCAATTATATGCCAAATTCTATCTCCGTGGTTGATAAATACTTAAAAAAAACTTTCTATTCCTGCATAGGGAATGACACTCTTGACATTGTCTGCATCAATACCTGGCATGAAACCAACCTGTTATGCAAAAGATGATTGTCATGCTACTCATGGACAAAGTGTATTGTGCTTTGTAGCACTTTACCTTATAGCCCTTGGCACTGGTGGAATCAAGCCTTGTGTCTCATCATATGGTGCATATCAGTTTGATGATGCTGATGAAGTGGAGAAGGAATACAAGAGCTATTTCTTTAACTGGTTCTACTTCTCAATCAACATCGGTGCTCTTATTGCCGCTTCTCTATTGGTATAGATACAAGAGAATGTGAGTTGGGGATGCGGCTTTGGCATTCCAGCAGTGGCCATGGCAATTGCTGTGGTGAGTTTCTATTCTGGTACAAGGTTGTATCAGAATCAGAAGTCGGGAAGCATCGCTCTTACTCGCATCTGTCAGGTGATAGTGGCAACCATAAGAAAGTATGGTGTTGAAGTACCTCATGACAAGTCTCTCTTGTATGAGACTGAAGACACACAGTCTGCTATACAAGGAAGCCGCAAGCTTGATCACTCAAATGGATTAAGGTAAAAACAGTGGTAACAACTTTCTCCATGACCAATTTATGTGCATTCCGGTATTTGAGAAATGTTTGCAACACACTCTTTCCTCACTACTTTTTTAACACTAGTATTAGATAAACTATCATATGTATCTCTTAATAATAGAGTAGACTCAAACTCATGTTATTTAGTAGAACTCACTCAGAATTTACTCAATAATAGAATAACTCGTACATCATTTCCCAACAAAAAAAAGTAAAAAAGCCAACAAACATAATAATTTTAGTTAGAAATAAAAAGAATTGAGGAGATGACATGTGTCACAGCCAGAAAAGACAGGACTTAATTTTCTTATATAGTAAAGAAATGTTGAGAGTTTTGATGTTACAATTTATCTCTAAGCATAAGGAGGTAGTGCTTTGCTATTTCACATGCTATCCTATCAAAATGTGACAATCTTATAAGTTTATAATCATTAGTCTTCCAAATGCTTGAGTGGGATTATAATTCTTGCTAATCAAATCATAAAACAGATTCCTTGTCTAGTTTACATTTACACTTTCTTGTTGTGAGTAACAGATTCTTTGACAAAGCAGCAGTGCTAGGAAATTCAGATGATGTGAAGGCCTCAGTAAACCCATGGAGACTTTGCACAGTAACTCAAGTGGAAGAGCTGAAAGCAATCATAAGACTGCTTCCAATATGGGCCACAGATATCATATTTGCCACTGTCTATGGTCAAATGAGAAACTACTTTGTGTTGCAAGGGGAAACCATGGATACTCATGTGGGAAACTCTAACTTCCAGATCCCACCAGCTTTTCTTTCAATCTTTGACACCCTCAGTGTCATCTTTTGGGTCCCAGTCTATGACAGGATCATTGTGCCAATAATAGAGTATCTGAAGCTCACATATGAATGTAATTCGGTCAGTAGTTAAAAGTCAGTTAGGAATCAGTTCCAGAGTTAGTTTTTGTTATACAAGTTGGTTGTAAGATCACATGCATTGTGTGATCATATATAAGGATGTAACCTCTCTGCAATCAATTGGGCTTCATTTCAATACAATTCATTTTTTGAGTTCTCTCTCTCCTTTCTCTCTATCTTTGATTTCATTAGCCAATAGCAAGAAAGTATAGTGGCCACAAAAATGGCCTAACTCAGCTCCAGAGAATGGGAACTGGCCTCTTCATATCCACATTTTCAATAATATATGCAATAACTTTGGAGTTTCTTAGACTTAGAATGATAATAACTTTGGTCCTCCAAATTGTAACTCGCTCATGAACTGGTCCCTGCCATTAAAAAATAGGCAAATAGGTCATTCAATTTGAAAATCGCCGGTCACATTAGTCCCCACGTTAGTCTGAGTAGGTTACATTAACGAACTTGGTGACGTGGCACTCCACGTTGAGTGCCAACCTGGCACACACGTGTACATACAGGGACGAAATTGACTGTGAAAATAGAAAACCTCTACAACCCAGCCTTTTTCCTCCTC
The DNA here is from genome assembly GCA_030159175.1 of Glycyrrhiza uralensis. Classification (NCBI taxonomy): domain Eukaryota; kingdom Viridiplantae; phylum Streptophyta; class Magnoliopsida; order Fabales; family Fabaceae; genus Glycyrrhiza; species Glycyrrhiza uralensis. The sequence continues at coordinate 9,120,946 of BRZY01000006.1, forward strand.
CGATGTCGTTCCCATCGTCGTTCCTATTCTTTTGTGCCATTGTTCCCCCATGCTTCTTCCCTTCTTTCCAAACACTTGCTGGGCAAGCTCGACACACCGAAATCTCACAAACAACCCCACCAAGCAATTCTGAAAAACACATCAGACCCAATATCCATTTTAAACAACCACCCGTAAACTTGCATCCCTTTCTTTCAACAGACCCACCTAAGAACAAGCCTTCAAAACCAGGGAAAATGAGTACTTATCCAAACAGACCCCATTTTCAAGCATGGAGGAGAGCAAAAACATAGCCCCTCTTGGGTCACAAACGTGAGAGTAAGATCTGATCACCACATTCCAAAGAAAGGGATCACCTTCTGTGTGGATTTGATTCACATGTTTTGTGGTTGCGCATTTTGGGAACATCATGAGTGTGGGGATGGTTTAGGCCCATGGTTTGTGTGAAGAATTAGCACAGACAAGCACCAATGATTCAGATTTTGAGCTATTTTGGTAACAAATTAATCTTCTACGTTACTTTACCAGTTCCATTTGAAAATTGGTATGAGAAAAATGGTACAAAGTTATTTATACCTTCTTTTGTTCTTAGATTATATAATCAGTTTGATTTGGAACCATTTTTGTTCATAGATTATACATGTTGGTTTTGGAAATGAAAAGGAAAGAGGTTAGGTTAACATAATACAAGAGAGAGTAGTGCACAAAGGAAAAGAGAAATGAGAAATTATAGGAGGAAGTCATTTGATAGAGAAACCAAAAGCCACCTTAAGGGAGCAAAATGGTGATAATCACGCTAGAGGAAGAAGAAGATGGAGATATGCAACGCTCTCATTTTTCAATCGTTTCTTTTCGCTTTTTGTGTGTTTTTGATTTATTTAAATTAATTAATTTATGATTTTTACATTTTTATTTTACAATATTGATTTATATGATTTTAGGGATTTTTCGATTAGTAGGGAGTGGTGGAACTGGAAAAAAAGAAAAATAGCGTAAACTGTGACCCGGTTTAAAAACGTCAAAGGTTTTATCGAAGACCCTTTTTGTGTCAAAAAAATATATTAACATAACAAGTTATTTTTTTAATATTTCAAATTTTTTGGAATTTTTCTAGAATTTTTTAGATAAATTTAATTTTTAGCCGTATTTAGCACATTACGGGTAACCGTAGCGTAGTCGGGTATCAGAAAATGATCAAAAATCAAGTTTTGAGATTCTGAATTCTATTATATTAATACTGAGTCATAAAAGTTATTTTTTCATTAATTACTTATTTAAAAAAGTATTTATTTCAAAATGAATTATGTATTAAGCATTTTTCCCACTTTTGAACAACCAAAACAAACCCTAACTTGTGAGATCTTTTCTCCCACTTGGCCAGCTGTTTTGGCCCCCTCTTTAGCCCTAAATAGTTCTCCTTGCCCATATGCTTAAACCTTGCAAGTCTTGCCTTGAACCAATGGTGTAATTACTTCATTTTCCTAAATTAAAACCAATACCAACTTAACTGAAGTTAATTTTGACTATCATTGGTTCCTTCTTGGCCGTGTAAATCAAGGGGAAAGGAGAGAGAGTCTTCATCTCTTTCATTTCATCATTTCTTCCAAGAGCAAAACTCCATTTTTTCTCTCAAGTTTCTAACTTTTCCCTAAACCATCTCCTTGGTGTTTCAAGAACTTTGATCCTTCAAGCTTCACAAAAAAATGTTGGTTTATGATTCTAAACCATAAACCATCCATATATCTCCATGATCTTCATGTATCCTTTGAAACCAAGAAGCTTGGAAACCTACTTTGATCCATTTTCTTCAAGGTCTTGAGTAAGTAATCATTCTCTCAAGTTTTGATCTTAGGGTTTGGTTCTTTTTCATAAAGAAGATGTCTTTATGCTTTTATTTTGTATAATGTTTTGAAAGGGTTGATACTAGTTTGGAAAACAACAAGCTAGGAGAGTGATCTTTGATATTCAAGTTGTCTTCAAGAAATAAGGAGATTTTCTTTTCAAAGTTATGATTTTTGTATGATTGTGTGTTGTGTGGCTTGATGACAACTCAAGGGTTGAGTTTCATCTTTGTGTAGAATGATTTAAATCATTCTTGATGTGTTTTACATCACTAAGTTAAGATTTTAGCTCTATGGATTTTGTATGAGTATCATCATATTTTTAACTCTATGGAAATATTTCTAAAGTTATTTTGGGTAAAATGAAAAGTTAAGAAAATTTACTAAGTAATGGAAATTTGTTTGTACGCTTGATTTGCCTAAAAATGCCATTTTAAGCATCTGGTAGTTCTATGTTATTTGTGAGATAGAAAATTTATGCCATGATTTGTGATTGATTCTTGATGATGTGTGAGAATATTGTATGGCTTGATGTGATTCTGTCTGATTATTTTCTTGTGTTTCATTTGATTCATTTGGGGTTATTGTAATATTTAAGGTAGATTTATGCTTTATTTATTATGATTATGTGATATTTGGGGTGATTGGGTAAGATTAACCAAGATGAATTAAAACAAGTGACCCAAGCATCATGGAAGAGGAAGTAGAGGACTTTATAGTAAAACCATTTTTCTAAAAGACAAATTTGATTAATTTAGTGTTCAAGACAAAACTTGATTTAGGTGTTAATTACTTAAATTTTTGATAAGTCTCCAATGGACTATAAAGGGATTTTCCTTTAAACAAAAGAGTTTGGAATTTTAATTTAAATCAATCACAAGTGGTTAAATCTTTTATCAATTAATTATATTTTAATTAACAAGAGAGAATAAAGTAAGAGAAAATGTCTTTTTAGAGAATTTAACTTAATCAGTTAAATAGAATTTTCATACCAATTATTTAAAGAGGAGTTTTTAAAGTGAAAATACTAAGCTTTTAAAAATAAGGGTTTTATAGAGAAATTCTTATTTTGTAGTTAAAACGTTGATAATAATTTTTTTGTTACCACGTAGTGGAAAAAAAGAAGATTTTATGACTATAATAGGATTTTTGGAAAAATAATTACAATAAGCGATATTTTATTTTTCAAAGAGTTTTTCCTATAAGCCTATGCTTAAGAAAATAATTCGGCAGAAAAATAGAGTTTTTACACGTTATTGTAAAATGGTCAACACGTGGCGATGTTAAATTCTTGAGATAAGAATTTTGGGTGATAGCAAATATAGATGTCATTTGCATTGTGATTATTTTCTTTGCCAATTCGAGTTACAATCTGGTATGAAGGATTGCAAATAAATATAGTCTCGCTATAATCGACTATGGGGGCATGCAGGTTACGAAATTCTCAATGGTCTTGCATGGTGAACACCCCCTTGTGCCGAGAAAAGTAGTGTACCCAACATGGTTGATCCTGATAGACGGCCTCATTTATGTTATGCTATTAAATAGTAGCTCTACTAAATAATTGTGAGACTGGATCCTAGAGTGGAATGGGCAATTATGTTTGGTTTACGCTACAGCCATTTCGCTCGACTTAGTTGAGGAAGAGAAGTCTTCTTGAAGCATTTACACCGGTGTAATGAAAGATATTGAAGTGACATGCATATTGATGAATTGTAATGTGTGATTTTCTTGCTGATGTGTTTGATATTTTGTTAACTTATAGAATTGTTTTTAAATGATATCTGCTTCTTTCGAGGTATGCTAGGTAGTATTTTCTTTTAGCATGCTTTGTGATGTAACTTTTGGGGAGAAACTCACCCTTGCCTATATGTTTCGTGGTCTTTGGAATACGATTCATATAGATGGATCGGGTGAGGTCTCTGGTTCCGAGGATCAGAGAGAGCTTTAGGCCTCTTGGAGGCGAGGGTGAGGGTTGGATTTATGACCCGGTCACCCAGTGGAGAGGAAAATGGTGATAATCACGCTGGAGGAGGAAGAAGATGGAGATGCATAGGTTTGTCAATTTTGCTGTCAAATTCGTCCCTGCTGAGTGGAATGACATGTGTTTGGACACTTGTGCGCCAAGTGGCACTTAAGGTGACACATCATTAAGTCCGTTAATGTTAACCTACTCAATTAACGTGGGGACTAACGTGACCGGCGATTTTCAAATTGAGGGACCTAATTGCCTATTTTTTTATTGTTAGGGACCAATTCATGAGCGAGTTACAATTTGAAGGACTAAAATGATGGTTTACTCTAACTTCTATAACTTAATAAATTAAGACCAAATGACCGAGTATTACACGTTTATCAGTGACAACATGCATGAGAATAGATTTGACTGCTCTATAAGGCCGCTTATGGCCTAGCTTACATTAGGCTAGACTCAAGCCAAACTTTTTTATAAAATAAATTATGTCAAGACCGAGGGGGAAGCCTCTCAAGATCCCCATAAAAGGTAAGGTGGGACAAAGGAATTGCATGAGACATTTAATATTATTAAAATAATTTTAAAAGGGTTATAAGTGGATTAGAAGGGAATGTAGTTCATCAAATATACATGGATAATCTGGGGAAATGTAAGAGAAAAACAATTAAAAAAATAGTATTGAAGGAAATCCATGTTGCTTACATGTAACCATTAGTTTAAATTAATGTAAAAAAATTACATGTTTATCCCAAATGCACAAATGGGATTTATTTACCAATGATGAATAAGAAAAAAAGAAGTATATCTCATAATGTTCCAATTACAACTAAAGATTAATCTAGATATAAATCATAGCCAACCTTATAGAAAATTAAATAGAGGTAGTCTAAACAAAGGAGAACCTAGCTTTGATAAGAGAGGGAAAAAAAAATACATCAGATTGCTGAGGTTTGATATCCCATCTTGGAGAAGGAAACCCTTTTTAAATCGCACAAGTTGGTGCCTTTCTTTTAATTTTGGGCTTGACATTTACACATTTAGCAGTTGCAATAGACCCATTGAAAGTTAGATCTATGTCACTGAGTACCACCGTTTCACATGGCACACCACGGCTACAAATGAGAGCAACTCCTTCTTGAGTTGCAGAAGTTCCTCTAATGTTTTTGAATATGACTTTGCTTATCTTAATTTTTGATGGACTCTGACAATCGAAAAAAAAACACAATAAAAAAGTCAGAGGGCAAATTAAATAATCTTTTATTATTTCAGTTTATCAAAATGATCATTTTATCATAAATAATAAATAATTAAAATTAATATAATAATTATTCAAAAACATTATTATTGAATGAAAATTTATATGAATATTCCATTAAGTTATATAGCTGGGTCCCATGATCTTTATTTAGTGATATCATCTAACAATAAAAGTGCACCACACATTTTTGAATATAGAATTGGAAATTGAAAAATGGCTTGTAGTTACCTTTTTTGAGCACTTATTCCATGGGCAATACTCTTGGTCTATAATTACAGGGTTGCTGACATTAACCATAACTATATCTTCAAAATGCATATGAGACACGAGAGAAGTTATTGATGTACCGGGCCACGTCTTGATCCTCACACCATTGTCTGTGTTGTTTAGTGTGCAATTCCTTACTTTGAGATCCACAACAGGTTCTTCATTTGCATATTTTCCCAGGCTTCCAACACTAATACCATGTCCAGGTCCACACGTCACATTTAGGATAGAGATTTGTCTACTACCATCACCCAAAGAGATGCAATCATCGCCGGTGCCAATTTTTGAGTCGGTAATCTTCACTTGAGTTGATTTTCCAATGTGAATTCCATCGGTGTTTAGGCTATTTGCAGGTGCATAGATGTTGAAGTTTTTGAATGTGACATTCTTGCACCCGAAAACATTGACATGAAAATATTTGCTGTCCTTTGAAGTTATGTCTCGAATAACTGAATTGTTTAGGAAAACAAAACCAAAATTCTGCGGAAAATTTTGCCATAAACGTGTACAATTTGTTAGTGTATAGTTTCCATATAACTTTACCAAAAAAATTATAGTTTCTATGTAAATTGATAAATTAATGAGAATGATTCCTTGATGTCAAAATCTCACATGATTTTATCATAAAAATGTTTTTGTTTTAATAAATTTTGATAGAGTCCCACAATTCTATTATCTATATATAAAGAGAGAGATAAGCACAAATTAAAATTAGACATGACAAGTCAAATAAAATTTTAAAGTGAGAGGTGAAACAAACACTTTACTTACCATGGCTTGCGTTTTGCATTTGTTGTTTCTTCCACAATGATTTTGTTTCCAAGCCATTTCACCTTGGCCATCAAAAGTTCCACTACCCGACAAGGTAAAGAAATTAACGTATCCAAATCTAACCCATTGTTCTTCCTCATTGATGTGGTATGGGTTTTTTGGTGCTAGAACTTTCCCATCAACCTGAACCTCAATAGGAGCCTTGCAAGGTCCTCTAAGATCTATATGGTGCAACCTGTAGCTACCACTAGGAACCACAATTTTGCTTCGATTTGTTGATGCACATGCATCTTTCCAAGCACTTTTCAAAGCCTTAAGAACAAAATGAACAAAAACTTATGGAAAGCATGACAGAATAAGGGCTTGTTTGGTTTGAAGCTCTGTTTCATATTTCCATTTCTTGCTTTTACTTTTAACTAATCCAAAGTTGTCATATTGTTTTCAATCTGTTTCTTATTTTTACTTATTTGTAAAGAAAACAGTGATAACAATCATTTTTTGTTTCCACTGTTTTCTGTACAAATATTTAGAAATAGAAAACAAACTGAAAACAATATGACAATTCTGTAAATAAATAAAAGTAAAAACAAGAAACGGAGCCTCAAACCAAACGGACCTTAAAAGATCTAACTTATAACTCTTTTGGTCACAATTTACATACATAAAGAATCTTGTTTCAAGTTTTTAAAACATATAATATAGTATGCTCTTACATTGGTTATGTCTCCATTAGGTGCACCATATTTTCTTATATTGAAGACACCAGGTTGAGCTCTGACATAGGAAGCTAACATTAATAGCAACAAAACTAATGTGGTAACATTAAATTGAATATTCATTTTGTATCTTCCTTTGTTCTCAAAGCCTTCTCCTACTTCCTTATTTGCAGATTAATGGGATGGAATCCTATTTGATGTAATTAAATTATAAGCTATTTATATCGTAGTGTCCAAAATGTTTTAAGGCACTAACAGAGGAAACCAACTTTAATCTAATTGTAAATTTGGTTGTGACAAGTATTTATTGGAGGATCAGTATGCGGGACAACACTATAAAGAACTAAAACAATGACATTTTCTGTTATAATCATAAACATGAGTAAGCTGAAAAAACTGAATGAAACGGTTTATTTTTTTTGACCAATGAATGAAACGGTTTGGCTGAGCTTCTATACTAATATTAATTGTTCATGTCTGCTCTTCACTAAAAATATCAATCTCGATGCGAAATAGGTAAGACAAAGACTAGCCAGTATTGAAATTTTTATGTTGGTTTTCTTCAGTTATGGGCCATGTCAGCTCTGTTTATTGTTTTAATTCTTTTTTTAGGTTCTCGTTATTCGAGATCCCATAAAATTAATATCTATATCTATGTATAATATTTTTCCAAGGCGTCATCTACGGGCAACTACGGAAACCAATCTAGAGTGTGCATTTAAGAATTGTCTTTCTCAAATGGTGAATTTCCACACATGAGCTAGGAATCGAACCCCTGACTATTTATTAACATAATTTTTGTTCCGTATTCAAAATGATAATTTTTCTATAACTACTATATAAGGTAAAACATTGACTTATTGCTCTTCCATAGTTTGAGACACTAATCAAATTAATTTCAAAGACTGATATTATATTTTACTTTAATTTAGCTCTTTGTACAATTTTACCTCTATATATCCTCCATTAGTTTCTTTATTCGAAACACAGAGAAAAACCAGATAGTAAATATAGCTAATGATACTTGATTTACGCTCTACACATTACATTATTTTCAAATGACATCTAATTAAATTATTAGTTATCAGTTTGTCACATCACAAGAATGTTTTACACTAATTAATAACAAAACAAGATCGATCATTGGATCGTTCATTTCTATTTGTCCTTGGCATTGTTATACATATCCCTTTTCCAGCATTGATAAACCCAACGTCACCCAAATGTACACATTACAAATATGCTCAAACACTATTTTACCAGATAAATTACTTATTTTGGAATTTAATTTTGTTTTCAAACTTCGGTTTCGTTATATTATATAACATGACAACTTCTTATAGGTTCATATAATTACTTGCTGCATGCAGAGCCAATGTCCTTGAACAAAACGTTATCCTTGTCTCACGCTAATATACAATTATACAAACATTTTCTCTCTCAATTTTTGGTTAACAATCTGCCATCCATGATTTGAATCGAGAAATTAAGGTCTGCTCTGTTGTGCTTTCGGGTTCACACCTCACACACCTCCATCTCAAACTCTGGCAATAATTAACGATACAAATTGTACAATTTTACCCAAGGTATTCAATGATCAATCTGAATTTTACTAGTTTTATATTATTTAAATTCTCTTCTGTTTGTTAAAATTCCCAATGTATGCAGTTGTGCATATTCATGATTTTAGTCCACTATTCTATTTTATATCAAAATTTTATTTAAATGTTGATTTGTTTATTGAGATTATTAGTTATTTCTTATGTCTTATCTATACAAAAATTGGATGAATTCTTGTGTGAAAATGAAAGTGATATAAAATATTAGGTTGAGCAAATACAGGATTGTTTGCATATTGCAACTGTCATCACTACGAGAGAAAACACTCAAAAATTCAACAGTTACGTTTCCATTCCAAGACAAATGCCAATCAAACAATGCCTTTGTGGGTTTTTACTGTCATCCTACAGCAAGTGTATGTATGAATGAAAATTTATCCAAAAAAAACTATTTAATATCATTCTTTGTACAACAAGTGTATGTATACTTTCTGGAGCTTGCATGAGTAGCCATCTATCATGTTAATAATGTCTTTCTTAAACCATATCAGATGACTAGCTAGATTCTCGAATCCTTAACCCTTGTGTTACTTATCAGCTCCTACGTAGCTTGGTTCTAACAGATAATGCTCCTCTATAGAACTAATTAGTCTATGGACCAAGTCTTTTCCTAATAAAAACAGTAAAAAAAAAACACGACAAACAAAACAAATTTAGTTTGGAAATAAAAAGAGCTAAGAAAATGTCACATGTCTCAGTCTGACAGGTGACACGTATCACAGGCCGGGATGCCAAGACATATTTTTCTTATATAGTGATAGTAATAGTAATTGTTCATGTTTGATAACTGATATATGTCCTATTTTGACCTTTATTATTTGCTTAGTTACTTGCATTTGCCAAAACAGTAACTGAATTTCATTTGATGATTCTTTTGTTTATTGCCTTGTAACATGTCAATTCTTATGTTGCTTTGTTGCAAGTAAATCTGTTAACTGAATTACAATGGCTGAGGATGATGATTACACAAAAGATGGAACAGTAGATTACCATGGAAACACAGTTAACAAAAGGAAAACCGGAACCTGGACAACCTGCCCCTTTATTTTAGGTAACTACTATTGTGTGTGTGTCAGTGTCACCATTCTCCAACTATGTTTTGTGGGTTAAGGTATTAATAAGTAAATACACTTATCTTATTCAAAGGAAACGAGTGTTGCGAGAGATTAGCTTTCTATGGGCTGAGCACAAATCTGGTGCTTTATTTTAAGTATCAACTACATCAGCACAGTACTACTGCTTCCAAGATTGCTGCTGATTGGGGTGGAACATGCTACATCACTCCACTGATAGGAGCATTTGTGGTTGATTCCTATCTTGGAAGATATTGGACCATTCTATGTGTTTTAGTAATTTATGTTATTGTGAGTATGGTTCTTCAATCTTATACCTTATTAGTACTAGCTTGATGGTGAGAGGGAGAGAGATTTTTTAAGCTCCAATAGTGGGCAGAAACAAGGTCAGACCAAGGGTAAAGCAGTCCAAGCCCTTACTTTAGGCCCACATGTAAAATACTTATTTATTATTAGTATTTAAAAAACTAAATGTTCATCGGTAGCTGGCTTAGCATAGTGGTAACTAGTGTGTGCTTTCACATTTATTTTTTTAAGGCCCCAGATTTTAATAAAATATTATTATTAACTTTAAAAAGACCTCACATCAAAGTTGATTTAAGGCCTAAAAATGTGTTGGGTCGGCCCTGGGTAGAAAAAACTTTTTTTTTTGTTTGAAGACAACAAATAATCATCTATACAAACTCTTCCAATTTTTTGCCAAATTCTATCTTCTTGATTGATAAATATCTAATAAAAAAGCTTTTCTATTCCTTCATAGGGAATGACACTCTTGACATTGTCTGCATCAATACCTGGCATGAAACCAACCTGCTATGCAAAAGATGATTGTCATGCTACTCATGGACAGAGTGTATTGTGCTTTGTAGCACTTTACCTTATAGCCCTTGGCACTGGTGGAATCAAGCCTTGTGTCTCATCATTTGGTGCAAATCAGTTTAATGATGCTGATAAAGTGGAGAAGGAACACAAGAGCTCTTTCTTCAACTGGTTCTACTTCTCCATCAACATCGGTGCTCTTATTGTCACTTCTCTACTGGTATGGATACAAGAGAATGTGAGTTGAGGATGGGGCTTTGACCCTCCAGCAGTGGCCATGATAATTACTGTGGCGAGTTTCTTTTCAGGTATGAGGTTGTATCGGAATCAGAAGCCGGGAAGCAGCCCCCTCACTTGCATTTGTCAAGTGATAGTGGCATCCATAAGAAAGCATGGTGTTGAAGTGCCTCATGATAAGTCTCTCTTGTATGAGACTGAAGAGACACAATCTGCTATCCAAGGAAGTCGTAAGCTTGACCACTCAAATGGATTAAGGTAAACCAATGGTAACAAGTTTCTCCATGACCAATTTATGTGCATTCCTGCAATTGAGAAATGTTAGCAACACACTCTCTCGTCACTTTCTTTTTAACACTAGTATTAGATAAAATGTCATATGTATCTCTTAATAATAGAGAGTATACTCAGACTCGTGTTATTTAGTAGAACTCACTGAGGATTTACTCAATAATAGAATAACTAATCTATGGACCTGACTCTTACCTCTTTTCCTAACAAAAATAGGGGAAAACCCAACAAAAATAACAATTTTAGTTAGAAATAAAAATAGTTGGGGAGGTGACACGCATCACAGCCTGAAAGACCATGACTTAATTTTCTTAAAGAAGTGTTGAGAATTTTGATGTTACAATTTATCTCTAAGCATAAGGAGGTAGTGCTTAATTAGCCATTCACATGCTATCCTATCAGAATGTTCCTATCAGAAGTGCTAGGAAATTCAAATGATGCGAAGGCCTCTGTTAACCGATGGAGACTTTCCACAGTAACTCAAGTGGAAGAGCTGAAAGCAATCATAAGATTGCTTCCAATATGGGCCACAGGTATCATATTTGCCACTGTCTATGGTCAAATGAGCAACTACTTTGTGTTGCAAGGGGAAACCATGGATACTCATGTGGGAAACTCCAACTTCCAGATCCCACCAGCTTCTCTTTCAATCTTTGACACCCTCAGTGTCATCTTTTGTGTCCCAGTCTATGACAGGATCATTGTGCCAATAGCAAGAAAGTATAGTGGCCACAAAAATGGCCTAACTCAGCTCCAGAGAATGGGAACTGGCCTCTTCATATCCACATTTTCAATGATATATGCACTGACTTCGGAGTTTCTGAGACTTAGAATGGTGAAAAGGCACAATTACTATGAACTCAAGGAGGTGCCCGTGTCAATTTTTTGGCAGGTTCCACCTTAGTTCATCATAGGATGTGCTGAAGTGTTCACACTCATTGGTCAGTTGGAGTTCTTCTATGAGCAAGCACCTGATGCTATGAGAAGCTTGTGTTCTGCTCTCTCATTACTCACTGTTGCACCTGGACGGTACTTGAGCTCTCTCCTTATAACCATTGTGACAAAGATCACTACTAGGGATGGAGGTCCTGGATGGTTACCTGACAAACTGACCTATGGTCACCTTGACTCTTTCTTCTTGCTCTTGACAGGGTTGAGTGTGCTGAATTTTCTTGTATTCCTTGTTGTGTCAAAGTGCTATAAATATAAAAGACCAGTCGAAACTCTCCGCCGAGGGCCCGTTTACTTCGACAAAACGTTTTTCTATTTTCATTTCTTGTTTTCACTTTTAATTATAAGATACCACCTAGTTTGCAATGTATTTCATTTTTTAAAGATTTTTACAGGAAATAGTGAAAACAACTTTTTTGTTTTCTCTGTTACCTATATAAATCTTTGAAGGCTTAAATAAGTTTTTGGTCCCTGTAAATATCTGATTTTTGATTTTAGTCCATTAAAAAAAAGTCAAACTATTTTAGTCCTTTAAAAAAAATTTTTGGTTTTGGTCCTTTTAGTGCTAGGTGGCACATTATGACCTAGTCAGCATGCCTACGTGGCAGAAAACGCTGATGTGACCTATCTACGTTTTGAATTTAGTCTCTACAAAAATTTGAAGTTTTGAATTTAGTCCCTCTCAAAATTGAGGTTTTGATTTTAATCCCCCTTTCTCCTCCACCACCACCTCCTCCTCCTTCCTTCGTCCTCCACCCCCTCCTTCTCCCACCACCCCCCTCCTCCACCACCACCCCCTCTCTCTCTCCTCCTTTTCCCTCCTCCTCCACCACCACCACCCCCACCCCCACCCCCCACCCACTCTCTGTCTCTCTCTCTCTCTCGTTTTCTCTCTCTCCCACCACCACGCAAACACTCTCTCTCTCTCTCGTTTTCTCTCATTCCCCACCACCACCCAAACACTCTCTCTCTCTCTCTCGTTTTTATTGTTGTTCTATTTCTAATGCTATGAATATACCTTTCCTTGAGTTGAGAGAGAAAACCAGAGAGTGTTTGGGTGGTGGTGGTGGTGGTGGGGGTGGGGGACGAAGGGGAAAGAGGGAGGGGGAGCAACTTGTACTTATAAATTTGGACTCAGTTGATGTACTTTAGTCCCTATAAAAATTTTAAGTTGTTTAGTTAGACCCTATAAAAATTATGATTTTTGATTTTAGTCCCGTGATAGGAAGCCAGTCATAGTCAGCAGGTCCTTATAAATTTTAAATGGCGTGTCAAGTGATGACAAGGACATACATATGCCACATCAGCGCCACATCAGCACAATACAGTGGTAATTCACTAAAAGGACTAAAACCAAAAAAAAAATTAAGGACTAAAATAGTTTGACTTTTTTTAATGGACTAAAATCAAAAATCAGATATTTACAGGGACCAAAAACTTATTTAAGCCATATTTGAAAACAGAAAATAGATTGAAAATAAAATAACCGTTTTATAATTAAAAGTGAAAATAAAAACTAAAAAACAAAAATAACCCAGAACTAAGTCAAAATTAAATTGTGCCACAACCCATAGTGTTTAAATTGTGCAGTTTCTATATTATATGCCCTTTTAGACTAGTGTCTTCAAAAATGAGTGTGATTTTCTGGTGTTTAGAATAAGGTGGGGGCATGTATAAAGCACACTGCGCATAGAAAGTTTTCTTCCCAAGTCTTGTTTCAATGTTTTCCACCTTGTATTGTTACACCATCAACTATTGTCAAAATCAATGTATAAAGACTTCACTATTACTGTTTGGTGCTTGCAAACAATGCTATGTTCTGTGTCAGATCTTTCTCTTCAGCATGGTTTCACTTGATATCCAATCCAATAAGCTTACAATGCAGGGACACGATGTAATACAGGAAGCAGAATCAATTGTTGCCTGCACGATTTCTTGGAATAGTCGAATAACACAAAGCTTCATATCAGAAAGTTAAATCAATACATTGTCAAAAGCAATAATCTTTCTGATTTTATATCGAAACAAATAACTCATTAGCGCAATGCTAGCTTATCCGCTATCAGTGATCCGCTATAAGCTCATCTACTATTGTTACTTTTTTGTCAAATAGAGCCTTAAACTAAAACTCTTTAGATATACCAATGACAAGGGTTCAATTTGAGTCTCCTTTTAGTTTCTCAATTGTTGTTTGATGGTCGTAGAGAGATCTCTTACCCACGTCTTGCCCTTGTATAGTTTTCTATTTTGGGCTGTAGCCCAATTGTAATCCAAAAAAAACTCTTTAAATATAAAAGGATTAAATCTATTTTTGGTCCCTCATTTTTTAACGATTTTGATTTTAAGTCCCTCAAAAATAAAATGTGTCTTTTTAGTCTCTCATTTTTGAAAATGTGTCACTTTTAGTCACTGGAACTAAATTTTAAATTTGAAAAGTATTTTTTAAATTTGTATTTTGACCCCTCTCAAATCTTAATTCTCACCATAACCCCCTTTTTCCTTCTCCTCCCCCTCCACTGATGAATAGCGGACATAAAGGAGAGGTAGTCATGGCAGGAGCTCAGTGCGGCCAAGGAGGGAAGCTTCACATGGCCAAGGGAGGCCGCACACAACAACGGAAAGGGAGGCAGTCACCGCGATTGCACAGGGAGGAGAACGAGATAGAGGCCGCATCTCGTGGCGGCTTCGAGAGAGGAAGCTGGAACTACTCCTACCGGGGATGGAGAGCCGAGGTGGATAGAGATGTCGCGGTGCTGAAGGAAGAAAGGGATAGGAAGGGGAAAAGGGATAAGGTGAGAATCAGACTTTGAGAGGGGTCAAAGTAAAAATTTAGAAAATATTTTTCAAATTTAAATATGGCCCCCAGAACTAAAAGTAACACATTTTCAAAAATAAGAGACTAAAAAGACACATTTTATGTTTAAGGAACTAAAAACAAAAATTACTAAAATATGAGGGACCAAAAACAGATTTAACCTAATATAAAAAAATAAATAAATGTCGGAACCAAATTGTTCAAAAGCATTTTGTAATGCATAAATTCCCTAAATGGTTTTGATGATAACAACGATTATTAAGATCTTTACAAAGTCTGCTGACAAGCTCTTGTAGGTACACCAAAAGATAAGTCCATCGTCCAATAAGACTTTGGCAAACTTATGTACAGACCAAGAGTAGATCGTCCAATGGACTATGATACTTGACCTCGGGTAAGTATTGTCCAATGGACTCTGATACTTGACCTCGGGTAAGTATTGTCCAATGGACTCTGGAAGCAAAGCGTCCAATAATACCTTGCGTCCAAAGAAGCAGAATGATAAAAGTCCGATAATCAGCATGAAGTTATACGTCTTAAAAAGTGGCAAGTCATAAGTCCGATATGGTAAGCAATAAGTATGCGTCCATATGAATGGATATACTTAACGTACAAATGGTAAGCAAAGGTATGCGTCCATTTGCTAAAAGGACTGAAAGTCCAATATGGTCCACATGCTGCGTCCAAAACACAGAATCCATAACTTGCTATTTATTGCTCTTGCATTTAATATGAGACATATTTAATGAGCAAATGATTTGAAATAAGTAGTTGTATACAATGCTTTCTCTATGCAACATTGTCAACGTTTCTGAAACGTGCATTAAATGAAAAGCATAAAGCACTGTGGAAAGTGTACTAAGAGAGAGAATGTACTCTAATCTTTTATGTGTCTCTCTGAAAACACCTTTTTGTTTACACAGTGTATTCTCTCTGTCTCAATAAAATATTGTTATTAACCTTTGTGTAATTGAGACTGTGAGTACAGGTTGCTTTTGACTTAGAAGAAAGAAATGCAGACAAATACGCTGAAGTTGAACTTCTCAG
The DNA here is from genome assembly GCA_030159175.1 of Glycyrrhiza uralensis. Taxonomy (NCBI): domain Eukaryota; kingdom Viridiplantae; phylum Streptophyta; class Magnoliopsida; order Fabales; family Fabaceae; genus Glycyrrhiza; species Glycyrrhiza uralensis. The sequence continues at coordinate 9,136,626 of BRZY01000006.1, forward strand.
AGCAACGGAAAAATAGCATTTAATGCTATTAGAGAACGGTAACATTTATGAAGGCTGAAGCTAAGCTATTCGAAGAACAAACCTAAAGCTTCATCAAAGTCTATAAATACCGTGAACAAGAAGAAGAATACAAGTGACTGAACCACGAAAAAGAAAGTGCAAAAACGATGTGCAAACATTGTCATACTCTGTGTATTATAGAAAGTCTTGTATATTTTCTATCTTCTTGTAAAAGAGAGTTTGCTTAACTCTCGAAGTGCTTAAGTTTTACATAACCTCACTTGTGTGAGTTAGACAGCACTTTAAGTCAAAAAACACTCTTCTGAGTTGTTTGAGCCTAGAGAGACTTGTTTAGAAAGAATACTTGTTTGAGCCTGGAGAGGCTTGACTGTAAAAGAATACTTAGGATATAGCTTGAAGAGGCTGCGTGCAAAGAATACTTGGAGTTGAGTCTGGAGAGGCTTGTCTGTAAAAGAATACTTGGATTGAGCCTGGAGAGGCTAGATGTGCAAAGAATATTTGTTGTAAGGCCTGAAGAGGGTGTTGAAGAATACTTGTATTCTATCTGCATTGATAGTGAAATCTCTCTTGTTTGAGTGGACTGGACGTAGCTCTTGGGAAAGGGTGAACCCGGATAAAAACTTGTGTGATTTTTTCTTTCCCTTATCTTTTGTTATTTTATTGTTTATACTAACTAAAGGGATTGAATTGATTTTTAATTCAACAAGTTATTCATACTCTTTAATCGCACAAAGAAAACTAGTTTTAAACTAAGTGGACGTTTAAGCGTCCAACTTGCATGTGCGTCCAACATCTCAATTACGCTGTGCGTCCAACGTTTTCACAGCCAGCGTCCAACATTTGCAAAAAGTTTTAAAAAGCTTTGAAACACAATTCAACCCCCCTTCTTGTGTTTCTCCCTGTTACCTACAGTTGGTATCAGAGCCAGGTCTCTAGGGGTTGAGCACCTAACAGTGCAGATAAGCAAAGATCCATGGAGAACGAGGGATAAGCTGTGAATAGACCACCACTATTCAATGGAGACGAATACGATTATTGGAAGCAAAGAATGATCACATTATTTGACGCGCAGAATATAGACATGTGGGATGTCGTGGAAACTGGTTACACTGCTCCAGTAGGTGAAGCAAGTCAACCAGTGCCAAGAGCTCAGTGGACGCAGAATTAGAGAGCCAGATTCCAGCTGAACTCAAATGCAAGGCACTATCTAATGTGTGCCATCACTAAGTCAGAATATGACAAGGTGCACAGCTGCACCACTGCCAAAGAGATATGGGACACTCTAGCCTTGGCGCATGAATGATCATCTCAGGTTTGTGAGTCCAAAATCAGCATGCTAGTTCATCAATATGAACTATTTAAAATGGAGGATCACGAAACTATTGATCAGATGTTTGGACGATTCCAAACAATCATCAACAACCTGAGTTCTCTGGGAAAAATCTACACAACCCAAGATCACATTAGGAAAATCCTAAGGAGTCTTCCTAGACAATGGAGACCCAAGGTAACTGCCATACAAGAAGCAAGAGATCTTTCCACTCTTGCTATGAATAATCTCCTAGGCTCACTTAAAGTGCATGAGCTTGAGCTCAAAGAAGAAGGAACAGAAAAAAGGGCAAAGTCTATTGCTCTTAAAGGGCAAAGTCTATTGCTCTTAAAGCCCAAAAGGGAAGCACCTCAAAAGCACTAAAGGCAAATGACTCTGATGAGGAGTCGTGTAGCTCAAAAGGAGAAGAAGGATCAGATGATGATGAACTTTCCTTCATCTCCGGGAAGATAAAGCCCATGTGGAAAAAGAAAGGTGGCTTCAGAAGGAAGCAATTCAACAAAAGATTTCCACAAAAGGAAGCTGAACAAAAGGAGAAAAGTCCAGTAGTGTGTTATGGATGCAAGAAACTAGGCCACTACAAGGCAGACTTTCCTGAGACTGAAAAGACAAAGAAGAAGAAGGATCTCATGGCAAGATGGGAAGATCTTGATGAATCTTCTGATAATGAGGATGAGGAGGATAAGGAATAAGCAAATCTTTGCCTAATGGCAAGTCTACCCTCCGTTGATAGTGAGGATGAAGAAGAGGTACTTTCTTATTCTGAACTAACAGACAATTTTAATGATCTTCTTAGAGAATCATCCACTTTATCTGATGAGTACAGATCTTTGAAGAAAAAGTTTTCACTCATAACCAAAGATTTTGAAAAACTCACTTTAGAAAATAAAGTACTCAAATCAGAAAATGAAGAGTTAAGACTTCAAGTCAACTCAAAGATGAATCTTAAAAGGATTCTGAGTCCAATACTTCATGTGAAGTACAATTGCTTCAACAAAAAGTAAATAAACTCACTGGATGACTTTCCAGATTTGTCAGTAGTTTCTGAAAAACTTGATCAAATTTTAAAAATTCAGAGAAAACCTTCTAACAAAAGTGGTTTGGGTTATGTTCCTAAGGAACAAGAAAAACCAAAACCAAAGTTTTCTAAAAGTCCTTCTAAATTTAATATATACTGTGGTCACTGTGGAAAGGCTGGACATGTCACCTCGACATGCTTCCATAACAAGAGGAACATGCCTGGACGCAGACCAAGGACTAACAAGCAAGGACCCAAGTCAATCTGGATACCTAAAAACATGATAATTCCTGTTGTAGATATGCTTGATGGGAGGAAGATAACTCCAGTCATGGTACTTGGACAGTGGCTGCTCACGACACATGACAGGAGAAAGGTCTATGTTCCAAGACCTAAAGCCTAGATCAAAGGGCTGGGTCACCTTTGGTGGAGACTAGAAAGGCAGAATAGTTGGGATAGATAAAATTAGTAAGCATTATTTTTCCTCTATTGAAAATGTCTTATTGGTTGAATGACTCAAACATAATCTACATAGCATAAGTCAATTATGTGTTAGTGGATTTGATGTTTCCTTTAACAAGGATAAATGTATAGTCAGAAATTCTGATAAGTCCATACTTTTTCAAGCAAAGAGGCAGCACAATGTTTACAAAATTGATTTCGAAAATCTGTCCAAACAAAATGTCTCGTGCTTCATATCCTTAAAGGATGAACAATGGATATGGCACAAGAAACTTGGTCGTGCAAGCTTAAGAACCATCTCAAAGCTAAATAAGCATAACCTCATGAGAGGACTACCAAATCTTGTGTACAAATCTGAAGTTCCGTGTGAAGCATGTCAGAAAGGGAAACAAGTGAAAAATTATTTTAATTCCAAAAATATTGTTTCCACTTCTAGACATTTGGAACTTTTACATATGGATTTGTTTGGACCCACAAAAACTGCTTCTTTAAATGGAAAGAAATATGGACAGGTTATAGTTGATGACTATACTAGATGGACATGGGTCAAATTCCTTGCACACAAGGATGAGTCTTTTAAAGTCTTTACTATATTCTGTAAAAGAGTCCAAAATGAGAAAGGAATTTGTATCAACACTATTAGAAGTGATCATGGAGGTGAGTTTGAGAATGCAAACTTCCAAAGATTCTGTGAAGAGAATGTAATATTTCACAATTTCTCTGCACCAAGAACACCTCAACAGAATGGTGTGGTGGAGAGAAAGAATCGATCTTTACAAGAGATGGTCAGGTCCATGGTCAATGATCACTCATCCTCTAAGAGGTTTTGGGCTGAAGTAGTAAACACTGCCTGTTATCTACAAAACAGAATATATGTAAGGCCTATATTGAAAAAGACTCCATATGAATTGTGGAAAGGAAGAAAACCCAACATTTCCTATTTCCATCCCTTTGGATGTGAATGTTTTATTCTTAACACTAAGGATCAACTTGGCAAGTTCGATTCTAAAGTGGACAATGGAATTTTTCTGGGTTACTCTGAAACTTCCAAGGCTTACCGAGTCTATAACTCAAGAACCTTGACTGTTGAAAAGTCAATTCATATTAAATTCAATGACAAAAAGCCTAACAAGGAATTGTCAAAGCTAAGTGATTCTCTTGCAAATATGAGAATACAAGCAGAAGGTGAAGGAATATCACCTAAGAATGAAGAAGATGGATTAGACGCAGAAACTGAGGATGCGTCCAATCCAGAAAGAAGAACAAGCTGGCACTTCAAGACCTATCATCCTGAAGATCAAATTATTGGAAATGCAAATGATAGAGTCAGAACAAGGTCCACATTAAGAGAACAAACTGATGTTGCATTCATTTCTGAATTGGAGCCCAAGAATGTTGATGAAGCCCTATTGGACGAAGGATGGATTTTAGCAATGCAGGAGGAGCTGAACCAATTCAAGCATAATGATGTTTGGACGCTAGTAGCCCCACCTGAAGATAAGTCCATTATTGGAACCAAATGGGTATTCAGAAACAAACTGGGTGAAGAAGGTAAAGTGGTGAGAAACAAAGCAAGGTTAGTTGCTCAAGGTTACTCACAACAGGAAGGTATTGACTTTACTGAAACCTTCACTCCAGTTGCTAGAATAAAAGTCATTCGCATCTTCCTTTCATTTGCTACCCAACATGATGTGAGGCTTTATCAAATGGATGTAAAGAGTGCTTTTCTGAATGGTATAATAATTGAAGAAGTTTAGGTTGAACAACCTCCTAGTTTTGAGGATCAAACTTTTCCTAATTATGGTTTTAAACTGAAAAAAGGCTCTTTACGGCCTCAAGCAAGTTCCTCGAGCATGGTATGAAAAACTAAGTTCATTTCTGATGGAAAATGGTTTTTCAAGAGGAAAAGTTGACACTACTCTTTTCAGAAAATCCATAGACACACATTTCATTATAGTACAAATTTATGTGGACGATATTATTTTTGGTGCTACTGATGAATTTCTGTGTGGAGAATTTTCTGAGTTAATGCAGAAGGAGTTTGAAATGAGTATAATGGGAGAATTGAAATTCTTCCTTGGCCTTCAAGTAAAACAGACTCAAGATGGGATTTATGTGCATCAATCCAAGTATACAAAGGAGCTTCTAAAGAAGTTTAATATGGACGATCGCAAGCCCATGAACACTCCTATGCATCCAACTTGCATAATGAACCTGTGTGATAAAGATCAAAAGGTATACAGAGGTATGATCGGATCTCTCTTGTATCTTACTGCATCTAGACCTGATGTCATGTTCAGTGTTTGTTTATGTGCAAGATTCCAATCAGATCCTAGAGATTTTCACTTAACTGCTGTCAAGAGAATCTTTAGATATCTGAAAGAGACTACTAATCTTGGTTTGCTGTTTAAGAAATCAGATGAATACAGATTAGTAGGGTTCTGTGATGCTGATTATGCTAGAGACAGGCTTGAAAGAAAAAGCACCAGCGGAGGATGCCATTTTATTGGGTCCAATCTAGTATCATGGACAAGCAAGAGACAGAGCACAATTGCATTATTTACAGCCGAAGCTGAATATGTCTCTGCTACAAGTTGTTGTTCTCAGCTCTTATAGATTAAAAATCAACTAGAGGACTACAACATCTTCGAGAGTAAGATTTATGTTCTTTGTGATAATACGGCTGCAATCAATTTATCTAAGAACTCAATCTCACATTCAAGAGCTAAGCATATAGAAATTAAACATCATTTTATTAGAGAATATGTGCAGAAGGGAACATTTGATATTCAGTTTGTAAACACTGAAAATCAAAAGGCAGATATATTTACAAAACCCCTCTCTGTAGATAGATTCACTTTTATAAGGAAGCATTTAAATATGCACTTTATAAAAGAATGATGTTTAGCGTCCAATATGCTCAAGCTGAGTCTGAGTCCAATATGACTAGCGTCCAATAGGACACGTCAGTCTATTTGAGACTTAGAATATATTTTTTTAAAGTTTTCTTTCTTAGTCTTCCCGCGCTGAGTCTAAATTCTTTTTTAATAATATATTTTTTATCACAAACTGTCCGCCTGCTCTGCAGTCGTTTTCCTGTTTAACAATTACGTTGGTTCTCAAGGTTTTTTGAAAGTTGAAACTATCTTTATTAAAAAGAGATACCATCTGTTTCCAAGTCTTTTCAAGCTGTTACTTGCACGTCTTCTCTGCTCTTCTTTTTCTCTCTCTTGCAAAATTTTTTGTTAAGACTTTCAAAGCCGTGCTTGCTCTTCAAAATCCTATCTCAGAACTTCCCTAAATCCTCAAACAAGACAATGTCGAGAATCAACCGTATGCAAGTAAAGGTGGAAACCTTCATCGACTTCTCTATATCCTCTGAGTTCGGCATCGACGTCAGAAATGAAATCACTGCAACTAGGTGGTCTAGGTATTTCGATGAAAACACCAAGGTTTTTCCCTCCTTGGTCAGAGAATTTTGGAACTCAAGAGAAACATTGGATAAAGGCATCAAGGGAACGGTGCTAAACAGGGAAGTCTTTGTATCATGTGACTCGATTGCGCGTGCCATTGCCTACGAACAAGAAATAGAGGTCTACAGACCTAACTGGAAAGCTGAGTTTGGTGGAGACTCTGAAGTGCACAGACTCTTGCTTAAAAATACATGTAATGGCCCCTTTAGTGCGTTAAGAATGAATGACAAAGCTCGTGTGTTGCACTTGCTGTTAAACAAGACAGTCATTCACAAGGCTGGATCAAGGGACTTTATCTCAGATTTGCATGAATTTCTGCTAGTACATCTTATGTCTCTAAACCGGATCAACTTGTCATCCATTCTGTTCTTTTGCTTCAAAAGAGACTCAACAAGAATTGGCAGAAAGAATGCTATTCCCTTTGGAGTTCTTCTTCAAAAGGTACTAAACAACCAAATCCCTGATGCTATCACTGAACAGTTGATAACTCTACAAGGACTCTTTCAACCGAATCTGGAAAGACTCAGTTTCGTGAGGATGGGACTGAGACCAGTGGAGAATGTTCAAAGAAATAACTCTATTGTTGTTCAAGAAGGATCTGAAGAAAAAGAAGAGAGTGAACGGAACTCTCGAGCTGCACAAACGGAACAACAGCGTGAAGCTAGAATCACCAGAGCAAGAGAAGAGATCAGAAAATTCAAGGAAGATCAGCTGGCTGCTGAACGAAGAGAAAGAGAAGCTAAAAAGAATAAGAGAAAAGGAAAAGAAGTTGCTAAGCATATCCTAAACCTCTTGGATGAAGAGAACAGAAAGAGGAATGCTGAGGACATGCTCACTCCGTCTCAAGCTGAAGAATTTGCAACGAGTGTAGATCCTTTTGAAGTTTCTACATCTCTAATAAATATGGACACATCTCCTCAAAAGGTTGGTGATCCTCATCAATCTCAGTCAGGAGTAGTAAGAAGGCCTTTTCCCAGGTCACTAAGACGAGAGCAAAGTCAGTTGCCTGAAACTTCTTCAAGGGAACAAAGGTCCAAAAGGAGAGCTGAGCGACTCTCTCAAATCAATCAAGGCAATCAAGAACCTGAGGCTGTAGAAGACAACACTCCAGTGCCAGAAGCTGCTACTGTAGCACCTGAGGCAGGATATGGTTCCCAAGGTCCTGTATCCAGAGAAGATTTTCTACAGCTATCGGCCAAAGTGGATAGTCTGATAACTTTGGTTCAAGACTTTGTCAAGAAGAAGGATTGAGGGATTTTCTGGATATTTGTTCTTCAAAATTATTTTTTTTAGACTGTGATGTTCTATGAACCTTTTCACCTGATGACAAAAGGGGGAAAAATTGGGAAGAATTAAGTTTTATAGTAATAAAATGAGATTGAGTCTAATTTGCATTGCAGTAGTCTTATTACTTATGCATGCTCTGATTATGTTATATTCTATGCTGGACTAATCTGCTCTATGAGAAAAAGAAATTTTTCAGGTACTCTGAACATATTGAATATCCAAAACCATGATATGTTTATCTCAGGGGGAAAAGAGTAAGAAAAACTGAGACATATATCTCAGGGGGAGTTTTCCCTAAGAAAAATTTCTCTATAAAAGTATATGTTGACTGAATATTGGTTTTATCTACTTTATTGCTTGTAAAACTTAATAATATTTGTCATCATCAAAAAGGGAGAGATTGTTGGAACCAAACTGTTCAAAAGCTTTTTGTAATGCATAAATTCCCTAAATGGTTTTGATGATAACAATGATTATTAAGATCTTTACAAAGTCTGCTGACAAGCTCTTATATGTACACCAAAAGATAAGTCCATCATCCAATAAGACTTTGGCAAACTTATGTACAGACCAAGCGTAGATCGTCCAATTGACTCTGATACTTGACCTCGGGTAAGTATTGTCCAATGGACTCTGCAAGCAAAGCGTCCAATGGACTCTGATACTAAACCTCGGGTAAGTATTGTCCAATGGACTCTGGAAGCAAAGCGTCCAATAATGTCTTGCATCCAAAGAAGCAGAATGATAAAAGTCCGATAATCAGCATGAAGTTATACATCTTAAAAAGAGCCAAATCATAAGTCTGATATGGTAAGCAATAAGTATGCGTCCATATGAATGGATATATTTAACGTACAAATGGTAAGCAAAGGTATGCGTCCATTTGCTAAAAGGACTGAAAGTCCAATATGGTCCACATGCTGCGTCCAAAACACAAAATCCATAACTTGCTATTTATTGCTCTTGCATTTAATATATGAGACATATTTAATGAGCAAATGATTTGAAATAAATAGCTGTATACAATGCTTTATCTATGCAACATTGTCAACGTTTCTGAAACATGCATTAAATGAAAAGCATAAAGCACTGTGGAAAGTGTACTAAGAGAGAGAATGTACTCTGATCTTTTATGTGTCTCTCTGAAAACACTTTTTTTTTTACACAGTGTATTCTCTCTGTCTCAATAAAATATTGCTATTAACCTTTGTGTAATTGAGACTGTGAGTACAGGTTGCTTCTGACTTAGGAGAAAGAAATGCAGACAAATACGCTGAAGTTGAACTCCTCAGAGCAACGGAAAAATAGCATTTAATGCTATTAGAGAACGGTAACATTTATGAAGGCTGAAGCTGAGCTATTCGAAGAACAAACCTAAAGCTTCATCAAAGTCTATAAATACCGTGAACAAGAAGAAGAATACAAGTGACTGAACCACGAAAAAGAAAGTGCAAAAACGCTGTGCAAACATTGTCATACTCTGTGTATTATAGAAAGTCTTGTATATTTTCTATCTTCTTGTAAAAGAGAGTTTGCTTAACTCTCGAAGTGCTTAAGTTTTTCATATCCTCACTTGTGTGAGTTAGACAGCACTTTAAGTCAAAAAACACTCTTTTGAGTTGTTTGAGCCTAGAGAGGCTTGTTTAGAAAGAATACTTGTTTGAGCCTGGAGAGGCTTGTCTGTAAAAGAATACATGGGATATAGCCTGAAGAGGCTGTGTGCAAAGAATACTTGGGGTTGAGCCTGGAGAGGCTTGCCTGTAAAAGAATACTTGGATTGAGCCTGGAGAGGCTAGGTGTGCAAAGAATACTTGTTGTAAGGCCTGAAGAGGGTGTTGAAGAATACTTGTATTCTATCTGGGTTGATAGTGAAATCTCTCTAGTTTGAGGGGACTGGACGTAGCTCTTAGGAAAGGGTGAACTAGGATAAAAACTTGTGTGATTTTTTCTTTCCCTTATCTTTTGTTATTTTATTGTTTATACTAACTAAGGGGATTAAATTGATTTTTAATTCAACAAATTATTCATACTCTTTAATCGCACAAAGAAAACTAGTTTTAAACTAAGTAGACGTTTGTGCGTCCAACTTGCATGTGTGTCCAATATCTCAATTACGATGTGCGTCCAACATTTTCACAGTCAACGTCTAACATTTGTAAAAAAATTTAAAAAACTTTGAAACACAATTCAACCTCCTTTCTTGTGTTTCTCCCTATTACCTACAATGAACTCTTTAAATAAAGTATCAATGAATACAACCATAATTATAAAAACCGACTAGAGATATAATTAATAAAGATTCAACAATTAAGAAGATATCAGAGGATCCAAAATGTATTTAATGATGATATAAAAATTTTAAAATCAATCAAAGATCGTATAGTGTCATCATATCATATCATAGATAAACAATTCGAAAGATAACACTCGGTAATCAATTAAGTATGTTATCACTCAACACATACAAGATAGGATAAAATATTTATCCTCTCTTCAAATACTTTTGAAATATAATTTCACTTACTAGCGTAAAACATTGTTTGCCCGCAAAACATTTATTTTTATGAAAAAATGATTAACAATTATTATATAATAATTAGAATCGGTTTTCTGAAAAAAAATTCAAAATCAGTGCATGTAATTAGTTCAAAATCAGACAGATAATAATACAACCCATTTTTGTGATGATAAGTATTATATCGAAATATATGAGATGGGATGATGACAATAGAAATTAATTAGCATTTTCAATTCAAAAAAAGAATTTTCAGATTGAGAATTTTATGTCTAAGTCTTAAGAACTTATTGGGGGGTTAAACAGTGTCATTCTTCCAGTATCATCTCTCTGTTTTTTTTTTCAAAAAACTTTTTCTAAAATTTGCTATCTCTAAGTGTGTTTGGTCACAGTAAAAAGTGTTAGAATTGATTTTATCTATTATCAAGCGTAATTTTAGTAAAAATATAGATGTTTAGTTACTGACTTACTATCAGTCAAAGTTAGTTTTGTTTTTAAACTTTGGTTTGACTAAAAGTGATAAAAAAAATTAACTTTTGTTTTAGATTAAAGAATTAACACCACTCAATTCAAACTCAAGTATAATCAAATCAATTTTACAATTTGAAATCATTTTGAATAAAAACTCATCCAATCACATTGAAAATTCCTCTTTTTTTTATGAACACAACGGGGTCAAGCCCCACCAAAGAACACCTACGCTACCACGCTAAAAATCTCTAGGGAAAACTGTTCCCGCCAAGTCTGCATGGAAAGACAACGACAAAAAGGAAGGTAAACAGGGAAAAAATCTACTACAGGAAGAAAGGCCTAAGCCAAATTTGGCCAAGCTATCAGTCACCTGGTTAGCTTCTCTGAGAGTCTGACAGACGTAACACCCCCGAATCATCCGTATATTAGACTGGATGTCCTTCACAAGACTGTAACACGGATGCAAGTTAGAGCAACCTCCACGGATAAGGCGCACAGCTGTAAGAGAATCGGTCTCAATGATGATATTAGAGAGGCCTTTTCTCCTGACAAGTTGAGTGCTCGCCAGGATTGCTCTAAGTTCCGCTACTGTAATGGTAGAGCCGCCCAAATCCATGGCGAAAGCAAACATGAAACCCCCGGATGCATTGCAGACCACTCCCCCCGCAACTGCATTAGCTCCAAGGTTTGTGACCGCCACGTCACAATTCAGTTTCAGCCACCCATCAGCAAGCGCGTTCCATTTTGATTCTCTCCCATATCTACTAGAGTCCGTCAAAGTAGTCATCCCAACGAACTCCTCCTGTGACCGCCTCACCCACTCTGCCTGCGATTGAATGCGGTGGAAGGAAGCGGTGGGGGAGGTAGTAGCATTCTGAAACACCACCTCATTCTGGACCTGCCATAAGATCATAGAAGTAACCCCAAACCAGATGTTTCATTCAAGCCCATCAAACTTCTTGGTTTCCTTAAAGTTGAGCTCGAGCCAGTCCTGAAACTCAGCGAGGAAGAACTGTTGATCCAGGCCCCCCTAGAAACCAGTAGCCACACACTAGGGACTCTAGCACAGTTGCGGAAAGCATGGACCAAGGATTCGGCCTCCACACCATAAAGAGGGCACCAACTGTCTCCCGAGAAGCCTCTCCTATGTCTCACCTCATTTTTCATGAAAGCACCCATGGCAAGCTTCCACAAGTGGATACGGCCACGCTGCGGACCCTTCTAATTCCAAATTTTGCTGAAAACAGATCTATCCATATTGAGGAACGGATCTAAAAGGGACCCATAGGCGGAGGAGTTCGAGAAAGAGCCGTCCTTAGAGAGACCTCAAGCCACCGAATCTTCTCCCTCGTCTGAACCAGGGGGGTTCATACTCAATATCAAATTCTTCATCGCAAAGGGGATGATGTCTTCAATCCTATGGAAGTCCTAACCTCCCTCAGGGTTCACCAAGTCACTCACCTAAAGGAATCTCTCGTTGGTATGTAACTGTCTTACGCAAACATCCCCCAATTTCCTTCCCCCAGTAACCCATTTGTCATCCCAACAATTCACAGATCTGCCTGAATTCAATCTCCACATGAGGTTGGGTTCCACATCTTGCCAAGCATGACAAATACCTCGCCAAAAGGTCGATCCAGAGGTATTGCCCTGAATATGAGGAATAAGGTCTCACCCACAGTTATATTTGGACTGCATCACCCTAACCCACATGTCATCCCTCCGGGAAATCAGATGCCACCCCGCTTTCATGAGGGAAGCTTGATTAATGTTTCTCGCAGAGCGTAAGCCCAGTCCCCCCCCCCAGGACTTTGGAGTGCAAATCTGTTGCCAATTCACCAAGTGCACACGACGCTCGATCCCCTTCCCCTTCACCCTAGACAAATTTCCTACACCTTTTGTCAATCTGATCGCAAATATGTCTGGGAAGATACGCTGATTGCATAACATAGGTAGGAAGGGTCTGGAGCACTAACTGTGTAAGCGTCACTCTTCCCGCAAAGGCGAGCGTTTTCACCTTCCAATTGCTAACCGGCTGGTCAACCTTGTCCAGGATGAATCTGAAAGAATTACGGTTGACTCTATGATAGAGGATAGGCACTCCCAGGTATTTGCGCAAGTCATCCATCATTTGAAAACCTGCCACTTCGCAAACTCTTCTCTTAACCTGGTTATCCACATTTTTGGAGAAGAAAATCCGAGTCTTGGCCTCGCTCACCTTTTGACCTGAACACCTGCAAAAAAGATCCAAAATAGACTTCATCAGTGCAATCTGTCCTTCACTCGCCTCCGCAAACAGCAAGACATCATCATCGAAGGCCAGATGGGAGATATGTGGCCCTCCACGCACCAGCTGCATAGGCTTCCAATGATGTTGATCCACATCCAAACTAATCATTTGAAAAAGTTTTCAATACATAAAACAAAAAGATAGGGAGAGAGCGGGTCACCCTGCCTAATACCTCTAGACGGTTGAAACTCATCCAAGGCCTCCCCGTTCCAGAGAACTTTCATATAGGTCATAGAGATGCAACTCATGACAAGCTGGATGAATCTGGTGGGTAGGCCAATGTCCTCCATGGTATCTTTTATACAACTCCAACTCAATCTGTCATACACTTTCTCAAGGTCCAGTTTGATAGCCATCCAACCTGTTTTCCCTTTTTTCCTCCGCATGGAGTGGAAAATCTCTTAAGCAATGACAATATTATCCCTGCTTTGTCTGTTAGGCACAAAACTACTTTGGCAAGGACTAATAAGCATACCCATAATTGTTCTCAGGCATTGGGCCATTATCTTGGTAATTACCTTATAAGAAACATTACATAAACTGATAAGTCTAAAGTCTTTGATGTGGCAAACCTGGTCCCCCTTAGGGATGAGAGAGAGGAACGTCTCATTAATTTCGTTGACCTGGGCAGGGTCATTAAAAATGTTCCTCACCAAGTTACAAATGGACTCACCCACAAACTGCCACTGGCTCTGGTAAAAAGCTACCTGAAGCCCATCCGGACCTGGTGCCTTGAAGGCACCCATGTGAGTAATAACATTGAAGATCTCACTTGGTATGACAGCACGGGCAAGCATCGACTTATCAATCTCAGACAAGGCAGGGAAAGCACCTGAAATACAAGCCTGCTCAAAATTATCAGAATCAGTAAACAGGTTAGTGAAGTAATTGGTTACCATAGCCTCCAGCTGAGTCTGGTCACCGATCCAATTTCCCTTACTATCCTGTAACATATCATAGGTATTTTTCCTCTTCTTGATGGTTGTAGTGCCATGGAAAAAATGGGTGTTACGATCACCATAATGCACCCACTTGGTCCTTGACTTTTGGTACCACAACACCTCTTCCTGAAAGAGAACTTTCTCATACTCCTTCCAGATGTCCTTATGCTTGCGCTCCAGGGCTTCGGAGGGGTTTATGGTGAGGAGTTGAGCCACCTCGTCCAGCTGAGCCACAAGATCTCTTTTACGTTGGAAGATATTCCCAAAGACTTCTTTGTTCCACTTCTGAAGATCTTGTTGAAACTTGGGCAACTGTTCGCACCAGGGTGCCCCTCTCTCCCAAGAGCAGGACATAAGATGCGGGAAATCTTCGTGAGTCAACTAGGATCCCAGAAATCTGAAGGGCCTTCGCCTACGATTCGGAGGACGCTTCCTATGCATTTGTATAAGCATCGCCCTATGATCAAACTTGAAGAACGGTAAGTGAAAGACCACTGCCTCCTTGAATTTAATCCGCCATTGGAGGTTAATGAAAACCCTATCCAGATGCTGGAAAAGGTTACCGTGCCTCCAAGTGTAGGGGTCCCCCTAAAAACCTACATCAATTAAGTCACAAGAATGAATCATGTTACGGAAACTAACAGAACCTCTAGAAGAAAAGTTAGAAGATCCTCCCTTTCTTTCATGGGTAGCATAGATGGCGTTGAAATCACCCACCACTACCTAAGGCTCGTCCACTATCCCAGAAATCCTCCTAAGATCATTCCAAAGGATAGACCTCCTAGCGCAATTTGGACTGGCGTATACTACTGTGACAAGCCATTGATTTGCACCTTTCCATTTAAATCTAGCATGGATATATTGATCGGTGGACTCTATAATGTCTACCCTCCAATCGCCAAGGTCCCTTAGACACCAAATGCCACCTGCCTGACCCCTAGAATCCACAATATACTGACCAGATAGCCCAGTATGCTTGGCCTGTTTCCTGGCTTTATCACCACTGGCATGGGTTTCCATCAGAAATAACAAAGAAGTGTCATACTCTCTGTGAAGGTCTTTAATAAAGGCTGTGAACCCTTTGGTTCTAGTACCCTTGCAATTCCATGACAACAAATTCATTAGGACATGTTGTGAATATTTGGCTTTGAGAGCCCTGTCACCTTTGGCACATCTCAGCCAACCTCACCACTGGGTGTTGCATTCTCCTTTTAAATATCCGAAATAAAACCCAAGAGAGGGTTTGGATCAAACACCTCCATAGGTCTCGGGCCCATGTTCGGCTCTTTTGGATTCCCAGGGACAGACTTACACACATTTCCAAATAGCTCAATGTCTCTTTTCATTATTTCTTGGGCAATAACTTCGAATTCTCTTACCGATGGTAAGCTTTTGTTATCCAGGTCCTTGTTTGGATTGACATTTTTTTTTGTCTTTCCACTTTTTGACCCAGCAACTTTCTCTAATGCCTGTTGGACTAGGCCACCACCTCTCGTCGCCTTCTTTGCATCACGCACTCTGGGTCCCAGTTGTGGGTTCTTGCCCCCAATCTTGTTTCTTACTCTGGTCACCACTGGTCCCGTGTTGGCAGTATTATAGGCCATGTTCTCCTGCTGGCCTGTCGCAATGGTAGGGCCCAACTCTTGAACATCTTCATCATTAGTGATTTGCATTGGGTCATTTGCCTCAGACACCTTTTCAATCTTGGCCTTGTGACCCAAGGCGCTGAATCGAGAGCCCCCAACTCTAGCTTCGTGGGACCCACGGTCAAAAAAATTCCTACATGCCTTAGTCATAAGGGAATTTATATTCGCACATACATATTTTGTTATCTGCATATACATGTCCGCGGAACTATTAGTTCTGTAAGTTTATTTTTTTCCAACACACATATGCTATGGAACTATTAGTTCCGCGGATTGTAATTTTTCGCGGAACTATTAGTTCCGCAGGCATGTATGTGTAAAATTATAACCCGCGGAACTAATAGTTCCACAACATATGTGTATTGAAAAAAAATAAACCCGCAGAACTAATAATTCTGCGGATATATATGTACAGATAGCAAAGTATGTATGTGCGAATATAAATTACCTAGTCATAATTATAAGCTTTGGGCGACATTGGCCCATAACTAAATGGGTGTAAACCTCAAAGTCCAAAACCTTTGCTCAGTTTTACCAAAAAAACATTGACCAAAAAAAATCCAAAAAATTAGCACACAGACACAGTTCGACCAAAAAAATAAAAACACTTAGCATACAAGGGAAACACCACGATCATTCCGTACTCATCGGAGTCTCAGTCGACTTTCCCAAATCCCAATGGTTCGCAAGCGCTTTCAGACACCGGAACCCAAAACAGGTACCTTTCTAACTACCCCAAAAAGAATTTAATACAACCATTCACAGCTTCGCTTTTCTTATTGTATACTCCAACCTTGCACGTTCGATGAAATGTCTGAGACAACAATCTTGTATCTTTCGTTGAAGTTTTAAGCACCATTTTTGTTCCAAACCATATACAGCTTCGCTTTTGTAATTGTATAATCCAACCTTGCACACAAGGTGTTCGATGAAATGTTTGAGTCAGCAATCTTGTATCTTTCGTTGAAGTTTTGAGAGCACCCCATTTTTATGTTCCAATGCAGGCCTACAGCATGCCCAGTATTTCCTGAAGAAAATAGGGCTGGGTCCAAATAACTACTACTTCTGGAAACAAATTGGGAAGGCTTTGCTGTGCACGTATGCGGTGATCGGCGCGGCGTGGGTGTACAACGAGACGTCACCACTGGGTTGGTGGACGCTGAAGCCGCGGCCAAAGGAAGAGAGGGAGCTGGCTCATCTGTACGAGCGGCGGGAGTTCCCGTACCCGGGAGATGCAGAGGCCATGGAGGAGTTCATTGCCAAGGGTGGGATGATTGGAACAACCATTGGTCCCAAAGGGATGGTGGAGAGTGACATGGATGAAAGTGATTACAAGAAGGAGCTCAAGGATAAGAAGTTTGAGCAGGAAGCTCGGAAGCTGTGGATGAGGATGAGGAATGAGGTCATTGCTGAGCTCCAAGAGAAGGGCTTTGATGTTGATTCAGTGCAGTGACTAAAAAAAAAAAAAATCACACGGGTAGCCGTTGCAGTCAGCAAGTTGAAACTGTTGGATAAGAGATTGGACGGCTCATGTTCCGATTTCCGAAAATCGGATTCAAAACACGAACTCAAAATGTGAGTCATCCGATCTTCATCTATCGATTCCGATTTGTTGATTGCAGTGACTGGGTATTTTTTTTGTTGTAGTAAATTCAGATTCTGCAGTGAATTCCCATGCTGGGAAAATTAGTAAACTAAATCCATGGTGGTAAATATTGAGTTTGCACTTTTTTTGTGTGCTTGAATTATATAATTTCAATAAATCATGGTATATGGAAAAGACTGATGATCAGTTTGTTGTTCTTGGATGATGGGTATTATTTATATGAGACTTGTGTATTTTCCCTGGTAATTTCCCTTATTGTATTTGGCTTCTTTATGCTATCTTATATTTATCTTTCCAAAACTCAAGTAACAGGAGTGTGACAAATCATTGTGAAGAGGGTAGTTGTTGCTTTGTAAAGATCTAGAGCAGATTAGGCAAGCTTGTTTCTGTTTTTGGAGTAGCTTGTTTTGTGATTAAAACAGCTACTGGGGTTCCAGATATGTACAATCTCAAATTCTAATGTCAAACATAGCAAAACTAAACATGTACAATTTCGAATGTGAAAATTTATGCCCACTAAGCGGTAGCTTTAACTGCACCCATACCTGCTGTGATTGATCCACAAGAGAATTGATGAGCAGATCATTTTTCTATTGAATTGAATTTGGTTTTCACGGATGCATATTTTTCTCACCCAATTCAAGGTGCAGGCAGATAAACTCAAACTGTATATCATGGCAAATTTACCTGCAGTAGAAAGTTTCTCATGTTTTGTCATTTTGTTTTTAGTCCCTGACCCTTTTTCAAACATGAAAATGGAGGAAGTAGATTATCCTACTCCTACCAAAAGGCATGATTTCGTACTGCAATTTCTTCCTAACTATTCTTAGAATGAAAGCTCTGAATCTGAACCTCTGGGTTTTGATTCTATGTATAAATGTGAGTTTGTGTTAACCGACACTCAGGCTACATGATAATTTATTCATAATTTCAATCTGTTATATTTATATTGAATCTTATGTATTTCTTATCTGACACGTTAATTATGCTAATGAATTCAAATGAATGTAGAATTTTGCTGCAAACTTTGTAAAACAAGTCTTATATATATCAATAAACCAACTGGTTAACATTTGCCTTCCCAATAAAACAAGGCTATATTTATATTGAATCTTATGTATTTCTTATCTGACACTCGTTAATTATGCTAATGAATTCAAATGAATGTAGAATTTTGCTGCAAACTTTGTAAAACAAGTCTTCTATATATATATATGAAAGTAATCAGAGTTTCAAATTACCAACGTTCCCAGATAGAAATCATTTTTCTTCATGGTCAAATCTGAAGCATTAAGTCATCAATAAAACTAACGGCTACTTGGAAGAAAATGTGTAAGGAAAAGCCAAAAAAGCAACTACTCCCTTCAAAATCAACAGTCAACTACAAGTCTACAAATATCCTGAATTGACTTCAATGGAATTAACAGTATTATGGGCTTTGACCGCTAGCTAGTTTATCAGAGAACGGTGACAGAATTTTATGGGTCGTGCTTCACATAGATAGATACTCCTTCCGTTTTAAAATTATAGCTTTTTAAGGTTAATGTACATAGATTAAGAAATATTTAATGGAAGTAAAATATAATTATGGATAGATTAAAATACCCTTATTTAATAGAAGAGTATTTATGACAAATTATCTACAAATCTCTATGTTATTAATGTCAACTACTCTCACTAATAGTTATTAAATAAGGGTATAGGTGGAAGAAAATAATTAATGATACTTTGGAATTGTAAAATTGTAATAGTTTTGAAACAAAAATAAAAAGCTAAAAGAGCTATAGTTTTGAAATAGAGAGAGTAGATAGATAGAGTATATCCCGAACCCAGTATTCACTTTTAACAATTCCAAAAAAAATGTGAAATGACTGTCAATTCCCGAAAAACTATGTGCATGAATTTCATAGCACTAAAATTGAGCTTTGACCAAAATACAAGATACATGCTTTGATTCAAAACTCAGTTTATATTTTGAAATTCATGCAAATGATCATTCAAACACGCCCTAACTAGTGCACTAGCAGACCATACCACAAATTAAGATTCACCAATTATATACGGGTTTATGGCCATGCTTCTGAAACCCAAGCAGCATATAACTTCAACGAGAAACAGATGTTTCTCCAAAGAAACTAAGCAGCAAAATAGAAATATAATATTCCAATGGAGGTAAACTAGTAATTTTCAGACTCCCAACCCCACTTGCAAGCCAATCGGACAAGCAAGCAGACAGAATCAGCTAACCAATCTTTCAACATTAGAGTCAAACAATGTACTTCAAAAGAAAAGTAATCATGGTACCAACAAAAGGCAGGACCGGTAATAATTTGGTTGAAGAATATAGCAGACACACAAAAAGATAATAAAACAGTAGCAATGGCGAAAACGGTACCTTTTTCCCCAGTTTTTTCCCATGAGCAATCCGCGTTTCTTTATCAGCATAAAAAATGTTTTTCTTTTGAACCGCGTATAGGTTTAATTGCACTTTTGATCTCTAATTTCTAATTGAGCGAATTAAGTCCACAATTGTTCCAATTGTTACAATGAGATCCTTCATTACTATATTGTCCAATTTTTAACCTTTGGGACCTACATGATACACATAGTGATTTGGCGCTGAGTTGGGTCACCTTGGTAGTAATGGTGTAACAAAAAACCTCACACGTAACAAATTCTAAACATGTATTATATCACATGTGTTGCTGACTTGATTTGAGAAATTTTCTAAAACATACACCATGTCAAGGTAACTTAATTTAGTGTCAAATGAGTCAAAGATATAGCCACATATACTTTATATGTTAAAAATTAGACGACATAAATCAAATCACATAATCAAGATAACCGGTCGACTAAAAGTGTAATTAAGCAAATACAAGTGTAAAACTCCAAATATATAGTCCCGGCCACTTTTTTTTTCCTTTTTTCAAAAAAAAAATTTTGTTCTTTGATTCATGTTATTTTGCTTTATTTTTAAGTTTAGATTTAGATTATCAAACCAAATTAAAACTTAATAATAAAATCTCAAAAAGAAATAATTTTTCATTTTTATCACTTATTTTTTATAATTTTTTCTATGTTGTTTTAACAGGACAAAATTGGGTATCTATAAGCATCAACGAACAAGTAACAATGTGACCTACGAACTTCATCCCCATGAACAAACTATACGGCATTATGATGCATGTTTTTTAAAACCGGACAAACATTTCAATAGTTAATCGGGTTTGTCCAAGACGCTTCCGGCTATTGGATGCAAATCTTTGTCTCTACTCTTTCCAGACTTGCTTCTCTGTAGCTCCTCAACGGTATCAAAACAGAATCTTAATTAACAAGCCGTTGTAGAGTCGACATAATTTGATGAATACTGAACAGGGTATCAAGATCTGTAAGTGCAATTGCGGCCACAATACTCCAAAATCGCATTGTGGCTACAATTGCGGTCACATCTACCACATTTATCCGCAATTTTCAACAATACCGCATGAGTGCAATTTAAAATCTTGATATTGAATACCCAACAACACTCCGGTTCCTTTGAAGCATAAACTCGTCACTTCCTCTGGTCTTGTCAGTATCCCCCAAGCAGTTGACCAAACCAGGCATTCCTCCACAAGGTTTTCTACAGTTAAGGCTATAGCTACGCATAAGTTTCTGGCTAACAACAGGCTCACTTGCTCCTACATTCACCACCACACTCTCTCTTTCTCCAATCTTATTATCTTCCCTTCCCTGTACTAACCCCAACTTATTATTCCACACAAAGCCCCATTTGTTGAAACCCTTTCGCCTAACCCCAACGGAAACACCAGAAGCAGATGTAGATCCAATTGAATTAGATTTCACATTACTATCCCTTGGACTCAACTCTGTCTCTGTGGTGGTGGTTGGAGACACCTTTGCATTCGAGATCGGTTTCGATTCCTCAACCACCTCCCCCATTGACTTTGATCCATCAATATCATCAAAACCCATTTTGTCATTGTCATTGTCACTCCCTTCATCATTAACAAAAACACTGTCACCATTTGCATCCTCTACCGGGGAAAGCCTAGTAGAACATGGACATTGACATGAACATGAACATGAACATGAACATGCTCTCCCAATCAAACACCCATCCCAAGAAGCACGAGGAAGCCAATCCATCGAAATCCTTGGATCCGTTTCACAGGACCTTCTCCCCAAACCGCATTCTCCATTCTCAGATTGAATCGCTATTTTCGGCTTCTCATCAACACTTCCATTTCCATCTCCGTCATCTCCGTTACCGCTACGATTCTTCTTCTTCTTCAACTTGTGGTTCCATTTCCATTTCCGAAGCTTCTCGCTCAACGCGTAAGCTGCGTCGCGAAAACTCCTCAAATCTCTATTCCTTGCGTTCTTCTTCCTCCTTATTTTTTGCAATTCGAGATCTATGAACTCTTTCATCGTCTTCGTTTCTTCGTCGAAAACCCTAAGCGCTTCTTCGTTGTTGCTGTCGGCGTGCTCCGCTTGACCGGTTTGGGAACCCGAGCTTTCAGACACGGGTTCCGGGCTCCCGTTCCGGCCTCTTCTCTCGTCGGCGTGACCGGAGGGATCCGACAGCGAGCTCCTGGATCGGGCCTCGCCGGAAAGATGGTCCGGCGAGGGTGAGGAGTGGAATCCGGCGAGGCGGTCGCGGAGGCAGGAGGCGCAAATGCCGGTGATGGGAAGGTTAGGGTGACGGTGACAGGCGGAGAGGCGGTGGGGATTTGAAGCCATGAGTGCAACAACAGAATGATGAGATGGGAGAGCGTGGTGTGGGTGTGAGCATGTTGGAGAAGTTGGAGTGAAATAAAAGGAAGGGAGAGTGGGCAGTGGGAAACACACACCGCAAGCAAGCTCAGAGAGAGAGGTACGGAAGGAAAATGGAGATGCATGATGTTAATCTGCTCTGCAGTTAGTACTACATTTTTTTTTTTAAATTAACTAATGAATTAATGAAAAATGACGCTCGCACACTTTATACAGATGTTAAAGAGACACATAAAAAGAGAGAGTATAATTTTTAATAGGGTTAAATGCACTTCTTGGTCTTATTCTTCGGTTATTGTAATTGTGTAATTTTGGTCTCTAATTTTTAATTGAGCCAAATGTGTCTTATAGTTTTTCAATTGTTGTAATAAGATCCCTCTATTTAGGGGTGTCAATTTGGGCTTGGCCCATAAACGGGTCAGACTGATATTTTTAGGCCCTGGCCCGTTAAGGCCCGTCAAAAAAGAGACCAAAGTGGATTGGCCCGAAAACGGGCCAGGCTGGCCCATTTGGCCTTTTTTTAAAAAATAATAATAATTTTTTTCTTATTTTTTAACTTTTTTTATTTTTTTTATTATTTTGATGGGCCAGCCCGTTTTAGCCCGTCTACCCTCCCTTAAAACGGGTCGGATTAGTTTTTTAGCCCACTTTTGAAAACAGACCGGGCCGGCCCGTTTTTCACGCGGGTTGGCCCGTTTTGCCACCCCTACCTCTAATGTTATGCAATCCAATTTTTAACTCTAGAGTCTTTGTGGCACGCATGAGACATTGAGTCGGGTTACCTTGACAATTGACACCGTGTAGTTTGTCAAAAAAAAATTCAAAACAAGTCGGTAATACACATAATACAATATGTGTTTTTTTTAAATTTCTTACGTGTAAACAAACGTCTTTGTCAATTATCATGCTATGGGTGCCAAAATTAAAAAAAAAGTGAGTTGTCCAAGTTGGAATAAGAAGTAAAGTTGAGGGGTTAGTTTTTTTTTTGTCAATAAGGAGGATATCATAGCAGGGGAAAAACCCGTCGTACGACATCTACAATAAGGAAAACAGTATATGTAGAGTCACACAAGATATTACACTACAAAATAAGACACGCTGTTGTAACAAACACCTTACGAACACCATATAAGGAAAAACAATAAAAAACCAAAGCTACCAAAAACACCAATAGAACACAGAAAAACAAAACCAAGCACTCCAAAAGGATACAGTCGACATGAACATATAACTTTGGAGGTGGGTAAAGCCCATTTGGGGCGACCTTCTTCCTCCACAAATATAGCACACATGTCATTTTTTAGAGATCCGTCCAGTTGAGGGGTTAGTTGAGGAAAGACAAAATTTAGAAAAGTGTTATATGTGATTTACCTTTAAATTCATTTTAGGTGTTGAATTGCTGAAAAGGTCTCTAAACTTGAGACAAAAAGAAGTGAGTCTAAGAATACCTTAACTAAAAACTAATTAATACTATATATATTATATAAAATTTTATCACTATATAACTTGAGATAATAATTAAAGGATAGAAAAAGGAACCAAAGAGCAACCAAGTTATTAAATAAACTTCACAAGTAGTTTTTCATTTTTTGAGTTGAGCATGCTACATAAGATAAACTTATTAAAGATTAAATATGTTTTTCGTTTCTATTAAATTAATAAATTTTGATTTTGGTCCATATTTAAATTTTTTAATTTTACAGAGTGAAAAAACATATTTAACCCATATATTAATTATAAAAGAATTTCTTCCAAAATATTAATCAAAACAGGCTTTTTTAGACAAAAGTTAAGAAAAGGTCAAATTAAAAAAAAAAAGGGAGATATGTAACTACGCAAGTCCATTAAGCCCAAATGAACTCATCATCGAAATTGGCAAATTGCCATAGCGCCATAGCGGTTTGTCAGTTTGACACAGTGAAAGGCGCAAAGATGGAGGAGAAGAAGGCGAAGGAGATCCTGCAGCCGAAGCTGAGCCAACAAGAATCAGAAGCCTTGTCGCGACTCCACTCTGTTCCTTCCATCAGCCCCGGTGATAAATCCAGCTTCTACGAGTACTTCATGCTCACCGGCATCCGAGTCCACCGAGTCCAACCCGGTTTCCTCTCCTGCTCTTTCACAGTCCCCCCTCGCCTCGCTGTAACTAACTCCCCTCAACCCCACTTATTTCATATATAAATTTCTTATCCATTTAATCACAATTTTTATTTAAAAATTTGATTCTTAGAGCTTTGTTTTTTTAGCCATGGTTTTAACCTTCAAATATTGTTCTTTTATTTGATTCTTATCGGGTATGCAACTACAATAAATCTGTGTGTCAGTGTGTGGAATGTATCAGCTGAGAGGGAGAAAGCACGGTGAGAAAATAGCTAATTTTGCCTGTGTGTGTATAATTTTAGTCCTGTAAAGGAGTGAAGTATATACTCTTTTCATTATTATTGTGAAACTTGGCATGTATGATTATTTTTTTTTTCTTATTTTAATTTTTTTGAGAAAAAAGTTAAGAGAAAACTTTCAAATTAAAAATAGTTATTGTGTGAGGGAACAAATGAACAAGCGCTACAGGAATAAAATTTTCTCCCTAGTGAGAGTGTGAGAGGTAGAAGGATTGATTTTGATCATTCAATCCTACTTGGATGATCAAGGTTAAGGTTTAGGAAAATGCTTTCTGGTAAGAAAAACTTCTCATAAAAATTGTACGAAAGATTGTGATTGGTTGAGCAGATAGTGAGAATAAGTATTTAATTTTAAAACAACTTTTACATGGGATTCACCATGTATGATTATGCATTCCCTCCTTTCATACCCACTCTAATCCTCCATACTAAATAGCATATTTGTTAAATTTGAGTAAAACTAATCACGATTATCTATATAGGATTAAATGGTAAAAAATTGTTTTCAAAACCACTCACATTCTGGTATTGATAGATTGAAATCACCTGTCCTTTTTTGTTGTTCCCTTCCCTGTCATTCCGATAAAAACACAACACCTCAGCAATAAAATTGGGAGTGGGAAAGGGGGACTGAAAAAGGAACAAGTGATTTCAATTTTCAATCCCTGGTGTGATATGCTTCTTGTATGTATTATTACAATGGCCTTTGGAGTGTGTTTTTTACACGTGAGCTTTGCTTCTCCTACAGGACAGTACTGGGAAGTTGGCCACCGGTGCAATTGCAACTCTTGTGGATGAGATCGGAGGTGCTGTAATCCATGAAGAGGGCCTCCCCATGAATGTTTCAGTTGACATGTCTATTTCTTTTCTTTCAACTGCTGATGTTGGCGTAAGTCATAGCATGCATCTTCTTTTTTTTTTCATGTGTCTTTTTAATTTGATATCAAGCTGTGTAGTCTTGGTTATATTGTTTTGCCAATTTGAGCTTGGTTATACTTAAAAGAGTTAAACCATATATGGTTTCTATATGGATAGCATTGGAAAAGTTTGTGAATTGATAATCCTAAAATATTATTAAGATTGATCACTTATATAGCCTGCATTGTAATGCTTTTATGGGAGAAATGCTAACAATGTACTTTATCACACACTCTTTTCAACACACTCTTTACTATTAGGTGATGAGTCTCACCACTAAGGAAATGAGTTCCACCAAAACGGAAATAAGATCTACATAATTCAATGGGATTCACGTAAATTTCACTCAATAATAGAGTGTTTTTTGCTAGCATTACTCCCTTTATAGATATGCTACCCAACAGTCCAGTTTTCCTGCCAAATTGCTCTTAGCCTGTCCCTTATGTGATGATATACCCTGCCCTTTTGTTAATGTTACTTCAGAAAATCAGACCTAGTTCCTCCTTCTTGGACGTGTATTGTTTCTAGCCACTTGCCACAGAGCCTGTTCTTATTGTAGGTTTTTGGCTTCATACTTCATGTACAACTAGGTTCTTTGCACCACAACCCAGTTACCAACTTCCATACTCTTCTTTCCTCTCTTTCCTTCTTCTGCGTGCATCAACATGCATTCTTGCAATATGAACCTTAGCATATACTTCTACATACTCTAAATGTTTGTGTATTATATCTTTGCATTTATTTTGTTGCAGGATGAACTAGAGATTACTTCTAGGCTGTTAGGAAGGAAAGGAGGTTATTCAGGAACAATTGTTCTCATAAAAAATAAAGCGACTGGAGAATTGATAGCAGAAGGTCGGCATTCACTATTTGGTAGACATAACAGCAAAATGTAATTCTAATACGGTATATGTATAGAAATATATGCAAAAATATCAAGGTTTGCTTTTGGAAACAGATTTGTGTTATGTGTCATTAGTGGCATAAGTTCTGACTGAAAACATAATTTAAGATTTTGTACATTAAAAAGCGAAAACAGATAATTGATTTTCTTATGATAATTGAAACTAATATCACACGAGCTATTTGAATGATGTCTGTTTAGTACATTATATTTGTACTCAAAATATGCCCAGACCTTGGAGGCACGACTTGAGTTTAACAAAAGAAGAGAAGTTCAAGACCTTAGAATTGGGGTTGTAAGGGCAGGGATGAATTTTTCGTGCACCTTTTGTCATAAAACTTATATGTGAACTTTACTCAACCCGATTTCTTAAGGGGACACCTACGATGATAGTGAGGTCTAAATCCAATAGCTACCCATAAAAAATTGTCCATAATAGATAAGGTTTTTACCTATCAAACGATGGAAACTATCTTCTTCCACCCCTCTCTCCACTCATTTTCTTTCCTTCTCTTTTCTTCCAAACCAAACACAATGTTAATCATTATCGGAACTATTATCATGTTGAGAATAATAGAAGTGTGTAAATAATAAAAGTCTACATTAATTATAATTTTCATCTTTGGGGAATATCATTTTCTTCTTTTAAAAGATAAAAAATTAATGCAAACGTAACATTTCAAGACCAAATTATTATTTTATTACTATAATTCTCTAAAATTACACTTTAAACACGTACGAACTGCTTTAAACTCAGCAAAAGACGAGGTCATTTCGGTAATTCAAAGCAAACAAAGCACCCTCACCAGCTAACCATCCCGTTACGATAGTCGCTAAAAAAAAAGCGTCAACCGTCACAACTAACCCAGTCTCCGCCGCCATGTTGATGTCCTCCGCCGTCCTTTTCGGCGGAGCAACCGCCGCAAAACCACTAGCATTACCGCAGAAACATCGTAAGTTGCACTCACCCAACAACAAACCCAACTTCACCTGTTGTGGACCCCACAAGAAGAAGAGAATCGAATGCCCAAACAGTGTCAATGGCTCAGCTTCTTCTTCTCTCCGATCCCTTCCTCGCCTTCGAGTCTCTTCCAACGACGCCGAGTTCAACTCTGTTCCCGAGAACAACCACCAACAACAACAACCGAGTTTCACCGAGTTCATCACTTCAGAGAGAGTCAAAGTGGTGGCTATGCTCGCTCTTGCCCTCGCTCTCTGCAACGCCGACCGCGTCGTTATGTCCGTCGCCATCGTTCCCTTGTCTCTCGCCAACGGTTGGAGCCGCGCTTTCTCTGGAATCGTTCAGGTGGGTCACACGCACACACACCCCAAGTGTTTGAAGAATTGACTGTGTTAGTGAGTGTTTGGATTAGCATTTACTAAAAGTGTTTTTGAATGAAATTGATTTTGTGGAATTGATTTTGTTAAAATTAAGTTTGAAGTGAAGTGAAGTGATTTATTATACTTCAAGTTTAACAGTAAGTGTGTTTTTAAATGAAATTGATTTTTTTAACATAACGCAAAAACTGCCTTTTATCACTTCTAGTCATACTTGGAGGCAAATCAATTTTACCCCGACGATAACCAAACATCTTTATTTTTACTAAAATCACGTTTGACACGAGACAAAATCAATTTTGATACTTCCAACGTTCAAATCAAACACACTTATTGTTATTGATTGATGATGTGGTGGTTATGGGTGCAGTCGTCTTTTCTGTGGGGGTATCTGGTTTCGCCTATAGGTGGAGGGGTGTTGGTGGATAACTATGGTGGCAAAGTGGTCATGGCTTGGGGTGTGGCCTTGTGGTCACTCGCTACTTTTCTCACTCCCTGGGCTGCTGAGACCTCTCTTCTCGCTCTACTCCCCGTCCGTGCTTTGCTCGGAGTCGCTGAAGGAGTGGCTCTCCCTTGCATGAACAACATGGTCGCCAGGTATACTATTCAATGTCTGGTCGGTTTGCTTCCGCAATTGGATTTTTCTGTTTGAAATGGTAACTAGAATGTTTGCTTCCACAATTGGATTTTTTTGTTTGAAATGGTAACTAGAATGTCACAATGAGCCAGCTTGGATAAAATTTTCCACAAAGCACGTGTAGAAAAGAAAATTTTGAAATGATCTTATAATGATCACGAGTATTCTAACTTATCGTTTCTCTCATGAGTTGAAACCAACTTCAGCACCTCATTTTTTCCAGAAGCTCCCTCATTTAACTACTCCATAAATACTTGTTTTAGTCAAAAAGTTCATATAAGCTAGCAGCTAATCCAAATTGGGCTAAAAATGGTTTATGTTGTGGACTTCTGGCTTATGAGGTTTTATTTTATGACATACCATGACATGACATGCCCTTTGGTTATCACTTAATGATGATGGAGCAAGAAAGGCTTGATAGTTGATATTGATAATTGACTGGTCTTTAGTTGTGCCCTTTAGATGGTTTCCTCAAACTGAACGGTCAAGGGCTGTTGGAATTTCAATGGCTGGATTTCAGCTTGGATGTGCGATAGGGCTCACACTGTCTCCCATTCTCATGTCGCAAGGTGGTATATTTGGTCCGTTTGTGATTTTCGGATTGTCTGGGTTCCTTTGGGTGTTGGTGTGGTTGTCTGCAACTTCAAGCACTCCTGACCGAAGTCCCCAGATATCAAAATATGAGCTGGAGTATATATTGAATAAAAGGCAGAAGTCTTTTCCGGTGGAGACACATGAGCCCAAGAAAGTTAAAGGGGTCCCTCCTTTCAGACGCTTGCTTTCAAAGCTGCCAACATGGTCTCTAATTGTTGCAAATGCCATGCATAGCTGGGTAATGCCTCACATTTATAGCATCTATTTAGATTTTGTTTCTGGTGTTCTTAATTGGAGATGATAATTGTCATAAATAATTGATAGCAAATTGCCATTTGTTATGCCCCAACTGGATTCACTTATCTTATTGCATGAGGTAATCCTCACCTTCTGTTCCCATTTTTCAAATAGAAAAATATAATGCACATTTCTTAAATGTGACTTGGGGACTGTATCATGCAGTGTTGCAATTATTATTCATGCAAATTCATATGTTGCTCTTTTTTAACTTTATTTTTTTTCCTTATCTCACAGGGGTTTTTTGTTGTTCTTTCTTGGATGCCCATATACTTCAACACAGTAAGGCTTATTATATTCAGCTTCATGATTATCAAATTTCAAGCAATAAAAAAATTTAGAAATCAACACATAAACCGTGTGTATAAATGAATTTCCATTATAGGTATATCATGTGGATCTCAGGCGTGCAGCATGGTTCAGTGCTGTTCCATGGGCTGTGATGGCTATCATGAATTACCTTGCCGGCTTTTGGTCAGATATGATGATACAAAGTGGTACAAGTGTCACTTTGACTCGTAAGATTATGCAGGTACATTGCATATATTAGAAAAAAGAGGAGAGACTGTAGACTTTAAATTTATCCTTTGATGTAAAGAAATTATGAAATTGTCAGTTACAAACTTCATATCTAATTTAGTTAAAAAGTAGATTTTTTTACTGTTGTAATGTTATGAGTTATGACAAACTGTTCCAGGAGTATCGCTGGGAAAATATGAGATAGACACCAACCTGAGTGGCTATATATGGATCTGGAATTGAATAACCACAATGAGTGATTATTTGGTCAGAAATACCAGCCTGGTCCCTATCTCAAATCTCAAGTTCTTCCAATATCAGTGATATTATATCACTCTTCTTTCTCAATCCATCAAATTTTTAATTGTCTTTGCTTAATCTTAATCTTTTTAAGTGTAAGAGAATTGAGAAATAAGGCGTTGAGTATCAGTTTTGCCCTTGCTGTTGGTGTCTTAAAGCAATGGGAATTAGGTGCTTTTGAAACCTCAAAGCACTTGTTCATGTATTATAAAATTTGGATAATGTATTTTGATTTCAAGTCTTTGGTTTTGGATAATACAAAATGGTATTATTTGAATCATGTAACTAACCCCACTTATTGGGGGTATGGCTTTGGTTGTTGTTCTAGTTTTCTTTTCTCTACTCATTTCACAGTTTGCATTTGGTTCTTCTCACTGTGTATTAGTTTTAATGGATAATGCTAATTCTTCACTTTCACTGCAGACCGTTGGTTTTGTTGGTCCTGGACTTTGCCTCATTGGTTTAACAACAGCAAAGAATCCCTCAATTGGTTCTGCTTGGCTCACGTTAGCCTTTGGCCTGAAATCGTTCGGTCATTCTGGTTTCCTTGTGAACCTTCAGGTTTCTGATTTCAGCCATGTAAAAGACAAATATATTTTGTTTAGAAGTCTTGTCACTCTAGTATAGTATTAACTTTCTTTATTATTGCAGGAGATCGCACCACAGTATTCTGGTGTTTTGCATGGTATGATTTCCTCTTTATCTTGTAAACTTTTGGGATTCAGGGATTGTATTTATTTTGGTGTTCGAAATACGTATTTAATGACACTGGTAGTGAATTTTCATTGTGTAATAGATTTGAAATTGTTTGGATCTCGTATTATGTTATCTCTGGGTGGTGTGTGGTAAAAGGAAAAATGGTAGCTATACTTTTGGTCTAGAGTTTGGTAATTCCATTAACTAGTGTAGGAACTAAATTGAAGAGCTTCTTTCTTGGACTTCTTAACCTATTGGAATATAATTGGCCAAGCTGTGCTATGGTGGTATATACACCTGGCAATACCCTTCATGGAATTTCATGAAGCTTGGGCTGATACAACACATGGGAAGTTACCTATTGGACTTGACTATTAATGTTAAATGGAACTTTTACTGTAGATAGTTACATTTACATGCATGGGGAAAATAGGGTGAAATATGTGCAAAATTTGGTGAGAGCTGAGAAAATACTTGTCTTTGTACCTAGAATAATATCGCTTATGATGAAGACTTCTTGATTTCTTGTTCTAGGAATGGCAAATACTGCTGGAACATTGGCGGCTATAATTGGAACAGTTGGAGCTGGCTTTTTTGTTGAGCTAGTTGGTTCCTTCCAAGGATTTCTCTTGCTTACATCACTCCTTTATTTTCTTGCTGCTCTTTTCTACTGCCTATTCTCTACTGGAGAAAGAGTAAATTTTGATGATCCTGGTGAGTATAGATGTACAGTATGTTCATCTTTCAACTTGCGAATTTATCTAGAACTTACTCCACTAGTCTCGCATTTAATGGGTGGACATATAACAGAATGGAACGTGTTGTTTTGTTTTCCTCGGTTCTATCTCTTCGCTGGAACCAAAGTTGAACACTTTTTAACCACATATCATGTTCTATCATGCCATGTGTCATGTCTATCATATATCATGTTCATATGATTACCTAGAATTACCTAAAAAGAGTGGAACTAAGAAAAACAAAAACGTTCAATTAAATGCTGCTTGAGAAATTTAAACACTCTCAGGGTGGAATGTTCTTGTTATGTTAAGAATTGCTTTTCATGGGGCTTCAGTTTCATATTTATAATACATGTTAGACTCTTATTAATTTGTAAATTGCTGATGAAATGTGTCTCTAACTCTCTGTACAGGTTGCTGACGAGTACACAGGAAACTAGATGGTGTACTACTGTACAGTTCTATTTCTTGTTCTTGTTGTATATGAAAGGAGATCAAGTGAAGAATGACAGAGATGGTTTACATTTTCTAACTGTCATGCTCTGTAAAAGAGACACAGGTGTAAAATCGATGTATAGTCTTTTGTTTTTGTTGCTGCCTTTCTCTGTATATTGAGGGTCTCTGTTCTACATGCATTTGGAGTTTTTGGTTTTCTACCTATGGAGAATATATTCGAAATAGAAAGAACAATGGGAATAAAATGGAAAATGTGCAGTATAATAGTTTTTCCTCCTCCTTGCTGCTCACGGAATCTGTTTGCTGCTTTGCACACCCCAACTTGAATATGCTTCTTTTGAGTTATGCATTTACTTTGCTTCCGTCTCTTTTCCTTTTACATTTTATAATTGTACGGGGACACAGTAAAGTTTAGATGAAAGATAGCGTACTCTCACAGTCTTTTCATTTAAATTTTACTAGGTATAGACATAGACATGAGTTTAATAATTATACATCAATACTGTAATTATGGTTTACACAAACATATGATTATATTTCACTATCTTAATATATTAATTAAATTATTTTAAGAAGTAATATTACTATGTAATAAGATAGTAAAATATGTTGGAACCAAATTGGTCAAAAGTGTTTTTAATACAAAAACTCCCTAAGTGATTTTATGGTTTTGATGATAACAAAATGTATTAAGGTTTTTACAAAGGATAATCAATTTGTATTAAGTTGTACAATGTATAAATGCTGCCTAACTAAGGTTATTGCAGTCTGCGTCCAATCAGTTCTTCATGACATTGGCTGGCATTCAAAGTGAGTCTTGCGTCCAATGTTGGCACTGGAATGGACACAAGAATTCTGCGTCCAATGGTTGAGCAGAAGGAAGAGTTCTGCGTCCAATGTTTCAGCACAAAGGCAAACAATGATTGTGCGTCCAATAATTCAGTACAAGGCACACAAGGACAATTTCATACGTCCAATGATTCATAAGAAGGCATTGAAGACTTAAGTCCAATGTTCAGGATGTGCTCTTGACCAAGGTACTGAATGCTGATCGTCCAATGATATGTACAAGGCAAGACTGGCATAAGTCCAATGATAAGAACAAGGCAATACTGGCAGAGTCCAATGTTTTTATGAGAAGCAGAATTGCAGTAAGAGTTCAATGATTTTCAAAGGAACATATTCAGTGAGCGTCCAATGCAGATGAAGGATAAAAGTCCAATGTTCAGTATGAGCAAGAGTGCAACTCTGCGTCCAATGAAACTGAACAAACAAAAGAACTGTTCTGCGTCCAATGAAATCAGAGTGACAAAGGTACTGTTCTGCGTCCAATAAATAAGAAGGACAACAATATTGCTTTGCGTCCAATGGAACACAATGAAGCAGATTGACAAAGGTACATCAAACAACTGTTCTGCGTCCAATGAAGCAGAAGAACAAATGTACAACAATCAACTTTGCGTCCAATGGAACTATAGGGAAATGGCAAAAGTCCAATAACCAGAATGAGGCAATAAGTCCAATACTGCCCTGCATTCAAATGGAATAGATTGGTAAGCATCAGGTATGCGTCCAATGTTTGCATGAGTTCTGTGCAAATTGGTAAGTGCAAAGGTATGCGTCCAATAGATTCTATATGCTGCGTCCAAAACGCAGAGTCCATTACGTGCTATTTACTGTTCATGCATTTAATATGAAACATATTTATTGAACAAATGATTTGAAATAAATAGCTGTATGCAATGCTTTCTGTACATCCTTGTCAACGTGTGTGAATGTACTTCTGAAAAGCATAAAGTACTTGTGGAAAGTGTACTAAGAGAGAGAATGTATTTTTAACTACTCTATATATCTCTGAACACATCTTTCTGCTTTACACAGTGTATTCTCTCTGTCTCAATAAGATATTATTATTAACCACTGTACAATTGAGACTTTGAGTACAGATTGCTTCTGATTTGGGAGAAAGAAACGCAGACATGCACAATGAAGTAGATCTCCTCAGAGCAACGGGAAAATAGCATTAAATGCTATTTGAGAACGGTAACTTTTATGAGAGCTGAAGTTGAGCAACTGAAGAACAAGTCTGAAGCTTCACTACTCTTATAAATACCGAGAAGCAAGAATAAGAATACAAGACACTGAACAACGAAAAAGAAAGAGCAAAAACGCTGTGCAATCTTTTATTCTCTGTATTGAAAGTCTTGTATTTCTTTATCTTCTTGTAAAAGAGAGTTTGCTTAACTCTCAAAGTGCTTTAGTATTCATATCCTCACTTGTGTGAGCTAGACAGCACTTGAATCAAAACTCTGCTGAGTTGTTTAGCCTGAAGAGGCTGTGCTCAAAGAATACTTGTTTTAGCCTGAAGAGGCTGTGTCCAAAGAATACTTGGGGTTTAGCCTGAAGAGGCTGCGTCCAAAGAATACTTGGGTTTTAGCCTGGAGAGGCTGTGTGCAAAGAATACTTGGGTTTTAGCCTGAAGAGGTTGTGTGCAAAGAATACTTGTACCTATCTGGTTTGATAGTGAAATCTCTCTAGTTTGAGGGGACTGGACGTAGCTCTTAGGAAAGGGTGAACCAGTATAAAAACTTTTGTTATTTCTTCTTTCCCTTAACTCCTTTTATATTTGTGTTTATTACTAACCAAGGGGATTGAATTGATTTTGTTTAAACAAGTTTTTCATACACCTCAAATCGCACAAAGAAAACAAGTTTTTAAACCAAGAGGGAAGCCTCAGCGTCCAATCTTTTGTGCGTCCAATATTTCACATTTCTGTGCGTCCAGTGTTTTAGCACTCTGTGCGTCCAATATTTCAGAAAACACTGTGCGTCCAATATTTGAACCAAGTTGTGCGTCCAACGTTTTTAACAGCCAGCGTCCATCTTTTGTGAAAAGTTTTAAAAGCTTAGAAACACAATTCAACCCCCCCTTCTTGTGTTTCATCTTGTTACAAACAAAATATGATTAAACCTTTGTGCAAAGTTTATTTACACAATCAACATATCATTTTAAAAAGCAATAAAATATTATTACACAAACATATGATCATACACTGTCAATGTAAATAGTTTTTATATAAACATGTAATTATATTTTACTGTCTTATTACATCAATTAAATTATTTTAAAAAATAATACTATAATGTGGTAGATTAAGGTACCGGAGGAAGTGTTATTTTATTCATGCTTAAGGTACGGGTCACCTAATTCATGCTTAGCATATTTTGTCCAAAGGACTCATTTTTGTTATTAATCCTTTTTCTTGTTTACTTATCACATTCATTTTTATTCTTTTGCTGTAAGAATAATCAAAATAGGTTAATTAATAAACTTGGTCATTTTAGAAATGGTTACACTTTCGTCAAAAAAATAAAATAAATGGTTACACTTCAAAGAAACCTTCACAAAATATACAATACTTATCAGTAATGGCTTTGTTCACAAAAGACCAGCCTTAATATGCATTTCTTTTTGTTATTTTGGGAGTCTTTTATAGAATCTCCTTTCGCGCAACCTAAGTTGGGTTACTTAACTCACTTTAGTGGGTCCTATTATGCCACATTATATTTTAAGAATTTCAACAACTTTCTATTTCAATAGTGAAATCTTTAAGAACCCACTATTCACTTCACTTGGTTGGATTCCCTCCACTTTTACTTTTATTTCAATAGGGATGGCAAAGCAGGTCAACTGCCCACCCCGCCATCAACCCGCCTAAAGCGGGACCGGGGGCGGTTAGATTTGATAGGTGTTAGGTTGACCCGCCAAAAAATATTAAAAAATAGAAAAATGCTAAAAAGTAAGAAAAATTTGATTTAAAAAAATAAAATAGTAACCCGACAGGCCAACCTGCCTCCACTTGCCTTCTTAGCTAGTTATGCAGGGTGGGTCAAAATAGGGTTGGTGGGCTGAGAACCCCAATCCGTCACTCCAAAAAGGCGGATTAAACGAGCCAACCAACGGGCCCAACCTGTTTTGTCACCCCTACATTTCAGTGGTTGACAAACATAAGAAATATTTTTTTTATTGTTTAAGGACCGAAGTTTATATAACCAACAGAGCTTAGATTTGGATAACATGTCATTAAACTCTAGTGATAAACTATGCAAGGACGGTTCCTTAAATTTAAGAACCTGCTAAGCTCACTTCATTGGGGATCATCTTACATTTCAGAAATTACAAGATCATCAACTAATGTGTTTCTTTTACTTATTACTTATTTTTTAGGCGCGGTGGGGGCATAAAATTACATTTTTACTATAGTAACTACACCGTTCACGAGTCACAGGATCCACAACTAGTCTACACAAACCAATCTGTCCGTCCAAATTAATCAATCGACGTTCGACAATGACCAACACAGCAAGCCACGGATCGCAAACCGAAGCCGTCGATGAGACTCACAATCGAACGGCCAAGGATCAGATATACCCAATAAGATTCATAAACCCCATATTTCCCGCTCCAAATAAATACCCCCTTTCCCTTTCCCCAATTTCCCCATCAACCATCAAGTTCAGAACCCTAAAATCCACGTTCAGTTTTTCATTTCGCTTGTTCAAAAATCAAATCTCGAGTTCAAAAATGTCGGGTCGGGGAAAAGGAGGAAAGGGATTGGGAAAGGGAGGAGCGAAGAGGCACCGTAAGGTTCTTCGCGATAACATCCAGGGAATCACCAAGCCTGCGATTCGGAGACTTGCAAGGAGAGGTGGAGTTAAGAGAATCAGCGGCCTCATCTATGAGGAAACCAGAGGTGTTCTTAAGATCTTTCTAGAGAACGTGATTCGTGACGCCGTTACTTACACCGAGCATGCTAGGAGGAAGACCGTTACTGCCATGGACGTCGTTTATGCACTCAAGAGACAGGGAAGAACCCTCTACGGTTTCGGAGGCTGAAATTTTCTGTTATTAACTTATTGTTACTGGAAGCTCATAAATGCTGGGTTTTTCTTTTTGGGTTTTTTTAATCACATGTGCTTGGTGACTGGGTATTTGTAAAGTGATGCTTTTGCTTTGAACCGTTACTATGTATGAAGAATGTCTCTAATCTATGTAATGCAAGGAGTTGTTTTCACTTTTATGTGTCTCTCTTCTCCTCTTTATGTATGATTTGCATATTTTGATTTTCGACATATGATAGCAACTTGGAAATGAAATGTAGGTTTGAAATTTACTCTAGTGTGTTTGGATAGTTCAAGTTTTGTTGCCACTTTTTTCTAAGCTGTATTTGTGAGAAGAAATAAATTATTGCTTTGGTTTCAAACTGAGTTTTCTTAGCTCCCGACCAAAAAATAACACACTTAATGTTACGGCGATAACCTTGGAGAGTTTTTTTGAGAACTTTTCTGGCTAGGTGTTGTATCGGTTGTGACACTGGAAACAATAATAGTTAACTGAGAATTAGACTTGATGTGCTCAGCACTCTTTTTTTGTTAATTGGATTTATTACTATTACTATGACAGTGTTAATTTGCTGACTATGCATCCCTTTTATCGCACTATGCGGGTGTGAAAAGTTATTCTTTCTGGTGTTGATTAACAAAGGATGACCTTTTTTTTTGTCTATCATGGGATCTTAAGAGCTAAGCATTGTTTGGATTTTCCATGGAGAATCATAATATAATATTTTCTTTCCTATTGATTTCTTATCGATACTTGTTGTCTCTGTGTTAATCTAACAGAGGCTATGTTATCAAATGATAATACTATGTGATCACTGGAAGGTGGTGGTTTAGTTGTGTTGATTTTATTTCCATGTTGGTTTTAATTTCTATGAAGTCATCATGGTAGTTAATCCTGTCTATGTTGTGTTTTGTTGTAAATCTACACGTAACTGGTCCTAAGCCCAGATAAAGGGAGATGTTTGTGTTAGGCCTTCGACAACCAACATAAAAGTGAGTTGAATCTTTATGACATAGATCAACGATGTAATAGAAGTCATCATGGTAGTTGGGGTGGTTAACAGGTGATGCAGTGCACAATAGGAGGGGCAGAGTAGAAGATGGTGGGCTACTTAGCAGCTTTAAAGCCATTTTTTCCTTTAAAATGACGCGAGTATTTCACATGGAGCTTGTGTTATGTTGGAATCTTTAGATTTTTTTAATTTTTAATCACTGCTGTTATTCTACTTGTTACTTGTTATTGATGTCTTTCCCCCCTCTTGTTGTCCTCTTCCTTCTCCCTTTCTGATGGAGCTAAGATTGCTTCTCATTTCCCTGGAAGAATTGATAATGGGATCAGAAACCATTGGAATACCGAATACGCACATAAAGTAAAAGCTCAAGGAAATGGGCGTTTATCCTATCAGTATCACCAATACACCACCTAGTGCAACTAGGGCTGGACAGGATACAAGGACTTGCCCGGAGCCCCAAAAAGAGAAAGCAAGTGTGAAAATGGGCGGGTCTTATTGGGTAATCGGGTCAAGAGATGGTTTTATTCGGTTTTCTTTGGTCTGATGCGGGCGGGTTTGGTTTCCTTTTAACTTTACTTCTTTTTTCAATTTGGTGTTTTTTTTTTAATAAAATAGTCTATTATATTTTAAAAATAAGTTTAAGAAATCTTTTTGTAATACAATTAAATGTGAATACATGCTGAAATAAGTCAATAAAGTGTTTGAATAGATTCAAATATATCAAATTAAATTATATGGATAAAGATAGAGATAACATGTATGTCTATGATAATAAAATAAAAAAGTAAAAAAATTAAGGGACAAATTTGAAAAAAAAAAGTCGTGGAACTAAAAGTTTAACCAACCAAAAGTCATCAACGAAAGTGTTTCTTATTTTTGAGGTGCGGTGGCGGTAGGGATGGCAATTGGACCCGGACCCGATGGGTACCCGCAATGGAGAGGGGTAATTACCTGTTTAATGGGTATGGGTACGGGTATGGGTAATTACCCACAAATTTTAATGGGGATGGGAGCAGGTACGGGTACCTTAGTACCCACCCCGCCCCATACCCGCACTATATATATATATATTATGTATAATTATTTATATATGTGTATCAATCTAATAAATATGTATCAATTAATAAATATATACATATCCTCTGTTGTTTTGTTTTTTCCTTTTTGCGTGTTTGCTCTTTGCTGTTTGCATCCAAAAAAAATAAATATGCTACTCATTGTTCAAAGATTATCAAGCTAAGTCCAATAGGATACTTGATAATTTAGCTGAAAAACATAATGACAAGGAGTTGGATTCAAATATTAGTATGAACAATTTTCTTAGCGGTTATGACTCATTTGTCAATGATACAAATGAGACACAATCAAAGTCTGAATTGGATCTCTACTTGGAAGAGAAGGTATTGCTTAGGAGTGTCACATTTGATATTCTTGGATGGTGGAAAACAAATGGGATCAAGTATCCAACATTGAAAAAAAATTGCCAAGGATATTTTGGCCATTCCAATTTCAATAGTTGCTTCAGAATCTGCTTTTAGCACAGGAGGTAGATTGTTGAGTCCTCATCGTTCCAGCCTTTATGAAGATACTTTGGAGGCGCTTATGTGTGCACAAAGCTGGTTGAAGCATGAAAAGGAAGGCAATATATGTTGCACTAATATATTTATTCAATAAATTTGTGTTTAGTTTATTAATTAATTTTATTTTAATGTTATAGTTTCTATTGGTATTACTGGACCCAAACAATATCTACATGTAAAAGATAAACGTTTGCAATCATTCCAAGACTCAGATTCTGAAGAGGAGGTAAAATATATAGTCTAATAATTTTTGTTATTAATGTTGATTTTATAACTCAAACTAATTAATGTAATACATTATTTTTAAACAGATTTTGGATAGTATTAGCTCAGCCTCAGCACCTGCAAGTTCATGAATTTATTATTTTAGAAGTTTATTGTAAAATTTATTTTATGTCCAGTTTGATTTTATGTATTGTATTTCAGAACCTTATTATGCATTATAATATGTACTTAATTTTTGCCATATATAATATTATGTGTTACCTTTGAGAAATTAATTTTTTCATTTTTCATCGTGAAAGTGCAGGTAACGGGTACCGAGATACCCAGAGGGTAAGGGTACGGGGATCAAAGTTGTTACCCACGTGGGTATGGATATTTTTTTAAACTGCAGGTATGGGGATAGGTACTACAGTACCCTACCCATACCCTACCCATTGTCATTCCTAGGTGGTGGCATAAATAAATTACATTTTTACTATAGTAACTACACCGTTCACGAGTCACAGGATCCACAACTAGTCTAGACAAACCAATCTGACCGTCCAAAATGATCAATCAACGTTCGACAATGACCAACACAGCAAGCCACGGATCGCAAACCAAATCCGTCGATGTAGCTCACAATCGAACGGCCAAGGATAAGAGAATGCCAATAAGATTCATAAACCCCACATTTCCCGCTCCAAATAAATACCCCCATTCCCTTCCCCAATTTCCCCATCAATCAGGTTCAGAACCCTAAAATACACATTCAATTTTTCATTTCCCTTGTTCAAAAATCAAAAATCAAATCTCGAGTTCAAAAATGTCGGGTCGAGGAAAGGGAGGCAAGGGATTGGGAAAGGGAGGAGCGAAGAGGCACCGTAAGGTTCTTCGCGATAACATCCAGGGAATCACCAAGCCTGCGATTCGTAGACTTGCGAGGAGAGGTGGAGTTAAGAGAATCAGTGGTCTCATCTATGAGGAAACCAGAGGTGTTCTTAAGATCTTTCTCGAGAACGTGATTCGTGACGCCGTTACTTACACGGAGCACGCTAGGAGGAAGACCGTTACTGCCATGGACGTCGTTTATGCACTCAAGAGGCAGGGAAGAACCCTCTACGGTTTCGGAGGCTGAAATTCTCCGTTATTGTTATTACTGGAACTACCAATGCTGTGTTTTTACTACATTTGGGTAACTGGGTATGTGTAAAGTGAACAACTCTGATATTTTGGTTAATGCTTTGATTTGAAGTGTTATGTATGAAGACTGTCTCTTCTTAATCCATGTAATGGAAGGAGTTATTTTCACTTTT
Source organism: Glycyrrhiza uralensis (assembly GCA_030159175.1). NCBI lineage: Eukaryota > Viridiplantae > Streptophyta > Magnoliopsida > Fabales > Fabaceae > Glycyrrhiza > Glycyrrhiza uralensis. The sequence continues at coordinate 9,177,271 of BRZY01000006.1, forward strand.
TATGTGCTTCTCTTCTCCTCTTTATGTATGATTTGCAAATTTTGAGTTCCAACATATGATAGCTACTTGGAAATGAGACGTAATTGTGAAATTTAATTTAATGTCACGATATGGCGACTTGGAGGGTTTTGTTGAGAACTTTTGTAGCTTGTTATTGTATCGGTTGTGACAGTGGATACTATAGTAGTTAACTGAAAATCAGACTTGATGTGCTCAGCACTCTTTTTGTGTTAATTGGATTAATTATATGACGGTGTTAAATTACAAACTATGCACCCTTTTACCTGTGAAAATAAATGGGACATGTACTCATTTGTTTACGGATGTGATGTGATGTGAAGAATCATTGTTGGCATTGTTTTTGTCCAGCATGGAATCTTAAGAGCTAAGCATTGTTGGTTGTTTCCATAGAGAATCATAATATTTTCATTTCCTACTGATTTCTTACTATTCCAACATGGATACTTCTTGTCTGTGTTAATCTAACACAGAGACTATGTTATCAAATGTAATACTATGTTATCACTGGAAGCGGGTGGTTTTGCTGTGTTGGTTTTTATTTCCATGTTGGTTTTAATTGCCATAAAGTCATATCATTATAGTTGGGGTGGCAACAAGTGACAGTAGCAGGGGAGCGTAGAAGTTGGTGGGCATATCGGCTTTAAAGCCATTTTTTCCTCACATGGACCTTGGGTTATGGTGAAATCTTTCTTTCGTTTTTTACTTTTAATCACTGCTACTATTCTACTTGTTATTGATTGTTATTGATGTCTTTTTCCCACTGTTGTAGTCCTCCTTCCTTTCAGATGGGCTATAAGATTGCTTCTTATTTCCCTGGAAGAATTGATAATGGGTTCAGAAACCATTGGAATACCAACATAAAGTAAAAGCTCGAGAAAATGGGCGTTTATTCTGTCACCAAGGACACCATCTAATGCAACTGAGCAATCCCAAAATCAACCTAAACATCAATAATCAATAACTACAAGTGGAGGAATAAAACCCAACAACCTTTGTTAGTTGACTTTGACCTCCATTTTGAAACTGAGATTGATTAAAATTAGGAGCAAGAGAACCTAGAGATCAATCATCATTGAAGCCAAAAGAGGAAGACAATTTTAACACCCCAATTGGACACGATGGAGCTAATGGATGGTTTCTGCACATATGAAGTTCCAATAATAGAACAACCCCATAAGATTCCAGTGCCCTTTGCCTCATCCTCTTTATCATCTTCAAATCTAACCAACTTGAAGTCCCGAACCTCCCTGATTGAGTGTCTGACTTGTAATTACAATGATTTATAACAAGGAAGACCACAATCGCCACTGGCTCCAAGTAGCCAAGTAGGGGATGACCTTTAATCACCGTAACCTCACCGATTGGGCAAAGTGTTTTTTTTTTCCTGCTAAAGTTGTATTTTATATATAACATGTAGTTATTTAACTATCCTATTTCAATATTGCATGGATATGAGTCTATGAGATGGAGTGTATGTTATATATGGCTTGACCAGGGATCCTAAATTAGGATTTTAACCTTATTGGTTGATAGTATAATTGATAGAGTATGATGAAGGTATATTTTTAGTTTTAATGTAATTAATTCAAGTTTAAAAGTCACATTTCCCAAATCAAATATATGGATATGTTTGTGAAAGACTCTTTTTCCCCACTTTAAACTTCAATTACAATACAAGATCATAATTTTTTATTAGACTTCTAAAATGAATGTCTTTAAAGTGAAAAAGTAAGATTATCTCGTTTGTTGGTTTTTTTTTATAAGCTATCTCTACCGTTGATTTAAATTAAAATGCATCACAATCTTAACCTAAAAAAAATTTAAGGGCAAATATAATTTTATTTTCTCACCTTAGAGGAAACTTTCCATATAATTTTAGTACTATGTACTTAGTAGTGGACGTTACATCATCATTCTTTGGTACTTTTTAAAGTGATAATGTATAAGGTTGTGTAGAAAAAACCAATTGAGGTTGGCGTAAGTGGTTAAGGCCTCTCGCGCCCTTAACCAAGGTCTCGGGTTCGAGCCTTGGGTATGGAAAAAATCTCAACTGAGAGGGATGTCACCCATTAGAGGTGCCGAACAAACTCCCGCGGGAGATTAGTCCCCGCCGTATAGGCGGTGGGATACTCCTCGAAGTAGAATAAAAAAAAAAGGTTGTGTAGAAAAATATTAAAAGGTATATCAATTGTAATATTAGTTTACAGTACCAATGCGTATATATTAATTAAATTCAAACGAGTACATAATTTGTTTTTTGATTGAAAAAATATAGTACATTTTTATTGAGGGAAAACTTAAAAAAAAGGCTTAGTGTGTCTAATCGGTCGGGGAGAAAAATTAAACAGATCAGCATAGTATGTAGACCATTGACATGGAAGTAAGTTAATCATTCAATAGCCTACTAAGTACTAACAAACATAATTTTCTTCTTTTTGGTTATAAAATAATAGGATTAGCGGAGGCTGTTTCTAAGAGACCCAGACACGTTTTCCCCATCATCCGACCCTTGAAAAATATTTAAAAATTAGAATTTAAAGATTACAAAAAAAAAACTATGTCAAAAACATTTATCATGTTAAAAAGCACTAAGTCAGAAAAAAAAATCCGAGAAAATAGGATTACAAAACCCATTTTGTAGATTTAGTGTATGTTTGGTTATACGGTGAAGAAAATTGATTTTGAATAAATTAATTTTGTAAAATTGATTTTGGTTAAAATCAAGTTAAATGTAAAGTGATTCATATTTAAATACATTCACATAAAAGTGAGTTTCACAATAAATTTAAGATTAAAACTTATGTTTGGAGGTAAAAACTCCAAATCTCAGCTTCAAGTCCAAATATCAAAATCAATTTTTTATCTTTAAAATTACTTTTGTCTCTCACGAAAGTGAATCCAAAGATAGACTTAGTATGAGTAGCATAATGGGTAACATATATAAAATAAATGAGTGTTTTCTTTATCTACTTACTAGATGTGCACTTCCGCTCCATGAGAAATTATATATTCTCCGCCTAAGTGATTTGTTTGTGGCCTTGAGCAAACTCAGGCTCTGTTTGGATTGGGTTATGCAGAGCTTATTTGGGTTTATGTACTGACATCAGCACTTGTCAGTGTGTTTGACAGAGCTTATGAAAACAGCTTATGATTGGTTCATAAGTTGTTTTGAGCTTATTTTCATAAGCTCCCCATGATAGCTTATAAAAACAGCTTACAGCTTATATGAAATCAGTTTCACCATATTCCCTCTTTGATTATAAAAATAGCTTACGCATAAGCGCTTATATGATAAGTGTTTATGTCAGAAGGGCTTAAATAAGTTGTTTATCCAAACAGGCCCTAAAAAGGTTTAGCGAGAGAAAAACAAAACTAAAACAGTTAATGAGACATCCATGTGTCCCTAGTAGGAGGGCATCCACGTGTCCTAATCAAATTAATTTTTAGCCAGGGTTTAATTTTCTATTATAGAACTTCTATTTCTATTATAGAAATAGACTGATAGAGTGGACAAATATTAAGAGACATGTACCCGTGAAGATATCCAATATATGAAATTACCTGAATACTAACAATATACAAGTAAAGTTCACAAAAAAAATATATACAAGTAAATTTTTTTGATGTGTTAGTTAACTTGCTGATGATTGATCAATGTTATTAATTAATGTGTCACGTACATACCCATAACTAAATATTATTAATGTGTTAATAGAATTATTAAATTAGATTTTGTTTTGAGTGTTTTTAATATTTTAACATGAGGAGGGATCAATTGACTCCAGGAGTAACTTTGGTGTCCACTTAATAATTTCTTATACACATTACATTTTATTAATTCAACCGTTGAATATTGTCATATTATCTTAACGATCATGCACATCAAATTTTGATGAATTGGACATTCGTAGTTATACAATCTTATAGTCAATATTTTATTTGTATTTTAAAATAAATATTATATGTCGAATTGAAGTTATTTGATGAATGAAATATTTTTTAAATGTTATGAAAACTTGTAAACCTAATCTACTCAATAAAAACTTTTAATTTGATAGTTAAATTTATAAAATTTGGAATGTATAAAGAGTTACTCCTGCAGTCAATAAATTCTTCCTCTTTTAACATATATTCATAGATAGCATAATAAATATCTGCTTTGAGTATGTGTTTTGACATAGAGACAGGTATGAGGCAAATTTTAATGTGGGAGGAAGGGTGGAGGGAGTGTGCCCACCCAGTTGTCATCCCTACTTATGAGTCTGACTCAAATGGCCATTGGTAAACAAAACACGTTGGAGCTAAAGCCGGCCAATTCGTTATTGTCCAACTAGTACTTGTTGTGACCTATTGACCTGGTGGTAATGTATCACACGAAAAGAAAGAAAAAAAAATCAACACAAGCGCCATTGACCTGACCTAGTTTTCATTTTTTTTTTCCACATTCTTTCTTGGTTGCTGATCCTTTGACATGGTAGGATGTATGATTACTAAGCAGAATGGAACGGAACATATATTTTTATGCTTGGTGTATTTTGTTTGTGTGAACCTGGGCATTTTTTATGTACAATTGTAGAGATTAATGTATTCAGATTTATTTAAGGAGTTAATCTCCTCCAACAAATATTCTTCCATACACACGGCTTGGAAAGTCAGGCCGTATTACATTTTGAAAATAGGAAATAAGTCAAAATGAAATTCAAGAATAAAAAGTGTTACATTTTAAGTTCACTAAAAGAATAGAATTAAAGAGAACATAAAAAAACAAAATACATAAGATCTGACAATGTTAGGAGTATTTTAAAATTAGCACAGAGCAGAAAATAATGTAAAGAATATTGTTTTATTCACAATAATAACAAGGTTGAAACAAAAAGAGAATAGAATAGAACCATCTAGCTACCAATGTTTGTAAGACTTATAAAACGTGTCCTGGAAAAGTAAAATAAAAAAACTAGTATTGCAAGCAACTCATTTTCGTTGGACTAGAACAAAACCAGCTTGAAGAAATGGTCCAAGAGAAATAAATTATAAGGGTAAAGAAAACAACACACATGAAATGAAAGCGTATGAGACCAACCCTTTTAAATCTTGGCCACAAGAAATGATCTGGCCCTTTGAATATAGCTTTGGAATCTGCAAATGAAGAAAACACAAAGCCCCAGTTTGCATCAATCTAGCCAAAGAAAACAGCATGCCAATCTACAAGATAGTAGGCACAGTCCCAAGACTCATTCTGCACTGAAAACTTTCAAGTCTGCTTTCAAGAAATGTGCTGAAGTTTTTGCATTGATTCTCACTGGCAAAAGGAAAACAGCCACAAAAGCTATCATTGGAAGTGATGACAGAAAGATTACATCAAAAGTCAGAGGGGTGGTATCATGTAAGTCTGTGATTTAAAAAGAAGAAAAAAAAAACAATTCTTTTACTTTTTGGGTGATTTGAAATGCTTTTAATTTGTTGTGTTTTGCTATCATGGTTAACCCTCTATGCAAACTAGATGCAAAGTCACTTCAATATTATGAGGTGATGAATGCTTTTGTGGTATTCTTGTAAAGTGAGTTTTTTTTTTCTTCCAAAAATCGAGTTAAGATGTGTGTCATGTCATGATTTTGCAGCTTCAACTGATTTATCATCTGGAAGTAACAACAAGAATTCATCAAAGTGGAAGTTTTCTTATTCCTATGCATCATCTAGCACTGCAAGTGGACAGCTTGGAATTGGGAACTTCACCTTTGAGGAAATTTACAAGTCAACTGCAAAATTCTCCCCAGATAATCATATTGGGGAAGGAGGGTTTGGAACAGTCTATAAGGGAAAGCTTAATGATGGATCTCTTGTGGCCGTGAAGCGTGCCAAGAAGGTATTACATAGCATTGATTTCATCTTTTTGACCATTTCCAATCTCTAAAAGTTGTTCAATTAGTGACTAAGATGATGAAAAGATGCATATTAATCAGATAATGAAGAGTTTTTACAAGCATATGTCACTAGACCACCAATTTTTTATGGTTTTTTTTGTGTGGAGTTTTATCTGTGAGCCTAATGCAGTGAAGTTTCTTTACAGGAGGTACTACACAGTCACCTATATGAGTTCAAGAATGAAATATACACTTTATCAAAAATTGAGCACCTGAATCTTGTGAGGTTATATGGATATTTGGAGCATGGAGATGAGAAGCTTATTGTTGTTGAATACGTTGGTAATGGAAACCTTAGAGAACAATTAGATGGTAAGTCCTAGTCTCTGAGTCATCTATCACATAAAAAAATTTGTTTAGATTTCATATACACCTTCATAATCTGGTTTCTCCTAAGTTTGGGAACAAGAGCCAATTTTGCATAACTCAAGGAAGATGATAGTTGTTGGGCAAAAAAGAAACACCAAGAGGCTGAAAGACTAGAATCAACTAACTAGGAAGGAAATGTATAATGTGTAAAATCAGGAACAACCTCTTTGCATTAATCAACATATTCAATAATGCAGGCATTCAGGGAGATGGACTAGAAATCGGTGAGCGTCTAGACATAGCAATTGATGTAGCTCATGCAGTAACTTACCTTCATATGTACACAGGTATGCCCATAGAATTAAATTAGAAAGGAAATAATCTGTTACAAAAAAAAAAACTGTACTATTATCAGGGAAGGCTGTTAGCAATATCTGTTTAAGTAACCTTACATTGAGCCTGTTTGGATAATATTTTCCAGAAACACTTATAAAATGAGTTTTTGAACTAATAGCTTCTCATATAAGTTGAAATCAACTTCTACACTTCAATTTTTTCCAAAAGCTGTCTTTTTTAACTTTTCCATAAACACCTATCTACTATTTAACTACTTTTCCTCTTTTCCATATATGAAAAAAATAAGAATACAATGCAGAGCTAACTTCTCCATAAGTTAGAAGTTAGGCTTCTAAACCCAAACAGGACCTTTGTCTTGTGCTCTTAACCTCAAAAGCATCTGAATGCCTGAATTTGTGTTGTTTGATTGATAGATAATCCAATTATCCATAGAGACATCAAAGCATCAAACATCCTAATCACAGAGAACCTAAGGGCCAAAGTGGCAGACTTTGGTTTTGCAAGGTTGTCTGATGACCCTGGTGCAACCCATATTTCAACTCAAGTTAAAGGAACAGCTGGATACATGGATCCTGAGTACCTGAGAACATATCAACTCACAGAAAAGAGTGATGTTTATTCCTTCGGCGTGTTGCTTGTCGAAATGATGACGGGACGACATCCAATAGAACCAAAGAGACCCATTGAAGAGAGAGTGACAATCAGATGGGTAAGCAATAAGCATGTTAAATCTCCCATAAGCATCACACGCAAAAATAAAATTAAAATAGTGTTTATACTAAATGAACACATCACTTTAGAATAAGCTGAGGTTGTTTCTTTTTTTTATGAATGTCAATTAAATTTCAGTCAAAAACTAGAAAGCATAAAGTTAATTTTGTGCAGTATCCAAGTTATTCTAAGCAATCACGTTGTACTTATTGGTTTATTCAATAAAAGTCATATTATAGGTTGATAAGTTTTGAAAGATGTAGCAGTATAACTGACCCAAGATTCATTTTCATCTGCTAACAGTAACTTGGATTTTCAAGTATACACTCAATGAATTCATAGATCCTAAAATACATATCTGATGGCTAGAAAAGTCAAAATCAGTTTCCATCCAAAGAAAATTGTATGGAAGAAATAACATCATTTCTTTTGCTGAACTGAGAGTCAAAATTAGATCCACACACTCTTCCTTGCTAATTGGAGTCAGCTTTGGCCATGTTTCTCACAGTGCTATGTTTTTGGTTAACTTTGCAAGAATAAATTAGTTATGCAGATAACAATTAATCCAATGCATAGCATATACCCTTTTCCTTGTATTGGATAAAGATGTGACACTGAAACTGGTAGAAGATACCCTTCAAAGAATATTTGCATTGACAAGACAGACATAGTGTGTGTTTGAGTGAGTGTTTGCATTTCGAGTGAAGTTGATTTTGTATGTTTTCACACTAAAAGCAACTTCTCGTGTAAAACTTAGAGTAAATTTTCAAACCCAACACAAAAACTATTTTTTATCATTTCTAGTCAAATCAAGGTTTAAACACGTTGAAAATGGTCAAAATCGAGTTCAGAAACAGGGATCTAAACATGAACATATATAATTTGCATGTACACATGCAGGCAATGCAGATGCTGAAAAAGGGGGATGCTGTATTTGCCATGGACCCAAGACTGAGGAGAAGTCCAGCCTCAATCAAGGCAGTGAGGAAGGTTCTCAAGCTAGCTTTCCAATGCCTTGCACCTTCCAGACAATCAAGGCCACCTATGAAGAAATGTGCAGAGGTTCTGTGGGGCATCCGTAAAAGTTTTAGAGATGAAACCACTTCTCTTACCACCTTACCTTCTCACCATTCTGAAAATTTTCCTCAAAGAGAAAAGAATAAGCATATGTTATTTGGTATTGAAGATGATGACAGCTACAAATTTTCCTCTGCTCCTAATCATCATATTAATTAATAAGAATTTGTTCATTGGTTTGTTCAGATAGTCAATAACACCTTGTTAGTTTGTGTATGCCAGAATGGCTTCAATATGATTTTAGTTTTGCTGACGTTATGATTGTATCTATTGATTGATTCATATCAGATCTTTGGTTAAATGAAAAGAAAAAAAATGCTTGAAATTTTTTAATGCAGTTTATATGCAACACAGTCTGGCATAAAAGAGGAAAGGGGGTTGATGGTTAAAAGAGTAGTACAGGCTAGATTGAGGGGGAAAGTTAGGCTTAGTTGCACTTTTAATCTCTCAGGTATTGCAATTGTGCGATTTTGGTCTCCCAATTCTAATTGCACGATTTTGGTTTCCTAAATATACCAATTGTTACAATCAAGTCCATCGGTCACGATGTCGTACAATTCTTAACACCAAGAACCTACGCAGAACTTGAATTTTAAAGTCTCAATATATAATATGTTAGCAAAGGTGAAACAACTTTACCAACACCTATTAGTTCAAATGGTAAGGAGTTTGATTTCCCTTAAGCAAGGTATTGAGTTTTTTTTTTCACAGGAAAGCAAGATATTGGGTTTGAGTCTTGTGAATGGAGAAAATAGACACCGAGAGAGTTTTGTCACCTTATATGAGTCCATACTCAGATTAAATCAAGGGTCTATATCAAAAAAAAAAAAGTTGAAACAACTTTCTATATTGAAATATTATAGTGCGACAAAGTATGAAAAAAAAACACTAGTACACTCTTACATCAGTTTTATCATGATTTAAAAAACTAAAAAACATAGAAGGGTATATCAAATCTAAGTTGTCTTCTCAGTTTCAAAGTCTTCCGTTTATCACATTAACATGATGATTCTTCTGTATCTTGAGAATGATCTTCCTGTCCAAACTGCAAATATGAAACATGATATATATAAATTAGTAAAAAAAAATAACAATTAAAGATCTGTGCTACTGAAGCATTCATTTTTCTTGTGTTAAATTTATTTATTTCAACCTTGACAACATACTGGCTACTAGAGTAATTTGAACTACATGAACTTGTTCCGCTGATTGACATGATAAAATGCAGCTCAATTAAACCAACCGAATAGGAACAAACATCAAAACAATCAAATCTTATTAATAATATATTATATAACCATATCTTTCATTTTTTTTTTGAGCACAAACAACAATGCATCCATTCATATAAATTACACAAACAAATTTGCTAAATGTAGCTATACCTTTTCATAACGAGAACATTGGGTTGATATAGACGATTGTGGTGCTGCACTATTATCATCGCCTAAAGTGTGTGTCATTATATTATCCACAGCCTCTTCATCTAAATTTGGGATTAGCTGCTTCAGCAGAAATCTTACAAGTGCTTCTAATCGTTCAATCCTCTTCCTCAGGCTAGTCATGTCATTATAATGTTGTTTCTTAAGAGCATCAATTTCTTCATTTCTTTTTAACACAGAGGGTGTAGCAGTTCTTTCATAGCAACGCTTTCTACCGGGCGTTGGTATTTCCTCCCCATGATTTACCCAAACATTGTAGCCTTTTAGAAAACCCTTGGCTATTAAATGATCATAAACCACATTTCTTCTTGTCCAACAATGATTTTTACACTTAGCACAAGGACATAAAATCTCACCTCCTATAGGTCTTCCTTTAGCGTAGGCAAAATCTAAAAATGACTCAACACCGTTGATGAACTCTCTACTGAATCTTGGAAGTTTAGTCCACTCTTTGTCCATCACATTTAATCTAATACATAAAAAAAATATAATATATTGTAAGTGATTATTATAAGCAGTATCTTATACATCAAACTTTAGCACAACAGATACTATAATATATAATGCAAGCTGAGGTTTATTATAAGTGCAAAAGGAACGTAGCATGTAAAAAAATAAACTTGCAAGCTCAAAGTAAAGGGATTATGGATTAATGAGCTTGTAACACAAGATTCTTATACCAATCTGATTATAACAAGTGTCTCAAATCATTCACAAAAAAATTAATTGGATAAGCTTATATATATGTATGTCAAATAATAAAAATTGAATGGGAATTGGTAAATACACCAATTTTTTTGGACATACACCCCACATTTAAAAAGGAAAATACCATTATACCCTCATTGATTTGTTAATTTTTTTTTCAATTTCGCGTTGTTACCGGAAACTGAGTTTCCGGAATGCATTTTTGCATTCCGGAAACTCCAGGAAAAATTTACATTCCGGAAACTCCAGAAAAATTTACATTCCGGAAACTCCAGAAAAATCCAGTTTCCGGAATGCAAGCAAATTTGCAAACTCCAGTTTCCATACAATTTGTATTCCGGAAACTGGAGTTTCCGGAATGCAAATCTATATTCCGGAAACTGGGGGTGTATGGCCAGTTTCCGGAAAAGAAGCGAAATAAAAAAAAAAAAACCCAAACAATGAGGGTATAATAGTAATTTCCTGAATAAATGTGGGGTGTATGACAAAAAACTGGGGTGTATTTACCGATTCTCAAATTGAATTTACCAAGTCTAAGACAAAGGAATAGGTGGCCCAATAGAAATTTGTATGTCAAAAAGAATTAATCTGGCCCAAAGCAGCATTACCTATGCCATTCATAGAAGGAAAGTTTTTTTTTATCTACTAAGACAAAGTGTCAAGAAAAATATAATAGGTGGAGAAACACAAAAAAAAGGAAACAAAAATTAAAAACACAACAATAATGATATGTTTCAAACATTCTCACAATAAAACGAAGTATTTTACGAAGATGAAATTCTCTTTAAGAATCAATCAAAGTACTATGCAACTGATAGAAGCCGAAGTACAAACAATATGCGTAGGATTAGCCGCTTCAATGGGATCTCTTCTTTTGGTAGGAGGAGAAATTACCAAACGTCTAGCATTCCCTCGCGCTAGGGTAATGATCCATCAACCTGCTAGTTCGTTTTTTGAGGGACAAACGGTAGAATGTGTGCTGGAAGCGGATGAATTACTGAAAATGCGCAAAACGTTGACAATGATTTATGCCCAAAGAACGGGCAAACCTTTTTGGCAGTTGCACACACGACTTGATATGTAGAACTGATTTTCAGTCCCCCTTATGGCTCCTAGGACTTAATTTGACAACAAGGTTGCACACAAGACTGTGAACAACTAACAATACAAAGATCGGGGTTGTTGTGGAGTTGGAATGAAAAAGTTGAGCAATTTTGATGGAGAAATGAAAAAAATTGATGAGAAAGAAAGAATTGGCATGAGGCTTGGATGAGTTTTATATTGGAAATGGAAAGTTTCTGAAGGATTACAAACACAAACAGGCAAGCTGGGAGGATCCATCGTGATTCAAGTTATTGAAGGAAATGAGGAAATTAATTGCTTATGCAAGATAGCAGGAAGCAGATTTTATGACAGTAAAATTCACACCTTCGGTGTGATCCTTTTCACAATTGGGATCTGATCTGGAGGGTGCTTTTATTTTTTCTTCAAATACTGGCAGTTTCACATCAGCGGTGGCAAATGGTTCACACCTGTGATTCAGGTCGGGAACAGTTTTCGCCAAACACAGAGCGATTCACACTCATGGTGTGATACTGCAGACTGGTTGTGAGGCGGTCTGTAATGACTAATGAGTGGCAACAATTAAGGTCCTGACAGAAATTTTTACACCCTCGATGTGATTTTTTTTCACAGGGTGTGGTTTTCTCGGATTTGGGGAAAGGGACTCTACAGCAGTCATTTTTGGGGGTATATCAGTATTTAGGGGAGGGGCTATCTAAGGGTTACTTTACTTTAACTCTGTATAGCCTTCATATTTAGTCTTATTCTTTTGAGTTGCTAACTTGAGCATATCTTGTGTTTTGGTTTAGTAATATATCATTATTAATAATATATTTTGTTTATAAAAAAAATTGATAATTCCAAAAACAAAAAAATGTAAAAGGCATGAATATGGCAGCAATGTGTGCTTTGGAGTCATGAACATGCGGAGTCTTAGGGGCACCATACAAGCAAAATTCGTTGAGGCAATTAGTCAAATAGCTTGTGGCAGTGAAACCCACCTTAGTTTGAGATTCTTGAGTGCACCCAAACAACACACCCAAAAGAGAATAAGTAGGGTATGCTTTACGTAGTTGGATGCGAGATGGCTTCCCCATTTGCAGTGGTTATGTCTTTCACGCCATTAACCATCTTAGAAAGCTCAACATGAACAAACACGCACCTGAGGTCAGGCATATTTATTATCTTTTTGTTTTTTCACTCTGATTCTGTTTTGATCCTTGTAGATTTATTGCAAACAACTTAGATTTATTGCATTATACTTGACTAAAGTTCAAGTTCAAGAATGAAAAAGTGCATTGGCTGTTGACAGTTTGTGTTTTGTAGATGCAAACAAAAGGAGCTTCCATAAGCAATGGTAGATGCTCTTAAATATCTCTACCATCTTATTGACTCTTGTTCTGCAATCGATACATGTTTAGTACGTAGAAAGACAACAAAAGGATACACATAACTCGTCATAAAATATCAATACAAATCAGGTCCGAAACTGTTCAGCAATTTTCAAAAGACTATAAGTTTCAGCATCAGGCCTAGCTGCTCCAAGAATCATCCTTCTCAAAAGATCTGGATTATAAATCTTAGCTTTTACATAAGCCTTAATCAAGGTATTATATACAAAAGTATACCTACAATACTTAGCTTCATGAAATTCTTTAAATAGTCTCTCAACATTTCCCACATCACCTTTTACAGCAAGAAGCTCAGCAATTGAAAGAGTGGTCTCCAACCATGGAGTTGAATTTCTAACCCTCTTGTTAATTGTCAAACGCATGCCCAAGTCTAATGTCTTCAAAGCTTGCTCTGCCATACCAGATTTCAAGCAGCCAAGAGCAAGATGACGATAAGTTATGGCATTCGGTTTGCACCCAATGGTCTTCATATTTTTGTACAATCTAGATGCTTTGTCAAGTAACCCATGCTTGCAATAAACAGTTATCATTGAATTGAATTGCTCTACAGATTTCAATCCTTTTGTTGATTCCATTTCTGACCAAATTTCTTCTGCTCGGTTTAACTGTCCAATCCTCCCAAATGCTTCAATGGCTAACATGTAACTTTTAGATCTCACAAAGGGGAGTTCTTGAATGATTCCCCAAATTCTTTCCAGCTCCTTTCCATTCCCCAGATACCCATACAATATAAGCAGGACATCCAATGTTGACCAGTTATTCCCCGTCATAGACTTCTCCACCGCCTCGACATATGTTTCAGTAGCAGTGTGTAACCTGGCAACAGCATGTGCTGTAGCCAAAATGCAGTAAGATATTTCATTTGGTTCAACCTGTGCTTGTTTCATACGACTGAAGACCTTCAACAAATTCTCAAGATCATGTTCATTGGACTCTATTTTCATCAAAATATTGTAGGTGGACACATGTGGGGTGACCTTATAAGCCTTCATTTGGGTGAGTAATCCGGGTATCATCCTCCTGCGGCTGGGTGAGGAATGCAGAATGATGAGGCGGTTGAAAACCAAGTGGGAGATGGGATAACCCAATTCCCTCATTTTCTTCATGTACTCAAGTGAAAGCCTTATGACACCTTTATCCAAGCACGCAATCACAAGGTTGTTGTAGAGCAACTCGTTCTGAAACTCCTGAGGAACACGAGTGAAGAGCTTCTCACCGTGTGAAACACCATGAAGCTTAGTTGTAAATTCCACAAGATAAGAGTAATCCAATTCCCTAGGTCTATAGGGCCTCTCCCTAATCACCCACTCCATCACCTATCAATAGCCACACATCACAAAACGTCCAAGTCTCAAACAACGGAACCGTACACAAAAGACAAACCGTCAACAACCAATGCACTTTTTCATCCTTGAACTCGAACTCTAGTTAACAATAATGCAATAAATCTAAGTTGTTTGCAGTAAATCTACAAAGGATCAAAACACAGAAACAAATTAAAAAACAAAAAGATAATAAATATGTCTGACCTCAAGTGCGCGTTTGTTCATGTTGAGCTTCCTGAGACGGTTAATGGCGTGAAAGACGTCACCACTGCGAACGGGGAAGCCATCTCGCATCCAACTACGTAAAGCAGACCCCACCGATTCTCCTTTGGGAAGCTTCTCTATTCTCCTACACAAGCTATCCAGGTTTTGTGTTGTTTGGGTGCACAATAATCTCAAACTAAGGCGGGTTTCAATGCCACAAGTTGTTCGACGTATTGACTCAACGAACTTCGCTTGTACGATGCCTCTCAGACTCCACATGCTCATGCTCGTCCTAACTAACTCCAAAGCACACATTGGCGCCACATTCATGCCTTTTACACTTTTCGCTTTCGGAATTATCAATATTTTTTAGAACCTAAAATTTAGATATTTTGTTATCCTAACTTAATTGGATATATAAAAAAAATTCTTAACAAAGTTATACCATACCAATAAGTCTCATCTCCATTTTAAAGTCTAATCCCCTCTCTCAATATATCAAACACATTAACTATAAGAGCAAACTATAAGAGTTAAACTCAGAGTATAGAACAGCCACGAGACTAATTGAATAGCAGGCCCTTCAAAAGTGCAACTTCATGCATTAACCAATGGCATTAATGCTACACCCAGAACCCCATAAAGCACAATCACACTCAATTTAAAAAAAAAAAAAGTGAAATCTGTATGCAAGCGGGGAAAAGAGGGGGAAATGGAAACCTAAATAGAAAAAGGAAATGAAATTAGGGATGTGACTAACTTGGAATTGGAAGGGCTCTCAGTTTCACTCCCTCTGACGAAACAGAAGAGCAGAACAAGAACAAGAAGAATTCCCTCTTCAGCTTCGCAAGTGGGATGATGGCTTTGGTGTGTTGGGGAGAACCAAAGAGGCTGATTTGGGAGATACAGAGAGGGTTAGGGTGTTTATTTTCTGGAAAAACGTTTTGAAATTTGATTTTCTTCAAGTGGCTTTCGCGGGATTCAAGAACGAAAAAAAGGAGAAATAAAAGGAAAAAATTGTAAAATCCCTCGTACATTTTTTTTTGGTCAACAATAGATGAATTCGTATCTCATGATTTCTTTTTGGTGGAGTTGGGCCAGGCCCCTCATAAATTTAAAGAGAAATAGTAAATATATTCCACAAAATTTGTCATCCACCCCACTTTAACCTAAAAATTTCAAAACTATCCTTTTTTAATATCACATTTTGCTACTTCAGATCCCAAAATCGCATTTGTTCCAGAACTGGAGTTTCTGGAATATATATATTTTTATTCCAGACCGAAAACTCCAATTTCCGGAATATGAATACAAGTTTGTATTCCAGAAACTGGAGTTTCCATAATATAATTTTGTTTGTAGTTTCTGGAAAAAATGCGATTTTGGGATCTCAAAAAGCAAAACATGATATTAAAAGAAGGCAATTTTGGAATTTTCATGTTAAAGTGGGGTGGATGGCAAATTTTGTGGGATGTATTTACCAAAACCCAATTTAAATCACACTTATAGTATTTTTTTATTGACCAAAAAAATATTAACTTTTTAAACTTAAATATGTTTTTGGTCCCTCATATTTGATCAAAGTTCATTTTTAGTCCCTCAAATTTAAATCACAAAGACTTTTGTCCCAAATAACATTCTTTCAAATCAAGTCAACCACAAACCTATCAAACACGTATGAGAATTTAAACATGTTTCAAAACTAAAAATTATCATGTATACTTTTATAACAAACCCCAACTACTAACATCATTTTTCTTACCGCAATAAGGAGCCCAATTCAACAGAAGAAGAAGCCAAAATCTCAAGCAATTCAACACCAATTTCAATCTCCTGCGATTCAAGCGTTGTATGTACTTATATTATTTGGTTGGATAGCAGAGGACTAATGTTGTTATTGTATGTTGACAATAATCATTTTAGCTACTAAAACCTTCAATGCAACAAATTTAATCGGAAGGTGCATATATAATCAAGCATAAGCAGCAACAGAGAAGGTAATTCCAAAGATAATAATCTTTTTAATCTTCAGTTTAGCTTATTTACTGTTTGCAATGAAAGACATAATGCTAATACGAAATTATCTATTTGCTACATTTGTTGCAAACATATTTTTTAATAGAAAACATTGGAACTCCATGTTTATTTGACTCATGCTAGATTGGCTGAAAATTGTGACACTCATTACTGACTAATTACAATTAGGGTAACATGATTCTATAAAGCTCTTGCTATGGTGGGTTCTAGTGAAGAGTCAGATCAATTGTGGGTAGCCTTATCATGCACTTGAAAGAGACTAATTTCACTACTCGAACATGTGACCTCTTAATCAACAACTCTAAGCCTTATTCCATCAGGTGAGGTCGGCTACATAGGTCAAACTCCGTAATGTACTAGTACAAATATCATGACACAGAATGGCATGAATGTTTAATATAAAAAATTAAACAGAGAAAAGAAATCCCCTGCAAATATCAGTTATTTGTATCCTGATTTCAAATAACCAAGTCTTCCAATTAAACATTGCAAAAGCAATTGGCTTCACAATAGTAGTAGTAGTAGTAGTAATATCTACCAAACTAGAAAAATACTACTAACTTTACAATCTTGCTACTTGGTGAAACCCCCCCATCTATCGCACATTTGGTCTCTCTTTTGCTCTATTACTCAATTTTATAAGCATAGAGAACAAGGCAGAACTCAAAGGTAGCCATGTTAAGAGTTGAGTAATACCCAACACTGTCATTATCACTATCACAACCTTCAACATTACTACCTTCTTTCTCACTCTCAACCTCTGGAGGCCCTGGCTTAAAGATGAAAAGTCCAGGACCTGAACCAGACCCACTAAACAACCAATCATGAACATCCCAAAACACTTGCACAGGCTGCTTATTAACCATGACAGTTTGGTTCCCCCTGAACTTCCACTGCAAGTTCTTGACATGGATCAACACAATCCCATCTATGCTAACCCACATCTCAGGGTCATTAGGACCCCCAGTTGATCCATCCACAACAATCTCACTCACTTTCCTCCTCTCATCAAACCTTGCCTTTGTGGAGAAGCTTTTCTTGGCAAACACGTTTTCTTTCTTGACCAACAACATGGCATCAACAAGGGCAGGTCTAGACTTTGTCCTCTTGTAAGCCTTCTTCTTGTAATCCCCCAACAACAACACAACCTCTTCATCAGAAACTAAGGCCACGTAGTAGTCGCTACTCGGCTCGGGGCTACCGGTGAATTTAGCTGACCGGAGATCCCAATAGAGCTCCACTTGGTTCCCTTCAACCTCAAAGGTTTTGTAACCTTTCTTGCTCCAAAAGTGCCAAGGCTTCACATCAACCTTGCAGCTGTAATGGAACTCACCCCCTACACTATCAACAGTTATGTGTAAGGAATGGTTCATGAGATTCTTGCACCAAAGGACTGAGACATTTCTCCAGAAGCCTGCCACATTGGCTTGGTAGAAACATGTCACGGTGCTTTGTGCAACTTTGCTTGGCAAAGGCTCCTCAATTGTTGTCTTTTCTGCTAAATAGGATCCTCCTTGTGTTGACACTGATTGTGATCTATAGGAACGGAAAGCCATAATATAAAAAAAGGATTCAAATTTTTCAAACCCCTTTTGGCATCGAAAGAATGATTTGGGTTCTAATATTGCCCTTGTAATTGTAAGCAAAACAATTTCATGTTTTGGTCTTTGAGTTGTTCATTTCAAACCATTTAGATAATGAATGAAAATATGCAGATTCTGGCCTCACTTTTAGATGGTTTGGTAACCCTTTGAACAAGCTAGAAGGATTGATTCAACACTATTCAGATGTGTTATATTATGACTAATATGATGAGGTTTGATGAACCTGCAATGGTGTTGGTGTTGGTCTTTTTCAGAGGAAATTTGTTTGCTTGAATTTTTGGGGTGAGAAAGAGAAATGGGGAGAGAGGGGATTGGGGGAGAAAGTTTGTTTTTTTCTCTTTCTTTCTTTCCCTTTCTTTGGAGAAAAAGTCTCCACCTAGAGGCTTGAAACAATGTGTGCCCGAAAGACAAGGAGCAGAAGGAATGTCCTCATAGACTCTCTTTTTACAATGTTTCTTGTGGAGAAGAAAAAAGAAAGTTAGTTAAATTCTAATACTTGGTCACAAGGTTAGTCAGCATGCTAGCTATCACATTTACCAATACTTCTATTAAAAGATTTAATTTTGATGTACTGAAAAATTTTATTATTTAATT
Organism: Glycyrrhiza uralensis; assembly: GCA_030159175.1. NCBI lineage: Eukaryota > Viridiplantae > Streptophyta > Magnoliopsida > Fabales > Fabaceae > Glycyrrhiza > Glycyrrhiza uralensis. The sequence continues at coordinate 9,196,055 of BRZY01000006.1, forward strand.
CAGTCTTATTACATTTTCATAAAATTAGTTGGGTTTGCATATTTTTTTAACCCCTACAAATATGTCTTTTATTGGTTTTACTCACTGGAAAAAAAAATATGTTTGCAATTCCTGAAAAGAGAATTTTTTACTTTTAATCCCCGTTATTTTGTTTTAGTCTTTATAATATTTGGTTTATGTTAAATTAGTCTTTGTAATATGTAAACAATATTACTTTCAATCCCTAAAAGAGACTAAAATAAAATAACAAAGATAAAAAATATTTTTTTATTTTTGAGGGACTCAAATTTAAAAAATTTACATGGTCTAAAATAAAATAGAAATATATTTGCAGGGACTAAAAATATATTTAAACCAATTAAGTATAATCGAATTCTTTTAATTTTGTTACATGTAACTGAATAATAACATAAAAACAATTAAGAATCAAATTTATTTATTTTTTAACTCATAAATACTATGTTCCTCAAAGGCAAGGGAGCACTGAAATTAAAGCATATAGGTTCTTAAACTTCATAGTTGAGGAACTGAGGTGAAGAGAAGTGAGCTAAAGAACAATTATTCCAAATTTCCCTATTCCTTTGCAAAATCTAGGCTGTAATTGCTTGAACTTTTGGCAATTTTGTAATGTATTTTGTCAAGTATAAATGACAAGATTTTTCATTGCCACAAGGTTCAGGTGCTAATGATTACTATAACAAACGGATTTATTTAGAGCTAAATGTTAATTTAATCCGAGAGCCAACTCATTTATAAATCTTTTTTTTTTTGGTCTGACATTTATAAATCTTTACAAACACGTCAAATAGGCTATGGTAGATGTCGAAAATTGTCAAGGCTCCTTCTTTTCACACACGCACTTTTCTTCACACACACACGCACACTTAACCCTTTTTAATTAAATTGACCTTAGTACCCCTCCCTCCAAAGAAACCCCTCTTCCTTCTTCTCCACTCTCTCTCTTCCCCCTGTGCAACCCCTTCCCCTCCCAGTTCTTTTTTTTTTTTCCTTCCTCTTCTCCCCTCTCCCCTATCTCTCTTCTCCCTCCATCTCAATACCAAGCATCTTCAACCCCCAACTGGCCACATCACCGTCATGGAGCTCGCCATCGTCAGGTAAATTGTGAGTTTTTTTTTTTTGCAATTTCCTGACATTACAGAACTAATAGTTCCGGAATGTAAAATTTGTTAACCGAAACTTAGTTCAAGAACATATAAAATATGCAAACACACAATGTCGGACATAATGGTACTACAACTAAAAGTTGTCAATAGTAACTTTCAGAACTATTAGTTTCTGAACATAAAATTTGCATACCAAAACTAATAGTTCCGGAACACAAATGAATCCAATTTAGTCTTTGATATTGTATAGGTATGTCAACTTAGTCCTTGACATTAGCGATATTTCAAATTTATCCCTAAAATTGTAAACCGTTAATCGACTTGGTCCCTTTGTTAGTCCTAGTTACCTAACGGTGTTAGAGATGCTGATGTAGCACATTAAGTGCCTGGTTGGCACTCCAACATGGATTCCATGTCATAAGGACTAAATTGATACTATTTTACCGGGACTAAATTGTGATTAAAGCTTGGAAAAGTAAAAAAATAAAACATTTTATGGATAATTGAAGTGTATTCTATCCATGGAACCCAAATAATACAAACAAAACTTTTATGGATACATGCTACATGTCCAACCCATCATTTGGATAGATAGCATCCTATTCTATACATAGCCTTCAAATTTACAATTGTCATATCTAAGGCAATTACACCCCCAATCTGCATGTATATATGTATATTATATGCAGTGCAGAGGACCAAAATATTACAGTCTACAACAGTAGTGAAGCTTATCATGCCATCATTGGCACTTCTACATGTGACTTAAATTAGTGGGAAGTTTACATAAATTATGGCAAAACTATATGAACAAGAAGATCAAGGCCAAAGGACTAAAAATGAATAGTGCGTTAGATTAGAATTTAAGTGCGTGTTTGGTTCTGCGTTGGGATCTTTAAAATCACAACTTTGGCAAAAATTATGTATCGTAACTTTTACCAAAACCATGGTTTTATAAAATCTAACGCAAAACCAAACATGCTAATTAAGAAGCAGGATTTGCCTCTTTAAGGCAGCAAAAATTCAAGACACCTTGTGTGACATGTCAGCTGACATCACAACTTGAATACCCTTTGCGGTGAAGGACACGCAATCTGCTCCCGAGCCCAATACTTTTACAACCTTCTTTCCCTTGGAGAAAAATCTAGGCTCCTGTGATAAAATCAGACAGCTTTGTCATTCATTGCATGGAGAAAGAATGCATCAAATTTTATCCATTTTTTCAGGTAACAACAATAAATGTTTTCTTTTGCAACTATGTGAGTGTTTCTTTCCTTTTATAGAACATGGTTAAAAAGTGTACACTCAGAAGCTTCTGGTTTGGCTCATTGGGTCGTAGTCGTAGGTTTCGCCAGCTTTGACGAACCGGCCCTTCACACGCTTTCTGACGTCAGCCCTAGCCTTGCGAGAGGCATACCTTACTCTCTTCTCAAACCTAAAACAACAATTGATGTTAAATCACCTATACAGAAACTAAGCTTTGAAATTTAGAAATAAATCAAATCCAATATTTAGCAAATAGTTATATTTCTAAGCAGCAAAGATAGCAACCAAAAGTAAAGAGATGTATAACAGGATATCCCTAATTGGCTGATCACATATAACACAAATAATAGCAGATTATGTATTCATTCTATTCATTTATTGATACAATACCACAGCATGTATGGCACGGATACACAAATGCGCTAAAATTTGAGCAGACACCATGACCTTTTCCATAAGTAGTTTTTTTTAAAAAAAAAAAAGTTTCTGATACATATTTTATTCATTACTACTGCCTTACCATTTCAGTGAACTGACAACTCTAAGTGTGTAGAGGAGAAAGGTATAACATGGCTTACTAAGTTGCTCATTGAGATAGCAAGATCACCTATGTTATATGGTAATGAGTATTATGCATGAAGTGCCAACAAAAGCATAAAAGAAAAAATGTTAAAAAAAATGTGAAAGAACAAGTGCTTCAGAGATGAGAATGTTTGCGTGGAAATACAATAAAAGATTTAAGATAAATCTATCTGAGAGAAAGCTATTGTAGCACCTACTGTGGACAAGAAAGCTTGGCTAAGGTGGTTTGGTGGTTTGGTCATGTGAAAATAAGATCAATGGCGACTCTAAAGAGAAGGTAGTATGGCTCCAAGGGTAGAAGAAAACCTTAAGAAAATCAGGAGAAACTATTAAAAATGACCTAGCTCCAAATGTCTTTACTAAAAATGGCTTTTGATAGAGCACACATTGATTGATCAATGTAGCCAACTTCACCTAATAGGATAAGACTTTGTTGCTATTATTATTGTTGTAAAACAAGGAGAAGGTAAAATGAATAAATGATAAGAAACAACTAATCTAATTAATAATCACATGCTGAGACCAGAATAAAGACACTACTGGATGAAAGTCACCGTTACTTTTATGTCAACCATAACCACCAGTAAAAATTGGAACAACACCATTGGCTATATAAATAGTATCACCACAATCAACTTACTTCCGGGTCTTTTTCTTTTCCTTATAACGCATGACAGCATTGCTGCGATTAGCAGATTGCAGAGAGCCATCAGGGCAAGGAGGACACCAGGGAGGCTCTCCCATGAGAAGCATTGAAGAAGCACCACAGTCTTGGTGGTCACCAGCACTACTATCTTTGGCAACGCCAGAAAAGGAAATGTTTGACTGGGACTGCGTTGCCGTGAAACAAAGAATTGGTTCAGTTTTGGTACTTAACATTGAATCTGCAGATGCTGCATTGCTGCATGCTGGTTGCATAGCATTGACCAACCCAGCTGATGATCCCTAAAAACGAAAGTTTAAATCTGATAATGAGTATGAAACACAAGAAATGCAGAAACATTCAACTCAAACCCCCAAGAAAGAAACTAAGTGTTCGGTCTATTGTCTAATATGACCTTCACATGACAAACATGCAAATACTGGGCACTGAAAATCCTACTCACACTTAAAATGCATGCAGCATAAATGGGTGAATAAAACAAGTAAACCTTCAAATAAAAATAAGAGAGTTAACGAATTGAAATACAGTGACTTATTCTAGCTAAAAATAAAATAAATACATTATTTTATTTTTTTTGTTATTTCTGCAGCAACATTTTTGCAAATTCAGAGTCCAGACAATCAGCACTAAGCATCAGCAGCTTGGTTGTTTGTATTATCAGTTTAGCCATACTACATGTTGGAGCACTAACACCTTTGCCTCCATGATAATAGGAGCTGTTGCTGTAACAGATATTATCAGATTATATTCTTATCTGTTGTAAGCTTTACCCATTATATTTCAAATTCTTTCAAACTCTCCTCTGTACAGCTATGTACAAATATATTCGATATACAGATATATAGTTGTACAGAGGAGAGTTTGAAATAATTTGAAATATAAAGGATAAAGCTTACAACAGATAAGACTATAATATCCTATACATATATGTTACAACTCCTATTATCATGGAGGCAAAGAAGGAGTCAAATGGGACAAATGCAAGTGCTTCCCTGATTAGGAAGGTACTTAATACAAAATTATAAACAAAGTTAGGTGGTGGAAAAACCCTGTCGGGAATGAGTATAGTATAGGCCCTATATTTATAAATTTTCACCAGAGATCATAGGGGTAACAACTAACAAGAGATAATGTACACGGACGAACACACTAGAAGATCGTTGCATGGTGTAGAACTTAATTGCTCTAAAATTCCCAGGTATGCAGCTTTAAAGTGCATAGAAAAACTATTGATAACAAGATACATGGCTCAGTTATGGGGAATGTAGCAGATGATGCTTCAATATTAGACAAACCAGGCTTATCACTGATAAAGGATGATGAGATTTGATTACCTCCGCAGCAACAGCACCCTGGCAATTTGAATCACCAGCACTAACAGACATGTCCTTTGCATCAAATAAGCTATCAATTCCACCATTTTCGAAAAGTTCTTCAGAATGAGTGAGAGCCACACCAAAAAGTTCCTCATAGTTCTCAAGTTCAAGATCCACCTCATCTATGTCAAAATCATCATACAGATCATCATCATCTTCACATAGTCCAGGAGCTTTTTTACTTGGACAGAACAACTGCAGAATCATCACGAGAGGTTAACTAAGCAAGCTGAAAATTGGTGTTGGCAAAATCATATATAATGTCCTTGTTGTTAACATGTAACCATCAATGCTTGTAAGCAACAAAGCAATTGTATCTTTGCAAGCATACCATTATGCTATCTACTGTCATCAAGCTGCATAGGGAAAATTCTAAACTGATTGAGACTAGCAAAGAGAGAAAATATATAGATACCCAATTTCATTTCAAATGTTGGGACATTTAAATTTATTATCATTCAAATTTCTTTTCAAATCAAATTGGCTACTCTCACATGCACTAAAGGTACTAACATGCAGGGTCACCTCTTCCTGCATTGAAGTTCAAGTTACCAAGTACCAATAAATCAGGAAAGCTGAATATTCTGTTTAAACAAAACACAATTTTGACCATGAAAAAATATCGGGGCAAAACTAAAGCAAATCAGTTATGATATGTAGGGCCAAAAGAATCATTTGACCAGAAACTACTTGAATATATATTGAAATCATAAAATAACTGACATGCAAAAGAAAGAACTCATTCCTTGAAAGCTAGTAATTTCATTCTTTGTTCAGTTGTTAGAATGTCCACCACACCTAGTATGGTTATGATTGCTCAGTAGTTTTGCTTTAAACAGTGACTTCTACAGAGTGAAAAAAAAAACAAACAAATTTATACAAACAATTCATCCATTGCAACCTTGCAATTTCATTCACTGTGAAGTTGTTAGAGAATGTACATCAAAACAAGTGCAGTTACAAGACTTAGGATAAAAATGGAATCATTCATGAGGCTATACCTTGGGCATACATTCATTGGAAGGTCCAGGCGCCTGGTCCAGAATACGAGGTTTTGAGCTTGACTCGGGTATTGAAGAAGTGCCAGCCCAAGATTTATCCTTGCCGGGTAGATCAGTCACTTGAGCTGAACCAGACACATTCTGGCTTTCCGGAGGAACCCAAGCACTCTGGTCGCTATTCTCATTAATGCTCATCAAACATAGTTCCTTCTCACACGCTTCACCCATTGAAAGGATATCTAAGAAAAAGGACCAAATTGAAGAAAGCTCATCGGCTGAAGGACATCCAGAGTAGCAATTGATCGATTGCCTCTTGTGTGTCGAAGAAGATGGAGCGGCGGTACCATGACCCAACCAATCACAGTTCTGACAAAGCGAGACTTTCTCTTCAACACACCTAACATATGCAGGTTGTGAATTACACCTCTCACATACAAGGGTTCTTGAATGACGCCTGGAAAGGGCATTAGCGGAATGAACATTTCGATCACATGACAAACATAAGGAGGCAGCATCGGAGCGGCAGTACACCAGGGACCTCTGGTCTCCGCAAAAATCACACAAATAACCCATCTTTAAACTACTCTTTGGCTTGCTCCTTAATCTATATAAACAATTCCACAATTAGTAATCAATCATCTTCCCCAACTACAAGAAATGTTCCTTCATATCCTAAAATGTTGAAGTTGAGCTCTGTGGTAGAACTTACATGTTGTTAGACAATGTGACAAGGGAAGCATTATTTAGTTCTGCAAATTCAGCTGCTGCCAAGAGATAATAATGAGTAAGCAAGATTTCATAAGAATATATACTCAGTAATATGATGAGAAAAGAAATACGAAATGCGAATTCTGCCGCAAAATCTAAACAATGTATAGATGCCATGTTGCCATAACTAGTAATTTATGGACCTCGGATCAAACAGTATGGGAACATGCAACCAAGATAAAACAATAAATATTGAAGAGACATTTCAAAAAAGAAAAAACGGTTAAAAACAAAGATGAATGATAAGCAAACTGAGAAAAACTATTTCACAGCAGCAGGAAACTATACAACTACAACAGCATATGATTCTATGTAAAAAAGAATGATAAATGATAAATTACAAATTATAATTAGCCAACATCAGCTAATAATATTTACATGAAGAACTTCCAAAGAAAAAAAATATGAATTTAGATTTGGAAAATAAGAATAATTTTACACAATTGAGTTATCATTTTTCAGGCAAAGGAGGTAGACTTTTTTTTATCTCTAATAAAAATGCATTTCCATCATAAAATTATAATTATAGTAGAAAAAATCACCAAATAAAAATCTAACCGGAATTTTATTGCAACCTTAACAAACATCTATCATGGGACGAATCACAAGTAGCATATCAATTCTCAACAAACAAAAATGTCAGAACCCGCAAAAAAGGAAAACAGATACAACAAGGAATAACAACAAATCACAAGATTAGAAACAATTTACCCGTTTATCAAAATTCTCAACTATTCCTTACCTTAAGCTCCCAGAAAAGTCTCCATGCCCGGAAAAAAAACTTAGGGAAAAAATAGTTTTTTTGAAAAAAAAAACAGAGAGAACAGATAGGTGGGAGAGATCAGAAGGAAAGAAAATTACCAAATGGCAACAAAGACAGAGAAGACAAGATCGGAAAGGAAAAGGGGTCTGTTGCTTTTTCCAGAAAATTTAATAAATTATATTTTTTTATGGCAAAAACTGGAAGCAAAGGAACCCTAAGAGGTACAAGCTGCACTTTTCAAGAGAACAAACACTGACCCTTTTTCTCTCTTTATGTTTTCTCTCTGTCCAGATGGATAGGAATAGGTAGATTGTAGATTAGATATGATGGGGGAGAGAGGGGCTGGTGTAGGTGGGAATAATGCAATGGGGTCTTTGTTGTTTGATGTGTGTATGTAGGTAAGGTAGACATTGGCAAAGTTGATAAAAAGTGCACAAAAGAGAGTAAAAGAAAGAAAAAAAAACTTGTAATGCAAGTGGGGCCATGTCTTTTTCCTAGTGAAAGCAAAAGCTTTAAGCTTTTTGCTTTTTCTTGGTCCATCCCATGAATGAAATTGTTGACAATAAAAACACTGCTGTTATTACAACTGTTTTTAGTTTTACTATTGCTGCATTACATGGACACATGGATGGACTTTTGCTCTTTTCTCTGTGTGTGTACGTGTGTGAATGTTGTAGCTGGCATTGTTTATTATTTTATTGTGTTAAATGCCAAGAAAAAGTGCTATTAATTTATTATAGAAAAGCTGGCCTTTTTGCCTAAAAAGTACATCACATGTTGGGTGAGGTGGTCAAATGAAAGGTTGTTTTGTGACCCTTTTCACCGTTGTCTGGTTTTCTTTTTTTAGCTGCCTTTTTCTCACACTTGGCTTCCAAGTGTTCCGTCGATTTGGAGGGAGAGTAGAAGATTTTACTATGTCTTGAGTGACAGCAAGCACTTGTTCAGTTAATTAATTTCAGTGACATCATAATGGTTACACATTAATTATCTACTTTTTAGTTTAGTTGATATAAATCAATTTCTTATTTTTATTTAGAGTTTACTTGGCAATGTTTTAAAAATTATTATATCGTATAATCTTTTAGTTTAAATAAAATACTATGCATCAAGAGTGTAGATATATTTTACACAATATCAATAATCAATTAATATATATATTTGTAAACTCTTATTTTTATAGGTGTTGTTTATAAAGCGATTGCAAGCTTACGTGAAGTTCTAAATTAGCTTTGTGCTATTTTTTAATTATAATAAAATTAAATTTATATTAGAGGATCTCTCCTAGAATTTATCTTTCAGTTTTTAAATATTTTAAAAATAAAAGAAAGTAGCCAAAACTCATGGATAAAATGACAAATCTTATCGAAAAAATTTACAACGCAAAATGCGCGTGAAACAATAATCCCTCTCCGAGAATTTTATTGGCAATATTCAAATTTTATCCAAATCCTTTTATCCAATCCCTCTCTCTGAGAATTTTGTTGGCACTTTGCTTTCAAAAAAAAATTTTATTGGCACTATTCAAATTTAATTCAAATCCTCTCTCTCCGAGAATTTTATAATAAGCTTTCAAATTTTATCCAATCCTTTTTTTAAAATTATGTTAATCAATGTTTAACTTTTACTTATATAAAAGCAGCCAAATCAAAAGCACCTAAACAAATTTCATTGTCTCCTTCCTAATTCTCTTATTGGTTATTCCGATATTATTCTAATAATTCATTAATTAACATAATCGATTTAAATTATTCTTGTAGGTTATGAATTAATATAGATTTTCATAATTACACATTTTAATTTACTATTTAGACATTTGGCAAGATATTATTGATATATTATATAATTTGTCACATTGTTAATCAATATTTACCCATGTTTATTACATACAAATATAGATCAGTATTGAGACAAAACAATTAACAGTATTCAATTGAAAATCTTACCCATTCTTAGTTTCATTGGTAACCGAATTGGTCGTACGATCAAAGTGGATAAGAATACATTGGGGCAAGAACGGGGCAAGTATGCGCGATTGTGTGTGGAAGTCGATTTGACTAAGCCTCTGCTGGCGATGTTTAAGTTGAAAGGGCAGACGTACACGATAGAGTATGAAGGGTTACACTTTTTGTGTCTTGCTTGTGGTCGTTTTGGCCACTATTTGGATGGCTGCCCAGAGAAAGGAGAAGCTGTTGTGGAACCTGCAGAGTCAGCTGCTGGCAAGATAATGCTGCAGGTCCTAGCAAACCTGAGGCTAGACCATGGATGGTGGTTCAGAAAGGGAGGAGTCCAAGACGAGCCCCGGTTTATAATGTTGAGAGTGGACAGGGAAAGGAAAATTCGGCAGGTTCGGGTTCAAGATTTCAGGCTCTTCAACAAGATGATGCGGGGCCAGAGAGTGCCGCAAGGTTTCCGGAGGCAGAGGGTAACACGGTAGCAGTCGTGCAAACAAATGAGGCAGGCTCGAAGAAGGATCAATGTGAAGCTCATCGCGAAAAAACTTTCAGTGAACCAGCCAGCTAGGGTGAGGGTTTCAAGCGCTGTCAAAATTTCTGAGAAGTAAATTGGCTTGGTCAAGAGGAGAGACAAGCTTAAGAGGCCTATGGAGGAAGTCGGTGTTCAGCAGCGAATACATAATAGTCAACCGGGTACTCAACTTGTGATCGGGGAGATGGGAAGTGTGCCTGGCATAGATAAACATGGGACTCAAATTGGTCATCAAATAATCCATGCTGAACCTGCACCACATCACCAGATGCGACTGCCAGATAGCCCAGATATTGTCCTGGAAAAAGATTCTCCAACTATGTCTTCTATAAGTGTGCCTAGTTCAATTCCGGAAGGAGTGGTTGGAGACCAGCATATGAAGATGGAGAATGGAGATCATCCCCCTAGGCAAGGGGATGATGGGCACCGAATGCAACTTGGTTAAGTTTGTTTATGATGAGTTCTAATTTTAAATTTTTTTCTTTGGAATTGCAGGGGGTTGCTAGTCAGGCGTTTTATCGCAATTGCAAGCAGTACTTGGATATTCATCGTCCAGAGGTACTGGTTAATATGGAAACAAGGGTGGACCCGGAGAGACTTCAACGCACTTTCAAGTTGTTGGGTTTTGATGGTTTCTTGGCCTCTGAGGTTAGCGGCTTCTCAGGGGGTATTGTTGTTGGCTAGAAAAAGAATGCCCTGAGGATATCTCTTTTGGTTCAAAATTTTCAGTTTTTGCATATTCGCATTGGTGGTTTTGGCCCTGCTGCTTGGTTCTTTACAGGAATCTATGCTAGTCCTGTTGAGGAGAATAGGAACCATCTTTGGAATGAGTTGCGACATATAGATCAAGGCATCCAGGGTCCATGGGTACTCGGTGGTGACTTTAATGACATCGCAACTACTCATGAAAAACAAGGGGTGTTCCTACCTCTTAGCATAAGTGTTCTATTTTTGTGGACAGAATTAATGATTGTCAGTTGCTGGATTTAGGAGCTTCTGGGCCTAAATTCACATGGAGAGGGCCGCTTTTTGAGGGGCACAGTCGTGTTTTTGAGTGGTTGGACCGGGTTCTTTGCAACGACAGTTAGAGGCTTACTTTTCCCGAAGCTTTTGTTAAAGTCTTGCCTCGCGTTAGATTTTCAAACCATCATCCACTGTTACTTAGTCTTGATAGTAATATGGGGGAGCGTCGTTTGGCAAATTTCATATTCGAGAGTGCCTGGTTAACTCACAGTGATTATGATCATGTTGTTAAATGGTGCTGGGCTAATCGTGATTCTATCACTAGTAATTTACAAAGTTAGAACGGATGTTGCAAGAGTGGTAGGTTTCCTCATTTGGTTGTATAATGGAAAGGAAAAAATGACTTTTGGCTAAGCTTGGAGGGATCCAACTTCGCCATGAGTTGGGTCAAATGAATAATTTCTTATGGAACTTAGAGAAGTCTCTCCAAAGTGAGCTTGCTCTAGTTTTATATCAAGAGGAACTTTCGTGGTTTCAAAAGTCTAGAGCGCAATGGTTGACAGATGGGGATAGGAATACGAAATTTATCATCTGAAAACCATTAACCGAAGAAGGAGAAATAAAATTCGTATGCTCAAGAACAATGTTGGAGATTGGATTGAGGATGGGGAGGATCTTAAGGTTCTGGTTAACAATTTTTATAAAAATCTTTTTGTTGTTGAGCATCTTCCTGGTCCTTGGGTTCGGACTAGGATTTCTTTTCCTAGTATTCATCGGCAGATCCTGGAGGAGCTTGTAGCTGATATCTCTATGGAGGAAGTCAAAAAAGCTATGTTTGGGATGGGGGCTTAGCGGGCCCCTGGCGCTGATGGCTTTCCAGCTGGATTCTATCAGATTTCTTGGGAGGTAGTAAAGTGTTCTGTGTTTGAGTTTGTCAATCATGTTTGGCAGCATCTGGAGGACGTCTCTACGGTAAATAAAACTGACATTTGTCTTATTCCTAAGTGTTCTAATCCTGAACTTGTTTCCCAATTTAGACCTATTTCCTTATGTAACCCAATTTACAAAGTGATTACCAAAATTATTGTGAATCAGCTTAAAAATGTTATGGGGGAGGTTATTTCTCCTTTTCAGATCGGATTTGTTCCAGGTAGGAATATTCATGAGAATATTATCATAGCTCAAGAAATGTTGCATAGTATGAGAAAAATGAGAGGTAAGGTTGGTTTTTTTGCTATTAAGGTGGACCTTTCTAAAGCGTATGATCGCTTGAACTGGCATTTTATTGAAAATATTCTTTATGAGGTAGGACTACCGGATAAATTAATTACCCTTATTATGCATTGTGTTTCTACTGTGAATACTAATGTCTTATGGAATGGCCAACGGTCTGAGTTCTTTAGTCCTAAAAAAGGTGTTTGTCAAGGTCATCCTATTAATCCTTATCTTCTTGTTTTATGTTTAGATAAACTTTCTCATCTTATTTTGGAAGTTGTTGAGGAAGGGTCATGGAAACCGCTGAAAGCGGGGAGGAATGGCCCTCTAATTTCACACTTGATGTTTGCGGATGATCTTTTGCTCTTTGGACAAGCTACATCCTGTCAAATGGCGTGTGTTTTGAGAGTTTTAGACCGTTTTTGTGAGCTCTCTGGACAGCAGGTGAGCTCTGAAAAGACTTCTATTTATTTTTCAAAGAATGTTGATTCTGCGACAAGATCTTTGATTGCAGATCAGGGTCGTCAGGCTGGGTTCCGCGAAGTCTCTGGGTTGGGGAAGTACCCTAGGGTTCCTTTGCTAGGACGTGCTCCAAGGCGACAGGATTTTCAGTATCTTGTCGAAAAGGTTCAATCTAAGCTTTCAGCTTGGAAGGCAAAGCAATTGTCATTGGTTGGGCGTATCACCCTCTCTAAGGCTGTTTTGGAGGTTGTTCTTATTTATCCAATGATGTCTAATTGGATCCCTAGGAGGTGTCTCAGAGATATTCAACAGCTGCAGTGTAATTTTATCTGGGGAGATGAAGTTAATCACCGTCGTATTCACCTGATTCAGTGGAAAACGTTGTTGTTGCCTCGGCAGAATGGAGAGTTGGGGTTGCATGATTCGGAAACTGTCAACAAGGCTTGCATTATGAAACTAGGATGGTCGCTTCGGGTCAAGAAAGATACTCTTTGGAGTAAAGTGCTTTGGGGAAAGTATGGCAGGAATCAACAATTAGAGGGGCCTCTAATTGTTAGGAATTCGGCCTCGCATCTTTGGAGACAAATTGCGAATACCTGTAAGAAGCTGGAGGAGCATGTGTGGTGGGCTATTGGCAAGGGTACTGCTGTTAATGTGTGGCAGGATTGTTGGCTAGCCCCTGGAGTTAAACTTGGCGATTGTGGTGTTGACATTCCTAGAGATTTATTTCAGCTTAAAGTTGCCGCACTGAGATCTGAATCAGGGGCTAGAATATTGAGGGGATCCAATCCTACATTTCAGATGAGCATGTTCGTAAATTACTGGCTATGGTTCCTCCTCAGCCGGATGGACCAGTGGATGTGTGTTTCTGGAGTGCTTCCGAAGATGGGAGTTTCACAATATCCAGCGCATATAAAGTTATGAGGGGAGTGCCTTCCTTGTCTCAGGAGGGTCATTGGAAACTTGTCTGGAGGTTAAAAGTTCCTCAGAGGATCCGGGCCTTCATTTGGTTGTTGTGCCATGACAGGCTCGATCTTAACTAGACACAGATTGAACAGGCTACGACTAGGAGAGCCTTATTGCAGTTGTTGTGACAATGTTATGGAGACAAGTTTGCATGTGTTTCATGAATGTCCGTTAGCAACTATGGTGTGGGTTCCGCTGGTGCGCTTTGAATCCAAGACTGATTTCTTTGGTTGTGAGCTGAAGGAGTGGATTTTTCAGAATTTGGATGGCAGTTTGGCGATGGATAATTCTGTGGACTGGCGGGCTACTTGGGCGACAACTTGCTACTTATTATGGCAGTGGAGGAACAAGGCTATGCATGTGAGGAACTTCCAAAGACCGGGTCAGCCTTGGCAAGTTATTAATCACCATGTAAAGTGTTATCAACAAGCAACGAATTTGGATGTGATGCATTCTGTCAAGAGGTTGCAGCAGGTGGACACTGGTTGGTTTCCCCCATTGCAAGGATGGATTAGACTTAATACTGATGGAGCTTTCAAAAGTGGCCAAGATAGAGCTGGTTGTGGTGGGCTCTTACGTGATCATAATGGCGTTTGGAGTTGTGGCTTTTCTCTTTTCCTTGGTTCTTGTTCAGCTGTTTCTGCTGAGCTTTGGGGTACACTTGAAGGTCTGAAGCTTGCTGCTTCGCGTGGATTTGCAAGAGTGGAGTTGCATGTAGATTCTTCAGCGGTGGTTAGCATTCTGCATAATGGGGTGTCGACTAGTATGATCAATTGTAGATTGATTCAGCAGATTAATCTTGTTAGGCAATGTTTTTTGGAGCTTAGAGTTAGTCACTGTTATAGGGAATCTAATGTAGATATTCTTGCTAATGTTGGTTGTGAGCAAGAGGACGAGTTTATTGTTTTTGACCAGATTCCAGCATTCCTGCTTGCAAAGTGGTGCAAGGGGTGTTGTTGTTCGTAGGACTATTCTTGTGTAATTTTATTTTTTTTGCCTTTGGCCCCGTTAATACAACAAAAAAAATTTAACAGTTATCTTTATAATTATTGTATAATTTATAATTATAATCTATAATTTATATCAATTCTAAGCATCAAATTACGGGGAGAAGAAGTCATTTCTACAACTATTAAAGAAAAATAAATTGAATGTTCCATGTTCACAAAAAAATTATGCAAGAATTTTTTTCTCGATAGATATACTCAATGGATCAAACTCAACAATCATTTTCGAGGGGTGCAAACTTCTATAACTAACCTAAAACCAAGTCTCACAATTCTATTATTTTTTAAATTAATATAATATTTTAAATAGCGAGACAGGTGCAAGTGTGCAACATCCCCCCAATTATTATTTTTTAATTTAATATAATATTTTTAAATAGCAGGCATGTGCAACATCATCGTCAATGTCTTTGCATTTGAAAAAAGAAAAAACCTAAACTCAACCCCAAATCCCGTCAAAGCAAGTTATCCCCGACAAAGTTGGGGCGGGTTCAGGTGAATACATGCGGATTTGAGTTTTTGACATGCTTAGTCACATCAACTATTTAAACTATTTTACTATTTTATCCATAATTTATATATATTTTTTGTTGTACTTTATTTTAAAATTAAATCAAATAATTAGTGACAACTATATGTCATGTGCATAGCACAGGTCACTATGCTAGTTCAATCATATTCTATCACAGTAACACTTCATAACAACAACTACTAAAATATTTACACAAAAATCTACATGGTGAGATATGATTAAACTTCTGTGTAAAAGTGTTTTACACTGTCAGTGTATATTAATTAAATTCATAATTTTTTAAAATTCTTTGCATAAGAATATTTTATATTTATTTTAAAAAGATATTAAAAATAATTATTTTGACATTTTTATTAGTTAATTAATTAATTTTTGTAATATAATAACAGTTACTGGTTGATTGTCTACTTTCTAACTTAGTTATTATAATTTAGTTCTTATAATCGATTTCTTACTCTTAAAATCAGTGTTTGTATTATTATGTCCTAAAAAATAGGTTTAATTGTACTTTTAGTCCTTCAAATATTATGACTATGCAGTTTTTGTCGTCAAAGTTTCGTTTGCGCAATTTTGGTTCCCTAGGTATCACAATTGTGTAATTTTGGTCTCTCAGGTTCTAATTGTGTGATTTGGGTCCCCCGGGTGTCACGATGGTGCGATTTTAATCCCCTAGGTATCACAATTGTTACAATCAGGTCTCTTTGTCACTGTGTTATTTTTAACACCAATATCATATGCGGCACATGTGAAGTGGCACAAAGAGTCACAATGATGTGGTTGATTTGTGACCCTTTGAAATTTTTTGGCTTTTTCCTAAAACTTTGAACCTTTCTCAAGTTTTCTTAAGTTGAAGTCCATATAAGGTTTAAATAAATGTTAGTATAAAAGTTTCTCAGCTAGATAAAGTTAACAGAAATGAGAAAACTAAGTTCTTTGTTTGTTTAAAAGGTTTCTCAACTAGAAAATATTATCAAAAAATCAAGTTCCTTGTTTTCAAATGTTTAAGTTAAAAGGCTTCTCTGCCAGAGAAGGTTAATCAACAAATCAACTCTTATAGTTGTACACTTAAACCCTTTTTTGAAAACTCTTATCAAAGCTTCTTTTAGAGACTTATATGAAAATGTTGTTCAAACATATAAGTCAATTGAAAATAGTTTTGAAGGCATTGTTATTAAAATTAGCATCTTAGTTTTATGTGTGGCTTCTAAGCGTGAGTAGATGCTTCTCTGCAAATTAAATATGCAAAACATAAATTGTAAATGAGATAGGGAGGAGAATAGCACTCATATTATATTTTATCTTGATTTACCCCAAATCCTGGGCTACATCCAGCCCCCACTTTCAGTGAGATCATCCACTATTCTCTTAAGTATTCTTTACTCAGCCTCTTCAGGTTTTACACAGTATTCTTTTTTACGCCTCCTCAGGCTTAGAGCAATAATCTTGTACAAGTCTCTTCAAGCTTACAACCAGTATTCTTGTCCAAGCCCCTGCTGGCTTACAAACTATTCTTATTCAAGC
The DNA here is from genome assembly GCA_030159175.1 of Glycyrrhiza uralensis. Taxonomy (NCBI): domain Eukaryota; kingdom Viridiplantae; phylum Streptophyta; class Magnoliopsida; order Fabales; family Fabaceae; genus Glycyrrhiza; species Glycyrrhiza uralensis. The sequence continues at coordinate 9,212,749 of BRZY01000006.1, forward strand.
CTCTTCAGGCTTTACCCAGTACAAGCAATCTCACAGATTCACAACTCTTTCATTTCATGCACTCAGCTCTCCCTTGCTAGCTTGAACGAAATCGCAATAATGAATATTAAAGATTGTTTGTTGTGTTACATCTTTGATCAACGCTTGTTGAACAAAATTAAACAAATACAAAGTTGTATTACACTCCCATTTTTTTGTTCTAACTCAGCAAATAAATTGGAGTATATGGGTGAAGATGATGATGAGAAATCTTTGAGTTACAATAGTGTTTTACTCTAGTTGAATGTATTTCTCACACATTATTCAGCTGTATTTTGGTGTAATATAGAGTTTCAACCCCCTCATTATCATTTCAGACCGTTGGAGAGGTAGAAGAGAGAGAAATGCATGCCTCCGGTACTGTCCACGCCTAATACAACCAGGGTAGAACTTCCCCCTTAGTGCGAGAATGAAAGGCTAAACCTAGTTGTGCGACGTGAAGTGGATATGTGTGATGCCCTGAGTTTTATAGCGTAGTTCTAAGCTTCTTATCCTTAGGAGTGGTCTTTCAGTTCAAGACGAAGTCTATCTCGAATCCCTATCTTGATCCTTTGTGATAACGATCTTGATCCCTTTCTTCAAGCATGGCAGTTATCAGCTCCCACAATATCCGCGTTCTGTTATGGCTGGGGTAACTGCCTGGGAGACCCGTTGACCAACATCTTTGGTGCGCATCTGGAGGGGATGGTTGATGGTCCTCGTCAAGTTGTCGATCGGTCTTCTGATAGCGGGGGAGTCTCGATCGCCTAAGTATAAAGGGGAAAGGTGGGTGTGGTGCCGTCGGGGATCGGTCTATCTTTCCCTATGGTATAGCTTGATCAATCTATGTGCATACATCTGGTTGGACCAATGCTCATGTTGGATCTTGAAGCCGGGAGCTCGGTAGGTCGACCAAATTCCCGGATGGTACAGGTACATTGCAACTGTACTTCTTCACCTTTATGCAAAACTTGATAGCCCATATTTTGCTGTCAGATGAGCCTTCTCTGGATACTCATTGCTAGAGTAGGTTCTCGACATGAGCCTTCTTTGGTTGCTCATTGCTAGAGTGGGTTCCTAGCATTTTTGCACTAAAGCCTTCTTTGAGTCTTCACCAGTTTCCATAACTTGAATGTCTTCAAGATTTTTTTACTGTGTTGAGTGAGGTATACTGTTATGTAGAGATCTACTAAGTTCTTGTGGTTTGTTCTTCAAACATGTATGCTTCAGTTCTTAAGAAGCTTCCTAACTTGAAAAGCTTCCTATTTTGAGATTCAGTTTTGCATAAAACTTCATCTTCTGAGAAGCTTCTTAGTTTGAGAAGCTTCTTATAGATTGCTTCAATCTTATGTACTTCAACATCTAATTAAGAGGCTTCTTATCTTGAGGAGCTTCTTCTCCTTGATAATCTTCTCTACTTGAGGAGCTTCATTCCTTGAGGACCTTTTCTGCTCAGTAGTTTCTTAGCAGAATATTCATCTTCTCATGGTTCCTCTTTAACCTCTGTTTGTATCTTTTTTGAAGATTATCTTTTTTTATATCTTGGAAGCATATCTTCTCTAAAACTTCATTTATGTCTTAGGTTTCATGTTTGTTTCGATTGATCTTTTCAGTCTTTAGTACAGGAGTACCCTTGAATCTAAGTTTCTCTGGCCTTCATATTTGGTTCATGTTACTATCTCAAGTATTCTCAAGGGAACCATTAGCACATGACAAGTTTAGAACACTTATGCTATTATTCAGAAGATTTGTTATCATTAAAATATCGAACTTGAGTGGATCTTGTTCAATGGTCTCTTCATCCAAAAAAGAAAAAGAAAACACAACAATGTCTAATTTCATGAAACGCAAATAGGGGTGACAATGGGTTGGGTATGAGTTGAGTACTATAGTACTCGCCCCCGTACCCATATTTAAAAAATAAATACACATAAGTCAGTAGCAACTTTATAGTTGTACCCTTATCCACTAGGTTCCCAAGTACTTGCACCTGTACCATTACCCACACTTTAATTAACAATCAAAAATCAGTAACTAAAAAAAGAACATTGATTAAATATATAATTGTAACCAAATTGGTGTGGTCCGAGTGGTAAGCGGCTCAGGTCCCTTAAGCATGTGGTTATGGGTTCAATTATTGACTCATGTATATGAAAATTTATTATTTGGGAGAAACAATCCTCAAAAATCTTTCATACCTAATAAAAAAATTGCAAACAAAATTATTTAACTAAATTAAATACAACATAATATATAATGTTATTAAATACAACACTTAACGTTATATTTTTTTTTATCAGCACACTTAACGTTATATGTTTGATATCAAGTAAATATTAGAAGAAAATTTAGAACAACAAATTCATAAACTTATAAGTCTTAAACTAATACTCTCCAAAATCCATTAAAAATGATTCACTCGATAATTAGTTTTTGAGTAAATTGTCACTTTGGTGTCTGAAATTGTAGGGCACTGGCACTTTGGTCCCTGACATTAAGAAATATGCAATTTGGTCATTGAAATTGATGATCGTCCATCAAATTAATCCCTCTGTCTGTGTCAGTCAAGTAATAATGGTGTAACGTTGCTGGTATGGCACGCAGACATGTCAGTCAGGGACCAAATTGACATGATTTTTAACAAGTTAGAGACTATATTGACGGGATAAATCTCAAACTTTCTCTCTTTTCTTACTCTTAAAAAACATGAAGATTACTTCATCTTATTTCTATTTTTTCTGCAATTAATAACATACTAAAATCATTGTATAACTTAAAATAAACTGCAACATGGGTGATGAACAATCCGTGGGATTGATAGTTTATGATGCACCCCTTGCATCGCTTAGAGAGTTGTTGTTAGCTGATGTAATAGGAGTTTCTACTCTTCGAGTTAAAACAGTGCAATTATTTTATTTGGGGCTCTTGCCTGTCCTTTTATCAAAAAATAAGAATAAATAAAGTGCATTCCACAAACCAAAATTAAAGACAAATTATTGAACAAAAACTTGAGCTCCCAATATATGTAATTTTAACAATTGGAGTTGCATAGTATACTTTCATATAGCAGCACCAAAAGATTTTGTCTTAGTGTACAACCCAAAAAAATGCCTAATATGTGCATTTATAGCAAATGAAAAAAAAAATAACGCCCAATACTGTCTAACTATTCAATCAAAATATGCAGCACTCGATGTGCATTTACATTAACTAGACTCAAAGGAGTTTTAACCTAAGCCAATTTGGTTGCCACAAGCTTTTAAACATTCACAATTGGTCTTTGTATTATTATTTCTGAATACAGTCAATTTGGTCTTGACTTTTTAAAAAAACTGTCAATGTGCCACATCAGCAACATTAACATTGTTACCTAACTAACACTGATAGGGGGACTAACTTGACGTATGGTTTTATCAATTTCAGGGACCAAATTGCCTATTTCCTAATGTCGGGGACCAAAGTGTCAGCACCCTACAATTTTAGGGACCAAAGTGATGGTTTGCTCTTAGTTTTTTTTATAAAAGGTATATTACACTAATTAGTTTTTTTAATTAAATATTAGACTAATTAGTTGTATCTAGAATGTCAAAATTGTTTCATGAAAAAAAAAAGAATGTCAAAATTATTAAAATAAATTATTAGGTTATTTTACCTCATCATCAAAAGTAGAGTCTTTAAGATATTGCGAATGTTTATCTTTCAAGTGTAAATATTTTTTTCAATTTAGTAACATCAATAGAAACTATAACATATAAAAAAATTTAATGATTAGATCAAATACAAATTATGTTCAAATAGTTATTATTTTACATAAATAAAAGTTTGGTTTAAATATCTTTTTCGTCCCTGTAAAATGACCGAGTTTCATTTTTCGTCCTTGTAAAAATTTTTGTTTGTTTGTGATCCCTTTAAATCAAAAAGTTTTATTTTTAGTCCTTGCAAAATTGTTTTAGTCCCTGTAAAATTTAGATCATGTTGAATTAGTCCCTGTAATATTTAGATAATTGCCAAAGTAGTCCTTGTAAAATAAATTTAATAGGGACTAAAAACAAAATTGTTCACATATTACAGGGACTAATTCAACATGATCTAAATTTTACAAGGACTAAAATAATTTTGCAGGGACTAAAAATAAAACTTTTTGTTTTATAGGGATCACAAACAAACAAAATTTTTTACAGGGACGAAAAATGTAACTCAGTCATTTTGCAGGGACGAAAAAAGTATTTAAACCTAAAAGTTATATAATCAATAGGCACCAGAGTAAATAGCAATCCTTCCAGCCAAATTCAAATATGGCAAACCATGATTCAAAGGAGACACCTAGGTGACGATAATGGAGGCTACGATGCTTCAATCTGTGGCGTCAACATAGACCTAATATGTGGCGTCGACATAGACCCAATATGTCGATCTCTTCTAATTTCGGTGAACCCGGGGGCATTAATTGTCGAAGTCTGCATTTTCACCTCTTTGCTCCATTGAATCCCAAATGCTCTAATAGAAAAATTGGGAATTGGGAATCAAGTGAGAACTCCTCTCACAATGGAGTCGGTTCATATATGTGAGAATGGATCCGATGACACCAGGTATAAGTCAAAAGACTTACAGCAAATCTGGATCGTTAAAACTAATACATCACACGGCTCATAATATTTTTCCCAAAAAAATAATAAAAAGTTCCCTCTTTTTCACCTTTTAGCCGCATTCTTTCCGGCGAAACTTGAAACCCTTTGACTCGGCAAAGCCACTACTACCCAGACTCCCCAGAGCCACCATTGTGTAGAGGTGCTGCAGTTTCCTAGACTTGTGGGAGCAACCGCTATGCAGACTCATTACTGAACTGATGCAAGCATTTCCATTTGTTTTCCTGTTTCATAAATATTCTCTTGCACATTCCTTAAAAAAAATGAAGCACTACTTTTTGGGATAAATCTTGAAAGGTTCCCTAATTAACTTCAAGATTTGAATCTTGGTCATTGATTATTGGAAGTGTAACATCCGTTTTTCTGAGTTGCTATTTAAAAATCTGTTTTATATAAATTTTTGCGATATAAATCTTTTAAGATTTATTCTTGTCTTAAAAATAGGATTTAAATATACGTGTTTAAGATTACTTCTGAAAACGGTTGATTCGCAGCTTCTGTCAGGTCTAGTTACCACCTCTATTTCTCTGTTTAAACCGTACTTTTTCTGTTTTATATGAATTCTTGTGCCGTAAATGTTTTGTGATTTATTTTTAGCTTAAAATTAGGAGTAAAATACACATATTCCAGAATACTTCTGAAACGGTAGTTTTACAATCGATATCGGGTCTTTTTACAGAAAACAGTACGTCTAACTGACGGAAAGAGGTTTAAATAGCTTAAAAACATCTAATGACTTCAATAAATAAACTTCCTTCAGAAAAGTTGGTTTTTCTAATATTTTAGATTTTGTGGAATTTTTCTAGAATTTTTGGAAGTAAAAAGATTTAGAAGTTCCGTTTTGGTCCAAATAGTAAACCGCTTGAGCTGACAGGCTGATTCAGAGCTCAAGTTAAAGTCAACTAAAGATTTTGAATAGCCAAAACATGTTTTTCTATTTTTTAAGATTTATGGAAATTATTTCGGAATTTTCCAAAAGACAGATCAAAAGTCACTTTTTCAAAACTCCGTAAGATGCGTAATCAATTTTCTGGGCCAAAATAGATTTATACTGATCAGTGAGAGCTCAAAATCAATTTTCAAAAGGGATCATTAGTGTTCAAATTAAATTTTTGATTTTTGAGAATTATCTAGAAATTTTCTGAAAAATGTCTATTTTTCACTTACGATGCGTCCGTTTTTCCGTTCTTTGAACTAAACGCATAGCTTACACTTACCGTAAAATTCCAGAAACTCTTCCATGAAGCTATTAGGGCTATTACATGGTATTCCCAAGATTTCTTATCAGTTCTCAATCTTTAAATTAATTTTAGGAATTTTTGATTAGTGAAAAGTCAATTTTACCCTTGATTTTCATCTATTTTCACTTGAAAACCTTAGGGGCAAAGATGTAACTTCACTCCCTCCCTTTTCAGCCCTCATAAACCGTCCTACCACCTTGCCAAGAAGAGGACTAGGTGCATTTGGTCCATGAGTCAAAGTTTTAAACCAATTAGGAAAAGGTTTGATTACAACTAAATTGTTAAAAGTATAATTTGATAGTCATGGCTTACATCATGAAACCAACCTTCCTTCCTCCTTCCTTCATCTCTTTGGCTGCCCCTCTCCTTCCCCATGAGCCCATGGATGATGATTTTCACATGGATTCAATCCTTATGAAGTGGTTTAGACCAATTAGGATTCAATTAATTAGTTTTGATTTGTTTTAATTAGTTTTCCTAAAACCATGGTATTTGGCAAAACTATGGGCTAATACCACTACCCTTGGCTGCCCCCTCTCCCTATAAATAGCCCCCATTTGCTTCATAAAAATTCACACACAATTTCATGAAGCAAACATTTTTCTCTCTTTTTCTCTACTCTTAAATTTCTTTGTATTCTTGGATCTTCATCCATTTTTGGTGAAAGGTAGGGGGAACCTCTTGCAAATTAATTTGAGAAGTATATGTTTGATTCTTGGTTGTGCTTAACTTGTATGCCTTGGGTGTTATAGCTTTTAGATGGTTGTTATGCTTTATAAATTGTTATATTGCTTTAAAATGATTATTTTATGATAATTATTGATTGTAGGGTTATAATGCCCAAATTTCCCTAAATTTTCGTGATAGTAAGGTGGCTATGCCAAAATCATTTTTGAGCTTTTGTAAACATACCGTTATAATGGCAAATTTTAGATTACCGCAAAAACGATTTTATTGCAGAGAAAATACAATTTATTATTTTGTGAAAAACCCTGATATTATCTAACATGCATATGGTCAAAGGTGATGGTTAAAGATTTGATTGGTTTATTAGTTTGGATGTGTCTAGAAAGGAAAGAGACCTTTGAAGGGGCTATTATAAAGTCCGTCTCTTTCTAGCCTGGGATCTGTATTGATACGCTATTTAAAAATCTTAACACTAGGGACCAGGTATATACATGACTATGATAATCTGGGAAAGAAGTGATTTCTTAATACCGTATATATAAATAGATTGGATTGGATAAAAGAGTATAACAGTAATGGATTTTCGGTGAATTCTACTGTTATAGCATCTTTCGGAATTTAATGTAACAGTAATGGATTCTCGGTGTATTCTACTGTTATATTAATAGTGGGAAATATAGAGCGGGTATCCAATCTGTATATATATGCAATAAACTCAGTTTAATTTCCGATGTTTATGACAGTGGCAATTAGTGAGGTAGACTTCCAATGGGTCTTTTCCTGAAAATAAATAGTGCTTAAGTATTTCCGTAAATAAACAGTTGATTTCACTTAGTCTATTTTCGAATACGTTTTGATTCTACAGTTACTTGTGAATTCTGTGTTTTACTTGAGACATGTGATTGATATTCTTATCTGAGAAATATGTTTTTGTGTTTACTTGTGAATTCTGCGTTTATTTGAGAGTTAAGTCGTAAGTTGGGGTTTGTGGTTACTAAGTAAAATCTCCAGGAGTAGCGGGCTGAATGCTCGTGGCTATGTGCCAAAATTCCTTTGGTAAAATCTCCAGGAGTAGCGGGTGACTTACTCGTGGGTGTGTCCCGAATATAAGTGGTAAAGTCTCTAGGAGCAGCGGGTTCTTTACTCGTGGGTGTGTCTCGAAATTATTAAGTAAAGTCTCCAAGAGCAGCGGGTTCTTTTCTCGTGGGTGTGTCCCGAAATTGTAGATTGTCTCGTGTGTTTTTCCTGAAATGTGTGAATTGGTATTCTTATTTATTAGTTGTGGTTTAGTGTTACCTGGTGATTCTATGTGATTTGAGATAAGTGGTTATGAGTGGTTGGAAGTGAAAGAGATAGGCCTGGTAAAGGGCGATGTTCCTACATGATGTTCATACTTGATGTTCCCAAATGCTTTGTTGAAAGTAATATTCCCACCAGATGTTCTTAAATGTGTTGTGTGCTTATTGTTTGATCTGTTGGTATGCTGAATGTTTAAGTATGATTCTTTAGTATATGTACTGTATGTTGCTGTGTGCCTGTACTTTTCCTATTAAGTTGTTTAGAGTTTCACCCTTGCCTGCTTTGTTATGTTGATGCATGACGGAGTAGATGTTTGACCCACCAAGAAGTGGGTTAGCTCCTGGAAGGGGATCTGATGGATACTATTGTATGGATTCCGAGAAGAATAGATGGTCATGGTATTATTTTGGGTAGAGGTATAGAGATTAGACTGGCTCAGATGTTCACTGTATCATTTTCAGTATTTCCTTGTAAAAACTCTGATGATTATATGAAATAAGATTACCATCACAAAAGTATTGTTTTATGCTTCCGCACTTAACCCTTTTTGAAAAGAATTAATATGTATTCTCCATCCTTCTCTTGGTTTAAAAGAAAAAAAAAAATTTACTCACTGATTTTAGGAGAAGAAATGTTGAGCTTTCACTAAATATTTTCTAAGTTAAAAGAAATTCTTGGTAACTATGGTGTAATATCCTTTTTGGAGAAAGGGTGTTACAGGAAGCATATGAACTGACTCCATTTTCAATTTTTGTTTCACCCATATTTTTGTAGGTGGATTCTAGGGTGAGGAGGCGTTTAAGCCCCTCACCCGGTGAGGAATGTTTTGTTACTGTAGGATAGACTACCTCGACACGTAGATGGTTTAGATTAAATCTTGTAACCAGTTGCTCTCGGTTTTAATAACATGGCAAATTTTCCCCAATTTTTTTGTGGAATTTGCATATTTGGCCCTTATTTTTTTGAATTGTCATTTGTACTACGATTTTGCAGAAACCCTAGAACGGAGGATTTAGGCGGCGGTGGTAGGTGTTTCGATGGCGTTGAAGGCTGACCGAGCATTGTTGCTACAAGCTTCATTGTTAAACTAACGCTATGATGTGGATTCCTCAACCTTCATTGTTGATTCAATGTCCATTGTTAAGCCAAAGATTCCCTTCATTGTTCTTTTAGTTGTTCATTCCTCTGGAAATTTGTGGTTATGGAAAATTTGTGCAACAGGAAGGATAAAATGGAAAATTTGCTTTTGTATTATATTTCTCCTTTTTGTTTTTGTTTTTCAATAAAAAATAAAAAAAAATCAAAGATGAAGAAGACACACCCGGCGATAGCCATGGATGCATGCGGTAAAGCATGATAGCCGACGCACAGCAATGACGGACGCGATCGATCGGCACCTCAAACACCTTGTCCTCCAACTGGTTTGTTTCTCATGATTTTCTTCTCCGTGGCTCCCAGATTCCAAGAGCTCGACACCATCAAAGTCTTGTCAAAATTGGATTCCTTGAGCATTTTTGCTCTCCTTAAATCATTTTGGGGGGGGGGGGATGTTGTTGCTGTTATTATATCAAAATTTTAAGAGTATCCTTTGTCTTTGTGATGATTTCTTGGGGAAAATTTCAAACTTGTTAATGTGAGTTCATTCTAAGGATGCTCACAACAACATAAGAATGAACAAAATGGGGAAAAAAATCTAAAATTTTGCAGCCACATTAATGGCCTATTGCAACAATAATCAGACAAGATGCCAACTTTTTCACGGCGGTGGGGTTGCGTAGTCTCGGGCGGCGAAAGGAGCTCGATTGGTGTGCATCAGTGTAGGTCTATTATGCAAATTAATGACTTTTTCAAATTTTACCCAGCAAACTTTAATATTATCATCCGTACCCCGTGTTTACCTACTACCAACGGTCACTTTGACCCCACACGGGTGAGGGGCTTAAACGCCTCCTCACTGTAGAAGGCACCATTTTTGTATACTATTTTTTTTAAACGCTGAGTTTCAGACTTTCAGTTTCATCTATATAAAAGTTGGTGACTTTGATATGTATAAATAAAACTATAATTTCACACCCTGCCATGGATGGGAATCATTGATGAACCAAAGTCTTGGATCCAAAAAAGGAAGTAGCCAAGCACATAAGAAATGGAATAAACAGAGCACGAATTGAAGGGGCTCGTTCAAGAAATCTGGGGCAAAAGGATGAAGTTTGGGGCTTACGGCGGAAAAAAGAAAGGAATGAACAAACCAGAAAGAGAGAGGGTTCGATCTCAGGGTCACGTGACAGACTTTCTATTCATTTTTTAGAGAGGGAGAGAGAGAGAGAGAAGGGGGGGAGAGATGCAAACAGGGGTTGGCACAAATGAATCTTGAATTTTTCCATTGGCAGACGTTTGGTGGTTCTCCTTGATCTTGCATGAGGGGTGGGGGGTGTGCCCCTAATTTAAATTTATCTTGTATCAAAAACAAAGAGAGAGAGAGAGAGGAAATATCGAATTACACCGATGTAACATTTGAGCAATATTACACCACTAATAATTTTTCACCGAATAATTATATTCTAAAACTCACTATTGAATTAAAAATTACTATCACATAGATTATTGCTATAAAATTTTACATCAATCAAAAATCATTTGGTGTATCATTAGTTGACTTGCGCTACTATAGTAAAAGAAATAAGAAAAATATCTATTTATATATCTATGGATAAGAATTTTTAAATCGATCAATCAAAAATCATTTGGTGTATCATTAGTTGACTGGCGCTACTATAGTAAAAGAAATAAGAAAAATATCTATTTATATATATATATATATCGATAAGAATTTTTAAATTGATCAAGTATTACAGATTTGTCGAATGTTTACTAACATTTGATTTGTAAGATTTTATGTGAAATTTGATAATTGATATATTTTAAATTATTTATAATGATCCTTATCTATAATTATCACCCTTGTAATTAGGTGTTATTTAATTATTATTTTTCAATCTGTTAACCTTATCAAGTAGATATAGATTTTTTTTATTTCCATTAATAGAGAAGTGCAAAGATTTGTCCTTAATACCGACCTATAATTATTATGATAGATATTTTTATTATTTCCTTTAAAACATGAGTGCATGTTAATTTTACTAATATATCATTTTCCTCAATTTTACTAATATTCCTTTAATTCATTTAATACACTAGTAGAAGTCAATTTTACTAATATATATAGATACATATCTTTCCTTAATACCTATAATTATTATGATAGATATTTTTCTTTTTCCTTTTAATACAGTAGTGCTAGTCAATTTTACTAATATTTTTTGGTAATCATGTTATTGGTGTGAAGTATCCACTGGGTTTGCCAATGACTAATCTACGCCGGAGAACCTAGCTGGCCAAATTTAGTGGGTCTCCCCTCCCAACCAGGTTTTTTTATACACAAGGCTCAAACCTGAGATTTTTCTTAAAAGATTCGAGCCCAGTGCCACTCAAACCAAAGATTATAGATTTTTTAAGTGACATAAATGACATATCAAGAAAAGTTAGGCAAGTCAGCAAAATTTAACGGAATAGACTAAACTCCTTAATAGAAAAATTTATAGGGGCTAAAATCTAAGAAAAAATTAAGTAGGGATTAAAACAAAAAATGACTACATTTTTTAGGACTAAAAACATATTTAAGCATTTTCATAATATCTACCTAAGATTTTTCTTTAATTCCTACCAATAGGGTGACAAAGTGGGTCAGGCCTGCCAACCCACCATTTTTGGGGGCCAGATGGAGTTTTGAGCCCGTTGCCGCCGGCGGGGTAGGGCGGGCAGGGCCGTCGAGTCCTCCATTTTTTTAACTCTTTTAAAAAAATTTAAAATATATTTTTTTGATTTTATATTATTTTTTGGGCACTTTTGGCCCGCCTTTTTTTGTATATTTTTTTATTTTTTTGGGTTTAGGAGGGCCAGCCCGCTCTTTGGCTCTCCAATCCGCCAAAACGAGCCAGCCCATCGGCGGGGTGGGCCGGGGTGTATTTTTTGGACCTGTTTCCAAAAACGGGTCAGGGCGGATCGGCCCATTTTGACACCCCTACCTATCAATAATTATTATGACAGATATTTTCCTTGTTTCCTTTAATACAAGTTTGCAAGTCAATTTTACTAATATATATAGATATATATTTTTTTGATATTAATCCTTGGTTTAATCCAAATCGACCCGGGTGGACTCATATAGATAGATGTGTAGATGTTTGAAATTTAGAAAAAAAATTAATTACATCAATTTTAAATCAAAATTATTAATTATAATTAACTAATTAATTAATCAGGTTTTAGATTTCTAAATATTAATTCTTTTTTTTTATTGTTAACGTTATCAATTCAGCGTAATTGTTTCTTTGAGTTTTTTAATTAATCAAGTACTACAGATTTGTTTAATTTTTAATAATTTTTTATGTGTAAGATTATATGCCAAATTTGTCTTTTTGATTTGTAAGATTATATGCCAAATTCTATAGTGGCGGTTACGGATTTGAAATGGATATCAAACAAATATTTTCCAGCGGTTAAAACCGCCGCTAAACCCATAATCACTTTGCCGGCAGTTGTCCCGGCGGTCACCAAAACCGATGCGAATTGGCTTAACGGCGCCAGATTTGTTGGCAGTTAGGGAACCGATGCTAAGATGATTAGCGACGGTTGAAACCGCCGCTAAATCACAAATTTGACCGACGCAAAATTCCGATTTTCTTGTAGTGAAAATTGATAATTGATACCAATTACCTTTATTAGTAGAAGATTCACGGTGCATTTTAGATTTGTTACTCTTTATTAATATTAATAAAAGAGTAACAAATCATTTCAGATTTAATTTCAAATTAATGTAGGCGTGCAAGTCAGTAGTTTTGCATATATAGATGAAGAACTAGACCAACAACAATAACCAAACCCTAGCTAGCTAAGATTTGCCTAGTCATGAATTCCCTTGTATTTGTTTTTCTTATAGTTCTCGTTCCGCATGTTGTCCTTGCCCGAGGAAGGAGAATTGAAGAAATAGGATTTGATCAAAATTATGAGGTTACATGGGGTGGCAGTCATGTTGTGTCCTTAAACCAAGGGAGAGAAATTCAGCTCACAATGGATAATTCTTCAGGTTTTTTATGATGAATTCCCCTTCCCTTAATTAGTCGCACGCATCACATTTTTCCGTTTTATCTCTTTTTTCAACTCTCCTTTTTTATTCCATTCCACGTATGTGTTTTTTATTACCCCTTCCGATGCATGTGTTGTTTCGGTTATTTTTTTGGTTATATATATGCCCACACTGCATCCACATAATTTCAACTAAAAATGAAAAATATTATTCTAAAGTACAAGTATATTAAAATTATATGAAGTAGATTACGCAAATCAATAATACACCCTTAAGTTGTCAAAAAAAAAATAATACACCCTTAAGTTGTTTTATCAAAAAATTATCATCATCACTACATTAATCCTATATATTAATAATATGTCATTTGAACACAAAGGATCTGGCTTTGGATCCAAGATGACCTACGGCTCAGGATCCTTCCATATGAGGATCAAAGTACCTGGGAGTGATTCTGCAGGAGTTGTCACAGCTTACTATGTGAGTGCTTTTCGCCTAATTATTTTGATATATATGATATTCAAGATGAAAACTCTCATATCCCATGCCATAATTAGCGAAAATTAATTAATTGTCATTAATAGCTAATCACAAAGATATATATGAATTATTGATTCATTATTTATTTTGATGCAGTTAACTTCACAAGGAGATAGGCACGACGAGTTAGACTTTGAATTTTTGGGCGATAGGGAAGGGAAGCCAATCACATTGCAGACTAATGTGTTTGCAGATGGTGTAGGTAATAGAGAGCAAAAACTTCATCTTTGGTTTGACCCCACAACAGATTTTCACGACTATGGAATTCTTTGGAACCATCATCAGATTGTGTAAGATATATACATGCCCATGTGACTCTCTTGTTACATATGATTGATATGCTTGAATTACTAGTTCTTAAAAGATGTAGTTACACAATTATGTACATACTATTAATTAATTTAAAAACCTTGGTGAAAATCAACAGAAATGAACTCATTAATATAACGTTAACTAACTTGTTTAAGTCATAAATATGACTATGATTGAACATAAATTGAAGGTATATGAGTTTTTCATAAAAAAAATTTCATTTCTAACTATATGATTTTAATATCTAATCAAAATTTGTCTTGTAGATTTTATGCAGACAATATCCCTATTAGGGTATACAAGAACAATAGCAATATTGGAGTGGCCTACCCATCAAAGCCTATGCAAATACAAGTAAGTTTGTGGAATGGGGAAATATGGGCAACCGATGGAGGCCAAACCAAAATCAATTGGACTTATGCACCGTTCAGAGCAAACTTCCAAGGATTTGATATTAGCGGCTGTCAAACTCAAAGCTTAAATGATCAACACTGTGTTTCTGATAACTATTGGTGGAATAGCCAAAAGTTTTGGCAATTGGATCCTGCCCAACAAAGACAATATGAAAATGTAAAGCAAAATTATATGACTTATGACTACTGTAATGATAGGCGAAGGTATCCTACACCTCCCTTAGAATGCCCAAGGGAAAGGCTTATATTTAAGTAGGATTTGTTTTCATATTTCAAATTAGATTAGTTAAGATTTAGATTTGATTTGATTAGGATTTAATTCTTCCTATATAATGTAATCAAATCATGATAAGAATACATAATATTGATTATTGATTATTGGTAAGAGAAAATTCTCTCTTTGTTCTTCTTGAACTAATCGAGCTTATCGAATTCATCCGTGGTGCTCAAACCTTGACTTTTCAATCAGATCTTCTATAGCATTCGATTCTCACTCTCGTTATCATTAACTTGAGGCTTCCATACAACTACAAGTATGATTAGATAACGATCCTGGGAACATTTTGTATCGTTTTCATATCACATGAGTCTTTAATTGTATTTGTTTTTCTTCTAGTATATATAATTACAGTTTAATAATTATGCACTGAGTGTAAAAGTTTTTCACACATACATCCAATCATATCTCATCATGGTGTCACTGATAACATTATTTCCTAAAATATTTGTATCAATATCTACATGGTGAGATATGATGACATATGTGTATATTTTTTTACACTGTTAGTCATACTAATTATCTATGCAATTATTTATATATAATTGTAATTGTAATTATATATAAATATATAAATAAATAGATAGATAAATAAGTTTGGGTATGGGTTGGTTGGGTACCAAGACCTATACCCACACCCATTGCTATTAATTTGTTGGGCAATTACTCATATAATTACCGTACCTATTGTAGGTAGTTTTTGTAGGAGCCCATCGAATCTATGTTAATTACCTATTGCCATCCCTAGACATGAAGGTAAAATCAATGAATTAATAGTTGCTAAGGTTTGAATCCCGTTTGCTCTCATCCTATGAAATTGAATCCACTCTCAAACCAAGCGATATTCATGCAATTGGTGTTCAAATCCACTAGACTAGGTTAATCTCAATTCCTTGAGTAATAGCCCCTTTAGTCTAAGCCAAGAGCCCTAATTCCTTATATTTCTCAATTCAAGCCAGGCATTAAGGATGAGAATCGTGGGAACACACAATCGTAAAGTCCTATCCCTATGATCATTCCAATTGTGGTGATTACCTTGAAATTCCAACTCAATAACCAATTTATTGATAAAAAAAACTCTAACCAATTTTTCAATTGCGAGATTGAATCTAAAATCAATTCAAGGTCGGACAATCCTAGAAATCACTCAAATAACATGAATAAAATTTGAATTATAACAAGTAGGTATTCGGTTACAAGAGAATCCAACTTAGATTCATCATCCCCTAATCTCAGGACTTCAAAGATACATGATAAAATTCAAGAAAACAAAGAAAAGAGAGTGTGAATCAAAGGTAGAACCCATTGAATCTTCATGATTTGCTCCCACACAAGCATTGAATCTCTCTTGGAACCACAGTTTCACACCTCTTCCATGTTTTCACACGTCCAGAAAATGAGAAAAAAGTCATTTCTTCTGATGCAATCGCATTATTGATACTATCAGAAAAAACTATCATAGCGATGACTTTTCAGAAGCTGTCATCACTCATCATTGAGTGATGGCTATTATGAAGCAATAAAATTAATTAATTATTTTGTCAATTATAATTGTATATTCACCTAATTGATTAAAAAATAACTATGGATATATATAAAAAAACTATATGGAAAAACAGATTTAAAAGATAAATGATATATTAAAATTTAAAAATTAATTTAAATAAAAAATATCAGCTTTACCATTTTTAACGTTTACATCATTGTATTAAACGAAATTTATAACAAGAACAAAAAGAGAATAATACTTTTACTTACTAAATGTCGAAGATATATTGGTTTCCAAAATAAATGAATATTCAGATATTTTGACAACTAAAGTTCAAATCTTAAAGGAGTGACCTCAAAAAAAATACTTGAAGGATTATTTTCACATAAATATCTAATTGAAGAATTATTCTCACATAAATATCTAAGGAAACTTGGAAATACTTCAATAAAATGAAAAAGAATGAAGTTTATTCATAATTCATAATTTATCAGAGTATGTCAATGTATAAAAAAGTTTAATGTTGTATGCATATATAGATTCAGCCTGTGAATCGCTTTTTTATTATTTTTTCTATTATAAAAAAATTCAACCAGTGAATAAGAATTTAACTTGACAATGTAAAAAAGTTTGCGCGCGCACACACACACGAGCTCACACCATATGGTAAAAGTTGTTTAAAAAAAATGAATTGGTCCACCTAGACAATCTTGCACTTCGTACCACTCTTTTTTTGTAAAAACTAGTAGGTTTAAAAATGTTTTTAGTCCTTCAATTTTGAAAAATTATTATTTTTAGTCCTTCAAATTTAAAACATGTGTTTTTGGTCCCTCGTTTTTAAAAATGTATCACTTTTAGTCCCTGAGGTCATTTTTCAATTTGAAAAATATTTTTTAAATTTATATTTTAACCCCTCCCAAATTCTGATTCTCACCTTACACCATTTCTCATAACTTCCAAAGATTTTCTAAATTTATATTTTGACCCCTCTTAAATTTAGAAAATACTTTTTAAATTTAAAATATGGCCTCATGGACTAAAAGTGACACAATTTTAAAAATAAGGGACCAAAAATACACATTTTAAATTTGAGAGACTAAAAATAATAATTTTTCAAAATTGAGGGGCTAAAAACATATTTAAGCCAAAATAATATTTGTTTAAAAAAATGAATCGGTCCACCTAGACATTCTTGCACTTTGTACCACTATTTCTTTGTAAGAAATAACACCGCTCTTTTACATATATTTTAAGAAGTGATGTTGTGAAATGACATCATGATGAGAAGTGATTGGATGTCTGTGTAAAATTATTTTATACTGTCAGTACGTAGTAATTAAACTCTGTAAATAAAAGATTAAAAAAGTACATTCAAGTTAATAAATATAGCTCAATGGATAACATGGTAAGACCAAAATTTAATCTCTATAAATAGATATAGCAATGGGTAGGGTACTATATAGTACTCGTCTCTATATCCACACTTTTAAAAATACCTGTACCCGCATGAATAGAAACTTTGATCCACATACTCTTACTTGCTGGGTACCTACTACCTAAGTACCATACTCGTTACTCACACTTTAGCTATGAAAAATCAAAAATTAATTTCCCAAATGCAATGCCTGATATTACGTCTGAAAATATTAAGTGATTTTTACAATGTATAATGAGATTCTAAAATACAACACATAAAATCATGTTTGAATATCAAATAAATATTACAATAATCTTCTAAAACAATAAATTCGTGAATTTACACAAGACAAATGTGTGTCACAGTGAAGGAAGGCAAATAAAGAAATGTTTCTCACTCCTGTAGTTTCTTGTTGGTTCCTTTAGAATTAGAAAGCTTCTAGGTTTATTTAGTAAGTTTATTAAATTAATATTATATATACATGGAACACATCGAGCGAAAGAACTCTTATTATAAGAGAGTGGGAGGAGGGAATATTGATCATAAGAATAAGTCATGAAAGGTGATGATTAAATCATAAAGTCGTGTTACTTTTTTAAAATGTCATATGATCATTAAACATTTTAATTCTAACCATCCATGTATGATTGTATGACTCAGATTTACTCCTCTCACACTCTCATATAAACAATCCTCTCACTTGATAAATATATATATGTGTGTGTGTTTTGTTTGTGTGTGGGAGCATGGGCAGGGTTGGTACTAAGGTGCACGTACTAGCACCCATTCCCATTAAAATTTACGGGTAATTACTCGTATCCGTGTCTATACGGCCATATCTATCAATTGGATAATTAACCTCCTTATCATGGATAATTTTTGCAGATACTCATTAGGTCTTAGGGTCTGTTTGGAAAAACAGCTTATTTAAGCACTTATGTGATAAACGCTTATGTATAAACTATTTTTATAATCGAAGAAAGAATGTGGTGAAACTGATTTCATATAAGTTGTAAACTGTTTTGATAAGCTATCATAGGTAGCTTATGAAAATAAGCTCAAAACAGCTTATAAACCAGTTATAAACTATTTTCATAAGCTCTGTCAAACACACTGACAATAACTTATGTCAATAAATAAGCCCAAATAAACTCTACATAATCCAAACATGCCCTTAGTCCAATTGCCATCACTACCTATAAAACACACTTTACTCCGATAGCCAATCGTTCACACACAAAATTAAAACATGTCCTGAAAAAAAAAACACTACCAAATGTTTTTCGAAAATTGTTAACCATGGTTGAAGAATACAATCGCAGCAAAGAATAGTATCTAACCATGGTTAGGGGACTCGGGTTTGTTGCCAATAATGAAACCCCTGGGATGGTGGGGTTCTTCTACGCTCTATCGATAAAGCAGAGAGAGAGAGCGAAGAAATCACAGATTTTCCATCCTTCCAGAACCGTAATCGAAGAACCTCTCTTCGTAAGTCTCATCAAAATGCATTCTTTTTCTTCTGGGTTTTGAGTTTTCTTCTTTGGGTCATCGAAGGTATCCGTGTTTCTGTTGAAAAAATATATGCTAGATCGTGAATTAGGACTTTTGATTTTTCTTGCTCTATATGTTTTTTTAAGTATATTTTGATCTATAATTTTGATCGATATTCTCTTCCATGAAGTTTATGATTTGTGTTAGATCTCGTTGATTGAAGAAGCCACTCAATAGCTTGTAGTGAATTTCGTTTCCTCACTTGAAATTTTTGCATCAAATTACATGGTATTAGGGATTTTAACTTGTTTGCTCTCGTATATTAGTTTGATTTTTTATTCTAATTCAGGATTATGGGGCTTCTGGCTTTAACCCAATTTTCCTGAGTAGCAACAGTTATGTATGCATATTTTTCCAAACTCTTTGTTTCTGGTGATTTGTTATGTCATTTACTTTAATTTTTTTTTTGTATGAATAACATGTGATTCCAAATATTATAACAGCTATATAGTCAGAATTCAAGTATACTCTTTTTGTTCTTTTAATACATATGATTGATTGCTCACCATATTATTTACTCTCTTTAGTTTTGTTTCAGTGTTCTAATCTTTGTTTTAACGTGTTTACAGGTCAGATGTTAAGAAGAGACTAGCAGTTTTTCAAGTTGACATTGCTATCCTGCTTTTTTTGGTTCCCCATTTTCATGCTTGTTGCTTCTGCTTGATTCAAAGGCACTTAGCTTAGTTTTGAGCTTCAACAGTTGCAACACAATTAAAATCTGTATTCCTAAAAGACACCAATCAGCATTGATCAAAATGGGCCTTTCAAGTCTCCCAGCACCATCTGAAGGAGTATTATGTGTGCTTCTGGTGAACACTGTGTTGTCAATATCTATATTTAAAGGCATTGTTAGGACAATCCTACACATTGTTGGTATCCATCTTTCATCATCATCATCACCATCCCCTTCACCGGATGCCTCCCAAAACCCGACCGAATCATTTGAATTCCATCTCAGTCCTTCTGAGAGTTACATTGAAGAGTTTAGAAGCCGGACACCGACACTTAGGTTTGACAGTGTGTGTTGCTGTGAACTACCCGAACACGAGTGCTCTGTGTGTCTTACTCAGTTTGAACCGGAATCGGAGATAAACTGTTTATCTTGTGGCCATCTCTTCCATAAAGTATGTTTGGAGAAGTGGTTGGACTACTGGAACATTACATGCCCACTTTGCAGGACTCCCTTAATGCCTGAAGATGACAACACTTCTTACTTTTAGAAAGCAAAATAAGTAGTCAAAGCATGCTAAATAAGAGAAAGTTTCATGTACATATGGTGTACATATTCTCCAGAGTTTTTGATGTTCATGCATCCGAGTTCTTCAACCTTCTAAAACCCTTTGCTTTTTATGATCCTAGAGCTTGTGGAGGGTTTTATTTTTTTCCCTTTGTTTCTGTTCTTTACACAAATGAGGGATATATATACTTTTTGCTTGTAGACTATGTTTTGTTCATGATGCCTAAAATTGTATATTGGGCATTTGATCCCAATATGGAAGCATGGATTATGGAATCCTTTCCTTTTGCCCTTTGAACACTTTCATTACCATGTATTATATAATGTATAATGTATATATGTAGATTATAATTTGCTGTGGTTGAGTTTCAATTATTGGAAAACAATGCAAAAACAGTAGTCATTTTGATTTTGCTATATACTATGTATGTCCTGATTTATTTATTTTTACATTTTCTCTAAAGTAAGAAACTCATTTTAGAGTGTAAAGTAAGTAATATTAACCATTGATCAATAAATCAATGCTTAATATTACAAGCATATGTATAACAATTCATAGATGTGTTAGAATATCAACCATTGATTTTTTTTATTAGTGGTTGTGATTACTCACTTTACTATTTCATCACTTTAGAGGAGCTAAATCCATTAAAAATGGGATGCTTTTTTGGATTTGCCTTTTTTTTCCTGTTGAGAAAGGATAAAATGAATTGAAAAAAATTAAAAAATGATTATTTTTAAAATAAATTAATTCAAATGCGGACTAATTTGGTATTTATTATGTATTATTTGAAGAGTCTTCATATGTGTTAGATGATATAGAAGCTATGTAATTACGACCCGACCAAACTGGCCGGTTTGATTGATTGGGAACCGGTCAGGTGTCCGATACATTTAATAAAAAAATTGGTTGGTTTTTGAACGAAAAGAATTGGTCAAGAACCATTCAAATCGGCTCAAAATCGGTGAAAACTGGTCAAGAACCGGTCTAAACCGGTCATTTTTATTTTTTTCATTTTTTTAATATAATTTTTGTTCCTACCTAAGATTTTTTACAAATTATTATTTTTTTAAAATTTAACTTTTTATTCCCACCTAAGCTTTTTCCTTAATACCTTCCGGTAATTTATTTTATTGCAACAGCCATCACTCAATGATGATAGCTTCTGAAAAGCCGTCGCTATGATAGTTTTTTTGACAGTTTTTATATCAGAAAAAACTTAGTTTTCTAAAAATTTGTAGGTACTAAAATCTAAGAAAAAATTAAGTTGAGACTAAAACAAAAAATGACTACATTTATGTGGACTAAAACTATATTTAAGTCTTTTCATAATACCTACCTAAGATTTTTCCTTAATAACCAATAATTATTACAATAGATATTTTCTTTATTTCCTTTAATACATGATTGCAAGTCAATTTTACTAATATATATAGATATAGATAGATATGTAGATGATTGAAATTTTGAAAAAAAGTTAATGTCATCAATTTTAAATTAAAATTATTAATTCTAAATTTTTTTATACACAAATGTTAGTAAATTTATGTTATGTTTGTGGGGAGATTTGAACTCATAATCTCCTTATCACTTCAGTCTCTATGCTCCTCTTCCAAATCACCTTATGACTCCCTTATTATTTCTAAATAATTAATTAATTAATTAATTAATCAGGTTTTAGATTTCTAAACTTATCAATTCTATTTTTTTAATTGTTAATGTTCTGAATTCAGGGTAATTGCTTCTTTGAGTTTTTTAATCAATCAAGTATGACAGATTTGTTTAATTTTTAATAACATTTGATTTGTAAGATTATATGCAAAATTTTATAATTCATACTAATTACCTTTATTAATATATTCATGGTGCATTTCAGATTTGTTACTCTTTATTGATAAAAGAGTAACAATCCTTTCTTTTTTGAATTTCGAGTAACAAATCATTTCAGAATTAATTTCAAATTAATGCAGGAGTGCAACTCAGTTTTATACATATATATATGAACCATTTATTTTGATCTAAGGGCTATCATTTAATCCTCTCATCTCTCACAATAAAACACTCTTCTCACTTGATATGCCCATATGTTATATATACATATATGGATAGATGAAGAACTAGACCAGCAACGATAACCAAACCCTAGCTAGCTAAGATTTGCCTATAGTCATGACTTCCCTTGTATTTGTTTTTCTTATGATTCTCGTTCCGCATGTTGTCCTTGCCCAAGGAAGGAGAATTGAAGAAATAGGATTTGATCAAAATTACGAGGTCATTGGGGTGGCAGTTATGTTGTGTCCTTAAACCAAGGGAAAGAAATTCAGCTCACAATGAATTATTCTTCAGCTTTTTATAATAAACTATATTCCCATTCCCTTAATTAGTCGCAGGCATCACATTTTTCCGTTTATCTTTTCTCAACTCTCCTTTTAAATTCCATTCCACTTATGTCTTTGATTTCCCCTTCCCATGCATGTATTTTTTCATTTATATTTTTGGTTATACTTATATGTATGCACACATGTTTGTTGCAGTCACCGCTGCATCCGCATAATTTCAACTAAAAATCAAAAAATATTATTCTAAAGTACAAGTATATTCAAATTATATGAAGTAGATTGTGCAAATCAATAAAACACCCTTAAATTGTTTTTCAAAAAATTATCGTCATCACTACATTAATCTTTTATACTAATAATTAATATCTCAGGATTGGTATCAGATTTCTAGAATTCATTTGGCCTTATATATATAGTGCTATCTTTTTACTGATTTGACATCTATATATGTCATCTGAACACAAAGGATCTGGCTTCGGATCTAAGATGACTTATGGCTCAGGATTCTTTCATATGAGGATCAAAGTACCAGAGAGTGATTCTGCAAGGGTTGTCACAGCTTACTATATATGTGAGTGCTTTAGGCCTAATTATTTTGATATGTATGATATAGGGATGACAAAACGGGTCAGGTTGCTCCGCCAAGAAAAACGGGCTAGAAAATACACCATGCCCCGTTTAAGGACGGGTTGGCGGGCCAAAGCGAGGCGAGCCGAGGCGGGCCATGGGTTGAAACATCAACCCGGTCCGTTTTGCCACGCCTAGTATGATATTCAAGATGAAAACTTTTCGTTGACCAAAAAAAAAAGATGAAAACTTTCATATCCCATGCCATAATTAGTGTAAATTAATTAATTGTCCTTAATGGTTAATCTCAAATATATATATATATATATTAATTATTGATTCATTATTTATTTTGATGTAGTTTACTTCACAAGGAGATAGACACAACTAGTTAGACTTTGAAATTTTGGGCGATAGGGAAGGGAAGCCAATCACATTGCAGACCAATGTGTTTGCAGATGGTCTAGGGAATAGAGAGCAAAAACTTCACCTTTGGTTCGACCCCACAATAGATTTCACGACTATGGAATTCTTTGGAACCAACATTAGATTGTGTAAGATATATACATGCCCCTGTGTCTCTCTTGTTGTATATGATTGATATGTTTGAATTACTAGTTGTTAAAAGATATAGTTACACAATTATGTACACACAGTTAATTAATTTAAAAACCTAGGTGAACATCAACCAAAATGAACTCTTAAATATAACATTAACAAAGTTATTTTGTAAGTCATAACTATGATTATGATCGAACATAAATTGAAGGTATATGAGTTTTTCATAAAAACTTTTTTCTTTTCTACCTATATAATTTCAATATTTAATCAAAATTTGGCTTGGCAGATTTTATGCAGATAATATCCCCATTAGAGTATACAAGAACAATAGCAATATTGGAGTGAGCTACCCATCAAAACCTATGCAAATACAAGTAAGTTTGTGGAATGGAGAAAAATGGGCAACTGATGGAGGCCAAACCAAAATTGGACTTATGGATCGTTCAGAGCAAACTTCCAAGGATTTGATATTAGCGGCCGTCAAACTCAAAGCTTAAATGATCAACGCTATGTTTTTGATAACTACTGGTGGAATAGCCAAAAGTTTAGGCAATTGGATCCTGCCCAACAAAAACAATATGAAAATGTAAAGCAAAATTATATGACTTATGACTACTGTAATGATAGGCAAAGGTATCCTACACCTCCCTTAGAATGCCCAAGGGAAAGACTTATATTTAAGTAGGATTTGTTTTCATATTTCAAATTACATTAGTAAAGATTTAGATTTGATTTGGTTAGGATTAGGATTTGTTTCCTTATTTGAAATTAGGTTTAATTAAGTTTTAAATTTGATTTGATTAGGATTTGATCTTATTAGATTTGATTAAGATTTGATTCTTCCTATATAATGTAATCAAATCATGATAAGAATACATAATACAGATTATTTATTATTGGTATTGAGCTTATCGATTTCATCCGTAGTGCTCAAACATTGACTTATCGATTAGATCTTCCATAGCATTCGGTTCCCACTCTCATTATCATCAACTCGAGCCTTCCATACAAGTATGATTAGATAACTGAGGTCCCGGAAAATTATTTATCGTTTATATATCACATGAAATTTCTAATTGTACTTGTTTTTTTCTAGTATATATAAGGCAAAATTGCTTTTTTGGTCCTACAACTTATTTATTTGTTTCAATTTGGTCCTATAACTTTTTTTTATATCAAGTTGATCCCTTAACTTCACGAGTGTTTGATGATGTTTTTTAGTGTACATATCTCTCTGTGTGCTTATTGAAATGTTGTGTTCTTTGTTTCATATGAAAGTAGACAAAAAGTATTTCAATTTAGGCTTTGAAATGACCTAATTTGAACATGTATTGGATTA
This sequence comes from Glycyrrhiza uralensis, assembly GCA_030159175.1. Lineage (NCBI taxonomy): Eukaryota > Viridiplantae > Streptophyta > Magnoliopsida > Fabales > Fabaceae > Glycyrrhiza > Glycyrrhiza uralensis. The sequence goes on from BRZY01000006.1 coordinate 9,237,829, forward strand.
GAAATTGTTCTCTCAAGTTTCGGATGAAAAATAAATTTCTGATATGAATCCCTGTTTTTCTGGGATAACAACCTCTGAAAAAGTGTACATATCTAACTTGAGAGAACAATTTCTAATTTCTAATCCAATACATGTCTAAATTAGGTCATTCTGAAGCCTAAATTGAAATACTTTTTGTCTACTTTCATATGAAACAAAGAACACAACATTTCAATAAGCACACAGAGAGATGTGTACACTAAAAATCATTATCAAACACTTGCGAAGTTAAGGGACCAACTTGACACAAAAAAAGTTATATAACCAAATTGAAACAAATAAATAAGTTGTAGGACCAAAAGAGCAATTTTGTCTATATATAACTGTAATTATATATAAATCAATAAATAGATAGATAAATAAATAAGTTTGGGTATGGGGTGGGTATGTAATTTGAAATTTCAAATTACATTACGGTGACTTAGTTTTTGTTATATAAAATGCATTCAAAATATAACCTTACAAAGACTAACCTTTTACCAGTCTTCAAATCTCACATTAATAGTCTACAATTAATTTGGGCTGACCCAACCCAGCTCAAAAATATGTTGACTTGTTATGGGCCGATTTAAGTATCTGAACCAATTCAAATTTACAACTTTAGTTACAACTACTAAATAAGCTTTATTGTTCTCTTCTTAGAACAACACAATCCCTAATTTAGGTCAATGTTTGATGTTAACAAACCATTTGCGATTAACATTGTTTGTCATAAATGGTTTTCGGCTAAACGAATATCAAATTTGTGAGTTTCTACCACACCACGAATTTGCTACAAGGTCATACCATAATCAAACACATAAGGGTGTGTTTTGATTGCAGTTTGGGAAGCCTAAAAGCACTTCTAGATAGCTAAACTCAGTTTGCAGCAATTTGCATGATGTTTGGTTTCCAGTTTGCTGCATTTTCAAAACCAGTTTGGCCTCAAACTCAGTTTGAAGTAAAATGAGCAATGAGGTCACTTCTTCATTTTCAAAACCTAGTTTGAAAAATTAATAGACATATTAAATACCAATAATATTTTTTATTACTTTTTTTTATCTACTCTCTCTTTATAGTACATACAAAACTTATACCCTTTTCAGTAATTATATATTCAAAAATGCTTTTGATTATTTCATCCAAACAAGTTTCATTTTGTCTAGCAAACTTTTGAGAAAAAATATCTACACATAAATCACGTTAGAGTAAACTCATTTTAACCAAATTTAGTTTGGAAATGAGTTTAATCCAATCTTACGTTTACAAACTTTAATCTAAACACACGTGCATGTTTGGTTTTCAGTTGAAAAATTGCAAAAGTATATTCGAACCCAATGTAAATATATAGTTCCTTTTGGACAAACATATTTTTAGATTCAAACGTACATTTACAACTGATAATCAAACATGAGAAAATGATGCAAACATAGAACTAATAAAAGTAACATTTGTTATGAAAAAATAACTTACTCATAACTCATTTGAGAAAATAAAAAATGAGAGACTAATGATGTAACAACCTTTTCTCTAAAAAGGATATTACACCATAGTAATCAAGAATTTCGTAATTTTCTTAAGTATCATTGATTTAAAAACCATGTTTATTCCCGAAAATGTGGGTAAAATTTTTGCTTTTCTAGAAGATGAGAAGAATGGGGAATTCATTCTTTCAAGTTTTTCCTTAGAAATTTAAACGCTGAAAATTTAAATACACAAGCTTATATAGAAATAAATCTTATCTCATATATTCATCACTTTCATAATAAAATGACTTACATCAGTACACACATAGGGTTTTAATCACTATAAAACACCTGAGCCGGTTCAATCTCTAGACTTCTACCCAAAGTAAACAGAAAAGCAACACGGATTCCACTTCGAATCCCTATTTATCTTTGTTGGGTCCTCCATTGGATTCTTCTCCCAAGCTTCGTTCTACGTTACCGGACTAGAACCAACCCACTCCTCGGGTAAATCATCTACCCATGCATACATAACCACAACATAGAAAATACGCAAGGGTGAAAGTCTTTATAAACAAGTTGTATCATAAGAGAATACATAAGAAAGATAACACCCAAAAATCATGCCTTGAATAGAATACAGCTAATAACAGAATATGACATGCACATCACAACTCAATAATATATATCACTACATCGGATATATTTATGCATGTCACTTCTATATCCATAAACACACCGGTGTAATGCTCTAAGGAGACTTTTTCCACCAAACACCATTGAGCGATTAGTTGTAGCAAACTTAATATGAATAACCAGACAGTCCCTTCAGGACTTCTGGAGATCATTTGGTAATACTAACATTTATTATATAATACCAATTCATGAATAAGTCAGTCGATCAGATTTATCCAAGTCAGGTATACGACTTATCTCGGCTCGAGGGTATTCACCTACTCGGCCACATAAGACTATCGAAACTCGAATAATTCCAATAGGCAATTGTAGCCCAACTGTACTATATTCTCAACCTCAGTACTTCGGGTTGTGATGCTCAAAAACTCTTTATGTAAATGATACAGAGAATAAATTAATTTTTATTCCATACAAATAATACAGAGAATAAATTACTTCTTCTTCCCCCTCTCTCCATATTGAAACAGGTGAAAATACTTTTTCATCCTTCCTCCTTATAAAAACCCTTTAATCATATCAAATCCGTAAAAACCAGAACATTTCACTAACGCGAGATTAATTCTTGAAATTATCCATTATGTTACTCTCTCCGGCTTTACTTATTTATTTAAAGAGTAATTATACTGCGGCAGTGCCGAACTGAGGTGATTAACCCGTAACAATTAAAGTGAATCGGTATATAACGAAAAAGTGATTGAAGCATAAAAGAATATCAAAACGGGGCAGAGCCATTGGGATCGATCAAGAGAGAAGAGATTTACAATAATTTAAACGCACATTCATTTTCAAAAACAAAAGCCCTTTATATATATTTGCTAAAACATTTAATAGTATCTACAGAGTTTTTGATATAGACAATAATAGTACATAAATGATAAAATGATACCCTATCAACTTTTTGCAATTTTTGTTGTGAAATCATTAATAATATGTTCATAACTAGGGTTCTTTAAAAAATTATTTTTAAAAAAAAATCAAAGCAAAACTATTTAATCTACTTTGTAACATAGTTGTCGCAAATAAAATTTTAACAATTCTAATTTAGAAAAACTTTTTTTAGTAGATACAACAATAATAGTGATAGTTAATATTATTCTATAAGTTGTACATACATTAAGTAAACAATTAAATGTCTTCAAAGAACTCAATTTCATAAAGATTGATTTTGATTCAATTATTAAAATCTCTCTAATGACTTTTAATTATTCAAATAAAATTTCACAATCAAGATCGTAACAATTATCATGCTTTAGATAAGTTTCAAGATATTTGCAACATAGACCCTATTTGGATAAATTTCTCTATAAACACTTCTAACACGTGTTTTTTAACTAATAACTTCTCATAAAAGTTGAAATTAACTTTTGTTCTTCACATTTCTCAAAAACTATTTTTATTAACTTCTCCATAATCACTTATCTATTAATGGCTATTTAACAACTTTTCATCTTTAGCATAAATGAGAATAATAAGAGTGCAAAGTAAGGCTAACTTCTCCATAAGTTAAAAGTTGAAGTGTAACATCCTAAAATTTTGCTCTATAACACAGAGTATTAATTTTAGAAGATTAGAATCATCCTTAAGATTTTCATATGAAGTATAATGGTTTAGAGCTGACGTAGAAGTTAAACGGTACTTTACGAACATTTTTGACTATCAGAATAAGTTGATAATGACTATGAAAAATTCATACTATATTTCTAAAAGTTATTTGAGGATACACAAAGTAACTTAGTGATATATGAAGATTTTAGAAATTAAGTTTGGAATTTTAGAGAACAGTATAAAGGAATATTGTTGTTTTAGTCTCTCTAAGAGAAACTACGTAATCTGCTAGTTAAGAACTGGATAAATACCGGAGAAGGAGAAATAGTTGAGATAGAGACTCTAGGATCTAGTATACTTTAGATAGTATAAAAAATAATAAATTGTTCGGTATTATAGTTTAAGACGGTAAGATAGTTAAGTCTTACATATACTTCTGTTTTCTAGTTCCCGTCTATTATCTGTTATATGTGAAATTGTGTAATCTAAGTGTTGTGTGATTTATTTCTATCTTATAATTATAGTATTAATAGGCTTATTAAGTTGATTCATTAAAACAGTCATTTTTCACTTAACATTTGGGGCTTTTACAGAAAATAGTTTTCACCGTTATTGATGAATTCATTTTTAAATAGAAAAAGTATATTGAAACCAACCCAGAAAACAAACTTCCTTCAAAAAAGTTGTTTCTTTTAATATTTTGGATTTTTTCTATAATTTTTATAAAAACAAATTTAGAAATTATCGTTTTGGTCCCTATAGTTTACAGCAAGAACGAATAAACTAATTCAGAGACCAAGTTGAGGTCAAAAATAGATTTTAAGAAGCTGAATCATGTTTTTACATTTTTTAGGATTTTTGAAATTTATTTCGAAATTTTCTGAAAAGCATATCAAAAGTTACTTTTTCAGTCCCTACGAACATGAGAAACGAGGGTTTCTGAACGGAAATGAATTTTTAGTGATCAGTAAATGCTCAAAATCATTTTTTAAGAGGGACCATTAGTGTTTATATCAAATTTGCAATTTCTTAGAAATTTTTCTGGAATTTTCTGAAAATGTCCATTTTGCACTTACAGCGTATCTGTTTTCCTTTGTTTATGCAAACCACGAAGTATACCCTTATCGTAAAAATCCAAAAACTCTTCTATGAAGCCATTAGGGCTATTATAGGGCATTTTCGAGATTTCCTATTGGTTCTCACACTTTAAATTAATTTTGGAAATTTTTTATTTATGAAAAGACTACTTTGCCCTTGATTTTCACTTAAAACCTAGGGGTAAAAATGTAACTTCACTTCCCCTTCTAGATCAGCCCTCAAACCGCCACATGAGGCAAGGGAGAAGAACTCAATTTTGAGTCATCACTATGAGTCATAAGCCTTGTCATGAGTATGAACCAATTAGAAAAATGATTGATTAAACCTAATTAATAAATCAAGCATTTTAAGCCTCATGGCTTACATCACAAGAACAATTTCCTTCCTTCCTTGTCCTCATGAAATCAGCCCCCTGGCCTATAAATACCCCCGCTTCATACTTCATAAATCCTACATCAAAGCCTTTGTGTTAACAAAGCAAAAATCCTCTCATTTTCTCTCTTTGTCTTAAGTTTTTCTCTCTTTGTTCTTGAGTTCAAACTTTGATCTTCAAAGCTTTGTTCTTCCAAAACCTTATCCCCATAAACACGCCCCTCTCCTTTTTAATACTCATCTTTGCTTCATAAAAATTCCCACATCAAGAAGCCTTGTGTTGACAAGCAAAATCCTCTCTTTTCCTCCTTTGAAGTTCTTAGTTTCTTGCTTGGTGTTCTTGGTTCTTCAAGCCTTGTTCTTCCAAGTTCTTGTGACAAAGGTAAGGGGAACCTCTTGTAAATTAATTTGAGAAGTATGAGTTTGATTCTTGTTTGTGTTTGACTTGTGTGTTTGTGTGTTATAGCCTTTATTTGTTTGTTTATGCTTTATAATTGTTTTATGGCTTTAAATCAATTGTTTTATGCTATTTATTAATTGTAGTGTTATAATGCCCAAATTTCTATTAAATTTCGTGTGAGTAAGAGAGCTATGGAAAATCAATTTTGAACTTTTGTAAACATACCGTTATAATGACGATATTTAGATTTACCGTAAATATGATCTTACCGTAAAGAAAATACAATTTATTCTTTTGTGAAAACCCTGATATTGTCTATCATTGATATACAAGATGATGGTGAAGATAAATGGTTTATCAGTATGGGTCTGTCTAGGAAAGACAGAGACATTTGAAGCGACTTTTTAAGTCCGTCTCTCTTTCCTGGGAATTGTACTGATACGCTGTTTGGGGAATTATTAACCTAGGGACCCGGTATATACATGACTAAGATAAATTGGGAAAGAAGTGATTTCTTAATAAACATATATATAAATAGATAGATTGGATTGGATAAAAGAGTATAACAGTAATGGATTCTCGGTAAATTCTACTGTTATAACATCTTTCGGAATTTAATATAACAGTAATGGATTCTCAGTGAATTCTACTGTTATATTAACAGTGGGAAATATAGAGCGGGTACCCAATCTGTATATATATGCAAATAACTCAGTTTAATTTCCAACGTCTATGGCAGTGGAAATTAGTGAGATAGGCTTTCAATGGGCCTCTTTCCTGGAAGATAATTGGTGCTTAAGTATTTTAGAAGAGAAACAGCTTGATTACGTTCACTTAAACTATATCGTATTATTTTTAAAACAGAGTACTGATTACCGAAGACGGCTCTGCCGCCGTGTGATCTTTTCATCTTCGAAAATTAACTAAGCCAGAAAATAATTAAGCTTTACTTCATTCACTAAATCTATATCAAGATTTCAAAAAGACGGACACTGATTACCGTAGTCGGCTCAGCCGTCGTGTAATTATTTCATTACCAAAGATCTATCTAAAAGCTGAGAACAGACACCTACTGACTAAAAAGTGGACATAAGTTTAAATATTGTTGATCTCTTCTCTCTTGACCAGTCCTAGGTGGCTATGCCCCGTTTTGGTTTGCTTGAAATGAATTAATAACCTTTAGTTTATATATCGAATCACTCTGTTGGGCTGCTCACCTCAGTTCGGCTCTGCCGCGGTGTGATCAGTCATAAATTGACTTATTGAAGCCGGACAAATAACTTAACTTATAAACGATCCGTAAAAATGGGTAAAAAGAGCAAGAGCTATTTATTTAAGAACAGTAATTTCTAATGTAAAGAGAAAGATGTGGATTTTAACAACTATCTGTTCATTCAAAAGTATTTCTATTCTAAAGTGATAAGTTATTTCATATAAAATATTTTTGGTGAGATTTAGAGATTTTCAAGAGCAGCTACAGTAAAACAAATGAAGTTTTTCAAAGAGATATTAAAGAGAATTTGTGTGCAAATATAGACGGTCATTTGCATAAAGAATTTTTTAGCATTACAACCCGAAGTAGTGTGGTTGTGGACTACAATTGCCTACTGAGAATATCCAGATTTCGAAAGTCTCAATAGTCGTGTAGGTTGATCCCCTCGAGCCGAGACGAATCTTATACCCAACTTGGATAAATCTGACTGGCTGACCTATTCATAAATTGGTATTAAGTAATAAATGTTAGTATTACCGAAGGATCCCCGGAAGTCTTGAAGAGGTTGTCTGGTTATTCTGATAAGTTTACTACAGCCAATCGCTCAAGGGTGTTAAGGTTGATAAAGTCTCATTGGAGCACTACACCGGTGTGATTTGAGAAATATTGAAGTGATATGCATAAATATACTTTGATGTGAGGATATATTTTGTGAATGAGTTATTTTGCAGGTTTACAAGACACAAGGTAAGATCTATTGGAATTTGGTTATATGTTTTGAATGATTTGCTACTCTGCTATATTGCCTTAAATGACTTGATCGTCTTTGATAGTTATGTGTTCTTGACTTATGAATTGGGTGTTGTGTGAATTTGTGTTGTTTTGTACTTCTACTGCTCTTATTACCTTGTTTAGAGTTTCAACCTTGCTTGCTTTATGTTGTGTTGACGCATAACTGAGTAGATGACTTACCTAAGAAGTGGGCTAGCTCTTAGAAGAAGGATCTGAAGAAGGATGCTGCATAGATTGATAGAGATTCCGAGAAGAATCTGTATTCACTGTCTTAGATTGGGGTAGACGTCAAAAGACTGAATTGACTCAGATGTACAGTTTATTTAAACTTATGCTTGTACTAGAGCAAGATCTTTATATATATGTATATGAGATGAGATTATGCTCACAAAATGTGTTGATCATATTTCCGCATTAAAAAATATTTTGAAAAGAATTAGAAAAACATATTCTCCATCCTTCTCATCTTTTAGAAAAACAAAAAAAGTTTACTCGCATTTTAGAGAAGGATTACCAACTTTTATCAAAATATTTTCTAAATCTTTGCTAAATTTTTGGTTACTATGGTGTAATATCCTTTTTGGAGAAAGGGTGTTACATGAAGCTTTTGCATCCAAACTGGACCATAATTTCAAGTCCTAATTAGAGAATGATTTAAGTCTTTCAATACCAAACAAAATTCCAAAAATCTCCTCATATATATGTGTTATACTACTCCCAATATATATAAGTAGTAAAAAAAATTCTGGTGCCCCTTTAAAAAATGGGGCCCTAGGCGGTCGCCCCTCTTGCTCACCCTCAGGGGCACCCTTGAATTTTAACGTGTTAATTACTTTTCTCACGTAATGATGTCCAAAAGAAATACGTCCCCTGACCTAGGCAGGACAGTACATCGTTAGATGCACTCTCATACCCAACCAACCAACGTATTCCCTAGTGGCCAAAAGAACTACAGAGATTTTAGCATATTTTAAATTTGATAGTTGGTATTGACCACACGGAGGCATAACCCACTGAGGTGATCAAGCTTTAACAGTTTAAATTTTTTTCATTATAACGGTACAATTATTAAATCTCATAAATAATTTTGTCATTATAACATTACTAATAATAAAGCTTGTAAACAACTAATAAGAAAACTATAAAACAGTTAAATAAGAAAGCTTATAATTAAATAAAAAAGCTATAACACATAATAGCAAACAAAGATCAAACTTATGAAATCTATAATAACTTTAAAGAATTTTTCCCTTACCACTACTCTTGAAAAGATGGAGATTTTTAGAAGAAAACTTCAAGAGTTTTGCCAAAGAAAACAAGGAAAAGTAAAGAAAGCTTTAAAAAGGGAGAAAAATCTTGGAATTGCATCAAGATTTGGGGTAGGAAATGATGAAGACCCCTTCCCTCTATTTATAGTGCAAGGGGCAGCCAATGAGCACATAGAAAGAGCCCATGGTTTTATTCAAACCATGGTTTAGGAAAAAGAAAGTAAAATAAATAAAATCTAATTAACTAAATCCTAATTGGTTCAAAAGTAAATCACATGGATAAAGAATCCTCCCACTTGCATGAGCTAGGTGGTTCCTTAAGGCTGAGTGAGGGGAGGGTAAAATAACTTTAATGCCCTTGAGGTTTTAGATAGAAAGGAAAGGAAAGGTTAAAATTGTCATTCTATAAATCAAAATTTAAGATAATTAATTTAATTTATGAGAACCAATGAGAATATTTGGAAATGCCATTTGGCAGTCCTAATAACTTTATGGAAAATTACCAAAAGGGTAACTCGTCGGTACTTACCGTTTACGCGTATACGCCCAAAAGGGCAAAATAATAATTGCATAAACTTACACAGAAATAATTTCTAAAATCCAAAAACAATAAATTAAAAACAAAAAAGAACATTTTCATTTTTATGAATAGTAAATAAAAGGATTTAAACAGTATAATCTAGGGGCATTTTAGTTTTTTACCAATGACAAGGGCATTTTGGTCATTTTCAAAACTTTCTCTAATAGTTCTAGAAAAATTTCCATAAATCATAAATAATGGAAAAACACTATTGGTGAATTAAAATATTTTTCTAACTTTGTTTGGTATTTTTATGCTAATAAAACCTTATTCTGTCAGTTAGAACGTAAACTATTTTCTGTTTAAATCACAACGTCAAATGAAAACTATCCGTTTCTATTCTAAAAGTAAACATGCATATTAAAACCATAATTCTAAGATAAAAATAAATTAATAGGCACTCATATCACGTAACACTCAAATGAAACGAAATAAAGACAGAATTAATAAAGAACGGAGATTACATAAGACGTAAACTGATTTCCGTTTGAATTACGACGTCAAACAAAAACTGCTACTTTCTATACCAGGTAAAACTCTATTTGTCTTGTAATCTAGATCATTTCCTAGTCTTCAGGTATTCATTTGTTCCTCACTTAACAACGTGTAACGTAATTCATCTTAGAGGGACTAAAACAACAACATTTCTTATTCGTATCTCTGAAAATTCCCAGATAAATTTCTAAAATCCTCAAATAATATCAAATCACTATTTGAATCCTCAAATTTCTTTTTTGAGTTGAATTGGAATTTTCACATCATTATAAACTTATTCTGACAGTCAGAAACGTCTACAAAATATCGTTTTGACTTCTACGTCATCTATAAACCATTATTTATCACATAAAAATTTTAAGAATAATTCTAATCCTCTAAAATTAACACTCTGTCTCATAGAGTGAAAATTTGGGATGTTACAAATGAACCTTTAGATATTGAAATTTTAGAGCACCATTAAGTTGGTTGTTAAAATTAAGAAATTAACAAAGGCATATATGAAATTGTAAATTATTGGTGATTTTAATCAAAATGTTGCATTCTATTAGTAAAAGTTTCAAATCACCCCTAAAGGTGATTATTTAAAATCAAATTGGTACATAAAAAAATACTCAACTGCCAAATTAGTTCTCATATTCATCGGTTAGATCTTACTAACCAACAAGATATATAATTTTTTTTAAATCAAAAGACTACTTCTTTTCATTAAGAATCAAAAGAGAAATACAAGGAAGAGCATGATAAAAAACGGTGGAGCCAGCTATAAGAGGAGTTGCCCTAGCCAAGCTATGGGCTACACCATGTGCTGATCTCCTAATAAACTTCACCCTAAAGTTTGGAAAACACGAAAGAAGATGGGAGCAGCGCTGCAGTGTGATGCTAATTCCTGATAGAAATTGATGATTTGCACCAAGATAATCCACCACCACTTTACAATCCATTTCTATAACCACTCTTGAGTAGCCTAACATTTGAACCCATTAAATAGCCTCAAGCACACCCAAAGCCTCACCTTCATGAACCGAAAGAGGCTGGCTAATACATATACTACGAGCCTGAATAAAGGAACCTGAGGAGTCGCGGAGGCACATTCCGATACAAACAGAACCAACAGGGTGAGAAAAGCTTGCATCGACGTTGCACTTGACAATATCCTCAGGAGGTGGATGCCAGTTGCTATTCGAATCAATCGTTACTGCAGATTGAGTGGTAGAGGATAGGACTTTCACAAGAGTCCAATATTGGAAGAAAGTATTTGCTCAATTGACAACTTGCCGAGACAACAATATATATAATTTAAACTAAAATAGTCAATAAATTGTAATTTTAGGGATTTTTTTTTTCAATTCATAATTTCAAAATTAACATGATAAATACTACCATTTATGAGCCAAGTTAACTTCACTCAAAAAATATTTTTAAGCCATCGTAATTTTAATTTTGATAGCTTTTTTATGAATTTAATTAATTGACAATATAATTTTTTTTACATCGACACTCAATCATATCTTATCATATAAATATTTTAGTAAATAATATTACAGGATGACACTGTAATGAAATATAATTGAATATTTATATAAAATGTTTTTATATAATTAGTGTATAATTATTAAACTCAAGTGGTTAATGTTCTTCGACAAAAAAAAAAGTGGTAATGTGCAAGTGGGGGTTAATACACTCTATTTGAGAGACGAATTCAACTAATACTCAAATTTAATCCTTAGTGACAGAACAATCCGCAATCGACCGCCACTGATTTCTCTAATATTCACAGAAGGCGCCAAGCTTACCCATTCATTATCCATACCATTACCAAAGCAATACCTCCATTTTCTCCACTATCTCTCTATCCCAAATTCCAATACCCTCTGCGCTGACACTCCCATCCACCACCACTGCATCATTTCTCGGTTCCTTTCCTTCCCAGCGTCTCAAAGTGACGATGATGAACTCGTGCCTCGTCAGTGTCAGATTCCATTGCCACCTCTCATTCTCACTACTATAGCCACTTCCTCTCCAATTTGTTGGGTTCATGTTTCAATGGATGTCACTGCTGAAGTCGGTTTTTTTCACCACCCCCATCAGCTTTTTCGTTGGAATACTCCCTTCTCTAACCCTTACATACTGCCACCAAAGAGGTTCCTTTCTCTCACTGTTTAAAGTTTTCATTTTTAAATTTCCCTCCCATCCACCCAATTTCGCGTGCCTGTCATATTCTTGTGGTACTGTTCTTGAATTGCCCTTATTTGCACTGGGTGATTGTGCCCTGAAAGAATAATTGAATGTCTACCCAGTTCATTGGTGGTGTTTTTTTTTTGTTGGAGGCTAAGAGCATGTTTGGCTTTGGCTTTCAGTTGTAAAAGTACTTTTAGGTTTAAAAGTACGTTTGCCCAAAAGAAATTTTATAGTTACTTTGGGTTCAGATGTACTTTTGCAATCTTCCGACTGAAAACCAAACATGCCCTAAGATGTTTTGAAGTTATTTTCTTGAGAGGGAAAATTCTGCATTTTCAGCCCATTTATTTAGTTTAGGTTATGCTTGTTTGTGTAGTTGGAAAACTTCAGGGAGGGAATGGAAATGGAGTTTAGGGGAAAAAGGTTTTGACTTTGTGCTCATTGTTGCTTGGTAGAGAGTGGGAAAATTAATTTGTTGTGATCATTTTCATGCTATGGTGATAGCCTGAATTTTTAGGGTGGAGTGTAAATGACTAGCATTTCCCTTTCATTCTCCCCTCCTATTTTTGTAGTATGAAGAAAATTTGAAGTTTTCTTACCTGATTTTTTACCTTTCCCCTTTCCACCTACTCAAACATTCATATCTATGCTGTCGTTTAAATATGCAAAATGTTGTAATGGATAGGTTTTAAGAGAGGTTTTCTTGTGTAGTTGACGGTAGCCAAGTGACCACCTTACCTAGTCCCTTCACTTTGTGAACAAAATGTAACCTAGCTGAAGCTTTTAGATTCTACCCACCTTCAATTATAGTTGGCCTCTGTTCAATTAGAAAGTGTTGAGTTGATATGCTGAAACAAAGCAGGATTCTTGCTTACTGAGAACATAATTGTACTGCAAAACTTTTGTTTCCCACTAAATATAGCAAAAAGTAATTAGTTGTCCTACTGATTGGTGGTTGTTTACTTGTTTTAACCCATTTACTGGACATATTACATTAAGCACCAAATATGTCTTCATAGGATGATTAAATATAAGAAGTGTGTAATTAATTATGCTTTTATATTTGGAAGATGATATGATTATGGATAGATCAAGAATGATAACCAATACCACTAGGAATGATGTATATTGTCTTGATGGATAATAACACATTCTTTTCAGTGTTAATTGTTTCCCTCTTTGTTGGTCTTCGTTGCGCTTATGTATTATAATATTGGCATTGGGACAGGCACATATGTCACCATGTACCACTTCATGGTGTATATGGATTCACATGCTGTATGAAGAACCATAAATCAGTCAGAAGATTAGCTGCATTGTCAACAGACAAAGGTAATTCGGACATCTTTTTACATCTTTTTATTTGCTCTTGTTAATTTATTTGTTTATAACTTCATTTTTTAAGTATATGGTTATCTCCTTTCTTTAGGCTAAAATATTTCTTGCTTTAATTTGTTTCGTTGGATGCTTATCACAACTGTATTGTTCAAGAGTTCACATTCCAAATGTATGATTTTTTTTAAAAAGAAGATACAACTTACAATTGTATATCAGTGGAATCTGATTCAAGCTTGGCTTATCACAAGAACAGGGGTCTGGACTCAGCCACGCGAGTTATATCTCGTGCTTCATGTTAAAGTATTTGATACTTATAGTAATAGAATTACCTTTGTTGTATCCTGGCCCTTGAAGATAAATGAAATTGAAAAATTAGCCTGATGGATTAATAAGTTGATAGATCATTTTAAAAAGTTTCTGTAATATGTTCGTAAGCAGCAATGCAGCATGCCACTTAAATTTTTCAATTATTGTTAAATAATTGGGATTTGGAACTGACTTTATGAATAGAGAACAATTTTTTGCTTTCCTTTTTTCCATTAAATGAAGCAAAAAGTAGACTTATCTTAAATAAACTCTATTTCAGAACTAAATGCAGCAGCTACAGTCGTAACAAGTAACAGCCCTCTTCTTGGTGTTAGCTACATTAATCCTGAGTTTTTTAATATATTTTAAAAGGAAAAATATACCTGGAACCGTGTTCATGTCTCTCTTCATCATTCTATATGAGCTAAGGTTAATTTTTAATTCTACAATTTCACTAATTATCAAATAAGGCCTCTCTCAGTAGTACGAATTCTGTGTGGGTGCTAATTCCTTTTGGCATTAATGTTCAATATCATGCTATCTTGATGCATTTCCCTCCAGTTTAGAATGAATGATGAATCTGGGCAGTCTGATTTCTCAGGAAAACCAACCACTAGTGTTGATGAGCTATGCAATATCGTTTGGACTGTAGAAGCTGATTTAGAAGATGGTCACCTTCTGTACGTAACTGGTGATCCTGCTGTATTAGGCTGCTGGAAACCAGACATGGCTGTACTAATGTCTCCTGTAGAACACACTAATGTATGGAAAGCTGAATTTCAGGTAATTTGAAAGGGCTATCAAATTCAATCGCATATTTATTTAGTTGTACAGAAAGAAAAGTTATGAAAAGTTTAAATGAGAAGTTCAGGTATTCAGGTAAATGATAGGAGACTGGTTGCAACAAAATTTTGCATCCTCCTGATCAAAATGTTCCTTACATTGAAGTCTAAATTATTATAAGCTTCAATATTCTTGGAATACCATATGAACATCGAAATACATAGTCTTTTAATGAATTAAGTGACCCAGTTGTAATTTTATCCTTGCAGATTGCTTTTGGCTTGAACTTCAAATATAATTATTTTATTAAGGGAAAATCAAGGTCCTCAAGTGACATTATTTGGAAGCCTGGACCAGCATTTTCTCTGTCAGTACCTCTTACAGTCCTTGAAGATGATAAAATTGTGGTGAGGGATTTATGGATTATGTCTGATTCCCATATGTCTTCAGCTCATGCATGGAGTCCCTGCACTGAGGAAACGTATCTTCTAAATGAACCCTCTATATATTTTCCAATCGAAGGTATTACTTCATCATTTTACACTACTACAGAAATATTTGTTTACCCAATATGTTTCTGAACACTCAAACAGTGGTTTGACAGATGAAGGAAGGAATCCGAGTCACCTTGAAAATGATGTCCCAAAGTTTGAGACCCTCATTTCGGAAGATCAATTCTTTTATGAGGACATGGTGATTATGAATGATAAGGATTCACATTCTCCTAATACTTTTTCTGAGAATTACCAGCCTGTTGAGGAACCCTGGCTACTCCGTTCACCTCCCATTGTCTCTGAGGATAAAACGGAATCCGATGAATCTGAAACTGATGACACTGTAAAAGAGCAGGTGAAGCTGGTAGGTACAGAAAAGTTGTTACCTGAAGAAAGTAGTAATATGATTTCAAAAGACCCTGTTTCCACCATTATACTTATTAACTCATCAATATGTACCATGCAAAGAATTGCAGTACTGGAGGATGAAAAATTGGTTGAATTATTATTGGAACCAGTTAAGACTAATGTGCAATGTGATAGTGTATATGTTGGGGTAATCACAAAGTTTGTTCCCCATATGGGCGGGGCTTTTGTTAACATTGGGAATTCTAGACCCGCTCTTATGGACATTAAGGAATACAAGGAGCCATTTATATTCCCTCCATTTTGCAGAAGGACAAAGAAACAAGAAATTGATCTCAAGGGCAAAAAGGATCACATGTCTCGTGCTGCTGACATCTCTGATGGAATATCAGACATGCATTCCGAGGATGGTTATATAAAATCTGGACACAATGACTATGATGAGCATGAAGGAGATGATGATTTTTATATTTCGGAAGTTCTTAAGGAAAATGTGAACGGTGGTGTGGTTGATGATGAAGTAGAAGCTGACTTTGAGGATGATGTAGAGGGAAGTGATGTCCATATAGAAGGAGAAATGAATAACAGTTCTCTTCCTTTTGGCACAAATGGGTCTGTCAACTCTCATATTTTGCAAACAAAAGATACAAAAAGAGCAACCTACATAGCTTCGGGAGAAGACAAATGGATCAAAGTTCGCAAGGGAACCAAAATAGTTGTCCAAGTTGTTAAAGAAGGCCTTGGTACTAAGGGTCCCACTCTGACTGCTTATCCTAAACTAAGAAGTAGATTCTGGGTATGTGCTATTTTATTCTTGCACCTTGCATCAAGTTTGGTTGTGTATCATTCTTGGTCTTCCTCATAAATTATCTATACCATGTTTCTTCTGAGTTAGACTCTCTGACATGTAGGTTTTGACTGCACGTTGTGATAAAATTGGAGTCTCCAAAAAGATTTCTGGTGTTGAGCGCACTAGGTTGAAAGTTATAGCAAAGACATTACAGCCGGAGGGTTTTGGCCTCACTGTAAGAACTGTTGCTGCTGGTCATTCTTTTGAGGAACTGCAGAAAGACTTGGATGGTTTGCTTTCGACTTGGAAAAATATAATGGAACATGCAAAATCTGCAGCTCTTGCTGCCGATGAAGGGGTGGAAGGAGCTGTTCCTGTAATTTTGCACAGGGCAATGGGTCAAACTCTCTCAGTGGTCCAGGATTATTTCAATGAAAATGTTGGTTCTGTTCCTATTTTAATTCACTCTAATGATCTCTAAGATGTTTTACCTTAGTGGCATTTATTTATATTCAAAAGAAAATGCATATTATATTCTGTCTTCTACTGATTACAATTCATGATGATATACTTCAGGTTAAGAAGATGGTGGTTGACTCCCCAAGGACATTTCATGAGGTATGATATGATTGTAGAAGTCTAAGTTGAGATATTAGAACTGGGGCATTTCTGTTTCTGTGTGTGAACAAGATTGGCTTTTATTTCTCCCATAGAGACATTAAGCAAGAAAATTAAGGCAATTCGCTATGAGAATTGGTTGTTGAACCCAACTGTAGGATAGCTATCACACATAGGTTTACCACTTTTTGTTAACAAATGCCACTCAAAGTCTGCAAAAAGCCAAAAAGTGAACTGTATCTTATCTTACCTGTTTACAAGACTAGACTTTATTTTAGTCTGGCATGCTGATCCAGTTGTTTGTTTGTAGGCAAAAATTGCTATATGAATGATATGATAATATGATAATTATTTGTTGCAATTGCAAATCTTATATCAACGAGTAATTTAAGATTCAATGTACAGACTGACATGTCACTTCTGTTTGGTGATTTCGATCTTTTTATGTATTCTCCAGGTGACCAATTACCTTCAGGAAATTGCCCCTGATCTTTGTGATCGGGTTGAACTATATGATAAAAAAGTTCCCCTTTTCGATGAATATAACATTGAAGGAGAGATTGACAATATCCTCAGTAAAAGGTGAAATTTCGATGCTTCTTTTGTTATTAATCATCCATCTATAGCTTATAATGTGTATTACTTGTCCTTATTATCTTTTTTTTGTTTGTTTAAAGACGTTTCATTAGATTGTGTTAGAAAATCCTCTTAATGTATTTTTATATATCTTAGTGTGTCAAGACTGTCTTAAAATATCTTTAGAATATATTGTGGAATCAGTTAGTTATCTGATTGGGGAGGCAAATCTTATTCATTACTTCGTTGTATTTCATCTTTTAATTAGCATTAGTAATCTTATTGTATCGGTGGGTTTGGACTTGAACTAGCAATACTAGTATACTACTTCACTAGCACTTGAGCTAATTCTAATATAAATAGAACTATTGGGTTAGTACTTAGTATTTAGTATCACATCACAACGAACCAAATCAATATCAATATTAGATTATTCATTAGCTTATTCTGAGGATAGGCCAATAAGTATTCCAAAAATCTTGAAAACTGAAAGAAACCATAAACAATATGCAAGAGGTGCATTCCAATCTCATAATTCCTCCCTTTAAGAACATCTTCAAAAATTCCAAAAGCAGAGCAGAACACTGTAACGAGGGTTGTTTCAAAGTAATCAGATGACAGAAATCGGGTTTCAACTGTTCTAACAATTCATTCCAGATATAATCATACTATGCTAACAATTTTCCTGCCTTTAAAATTCTCCTTTCTAGGATTAAATTGACAGGCAACTTGAAACTGCATTACTCTTCCTTATAACCAAGTTCATTATAAAAGGCTTTCTAAATTGTAAGGCCAACAGACTCTTAATTATATCTTGCTGATTTCAAATTATTGATTTTTCACAAGCTGCCCCATCATTCATTGTGTTTGAAAATCATAATATTGTTTAGAAGTAAAAGAGAAAAGGTCAAACAGTCAATAGCAGTTTTTTGTCCATATTCTTATATAAAATGTCAACTATTTGGCTTTCCTGGAAACTTGATGATAAAATTCTTAAAGCTTTTTTATTTTATTTTATTATGTTGATCACTTTATAGGGTTCCACTTGCTAATGGAGGTTCTCTAATCATTGAACAAACCGAGGCATTAGTTTCTATTGATGTAAATGGAGGACATGGGATGTTTGGCCGTGGAACTACCCAGGAGAAAGCTATTCTAGAAGTCAATCTTGCAGCTGCAAGACAGGTAGGTTAAATGCTGCAATCTTTCTTATAACTTATTTGCGCATCACTTAGGCTTTAATAAGATAAATTTGGCATTTTGCTGACTTGTGCAGACAAGCACTGTTATATTTATTTTCACGAAAAACTGTTTATTCTTCATTAATTTCTTTTTATCTCGTGATGATATATATTCAGAACATCCATTAATGTGGAGTGCAGAGATATTTCTAAAAAGGCAATGGATTCCTTTACACAAGAATTTTAGGAACGTTTCAGGCAATTCAATAATTAATTTGGAGTTAAATTTTGTCGAGTATTACTGTATTAGCATATACTTTATACACTTTCAAGTCAACAGAAATGCTGTGTCAAAATAAGGTATTTTACTTTCAATGATACTCTTCAGTAATATGTGGTGGCATAATGTTCTATGGCAGTCTAAGTGTGTTGCATACAGAACCAATTTTGCTTGTAAGGGGGTAAAATCACAATTTTAACTACCTTGGGGAAGACAGAATACTCATACTTGTGACATGGCATTACACAATTTAGAGAATTCTTTATTTACTTTGACAATCTTGTATGATAATTATGGAGTTATATTTCATTGCTGACTATTGATTCTATTTCGGTTTTCTGTTCTCTTCAAATAAAATTATACATTTATGGTTTTTGTCTTGAAACAAAAAATCATCAGAATTATGCTGTTCAAGTTCTTTAATGAAAACAATGTGTTACAGATTGCAAGGGAGTTGCGAGTACGGGATATTGGTGGCATCATTGTGGTAGATTTCATTGGTATGACAGACGAAGGTAAACAGAAATTTACTACTTGTTTGTACGAATGAAGTATACATTAAGTAATGAGTTATGGGAACAAGGCCTCTTTTTTATGTACTTTTAGAATATTTTAATATCATAGATTGGAGTTTTAAAACCACCGGCTAAAGCTTTATATAATGCTATGTGATAGTTTTCATGGCAATACGTTCATTTTTCTCAAAAAATAAAGGCTTAAATAACTTTTTAGTCTCTATAATATACACCTTCTGTTTTAGTCCTTATAAAAAATTCGTCATGGTTTTAATCCATGAAACATAAGAATTTTGCTTTTGATCTTTGTTGATTTGGTTTTAGTTCCTGTAATATTTGTTCATGTTGGAATTAGCCCATATATGGTCCCTATTCCAGGGTCTGAAATCAATATGGTCTAAAGGAACTAATTCTAATATGAACAAATATTATCGGACTAAAACCAAAAAAAGGTGTATATTATGAGGACTAAAAAATTATTTAAGCCAGTTGAGTGGTTTGAGAAACGTGTTGTACATATCTATATACAAGAGAGAATCTCTCAAATAGGGAAATAAGGAAACGACCAAGTTATCTAAGGAAACTATATCAAATAAGAAAAGATAATAACTAATTCTATCAACATTCCCCCTCAAGCTAGAGCATATATATCATATGCATCTAGCTTGTTACATATATAATCTATTCGAGTTCCCCGTAGTGATTTAGTGAAGATATCACTCAACTAATTGTTGGAGCTCACAAAAGAAGTCTTGATGATGCTTGAAAGGATCTTTTCTCTAATACAGCAACAATCAACTTCTCTGTGTTTTGTCCTCTCATGAGATATTGGGTTTGAGGAAAGATACAATGCTGATTGATTATCACAAATAAGCTCTATTAGACCCATTTCACAAAACAACCCTTGGAGTAAGTGTTTCAACCGAGAAGTTCACAAGTAGTGTGGGCCATAGCTCGATACTTTGCCTTCGTACTTGATCTTGCTACAATAGTTTGCTTTGTGCTCTTACACGAAAATAAGTTTCCTCCAATTAGAACACAATAACCTGAAACTAGATCTCCTATCACTCGCATCTCCTGCCCATTCTGCATCTGAGTATCCAACAATATTGGTATGACCTCTGTCAGTAGTTTGTACAAACAATCCCTTTCCAAGGTTATGCATTAAAGTCTGTGGTTTCCTTCCCCTTGCACTAAGTCAATGACTAGCATCAGGTTGATCTGGGTCTGTGCTTTAAAGCTTCCTAATGCAGCATCAGATATCAAGTTTTGTCTGATTTTTATTATGTTAGAGGTTTACAATCCTATTATTACCCTGTGCCTAGTTCTTAACAATATATTTATTTATTGAATTTCGGTTCTTCTTGATCAGCAAATAAAAGATTGGTCTATGAAGAAGTCAAGAAAGCCATTGAGAGAGACAGATCAGCGGTGAACGTCTCTGAATTGTCAAGACAAGGACTCATGGAAATAACACGAAAGAGGGTATGTTGTTTGTCTGTGGTGGATAGATTAGCTATATGTTAGTTCATTATCACTGACTTCACTGCAACATCACAATTTTTGTACATGGATGTAACAACTATGCCTACATTTGGATTTGTCGAAATGGAAAAGTGGAGGACAAATATGGAAATAGGCAGATGTGTTTCATATGAAACATTAAGTGATTTTTCCCCCTATATATACTTCCAATGGTTTTATTCAAGTGTATCTTCTCAAATAGTGTTCCAATTTTACTTCAGTTTCTGTTATTCCACATCGCTGTTCTTCATGCATGCCTCAACTCGTGGACACACTAAAATGACTATAGATTGAAAAGAATAATGCATGAACTACAGTTTTTAAGTTCCATTCTCCTCTGAAGATTGTAGGCACAACACCCAGTGTTAAAATAAATTACACTAAAATGCTTTACTAATGTTTGACAGGTTCGACCAAGTGTGACATTCATGATTAGTGAACCATGTGCTTGTTGCCATGCCACAGGCAGGGTTGAAGCTTTAGAGACTTCCTTCTCAAAAATTGAACAGCAAATTTGTCGGTTTCTTGTAAGTAGACATTTTCAATCCTAGAATTTTGTTTTGGACATAAGATCATAGGGAGAAAAAAAAACCTAATAAAAAAAGTTTTATGTATTCTGTAAGATGAACTTTAGGTTCTCCCTATTGGCTTGCCTTAGTGTATACTAGTCTATGGATCCGACCTGTACTTTTTCCTAATAAAAATAGTAAAAAAAAAAACTCAACAAATAAAACAATTTTAGTTAGCTGAAAATAAAGAGTTGGAGAAGTAACATGTGTCATAGCCTGAGAGGTCAGAGCTTTATTTTCTTATATAGTAATTGATTACCTGCCACAATATATTTTTCTTCTTCCTTTTCTCTTCTTAGCTATGAAGCCCAGATACTCCAAAAATGCAAAAGTATCGGTATCCGATACGTATCGGATACCGATACGTCCCGATACGGCTCCGATACGTATCTAGGGAGTATCTGTTAATTTTTATTTATCTATTTATTTTTAAAAATTACGATACGTCGGAGACACGGCTCCGATACTCCGGAGACACGGCTCTGATACGTCAAAGCCAGCTCAGATACGGCTCCGATACTCCGAAACTTTGTTGAACTCTGCCCTGTTCTAGTCTAACTACAGAGTTCGAATCATCCTTCCTTCTTCTTTGTCCTACTCGAAGCTTCTTTCTTCTTGTTCACAGAGACCATTCAAAGACCAAGTCTTTCACCTACTCGAAGCTTCTTCTTGTTCTCAAACTCACTCGAAGCTCCTTCTAGTATGTCCTATTCACCTCACTCGAAGTATTACTGCTACTAGCTGTATAATCTGTCTCATAAAGTCAGTTATCACAAGCTGACCTCTTCTTGTTTGCAGTTCTCATAAATTTGTGGGGAAGGAAAATGGCTTTAGATGGAGAAGAGCACTCTAGTTCTAGCACTACTAGTAGATTTTCCTCTGATCATCATCTATTGACATATGTATTAATGAAAAATGACTAATGAGAATGTCTTTTTGCAAATATTATGTAATTATGTGATATATTTATATTTATAATTTTTTTTAACGTATCTATGCCGTATCGTATCTTGGTTTTTTAAAAATTTGCCGTATCCCCGTGTCCGTATCGTATCGTACCCGTATCGTATTATGTATCTGGGCTTCTTAGCTTCTTAGTTATTGATAGCTCAATTTCTTTATATCGTAATAGTGTTCTATTCATGTTTGTCTTCATTCATATCCCAGGCAACAATGGACCGTAAGGGAGACCCGGAAAACCCCAAGTCCTGGCCAAAATTTATTCTGAGGGTTAACCATCATATGTGTGAGTACTTGACTTCAGGGAAAAAGACAAGACTTGCAATATTGAGCAGTTCTCTCAAAGTCTGGATTCTCTTAAAGGTATAATAACTGATCACTGGATATTTCACTTTGATGATTGTTGCTATGTTTATACTGTTATCAGTTGTCATCATGCTTTATATTTATCAATTCTAGTTACCTTAGTTTTGTTTAAAATACTTGCTATTGCTTAAGGTTTGATTTACATTACAAGGTGTAGGGGCAAAGCCCTCACTGCCATCATAAAATTATAATAAAAAATAAATAATAGTAACAAACCGATGCCATGTGTTTTATTTACCATTTGAACCACTAGAAATTGGTCATTTATATAAGCAATTTAACGTAATATCATGCATACATAAGTGCAGTTGTGCTCTTTAGAAAAGTTACATTGGAATTTATTTATATTAAATGTGAACTTGGATTGATAAAGCATTACTGTGAAAATGATTGATATGCATGTTATTTCTCAGAGGCTCATATAATTTTCAAGTCATGTATTGCTGAGCGCTGATTGGCTGCTTTTAATTCTTCAGGTTGCTAGAGAGTTCACCAGAGGAACATTCGAGGTCAAACCATTTACAAATGACAAAGTGGAAAAAAACCAGAAACAAGCTGCCATTTCAATGTTAAGATCCTCAGAAGCCAGTACCAAAAAGCCTGGCAAAAATGTGACTCTTGTTCAAGTGAAAAAATCAAAGGCTAGGGGGAAATAAATACTTCTTTCTTTCTTGGCATAGGATTTTTGTTCCATTTTGCTCACATGAATTTTGTTTATGCCATACATGGCTTAGAGAGAAGAAAATAATATGGTTTCACTTTTGAGAGTCCCAAGTTAGAAACAAGCTGTTATAGGTAAAGCTTTTAGGCACATGAGCAGTTTTGTTGTAAAGAACGGCACTTTTTACCAAGTGATTGCAAGTAGCAACCACACCTTCATTTGAGTCCTTATCAAAAGTAACATACCAACAATGGCTGTGAAGGGATGAAGAAGAGAAACTGGTGTACTTCAGGGTAAGCATTCCCTACACTGGGAATTTTTTCAAGAGTAATGCTAGTTTCATTATAAGGAACAATAGCATGAGCAGAACCTTCTGATGGCTGCCAATCCAATGGCTTTTAGCTTTTGTATAAACATTGAATTGAATTTGTTAAAGTAGCGCTACTCTATGAATGTTATTCATACACCATTTTTTCAATATTACTTATATTTTCTCTCAATATTTTATTGGTCACTTGTTCTTTTTCTTCCTTTAGAATTAGTGTTCCAATTGCGTAACTCAAGTGGTTTCACAAATTACACGTACAATACCCTGCTTCAGATAAGAAATTTGTTGCTGATGGCTTCCTGCTTCCTAAATTGCCCCTTCTTAAAGTTGCCGAGAGCATTGTTAAGAAAAATTTAGTTAAGATTTTGGTCACCGCAAATGGTAACGATGCATTTTTTGTTTCTCTCTAAAGCAAAAATTTCTAGCTTCCACTAAAATGGAGTTTGAAAGCTTACAAAGGGTGCATTTGGAAGAACTTGTTTTTAGCTTACTTCAGCTTATTTTATGACAAGTACTTGTGTTGGTGTTTAGAAGAACAATTTTTTTGGGGTCAATTTTCAACTTACGACGTGTCCATAAACTGTTTTAAACTTATTTCAATAAACTATAAAATAATTTATAAAAATAACTTATAGCTTATATGAAAATATTTTAATCGCAATCCCTCTTCGATTATAGAACCAACTTATTCATAAGCACCTATATGATATGTATCAATAAGTGCTAAATTAATCTGCTTATCCAAACACACCCAAAATCTAAAACAATCAGACTAAATAACAAAAGAGCAATTATTTTGTCGAAAGAATGTGTTTAGCCATAATAGATGTTTACAAGTGTCATCCAAGTGGCCTAACTTTTGTGATAAAAGGAAATGACATCCACAACAGAATATCAAGAAGGACTATGACGTGGCTTGTTGTTTTATGTGCATTGAATTCACCTACCCATCATGTTTTCACCAAAAAATAAAAAACCTACCCCTCATGTTATAGGGAAAGCTTAACTAATACTTGCCATTTTGTGCTTGATGTTCAACCTAAACCCAACACCTCAATCTCACGTTGAAAACTTCCCTAATCGTTTTCATATAGCCTTTATGATAACCAAAAAGCAGGTAAATTTTTGGAAAATCTCTCCGGTCTTTTTCTTCAGGAAAGATCTTTCTGCCCCATTAACTTTACAGCATGGGAAACAAAATCAAGTACCAAAAATAACATAACCAACACCACAAACAAGTAACAACTTATTATTATTGTAGCATTGAAATTATAGTGAGTTGGTGTGAAAAAAACAAAAGGAGAAAGTAAAGTATGAAAAATAAGGCCAACAAAGCAGTTTTGTTTCAGCCACCCACACGGCTAATAATTAGACACATGGGATTTAAGCATGAAGCAAATTTTAATTAAGAACTTCAAAACTTCCAAGTAGGCACTACTCTTATACAAATACAAAAACTAAACGATTTTACTCCTCACTGCCACGGCTAAAGGATACAAAGTCTAAAAATGCAACAAATATAACAGCTAAAAGTACAAGTGAGAGTATATTTCAATGTTGTCAAACATTGGAATTTCAAATCTCACAGAAATTTTAGTTTGCTGCAACATTACAGGTATTGATACCATCCTTGCAATCACTGGTCAAATCATTGAAAGTTTCAAGTTGCTTCTTACCTCTCAAGAACACTTCTGTGTCAATGGATACTCTCATGTAACCATCGAATTCCACCGGAACACCGTTATTGAGTTTTGTTGTCTCATGTAACCATTCACTATTTTCATCCCAAAGATCCTTATACTCGTCCAGAAAATGAGTGGTATACTTATCTTTCAGAGGATCGAAGAAAGACGTATCAGGTTCATTTGTTGCTATGTAGAGGTTTCTTCCTTCGTCAATCTTGTCCCGCAAGGTTGAGACAAGCGCATCAGGGGAGGTATCTGTATCAAGATTAGGCCAAAGCTCCTTGTTCCTTGCCTTCTCCCCTCTCTCAACATGAACTGAATCATAATCCCAGTTTAACCTTGAAGCTATTGCAGACACTATATCCATCAACCGCCTCGATTTCCATAGCAAATGCCATGGCCTTTGAACAACCGATTCGGTCTCTCCTTCACAGACTCTATACCAATAGTTATCCGGCTCGACAGATCCAAACTTTCTCATGATTAGAGCATCCTTCACTTCCATAAGTTTCATGGGTGTGACCCTGTAATCCTCCACAAGATGAAGAGCCATCCCATCTTTTTGGTGCCACTTATTCCAATCTACCCAGAACTGCTCCTTGTCCAATACAGACGCCGCCTCCTTCAAATGCTCAAAGTCAAAGTAAAACCTGAAATCTTTCCCTTCCTCGTCCTGCCTCGATGAAGTGTAAATTGAAGACAGACATATGCTCAAATCCATAACCAATGTTCGGTTCAGGTACTGAGCTTCCCCAAGAGCACACAAGAAACTCCACAAGTAATGATTCATGCTCTTACACCTGTCTCCACCACCTACATAAATCAAGTATTTACCTTGACTAAAAGAACTTTCAGACTCAACCACAGGGAGGCTGTCATTAACAAACTCTCCAACAACCGGCAACAAGTTTGCCTGGTCCAGCTTTGGTGGCGTCTTCTCTAGCCCGGCTTTCTGATTCTTCTTCCTCTTCCTTGCATTTGGACCAGTATGGTATTCCCCAATGCTAACAACACTAAGTGTACAATTCTCAGACCTATCAATCACAAACCTCCTATAGTCCTTATAAAAAGCAGCAGCCTTCCCTTCCTTGGGCCTAAACCGCCACGCCATATCGCAAGTGCTATCATTGGAACCACGAACAGGTTTCCCGAATCGGTAAAAGTGGATATCCTTGAACTTCTCAATAGTAGCCCTCATCATCAAATGAAACACCTCAGGGTCCCTACAATCAATAGGTCCACCCGCATTGCCCTCACACTGAGAGGCCGCCTCAGCCTCACCGGTTTCCGCACTAACCGAGTTATCAACATCAGTCATGTTAATAATAGAGCCAAATGCAGTTTCATTGGCAGCCATAAAATCCTCCCCAGTTCTAACAACAGAGTTATCAGACTTAAAAGTGGCATTGGATTTGGAAGTGAGGAATGTGGTGATCTTGGTTGAAGGGTTCAACAAAGGATCCTCTGGTTCATATGTGGCAGCCATAATGGTAAATACCAACACCCCAATAACAAACACAGAGAAACAAACATTACCAATCATGGCCATGGTGTTCTGGCCTAGATTCTCTGGCCTGAAACCTCCAGGCCTGGAAAATGCAGACCGACCCAACATTCCTATTGTCTATTAGATCAACCCCAATATATGTTTCCTGCATAAACATGAAAAAACAATGATACCCAGTAAACTAAAATGGATTAAAACAGCAACAAGAGCTCAAAGTTCTCATTTTTATTTACAATAGAGAGTTATGAGGATATGGGCAAGTGATGCAAATTGAAGATCTGAAAATGAAAGGAAGCAGAAGAAGCTAAATCATTGAGAATGAACGAATGCCCATTTAACCAAATTGTAAGATCTGAATGCGGAATTGATAACTAACCTGTTGATCTTGTTCTCTTTACAGATGAGGAATCAAACGTACCCTTCTCTGTGTGTGTGTGTGTGTGTGTCACTCACAGAAAGTCTTTGTATGAGCAGTGCCTCATCATCGTAATGTAAGTTGTCACTCGCAAATAGATTTTTGTTAATTAATATTTAGAGAAAAAAGTTTCCCTAAGAAGATACTATAAGATTGAGATAGCTGTGGGCGTAATACGCACCAATAAGATGGTAGTAGCGCAAGAGACAAAAATATGACATGGGAAAGAGGGAAAGCTTGCGTAATATCTATGTCTCTTTTTGGTATGAGATTTTATTTACTCTCTCCGTCCCTAATTATAAAAAAAATTTATCTAATTTTTTTTTATTAAAAAAATTAGTTAATATAGTTTATAGGATTAAATATGTAATAATTTATATTATATTTTTAAAATTGTCCTTAATAATAATATTTTTTTTTTTATTTTCTATCTCTCATTTAATTAATACATTTCTACCTCTCTCTTCCAATAAATAAAGATAGTTTGGGTAAAAATTAATTAATGCATGACACACTTCCAAAAACCTCTTATAAAAAGAGACAAACAAACTTGCAAAAAATCTCTTATAATTAAGAACAGAGGGAGTATTTCATAAATTTTGCATAAATAATTTTGATAAGCAGAGCTTATAAAAAATAAGCTAAAAAGTAAAAATAGCTTATAAGACAGTTTTAAACTATTTTTATAAGCTCTATCAAATAATCTCACATATGTTTATTTAAATAGATGGGCTCAAATAAGTTGTTCCTAAGTCAATCTAATTTGAATCACCAAAATTATGGAGAAATTATATGGTTCTTTCATATTTTTTTAAAATTAATAATATTATAAAATTAAAAATTATCAATTTCATTAGTCTTTTTATGTTAAACAATTTAGTTCCTAAAATTATTTAATAGAAATTAATGTGATGGGAGATTTCAATTTAAGGAACTAATTGATGATTTACTCATTATATATACATATATTTGTTGATTTGATTTATAGTTTGAGGAAATGTATTTTTAAAAACTAAATATGTTCATAAATTGACAATTTTAGTGAAGTAACTTTATTAGCTAATTAATTATTTTTAGGTTGATTTACATAAATATAATTTTTTAAGAATAGAGCAATAGAATATATTTGTTTGTATATTGACTCAAATTATTATTAGTGGACATCATGTGACATGTATGCTATGGTATAGTAGCATAGCATATAAAATACCAGATCACCGACAATGGCAAAAAGGTAATTCTAAAGTGAAGTATCATGGCACGGCACCCCCAGATTCAATCCACTGCGCTAAAGCTGTCAAACGTATTGTGGAGCTTTTTGGGACAACAAAATAGGGTTTTGGCCTTTAGGCTTTGTTTTGGTAAAACCAGTGAATAAGTTAGTAAACTAATAATAAAGTTTCATCGAATTTTAGGTGTTTACTAAAATTAACTAATAAATATAAAATAGCAAAAAAAGATGTATTTATATGTTTTTTATACAAATTTTATTTTTATATAATATTTATTATTACTTCATCCGTTCCAAAATAATTGTCTTTTAATGTTTTTTTTTACAATTAAAAAATGAAATAAATAAATGGATGAGAATAACAACTTTATCAAATTTATACTACTTGCAAACAAATACAATGCTCTAAAAAATTTATTTGGGACAAAAGTGAACAAAAATAATTAATACTTCATTAAAAAAATAAAATAACACTTATTTTGAGCTATTTTAATTAACTTTGCTAAAAGGACAATTATTTTGAGACAGAGGGAGTAAATAGTAATCATAAATTCTCAAATGTAATAATAATAATAATAATGAGTAAAAAAAAAATCAGGACCTAAATTTTCAGGTATCATATGATAAACAGTTAAAAGAAGAATTGGGGACACAACGGAAAAGCAAGCGGCGA
Organism: Glycyrrhiza uralensis; assembly: GCA_030159175.1. Classification (NCBI taxonomy): domain Eukaryota; kingdom Viridiplantae; phylum Streptophyta; class Magnoliopsida; order Fabales; family Fabaceae; genus Glycyrrhiza; species Glycyrrhiza uralensis. Next base: position 9,267,119 of record BRZY01000006.1, read on the forward strand.
AGCAGTCTTGGAAAGAAAAACATTCATTTCGTTATTTTTAACGTTTCAACATTCTTAATATCTCATACACCAACCAATCATCATGGTTATATTATTCTTGTCATGACAGAAACATTCCAATTCATTCGATTCCACCATGTGACCCAAAACATTCATCGTTCTGGGTGCATTAATGATGCAGTGCAAACAAGTTACACCACCCTACACAATAGCTAAGGGATGAAATGTAAGAGTAACTTCCAAAGGCATTCATTCTTTGAATTTAGAGTTCAACATAGAATAAACCACAAGTATGGATGTAAGTGGTTAATATATTTCATCTAAAGAGATGAACTTGGGTGGTACCCGAGTTTGATCCCTAATGATAAAACAATCCGTAGCCAGGTTTTACTTACCTCTCAGCCGAACACAAATTAGTTCAAGGGTCTTTCTCTCTGAGATACTGTGAGTGAAAACCAAAAAGAGTACAACGTAGAATCCAATTTCATAACATGATCATACACATTCTCAGACGCTAGCAGGAAAAAAGCTGATGAGATTTGGAATAAAAACATGGCCAAGAAACAAATTAAAATTCCACGGATCTACAATTAGAATGGATTGCACAAGTGTTCCCAAGTGTCTTAATAGAGAATAATATATCTTGGTTTAATTCTGTCTAGGTTTAGGAATAGTTAAACAGTTAGTCATAATTAGTTAGGCTGTTAGGAATTCAGTTATTTGTTGTAACTGACCTAACCAAACTGTAACTGATTCCAGCTGGAGCTGTCTCATCTATATATATGAGATGATGTAGTCTCATTCTGTAATTCAAACAGTTTTAGATTCAGAACCACAAACTCAGATTTTCTCTCTCTTTCTTTTCTCTCTCAGTTCTATTAAGTCCTAACCCAACTTTTTCTGTAAACCATGACACAAGCAATATCAATGCATCATTTAGCTGAAATCAATAGGAGGACAGTTCACTTTGCCCATAGCAAAACAACAGCTTAAGTAAAATAATTTTCTTGCTATCAAAATTCACTTTACAGGTAAAGACAAAGGGGCAACAGAAAAGCTTTCCCCACCAACCTAAAACCTTCCAAACTCTATAAAACTCAAAACTAAGAAAAGAAAGAATGGACATTTCTCATCACTCAACAATACTCTTTATAATAGGAGTTCAAGGACCTCAAAAAAGGAAAAGGGAGGGGTAAAGCTTGGAGCTATGAAAAAGGTAATTTTTAATGGTAACACAAAAAAAGAGAAAGGCCTGCATATGTTTCTACCTCGTCTAACTTTAACGGTCAATATCGGTTACAGGTGTCCTACCTTTCATGTCCTCTCAACCCAAGCAATCAGAATTCAGAAGATCATATTGGCAAAATTTCCAGCTTCTTACACTCAAATGTAGCCAATTGCCATGTCTGTACTCATGGAAATCCAACCATATTTTGGCATTTACCAAAAAAAATTCTCCAGATAGAACTCAATCATCTAATTCAGCTATCAGGAAGACTCCCAGCGTCAGTAGTTGCTTGGCCAATTGATCTGTGCATGCTGCGGCTGCTGATAAACATTGCCTCCTGGTCCTACCATATCGACTGCTCCGGCCATTGTCTGGGATTGTTGTAACAGTGGATGATGGACTGTTGCAGCCGTCACCGCTTGTGCAGGGTGATAGATGCCCGCGAAAGTGCCGTGGCCAGCCTGAGTTGGGGCAAAAGTCACATGCTGACCCTGAGGTGGAAGGTTGTAGAATGAACCGGTGGGCAAATTAGCCATGTCTCGGCCGGGTGCAGCCACCCACACCGCTGAACCTTCGCTCTGCAGTGGAAATAAACCACATAAGTATCATCAAATGTAGGTCTTCTTTTTCCAAAAATATAAACAAAAGTCAAGTAACGCGTAAAAACTTATGGGGTGTGCTTTTTCATAACTGTCTTGAAGGAGCAGGAGATAAACCGGCTAAACTTAGACCCAGTTTTAGCTTATGGGAGTTTCATGATTAATATAAGTGTATTGTTCTTCACTCATGAAAAAGCCCTTATAAGCTTATAAATGTATATGGAGAAATTAAATGAAAGAACTTTTAAAAAGAATTGAGATGCAGAAGCTATTTTCAACTTATACAAGAAGCTATTGTTTTATGATCTCCTAGTTATTGCGATATTCTTTTGAGAAGTTTATTCAAACTGACTCTTGATTGAACTCATACATGTGAATGTGGTTTTTCTTTGGCCATTCAAATAAAAGGCCATTAAAATTCTAAACCAAATTGACAAGCTGACGACATCAAAAGGTCAAAAGGAACAAACCTGTTGTCCGCTGATGTATACATTACTCTCCTTGAATTGGGAGGAACCAAGATCCTCATTAGAAGTCGAATTCCCCGCAGTTGCTGCAGAATTATGATTGTAACCGGCTGGAGAGGAGCCATATACTCCAAAAGCACTTGGCATTACAAGGTGAGTTGGGTTTGCTGCATTTGCTCCAGGTTTGAATTGTGGAAGAGGATATTTCATTCCTGTGGCAGCCACAGCTGAGGGAGGTGGATATACAGTGCTGGCCTGAGGTTGTTGAGGAAATGTGCCGTTGCCCAAAAATTGGTGGATTGCTGGAGGCGGGACGTAAAATGGCGAAAAGTAGTGACCATAAGGAATGTAGTTAGGAGGGTAAGGGGATAGATGGACCCCACTTGGCCGAAAGACAGGGACAGGCTGCTGAGTAACAGCTATTGAGCTTTGCATCAGCCCAGCAGCTTGAGTCACAAGTGGTGTTGGGCCTGCAGTGGACAAGACACCTCCCTGCAAATAAACATATAATGGCATAAATTTTTCAGAAACTCATGTCTCTGTGCATCAACCAGATGGTAAAAATTACATAAAACGCTAATGTTATTTAAAGATTGAGTCTCTTCCTCATGATTTCCCAGAATGATACAATTTTACTTCAAGAAAATCATCATTAAAAACATTATTAATAGTATTATGATGTCAGTTCTTGCCAGCATAAGAATACCACAGGAAAAAACCTCACGAACCCATCCAAGTACCAGGAAAAACTACATAGCCACCAGCCTAATACATGAAGGATAGGGCATGTGCTAAGACAGACTAGATTTATAAAAAGTAACAAAGTTGAATGAGAGCACAATAATTTTATGTCTATTAACGGTGCGTTTGGGTAAACAATTTAATTATTGAAAAATGCTTATGATTTATCATATAAGCGCTTATGAATAAGTTGTTCCTACAATCGAAGGGGAAATGAGATTAAACTGATTTCATATAAGTTGTAAGCTATTTTGGAGAGCTTATTGGAATAAGCTGAAAACAGCTTATGGACATCAACTATTTCATAAGCTCTCCTAAACACTTACACGAGTACTTATGTCATAAGATAATACGAATCCAAATTTATAATACAAGAACCAAGCAAATGGTATAAAGGGAAACAAATTGCAGCAGAAAGAATTTTAAACTTTGAAGAAAAAAAAAACTTTATATGGTATCGGTGCAAACCTCTTGAGGAGATTGAGAATTTGGTGCGGGCAGCACTGTAACATTGCCATTGTACTTGGTGGTGGTAGCCCCAGTAGAAGGAAAAGGAGAAAGACGACCATCACTATCAGCACCTGAGCGGTAAAATTGGGCATAATAACTAGCTGGATCCAATTGTTGATGGACCTATAGCAAGATAACAAACAAACATGACTTTTTAGGCAACAAAAATGCATAATAAACTAAACAAACAAAAACAAATATGGGTGGCAGGGCTCACAATAAAGCTTGGAATCCGAGAAATATCACGTGTCTGAGGCTCAGAATTGTCAAATGGTGTAAGCTGAGTACCCAACATTGGGGGCACAAAACCAAAACTGTAGTTTGGAGAAATATGCACCCCTGAGTACTGATGACCTCCAGATGGCAAAGCAGAGTCTTGCTTGGACTCATTATACTCCTGAATAGCACCGGAAGAACCATCAACCTCACCGGATTCTAAATTCTCGGGCACATTAGTTGGTGATTGTGGATGGTCAGTATGATATCCCACCTCAGAAGTATCGGCAGCATTTTGACTGTTGAGTTAAAAGACATGATTCATCAGAAAGATAAAATGGAAAACCACTTAGAAATTAAGTTAACATGTTTTCGACAAAAACATCGGTATAGAATACAACAGGTATATGTGGTTTGAAATGAGATAGAAAATATAAGATACTCGTTGCAGTGAAAAAACTGCAAAATGTGTTAAAAGTAATATATAGGCTCAGAAAAAACACACACTGAATTCTCAAAGCACATAGTTGAACATTACAACCTTGAGTCCTGCTCCTCCACAGTTTCTTCATTAGCCTGAGATGTTTCAGAAAGTGGTGCAGAACTCTTTTCACTCTCTGGGCCACTAACATAGCTAGCATTAACCCCAAAATTGACTCCCAAACTTCCAAAGCTAAACTTGTTCTTCTCAGAATCAGGTATCATGATATGGTTCGGAAGTATAACATGTTGACGCTGTGGAAGATGAAGATCCTCCAGTTTCCTCTGCAACTTTGAAGTAGCTTCTTCGGTGTCAAGGGCACTAGATGCAGACTGTAACTGCCTAGGTACTTCCGCTGAAACAGAAGGAGCCTCAGATGCACTAGCAGGTCCAGAATTCTGGTTAAAAGTATTTGTTGGCTTTGGTTTCCATTCCTTATTAGAACCAGCTGTTGGAAACAGAAACTAGTTATAAATCTTGTGCAAGCCAATCAACAACCTCTAACAGACAAGACATATCCCATTACATGGGGTTGGCTACATAGACTAAATGACACCATTGCAGAACAAGTCAATCAGTTATCTTAAATGGCAGCGAGTGAACTCACCCTTAGCAGCATATCCATGCAAATCTATACCGAAACATACACTCCAATATCTTAAAATTCAAACCACAACTGGGTAATGAGTAATGACAAAAGCTTTACAATTGTGTAAAAACTTAATAAGATACAAACAGAACAATAGTAAGCATGGGAGATTTTTTATATAAATGCAACCGAGCTATTATAATATCATGATAAAACTTATACAACAACAAAAAACAACAGAGTCCTGTTCCACAGAGTGAAGATAGCTACATGGATCAAACAGCATTGTTGTGTTCTATCAAAAACCAAATTTTCAGGAAAAAGAAATTAAATCAAGGTCTTTCAAGAGAGCGCAAAACTGCTAACTCAACAAAATAGAACATAATTTGGTGTTGGCAAAATAAATAAATAATAAATGAATAAACCCCTGATTTAGTGCTTTTCCCTCTTGGAAGAAAAAAAGACTATATCCTAGAATAACTTTTTTTAGTTTAAACAAATGGGCCCTGTATTATTTATATAAAAGACGACATTCATTAAGACAAAAATAAGACAATTACAAGGGAATTGGAGGATAAGGGATCTTCTGTAATGAAAAAAAAAGGAAAAATAAAACCATATACGAAAAGAGAAAACATCAATGGAGCAAAGCTATTCAAGGAATAATCCCTCTGTGCATACAAGTTCATGTCTTCATTCTTCAAAGAGTACTTATTACTAAAAAGAACCTTCTTGTTTACACATAAGTTTGACAAGAAAAGAGGAGAGGGGAGGGACACATCAGCAACAGAAGAATTAAAAGAAGGCACACACATAAAACTTATTCATGCCTGATGCATCTATATCAGTGTCATGTAAAGGTAGTAAGTGCAAGGAAATAAGCAACACCAGGGGATAGGGGCTATGCAGAAGACACAAATGTACTTGTTGAACTGCAGAGAATTACCTTTCTGAGGGCCACTTAATTGTTGCGACCGGTTACTGTAATTAGAGGAAGGTCGACTAGCTGCAGGGCTCCCATGAGTTACTGATGATGGCATAGGTGACATCTCAGTGATGTGATTCTTTGCCACTCCCTGGGATTTGCCTTGAATCTTTCCTTGCAAAGAGCTGCCAGTCTCAGAAGCTGGCATATAGTTATGCGGGCAAAACTGTTAATTACATTGTAAAACTTTAAAACCCAACAAGTTATGAGTGTAAGATAATATCAGATATTCTAACCAGCAGTTAATTTGTTCTCAGCAGAGTTAACAGCATTTAATTCCCCGTGAGAGTGTTGGCTTCCCACTTCGCGTCTAATTGCACCAACAGCACCAGGAAACCATGAATCATTAGATGGAACCAGTACTGGGTCTGAAGAAGAGAAGTAGACAGCCGATGAAGATGCTGGCCCAGACCCCGAGTGGTTACCGGAGGAAACCATTGATCCACTTCCAGAAGCAACCGTTCCAACTTTATTTGAATTATCAGAAGGTGAAGCACTATCCACATTATTATTATCACCAGAAAATGGACCCATTCTGTCTCCATTTCTAGCAGATGAAGGGGAAGGACTCACACCACTAATAGTTCCAGAAGCTAAATTTGTAGGACCATTGGCAATAACAGGTGCAGAGCTGAAAAAGCATGTAAAGTTATGTAGTTTGAACAAAATGTGCCAGGTCACATTGCAGTAACATAATTGATAGAGGATAGCAATGGAAGTTATTAAAACAAGGCAAATTACTTAATATAGTAGTCACCTTGTTCCAGAACTTTTCCCTTTAGATATTATCTCTTGAGAAGCTGACAAAGGCGGTGCAACTTTCTCAGAGGCTTGATGGGCTCCATTATCTTTGCCTGTAACAGAAGTCTTGCTTCCACTGGCATCTGAGAGAAGGTCCATAAAATATACTCTTAATTTAGGTGCTTTGACTAGCCATCATAATATCTAACTCTAAGTTTGATAATAAATAAAATGCAGCTATAGCAGTTAGTTTTCATCAAAGCTACAAGTTATACATGTAAAGGGCCAGGTAACAACTTCCAAGATATGCTACAAGACACATAGAATTTGGGCTAAAGGCCTAACTCAATCCCGCAAAACCAACTTTCAAGGCTAGGACTATCCAAGCCTTGTAAGGACTACATTGGTCATATCTCTAGTCAATGTAGGATCTCAAAAAAGACCATTGGTTTGAAAACAAAAAAAATGACAGAAAACAGCCAGATGATGCTACACTAACACCATGTTCAGATTCATCTATCTATTTCTAAAATTGCAGGATATACAGCCTAAAGTAGTCAAAGCAAAAAGCTACTTTAGCCAACAAAAGAAGGGCTTATCTAACAGGGGGAAAAGAAAAAAATAAATAGATAAATAAACCCTCAAATATGTTGTAGTTCAGAATGGTTATTCACCATGTGATGCATTATGAGGTGAAAAATTTCCCCGACCACCCCTAAGCCCCCGCCCTTGGGTGCCAGGCCTCCCACGTGGTTCCACAGATTCTCTGTTGTTAAGATTCTGCAAAATCATAAACAAATGAAAGGAGAAACAAGAACAGGATTAGCAAACTACATTGAGTGGTTAACACAAATTTTGAAAATAAGTAGAACATAAGTAAATGTCACATAAGCAAACGAGAGAAACAACTTCTTAGAACTCCTAAAAGTCCCCCTTCTCCCACCAATGAAAACAGAAGTCTTCTACCCACCAGAAATGAAGTACAAGCAGATAAGAAAAACTCTCCTCCAAGGTTCACGTATATGCTATATACACTTAGTTTGAGTGGGAGTGTTTAAAAAATATCTATGAAATTTGTAATATGTCTAGTCAATTAGTGCTCTAGTTAAGGGGCTAATAAAGGAAAAGGAGTGGATTCCTCTTGTAATTAAGGATTACTATAATTAAAGTTATATTAGTATAAATATATCCCTGTGTGGTATGATCAGACACAAAATTCCAGCATACTCTCTATTTTCAAGTACTAAAATCTAGTCAACAATAAGAACAAAAGAAACAATGGATAATCAGCCAAGAGAGCCAATTAGCATTACATTATTGAAGTTCATCACTTACAATAAATATCTTACCTCCTTTCTTCTGTCCCTCTTTCTTTTTACCTCATGAAATGTGTCTGTAAAACAATGATTAATGTTAAGACATTGATTGATGTAGCAAGAACAATAAATATGTAATATGTAATAGAGAACAAAGTATAAATTCATTTAGAATTGACATAAGAAATTCAGAACTAATGAACCCATAGAAATCATGCACTAATGATGGGTGCTCAAAGAGAGGAGGAGATTGAATCAATAACCCAGAAATCGGCAAATACAATGCCCAATCTACTTTAAAATGTCACTGTAAATATCAATACAATGGATCCTTATATGCGAAATGATGACAACTTAAACTTAATGCTCCAACCAATAACTCAAAAGGAGGAACAATTAAAAGATCAAGAAAATGATTATTAGGGAATATTACCAAAAAGAGCATCCTACCGCATATCTACAGCCAATCAAATACATGTAAATTAACCATGCATAAAATTTAAAACTGAGAATTAATAGTTCAGAACAAACATTCATTGATTCAAGTTTACCCAACTAGTAAGACAAGTAAAACTAGCAAGATTTTAATCAAAACATCAAAAAGAAATCGGTGCACAATAGAACTTTAAACTTTATGCACCAATAGATTATTCCACTGGAATCAAATGCTTTTAACAGGATTAGAGAATCTCGTGGACACTACCACACACAATAGCATAGCACCATGACCCTTGGCCACTTCTAAATGCTTGTATAGTGTTGCTCTGTGATCAGCTATGCCACTATAACTTTGAATTTAGCCTCATTATTTCTAAAATACAGCCGAAATTTAACAAGGGCAAACAAATTATTCTATAAACATGTAGCTTCCCAGCAATGCAAAAAAAAATGAAGAACAATTTCCAAACTAGCCTTACACATCGGGTAAAATAGGGAAATAGCAGTGTGAGGTCTTTGAATCTGCAAGACACCAATGGCATTAATCCTATTGAGCATCAAAATATTAGACATTAAGTGGGGTTTATATTGGCAAATGGACTTGTCAAGGAGGAAACTCTGCTCATCATGAGAATGAATAAAAAAACTAGAAATGGGACTTACATTAAGGGCCTGTTTGATTACAGTTTTTAGAAACTGTTTCTTGTTTTTAAAAATAAAAAACAAAAAGCTATTGAGTAGGTGTTTCATAATTGTTCTCAAAATTTGTTCTTGTTTTCTATTTTTTAGAACAAGAAAACAAGAACAACCTAGACTTGTGTTTGTTCTCACATTTTATTTTTCTCATTTTTATTTTGATCTGTCATTGCTTCATCACTGTCATCGCTTGGTACTACCACCTAGCACCCTCTGCCATCACTCCTTGGCACCTTCCACATTCTCTACCATCATCATTGCCACTATTCCCCCTCTGCCGCCGACACAACCCAGCACCCTCCATCACCGCTGCTATTACCACCTGACACCCTCCACCATCACCGCCACTGCCCAGCACTCTCTACGGCTGTCACCGCCCAACACCCTCCATCACTGCTTCTGACACCCTCTACTGTTGCTGCCACCTCCACTTGGCACACTTTACCGCCACCACCCTAGCATTGTCCCCCACCATCGCTGTCGCCTGACACCCTTTGCTTTCAAAACATGTTCTCAAAACAAATTTACTAAGCAAATTTTGTGTTTTCTTGCCTCAAACTGCTTTCAGATACCAAATAGATTTTTTTGTTTTGTTTTGAAAAATAGTTTTCATAATTGGTTTATAGAATAGTTTTCCAAAATAAAAATAAAGACAGGTCCTAAAGCACAAAATGTGAATTGGAAGGGGGGAATACAATAATTAAGTCAGAGCAGAATGTCCCACCAAAGCATAAAATATCAGTTCATAAGAATCCAGTTCTGGTCTCTGCTTAAAAAACAACTAGCTGCTAAAAACACAATTCTGAAATTCCAGACATGCATTTGGAAAAAGGAAAACTTGACCTTAAAGAGAATCAAGGTTAATCAAATATCAAATGAACTGAGATTCAGTGACAAAGCAAGCTCAAAAACAAAAAACAGCTCAAGTTATCAAATTAATAAACAAATAAAGGATGGCGGCTAAATATGAATGAAACAATGAACCATTTAGACACAATGAGCCAAGTCCATAACCTAAACAAATCAAAGTTTCGTCCAAAAAACTAAATTTTATTTAAACCAAGCTACACAAAGCCCCTCAGTAACCAAAAGGGGTATAAAAAAATTAATTCCCATCTTAGCCTAACAAAAGTGTATCAACAGTAAAGAGTCATCATAGCAAAACATAATCATTTCCAAGGTCCCTACTCCACCCTACAACAAAAGGGGGAAATGAAAAATCAAATTCAAAACAAACAAAGGAAACCCAACAAAGACAAGAAACCACACACACAGTCCAACACATGGATCACGAGTTAGGAAACAGGGATTAAGATTAAGATCGAATCAAGGGTTAACTTAATAAAGAGCAAAAGCCAGTGACTGGGAGAGAAAAACTCAATGATACCCTGAAGGAGGAGCTTCTGAGTGGTCTCATTTGGATCCATAGAACATTCCTTGAGCATTGCATAGATGTCTTCTTCACTGTGATTGCCTGTGATCTCCTTGATGTTCTGGATCGTCTTCCTCACACTGCTAGGAATTGAAGCCCTAAACCCACCACCACTCATCTTTGCAACACAAAGTCACGAACTTTGCAAGAAAAAACTATGTGGGCAATGAAGAAAGAGGGAGAAATGGGAACAGAAGAGCAAAGAGGGGTGGTGGGAGGAGAAGGGTCAGAAAGTGATTGATTGTTGGTGATACAAAAAAGGAACTAAACAAACATTTAGAGTTGAATGAGAATTGGGGCAGAAAGTATGATCTATTTTTTTTTTTTCAATGGGGTTTGAATTGATCTATCTGAATTCTCTCAAGTAGGAAAGGGGGGAAGAGAGAGAAGAGAGAAAGAGCAAACCCAAAGTGTGTGTGTGTGTGTCTTTGTTGTTTGTTTTATTTTCACAGTGAAGGGCTTTTTGGTGTCTCTGCCTCTCCCTCTTTTCTTTCTGCTTGCCTTTTCTTTTCCTTTTTTCCTTTGTTTGATATATTAATTAAAAATATCCAACCACACTCCTTTAGAAATTTTAAAATAATGCAAAAATTGTTTAAATATTTGCTTGAAATTTATAAGAAATCTATCCCTGGAAGTGGATGGTTTTTGTAAGTATTCTATATCTCATATTCATTTTTTTTATTTTGTGATACATATGTTCTGAATTTTATATTAAATAAAATTAAAATTTTCTCTTTACCATAAATATTTATTTAATCAAATGATATTTTTTCTTTCTTTATTTTTTTTTTCAATCAGTACTCTAGTTTATTTAATTAATATTAGTTATTGTGAGAAAATTACAGTTCACCATTAAAATAACTATTTATCGATGAAAATAAATTTGAAAGATTTCAAAAAGACAAAAACTGGAAGTTTAATATATACACACGCACATATTAAATAATTTTTTGTTTTAATCAAATTATCTTATCAAATAAACAAATCTTTTTTATATTTTGTATTTATCATTACTTTTATATTTCCTGAGACTTATTAATGTCAAGAGCAATTATATACATACACATACTTTTTTGAGGGAATATACATATATACACATACTTATAAATACATTCTTTATAGAGTGCATTTGATACTCAGTGATGTAGAGGTCGAGTAGAATAGTATAGAAAAAATGATTGAACTCTTCATTTTCTTCATTATTTGATAGACAATGCCACAATGGACAACACAATTAAAATTAAAATTTGTTGTTATACCATTTGTATCAAACCATATACACTGAACATCATTAATTATCTTAATTTCATACATATTATTCTATGTATTATAAAATAGTATATATTATTATATAAATTACACAATAACATATAATAATATAAACTATTATGTCAATAGTAAATATTATAAAATATATATTATTACAGTATGTAATATACACAATATAGTATAATACATCAATATTAAATATATGTTATATATAATATTATATATACATATATCATATATAGTATATATTTTTATGTACAAAATATTATATATTATTATATTAATAAAAAAATATTATAAAATATCTATATAGTATTATAAAATAATATATTTTATCATATTATATTATATAGAATATAAAATATAATGTAATATACCAATATTAAATATATTTTATAGTGTATATATATATATAACGTTTTTCACCTATATTATAATATATTGTAATAAATTAATATTATATATTTTATATATAGTATTATAATATTTTTTATTATAGATTGTCTCAGGATTCTTAAGGAACGTTGATGCTAGAGGCAATTTAGGCTATGTTTAGATGGGGATTTTTGGAGGGGAGGAAAAAATTTATAATTTTCAATTACCTTATTTGGGAGTTTTTAAAATTAGAGAAAAGTTTTATATCTTGGTGTTTACTACTTTCTAAAATAATATCTCATTTGTCCTATTAAAACCAAACAAGGTAATTGGGGATTATAAGCTCTCCCCTCCCCTCTCCTCTCCTTCCCTCCCCTGATCTCCTCTCCTCCAAAACTCCCCATCCAAACATAGCCTTAGGGTTTAGGTTTCGTTGGACGGCGACCTCAAATAGAGACTTAGACAATTGAGTGGGTTTTGAATTGTTTCGTAGGTGAGAGAGATATGAGTATCGTCGCATCTTTGTATTTCTTCATGGCTAAGATGAACAAAAAGTTGAAGAGATAGAATAGAAAAAAAACAAACAAGGCTTCATGATGAACCAAGATTGAAGAGAGGCCTAGGGAGGGAAGGGTAACCAAAACAAATGAGAAGTCAAACCAAGTGAATGCCAACTCATCTGTATGTTTCTTGCGAAATTCTTTTCGTACGTACCATTTAGCATTTTCCAATAAAATAATAGTCTCCTTGTCCATTAAGAATCAACAAATTAATATGAATCTTCACAAAAAAAAACAAATTAATATGAATAGCTCATTTTTGTCCAAAACATTAATCTATAATCTATAATATATATATAAACGAACCCTCTCGAGATAGACTTTTACAGGTGTAGCTTTGGGAGCATTTCAAGGTTAATTAAATTGATTTGATTTGAATAGATTTATTGATTGATTATTCCATTATTCAAATTTAATGTGTCTAATTGTTATTTGAATTTGTATTCGATATTGTATTTATTTTTTTGAAAGGTATTTCAATTCAATATTATATCAAATGGTTTCCAAATTTAAATGGATTTACAAATTGATATCACTCTATGTGTTTTATTTTAATACTTTTTGTTTTTTTGTTATAAGCTATAATAATCTATAATAATAATAATAATAATAATTATAAAGACAAACTCTTCTCAAATGATATTTTTATAGGTGTAACATTGGGAGCGTTTCTTGGCCTAGGTGTCATCATGAAGTGTCTTTTCACCCATTTTTTTTTACACAAATCGGCTCTCAAGGCAGACTTTTACATGTATCGCTTTTATGAATATCGAAATGATCCCTAAATATCTCATAAGCATCATTTTATTCCTCATTTGACATTGGTTTATTTTTTTAGAATACTTTCATGCCTTATACTCTACCAATTTATTTTCTAAGATTATATTTAATTCCTCTCATTTCGTGTAAGCAAACTTTCGTGTCTCTTCAGCTCGTCATTCTTTGGTATGACTTTTCTATCCTCTCTCATTTTTGTTCTTCTTCTCTTATTATTATAGTATATCATATACATTTTCTTCTTCATTATCTTTATCCATTGCGGTGACTAACAATTGAGACTTCCGATTAAACGTTAGTTTTGTTTTCTTTTTCATGGTTAATCATTTATATGTTACAATTTTTGTATTTTAAATCTTAATCTTAATTATTAACATTTGCATGTATTAATATATTTTATTTGTTCATTTTGTTTTTGCTTTTGTATTATTGTTTTTCCTCTAGTCTTCAACACTGAATTCTCATCTAAAGTGAGTTTATATTATTGCTATTTTTGTATTTTACTGTTACTCATTTTTACTTATAATTTTTTAGTGTTTATTAATTTTCTTATGAGTTTAATCACTATGCACTAATAGTATAATTTTTTTTCACATACATTCAATCATATCTCGCTATGGTGTCAACTCGAAATATTACTTCTTAAAATATATATATATATAAATATCTACATTATGAGATATGATTAAATGTCTTTATAAAACTTTTTTTACACTCTCAATGGATAGTAATTAGAAGAGTGGCAAATTTGAAGAGTCCAAAAGAATTTTTTTTCATTCACACAAAACTAGATCTCAGACTCAGACAAGTGGCAAACTAAACACCATCATGATAAAATTTAAAAGGTTGACCCGTCCATTTTCAAGACACGTGACGAAAATACCTAATTATGAAAGTGAATTCTTCCCTGGGCATGAATGCAGCAGTTAAAGACCAACCTCAAAAGTATGTTATGATAAATTGTTTAACAGTGTACTATAGTAACTAGTATTAAGGCTCTGTTTGGCATAATAGTTTATTTTATAGTTTATGACATAAGTTGTATAAGTTATTTTTATAATCGAAAAAAAAATATGGTGAAACTTATTTCATATAAGTTATAAGCTGTTTTGATAAGCTAGCCTGTGTAGTTTATGAAAAATAAGTTTAAAATAGCTTATAAATCAGTCATAAATTGTGTTCATAAGCTCTGCATAAGTCAATCCAAAGAGACCCTAACTCTTTTTAATCGCACAGTTTATCTAATTAAATTGTTTCCAGACTTGAGATCTTCAACCTTTTTTGTTGTACAGCTTATAGTCTATATAACTTATTGGTTACTAAATATACTACCCAGACCCTTCGTCGTTATCCTAATCTTAGTAGCTTGAAGTCTCCAACTTTAATATGCATTGGTGTGGCCACTTTTTGACTTTTGAGTACTATTTTTTACTAAAGGTTTAATTGTAATTTTGATTTCTTTAATTATTGTGATCGTGTGATTTTGATTTTTTAGTTTTTAGTTGAATAAATTGAGTCTTTTAATTATTTTAATTATTGTAATCGGGCCCATTTATCACTATACCATACAATTTTTAACATTTGAAGTCCACGTAGTACATGTGAGACTGATTTTACACTAAGTTAGACCACCTATGGCATGACAAAAACTCTCTAAGGTATCAAATTTTAAACAATATGTATTGCTCACGTGTGTTGCCGGTTTGTTTTGAAATTTTTTTTGGCAACATACACAATGTCCAAGATGACTTGATATAGTTCAAATCAGTCACACATGTACCACATAGGGTCCAATGTTAAATTTGAATGACATTATGATGGAGGGACTAGAGATTGCAACAATTGCAAAAATTAGGGGACCCAATTTGCTCAATTAAAAATTAAGAGACCATAATCATACAACAATAACCATGAGACCAAAAATGCGATTAAGTCTTTACTATGTTTTTAAGTATGCGGTGCCAGACTTATTATTACTCACTATTTCAAATCAATTCATATGAATTACGACTTGTTTGTTACTGATTAAAAAAATAAGCAATTTTAATGTAAAATATAATAATTTAGTGATTATTTTTAGAGATTTTTATGTGAAGCAGAATCTAATTTGTGTTTGTTTACAATCCTAATTATTACTTTTTTAATTGTCTCTCTCCTCTCTCTCTCTCTCCATTAAAATCAGACTATTTCTGAAAAGCTACTCCAAATAACTTTTCATTTTAATCAAAATTTTGATATTTTTAGATTCTACTTATTTTCAAAAGATAAAACAAACAGATAGAAAATTATTAAAAATAATTATTTCTTTTAAAAAAGTATTTTTTTATAAAATAATCCATAACAAACGGGCTCTTAAACGACTTAAATAATTAATTTTAATTGTTAGAATTATGATACATTTCATAATAAATATACTTAAATTACTGTACAATAGTTTAACGTTGGACTTGTGCAGATATCTTTTTATCTCAGTTTACATATCTGTTCTAACCAAATGATAACATGATTTAACCCAAAAATAAAAAATAATACAAACCGTTGAATATATATTTTTCTAATTTAATTCAGTTAGATGGTAAACTAATTTAACAAATAGTCTACTTACACTTAATCGATATAATGACTTATCACAAATTCACAATGTAAGCAAATTGTTGATTTATAAATAAACTATTAATTAAATTAGTTCAATGCGAAATTGAGCAAATACAAACTTGTTTTTGGTCAATAAGGAAATACAAACTGAAATAAAAAAATTGTCTAGGGAGCCCAGCCCAGCCCATGAATGTTGGAACCCAATGTGGAGGGTGCACCATGGGCTTGATTTTTCAGAAACGGGGCATGAGTCCTTCGTTCATTTTGTTGGCGGCTAATTCTTTCCACACATACATAAATTTTTCCGCACACATACATCTCTTTCTTTTTTCTCAAAAAAATAAAAAAAAGTTAAAAGACAAAAATGCCCTTTTATTAAAAAACCTCCCCTAACCCTCATCTCCCTCACTTCCTGCATAACCTCTTCCCACACACATTTCTCACATACACACAAAGTGACTCAACACATGCAGAGAAGACGAGGCCACAAGAAGGAGAAGAGATGTGAACGTCAGAGCTATAATTCATCGTCCAACCTGCTTGCCGCCACCACAGACCTCGTTAGAGAAGAAGGAAGCTTGAAACACCACCAGATGCAAGTAACTATTCGCAGCACATATTTTTTTTCTATGTTCTGCATTGATTATGGAACTATTGGTTCCGTAATTGAAAACTAACATGCCGGAACTAATAGTTTCGTAAGTCATTTTTTAATTTGAAAAATGACTTATAGAGCTATTAGTTTTGATTATGTTAATTTTCCATAACAATAGTTTCGTAAGTGTAAATAACACCAGAAGAAAGTTGGCTTTTAGTGAGACACGTAATTTGTCACTAGAGTATATAAACCCGTAGGTAAAAGTCCACCATACTATCTAAAAGAATTTTACACATGTGAACTTTTACCTACGAATTTATATACTCTAGTGACTGATTACGTCTGTCCCTAAAAGTCAAATTTCTTGTAGTATTATTTACAATTACGGAATTTTCCATTACGTAAATGTATATAACACTATAAGATTCTTGACTTTTTGAGATAGACATAATTTGTTACTAGAGTATACAAATCCGTAATTGAAAATTTTGACATATCCAAAATTATGTAATTATTTTTTCAGTTGAAAGTTGTCATTTATAATTGAAATGCTATTTTCTCTAACCCTCCACTGACATTATAATTTTACATAATATATTATTATCTTCAGTACTATCAAGAAGACAATCTCATGACTTAATTTGAAGGATAATTTTGCTATTTTTTTTAATTGATTTTTTTGCATGTGTGAAGTGTAAGGATTTTTGTTGTTGTTTTCATTCTTTGAAGGATTGCAAAGGTTGGTGGTTTCTATCCAATGCATCAATGGTTGTATTTTTCTTCGTTGATGTTCAATGTGAATTTAATCATTTTTGTTAATAACCTTATTGTAAGATTTTTCTATTTTATGTTATTTCATATATTGATACCAAGTATTAATTTGTTTGGTATCTAAATGTTACACACTTTTGATTTTTCCACACATTATCATGACTTTTTATTTACAAAGCTTGCAATTTTTTATGAGTTTTGGTCTTTTTCAACCGTTAAACTCTATTTAGTTTCTGCAGTTTGAGGTGGTGCAGATTTCTTTTCTCTCAATAGGTATTTGCTTTGAGGTTTTTTTTTTCATTTGCTAACATTTATATATATCTAAGTCTAAGTTATCGATCATTTACTTACCACATAAATTGTGATGTTGAATCTTTTGTAGTAATGCCTTCTATGAGTGTGGATAGAAAGATAATGTCTTTTTTATATATATTTTTCAATTTTGTTTTCGATCCATTCTAAGTCATATTCATCTAAATGATTTTTTCCTCTTATTGGTTTGCTGAATATATTCCCAACCAATGAATAGAGTTTGATGGGATGAAGAAATATTTGCAATTAAAGTGGGTGGTTTAGCAATGTGATTGTTGTATATGTGGTATTATGTAGGGGCTACATGACGGTTGACTCTTACTTTGTCAAAAGTTTGTCAATAAGATCCATTTGACATTGTATGTGGTGACTATATTTTCAGGTTAGAGTATAGATGAAAATTTAGAAACGTAATTGAGACAACTAATTTCGAATATTAATATGCTAAATAGTAAAACTCTTCCAAAATTAGTTTACTAAGTAATTGAAAATTACTTTGAAATACTAACAAATAAAGAATTCAATCAATAATACAAATTAGAATTTCATTACACAAGAAATTAAATCTAGAATATTAAACAAAATATCTGAATTAAATACTACTATTAATATTATCCACTAAACTTAATATTTGAATTTAAATATACTAATTATCAATATAATACTGAATCCAATAAAAATATTTTAGAAAATTTATCTAATCTAATCTAATAAACTAACATTAGATATGAAATCATCTCATTCTTAAAAAGTTTAGTTTAACATACACTACATTATAATATTGTCTCAAAATTTAGAATTAAAGGTCTCTTCTTCTAATTTAATAATATATAGTTTGACATATGCAAATTACATCTAATAATAATAATAATTACATATCCAAATATTTTAATTTAAACAAATAAATTTCTTTAATATTAAGTAAATATGTATAATATCACGTGCAAGGCACGGGTTATTAAGGTAGTAACACTATAAGAAACTTAACTTTTAAAGATAGACATAATTTGTTACTAAAGTATACAAATCTGTAATTGAAAATTTTGACATATCCAAATTTTCAAAATAATTGATAGTAATACAAGAGCTGGATGAGCTTATAGTTTTTGGATATTGGACAAGATAATCGAAGGCCTCATATTTCAATATTGTAAATTGAGAATGATGGAAATGGAATAGGATAGAGGAAACAAGACAATAAATGCAAAGGCTGATTTTCCAGCTCAATCCATATTTTCTTTCCAAAAAAAAATTACCAATTCATATTTTCTAGCTCAAATTCTTGTTACGATCTTCATTACACAAAAATGTGGCATGTCACTTAATACCAAAAAAAATGTGGCATGTCACTTACATTCTTTTATTTCCCAAGTTATCATCATTTTCTTAGCAGACAGGTTCTGTAAATACAGCTATGCAGGAATAGAATTCTTTTGAAGTTGTGTCATGTATAATCTATAACTATTATAAAGGGAATATTTAGTTTTGGTGTACACATTTTTAAGGACCATTTTACCCCTATAACTTTCATTTTAAAATAACTGTTTTTTTGTTCTATTTTTTTTTGTCTCTATAACTTCTACTTAATTATACCCTAAAACTAGAGAATTATTAACATTTTTATAATAGCACATTATTAACATTAGAAGATTTCTTATTTAATTTTTCCATAAACATCAAAAGTTTATAAAAACTTTTTGATTAATGAATAATAACTATTGAAACCATTGTGTATCACTTAATCAAATCAGATCGTGCATGAGTATTATTTTTTCCCATCGAAATTAAGTTCTATGATTGCGTGGATGGGGAAATTCCTCCATCAAATCGTGTAGGGACTAATCATTTCGAGCTGGATAGGAACCCTATAGTCAAATTCAAGATCTCTAGTTAAACTGGGAGAGATATGTGTTATCTCACTTAAGCTCCCGGTAGTAAATCTATTCTTCAGACATAACCCAAAACATAAAACAAAGTTCAGAAGATGGATGAATTTGCCCATCCACGCAATCATAGAACTCCAACACCATCACCTGTCACGTTCAACACTTGACATGTCTTATGTCCAAACAATATGGTTATTATTAGTGGTGTTCAATACTTTTAATATTTATATGTGGAACATATGTCCACAAAAATAATCAATAAGTGATGGTGGATAAATGTAGTAATTAATTATGGAACCCAATAATAACATATCTCACAAGATTTAAATAGTCTCAATAGGATTAATAATGGAGAATTAATAAACCCTCTCCACACAATTAATGGGTTGGATTTGGCCAAACAGTGTAGATAGATGATGGTTGGATATATATAGTCTCTTGCAATATGCTTCAATCTTCATGCCCTTTTCTTTTTTTTCCATCCTTTTCATTTTGTTCGGAGAAAAAAATGGGAAGGGTCTACAAAATAAGGACCTTTCTTTGTCTAGATTAGTCCATGACAAGATGATAAATTGGGAGGAATATTCAACTACTCAATCAATACATAAAAGGAGCTTTAAAGAATGTCTTAATCGAGTTAGTGGACCTTCACATGAAATAACAGGGTAACTAGCTAGTGGTAAGTAACAACAACTTAACATGATGAAATTTTGATTACTGTCTTTTTGAAAACAACTTGAATTGAAATAATGGATTTTCACATGCCTGTGATAAACATTGAAGTCACGGATACGGACACTGGTTAATAATTGAACCCTCTCAGCCTTTTTCATGTGTCCTTCACTTCTCCTTTCCACATTGCATAATTGCTATTTCTATATGCTTCACTTTTCTGCAAAGATACATGAACTGTAACAAGGAGGGGCCGGGATCATGTCCTTTCCAATAGTGATGATCCTTGTAGAGAGGCAATGCCAAGAGAATAAGATAAGATCCCAAGGAAATGGATCATGTTGATGAATAATAATACAGTGGATGAGAAATGTCTTACACTCAACACCCTTTATTGTTGTTATTTGTTGTTGTTATATATACAATCATATATCATTATATAATTGAAATTCATGTATTTTGTTTCATTAGATAGACAGGTTCAGAGTATATTATCCATACACCAATAACTTTATGGTTTTTTCTTCCCCCACATGCTGGAAGAAGAGGATTATTATCTCAGAAAAAATGGGGAAAAAAATATATGCAGTTAGTTGTGACTATGAGAGATGCCAGAACTAAGAACTAGCTTAACATATAAAGATTTTCTTCTTCTCTGGATTATTTGAAAAGTTTGCATGCTTAATGCTTTGTTTTGCAAATAATAAGATTTTTTTATGCAAAATTACATTTTCTTTTAAAGAAAAAAATATTTGGGCATACTTCAAGCTTCTACAACTACAACTGAAGAATACATAAAGGTAAGGGAAAATTAAAATGAATGCCAGATAACCAAAACTACAAGGACTGATTCTCTATAACAAAATCTGTGTCATAATTACACATCAAATGCAAGAGTCTACATGGGTGATAGATGCTCGTATCCCTTAAGCACGATGTCATTGATCCCTAGGCTATGTGTACATAAGAATATCTATTAAGAGAGGTTAACCCTTTAAACGAATCTCGGTACCTAAGGGGATTAATCTCTGCATTTGTCAATGGATGATACACAAGGAAACAAAAAAAATGCAAGAGTCAAATAACAAGGCCTATTCCTCTGAAGAAAGGACTCTCTCCTATTCAATATTCATCACTTCTCCTCCTCCTCCTCCTCCTCACAGAATCAATTTATTATGCAATAAATAAATATCCTAAAACATGAAGAAAAAAGAAAAAAAAACACTAAGCTCTCAGTTTCTTTTTTCTTCTGATAAATATGACTAAAAGTAAACCAGAAAAGAAGTTGAATCTGAAGAAGAGGCTGTTGTGGAAGCAAAACGAAGGTTCCTTCTGAGACCACCAAAACTGATGCCATGTCGTGGAAGGAGGCGCTCTGTTACTCTTGTCAGCACTGCTGTGTACTCTCCTAATATCTCTGTCATAATCACCACCATTATCATCTTTCTAGCTTCTTCTTTCTTCTTCTCCTTTTTTTGTTTGGAAAGATCAGAACTTTTTAGAGATGAGCCTCAAGGGTATGTGTAACTTTCATAAGGGTCCTATAAATAAGGCTCTTTTTGTATCTGAGTTTGGTAGTTACAACGTGTGGCTTCTTGTGCCAATAGAATTTTGAATTGTGGGGTTGAAAAGTAATGCCACATACACACACAGATATATTATATAAAGCATTATAAGAGGTTGGCAAAAAGGAATAGAATTCTGGCACTTTCTGGTTTATGTATACCGTGAAACTAGGCACATAATAATTAGCATATTTTTACATGGTAATTACCATAATGATTATGTAATAAGATGTAATAATTTGACCATATTGAAGCTTTCAAAGGACACGGATTCACATTTTCACATACACTGTTTATTTGGGGTGGATTTCAATTCACTAGAATTAATTACGCGGAAATGGTACTCATCATGGGAATATAGAATTTAGTTAAAGTCACGTTTTTGTATGACATATATTGTGTGGTCTCATCATAGCTTTTTGAGGAGGTGATCTGGGGTTTGATTTTATTGGGAAAATATTGGAGAAGTTGGAGTGGCTTGTAAGTTTTGAACATGAAAGTTTGGTAGATAAGATATATATACATGCTTTGGATTTATCAGGCGGGGGGTGTGCATTTTGGCTAGCTAACTTCTTTTTTGAAATGTGATCAGTTCATGTTTCTTCCTTACACATGGGTTTGGCAGAACTGAATTGAGACTTTCAATCCAAGATAATCACCCATTTATGATAAGTGAATCACCAATTTAGTCTATGATGTGTTAAGGCACTGTCAATTTAGTCCTTGAAATTATTAATACTCCAAATAGTTTCTAAAATTGAAAATTTTCGATTGCATTAGTCTTTCTAGATCAGTCAATTTAGTCTTTAAAATTGTCGAATAGAGACTAATATGATTGAAGATTTTCAATTTCAGAGACTACTTTGGTATAATAATAATTTCAAAGATTAAATTGTCAGTGTACCTTACAATTTTAGGAATTAAATTAGTGATTCACTCCATTTATTGTGGTAGAAATTCATGGATCTAAAAGACTGCTGTTGCAGATAAGGAGAATGTAACTGTAATGTGATTATGATGGTCATGTATAGTTGAAAGGCCTAAAATAAAATGATGGTCATAGTTGTCTAGCAATTAGCAAATAATGTTGTTTAACCAAAAAAATAAAAAAGGTTGGAAAAGGGATGAATAGGCCCACTACAACATAGGACAATGGTATTGGTAAAAGCAGTAGAACAGAATGTACCTTCAAGAGGACATAACTTGACTCAAACAGGAAGAATCCAAATGTACCATAATGAGTGTGATTGTTTTTAATGGCATAGAGCTAGCTGTAATGTGTAGAGGCTCCATCATAATGTTTGTGATACTAGATTCAATGAAGAAAGCCAAATTGCATTACATTGTAAAAGGGAACAGTACATGAACAGAGAGCTACCCCAAATGCTAGAACAAGAAAATATATACATACAAAGTATGGAACACAACCATTCCAAAATTTACACTCATAATAATTCCTCTCTTCCACTGATCACTGTCCTATATTTTGGACATTAGTCGTGCCCCGGTGTCCGTGTCAGTGTCATGTCCGGTGTCCGCGTCAGAGTCTGTGCTTCATAGTATCACTTGTTCTTTCTTTTAGAAAGAATATGATCTTGTGAAGACCTTTTTCCATGCCTTCAAGCTTAGAGACCTAACCTTAGTTAAAGACAAAGATGGCCTAAAATGATCCTTGTGAGGAAGGGTTGGTGGTAATGGAATCGGTGAAGATGAGGGTGTTTGTGAATTCTCTAATACAACAACATTGTCTTCTTGGTTCCAAAAACGAGCCTCTTTTCTCTTGCTTCTTACGGTTTGTAGCACATCATATTTGTTGCAAATTCCCCATACTGTCACCTTTTGTTGACAGTAATCCACATTTACTGAGTATATGCCTGTCATCAATGATCAACTAAGTTACAAATATATATATAAATGAAAAACACATTAGAAGAAAATTAAGGTAAAGGAAGTTTTACTTTAAGATATGGGTCTAGAAGAGTTTTATACAGAAAGGGAACTTCACTGTTTATGCACAGTAATGGTTTCGCCGAAAGTTATATGGACCCAATATTTGAGGTTTAAATTCCATGTCCTGCTTCTATTGAAGGGACTGTTTAGATAAGCACCATTTCTTTTTGACTCTAGAAATTGCCTTTACTGAACAAATTGAAAGAAGATATAAATGTAATTCAAATAATAAATGGGGGCATAAATTAAAATCCCAATGTTTGAAGTAAAGTTTCTAGTACCTGATTAAAAAATATCAGTTCAGATGATGAGTTTGACTTTGGAAACCATGATTCATAACATTGCTTAATGCTCTCTATTTATTTCTTATGATCCAGGGATCAATCTGATAAAAACTACTTAAAGCACCAATGTGAATTAGCAGCTAAAGGACCTCCTTGATAATTGTTGTTAGATTAAAGTTCCTTCAAACTATTTCTCTATACCAATTTAATGGAGAGACCAGGGGTTGACCCAATGATAAGACGATACAAACCTTTACTTAATTAGATCCATCGGCAGTAATTTTATTTAGTACATATAAAATTTAAAACTTTATTAATGGTTGTCTTAGTCAAGTGGTAAGTAACATGTGTTTCAATTATGAAAAACAGAGTTGGAATATTATTCTTACTCAAAATTGGATAAAATACACATTACTATTTTTTTTTTTGTCACCATGTTATTGGTGCAAATTATTCATCGGCAAATTGGTTTTGCCGATTACTAATTTTCGCTGGGGAACCTAGCTGGCCACCTTTAGTGGGATCTCCTCTCTCAACCACATTTTTTCAATCCACAAGGCTCGAACACGAGATCTTGTTTAAGGGGCTATTTGGGAGTTTAGAGGGGGGAGGGGAGGGTTTTGATATTTTAAGGGAAAAGTAAAGGGGAAGGAAAGGGAGGATACCCCCTACCTTGCATGAATGATTATTTTTTAATAAAAAAATCAAAACCTAAAAAAATCTTCAATTTGGGGAAACTTCAAAAATGTATTAGGGGAGGTTTTTAGAGGGTTTAAAGTATTTTCCACATCCCTCTTCTCTTTTTATAAAACTAAAATATTACTATAAATCATCCCTCCCTTCCCCTCCAAAACCCTCTCCCAACTGAGTCCAGTTCCATTCGGACCAACGTAGTACTGGTACATTACTATTTGTTTACTACAAAAATAATTAATGATATAATTGAAAATCAAAAAGTTAATTTCTAGCCAATTGAATTAAAATCGTTTGATAAAATTAGCCGTCGAACCAGATAATAAATATAAAATAACATAAAAGAATATTTGTTTGCAATTTTTTTATATAAATTATTTATTTTAAAATAATTACTATTTTTAATACTTTAAATTATTGATCATATTAAAAAATAGGATTAATTTTTTAATTTTATTATCATTTAAATTATTTTTATTAAATGACATGAGATATATTAATGAATTTAGATAATAATTTAATCAAACAAACTTATATTTCTTTAAAATAATTTTTTTCATTTTTAGTTTTGTATAAAGTCTTAAATAATAGTATTTTGAGATAAAAAAAGTAATTATTTTTTCTTTATAATTTTGAATTCTTATAAATCTTTGTTTAAAGATCATATATTTTATTAAAAATTAAAATAAACAGTATAGTAATTAAAATAAATAGTGTAATATTGAAAATAATAATCCAAAAATAGTATCTCACAATATATAATAAACAAAATAAAATATGAGAGAGAATGTTTAAGGGTTCTATAAAAACTGTAATTAAGATGGGTATATATATATATATATATATAAATAATAAGAATAAAAATAGAAGAAAATAGAATAAATGATAAATTATAAGCTAAATGTTATTTCGTGTAGTATTTCAAAGATGTTATAAACTAGTTACATAATTTGTACCAAACACTTTTATTTTAGTCAAACAAAATTATAAACTAGTAAAATAAGATATATGTGTGTGCTGAAATGCCTTGTAAAACAAACTGCATATCTGTTAAAACTAATTAGTATCATTAGAATTTTTGTTATTAATTTGACACGGAGAATATAGTCGTAAAGTAGGAAAAAAAACTACTATCGCGTGTGTTTGATCAAGACTAAGTTGAGAAGCATCAATTTGCTAAAAGTTCAGAAAAATAGAAAAGTACTTTCTTCGCTACCAATGGCTCAAATTAGCCATTGTTTTCATGAAAACTATCACATTACCTTTGAGACCGGATAAGGTTTTCTTTATTTTCTTCTCGCAGCCATAGGAATACAAAGGAACCATCATTTCAACGTACTGTGCCTCCACTATATTCTTGTAAGCTGGGACAATTTGCATATTGGCCATTCTGACTTTGCCCCAATTCACACCATCCAATATACGAATCAATGTTTTAGGCTGGTTCTTATGGATGTCTCCAAAGCCTTATATAAATCAAGTCTTTGTTCAGGATATGGATCATGGCCGGTTTGGCTTACAAGTAACAATCCATTAGATTCTCTTAAAAAGAAGCCTTTAATTAATTTGATCAGCATTCTCTTTTTCCTTTCTCTTCTTTTGCACTTTTTAACCATGTCACAGTATTAATTAGACTTTGAAAGATATTGTCTTCAATAATTAAATTACTATATACGAAAAGTAGTTACTATTACTATATTTATATATAAAAAACAGTGGTCTTGACCTTTCAAGTTGTGACACATGTTATTTTCTAAATCGTTTAGTGACATATGTCACTTTCCTTCAATTCTTTCTATTTCTATTTCCAACTACTGTTTTTTTGTCACCATATTATTGGTGCAAAATATTCACAAATTTTACCGATAACTAATATCCGTTGAAAAACCCCACTGAAGTACTGTTTTTACTGGGTTCTCCACTCCAGGAATTGAAGTCATATTTTGAATGGATTATACGTGGTGTGACATGGATGAGTGCAAAGCTGTGTCAGCAACTGCGTTGGTTAATCAAAAGTGGGTACATCGTATTCTCCTTTGCTTGTTTTTTTTTTTTTAATTGGGAATTGGAAAGTTTTGGAGATTGGCTCCCATGTGGGTTGTTTTCCTTATGGAAGAAGATAGTAATTGAATTGAGAAGGGTTTGGAAATTGAACAAATTGAACTAATTGATTAATTAAGACTCGTAACCTTAGCTTTGCATTAGGACATGATCACTGTTCCTTGTCGAAGTTTTTATTATGCAAAATGGACGCTTTACGCACTAATCATCGATGCTAATGCCATGCACATGCAATTGTCGTTTTATTTGATCTGTGGTGAAACCTAAGAAAACATAAACCAAAGGGAACACGTGTGTTGCCAACATAATAAGCGACTTTGTGAAAGAAAACACTGCATACGCCATGTCTCCATATATCTTAAATCATATGTTTTATACTAGTAGAAAAATGTATTTTTTGGTTAAACTACCATTAGGGCTTTTGACCCTCGGTTCGTGGTTTAGTCACACTTAAAGCTCTTCATCCCTCTTCAATAGTGTGTTTTGTGGAGATCGAACCTTGGTTCTCTCACCTACAAGCTCAACATGTGTGTGTAATTTAAACATACATTACAAAATTGAATTTCTAAATAATAATTTAAATAACACTTATATACATTACTCACGTTACTAATGTAATAAACTAGGATTTGGATCCATGCAACGCACGGATTCTACATAGCATTGCGTAAGTAAAAAAAGTAGAGCTGGCAAAATGGACTTTTAGGCTGGCCCGAGCCCGGCTGCATCGGGCTTGAGCTTTATCAGGCCGGGTTAAAAAAGATTGGATTGAAAACGGGCTTGAATTTGTGTGTCCGAGTCTTCCACTTTTGGGCTCGGGCTTTAGCCTATATTTTTCGGGTGGCCCGCTTCGGGCTCCGATTTAACCAGGTTCGGGCTTTGTCAGGCCGGGCAAAAAAAGTCCAGATTGAAAACGAACTCAAATTTGTGTGTCTGAATCCTCTATAATTTGGGTTTCTTTGGTCCGGCCCGCCAAGCCCGGCCCATTTTGCCAGCTCTAAAAAAAGATCAAATTTATCAAAAATAGATAGTAAATCGTCCAACTAATGAAATCTTAAAACATAAAAACACTCCATTCGTTACACTCCATAAAAACACTCCATTCATTAGTCACCACTTTATGTGAACACTTTTATTCTTATATCCACCAATATCTCATTTTGTATCAAACATTCTTACTACAATTTTTTCTGTCATGTTTTTTAATTGACTTCTGGTATCTAAAACCACACGTAAAGCATAATTTTATACTATATATTATTCTTAATTTAGCAATGATTTTTATTAAATATATTAATTACATTAAAATCACTTTTCACGCAAATATTTTCTAATATAAATTATCAACTTATTCAAAAATACACGTCTATACCAAAATTATTTTGGCAAATTTTATGGTACCCGGAGAAATTTAAGTGTTTAGGTACCTTGATTAGGTGGTCCAATAGAAATATCACAAATAGAAAAATAAATAAGTATACAAATGATGATTCAACATTTACATAAATTTAAATTATATTTTAATTATTTAGGCTTAAATCTGTTTTTGGTTTCTATTTTTCAGTAATGTTAGTTTTTAGCCTCTTGACCCATTTTTAAAATGCAACTTTTTTGTCCTTCATTTTTAAAATATGTTGCTTTTAGTCCCTAGGGCCATTTTTCAATTTGAAAAATATTTTCTAAAAGGCTTAAATATAAAAATAGTCCCTCTAAAAATTTATATTTTGAATTTAGTCCCTATTTTGAAAGTCAACGGTTTTTGGTTTCTCTAAAAATTTATGTTTTGAATTTAGTCCCTATCCTGAGTTGACCGCTGACATGGCATTCTGATGTCATGCTAAAACGCCTACGTGGTACATTTCCATGGTCACATCAGCTGACACATCATTTATTTATAGGGACTAAAATCAAAACATATAATTTTTATAGGGATCATGTGACATCTCAAGTCACAATTACCCACCCTCCTCCACCACCACCTCCACCGCCTCCTTCTCCCCCTCCTCCTCCACCGCCACTACCACCACCACCACCACCACCCCCGGCCCTCTCTCTCCTCCTTTTCCCTCCTCCTCTCTCCTCCACCACCACCCACCACCACCACCACCACCCCTTTCACAACTAGGAAGGAAAAAAAAAGCAATTGGAAATGGAGAGAAACAGAGAGAAAGATATTCATATTCAATTCCATTTCTGCATCGTTCATTCATCAATTTCTCTTTTGACTTCTTGGATCCAAATCAAACAATACCCCGAACAGAGAGAGTGCGACACGGGAGGACGAAACGACATGACACGACAGCAACGGCGTTTGACGAAGAGAAGCAGAGGAAATGGAGAAGGGCTTGAAGTTCGAGTTTGGAGAGTGGGGAGTGGTGGGTGGTGGTGGAGGTGGCCATGGAAATGTGAAATGGGTGGTGGTGGGTTCGAGTTTGCCTTGAGTTATCGCTTTCCTGCATTATTGCGTGATTGTATGTGCTGTTTTGAGCATAACCGTAAGCTGCAAAACTTGAAATAAACCACAATTTGATCATTAGAAAGATTACCACGTGTAGTTTTCAAATCGAAGTCTTCTATTTGGTGGTGGTGGTGGTGGTGGTGGAGGAGGAGGGAGAAGGAGGGGGTGGTGGTGGTGGAGGGTGGGGTTGGGGGGTAATTGTGACCTAAGATGTCACATGGTCCCTTTAAAAATTATATGTTTTGATTTTAGTCCTTATAAATAAATGACATGTCCGAGTTGACGTGGCCATGGAAATGTGCCACGTAGTCGTTTTAGGTGACATCAGAATGCTATGTCAGCGGTCAACTCAATATAGGGACTAAATTTAAAACGCAAATTTTTAGAGGGACAAAAAACCGTTGACTTTCAAAATAGGGATTGGCTATATTCAAAATGCGAATTTTTAGATGGACCATTTTCATATTTAAGCCTTTTCTAAATTTTGTATTTTGACCGCTTCCAAATTCTGATTCTCACCTTATCCCATTTTCCCTAACTTCCAAGGATTTTCTAAAGTTATATTTTGACCCCTAGCTTCCAAATTTAAAAAATATTTTTTAAATTTAAAATATGGTCTCAAGGACTAAAAGTGACACTTTTAAAAATGAAAGACTAAAAAGTTGTGTTTTAAAAATAGGAGACTAAAAATGAACATTACTCAAAAATAGAGAGACCAAAAACAGATTTAAACCTATTATTTAAGTCTATATCCCCATGAACTTCTAATCAAATACTCAAACTTTAATAAATTTTTTCATATCACTTGTTACAAAGCCGTGAACTCTTCTCTCTTGCGCAGAAAACTCTTCATACATTGATTGTCGATTGATTTCATCCTATTTTATTTGTATATAATTGGTTTTCAATTTTTGATTTATTTTCGTTTTTTATTTATGGATAAATTTTTTGAATAATGATTTACTTAAAATCAGAAATTGAAACATTAGAGTTTTTGTAGAAGAAGATAAAACGAATCAATTGACATTGATTTCTTGAATTTTCGTTGACTGTAGAGAGAGAATTTTGAAGAAAACAATGAGGGATTAGAGTTCATGTAGGTTGCAATTTGAGGCTTGATTTCTCATGATTTGATTATTATAAATTGGGGCTTTCATATTATAATAGTTATAAGCATAATTATGAATAAAACCCACAAAATAATTGCATCAAATTGATTCGAATTGGAGCTTGAATGGTGCAAAAACAGCATTAAACAAGTAAACTCAATTGTGGTTTTTGCAGCTCGAAAATATCTTGAATGTGCAAATAAATAAAAATAAAAGAATCCATTTGCAAATAAATAAAAAAAATGACAAGATGACATGACTAAAAAGTACACATGACATTTTACTATAGATTGGATACCGATATCTATAAAATTTACGAGGATACCATCACAATCACCAATTACTTTTATAAACTTAATCTAAACAAATACTTCGTTAATTGATCAATATTTTTGGTTCACTTGTCTCTTGGCAGCAAATGAATAAAATAATAAAGAGGGGCAAACGATGAACATCAAATTTTGAGCAACTGATCATAAAGCTAAGGCCTTGGAAGGAGGGAATGGTATTTCTTATCAACTCCTTTTTCCTAGCCCTACTCCAATGTCTCTTATCAGAAACCATGTACACTGCTACAATGAGATTCCTCAAATGTAACCTTTTTGCCAAGCATTTGAATATAACAAAAAATATTATAAAGTATACCATGAAACTTCAGTAATCTTTTTGCCCCCCATCCCTGTTCAATTTTTTTGGGGGTCAAATTCAATATTTTAAAGATGTATAATTTGTCAACTCAAAAAAAAAAGATGTATAATTTGTGATAATTTATTATCATCTCAATTTATTTGCTCTCAAAATAATTCCAATTAAAATATAAAAAAAAAACTTGTTTTGATAAAAAAATGTTTCATAGATTACATTTTTCCGTAGTTGGCAATAATGTGGGTTTAGCCAAAACGATGTGGGGCTCCTGCATGTGGCACTGGCAGATTCTCTTCATTCATGGGTTTTGTCAGCTATCCCATGTCATCTGACATCTAATATCATTTTCACACGTGCCAATATAGTCAATCTATGAAATTGATTAACATCAAATTTAATTAATCAAACACAAATTAAAGAAAATAAAAAAGCGATGAAAAAGAACTTGAGGATACTCATATTTGACAAGAGCATTTGTACAATATTGACCTGTGACTAAGTGTAAAATATAACAATATATCGTACATACATAAAAAACACAGAACGATATATTATTATTATTAATCAACTTAATTATTATAATGTGATTCCATTTAGACACATTAATTGTTCCATTCCACCAACTCAAACCAAAAAACTCCCACATTGGTGGTACTTATTCATATATATGATGAGTTTATTATGAAATGCAGCAAGCATTAGGATTTTCATCACTGAAGAGTTGAGGAGGTGGCATGCGTTCAATCACATAGAGTGGAGGGTATTGGTAATAGTACATCATCCTCTTCATCCCTTCCTCATCAATGTTAACCACAACCCCATTATTATTCTCTTCTTTCTTTGCTTCTTCTTTCACTTCTGCTTTTCCTTCTTCACCACCACCCTTTTCTGCTTCTTTGTTCTCATTCTTATTTTCACCACCTTCATTAGTACCCTCTTCTTTCTTAGGTTCCTCTGGTGGTTTCTCCTCTTCTTTCTTCTCTTCAGGCTTATTAGCTTCTTCTGCTGCTGCTGCAGGTTTCTCATCACTAGCAGAAGCTTCTTTACTCTCTCCTGTCTTTTCTGGTTTTTCAGGTTCTGGTTCTGGTTGTGGAACTATTTTGGCTTGCTTTTTGGTTCTTCTATAGACATAATCCACTAGCTTGTTTGCATCCATGGTCCCTGTAACCATAACTTTCCCTGTGCTAAACTCTGTCACTGCTGTTTGAACTCCTACAATTAATGAACACAGGTTTTTCACATTGATTGCAAATAAATATGGCATTGATTGATTAAAGACTATAGTGTACTACTATTTTGTCCCATACATTTTTTCTCACATTGATTGCAAATAAATATGGCATTGATTAAAGACTATATAGTGTACTATTTTGTCCTATGCATTTAGCTAGTTTGGATAACAGTCTCAACAAGCACTTGTAGGAAAAGAAAAAATAAATAAATCAAGGTTAAATGAATCAAACTTCTCTCATATGTTGAACTAAACTTATTCACCCTCAATTTTTTCCCTAAGCTCTCTATATAATTTCTCTATAAACACCTATATGCTTATCTCAATAAAAAACTTCTATAAGCTAGAGATTGATTCAACAAATTGAGACTAAGTAGATGATGTGATTTTTGAGGCATGATATTTACATGGCTATCATTTATGTATAAAGCACGATTTTAATAAGTTATGTGACACTCCTCTTTAACAAAAAGAAAGGATTATAAAGAAAATTTGTTAGAAAAGTGGCATGATTATGAATGATTTTTATTACACTGTTTCTTTTTTTAATTGTATTTGTACAATTAGAGTCTAAATTAAGTTGTTTAATCACCATTAGTTAACAAAATTAGGCCATCACGCAAACATCTTTATGGAAATCTCTTCACTCCCTCTCCCCCTACTATTTCTTTCTTTCACTTTTTGAGGTGCAATCTCAAGCAGAACATGGACCATGGGGCCCAGGTTACATAATCTTCCTTTATGGGATCCCTTTCTTATAATTTGTCACAATCAATAAACTGCAATTGGCACCACAAAAATTTAATCATTTCAAAAGTAGCTGTCTATTTCTTCCCCTTTTATTTATCTGTCCTTATCTCAATAACAACCAACAATGTAGCCTTCGTATTGAGATCAAGAAAGAAAAAATGTTACCTCTCATTTGGAGTATCTTCCTCTTGAGTTGCTCAGCACAAGCCTCACAATGCATGTTCACATTAAGTTCCACAGTAACTGGTCCACTAACCTGCAACACCAACAATTTCCCATTGTTGATCAATTGTTTATACTAAATCAGCTTTCCCCCTTTTTTTTTTCTTATGGTCTCAACCTGCAGAAAAAGAGGAAATTAAAAAATATTGTGATACCTGAGAATTGACAACTTCTGGTATAGGTTCTCCTTCTGCTGGAGGCAATGGAGATATAACTTTAGCTCTTCTCTTTGTTTTCTTGGTAATAATGTTGCAGATAGCTTGAGGCTCCACTATACCCTTTATGGTTGCTTCATTTTTAGCCATGTCAATTACCACTCCCTCAACTCCTATTGGAAGATAAATAAATACAAAAAGAAAATGAGTGTCACATGCATCATGCATGACTAAATGGAAGCAAAAGAGGTTAACAGAAACATGTAACAAATGTGAAGTGTACAACCTCTCATTTTCATGATAGATCTTTCAATTTTCTTGGCACATCCTACACAATGCAAGTCCACAAACAGAACACATGGGGATGGTGGTTTAGGCTCTTCCTTCTTCTTCTCTTCTGCTGGCTTTTCCTCTACCGGCTTTTCTTCATTCTTTTCCTCTGCTGGCTTTTCTTCTTTCTTCTCCTCTGGCTTGGCCTCAGCCTTTGGTTGTTCCTACACAATGAAAAGAAAACATCAAACAAACCAAATAAGTACTACAACAGAACTAATGCCAATGATTCAATGAGTAAAAAAAAAAAAGTATCACAAAGAAAACATAATGCCAACAATGAGAAATTAAGGATTAGTATGTCACCTGTTGTTTTGCTTCCTCACCCATTTTCTCTATGAATGGAGAATGAAATATCAAATAACAGTTCTGGTTTTGGAAAACAAGTGCTTATTAGACTTACAAGAGATGGGGAAAGAGAAGTGAGTGATATTATAAGGAAGGAGAGTAGGAGTTGTTAGCTTATAATAAAGTTTTAAACTAAGTGATTCCTGATCACATGCAGTGCCACTAACTGCAAAAAGAACCTCTCAGTTTAATATAATTCTTTTTCAGAAATCTTTTCAATCTTCAAGGGGGTTGAAGGTTTTGAAGGGGTAAAGTAGTGGAGCAAGGTTAGCAGGCTTTATAGAAGACAAGAGGGGTTTAATAGTGAGGCCAAGTGGGGATGAGGGAGAAAGTAGGAAAATAGAGAGAGAGTGAAAGGAAGGTTTAATTATTAAAAAATTAGAATACTTCCATTAACCACCGACTGAGAGATTTTTCATAACTACATGACTAGGTGGTGAAGTGTCATTCTGTCAGACATGCATAGCTTATGTGTCAGTGTAGGACTTCAATAGGACAACCTGGACACCTACCTAGGTGTGCATCTATAACTTGAGCACCTATTTTGAGTCTCATGACCAATTTTACTCTCAGTATATATTTGGTTTTCAGTTAAAAGATCGTAAAAGTACGTTTTAACTCAAAGTAATTATAGAATTTTTTTTGGATAAATATACTTCTAGATCAAAACATATATTTTGTAATTGAAAACCAAACACGTTGTCCGTCTTTTTCTTCTTCCTATAGAATTACTATACTACCATGAGCAAATGACGATGCACCACCTAATCTAAAATTATTAACCACATAGTACTAAGATTCTCTGTCTCTTTGCATTATAAAATTATTAAAAGTTTATTATATTTTACTCTTAAATTATATCGGAAGTTGGTTCAGGTATATGCTGCAGTTAACAAGGGGGTGGCATAAGCTTTGGTGTAGGGATTTAGCATCAGTCCAAGAAGAGAATATTTATTTAACTTATTTCATGCATTTGGGTAATTAAATAATATTCAGAATCTTTTACATGCTAACAGCATAACTGCAGCCATTTTAAACTCTTGGCTCATTGTTTTTCTTTGGAAAATATTTTAAGTTTGTTTTTTTTTCTTGCTGATTAACCATTCTTCCCCTAACCATTATGCATCCATCAGATATGTATAAAGCTTGCTTGCAATATCAATCTGTTCGTTTCACCCATGTTCTAAGTAAGATACTTTCATGAAAGAAGCTGTGTCATTAATTAAGATTTATTAAAGATAAGATTAAGCATTTTTATTATAGTAGATGAATGACATAAGAGACGGATCCAAGGGGGAAAGGGGTGGCCTTGGCCCCACCCCTTGCCCCCACCCTCTCTTACAACTTTAATTGAATATATATTATTATGTTTGGTATGATGGTGACAAAAATTAATTTTGATTGAATTGATTTTGTAAAATAGATTTTGGTTAAAATTAAATTTGAAGTAAAATAATTTATGTTTGGATGTTTTTACTGTAAAAACAAGTTTGAGGTAAAATTTAGTGTAAAATTTTTAACTTATGGTAGAATTAATTTTGGACAGTAGAATTATTTTTATCTCAAAAATCTAAATACTTTTGTGTAAAAGGAAAATCATGTTTGACCATCGCAAACTTGAGTTTGGGTACTTTCACCGTGTAACCAAACACACACTATATGTTTATGTAGATATATTAATTAATATCATCTTTTTTGTTTGATAATAGACATATTAATATTATGATTATTGGTTCTGTTTGTTTCAAATACGTATATATTATTATAAAATATCACACAGACACACACATAAAATATTATATCATTTTATATTTAACTATTATAATTTAATATTTAATTAACAATTATTATTAAAAAATTAATCACCACTATAACAAATTTCTAAATCCGTCCCTGTAACATATCAATCAAATGAAAGAGTAAGTGCACATAAACTGTTCATGTTTATTTATCCTACTTATTACTTAAGCTTAAACTTGGGATATGTGTCCTCTCAAATGATTACACGTAAGAGAAACTACAAGATACATTGTAATCACCTGAAAAATGATGTTAAATACTTCCCTTTTGAGTTTGACCATTGATTGATTAAGATTAATGAATTGATGAAAAAGCAGGTACCAATCAAATAAGCCAGATGTCAAGCATGTGGTCACAGATATATTATGATTATTATGATTTCTTAAAATGAAATTAATAATAAATTATCAATTACTTAATTACTATATAAAAAAAATTGGTCATAATTTTTCAGACTATATATGGCATGTATTGCCTCTTAAGTTGTGATATATGTTATTTCTTTAACTTTTTTTTATATCTATTTATAAATAATTTATATATAAGATAAGAAAATTAAGTTTTAGCTTTCAAAGTTGTGACACGTGTCACTTTTTAGATTTTGACACGTGTCATATTCTCAATTTTTTTTATTAATTATTCGATCACTAGAAACTACTATACGGACCCGACGCATACAAAGTAAGGGTCTTTTCCTAACAAAAACCATAAAAAACCTAATAAATTAATTAAATTTAGTTAAAAATAAAAAGAATTTAGAGAAGTGGCACGTGTCACACTCACACGTGTCACAGTTTAAAAAGTAACACATATCACAATATTGGATATCGGGGGTTAATTTTTTTATGTAGGAATAGAATTGAAGAAAGTCTTGACCTCCCAGATTGTGATTTTTAGAAAAAAAATCAGTACTTTGTCTAGATCGAGTCCATATATATACTAGTTTTCGTCTAAAATTGTTTTGTTTATTAATTTTTTTTGAGAAAAATATTCATACTTTGTATAGGTGGATAGACTAGTTAGCTGATACATTTAACTTTTAGTCTTTTACACGAATTAGAGTTTAAGCAACGTATTTCTCATTTTCATGACATATAATTGGGATGGACGAAACATGGGAATGAGAGAAATCTCTTTATATTTTGCGTGTGAAAACAAATCCAAGAAAGTTGATCTCCACGTGGGATGTTATAGGCCTTTAAAGTTTCAATGACAAAGCTTTTTTTTATCTGTTATGTATCTTTTCAATTTCCATGCACTATAACAGATTGGATTATGAAATGCCTTATTGTTTTTCCTTCTTCTATAGTTTTACCAATCAATCTGTATTCTTCCTCTTTCACATGTAGTAACCAAATACTATACACAAAAAAGTGATGGGGCAATCTTTCCATTAAACATTAAATGTTATGTCCCTTACCAAACTATGCTAACTTGTGTGGATGGTTTGGATTGGTAAATCTCATCTTCAATCATACCCCCTTTATAAGGAAACCTGAAAACCAAACTTTTCTAAACTGGTTTGTTCTCAACAGCTTAATAGAAAAAGCTTTTGACTTGATTACTGCCCTCCCTTTGAAACAATGAAGAAAGAAGAGCTCCAACTTACTAGGTGCATATATGTAGTAACACGTGGAGATGACTCATCATTGGGTTAGAGCATCACCGTTGGTAGGTACCTACGGGTACTTAATGGGTACCTATTAGGTACCCCCAATGGGGGAGAATAATTTTAGGTACTTAATGGGGAGGGGTGCTTATACAAGCACCCTCTCTCTCCTCTCTCATCGTGGGTCCCATATGTTTTTGTGAGTTATAATTGGATGTAGAGTTATTGATGGAACCCATTTAGTAAATTTTTTAGAGTTGCTGGGTTGGAGGGATTGGGTACCTATTAGGTACTTGAATTAAAAAAAATAAAAATGAATGATGTGTACAAATGGGACTCACTTAAGCACCCAAAAGTGAGTACTCCAATGGAGATGCTCAAAGGAGGACCCTTTTACTCCCTTATGGTTAAGTTTTGTGAGAAATCTCAACCATGAAATATTAATTAAAGATTAATAAATTCCACCAACCAAGTGACCAACACATCTAAAAGTTTTGAATTTTTGTGCGAAACTACAATTGCGGCCACGGCATTAAGGTTTTAGGTGTCTTTACAACTGTATCACCACTGCAATTGCAGTCACATTAGTCAGATTTATCTGCAATCTTCTATAGTATCAACGATGTTGACTTAACTACAAGGGCGTCTATAATCACAATTTAAAACCTTGATCTACCTAATGCAAAGAACAAGTCCAGCCAAAATGTCCACTCTCTATATTATGATTGAGAGGGGAAAATTTGTTTTGATCATGTGGGTGGGTGTAATATTGAAAGGAAGACTGATTAAAGGACCTTAATCAGGGATGGCCCCATCCATTGTTAGCTTGGCCGGTTAAGAAGAATCTGGATGGTAGCTTAGCTTGATCAGTAAAGTGATTATACTCAACCACCCATTCTCCTTCTTAGTACAATATTATATATATTTGCATTATAAATTTATGATATGATGATTATGATGATTTATGGGACTATTTGCGTCTT
Source organism: Glycyrrhiza uralensis (assembly GCA_030159175.1). Lineage (NCBI taxonomy): Eukaryota > Viridiplantae > Streptophyta > Magnoliopsida > Fabales > Fabaceae > Glycyrrhiza > Glycyrrhiza uralensis. The sequence goes on from BRZY01000006.1 coordinate 9,305,566, forward strand.
GTCATCATTTACTTAACAATCATTGCTTTATAGTCGACACTTAATTCAGGTTGTGAGAGTTCCATGTGTCCACTCTGTTATTTTCAGGTAATATTGGAACTAAGCAGAAAGATCAATCATCAGTAAAGATCTAAAAGTAGGTTCTGGTTCAAGGGGTAATGGACATATTGAATTTAAGCCATCTGTTTTATATCAATAAATTCTGCAAAAATCTTAGTTTTCCTTTTTTCCCCTTAGAACTCAAACTATTCCTACATATATAAGTAAGCTATCTATCCCTATCAGAACCTTTTATTTCATTTACCCCCAAGTGAACTATAAAGTTGGAAACTTCAAATTGAGCTATTCTCTGGTACTTATCTCCATTGAGGTGTCACATTATAGCTTACAAATTCATAAATTCTACTATTATACATCACCAAGCAAGAAATGTTGAATACCTGTCATTGTATTATAAAAATTGTAGATCATAAAATATACCCATAAGGATATAACTGTTGACCCTGATAAGCATGCACATTGTCTGCTAGTTCTCTGACGTAGGTTTTCTGTTTTTATTTCTTCTTGTACTTTTTTTTTTCCCTTTCTTTTTCACTTTAGATTTTAGCATGTGAACTTTGAATTGCTATTGAAGCAAAGATCTTTATTTTCTGCATGATTACATGACAGAAATCTCAACGACCAAAAAATTAAGGTAAGGTACAAATTATTGAGCAATGCATTATTGAATGTTGAAGAGAGACACCATATTATTACATTACATAAGATACATCATTGAAGAGTCTAATGGAACATGAAAAGCATTATTGAGAGTGGCCACCTAATTGTTAGTTCTTTACATTGCATTCACTGCAAACCCAAGGGAATCAGATATAGTCAAGATACTGAAGTACATATTGTTACAACCATGAAGGAACCTAAAATTGTTGCAATGTCAGGTATATTATTTAGCCTACGAGTTGATCACTGATTTATACTTTTTCTCAATGTTTTAGGTTAATTAATGTGATATATACATCAAATACTATATATAAGAAAAATAGGTGTAGGCCTCCTGGGCTGTAACATGTTTCACCTCTCAAACTATGACACGTGTCACCTCTAAGCAATTTTTATTTTCAACTAAAATTGTTTTATTTGTTGGGTTTTTTTTATGTTTTTGTTAGGAAAAAAACAGGATTAGAAATGATAGAATCAAAGTTGGGGTGGCACCTATTATAGAAAATATGGTTGAATCTCTTCTTAGGTGGTTTGGGCACGTATGGATTACACCTACAGATTCGGTAGTAAGGAGAGTAGACCAGATGGATGGCAGTCAAGTAGCTACAGGCAGAAGTAGACCTAGAAAACCATAGACAAAACTATTTGAAAGGATATAGAGATAAATGCCCTCACTATAGATATGATTCAAGACAAATAACTATGACATCGTGTGATCCATGTAACCGACCCCACCTAGTGAGATAAGGCTTGTTATTGTTATTGTTTGTTAGGAAAAGACTCGTCAACTAGTTTAAACTAAACACAATTCAAATACTAGACATAAAAAATATTCAAGTTTTAGTACTACAAAAAACACGGAGGGAGAGAGAGAGGATGTGGCACTCCTTGAGTAAAGTATATACTATGTTATCTTTCGAGGGATGAGGGAACAAGACCTTTGTTGTCTTAGAATACGTTGAATATGGTTTACTTTTCAAGAACGTCCCACCTTGGTGTATCAGGGGGTGAAGTGGGACATGGGGGGCCAATAGATTCCATAAAGGTTGAATTGATATATTAGTCCAATGAACATTTATTGGGGGAGCACATGGGAATGGGTCACATTGTTTCTAAACCACTTTGTTTTGTGGGTATAACTTTCATTATTTACAACTACTATGCAATTCTATGAGGAGATATATACATCTATCTTATGCATACAAGTATAGAAACTTCAATTCGTCAGTACCAATAATAAGACTATAATAGATTTTACTTAAGAGAGTTTTGATGCTCATCTAACTAAAACTCAGCAACAACAGTGTGCAAATGCAGCCTCTATTGGAGAGACTTCCCCACCAAGAAGGATAGATCCCACTTTCTCATTTCTGATTCCAATGCTAAACGATATTCTTGGAATCACTTTCTGATAAAATGCAAAGTCTTCATTCATCTGCCATTACTTTCTTCACGGCCTTTTGACATCATCAGGGGAAAAATCCTCTCCATTTCTTTTTCTTTCCATTTTCTCCTCACTATAATTTTGTGGAAATAAATGAAATGGAGATAATACACACATAGTGGAGAGTATCGTCTATTTCTCCAAAAACATAGTAATGGAGGAAATGAAGAGGATCTTTTCCTATTGTCAGGACCATGCAAAAGTTGACCAACCCTTTCCACAGGTAGATGCAAATCATTATCATCCTGAGGTGAAATATTCTTTCAGTACTCTGCAAGTAATTCCCAAGTAGATAAGCTAAACCAAATTTATAGAACAAAACCATTCAGTTAACTGTTTGTTTTCTACAACCATGTGAAGAGTACTAACTAATTAGCCCAAATGAACCACTAAAACCTACACAAGAAACAAAAGCACCGAAGCAGCTAAATAAGCAAGCAAAGATTAAGGAGTTATGTGTGAATTACAATTCAAAAACAATTAGACATGCATTCAACTCATTCGAATTTTGACAGCTTAAAAAATAGTGACAGGCATGAAACCGAACAAATGAAAACCTACAGAACCAAAGCAAATTGCTTCACTTTAATGTCAAATTAAGGATGCAGAAGAAAATGTATTAGAGTAAGAGGGGGGGGGGGGAATAGAACATAAGCATGCTTATTAACAGTACACTACACTGACACCACTCAAGAGTGACTTTGGATTATTTTTCATGTTCCTTTATGTATTTTCTCATGACAGCAAAGAAATATGCTCTTGCTATCATGTATAGACTATAGAGCTCCTTAATCCCTCTGTCTGAAATGATGTGTGTCATTGGTTGTCTTGACCAAGGTTTTAAATTGCGGTCACGGTTGCAGTTTCATCGCGATCATTGATATTGTAGAAAATTGCGGATAAATGCGGCTACAATTGCGGTCGCGATGAGGTTTCGGAGACGACCTAAACCTTTATGTCGCGGGCGCAATTTCGGTTTTGGACCGTTTTTTAAAACCTTGGTCTTGACAGTTGACACCGCAGAGTGGCCCCAAATTTGACATAGGACGAGATTATGTTAAATGCTGTCCCAATCTATGGTTTTCGGCATTGCATCAAAATGACAGTTTTACCAGCTTTTTGTTCTTAACTTCTTATACACTTTACTTTCACATAGCTAAACAGAATAGTTGAAACTTGAAAGCTTTTAGAAATAAAAAGACCTTAAGCCAAGTCCAGGTGGAGTAAACAGTTTTTGAAAGAGAGATTTAGCACCAAGAGGACTTCCATCTATATCAAACTACCTTGTGGAAAAGAGAGACTTGGAAGAAAAGAGGACATGACAAAGGACTTAAAACACAGTTTTGGGAAGTTTCTTTCTGGTACAAATTTGCTGCAACTAAGATCCTATTTGGGTTTAGAAGCCCAATTTCTAGCTTATGAATAAGTTAGATTTGGTTTTCATTCTTATTTTTCTTATATATGAAAAGGAAAAAAAGTTGTTAAATAGTTACTATTAATACGGAGAAGTTAAAAAATAGAGTTTTCGAAAAAATTGATGTGTAAAAGCTGATTTCAACTTATATAAAAAGCTATTAGTTAAAAAACTCATATTACAAATACTTATAGAAAAAATTATCCAAACTGACTCTAAATGCTATAGATGCTAATGGCAGCTAGAATTCTATACCACGAGAACAAAGTGAGAGTAGGTCATACTTGACTATGAAGAGGGTCACTTTCCAAGTAGTTACAAAAGCTAATATTGCAAATGATTTAGCCAGTACTGGGTCCACATTTTTTTGTGTGGTGATGTGAGACTTCCAGCAACTGAAAAAAGGTCTTAAAAATCAATGCCTATGGCCTATGGCTCCAGTAGGCGTTTTATAATCAATATGAACTTTGAAAATTGCTTCGGTTCTTCTACATCTTGAAGAACTCATTCATTTATCATCTAAGAGGCACCAAGCAAGGTAGCAACTTCTTCCTTGGTGTTTAGGACTTGGGAGAAGTTTTAACTTTCTTCAATATTTAAAGAGATGGGAAATGTTTCCAATAACAGGACATTATTCCAATAATAATATACACACATAATAAGCATGAAATTGTTATAGAAGGTTTAATATGGCCAAAATATGATGGTTAATTGGTTATAAATCAGCATATTAAATCCTCTATGGCAATTTCTTTTCTTTTTGTTGTGAACTGGATCTAGCTGCGTTGGGCTCCCAACAAGAATAACACTAATATATTCCGTAATTTATATCCGCACATACATGTCCGCGGAACTATTAGTTCTGCGGGTTTATTTTTTTTTCAACACACATAGTTTCGCGGAGAATTACAACCCGCCGAACTAATAGTTCCACAACATGTGTATGTTGGAAAAAAAATAAACCCGCGGAACTAATAATTCCGTGAAGAATTACAACCCACAGAACTAATAGTTCCACAGCATGTGTGTGTTGGAAAAAAATAAACCCGCGGAACTAATAGTTCCGCGGACATATATGTGCAGATAGTAAAGTATGTATGTGCATATATAAATTCCCAATATATTCTCCTTTTCATCATGGTTTTTGGTTTGGAAACTTGGCTAGCCTCATCCAGGGAAAAGAACATGAGGGCAAGGACTTAATTTTGTCTGCATTAATTTTGCTCTACTTTCTCTCTATCCCAGTGTCCCAACCCAAGTATCATTTTGAGACTTTGGTGAACCCATATAAGTCCCAACGAAATTTTCTCTTTTCTTTTTTTTTTTTTTGGTCAAAAAATTTTCTCTTTTCTTTGGTGAGCTGAATTTGTGGTGGTTTTTTGCGGGTCCAAACAACTCAATCTGATCCAAACCGTACAAAGTTATTTGTGGCCCAATTTTGTCCGATGAGCCTTTCAAGTTAACCTTGTAGCAGGTAGGAGGTTTGAGCATGTGACTTGGCTGGGTTGGTGTAGCTTGGGCTAGATCATTTTTTTTGGACCCAATCATTTTTTGAGCTTTTTTTGTTGTTTTTTTTGTCTACATTGGGGGGGGGGACTGGGGGTTGGGTGGGGGATCGGTCCCCTCACCCGTGGATGTCCATCCCAACAGCTTTACCAGCTATGCTACCCACGGGAGGACGAGCTTTTTTGTTGTTGTTGTTTTGTCAAATTTTCAATAAGTCCAGCAAAATATGATCAAAGAATGGGCCAAGCGAATGGGAACAACGACAACAGTATTAAGGAGATTCTTCAAGCTATCATGGATTTGGCTGCAACAGTAGTTCAACTGACAACTACTGCGATACAATTGGTGGAAAGATATTGAGTTGGGGTTTTTGGATTCGGATTGGGTGTCCGATTTTTGTCCACCTTCCATATTTGTACTATATCCTAGTGTACCATGTTCACTTGTTGGAGTTACCTCCAACAACCGATGACAAAACTCCATTGGAGACCTCTACTTAGGCCCTGTTTGGATTGACTTATGCAGAACTTATTTGAGCTTATATACTAATATAAGCATTTGTCAACGTGTGTTAGCAGAGCTTATGAAAGTTCATAAACTATTTTGGGCTTATTTTCATAAGCTCTCAAGAATAACTTATCAAAATAACTTATAACTTATATCAAATTAGGTTCACCATATTATCTATTTGATTGTAAAATTAGCTTACACATAAACACTTATATGATAAATACTTATGTTATAAGTGTTTAAATAAGTTATTTATCCAAACATACTCTCAATTTATCCATATCCTAGCATCATTTTTGCTAAGAACCGTGTACGGATAACATTATTCCAGCTAGACCGGACAAGACCTTTGAAGTGGACTGATGATGGGCCTGGTTTGACGAAATGGGAAAGGCGGCGCTGGGCCCAACAAAAGCGGGCCGTTGAACCGAGGAACGTGGGTTTCTCCCAAAACCTATACCACCGCTGTAGTTTTGTGTTGGTGGGCGATTCCAACGGCAGTCCACAGAGTCAGCAAGGTCGGTCGATAGATACTTGATGCTTCGCGAGTCCACCTTCACTTCTTCACACCAAACCCGTTTTCTTCTGTCTTGTTCCATAATCCATCATTATCACTATAAAAACCCCTCAAAACCACCCTCAACCCCAATCACTTTTCACTTTCTCTCACACCTTAAACTACCCTCTTCAAATCTCGATTCCTAACCCTTTCGCCTTTTTCCCTTACATCGATCATGTCGAACTTCAAGAGCAAGTACCATGGTACCCGATCGATCTTCTTCTTCCCTTCCATGAAATTCTCATTTTTTTTCTTCATTTTACTTACTTTGTTAAATTTGCTAAGTTTTGAATATCTGTGTACTGTTTTTTTGTCTCACTTGCTTAGATCTATTATCATGGCCGATCGATCGCTTTTTGGATCTCACTGATTTTTTTTTGTTTTTATTTCAATTAATTGCTTTTTTGATTGCTTGATACTTGTTGATTCAGATTCAGCTCTTTTGTTCGGTACTTTCTGTGTTTACTTTTTCTGCATTGGTACTTGTTGATTTTACTTTAAGGTTTCATGGTGTGAGAGTTTCAGATCTAGCTTTCGATGGAAAATTTTATGAAAAAACTAACATAGTCCTTGAATATTTATCCCTGTGTTGCGCTTTAACACCAGATCCTTGAAGGGTTTATTTGTTCAACATAATACAATTGTGAACGAAAATCAGGATTGTTTTTTTTCCTTCTTTCTGTCTTCACTCTTCAATTGTTCTTATACCAAAACGTTAGTTACATGTGATTTAATGAAGCTTCAAGTCATCTGTGAAAACGTTTTTTATTTGTCTATTTATTTATTTATTTATTTTTAATTTTTAAAATTTGACAACCCTGTTGCTCGTTTATGTTGTTCATGATTTGATATGGCTATGTTTGACCAAGTTTATTTTTGGGTATTTATATTATTGTAGTAAGGTTTATTTTATGTGTATGTGTTGCTTTGCTGCTAATGATTGGTGCAAATTTTGCAGATGAGCTTATTGCCAATGCTGCCTACATTGGCACCCCTGGCAAGGGTATTCTTGCTGCTGATGAGTCAACCGGAACAATCGGTAAGCGTCTGGCCAGCATCAGTGTAGAGAATGTTGAATCCAACAGGCGTGCTCTTCGTGAGCTCCTTTTCACAGCTCCTGGGGCTCTTCAATATCTCAGTGGAGTTATCCTCTTTGAGGAAACCCTCTACCAGAGCACAGCTGCAGGTACTCCCAAGTCCCAACAATCTTTACATGACACAGCCTATTGTTATATCTTACAGTTTCATTCATAAATTCAATTAGCATTGCATCAATGGCTTTGAACATGTGCACCAAAAAAAAAGGCTTTGAACGTGAATGATCATCATGCCAAGTACTTTTTCTTTTTTTGGTTTGCCAAATTGTTGTTTACTTCCAATTCCAATTTTGACTAACTTGGGTGGGTGGTTTTCCTTCCGGGTAGGGGGCTATTCTATGCATCATTACTTCTGTGGGTGGTGTGTTTTATGAATGATGGGTGGTAGTGGCATTGTTCTTATTCACTGACATCGTGAATGGGTTTTATTTAGGCAAGCCCTTTGTTGATGTCATGAAGGAAGCCGGTGTGCTCCCTGGTATCAAGGTTGACAAGGGTACCGTTGAGCTTGCCGGGACTAATGGAGAAACCACCACTCAGGGTCTCGATGGCCTTGCTCAGCGCTGCCAGAAGTACTATGAAGCTGGTGCACGCTTTGCCAAATGGCGTGCCGTGCTGAAAATTGGCCCCAATGAGCCATCTCAGCTGGCCATCAATGAGAACGCCTATGGTTTGGCCCGATATGCTGCCATATGCCAGGAGAATGGCCTCGTTCCTATTGTTGAGCCTGAGATCCTTGTTGATGGACCTCATGATATTCACAAGTGTGCTGATGTGACAGAGCGTGTCCTTGCAGCATGCTACAAGGCTTTGAATGATCACCATGTCCTCCTTGAGGGTACTCTTTTGAAGCCCAACATGGTGACCCCTGGATCTGATTCTCCAAAGGTTGCCCCTGAGGTGGTTGGTGAGCACACTGTTAGAGCCCTTCAGCGAACCGTACCGGCTGCAGTTCCTGCTGTGGTTTTCTTGTCTGGTGGGCAAAGTGAGGAGGAGGCCAGCGTCAACCTCAATGCCATTAACCAGGTCAAGGGTAAGAAGCCATGGACACTTTCCTTCTCCTTTGGAAGGGCACTTCAACAGAGCACTCTGAAGGCATGGGCTGGAAAGGAGGAAAATGTGAAGAAGGCACAAGCAGCCTTGTTGACAAGGGCCAAGGCTAATTCAGAGGCTACTCTTGGAACTTACAAGGGTAACTCTCAACTTGGTGATGGTGCCTCAGAGAGCCTCCATGTTAAGGACTACAAGTACTGATCAAAGTGTTAGATGGTAGCAATCGGTACTTTGGTATTTATTTATTATGGGGTACAACCGAACAAGTTTATAGTGTTTGTGAGGGTAATTAAGTCGGTTGACTACTTTCTTGTTATTGAGTATTGTGGTTTGAGTGGTGACAGAATAATCGGTTGAAGTTTTATTACCTTTTTGTTTTTCCTACTAGTGTTTTCCTTCGATCATTTCAGCTCCCAGTGTACTGGTCAAAACACGAGCAAAAGGGGCGGGGATATGGCTTGTGTTAAGAAGTTTGGTTCTTCAAAAGACACTTTTCTGAGTTTATTTTGCAATCATCTGCCTTTGTTTCCGTTGTTATAAGACTCTATTATTGTCAATACTTTTACTCAGTTATTTATTAAACGGTAGGGATTTATTTGTTTTAGAAATATAAAATGTAAAATAATTACTTAAATATGTCAACGCGTTAAGTTTGAAAGAATTTTTATGGCTAAAAACCTGATATGGTAAAAAATTATGTTTCGCCTTAAGCCTAACATATGTCTACTATGGGGCAAGCTATACACCCAGTCCCAGATAAGCCACTTAATTCTATTTTCATTCCTATGGAAAAGTTGGCAAAATGTGACTTCTAGAAAAAGAAAAGAAAAAGCTAAAAAAGGTTAAGAAAAAACTAAAAAGTACGAAGCGATCGAAGTTCGTAGTAGGGTGTTCACCGGTTCGAATAATCCGTGAATCCAAACCGATCAAATTCGAGTTTTTTAAGTTTTTGTGCAGTTTGGATTTAACCCGAACCAACTTGGCCAAACCTGAGTTGGTTTGATTCGGATGATGAATTTAAATTTTTGGACCTATGAATCCGAATCGATGTTCTTCTATTTTTAAATTTTTTTATTTCGATTAAATGCTGAACAGCAGCGTTCCAGTGTCATTAGCTACTCTCACTAGCTAGGGTTTCAGACTTTCAGTCACCCTTTTCCCCCTTTTCTCAGATCTCTGTTCAATAGCAGCAACCCACCGTCAATAGTAACACTATTACCTGCGCCGTAGTTTGCGCCACCCATCCGCCTGAACCCGTCTTCCCCAGCCAGTTCGATGACGAGAATGAGTTCATCGAGCACCGAGTACGAGAACCGACAGTTGCTTTGCTCAAACGGCGCCGTGTGGTTGTGCGACACATTCTGGTAGAGGAAGATCGATGCTGCGAGGAAGACCATGATGCTTGATGAGCATAAAGTTGTTTCGACATTTCTCTGAAGCTTCCGCTTCGATCTCGTTTTCTGTCGCATATCAAGTTTTCATGGTATTGGCACCACTTAGAAATAGTGCACCCTCAAGTACGTGAATCCTATTTCAATAAATCTATTGAGTCATTTATGGGACAATGGGTGTGAACTTTTGTATTTCTCTTTTCCTGTGTAGTCTATGCTAGCAGTGTATCAGATTTAGCTTTATGAAGATCAATCAGAAAGATTTCACATCATCTTCATCAATTTATTTTGTTACTTCAACACTTCTTCATTTTGCAAGTTTGTGATTTATGGAGCTGGCAATTTTCCAGATTTTTTAGCAATTTTAAAAATATTATTTTAGTCAGGACCCGATTAACCCGAACCGATCCAACCCATTCAGATTTGGGTTGGTTTGGTTCGGATTTAGAGAATAAAAAACGTAAAATCCAAACCAATTCAACCTGTACTCATTTGGTCGGTTCGGATAACGAATTTAGACAAATTCGATCAAATTCGATCGAAACAGGCTCCTGAACAGCCCTAATTCGTACCGTGTTTTTTTTTTGTTTTAAACTTCTAATTTCTTTTAATTCTCTTTCACTCTGTTTTTTTTCTCCATCCCCACACTTTTTTTCTTTTCCATTCCCACGCCACATTGTCTCTCTTTCTCTTTCACTCTGTTTTTTTTCCATCCCCACACTCTCTCTTTCTTCTCCATCACCACACCACACTCTCTCTCTTTCTCTTTCACTTTGTTTTTTTTCTTCCCTTCTTTCTCTTTACCAACAGAGAACGGCAAGACGACGTTGTTTACGGTGAAGCCACCGTGGTTTCTCCGATCCCACCAGCGCCGCCTTCAGCCGCAGCTCTTCGATGGTTTGACGAACTAGAGATGGTGGTTTCCAATCTCTATTGTGTGAGAGCCGGTCAATTTCAATGTTTTTTTAAAAAAAATAATTAATTTTTATTAAGAATAACAATAAGCTTCAACAAGCTTGAGGGAGGAGGAGTGATAGAGATGATGGGGTGTGGATAGTGCGGTGGGGTGGGGTGGGAAGGAGGGACCAGAGGGGTGACTTGATGGGTTTGAAAGTGGTGGTTGCCAAGAGAAGGAGAAGAGTTGGGTTTCTGACGAGGACTGTGGCTGCTGAAGTGTGAAGAGTGTGTGTGCGCGCGCGGAAGTGTGGGAGGTAGAGGGAGATGAAAATTTTGGGATATTAGTTTTTAAGTGTATGTATATTTAACAAAGTATGTATGTGCAATAATGACTATACTGATTGCATGCTCATTTAATTGCATTTGCTGGCAATCCATGTTCAGTTTCACCAATATTGTCAATTTTTTTTTGTCTAAACCAATATTGTCATATAAAAGTGTGCCTGATCTTTGATGGGCTTGACAAAAGGAAAGAATGAAGACTACAATACTAGATTTGTGACCCATTTAGATGTGCAAGTGCTCAAACGTACGGGTTTTTGAGGTTTAGGAGGTTTAGGAGGTAGAATCTAATATCTTGAATTCCACTCTAAGGGGGAATTAATTTGGAGACAGAAAGTGCATGCTTCATCTCCCCACTCGGATCATTATGCTTTGTGGCAATGAAGCTTGCGCTTGAGAAATAGATAGTTTGTAGATTTAGAGTCGGTTTAGATAATTTTTTTATAACCACTTATAATATCAGTTTTCTAATAAATAACTTTTCATATTAGTTGAATAAGCTATCAGTTTTTAACCAATAATTTTTGTTGAAATTAACTTGTATGTTTTAATTTTTTAAAAGTTCTTTTAACTTCTCTATAAATATGTCTATTTTTTTGGAAAGACAAAATAAACTTTATTGATATAAATCTATGACATATATAGCACAAAAAGTACCATATCATAGATGCTGTACAAGGACGACAAATGATCTTACCATGAAACTTTTCTCAATATAGTCTCATTGTGAAACATATTCACAGCTAGGGGTGTAAATGAGTCGAATCGAGCCGAACATTTAAAGCTTAAGCTTGACTTATGGAAAAAATCAGTTGCTCAAATTTGGCTCATTTATTTAAACGAGTCTAATTAAAAGCTTGAGTTAGATCTTGTTAAAAAAACTAAAGCTTGGGCTTGGCTTGCAAGCTAATTTATAACTTAAATTTTTGCATTTCTTATTTTTTTCTTAATTTTTTTAGAATTCTAAATTATTTTTGAACTTTATCGGTAAAAATTAGTTTTGCTCAACATGTGGTATATTTAATTCAAAAGTTCTAGACTATTACATTTAAATAATCTAGTAAATGAAATGTTCGTAATTAAACTTCTTGACTACTACAAAAAGAAAACTTATAGATTAATACTTAATAAAGTTCTACATATATTCATATCGATGAAAAAAGTTGATAAAATCTTTATCGTCAATTTATTAGTAGAATAGTCTCTTTCAAAATGTTGTCCTCTTTAGCTCATAAAATACAAAAATATATAAATATCAAATATTATAATTTCAACTCAATAATATATTTAATAAACCAAATAAAAATATTATCATACATTTGGCTTATTATATTTATGACCTATTTAATCAACCTCACAAATCAATGCTTGGGTTGGAGATAAGTGTTTTTATACAAAATGTACAATCTATGTAATTTTAATTTTTGATTATTATATTATAGTCATAAGATCAAATCATGAATGATCAAGATTAACATTAAGTCACATGACTTGTTTAAATGGTTATGTGATTAGTAACTAACTTTTAATATCAACCATCCATGTATGATTGTATGGTCCATATTTAATTATTTCATATTAAAACTCCTCTCACTTGATACATCTCGTATATATATATATATAAACGAACTATTCACGAGCCCTTAATGTCGAACTTGTAAGGCTTGAGTTTGACTCATTTAAATATTCGAGTTCAATCTTAAGCTTGAGCTTGATTTGTTTAATTAAACAAACAAGCTTGAGCGAACAATTAAGGAGTCAATCCCAAATAGTTCACGAATAGCTTGACTCAATTACAGCCGTATTCACAGCTGGCACCCTTAACCGAAACCAATAAACAAATTTCAAAATTTGACATAAATTGATACAAACTTTTTAATCTAGAGCCATTCACGGCTGTGAAAAAATTCACACCACCAATGTGAAAACGTCATATCCTATTCACTAAAATGCAGACTTCGAATGTCAGAACCATTCACGGCTGTGAAATAATGCACATCCCCGGTGTAAAATCATCAGACTCAATCCACGAAAATGCAGACTTCTCTATACAGTGCCGTTCACACCGATTTTAAAAATTCACACTCATAGTGTGAAAGCATCAGACCTTATCCACATAAATACAGACTTCTCCTCTCAGAGTCATTCACACATGTGAAGCGTTTCACACCACTGGTGTGGTAGCGTCAGAAATTGACGAAAATGCAACCTTTCCATTTCAGATGCGTACACCTATGAAAATTATTTACACCCCTGGGGTGGAAGCGTTAGACCCAAGCCACGAAAATGCAGACTTCCCATTTTTGAGTTGTGCACACCTGTGTAAAATTTCACAACCCCTCCACATAAATATGTCACAATTTTGTTTTTTCTTTTTTTTTCCCTAAATACAAAGGGTATATACAAAAACATCACAATAGGAAAAGAGATCTCAACTTTGTTGGCACCTCACCCTTACTATCACCTACAACATACCTTGAGTATCACCGATGAATTTAGGTCTATTGAACAATTTTTTTTCTTTTTAACAGTGTCTATTTTATAATATCTATTTAACTATTTTTTTTCTTTTTTATGTATGAAAAAAATAAAAATACAAAAAAAAACTAAATTCCCTATATGCAATATGCAAATGTATATACCTGACTGGTTTGACGGCCTTCCATGTGGCGTGTTAGGTGTTCCAAAGTTTCTCCTTCAAGAAAATTTTGTAAATTTAAGGAAAATTAGATTTTGATATAATATTATAATTTTTTTTGAGATCAAAAGTATGATATAAATTGAATACATTAGATTTTACAATAATATAAGTGATGTTGTGAGATTAAATTAAATAACAAGTACTATAAAGTATAATTTTGATGAAGAATATAAGAATTTGAGATATCTTAATAGATTAGTAATGTTTTAGCAGTGGATTATTCCTAGTTGTTCATCAATGCTAAAAGATTCATTTTGATTTAAATAAATTTAAATATAACAGAATTTACTTATTAGAAACAAAATATAATTTTTAATAAATAAGGCAATTTGATACTGAAAACTTGGACCATATATTAATTTGCTAACTTGTAGTTTTTGACATCTACTGATAGTGTAAGGGGGCAACTTCAAGGGGCTGAGGAGAACTTTCATCTTGCTACTCTCTAATGGTAGTGAAATCTTGATGCACTATTCGAGGCTGATAGCATTGGTCTATTCAACCTTATTGTGCATATTTTTTTCTTTCTTTCATGAACCTGGGTTTGAACAATTGCAGGGTCCAACAAGGGTGGTATTGAGGTTGAGGCTCATCAGTAAAAATATCCATAGCTGAATGTCATTTTTCATGTACTGACACTATAAGCCACAGAGGTTTCCATTGGAGAGGCTTTTGACTTCTTGTCTAGGATTCTGCTGGGAAGGATATTGAGTCGCATGCTGCTTTGGGCATAAGAAACAACTGTATATTGAGCACATCAAGGCCCAAACAGACTGGTTAGTGATATGACTTTTTTTTTGCTGAATTAATTTAGTGAACAGTGATATGACTTTTGTTATTCTTTCTGAATAGATTAATTGGCCACTTTGATCACTGAGAGTGTCAGACTGTATTACTTTGGTCTCTAACAGATACGAAGTTAAAAAAAAGTCATCAACTGTCTGTCGTTAATTACTTTGGTCCCTGAAAGTGATTATTTACTGTCATGTTAGTCCTTAAAAAATTATTACTTACTGACATTTTTATCCCCAAAAATAATTACTTTTCCGATGACAGAGACCAAAGTGATTAATAATTGATATAGTTGATGACCTTTTTTAATTTAACATATCTTAAGAAGTAAAGTGACTATTTATTCTTCGGAATAATATACTGTATATTGAGCATTAACATTAGATAGATTAATGCTTATAATTAGTTTTTCTAAAATAGAGTTGATTCACCAGCAATGCGCATCTTCCAATTAAGAAAATAAAGTTACAAATCTCTACAAGATGAAATAAAGAGACTAATTAATAAATTAAAAGTCTCTTTTTATTTATTTTAATTTTTAATTCTACAAGTCTGGTTATTATAAATCAATAATTCAAAATGTGGGTCCTACAGGCAGCCCCACTCCCCCAATGGGTATTTGCATCAATTATTGAACTTTCTGCACAGTTGCTTCGTGGAAGTTGCTTTGAATTACAATTAGAGCATCCGCGATAGTGCACACTATTTTAGAGTATTTAAATGGGTCTCACTAATATACATTATTCATTTTTATTGTTTTAAACTTAAATATTTTATAAGTATTTTATCTCTCTAATCCAATACCTCTCAAAAAATTCTTAAATAGATCTCATTAATAATTTCTCATAATTATGTTTCATCAATAATTTATGTATTAAGTTATAATTACTTTTACTATTTTTTATGCAAAATATTTTTTATTAATAAAATTACTTTTAATTCCGTCGAGAAAATTAATTTCACTATTACTAATTTTGTAGAGATATTTATATACATGTTCTTATTCATGTTTTAAAAAAAATTAATGTTAATTTTTCTATTCCACCTCTGATTTATACACATTTTAAGGGCTATTTTAAGGATAATAAATTAATGGTAATCTGCATGCAGTTGTAACCAAAAAAAAAAATTAACTATAATAATCTTCTACCATTTATAATTTTGTTTTATAGTTTTTTTTTCATTTCACATAACTTTTTTTTATTCAACAACTTTTTTATTCTTTAATTTAATTTTTTTATCCATAAAACAAAGTATGACCTACAATGCATTTAAGGAAGAGAGTGTTTAGAAAAAGTGTTTAACTAAACACTTATACTTAATAAGTACCCAAACAAAAGTAATCTCCAATACATAATTCTTAATAAGTATAGATGTTTATTTGGTGAAATGGTTATTAAGTACTCCATAGGAGATGCTGTTACAAGTCTCTTTTTATTTATTTTAATTTTTAATTCTACAAGTCTGGTTATAAATCAATAATTCAAAATGTGGGTCCTACGGGCACCCCCACTCCCCCAATGGATATTTGCATCAATTATTGAACTTTCTGCACAGTTGCTTCTTGGAAGTTGCTTTGAATTACAATTGCATTTCATTTTCTTTTAGCTTCATAATTTCCCGTTGACTAGCTACTTGTTGACTTTCAAAGATCGTTTGCTTACACTCAGCGCTCATCCAAGCCAAACCACTCTCTGATCTTGTTCTCTTTTACAAACTCTTCCACTTCTGAAAATGGCTGAGGCCTTACTGGGAGTTGTGTTTGAGAATTTGCTGTCTCTGGTTCAAAATGAATTTGCGACCATTTCTGGAAT
Organism: Glycyrrhiza uralensis; assembly: GCA_030159175.1. Classification (NCBI taxonomy): domain Eukaryota; kingdom Viridiplantae; phylum Streptophyta; class Magnoliopsida; order Fabales; family Fabaceae; genus Glycyrrhiza; species Glycyrrhiza uralensis. The sequence continues at coordinate 9,321,806 of BRZY01000006.1, forward strand.
CAAGAAAAAAGCTGAAAAGCTATCAAACACCTTGGATCTGATCAAGGCCGTTCTTGAAGATGCTGAGGAGAAACAAGTAACCAACCGTCCTATAAAGGTATGGCTGCAACAACTCAAAGATGCAGTATATGTGCTAGATGACATCCTTGATGAATGTTCCATTGAATCCCATCGACTTAGGAGCGGCTCATCCTCTTTCAATCCAAAGAACATCATGTTTCACCATGAGATAGGCAACAGGTTGAAAGAGATTGCAGGGAGATTCAATCAGATTGCTGAAAGTAAGAACAAGTTTCTTCTGCGAGAGGGTGTTAGGGAGAGGCCAACTGAAGTGGCTGAATGGCGCCAGACCAGCTCAACTGTTGCCGAACCAGAAGTGTATGGACGAGAAGATGATAAGGAGAAGATCGTGGAGTTTCTTCTCAGCCAAGAGCGGGGCTCTGAGTTCCTTTCCATCTATCCCATCGTTGGCTTAGGTGGTGTTGGAAAAACAACACTTGCTCAGATGGTCTACAACGACGACAGGGTGAGTAGCAAATATAAAACAAAAATCTGGGTTTGTGTTTCTGAGACTTTCTCTGTCAAGAGGATTCTGTGCTCTGTTATAGAATCTATCACTAGGGAAAAGTATGATGTGTTTGGTTTAGATTCAATAGAAAGAAAAGTGCAAGAACTTTTGCAAGGCAAAAGGTACTTGCTGGTTCTAGATGATGTATGGAACAGAAACCAAGAATTGGAATTCGGATTAAGCCAAGACAAATGGAACAAGCTGAAATCTGTGCTATCATGTGGATCCAGAGATGCTTCTGTTTTGGTTTCCACTCGTGATAAGGATGTAGCAGCAATCATGGGAACATGCCAAGCTCACCATTTGTCTGGTCTCTCTGAAAATGAATGCTGGTTGTTGTTCAAACAATATGCATTTGGACGCGACACAGAAGAGCGGGCAGAGCTTGTAGCGATAGGCAAGGAGATAGTAAAGAAGTGCGGGGGATTGCCTCTTGCAGCACAAGCATTGGGAGGCTTACTGCGCTCAAGGAGTAAAGTAAAGGAATGGCTTGAGATCAAAGAGAGCGAACTTTGGACATTATCGGATGAGAATTCTATTTTGCCTGCCTTGAGGTTGAGCTACTTTTATTTACCTCCAACCTTAAAGCAGTGTTTCGCCTTTTGTGCTATATTTCCCAAAGATACAGAAATCAGAAAGGAAGATTTGATTCATCTTTGGATGGCTAATGGATTTATTTCATCCAGGGAAAACTTGGAGGTAGAAGATGTTGGCAATATGATCTGGAATGAATTGACCCAAAAATCATTCTTCCAAGATATCGAGATGGACTACGAAGGAGACATTTATTTCAAGATGCATGATCTTGTCCATGATCTTGCTCAATCAGTCATGGGGTCAGAGTGTATGATTTTGGAGAATGCAAACATGACGGGTTTGTCAAGAAGCACCCACCATATTGGTTTTGGCTCTGCTGAATTGTTATCAACCAATGAGAATGCCTTCAAAAAAGTTGAATCCCTGCGGACACTGTATCAGTTAAAATTTGACATCAAAACATTTTCTAACTTCCTCCCAACAAACCGTTCCCTTCGGGTTTTACGCGTATACTCTTGCAAGCTATCATCACTCGGGAGTTTAATTCATCTAAGGTATTTGGAGCTTTATCATCTAGACATAGAAACCTTACCTGACTCAATTTACAGCTTGCAGAAATTGGAAATCTTGAAATTGATAGATTGTAACAAACTTAGTTGTTTACCGAAGCACTTGACTGGCTTACAGAATCTCAGACATCTTATCATTAAAGGTTGTAGTTCATTGTCTCGTCTATTCCCTAACATTGGAAAATTATCTTGCCTAAGAACATTAAGTGTATACATTGTCAGATTAGAGACAGGGCATAGCTTGGCAGAGTTACATGATCTAAAGCTGGGAGGAGAACTGGAGATCAAAGGCCTAAAGAGTGTTGGTAGTTTATCTGAAGCTCGAGAGGCCAATTTGTTGGGTAAAAAGGACCTCCAACAATTAAGCTTGTCATGGAGAAATAGTACTGGAGAAACCAAGACACCTTCTACTAGTGCTGAGCAAGTACTTGAAGTGCTTCAACCCCACTCAAGTCTCGAGAGGTTGCATATACATTACTATGACGGATTATGCTTGCCAAGTTGGATCACAGTTCGTAGTATTCTAGTTCATGTTCAACTTTGGAATTGCAAGAATTGCATACAGATTTCACCACTTGGTAAACTACCATCTCTAAAAAAGCTCACATTATACATAATGGATAATGTGCAGTTCAATGATGATGATGAATCTCACGATGGTGTGCAAGTGAGGGCTTTCCCATCTTTGGAGGAACTCTTTTTATACCGGTTACCGAAGTTAGAGCGGTTGTTGAAAGTGGAAAGAGGGGAAATGTTTCCTCGTCTTTCTATGTTGGCCATCAACAATTGCCCTAAACTTTGGTTGTCATGCCTTCCATCTGTTAAACACCTCTCTGCACATGGATGTAACAATGAGTTACTGCGATCAATCTCTAGTTTCTGTGGTCTTACTGTCCTTAACCTTTATGGAGGTGGAGGACTAGACACGACATCTTTCCCAAAGGAGATGGTTAGCAACTTGATTTGTCTTCAAACACTACTAGTATTTGGTTTCCCAAAATTGAAGGAATTACCAAATGAACTCTTCAACCTCGTTGCTTTGGAGCATCTTAATATCCATAACTGTGGTGAGCTTGAGGCTTTACCGGAGAAAATTTGGGAAGGTCTTCAATTCCTTCGAACGATGAGAATTATTAATTGTGAAGGATTGAGATCCTTGCCAGAAGGTATCCGACACCTCACTTCACTTGAGGTTCTGACTATTGATTGTTGCCCAACATTAAAGGAGCGATGTAAGGAGGGAATAGGGGAGGACTGGGACAAGATAGCACACATTCCAAAATTACAGATTAAGTAGAATGAAGAGGCAGACACTTTTGAAGGGCATTCATTATTATTATTATTATTATTATTATTATTATTTGCTACATTTCCACCCAACTTGGTAGGCTCTCTCTTCCCCCCTCCACCTTATCTTTCAAAGTTTCCATTGCATTTCTTATTGTGGTCTTGTACTGTGTTTTGTAGGATATGGAACTACTGTGGTCTTGTCTCTTCACAGTGCAGGGTGTTTCTTCTGTCGAGTTACTACTGTCTTGCTTAATGCATTCAATACAATGTGCCAAAGAATAAAGAACCCCGTTGTTTACGACTCTTAAGATCATGTTTATTCAAAGGGTAAAGGTTGAGATGCTTCTGACAAACATGGTTAATGGTTTTCATCTGTATGAATATTTCTAAATTATGCCTTTTGCTTGTACAGGCCTTAGGATCACAACTTTTTGGATGATCAGTAGCATTGCATCCCCTTTTGTTGCAACCAGCGCCACTTCTTTTGACAATACATATGCCAATTCACAAATATGATGAATAACCCCTCAGCAACAACTTGCTCAGCAGCAACAGTTCAGGCAATGTGCTATGCTAGGACTGGGAACAAGTAAAATTTTCAAGTTGTGGATTCAGCATTAAGATAATACACCCTTGAAATGGCTTAAAGGACTAGTTCCACATGTTTGATTATCATTTTTGTGCACAAGCAGCTCACTCTAGAGCATGTGTGAAAGGTTGCTTTCAATATTAACTTCTGTTCTGTTCAAACAGAGAAGTGTAGTTTTGAAAGTCTAATAGGCTAGTGGTTGGACCGGATTAACCAGGAATCAGTCCCTTGGCTGGTGTGGCCATGGCTTCAAAACTGGTGTGTTAGTGTACTGCATCATGTGTGCTGTTAGCATAGCTAGCTTAGCTTAGCTCATGTTTTCAATTAGTTCAATCACTTGCAACATGTTACTGTCTGTCAGTTGTAATAATGGTCAACAACTGTTGTGACCAACCGTGTATAAATATTGTAGGTCACTGGAAGATCAAAAAATTAAGTGATTTTGACTTGTTTCTTTGTGTGCTTTTTTCTTTTTTTTATTTGACAATGTATTTGTAGTCCATGGCCCATGGCTGTTTCCAGATGGCAACCACCAAATGACATGTACTTCAGACCAAAAAAAAATGGCATATACTTTATAATGAATTGATGACTTGTGCGAAGAAGTTTTTTACTTTGTTAAGTTTTAGGTATCTTAGAATTGGCCAATTTAAGTAGAAATTTCAAGGGGCATTCCTTTTTTTTTTCCTTTTCTTTTTTAAAAATGAAAATGAAATTTTAATTTAATAAAAATTAAAATTATTTTTTTAATTTTCAATTTTTCCTTTTTTAATTTCCTAGAGCTGTGGAATCTAAATAAAGAAATTTTTACTCAAGTCCAATTTGACTTGCAACTCAGCAAGCCCCCCTAGCCCAAATGGTATACTCCCTGTCAGCAATTTTTTTGAGAGCCTCAAACTCAAAGCTTCTTACAATTACATTGCTGAGCTGTTGAATGAATGAAGCCAAAGAGACTATTCCTTTGCAAATTGAAGAGATTGAGAGAAGTGAGGTTTCCAATCTGTTGGGAGATTTCAGCAGATAGAGATTGTTGTGATAAATAGAAAACTTAAATAATTTTGAGCAGTTACCAATGAGGTATTTTGGCAATCAATCCCAGTAAGATGTGTTCTACTTTTCGAGTGTTTGAGAGTTGAGGTGGCACATCTCTCCTATTAGATTGTAAAATGCTAAATCCAAAAAATTAAGCTCAAAAAGCTAGCTAAATTCTAAAGAAATGATTCCTCTGAGATTACTTATGCAAGTTGGACTGGAGATGAGGGAGATTTCCATAATTGGCTAGCAGAAGGGATAGGACCTAAGACTTTATACAGGAAGACTTCTACCAGAATTTTCAAACATGGAATCATTCCTCTTCAAAATAAGAGGAATTGTTTTCTTTTAAATCCAGATTCTGCATGGTGTTTGTGTGATTCTGCAACTGGGTTTATTCGTCATTTAAGTCAAATAGAAATACAAAATTTTCTGGGAGAATTAATAACATTACATCCATTGAATTGAATCTCACCAAAACACCATAGCATTTGTTGCATACACACGAATTGTGGGCATTCTTTTATCATAAACATCATCAATTGCCAACCCATGTTTGACTAGTTCCATCCTCAATGATTTCATTCAATAAACTTGAACTAGAAATTCATAACCAATGTAATGGAGGTTGCCAAATTAATAGACAACTATTGATGTCAACAAATTGTACAAGTCCTGATATGTAATCGAGTTAGTTTGACAAGCCATATAACACAAACACCCAGGTTGATGGATACAAAGGAGTTGATAATTATCTCCAGCTGGTGCATTTGTGATTTAACATCAAGTTTCCATTAAACTATTTGTTTACCATTTTATCTTGTAGCAGCAACAACAATAATTGTAAGGATTGAGATGGTCTGTAGATAAATAAAAACTGCATAGGATCTTCCTCCCCTTGTTAATATAGCCAAAAGTAGATGCAAGGAGCTCACACATGACACATGTATTAGCAATGAAACAACATGGGAGCAAAACAATAACAGAACAAACCACCGTGGTAAAGTGGACAGTCAAAATCCCAGGGCAACAACATGATGTGACCCCTAACCAAGAGGGCAAACAAAAACAAAAATGCTAACTGCAGCAACAAGAGTCTACAGACTAACCTGATGACTAGGTTACCATATTCTGCAACAACTACATATGCACATATATATTATTATTATATAATAATTGTATATTCTTATAGACGAATTTAGGAAAGTCAACCCTACATGCCTCCTTAACTGGCCCAAAAAAAAAACAATGGAGGCAAATTCTGCACAAAGGAATGATCTCCTAATAAGCAGTTTTAAATCTAAGATATCCCGATATATTAACAAGTAATACTAGTGAGACCAGCACAATGGCCGAAACTGCAAGAACAGAAGACCACATGGCGCGATTGGAGGAAATCTTTGATGTGTAACGGACCCTTCTGCCCACTAGAAAGTCTTTCCACCCCAAGACGGATTCTGTAGTTGCAACATGTTGCTGACAAGTCTTTCTCGTGTCAGCTGCCTCGGGAGATGTCTTCTCTGGTTCATCCACATCAGTAGTGTCAGTGGTGCTGCTCTCATCAGCAGCATCGTTTTCTGAAGCTTTGCTCTCCTGCAAAAGATCAACCCGCAAATATTACAACACATGCAGTGACATCTCTTAGTTAGATACACAAGTTAAATAAACAAACTTCTTACCCCAGCAATGATGGTTTCAGAGCTATGGTCTTCTGGTGCACAACTCCCATCTTTTGCCATCTCCTTGGAACCAAATGAACGAGTAACAACTCCCCCCAATCGTATTCTCCTTGGTGCAATACCTTGTATCATTGGGTTCACGTTTGGCTGTTCATTTTGTCCCTGTCGAGTCCTAATCTTGATTCCAGTATCACCGTGAATGATTGGGTTCATGTTTGGCTGTTCATTTTGTCCTTGTCGAGTCCTTGTCCTGATTCCAGTATCACCTTGAAGAACAATTGTATCAGGCTTTCTTGATTGCTCATAATCATTGACCACATTGAACACTTGGCCCATGCTAACATCAGCTGAGAAAGCCATCTGGGAATTGTTCTGTAACAATCCTACATTGCACTTTTGCTGAGTTGCCTCCTCTGGGTAAGCAGCATGTAATGCCTGCCGATCGGACTAACATTATACAAGTGGCACAAGCACAGCAAGCTGAATATACTCATGTATAAACAGATATAATACAAGTTGCGTTTTGATGTGTCATTTAGAGAGGGCAATTATCATAAGAATATTAAAAGAAAAAGGGTTAGAACTGCCACTAGGTGTTTCAAAACTAACAAATGTCATTCTGATGGCAGAAACCTGGAATGACCAAAAGACGAAAAGGGTCAGAGCTGTTACTAACCGTCATACTGGCCATTTCCACATCCGAGTCACTGCATGATCCACTGTCCTTAACATTAAGCAAGGTTGAGTTCAGCTCTAGACTGCTGTTCTCCTCACGGGAGAACTCGTCCCAATTAACAGCCGAGTTAATAAAGTCTGAAACATCTGCCTCGTTAGAACCATACTGAAGTTCTAATTCATTGTTAGGTTGATAATAAAATTCTGGTGGAAAGTGCGCGTGGACTGGGGAGAATAATTTGTCATCCAATTGCCCATTTGTTGGGTTATAAAATATGTCCCAGTTCAAGGGCTGATCATCCTGTAGTAGTAAACATCAAGTATGGTTACTAAATCAACAAACTCTGTCTTCAAATAAATAAAGGAGAGAGAGAGAGAAGAAAGGAACAAATAATAGATTAAAACTCAGTTACGGTTGGCCCATCTAACCTCGAAAGAAGGTTCTACAATTTGATTTTGTCCATCGCGGGCATCACACCCATCACTGAGGCAATCAACTGGGGTTATAATGTTGGATATTGCTTCCTCAGAGTTCTCAGGGATGACAGCTAGGTGCTTATCATCTTCTGTGGCTTGTGAGGAAGATACAGGAACCAGAGTTGGATCAGATTGTATTTCTTCTGGAGAGTAATTGGCAGTCGTAGGAGTTGAAGCAGTCTGCTCCACTTCATTTGAACCTTCAAGACTCTCATCTTGCTTCTTAAATAAGCGACAAAGGACATATGGGTTCTGCAATAAGTCAAATCAACCAAATTGAAAAGTTAGCAACACATCATCATCATCAAATAATTGCTTAGCTAGTCGTAAATTGCCGTAGCTTTATATATCTGTAGGCAGAACAACATAAGGGTTATGAGGAGTTGGACCAGAGGTAATGGAAAGGCGTAAGGGTGCACTGAAACAAAATAATTGAACATGAGGACATTTAGAATCAAAACAACTACATGGAGAAATAATTCAAAGAGATATAGATACAATAATAATCAACATGATGACTCAAAGTCAGCAAAAAGAACTTCTGATTAGACATTAAAACCTAGACGAGTATCAACTTTAAAACTCAAATTTTCTGCTTTACCAAATTGGAGATGTAGGAAAAGCAACCCCCAAATTTGTTGGAAAAAATGGAAAATAAGACAAGAAACAAAACTAGAAAAATGTTTAATAGTTAAATGAATCAACTTTGCTTCATTAGGTTGTCACAAATATGTAAAATGATAACTCTATCACACGTGTGAACAGGGTAGGAAGATGAGGAAAGCGAAATCATCATTCATCAAACATGGAGAGACAAAAAAAAAACAGCTTAACATTTGACAAGGATCCAACTCCTCTAAAGTGAGCAACTCAGATCAGAGTATAAAGTAAGCAATCTCAACCATTGATGAATAAATCAATAGTTGATATTACAAACACATACATGACAAATCATAAATGTGTTGGATTATCGATCCTTGATTTTCTCATAAGTGGTGGAGATTACTTTACTTCACTCTCTTCTCACTTTAAAGGAGCCAAATCCATTTTACATACTTCAGTGAAAAAGAAAATTATACAGCTATGACAGTTTACAATGAATCAAAGTCAAAACACCATGACAAAAAAAAAAGATGAGAAGAAATATATAAAAAGAAAAAAGAGGAGATGAGAGTAGACCTGTCCAGGGTTGGTACCATCAAGCTCCTTGAGGGTAGGCCTGTACTCATGCATAACCCAATGGGTCCTCTTCCCCTTGGGAGCACGGCCAGTGTAGAAAACAAGAGTCTTCTTCATCCCAATCAAGGTGGAGCCAGACTTAATCCTGCGATCCTTCCCCGTCGCCTTCCAATACCCATGACTCGTTGCTCGGTTCAACCTGTGCCCATTTGGATACTTTCTGTCCTGTGGACAGAAGAAGAACCACTCTGGATCCTTATTCCGTACCACTGACAAATCTACACCAGAAAAACCCCATCCACAACAAAATCAACAAATCAAAATACCATAACATAACCCCATCTAACAAATCATAAACAAAAATACCACAAACAGATATTATATTAGAAAATCTCATTCACCATTGATTAGAAAATCTGGCAATTGAAATTTGGGCCAGTTTGGTTTAAGACATAGTTTCCTATTTTCATTTCCTTTTTTTATTTTTAATTAATTATTAAATTATCATATTGTTTCTTATTTTTAAATATTTTTACAGAAAACAGTGCAAAAAAAATCAATTTTTTATTTTCATTTTTGGTAGTTTGCCATGTGTGATCATAATCACCAATAACTTGCTTGTTTTCACAAGCACACGAAAACATTGTGAGACAAATTAAGCAGAGCAAAACAAAACCTAAAAATCAGGACACAATTCCAGGAACGAAAAGGGAAAGTGGAGAAATTATTAAGAAATTACGAAATTACCAGGCAAATCCCAAGGCTCCCATTTACAGACATCGATTTCACGGATGACCCAAACGTCGTCCCCATTTCCGTTGATCTTGAGGCGAAGGTAGTAATCGATCAGCTCCTCGTCGGTTGGACGGAAACGGAAGCCTAACGGAAGCTTGTTGAGAGACAGCACCGCCATCTCTTCGCCACGCGGCGGCGCTAAACAATCGACGGCACCCATCACAGAGAGAGAGAGAGATTGTGTGTGTTGTGTTTCTACGGCAGAGAGAAAATCGAAAGGGAAAAAGGTGAAAGAGAGAAAAAGGAGGATTAATTGTAAACAGAAGAAATAGGGTCTGAACTGAGAAATCAGAACGATTCCATGGATTTTAGCTTTTTCAGTCTTCTCACACTGTTGATAAAGGAACTTGCTCAGAAAGTGAACTTGTGAAATAAAAAATAAAAAAAATAAGAAAAAGAGAAGAAGATACCACTGGCGACTGCTGCTGAGGGTGAGGTGAAGTGAGTGAGTGATTTCTCAGGCAACAAGGGGTTTCCTTCAATTTTTAAATTTAAATTCCTCGTACAAGGAATTTGTGAATTTATTTTATAGTACTTATAAATAAATAAATATAAATATACACAGACATATAAGGTTAGTGTTATGGGTGGAGTCGATATTATCCACGCGTAATTGTAACAAATGTTTTTTCATGCTAAGAGATTTAACGGTCTACATCATATTTAAAAGATTTTGTTATCTACTACTCATTCTATTATCTTATGTATTAGGTTAGTGTTTTTTTTTTTTTTTGTAACAATTGAGTTAGATTGAACTGCCTACATCATAGTTAAAGGACTTTGTTATCTACTATTTATTCTATTGTGTTCATTAATTAAATATAGAATTAAAAATTAAAAATCTTATAAAAAGTATAGAATTAAAAATAAAATATTATTAATTAATACAAAATATATTATTAAATTTTTTTTTATAAAGATATATTATTTAATTTTTTTTGGTGATATTAAATGCCTATGTATAGAATATAGATAGATTTTTTTTTTGACTGACATAGAATATAGATAGATAGAGAATAGAATATAAGCAAAATCTTATTGAAATTGGTAAATATTGTTGGTTGTTCGTTTCACTCAGGAGGAGACCCAGTAGCAGCAGCTGACGTGTCAAGCGCGTAGGAATGGAGAGAGAGAGAGAGAGAGAGAATGGGTAAAATGGAAAATGGGGGCTGGTGGGAAATGGTACCCAAAGGTGTTGCGACACGTTGCACCGACCAGAGCCTCTCATGTGACTTATTGGGTACGAAATTGGGAGTTACCTTATCTTACCAGTGTGAACGCGGAAATGGAGACTATTAGAATTAGAATACCTTTTTTTTTATTGAAGGAGTCTATTAAAAGTTAAAACACTAATTAAATCAATTAAAAATATATAAAATACAATGTACTATATTAAGTTAACAAATGTAATGTAAGAGTTGTTAATGCTTACTTTCTTCAAATAGTTAAAATATTTAACTAAATGTATTCAATCACCTTAATTAAAAAATATTCAATAAAATATATTAAATGCACCTTAGGTAATGCACTCCCCCTAATCGACCTAAAAAAGAGTGGAAAAAAAAAGGAAAACTAGATGCATTACACATTGTTATTTTTAGTTTTTTGACTAAAGTATTTTAGCAGAAATAGACTATTAGGACAAATCTGTATTCATTCAAAAGATAATTAAAATCTAGTTATGAATTATTTTATCCCTAAAAATTAAACTCAAATACTAACCGAGTTTGAACCCTTTAATTAGAACCCATTAACCAAATCATCCCTTTAAATGCATCGCACACAAAAGAACAATATCCGGGAATAGCCACCTCTACGTAGAGCTGTCAAAATGAGTTGTGGCTCGCGAGCCAGCTCTACTCGGCTCGGCTTATGGGTTAAAAAGGTTACTAAATAGCTGACTCGTTTAACTTTGGGTCTTTTTAGCTCGGCTCATTTAATCTGCGAGCTGAAGAGGGCCAGCTCGTCACAAACCGAGCTGGCTCGCGAGCCACCCAAAAAAATAAAAATTAATCATTTTAAATATTTTTTTAGTTTTTTCTTATTTTTTTAATATTTTTTAATCATTTTTAAATATTTTTTAATATTTTTTTATTGATTCAGCCCGCGAGTCAGCTCGAGTAACCCGTGAGCTCGGGAAGAGCCGAGCTGAACTGGCTATTTTCTGGCCCTTGAAAAATTCAAGCCAACTCGACTCAACTCGTTTATCTACCAGCTCAAACCGAACCAATTTGTATGGACAAAGGCTCGTTTTGACAGCTCCACCTCCGCGTCTCTCTCTACATTTGTCCCACTATCCTATTAATTACTTTCTGTTTAGATATTTATATTATAGATTTTGTTTTTGTTTTTGTTTTGGAGACATGTTATTATAACTTTACCTTTATCAATCGGTACGAAGCATGGTGGATGGCTCAATAAAGTGTATAGCGATTGATGCTTCGTATTATTATTATTATTATTATTATTATTATTATTATTATCCTGTTTGTATTCAAGTTGGATACTTTTCGCGTGTGATTAAAGTGAAATTGAAAATATATTAAAAGGTTATTTCATTAATGATATTCTAATAACGATAAATTCGTTTTTGAAATTACTAAATTTCCTAGCATTACAGTTTTTTTTCCTAAAATTCTATTCCTTTAACAATAAAATTATATCAATTTAATTAATAAATAAAATTACATAAAAAATAATTAAATTATAAAAGGTTATTTTATTAATGATATTCTAACAGCCATAAATTCATTTTTTGAAATTACTAAATTTACTAACATTGAGTTTTTTACAAAAAATTTATTCCTTTAATAGTACAGATTATATTAGTTTAAGTAAAAAAACTAAACAAAAATAGCTAAACTATAAAAGGTTATATTATTCATTGTATTCAAATAGTGATAAATAAAATTTTAGATTATTAAATATACTAATATTAAACTTTTTACCAAAACTTTATTCCTTTTGTAATGCAAATTATAGCAGTTTAAGTATTATATAAAATTAAATAAAAATTAATTAGTATCTCCTACATGATATTTTTATATTGAAATTAAATTAATAATATTTTTAAGAATACTTAATAAAAAACATTTAAAATTATAAACGTGATATATAATTAATGGTTGATTCTAAGAATTTTAAAATTATAGATAATAATATAAAATACTTAAAATTATAAAAATGCATACATAATTAATTTAAAAGAATTTGAGAAAAATTAAAAAATTGAGAATGTTTTATGCCATCACCCGAGAGAGCATAATATGATAAATAACGAGTAAACTCCCAAATGCTTTGTCCATTCACTTTGAGGCACTCCATATTACTTGAGCAATGTCTCCAACTTCCGATTGCAGAAATGGGCTCCTTCATCACTTATTAATAATATAAATGCAATCAATTTGTCTAAAAAAACCATTTAGCATTCTCATGGAATACATATAGAAATTAGGCACCATATCATAATTAAAGACTAGGTTCAAAATGGTGTTTTGATATCAACTTCATGGATAGTGAGTGCCAATAGACTCGTTATTTTTACAAAATCTTTTTCTGAAGATAGATTTTGGTTCATTCATGATAATATGAACATGTATTGCTTTGTTGAATGAAGCATTTGGTGAGCTACTTGTAGCATCCGGTGCCTAATTGTATTATATGTTTTATATGTTTTATGTTTTATTTTATTTTATGTTTTATAAAGCTTATATCATATATCTGTATTGTCTGTGTGTTTTATTGTGTGCCTTTCAAATGTTAAATAGTTTGACAGAATAACATAACATTTGATACATTAGAAATGTTGGAATTTCTCGTTTGTTCCAGTAATGCTATAAAGCGCGACACAAGTACACAAGAATCACACGAAGGCTGAGTTTGGATAAATTTTTTTATAAGTATTTTTTAACTAATAATTTTTTACATAAGTTAAAATTAACTTTTACTATTTATATTTTTTAAAAGCTATCTTTTATAACTTCTCCAAAAGTACCTATCTATTTATAAATGATTATTTAATAACTTTCTCAGTTATGCATATATAAAAAAAATAAAATGTAAAATAAAATTAACTTCTCTATAAGTTAAAAATTAGAGTTTTTACATCCCAATAGGCTTGAAATCTAACATGTTAACTTTTTTAACCAATTTACATGGTGGGTAAAAAATAAAAAATTATTGGCTGAAAAATGAAAAAACCATTTTCTTCAAGATTCTGGGTCGTAATGTCGCGCCGTGAAGCATTATTCTTGTTCCAATCCCTTTTTCGGTTAATTGCTCTGTTTCAAAATTTGGATTTCGGTTACAATCTGTTGCTATTTTATCAGGAAATTTGTTATAGGGCGTGGTTCATTTATCCACCCACATTAAATCAATTATCTTGATAACGTTTAGCAACAACTTAACACGAGGTTTTTGGGATGCATTCCCCACTCACATTTGTTTTGTGATAGGTAGAACACTAAAAAATGTATTATTCTCGTTTTGGGTCACCAAGTCTGATCCTCTCTTCAAATGCGCTAACTGCACCATCGAGCAATGAGTGACTAAAGGTCAAGAAAAGGCAAAACTTCAATCGGGTCCAAGTTTGACTTTGTAATGGTGAGAGGAAGAGCTGTCAATTTTAACATCGCCTAACGGCCCGGCCCGTTGATCCGGTATTTTAAGTTAGATTGAACTCTTTAATTATAAGTCTGAAATGAATGGGGACATTTTGGTCCAGTTCAGTTGGTCTGTTACGCCTGCATTTTATGTGTTTTTAGTACATTAAACAATTTTTTTTGATAAATAACTCGGGCTAGGCCTGGCTCGGCTCAGTGTGTTTTAGACTAAATTAGACTATAAAATATGTGACCTAAACAATATATGGATCGACCCAGTCCGGCCTAGTCTAATTTTGTAATTTGGCCCAATAGACTAGGGCGGCTCAATTTAACTACTCTAGTGGAAGGTAGGTGTTCCTATTTCCTAATGCGTTTTTGCTTCCGCTATTTGATCTAAATGTGTTGAATAAGTGTGATGATAAGTATGGCATGTGTAGATAGGTATTTTCAATTCACATTGAAATTATATTGAGATGATATTAACTTCATATTTTTCAATATAAATTTTTAGAAGACTTAATTGCACTTTTGGTCTTCAAGGTATTGCAATTGTACTATTTTAGTCTCTTAAGTTTTAATTGTGCGATTTTGGTCCCCAATTGTTACAATTAGTTCCCTCAACTACTTTGTTGTCCAATTTTTAACACCAAAAATGGTATATTTAGACTGATTTGACACTGAGTCGAGTCACATTAAACAACATGTATTGCATCACGTGTGTTACTTAACTTGCTTTGAGAAATTTTCTAGCAATACGCACTGTGCCTAGGTGGCTCGACTCTGTTATACCAGTTCCACGTATGTTGTGTAAGTTTTTGGTGTTAAAAATTGGGGCGATATAGTGATGGAGAAATATGATTGTAATAATTGAGATACATGAGCATCAAAATCGCACAATTGAAACCTAAGCGAAAAAAAATTACATAATCATGATACTCGGGCGGAAAAAAAATACAATTAAGCCTTTTCAAAAAATAAAATATCTTCTTTGTTCAACCCGGTTCTTCCATTTTCATAGGACTTAATGCTTAAAAGAGCGTATTTAAACTTATTTCATGAAATAATATTTTTGGCTTATGTTAATAAATTCCATGTGATAGTTTATAAATAAGCGATTAATCAAGCTTCTATGAAACAAATGCTTAATTGTATAGTGACAAAAATAAAAACTAAAAAAGATTAATTTAGAAAATATCATATTTTCACGAGATAAAATTTTTTTTTGATACAATCACGAGATAAAAATTTATTCATGTCAAAAAGATCAAACGAAAATAATTTCACAAAAATAAAAAACAATATTTATTTTCATTTCTCAAACGAAATAGGCATAGGTCATTCCAACTCGAACAGGATCGAAAAACCCTTCTCCAGTTTCTGTTATCCCTGACCAGAGTTCAGGGAAAGAGCTAAAGGATTGGAATTTCAACAGAGGCTGGTCACTTTCCCCTCACTGTGAGTCCATCCCTATCTCTCACTGTCTATAACTTCTCTTATCACCAATAGCAATGGATAATGTACTCTCTCTTTCGCACTGTCAATATCAACGGGTGTTTCTTTCCCAGAATTTTTAAAGGGTTCAATGATTCTATCCAAAACAATGAAATTTTGGGGTTCTTTGTTTTGAGTATTTACTTTCCTCATTTATTGAAAGTTTGCAACTTTTCTGCTGGTTTCAAAGTGATGGTTCAACCATGTTTGTGAATTGTGATACCCTCTTGTTTCTGCAGATTCAATGGTACTCAACCCTTAGGAAAAAAAAAATATGAAAGTTGTAACCTTTTCTGGTGGCATAACAAAACCCAGATTTTTGGTTGCCCAAACAGAAATGCCCGTCCTAACATTTGGTCATTCCAAGTTGACTGCTACCCTAGCTCTTCGGTTGCCATGTAATTGTGTTAGGAGGATGGGGTTGATTTCAAAGCTTCAGTGTTCTGTTGCTGATAGGACACTGACTTCTAGGTCAGGTGACTTGCCGGCATCCAAATCGGACTCCAGTCCGTTGCATAAGAGGCGGGGTGGTTCCTCATCGCTATATGTTCATCCTAGTTTATCTGAGATGAAGAAAGAAAAGGTGTCGATGCGTGAAAAGGTTTATGAGTTCCTGCGGGGGATTGGCATTGTTCCTGATGAGCTTGATGGTCTTGAACTTCCTGTGTCGGTCGATGTTATGAGGGAGCGCGTGGATTTTCTCCACAGCTTGGGGCTTACAATTGAAGACCTTAACAACTATCCTCTTGTTCTCGGCTGCAGCGTCAAGAAGAACATGGTTCCGGTGCTCGATTACCTCGGTAAGTTGGGAGTTAGGAAATCCACGATAACGCAGTTCTTGCGGAGATACCCGCAAGTGCTCCATGCTAGTGTGGTTGTGGATCTTGTACCGGTGGTAAAGTATCTTCAGGGGATGGATATCAAGCCCAATGATGTTCCTCATGTTCTCGAGAGGTATCCCGAAGTGCTAGGATTCAAACTCGAGGGAACCATGAGCACGTCGGTTGCTTATTTGATTGGAATTGGTGTGGGAAGAAGAGAAATTGGAGGCGTCTTAACTAGATACCCTGAAATTTTGGGGATGCGGGTTGGTAGAGTCATCAAGCCTTTTGTGGAATATCTGGAAAGCTTTGGTATTCCAAGGCTAGCCATTGCTAGATTGATAGAGCAACGGCCTTATATTCTTGGGTTTGATCTGGACGAAAAGGTGAAGCCAAATGTGAAATCCCTTGAAGAGTTTAATGTTAGGCGAACATCACTTTCCTCTGTAATCGCTCAGTGTCCTGACATCATTGGAACTGACCTAAAGCCGAAACTTTCCGATAAGAGAAGTGTACTCAATTCTGTACTTGATTTGGATGCTGAGGAATTTGGCCTAATTGTTGAGAAGATGCCACAGGTAGTTAGCCTCAATAATAAACCTATGCTGAAGCATGTTGATTTTCTCAAGGATTGTGGATTTTCGTCGCAGCAAATGAGGAAGATGATTGTTGGATGCCCTCAACTACTTGCTTTAAACATCGACATCATGAAACTTAGCTTCGATTACTTCCAAATGGAGATGGAAAGGCCTTTGGAAGACTTGGTCACTTTCCCGGCATTCTTCACTTATAGCCTGGAGTCAACCATAAAACCTAGGCATAAGATGGTTTGCAAGAAAGGGTTGAAGTGTTCTCTGGCATGGATGCTTAACTGTTCTAATGAGAAATTTGAGCAACGAATGGACTATGACACTATCGACATGGAAGAGATGGAAATGGAACCATCATTTGACATGGATTCCTTGATGCAACCAAGGAATGATGAATCAGATTCTGATTACGAAGAAAGCGATTATGATAATGAGTAAAATGATTACGAATTACAATACTTCATTAACTAGTCTGCCTGGGAGACTTTTGGATCTTCTTGCTGTACCATTTGAAAGGTATATGATTCATGAGTACATGTGAAGCATTTTCAAGTGTTTGTATCCTAATTCTTTTACTTGTTTATGTGATATGGTATTGAGCCTAGTATTATTTTTACCTCTTACATTTTTCTATTCACTCTTAGAAAAGTAGAGCTACTGATCTCATCATCAGCTAAAATACTTGTGTGTAGTACTAAAACTCTATAGGATTGTGAATGAGATGTTGGTTGACTAATGAATAAGCTTTGACCATATGAGAGTGATTATGTTCTTTTAGTAAATACATATTTGGATTATCTTTATTATTATTTTTTAATTTACAAAAACAGTTTTTCAACTAAAAGCTCCTCTGTAGCATTTTAATTTTGATTGTATAATAAGTTAAACCAAACACAGATGGATCACACATTTCTTTTCTGGCCTCCAGCTTGCCCTGATAACAACGACTGCAGTGACAATGACATGTCCAGCTCCTTGCAAATCAGCTTAGGCATGTTTTGAAAAGGAGAAGGGTTATGAATTGCACGAGTTTTATCCCTATCTCTTAATGCTTGTTCTACTTAGTTTGTTCTTCTTAGTTTTTCTCCATAGTGCTTGTGTACTTTTTATCTGCAAAGAAATATGTCTAGTACTTGTTTCTTCCTTGCTATTACAAACAAGTAATCCTGGAATCCCTCTTGAATTTGGTAAAAAGGAATGCCTATTTAATTCCATTTATATGTTCCAATTTACATATTATGAGCATGATGGCAGCATGATCTGGTTTCACGTGCTGGCCTAAAAGGCAAAGATGGGGTGACAAATATAAGGAAAGTAAGAAAGGTACTTGTCGTTAAAGGTGGAGATGTTGGAAGCTAAACCTAATCTATATGGCCTATATTGCATTACTATATAAATTATTGATTGATGTCAAGTCTAAAAAACGTCAGAAACTCCATTTCCAACCAACTTGCATGACTTTTTATCACCTTTGCCATCAGCAGCCTCATACCACCTTTTTTTCTTCGACGATAATTGCTATGCTCAAACTATTAAAGAATTGCTATCTGTTACTCTATTGAGTATAACTTTATAGTTTGCCAACAAATACTTAGAATTAACAAAGAGATTAGTGGCAGGAATTTTGATTCAAGTATAACAAAGAATTTGTCTGATAGAAGTTATGTGATTGAGGTTGTAGTAGTGTACATAGATTTCCTTAGACTTAGTTTTGATAAACATTTCAAGAAGTATTTATGAAAAATGAAATCTTGCAATAACTACAAGTTTTTTAAATAATAACTTCTCGTATAAGTCAAAATTAGACTTTGCATTTCATTTTTTCGGTAGTTCTTTTGTTTAACTTTTTCATAAATATTTGTAAGTTTATAAGAAAGATTTAGATGTCAGTTGTTTCACTATAGACACGATTCATGATAGACCACTATCACAGCGAGTGGTTTATGTAGTTGACTCCACTTAGTGAGATAAAGCTTTGATGTTTTTTGCAAGTGAAGAATCATAAATTTCTTTTAATTGAAAATTTTTTTAAGTTAGAATTTAATTCGAATTGGAGCTTACTCTATTATCTACGGATGATAAGCTTAAACAACTTACCGGTAGTTAAAAAATGCAAATTTCCAAGCGTTTGGTGTTCAGAAAGGAATTTGAATTTTGGAAGTATTTCTTGTTGCAAATCTAAGACTTTAACATTACTTGGTAAATACATTAAGCAGTCCCACTTTTTTTTTTTGGTCAACTACAGTCCCACTTAGAAAAGAGATAAAGGTATCTCCCTTGCATTAAAGGATTAAAAAATTAATAACATGCTTTCCGTTATGGAAAATGCTTTGTGGCTCGATATAATATGGCACGAATTTGCGCGGATATGGTCGCAGACTCGCAGTACAATGGTAGAATATTTATTTATCATAAGATATAAAATGCAATTGCAATTTGATGTTGACAATTTACATGATCATTTTGATAAAATCGAACTAGATCAACTGAAAAATAAAATCAGTGAATGGGTTAAATATTCAGTTTATTTAATTTTAAAAAAAAACTGATTGATTTCAAAACAGGTCAAATTTTAAAAGTCTGACTGATCTCAAAATTGGTTAAATTGGTTCAAACTAGTAATGATAAATTGATTTTCACCGATTAATTTTCATTACTTTTATTTTAATCAAGAATTGTTTTTAGTCAAATAAAGGTCCAATTTTTTTTATATATAAATAAAGGTCCAATTTTACTATTTATCCTCTTATTGATTTTTTTATTTTACAAAATACTTATGATTATTTTATGTTAATTTTAAATCTAACTTAATTTCTTATGATTGTTGGTTTATTGCTATTACTATGTGTGTGTGTGTCACAAATTCAATAATGATTCGACTACGGTTCAATCAGAGAACTATGAACTATACCTTTATTGATTCAATCAACTGTCTATAAACATTGTATGCAATCAATCATAAAATGTATCAAAAGTGAGTTTGAGGATTGATGTCACAAACAAACAAAATAATGAGAGAAACACAAATGCTTTTGTGCAAGATCGGTGGAATCCTGAAAAGTAGGATGTGTAAATCTTGCATAACATGACAAAAATCCTTGTTATTAGAAGGGAAAAAATGATCCAAATCTATGCCTGTAAAAAAAACAGTTCTCTCAATTTCTTTTTATTTTATAAAATAGATGATAAAAATTTGGCATTATGAATTTGTCTCTATTGCTTGCTTGGTGCCCATAACCTACTTATAATTTATAAGGAGCAAATTGCATACTGGCAGCAAACAAGAAAGGGTAGTGCCGTAATGACACTGGCAAATTAAAAAGAAATGACAATGATATTGGGAATATATATTTACTTTTCTGCATAAAAGTTTCTGCTAGATTAGTTTAGACTTTCAACCTCAATAAAAATATGTAGTGAATGAGTTATCAACTTATATATTGAATACCAAATGAGCGTGGCTCAGTTAGCGACACACATTGAGATTGTGGGTGAGAGAATCAATGTTCGATTCCTATAAAACACATTCTTGAAAGGAGATGAAGATGACTATGTCCCGAAGCGGGGGCAAAAACCCGAATTATAGTTTACAAAATAAAAACTTATCATTGCTGAACAACAATACTGATTTTACTGGAGCAAAAGATTGACCAGGTGAGTCAAGTCCGACTTATTTGGACTAATCTCTGTTAAGGCAATGTTAAAGGATATTAACGCTTATTTAAAAATAGAAAAAGAGTCGCATATTAAACAAGGTGCACTATTACTTCCTTTTTTCAAATCGTGTTCAATTTATGAGATAAAAACGGCGGTGTAATGCACTTCCTTTAATGAAAAAAGGTGAAAGTGTATAAAGAAATATCCAACTTTATAAGACTCTTTAATAAAATGTTAAAGCATGGGTTTCATGTTGGTCGGCACAAACGATGGTGGCTACTAAAAGATGATGGCAACTCTTTTGATGCAAGCACTTCCTCATGAGAGTGGGAAAAGTGATGGGAAGAAAGATAAAAAACCTTGGACACTAATTTAGCCACTACTAGTAGTACTAGTTTGTCTTGGCATTCAGTGCAATACAACATGCTTCCTTATTATTTTTCTGTTTTTATTTTTGTTTGATTTATTTTAATTAGCAATTATAAAAAGACCATATCGTTTTGTTTCTTATTTTCAAATTTTGTGAAATAAATTATAAAAGCGTTTTCGTGAAATTTTGAAAATAAAAAATGAAATGAAAACAAATTGAAAAAGTTTTTATTTTGTTTTAGATATTTATTTATTTTAGATATATTTTCATTATTAGTTACAATAAATATATGAATATTCTCTTGTTCTTGAATATCAGGATAAAAGATATCTACTAAAATTAAAAAATATAAAACGAATTAAACAGTTCCTTAGTATTTTAATGTTATTCGTGTTAAATTAAATGTTCATATATTTACATCAGCTAGCAAATTTAGATTGTCCAACATCAAGGCTTTTCAAAGTTTGTCTAAACCAGGCTGCAAAGATTACATGCATAGATGTAGTCTGCTTAATCTAATCTAATGATTCTAGTTTTCTATATCATTATTTTTCAAATTTGTTTTTAATTGGTCTTTTGTTGACTTTGCTTGGACTGTTTTATGTGTAACTCCTTTGGCTCTACTGCTACTGTTCCAATGAGAAACTCTAAAAATTCATTGTGCTTTGTACAACTTCAATTTGTTACAACTCTATCCAGAGAGAAATCTGTGACAAGAAACAATCTTCTAGTTTAAGAAGCTCAACTTGGTTGCATCTCACCAAGCTTCAAAAATGACTTATGCTTAAGACCCCTCCTCCAACATTATACAAATCATCCCTTCTTTCTTTCCTTGTTATCTTCTATTTCAAAAAAACAAAGATAAATGTGGTAATAAGAATTGAGTGTTGATTGTTGCTACTTCAAATGTCATCAGTAATACAGGGCTGTGTATGAGAATACTAGAGTAGTATTAGCTTCAAATTTCCCCTTATGTGAGTTTGCTTGTGCTTTGCCTTGTAGTAGTCATGACTGTGAGATATCACTTCTGGCCAGTGATGGAGCAGTACTCGCCATTATATGTTCCCTTGCTTGTTCCATCATTCCGCTCTTTTTTTCTTAAATTTAATTACTAGACACTGATAGACACTGACAAACACTGACAGTGTAAAAAAGTTTCACAGACATCCAATTATATCTCACTACGTAGATATTTGTTTAGATATTTTAGTAAGTAATGTTATGAGGGGTGAAATATGATTGGATGTCTGTGTAAAATCTTTTTATACTATCCGTGCATAGTAATTAAACTTTGGTTTTTTTTGGTGTTATTAATGTGCACAAAAGTCTTAATACTAAAACTTGAGTTAGAGTACTGTCAAGCATTGTCAGGAAATTATGTGAGAGCATGACATGACATTCTTATAGGTGAGAAGACTACAGTTAGTATTGCATGATCAGAAAGGGAGTAGTCTTCAGGCCATCTACCTTTCTCCACCTCTGGAGGGAACAGAACTGCATTTTTTACACTAAAACCAATTGTTTGATCCTCCTCACTATCATTTGGCCCATCACCCTGCTGCCAATTCTTATTGTCATCTCTTTGATCTGAACCTGTTGGATTCCAGATTTGCTGCTGCAATCACATAATATTATGACCATGATTTAGCCAACAAAGTTTTAGATGAAATTAGTTGATGGATCTGACCCGTATAAAGTATATACGAGTCTTTTTCTTACAAAAATACTAAAAAACATCTGACAAACAAAATAATTTTAGTTGGAAATAGAAAGAGGTGGGGATGTGACAGGTGTTACAACCTGGAAGACTAGGACCTACTTTTCTTCTCTTATATAATAAAACAATTGAAACCAAATGATCTAATCAGTCTTAAGTAGAATTATATTAATACTGGGACAATGCAATGGCAGGACATATTACTAAATGTTTATACTTTATCAGCATATCATTATACCTCTCTACAGGTTATATTGTTTTTCCTTGACAAGTTGGATAGATCACACACCATTACCAATTACACTAGTCAGAAATAGTTCATCTGAATTGTACACATATGACAGAACACCATAGTTTACATGTGTTCTCTATTGGCAAGGTGCTGTCATCAATGCATTACTATATGCCCTATGAAGAAAAGCATTTAGACTTCAAGGGAACATTCTCAACTTACCCTAAATTTCTAGTAATTGATTTGATTACATAAGTCTAAGTCAATTTTTTTTTTAAGAAATCAGTCAAGACATTAGAGACGTCTTGTATGAAATTTAAGTAACAGCTAAATCCATCTGAACTACCTTACCAGAAATTGTTTATAATCAAGTACACCATTTCCATCTATATCTGCTTGGAGCCACAAGTCCTTTGTCTCTTCAACACTTAACCCATGACAATGACCAATTAAATTAAGCTGCACAGAATGGGAAATAAAAACACTTCTAACATGAGAATTTCTCAAAGAAGAGTTGACATGATCTGAAACATTGAAGTGCTCATCTAGCTAGTCATCTACTACATCATACCTGTCGAAGTGCTTCACAGAAACCAGAATAGGTAATACAGTCTTCATTATCAGCCTTTAGAAAAGCAAATGCATCACTCTCTGTCAGTGAAGCTCTTCGCAATAGATACTGAAAATGGAAAAAAACCTTGTTTTTATCAATGACACAATTCCGTTCCACAACAACAATGAAATCCATAAAATAACATCACTTTCCAATCCTCCTTTTGCAAACATGTTAAAAGTTATTGCAAAGATGGTTGAAGATTACCTTGAACATGCCCAATACAGCTTCACTCCAACTTGCTTTTAGTAGTTTTCGATATTTGTCAGGATTTAGAAGCCAGATAAAATCAACAGCACATATATTCCCCAGATGGTTGCGGTGGCTAACCCACTGCATTGAACAATGTTAGAAACATAATATAAGGACCATTCATGTGTCTTTACCTAACAACTTAAACTTATGAGATAGTTGGTTTAAGACATGCTACGACCAAGTCGATTTTTTCTATCCCATTTTTCTAATAAAATGTTGAATTTAAACATAAGGAAGGTGGACTCATGTATTGTCCATGCTTCAAGCCCAAAGACTCTCACATGAGAGGACTCGTTAGAAATCATTATTTTACTTTACTATATATGAAAATAAGCCTTGGTCTCCCAGATTGTGACACATGTTGTCTTCCAGACTGTGACACGTGTCACCTCGCCCCAATTTTTTTTATTTCCAACTAAAATTATTCTATTCGTTGGGTCTTTTTTTACTATTTTTGTTAGGAAAAGACATGTACTTTGTACCGGTCGGATCCATCGACCAGGATAATATAAAAATCATTTCATCTAACAACTTAAGCTTTTGCTTTTTGGGATAGTTATTAGTTCATGACAAACAATGTAAAACAAATATGAATGATGGGAATATTGTCCAGCTGAAAAATTCTAAGAACAGTGAAACTCATATTACCTTGTGAGTATCTGCATCAGTGTACTGATGTGCAGTATCATATGATGATACAAACCCCTGAGACCTCAGGAACTCGTAAACATGTCCCCTTTTGCTTCCATTCCAGTCACTGGAAAATAAAAAGAAATTATATATTACATATAAGTGCTTCAAGTGTCTTTAAAATAAAATAAAAAAAGTCAATGGAATCATATTTGAAGTTTACCCGCATAGTATGATTGGTAAACGCTTAAGTTGGTATTCATTCTGATAAGATTCCACATATTGAAGTATCTTGTATACCTGAAGAGAAGCAAAATTCAATGTTTGTCTAAGTGCATGTTTGGATGCATGCTGAGGATACGCAAAATTGATTTTGCCTTCGTCAAAAGTAATTTTAGTAAAAATTTATATGTTTGGGTTTTTGAAGAGAAAGCAATTATGTTGCCCAAAATCAATTTTACCTTAAGTAAGGATTTGCTGCTTTTGTCGTTAGGTTGAAAATTTTACACCAAGTTTTACCTCAAACTTGTTTTCAAAGTAAAAAATCTAGACATAAATCATTTCATTTCAAACTCAATTTTACAAAATCAGGTTAAGTCAAAATCACTTTTAGCAAGCACTCCTCCAAACACACACACTAAGTGAGCTAACCAAACATAAACATAAGATGGTGCTTAGATACCAAAACTAAGTGCTTACAAACCTGATGCAGCCGTACAAGGCATAGACTTGAATCATGAGGAAATAGTAGGTGAGTGTTGACAATAAGCATTTCCTGCCTAATACCACTGTTTTGACATGGAAAAGCTAATGCAACATGTAACAATTGAGCTACTCGATCACCACAGTCATTGAATTGCAACTCCTTATAGTTGAGAACTGTAAAATATTCCTTTTGCACTGCTATCAGAAGACCTGAAGACTCAAACCACACAAAGGAAACTCCATATTAGCCTTTTGTGCATACAAATTCAACAAGTGTTGCTAACAAGACCATCATATATGGAAAATAAAAGTATGAGTGCTTGATTAGTATTTAGCTATCTGATAGAGTTTGATTTGCTAGAAAGTAAAATAGTAAAATACAGAACATGTTCCTTTCTCAATATAAGCAAATTTTAAAGATGGATGTTCCTTCCTCAACATTCTCTAAACAACCTATGGTATTTCTATAAACAGTTCACGTGCATCGATCTAGAATAGGCTATGATACCGTAACAAATTGTGACTAATCAAGAACAATATTATCTGACTCCACCTAGTGGGAAAAAAACTCGGTTGTTGTTGTTGGAGGAGGACCAACTCCACTGAAATCTTAAGCTTCTATAGGAAGGCTCATTAATGATCTTATTACATCTCTAACTTATGCTTATTAATGATTAAAGATGATCAGCTTGAGACATGGACAAAACAGAGAATCCAAAAGGGTAATTTCCAAATAGAGGGAGTATGTGTTTGTTGCATACCATCACCACGGTTGTTAGTCCGTCCAAGCTTGAAATTGATATAACCAGCATCACCAAGTCTCTTCTCATACAAATTAACAAGCTCTTCGTTTCCAACCCAAAATTCCTGCACAAACCCAACAAATCAGTACCATCAGCCTTCAAAAACATATTTCATAAAAAAAAAACTACGTTTTCATGCTAACATTTTCCCTTGGATAATTTTTTTGATAAATACTTACAATATGAGTTTTATAATTAATAATTTTTCATATAAGTTGAAATCAGCTTTTACACTCCAATTTTTTCACTTTTTTAACTTTTCCATTAACACTTATCCATTTAATAATGACTATTTAACAACTTTTTATCTTTTACATATATGAGAAAATAACAACACAAAAAAAAAAAAACTAACTTCTCTATAAACTAGAAGTTGGGCTTTTGAACCTAGACGAGACCTTAGCCGGCCCATTAAAAACCTTGTAGGTTATGACCATAATGAATTTCATTAAAACCCAACACAAACAAAATGGCCATGAACATAAAAACAAACCTGAAGACAGATAATAGAAGATCTCTCATACAACAACCAATCCAATATCCTGTGATTCCTGGACAACCAACACCCTCTGTACTCACTTTCACGGCAACTCTGGTCCTGCTTTCATTTCATCCCCACCCCACAAAAACATAAAATCAGAAAAAACAAAAAAGATTCCAAATTTAGACTACCCCATTTGAGGAACTGATCACAGATGCAAATATTGTAACCATATAATAATAATGCAAACAAAAGAAGGTGGAAGAACCTCATGGTTAAGGCGCTTGTATATAGGAGCAAGAATGTTAAAAGTAGTGCAGGTAATGCAAGGTGGTGGTGGTTGTTGTTGTCGGTTTTCCTGAATCATTGAAGAGGCAATTGCATAAATTTCAGTCCTTGAAATTCTTACCATTTTCTATTCTTCATCTTACAACTCCTCCTATCTATTTTCAATTCTCTTAGTCTACATACAAATCTATCAAAGCCACTCTCTCTATATATATATATACATGTTAATAATAATAATAATATTATAATATATATTTGCACTGTCTCTTTCCTACCCCACTAATTAAGTACCAACTTGGAGGAGAATGAATGCTATCAACACGGGCCACATACAGAAAGTGTCCCCTTTCATTTTTGTTTTTGTTTTTGTTTGAATATGTGTGCACTGAAACCAAAATTAATATTCGACATGTTTGTGTTGTGTATATTAATGATAATGATGGAGAAAAGAAAAAGGAACGGAGGGAAGGGAGTTGGGATTGGAATATATGCCTGTAAGACGAAGCAGATTCTTAGTTGGCATGTTGAGACCGATACATCATGATTCATTGTCAATTAAAACATATAGCACGCCTGTGAATATTATTTACTTATTTATTTGTTTTTTAATTTTTTTTTTGGATAGAATAATTAAATCTCTTAATTCTTAAAATTATTTGTATGAATAGAGTAATTAATAAAATAATTAATTAAATTTCTCATTTTTAAAATTCTTTCTCACAACTCCATCCAGTTTTTACTGTCCTATTTAATTTTCGACACAAAGCTAGAAAGAGGGAGCACGGGGAAGAGAAAGGGAGAGAAGGAGAGGAGGAGGAGAGAGAAAGAGGTGGCAGAAGGGAGGGGGAGATGAAAGGGAGGGAGGGAGAGAGTCGAGAGATTTCAAAAAAGAATGTGAAAATACTTAGTTGTGCAATGATATTTCAAATTCCTTAAATTCAAAGCATGAGATTGGACACAATTGGTTAAGATACTCCATCTAAGGAAACGAGTACAGTTAGGATCCGTGTTTAATCTTGGTAACCGAATACAGATTAGTCTAGGGATCTCTTTTTCCCTAGAATACTGTACATATAAACTAAAAAAATCCATAAATTCAGTTTTAAAAAAACACCTCATAAATCTCTTTATTTTGAAATTTCCTCATTTAATATTTAAACAAAGTATTTTATATTGAAAAATATTGATATATTTTAATTATTCTGTAAAAATACATTAGCCCCATAAATTCCATATAATGTTCTTTTTATTACTTTATTTCCAAAAAATGAAAAAGTCACTATTTATTTTAGAGACAAAAAAGTTACTATTTATTTTTTTTACCCTAGGATGTAGTTTCTTTCATTTTTCTTTTATTTGTTTTGTTTTATATCCACTTACCGACAAAAAAATGTGAGCAATTATACATTTTATTAATTTTTCCTCAAATTACTAATAGGAAAAATTATATTTTCCAAATAATATTTTAATTCAACTGTTATAAGAAACGAACTATGTAAATGTAAAGTGCAATAATGATATTTATATAACTCACACACACTTGCTATACATTTTTATCAAAATTATTGGATTATAATGTTTCAAATATGAGAAAATTATTGTTAGACATATGAAATTGTCAAACATTTTATACAGACAAAAAAAAATTACTACCTTCGGTCATATTTATAAGAAACATAATATTAAAATTACATAAAGCAAGAAATACATTAAAATTTGTTATTTTTTATTAATAATGTTATAATTTTATTTTAATTTTTTCCAAAAAATTCACTTGTATTAAATGGAAAATATGTGAACTCTTGGTAAGTGGTGTGATAATTAATAAGGATAAAATTGAAAAGAAATAATTAATTTGATTAAAAATAAAGCATTATTTCTTAAAAAAATGACCAAAGAAAAACTAATTTTTGTTTCTTATAAATAGAATCGGAGGCCGTACATTTTTTCCCGACTCTAATATTATTATTTTTTACATTTTTTTCATTTTATTTGAATTTGAACAAAAGAAACAATAAAAATATTTAAAACATGCATTAAATAACTTACTTGTGAGGTTTGTGCCGACTTTCGGGTGTGTGTTTAACAAATAGGGGCGGTGATTCGGGCATAAAAAAAGCGAAAAAGTAGTGACTTAGCTTGTCCGAAATTAGAAAACCATTCTGATATTAAAATTTATGTTTACTTATTCATTATAAAAATTTACTTGAAACGAAGTTTTTTTGATGTGACTTGAATTCAAATCATGAATTCTATTAATTAGTTATACATAAATTTTATTATAAATAATCGCCCAGGTATGAGATTGGTGTCTTTTCTTTGTCTTGCATGGAGGCGTGTCAATCCGATGAGAAAAAGAAATTATTTTTTTCAGCTTTCTCGATTTTTGTTTTTGATTCAATTCGATTGTTGCAGTTTACATTGAATTGGATAGGTTAATAAACACTTCGTGTTTGATCTTCGAGGCTTTTTAAATACTATTTGTAAAGCAGTCATATATTAGCTAGTCATCTTTTTTTTTCTCCATTAATTACTGCATATATTTAGGCTATTAATTAGTTCATTCCAATTACAGGCTTCAATCACTGCAAGGCATAAATAAATAATAGCAACGTAGCCTGTAACAAGTGCTCTTGTTGAGGAAAACGAAATGAAAATTTCTCCTATTCGACATTGATCTCGTGTGTGTGTGTGTGTGTGTGTGTGTGTTAGTCTTGTACCCGTCAATTTCATCGTGTGAAAAGAATAACTCCATTCTGGAAGAAACTCTTAATTAGATGCTTAACATTCTAATTTTGCATCATTTCTTGCTTGACATATTGCTTTTGAATGGATATTGAAATAGATGAAACAAGGGGAATACAATACGAATAATAATAATAATTATTATTATTATTATTATTAATTTTTGGTATTTGATTGGGCATCTCAATGAATATAATTGTGGGGCTAAACTTTTCAGGGTGAGAGTAGTTGTTAGTTATTATTAATTATCATTTAGATTGTTTATAATAAGATGAAAGGAAATAAAATTTGATGGAATTTTTCATCATAATTTATTTAATATCTTTTATTCTTCTTTCTCAAAATTGATGTATGAGATAAAATTAATTTATTGTCTATTAATTCATTATATACCATTATTTATTTTTCAAATAATAAAATGAAATTCTATTTGTGATATATATGATATTTTCATTTTATTTTATACTATTTCATTGTATTTTATTATCTGTTAGTTGCAATGAAAATATACAATGAAATAAAATTAAAATATGAATTGATATTTTTTACCCCACAATGAAGGACACCTAGATTTTTAGGCAAAATTAGTAAATTGGTCTCTTATCTTTATTTATGTTTTTAATTTAGTCATTTGTTAAAAAAATTCAACAACAAAGTCCTTTATGGTTATTTATTTTTTTCAATTTACATTTTCTTTATTTTTTTGATGACGTGTCCATTTCTGATTGACCCAACGATATCACCTGAGATTAATCAGTAACTGACACGTCATAAAAAAACCAAGTTAAAAAAGTAAATAAATATAAAAGACTTTGTTGTTAAAAAAATTAATAAAAGACCAAATTAAAAAAATAAATAAAGATAAGAGATCAATTTATTAATTTTGTATTTTTTTTCATTACAATGAAAGACACCTAACATCGTATCTCAATAAAGCGAAAAAAAAATAGTGTGTGAAAATGTGAAATAAAAAAAAATTGTTCAAATAAGAGAATAACTAAGAAAACAGAGAGAATGTGAGGAGATATTCTAACTCATATATAATCTAATCCATAAACAATCTCGTAATATTCCAAAAGATAATCTAGAAACAGTTCTAGCTTATAAAATTGTATAATTAATACACTCCAAAGGACAAGTAATTAATCAATATGAATGAATAAGAGACTCCCACTATTTTTTAGGGGAACTACCATTACGATGCAACCAAATAGATCGTCTAGTTAAGTGCTATAACAATTTTTTTTTTGATATAAAGTTAAGTGCTATAACAATTGCCAGGCATATCAATTTTGGCCATATACTTCACACCTATCTCGTGCTAACAAAAAAGTTATACATATTAACTTTATTAATTTGGCCACCGGGGGATTGTATTCAGATAAAGATGACAACGAATAAGGATATCATTGTTAAAATATTATTCATTTTGGATTTAATTATTATGCATCGAATGTGTAATTTTTTTTCATATATATCCAATCAGATTTTACCATATAGATATTTAGTAAGTCGTGTTATGAAATGACACTATAGTGAGATGTAATTGAATGTTGTGTAAAATTATTTTAAACCGTCATTGCATAATAAGTAAACTCTCTTATTTTTTCGCCAAAACAAATTTAATATTAATTTACGAATAGAAATGTCTTATTGTTTTTGATAAGCACATAGAAACGTGTTATAGAAAACATTTTGCACGCTATTATCTTAATACAAACGTACAGTAATACTACTCTCGAGTCTAGACTCATATATAGAAGAAGAAAAAAACTAATTTACAATAATTAAAAAAGTTGGTTAACTTTATTTAGTTTTATTAATCTTATCAAATAAATAAATTTGATTCTCTAAATTGCCTTGAACAAAAAAGTTGTTAAAGTTAAAATTTACATTAAATAAAGTGTATATCGTGAAAAATAATTCATTAAATAAAATAAAATTATTTATAATTTATTTATATTTTAGATCACTCTATTTGATTTTTTTTCTCTTATAATTCGATTAAGAGGGAGCAGCACCAAATACAATGTACCCCACAGATTTAAATGTGACAAAAACATCGGTTTAAAATAACTTTATCTCTAAGTCAGAAAATAATAATTTTGTAAAAAAAGGCTCTGTCTAGGGTGGACCACCAAATAGGTGGTTCACCATGGTGAACTATGAAAATATAGAAATAAAGATGTGGTTCACCGTGGTCAACTTTGTCCAAAATTAATTATAGCAGTCTGATTTTTTGTTAGTGACATCAACGGCTAAAATTGTGGACCTAGAATTAGAGTAACAGGTTAAAAATTATATTTTTCATTTTTTCCATTTGGTCCTTGGTCTAAAATGAGAACTGTTCATCTCCCTCTTCGTGCAAGGTGAACCCGTTTCCATCGTTCTCATACGAACCCATAAATTTGTTTGTTGAAGATGTTTGTGGGAGAGTTCTAGGGTAAATAAACGATATGGGTGTCCGAGATCTGTAAGCCGTTTACGTGGTCTTCATACAGGAGGAATGCATTGAAGGTGGAAGAACAGAGTTATTATGCAGTGCGTAAACCTGGGTCCCTTCGAATAGTTGTTGAGGTCATTTGGTGGCCTTTATCGTTACAGCTTTCATTTTCTAGGTTCGTTGTAGAATACATGAACGCATGAAGCAAAGGAAGACAATGTTCAGTTACTGATACCATCCCTTGAATGTGTTTGTTTTTCATTTTATGAGAATGGGCAAATCTGACTGTAATGTTCAAAAACTAAGCTTTTTGAGTGAAATTATTCTTGTTCGCTGTTATATTCTCTTCCCTTATAAATAAATTTCAACAACAGGGTGGGTGAACAGAGACCCTCAAATAAACCATCGCTGCACTTCTTTGAAAAACGAAGGGTTGCCTAATTTTTTTTTGTTCAAGGTTCAATATAGAAAAAAGTCATGGTGTGGGAGGAGGTATGTATTATTCTGGGTTGGACTTGTGTGCGAAGCAGCGATGGGTTAGGGTTAAGATATTGAACAATGACCTATGGTAATTGTAGGTAACAGGATGAAACACAAGAATGGGGGGTTGAATTGTGTTTCTAAGCTTTTAAAAACTTTCTGCAATGATGGACGTTGGCTTGTGAAAAACGTTGGACGCACAGCTTATTTCAAATATTGGACGCATAGTGTTTTTCTGAAATGTTGGACGCACAGAGTGCTAAAACATCGGACGCACAGAGTGCTAAAACACTGGACGCACATAATTGTGAAATATTGGACGCACAAAAGATTGGACGCAGAGGCTTCCACTTAGTTTAAAACTTGTTTTCTTTGTGCGATTTAAAGTGTATGAAAAACTTGTTGAAGTAAAATCAATTCAATCCCCTCGGTTAGAATAAGCACAGAAATAATTAAGAGTTAAGGGAAAGAAGAAATAACACAAGTTTTTATCCTGGTTCACCCTTTCCTAAGAGCTACGTCTAGTCCCCTCAAACTAGAGAGATTTCACTATCAACCTGATAGGTAACAAGTATTCTTCAGTAGCCTCTCCAGGCCTTACAACAAGTATTCTTTTACAGAAAAGCCTCTCCAGACTCAACTAAGTATTCTTTTCCAGACAAGCCTCTCCAGGCTCAACCAAGTATTCTTTCTAAACAAGCCTCTCCAGGCTTAAACAACTCAGCAGAGTGTCATTGGACGCTGAACTCTTAGACTGTGTGTACATGTGCCAATGTCACATTGGACGATGGACTTATCTTTGTTGTACCTACAAGAGCTTGTCAGCAGACTTTGTAGAACCAAACGGTGGAATGGGGGAGTCTTATGTGTTGGAACCAAATTGGTTAAAAGCATTTCTAATGCAAAAATTCCCTAAGTGATTTTATGGTTTTGATGATAACAAAGTTTATTAAGGTTTTTACAAAGTATAACAAAGCTTATTAAGGTTTTGTTGATAACAAAGGTTATCAAGAGTGATGCATTCAATGGACTCTGTTACTTGACCTCGGGTAAGTATTGTGCAATGGACACCAAGAGTGATGCGTCCAATGATACTGATACTTGACCTCGGATAAGATTTATCCAACGGACTCTGAGAGCTATGCGTCCAATAATCAATATGAGACCATGCGTCCAATGATTCTCTGCGTCCAATAAACAATATGAGGCAATGATGTTCTGCGTCCAATAATCAGTATGAGACAATGCGTCCAAAGAAGCAGAACCTATAAGTATCCAACTCATGGAGACATGCTATTCTCTGCGTCCAATGATTTCCAATGAAGCAGAATTGCAGAAGTACAACACTGCCTACGTCCAATGTAACAGAAGGACAAAAGTCCAATGATCAGCATGAGACAATACATACAATGCTGCCCTACGTCCAATGATGCAGAATGGAAAAGTCCAACAAAAGTCCAACAGCATAAGGCAATACACCAACAATCAATTGTTCTGCGTCCAATGAAGCAGAATTGACAAAAGACCAACAATCAACTGTTCTACGTCCAATGAAGCAGAATGGCAAAAGTTCAACAATCAACTGCTCTGCGTCCAATGGAACAGAATTGGAAAAGGCCAACAATCAACTGCTCTGCGTCCAATGGAACAGAATGGGAAAAATCCAACAGTCAACTGTTCTGCGTCCAATGAAGCAGAATTGACAAAAGTCTAACTAATACTTTCCTGCGTCCAATGGAACAGAATGGCAATGGCAAAAGTCCAATCAGCAGCATGAGGCAATTCATTCCAATACTGCCTTGCATCCAATGGAACAAAATGGTAAGCATAAGGATGCGTCCAATGGATGAATGAATTCTGTGCAAATGGTAAGTACAAGATATGTGTCCATTTGCTAAAAGGACTGAACGTAGCTCTTAGGAAAGGGTGAACCAAGATAAAAACTTGTGTTATTCCTTCTTTCCTTTAACTCTTATTATTTATGTGCTTATTCTAACTGTGGGGATTGAATTGATTTTACTTCACCAAATTTTTCATACACTTTAAATCGCACAAAGAAAATAAGTTTTAAACTAAGTGGAAGCCTCTGTGTTCAATCTTTTTGTGCGTCCGATATTTCACAACTCTGTGCGTCCAGTGTTTTAGCACTCTGTGCGTCCAATATTTCATAAAATACTATGCGTCCAATATTTGAAATAAGTTGTGCGTCCAGCGTTTTTAACAAACCAACATCCAACATTAATATTACGACTAATAGTATAGTACGACTAATAGTAAGCATTTTTAATATTAATTATATAATTTGTATGTCTTAATATTAATCAAACATTAATATTATCTAATTAAATTATTAGTATTATAATTCGTAATTAGGATGATTAAGTGAAAAATAAATATTAAATATATATTATTACGATTATTAAATATTAAAGATATTATTTTTTTTGTTATATTAATATTTTATGTGATATTTTATTATTATATTATAAACTTATTATTATATTATATTATTATTAATAATATTAATATATGAATTAATATACGAATAAATAAAATAATATAAAGTAATTAATAATATGAATTATTAGTAATGTTAAATTGTTGTTAAATTAAACCCAACCGCACAAGTAGCCACTGATGGCCTATGCGTTAGTGTGTGATATTCAATAGAGACCATTTTGCAAATATTACAGTTTTTTATTTTGACCGAAATTTACCACATTGACCTATTATGTAAGTTTTTTTTTGTATATTTTATGTTTTTCAAATGGTTCACAGTGGACCATTTAATTTGTTAGCCCACCGCATAACGAACCGTAAAAAAAAGTCTGAAAACAGTGGGAAAAGAATAAATTCGCTGCCGTATGACTGAATCTATCTTTTAGGTGTGGCAGTGGTGGAACTGGAAACCGGCCCACAGAATGAGTGTTTATCTTTTTATTTGGTACAAGTCTGAAATAATCAAATAAATGAGTTTTTATCTTTTAGGCCGAAAGTTAATTATAATAGAAAGATGAGAAGAGAAAACGCTATATATACCGATTATTATGGAATCAGCAGTGCCCTTTTTTTTTTATTGAAAATGTGAGGTAGAACTGTATGCTTGAGTTAGAAATTATAGTAAAAAAGGTTTTGGAATTTATACTAACATGGCATGAGGTCAATTTCCAACTTAGGGTCATACTCACGTACACCGGACAAAGGTTTCATCTTAATGTCTTATCTTCAATTGAGTTACACGTCAAAAAAAAGTTTGGGTTAGGTCTTATCTTCTTCTAATATTATTTTTCCTACTATGTTGCATATTTGAGTCCTTCCCGAAATTAAAACTTCATAAAAAAGGTCAGATACTATGCAAGTATGTTGCACTCCAATGGAAAGATTGTTCTATTTACATCACTCAATTTAATCTTAAAATATTGAAACTATAATCACCTCAAAAATAAAACATAGACTAGAAATTATTATTTTTAGTTTTTCAAAATTAAAATATATTTTTTAGTCTCACAAATTTCAAATAGCCCAATCATTGTTTCTACTGCTATCACCGTCAATAGACTTGTTGATGTGTTTCACAGAAAAAGATGTCACCATTTGCCAATAAGCAATTTATGTTAAATGGCATCCTACGTGGACAAAGACTCCAAATAAGCCCTACCCACTCAACTAGGACATTTTAAAAAGCCATAAATCCCAATTTGGGGATGAAATCTCACGTATTCTAGAGGGCAGAGGAGGAATGTAAAACACATAGTGAATCTCCAATCTTCTCCCCCCGAAATGGCTTATTCCTTGCAAGGTGGTAGGAGAATTATACTGTCAGGATCAATATCTTATTCTTCCTTGAATCGGAGAGGTTTCCGGCCATGGAGATAAGAGAGAAAGTGTAACACTCATATTTTTAACTCTACGAGATAAAGTGTTAATATTAAAAAACCAACATCATATTTAGAGTTTATTACATCATAAAAATTAGTAATTCAAATTTGGGTTCAAAACTTTGACAGTGCCTAGTATGCGTTCTGACTATCTATGTAGAATTATACCAACGAGAAAATCTTAATTTAATCTGGAAAAAAAATATAATGAGTTTAAGAGTGTTCTTTTAGAAATTATTTTAAAAATTTTAAAAAAAAAGAATAAAAATATTATCATTATAGTCTCTCTAATATGAATTACGAGAAACATATTTAATCGGGTAACATGTAAAGATCGGAGTCAGAGACCGTAGGCAAATACCAGCCAGGTGTAATGGAGAGTACCCCAGGGTAAGGGAACCCCACTTCTTTGAGAGGGGACACACCCACCCATTTATCATTCCAGAAGCTAATATCAGTACCCATATCAAGCTTGAGACAAACCGCATCAGAAAACCAACGTGGAGAATTTCCCCTTCAAACCTCCAAAGAAATAAGGTCCTACTCCTTCCACCACAAAGAAGAACATTGGTTGGACGTTGTAGCATAAAGAACACCTCTAAACAAAGAACCATATTTGAACAACAGCAATTTAAACTAAATTGCATCATTATCAACTAGACATTGCCATTTCCACATAGCCAAGAGACTAATATTGAATAATTCAAGATTTTTGACCCCCAACCACCAAGCTTCTTTGAAAGACAAACTTTATCCCAACAAACCTAATTTGTTTTCTGAGATTCCTCATACCCTTCCCACAAAAAAATTCCTCTGAATTTTAATAAGCATTTTCACAACTACTTTTGGGGCCTTATTATAAAACGAAAAGAAACACACAAGAATTTATTAAAGTAACTCTACCTCCCAATCCCATAGATAATTGTCGTCCCTTCCAACAAGACAAGCGCTTCATTAGAGATGCCACCACTGGGAATTACCAAGTTGAGCATCTTCTGTAGGACTCCCGTTAACAAGTACAGAAAGAGAACTAGAAAAGATGCATGCATGCCTTTATCCGTCTTCTCCAAGTGAAACTATAAAACCCCCAACCGAATCAACATATAATCTAAATACGACCCGCTAATCGAGTCGTAAGCCTTTTCAAAGTCCACGCTCAAGAGTAGGCAACTATCCTTCCTTCTTTTTGCCTAATCAATAATCTCATTTGCAACTAAAACACCATCAAGGATCTACCTATTAGGA
Organism: Glycyrrhiza uralensis; assembly: GCA_030159175.1. Lineage (NCBI taxonomy): Eukaryota > Viridiplantae > Streptophyta > Magnoliopsida > Fabales > Fabaceae > Glycyrrhiza > Glycyrrhiza uralensis. The sequence goes on from BRZY01000006.1 coordinate 9,359,244, forward strand.
AGAAAAGCTGATTGACACAGAGAGATAACCTTACCCAGAACTCTCTTCAACCTCAAAGCAAGCAACTTCGCAATAATTTTATATAAGCTGCTGATAAGTAAGATGGGTCTATAATCTGATAAAGACTGTGGATGGTCCTTCTTGGGGATAAGAGTGAGAAAGGACACAGTTATAGCTTTAGGTAAACAAGCATTCACATAAAATTCTTGAATAAAATCACAAATTTCACCTTTCAGCATATCCCAACAAGATTTAAAGAAGTTGAAATTAAATCCATTCGGCCCGGGGTTTTTATTCTCATCACAACTCCATACCGCCTCTTTAATCTCTTCAACTGTAAATGGAGCAGTAAGACTATCGTTATCTTCAGCTGAAATCTATTTAAAAGAAAAACCGTCTAACACAGGTTACTGAACTCAGGTTCTGAAAAATGCTGTTGAAAAAATCTCTTGACTTCAGCTTTGAAATCTGCATGTTCCAACCAACAGTCATTGAATCGGAACGGTTTGAGCCCCCAGTTAAGATCAAAGCACTACAACCAAATTGGACAATGATCTGAAACATCCCTGTCACTCTCGGTTATGCATGTAGCCAAATTGGACAATGATCTGAAACATCCACTTACAATTTTGGTTTGTTGTTCATTTTTTGGGTTCAAGAGTGAAAGAAAATTAGCACAGAAGTTTCAGCTACGCCACCATCATGCAATTAAAATATCAATCGAGCTCGATTTTCAAAATCTAAACTTTTAGCTCCAAACTTCAGCCCATTAAAATTAGCCACAAGAATTTTGTTAACATTAATGTTACACATACACCCATCACACACCCCATTCTCTCATTTTGTTCATTGAGGTGAGGTGTGGTGTGGGTGTGTAGGTGTCCATGTATCATAGCTCTTTTGTTAACATACTAAGAAAGGGTATAATCATTTATTAAATAAATTGTTTTAAATTTTTTATGCTTATTAACACCAAGCTCCCAACATATATGTACATCTATAAGAAAGTAAAATGGAGTACTGTCCTTGAATTTCGAGGAGCCATGCCGTAGAGAAGCAAGAGAGAAACATAGAGAGACACAAAATGAGAAAATTGCACAAAGGTGCAAGAACAGAATAAGCTTTTATGCTAGCTAGCCTTCCAAATGATGTGCATTGTTCGTGCAATGAGCTGGTACCCGGGCCAAACCTTTTGTTTACATACAATTGTCAATTCCTAAGATGATTAATGTCAACGTGGGAGTTCGTGATTGATATGAAATGGAGGAGTTGGTTTTACTGTTATATTTATTGCTCTAAACTCCTCAGAGCTTCAAGATCAAGGTTTTAAATTGTAGTTATGGTCACATTGCGATTCTTGATATTGAGAAAGTATGCGATAAAATAGGGCTAATGTAACTGCAATTGTAGCTGTGGAGACCTCAAAAACCTTTATGCTACGGCCACAATTGCAATTGGATACCATAATTTAAAACCACATTCTTGATATTATATATCAAGCTCTTGTTGTAAGGATGAGTAAAGGTTATTATTACATTCAACTAACTACGTAGTCCCCTCCCCCCCCACCCCACATTTTTTATATGTTTCATATATTTTGGTAAAAATGCAGTGCGCGCAGTTCTCTACCCAGATTTCTAGCTGTCCTAATTTATCTAAGTTTCTTTAGAAAGAAAGCAAAGAGAGGAAGAAGATAATTACCGATTTATACTTTTTTTCTGGTGAGAAATTTTACAATTTTTCCCCCTTTTTCAGTTTCTGTCAATTCTTTTCAATTTCAAGAACTACACTATCATCATTAGGTGAAGAACTTGGCACTACTACAGCTGTTGATTGTGCCACAGCAGGGTCATCAGTCACACTTGTTGATAATTCTGCAGCTGCTACATTTGTTTGAGGCAAGCGTGGGTTCTCATTCTTTTTCCCCCACAAAAAGGAGTACAACCCTGTTATGATCAAAACCATTCCCAGCAACCTGCACATAGGTTTTTGAAATATTAGTAATTTTTCTAGGCTAGATTATCAACAAAACCTCCATTTTTGTCCCTAACACTAAAATACAAGTAAAAGTCTTCCTTCTTAGAATTTGAACTTAGGGCCTAACTCAACCCTATAAAACCGGCTTGTAAGGTGAGGATTACTCAAGCTTTATAAGCACTACCCCCCACGTCCAAGACTGAACATCAAGAGCATGGACAAATGCGGGTGTCCCAGCCCAATAGCAACTCCAAACCTAGGAACATACATCTAGAGCGTGAACAAACACAGGTAGCCCAATAACGGATCTAGTATAGGCTCTGATAGCATATTAGAATTTGGACTTGGGGTCTAACTCAACCCTACAAAACCGACTTGTAAGATGAGGATTACCCAAGCTTTATAAATATGTTGACCAAAAAAAATGTTTTATAAGCACTACATTAGTTATATCACTAGTCAAAGTGAGACTCTCAACACTACTTCCATGCCTTTGTCCTCTGTTATGAACTAAACAATAAATAGGATGAGGACTAATATTCATGTTTTTTTGGGTACATAGACTAAAATAATGACATATTTCAAGGTTGGTTATAATAACAGGGGTTTACTAGCTAGCTGCCTAGCCATAATTATCAACTGTAGTGTTTCTTCTTGCTAGTGTTGACTTATAAGTGATTCTATGATAATTAAGAGATGCAGGGTCAAACTGCAAAGTGCCTAGATAAGGTAACAATTTAAAGGAAAGAACTGGAATTGGCATAATGTGAAGAAGGAAAAGTATTCATACGTTCCAACTCTTAGTGGTTCACCAAGTATGATAGCTTCTGATGTGGCCACAAAAATAAGAGCCAATGGATTGAACATCGGGGGGTAAGTAGGTCCTTTGATTGTAATTGCCCATGATAGTAAGCAAAATGTAGCAGCAGTAGCCAATGCTCCCTACACAAATAAATCCAACTCGTATGTTTATATAAATAATTATTTACTTAATTTTAATATTTTAAGTATCCTACTAGTCTTAATTCAATTGATGTCTATAGTAGCTAGCTTCAACTTGAAGCTATGCTATATTCAGTATATGTCTTACCGAGTAGAAGATAGTTAACAGTTGTAGATTCCACTCTAATCTCCAAGCAGCTTTACTGGAATCTATGAATGCGCCTATTATTGCTGATTGAATTGCAGCCATAATGCATGCTAACATTGTTCCCCAATACCTCAATGGAAATACATTAAGCAACTTGACCTGTGTTCAAATTCAAAACAGGGAGTTCTGATGGTAAACTTATAATGTATACTAGTTCATAGATTTTAGCTAAAATAAGTATCAAATATTTATTATTTTGTTTCACAATAAATGTCTACAACTTTAACGGCCACCAAGTCTCACAAGCCAGTATGATATAAAATGGCGGCCCAGTGCACCAGACTCCCATCATGTGAGATATGGAGAAGATAGACGTACACAGTCTTACTCTCACAAGCGGAGAGGCTGTTTCCAGATTCAAACATGTGACCCTTAGGTCACATGGCACTTACGTTGTGTCAACACTATGATATCCATTAAAAAAGTGAATATATAGCGGGTAAGATCCCCTAAAAGAATCTGGCTAATTATAACTACAAAAAAAAATGAACTTCACATGTCAAAAATGCCTAAACCAGATGTTTAATGATATATTTAATGGAAACTAGTAGACTAATATTGAAAAAATGGGAGGCATATATACATACTTGCAGAATAAACCAAGCAGTGTAAGAGCAGCAGCTTCCAACCAAAAAGAAAGTGCCACGGAGCATATGGGTTTTGTGTGATACAACGGCACTGTGAGAGTGGTGACTGTGATCATGACCAATATAAAATTCCTTCCCTTTATAAAGACTGGTAGCTAATGCTCCCCCAACGCATAAAATTGCTCCCACACACTTTGCTTTACCAGCCCACGTTTTCACCCTCAGATTCTCCATTCTGCAATACACACATGGTAAATCATGTGCATGAATTAATTGATATCTATATATACATGGCAGATTAATTTGTTTATGTAGCAAGGTTGGTCTTTCATTTAATTTCTAGCTAGATATATAGTAGATACATAAACTTGGACCAACGCTTGTTGGTCCAAGTGGTAAGGAATTTAATTGGTTTCCCTTACGCAAGTCTCGGGTTCGAGTTTTATGAATGAAAAAAATACGTGCGTTGAAAGAGTTTTGTCCCCTTATATGAGTTCATCCTACTCGACACGTACAGATTAAACCGGAGCTATGTATATAATACTACCACAACGTACCTGCATATGATAGAGGTGAGGAAGGTGGCTATAGGGACCAAGTTGAGGAAGTTGACAGAGTAAGTAGCCGATGTATCTCGCAAACCATAATAGAAGAGTCCTAGAGCCATCGTCATCCTGTCATATATATTGGTGCCATGATCACTTTATTAGAAACCAAAAACCAACTGGAAATTAAAGTCAACAATCAATTGTGTATACTTGTATGTATGTATGTATGTATGTATAAATACAAAATTCATGTGATTCTGTTTTTTTCTTCATAAATAATAAATAAATGGGATTTCATCAAAAATATATTGATTGAATATTTAATAAATCCTATTAATTGAATAAATATCCTTAATAACTTAAAAAAAGTAAACATTAAATGTTGTTATGTTTTCAGTGTAATAAACATTTCTCAAATTTTTTTCAATATATTTTTTGCTTAAATCATGTTAACTTTGAGGAGGTTGTAAATATAATAATGCTATTAATACTTATGCTATACTGCAGATCACAAGTACTACTCCAGGGAATTCACTCTATTAATAAGTATTTTCTTCTATTAAATTTTTGAAATTGAAATGAAGTACAACCTACTTATATGTAAAGCTGTTTTTTGCTGATTATATACATTTGCAGCTATAGGTAATTAGATCCCTTAAGTGGGATTTAACCCCCCCCCCCCCCCCCCCTCTCTCTCTCAAGTGCTAATTTCCTTGGGTTAAAAAGCACTTTTAAATATGCCATGTTAAGTTGAAACTGACTAATTTATTATCTATTTTATTTTGATATTCCAACTATTCTAAAAAAACAAATAATATTTATTGGTTTTCTAAGCACAAAACCGGAAAGATTGCTAAATTGTAGAAGGAGAATTTTGGACGCAATACATAAAAAAATAATTATAAAATTGATAGTGCAGTTCACACCCAAAAGGGTCACTGCAAAACAACTTGATTTGCAAATTTCTCTGTAATCTCTACTATTACCAAAAATTGAAAAGTGCCACCAACTTTTTATTCCCAGCAAGCACAGCCAAACCAATCACGCTAAACCACATGCTCATAACCATATATACCAAATGTACCAAATGCAAATCACAAAAGCACCATGGGCACACTTAATAAAATAGATGAATCCTAGCTTTACTTTCTCACACTTCTATATCTATAATTAGAAATGGTGCTAATTGCTAATAAACTTTCAAAAGAACGGGACATTCACAAGCCAAATAATTATTCTATATTCAAATATTAATATATAATTGGGGCACACGTAACAGGTAACATTAATCAATGGTTACCAAAAAAATAACTAAATACCATGGAATTTTTTTTTGAATTGAATCATAATTATTTTCATATCCAACTTCCCTAAAGTGAAAATTTTACTTTGTGAAATAAAATAACTCAGTCAAAAAAATATCAATCATTGATGAAAAGATCAATTGATGTATATATATATATATATATATATACATTTTGATCAAAATATATACACACACACACACACACACACACATACACACACATGCACATACAATAAGAAATATAAGCTAGCCAGCTAGCTAAGGAGTTAGAATTTTCTTCATCTGGAAACATGTACAAATTTTCCATCGTAGCATATAATAAGGATGATTTTTTTTTTCACGTCACAGTACTCGCTAGCTATATATATAGCCACCTAAATAAATTCTAAATGGTTATCTTCAGATCATGTGGGTTATTTGCCAACCATTTTTATGAAGGATTTGAAAGGGAAGATCATGGAGATTTTAATTCATTCAAAAGTTTCAGTGCACATGCAACTTGTATAGCTAGCGAATAAAATCTCGCATCTCAAAAGATGTTCATTTTCACACATTTAATAGCAAAAGGGTTTATTGTCATTTATCACCACATTGAGTGCTCATATTTTTACAAAGTGATCAGATCCAGTTTTTCAAAAGAGGAACTAAAGAATATATATATATATATGCTTACCCCACTAATGCGTTAACAAAGAGCCAAAACAAAACTCTCCAATTGAACTTCTTCGGACGGCCTCTGCAACCATAACCAATATAATAATATTATTATTCACCCAGAATAAAGAAAGAATGATTCTTATTTGAGCACCCAATCTTTAATTACAATTAATTAAAAGCTCTATATAAATAGTATATAATAGTGCTAGCAACACACTTTCTAATACACTGTTTCCAACACACTCCTATGATCGGGTGAAATGCATATGAGTCTCACTCTTTTGGAACTGGGTCCGACCCACATGATTTAATGGGATTTGCATGCATTTCACTTAAACATAAAAAATGTGTTAAAAAAAGTACGTTGCTAGCACTATTATATTGTCTTAAAATATAGTGTCTTCAAAGTACTGGTCAAGAAATTAAAAACAAAAAATACTTATTAAAACATGCAATTTTTATCAATATATAAGGACGTTATAAATACTTAAGACTCTTAAAATAATGATTAAAAAGACATTGAAATCAGTGTTAGTATTATTTTATGATTTGACTAAAGTGAGCTACTTTAAAGTGTAAAGTAACTGATATTAACTTCTGATGAATAAACAACTGTTGGTATAAACATATACTACCTCCGGTCCAAATCTTTGGTTGTTTAAGGTTTTGGCATATAGATTAAGAAATAATAAATTGAACAAATTTTAGACTAAAATAACCCTATTTATTATTCATCATTCTCAACTATCCTAATTATTTCTCCACTCAAAACTTATTAATTATATTAAGGGTATAGTTGGAAAAATGTGATAAATTATCTCTTGAAATCCTAAAACAACCAAAGTTTTGGGACAAAAATAAAAAGCTAAAACTACCAAAGATTTGGACCGGAGGGAGTACATAACAAATTATGGATATGTTAAACAATCAACCATCGAGTCTTATTAGTGGTTGAGATTAGTTACTTTATTCACTCCTCACTTTAAAGTAGACCAGGTTAGGGGAAATTAAGATGTATAAAATAAGAGACATGAACAAAGATCAAACACATAAGTGAAGTAAACTTCAGGTGCATATGAGTACTAAATAGCTAAGGGGCAAAGTAATCAATATAGAGTGAAAAGCTAGCTTTGATTAATTAGTTACCTTTCAAAGTAGAGTGCAAAGGGGGCAACACAAAGAGCAGCAACAACATGGCGATAAGCAATGAGTGCAAAAATGAAAGTACCCTGAACCAAGATGACCCTTGAAAGAATCTGCATCCCAGTTGCAAAAACTTGAACTAGTAACATGCTCAACAGAGCCTGTGAAGACTTGAACCATTCCTTCACACTAATTCTCGTGCTCCTTGTCTCCATTTCTCTACTCTCTACAGTGCTACTCATTGTCTTAATTTGTCTGAGAAGAAGGAAATAAAGAGAAAAGAAGAGGAAATGAAATAAAATATGACAAACAAAGTATAAATAATATGTCAACAAAGATGAGGTAATGCAACACTATATAGTTGATATTAATAGACATGAGTGAAAATAAAAAGTCAATAGTAGAAATAAATGCTGGAAAGCTGCGAAAAACCAGAAGGGAAATGGATACAACTTGGTGACAGGTGCCATGCATTATGCATTAGAGAGCAAAAACTATTGTGTGTTTTGGAAAACTCTCTGTGACAGCATGCCACTGCCAATTGGGTCTTATTGTTTGTCGCCATTACATGTTATTCTGTGTCATCTCTGAGATCACAATAATAGTACTCCGTGTGTCACATAATAATAGTGATTTAAGGTTTTTTTTACATAAGTTTACCAAATTAACTTTATTATTTATATTACTCGAAAATCAATGCAACACATTACAAAATATAATTTGGGATAAAATTGGAGAAAAAATAATTAATACTTTATTGAAAAAATAAAATAAAAAATATTTTGGAATATTTTTACTTTACTAAAAAGACTATCATTATGGAATGGGGGGGAATAATATAGCAAATGCATACTCAGTTAAAGAATCAAACACAAACTTTTTATTACTTTCTTGGCTTTTTTATCTATCTTTTAAAGTTATTTTACAATAATTAATGAATCATTTAATTGATAAGTTTTTTTTTCTATTATATCCTCGTCTTTACTATCCCACTATATTTATTTACTCTCTCTTTACATTAAAGTGTATTAAAAATGTGTAAAATAATTAATGGTAATAAAGGTATAATTGACAAAATGTAACCTTAAACTATCAAAATGATAGATAAATAGTAACAAATTTTTTCTTAAAAATAGACAATTAAAAAAAACAGAATAATATATTAAATGATGTATTTCTAATAAGTATCTTCTATTTTTTTTATTCATTAACGAGTACATTTAAGACACTAGCAGTGCCTTAGTAATAATAATGCTTCTCTTTTTATTAAATGTTTTCTTTTCTTTTTCCACTGCCCATGATCCATCATTATTTTTCTAGTATTTTTTACTATTAATGTGGTACAGTAAATTTTTAGCTTGGCATATTTGATTATTAGTCTCTCTAATAAATTTTTTACTTGTGTTACTGTTTGACTACTAATAATAAGTTTTGGTTCTGCCATTGAGCGCAGAGACTAATCCCTAGCTAAAGCTGGTATCAAACATCCGGATATCTACCATCTATGCCAAATGATCAGGTTGATTTTATTAAATGTTTTCTAATTCTTATTTTTATTTCCTTAAGCATATAGATATTTGTAGCACTTAGTATTTGCTCAATAATAGTGTCATGCATGCACTTATGGGACATTTCGTGAAGGCAATTGCCAATTCATGGTTGGTTCCGTTCTTACTAGGAGTTAATTAATGCCTTCTATACAAGGAAGTGTCATTATTTGAATTGATCTCTTATAAGAAAGTTCAAATGTGAAGAAACCATGGAAGCTGAGAAAGATAATGAAAAACACGTGTTGCTGGCTTCTGGAGGCCAATATTGGTTAACGTGGCCGAAAGTAGCAATGCTATTCTATCAAGTAGCAATGCTATTAGGTTGATTTTACTAAATGTTTTCTATCAAGTACCAAACATCTGGATATCTACCATCTGTGTCCAATGATCAGGTTGATTACTAAATGTTTTCTAATTCTTATTTTTATTTCCTTAAGCATATAGTTATTTGTAGCACTTAGTATTTGCTCAATAATAGTGTCATGCATGCACTTATGGGACATTTCGTGAAGGCAATTGCCAATTCATGGTTGGTCCCGTTCTTACTAGGAGTTAATTAATACCTTTTGTTCCGCCGCCACCTCTGGTGGGGTTGGAGCGTCGCCGCTGCTGTGTTGTTCCTTAGATTGCTATGAGTGAGATCTGTTGTTGGGAGTTGGAGGGCGCCGCTGCCGCTCGGGTTCAGACGAGTTCCACCCTTGGTCCTCCTCTCTCTTACAGGGGTGTCTCTCTGTGGGTCCTTTGGTTTCGTCTTGGTGGTCGTTTGGCCTTTGCTCCGTGGGGGTTTGCAGTGGTTCGCGTATGGAGGGTGGTTGTGTGTTGTTTCTGTTTGTTTCTTTTTTTCAGGTTGTTCGTCGGTGTCCTTACCATCTGCGCAGTTGAACATCTAGTCGCAGTACTACCACTCTCGGCTTCTGGTGCCTGGATCTGGACATGTGCGCAAATCCGGTGATGTTGAAGGTTGTAGGTGGCCCAAATGGGCCATACCCACTCAAGTGTATCTTTTTCATGTCTGTGGTGTGCTAGACTTGGTTTTCGGTTGTGTCTCTTGGTTTGTTCCTGTTTGTTGTTGTTTTTTGTTGTTGTTGTTTTGTTTTAGTTGTTTTCCTTTGCTGTGGCAGTTGGGAGCTGATTAGGTTTGTCAGAGTATAGCATGGGGTTTATTATTTATCGGGTAGCTATAGCATATCTGTTCAGGGCCTATGTATTCAGTGTCCCTTCTGTGTATTTGCTGGGCTTTGCCCTTTATCAATATCAATTTTACTTTGACAAAAAAAAAAGTAGCAATGCTATTCTATCAAATTAGCCACTTGGCCTTTTCTTCTTTGGCAATTTCTACAGTTCTGTTATGAAAGTAACAGTTTCGGTCTCGTTGTAAAAATATTTTGCAATTTAGTCTTTAAATATTTTGAATTCTCTCTCAGGAAACCCACCCTCTCCCCCATGTGTATCCCTTTCTCATACCTTCGTTGCACTTTCTTCCTGATATAACTACACCATGTGCATACTGTAACCAAGCTAGCGTGTGCGAGTGTGAGTGTGAAGAGAGAGGGCTTTTGGGCAACCAGGTCAAGAAGTGAGAGGGATCAGAGAAACGCACATTGGTTCGAGTTTTGTAAAACCCGGACTCATGACGAGCGTTGTTAGAATTTTTCCAAAATTTTCTTTTTTCTTTTTACTAAAAGATCACCATTTGTTCTATTTTCGTAATGCACTGCTAATATGATTAGTTTTGATTACATTTTCTTCTTGTTTACCGTCTCTAATATTGTGATATCTATGGATCATTATTGTTTTTATTTTAGATTTCGATAGAATATTATTTACTGAAATAATATGTTTGCAATTTGTGTTTTCAAAATGAATTATAATTGGATGGTTAATTAAAACGATGTTGGGGATGTATGACTGTGTCATAGTTTTTGGTCCTTGTATTTATATGCTTAGGGAATCCAACACTTGCTTTGGGTGGGGTCTTAGTTTTTATATCTATTTGAGGTGTTATGTTTGTTATTGAGATGGTATTGTAACTGGTATATCTAGTGCGTGTTGTGTTATTTTAATGTATTTATTTTGCCTCTTAAAAAATGTGTGTGATATATACTTTATAATTGCTTAATTGTTTATGTCTAATAGTTGTTGCATTCAAGGTGTTTGCTAAAATGTCTATGAATAAAATAAAAGAGATTAGAGATTTGGGACTACAATACAATATAAAAGAATTGTAGTCCTTAAAAAAATTTATTTGACATAGCAGAACTCTATTTTATCATTGGTTAATAAAACAACGGTTTCAAAACCGTTGTTTTATCAACCGCACCATAGAAGTCATCTTCTTTTTCTTTTGACTTTCGGCTTACACTCTCTTGTTTTCTCTAGATTATTTCTGCTATATATTTTTACTTATAACAATATGATAACAAATTTTCATACCCTGTTAAAAATAAATGAGTACGTAGAAAACATTTGCGTGAGATAACTTACTCCTTAAAACATTTCATGACACGTATATATATTTTGTGGTGTTATATTGTTTGGAATTTGGATTCTTTTTGATAAGCATAATTAAATTGTTTGGATTCTATTTTTCCTAAGGCTTTATATTTATTTTTATTAGATAAAGATAGAGCGTATCGTGTGCATATTGTAGGAAAATTAGCAGCTTCTAACACAGGAAAACAGACACCTATTGAAAACATCACAAAAACATGAAAATCACTTTACCTTAAGGGCATATTTGGATTGACTTATGCAGAGCTTATGAACACAGCTTATGACTAATTCATAAGCTATTTTGGGCTTATTTTTCATAAGTTACCCATGATGGTTTATCAAAACAACTTACTCCCTCCGGTCCTATATATAAGAAACAATTCACTTTTTTGGTTCATTGAATAACTCATGTATCTGGACTATATTATAGATCAGATACATGAATTATTCAATGAACCAAAAAAGTGAATTGTTTATTATATATAGGACCGGAGGGAGTATGACTTATATAAAATAAGTTTCACTATAATTTTTCTTTGATTATAAAAGTAGCTTATACAGTTTAAGTCATAAGCAGTAGATAAACTTGTTATCCAAAAAGAGCCTAAGTATAAAACATTAGAACACAATAGAAAGCTTGAGACGTGTGAAATTAATCACACTATTCTCAAGGATTTATCCGCATTATGTGCAAATTTCCAAAATTTAACAGGCTCGTCCTGGCTTAGACAAAGGTTTAATTAGAACCGAAATGATAATGAACAGGAAGATGGCCACAAAGGACAAAGGTCAGAGAAGGGGGAAGAAGAAAAGAGAGGTGAGATAGAAAACTCTTTTTAATGGACTCTATATAAAATTTAAAGTTAAACTAAGAAAACAAGATTGACTCAGGTCAAAACAAAATTAATAAGATTGACTCGGTCAAATCTAATTTAAAAAGCAAGTCAAAGCTTACCACTAAATTACATGAAATTATTATTTTTAATTGAAAAAAAATATCTAATTGTCTCTCACTTAACAATGTGAGATTTTAAAAAAAATTGATATTAAAAAGGGCCTAAGCCCAAAAAAAAATTACAATAAAACTATACAAGGAGTAGAGAGCTGTTACATCATGAAGCAACATATATATAAGAGCCAAGGACGAAAGGAGACTTCAAAACTTTTGAAATACTCACAAAATATTTTAAAAAAAATATTATTTTTTTCGAATTTGTACCCACATTCTTTGAACACACAGACCTACTGTGCCTACAAGTTCCTTGTAGAGGATTTTTTATACTAAACATCCACCGCTGGATCAATATACATGCATGGTTTGGTTAATAAAAGGAGGCGTTTATTTGTTGAAGTTCTTATAATTCTCATGGGTTTATAATTAAATGTGATATTTTAGTTTCAAGAAAAATAAGCTAATGTTATATAATCTAGATATTTTAAGGTATATCTACTAATTTAAAATCAACTTGTACTTTGGCTCAATAAATCAATACTTGATTAGTTTGATTTAATAAAATAAGTATAGATCTATAACCTCACAAGCTTTTGATGGGAGTCTTTTTTTTTTTTTAAGTCAAATTGATGGGAGTCTATTAGGTTATATTTTCTTCTCCACTTCGTTCCTTTTGTATGTATTCCGACCTTTTGGGCTTTGCCCCATTAATAATTGGTGGCAAGAGAGATCAACTCATGTTGTAGAGAAAGATTGTTTTTTAAAGAGATTCCTCTGATGTAGTCAACAACAGCCTATCTTTATATATTTGTTGTTTAATGATTAATATTAATATATGCATGTGTTGACCAAAAGAAAATGATTATATATAAAAATCAATTCTCAATATTAGGTTGTATTCTTATTTAGCTAATACGGGATAATTAAGTTTTTTCATGAATCTGAAGAGAACCAAATTGCCTCCATTCACCAAATTCACACATTCCCAACCATGTTAATTGAAATCATTGGAACCGAATTCAAACATAAATTTAAAATATGAGTTGTACTCTCTCCAGACTGAAATATAAACAAAAAAAATCATGTATTTGGACTAAATATGGTCCAGATACATATATTTTTTTGTTTATATTTCAGTCTAGACTCTAGAGGGAGTACTCTGTCGGTTTTCACCCGGTGATTCCAACTTGCTAAGTGTGTGAATTTGGTAGCAATATTGATCCACACTGGTAAATTATAGAGAATCACTTAAAAGAATGCAACAATGTAGAGTTTTAAATTGCGGTCTGCAACCACGTTTGCAGTTTTAAACATACAATTGTACTCTTCAATGTTTCCCCTCTAATTTGATCTTAGTGTACTTTGCATTGAATTATGTTCAAACACACACATGCATATGCATATACATAAAATCGAATTTGTATGAACATATAAATCAGCATACATGAAATTATGAATTGAGAGGGAAGGGGAGAGAAAGACGTACTAACTAACCTCTTGCGCTATAACTTGAATTGGACAACTTTCATAAAAGATGAAAAAACACTGACTAATGTGAATTTGTTGAAATCGTCATGATCCTATTTGGAACATGCTCTGTTTGTAGTGGAGGGGCAGAGCTAGCTCTTCTTGAATTTGAATTTTTTGTAATTAATCAATACCCCTGTGTATCTTGGGTACGATGTGCATGTGTTCTGAATTGGTGAGAGTTTTGAGTTTGTTTTGAAGAAGAAGAAACATAAGAAAGAGATGTCAGAGAGATTTACGCATGACATCTCCCTCGGGAGAGAAAAACTCCAATGAGATGTTTGTTAAGATCCACAAGATCATATAAAATCGAATTAGCTAGTGATAACAACCTATTCCTGAAAATTAGTAAGGGGTCTTCCCGACATGTATATTTAAATTTAATAAGAATTCATTTCTCCAAATTTATTATTCTTAATGACCCACGTGATTTTTTTCTATATTAACTATCTCATTTTTACTATTAATATTTTTTATTTCTCTTCAATGCTATATTATTTAAGTTAAATTAATTTTGAAATTTTTCCATAAACATGTACATACAGGATATTTTAAAAAAACTATTATTTTGTGCTATTTTCTAACCTTAAGTTCTATTTTGTTTTGCTTTTAATATGCATAAGATTATTTTTTTTTATGAGAAGACGGGCTTACCGCCCAACCAAACAAAAACTAAAAACCTATGCATAAGATAACTCGTATATTTTGTTCTGTTATATTCTATCTACTTATTGTTACCAAGAAAAGGCACCCTCTTTGTGTTTATCTGCTTGAGAAATGCTTAACAATTAATAAATAATATCTAGTACATTGTAAACTATTTTTATATACATTTTTACATATTATAAATATAAATAAAAATGAAAATATTTAAGAGATAAACTATTTGAAATTATGAAATATATATATATATATTTGAACAACTATATATGGAAAGTTTTAATATTAACAACCAAAAATATATGATTAACTAAATTTACGAAAATTATACTTAAAAAGTAAATAATAAAAAAACTTGTCAAAAAAATAGTAAATAATAAAAAATGAAGAAATCACGTGGCACATATTGAGAGGGAAAAAATGAAGAAAAAAAAATTCCTTACTGAAAACTCATATCTATGATATATAAGGATTGACTATATTAGCCAATAGCCTAATCGATCCCCTTTTATCAAAAACGCAATAAATCATTCGCGCTAAACAAATTAGGTGGGGCTTATAATTATGGTTTTGTTTTTACGGGGCTTCTACAGTCCGTTGATAAAACAACGGTTTTGAAATCATTGTTCTATTAATCAATGATAAACAAGAGTTTTGTCACGTTAAATTATTATTTTTAATGATTATAATTTTTTTATATTATATTGTAGCTCTTAATCTTTTTTATTTTACAAATTTGTCCGTATAGAAAAGACCTATGTCTGTAGGTGAAAGTCATATTTTTCCCTCTGCTGTTTCAATTTTACGATCGGTGAGCCTCCATGCCTGATATTCTGTTCCTTATGGCCTCCGATCAACCACCGACGAAGGTTGCCCTCTCCGCCGCCGATCTGGTCTCCTATGACGATCGTTCGATCGCCGCCGACTCGTGGTCCATCAAGACCGAGTACGGCAGTGCTCTCGACGACGACCAACACCATGCTGACGCCGCCAAAAGAGAGAGGTGTGGGTTTCGTGAGAGAGAATACGAGAATCCGTCAATTTACCCGTAATTTTAAAATAAAATTTGAAATGAAAATAAATCTAAAATTTAGATTCTAAATTGCAAAATATTTTTACCAACAGGACCGAAACCGTTGTTTTTACAACGGAACCATAAAAATTGCCTTTTTATTTAGAAATACTAACAACGCATCTTTAACACTCTTTGTTATTTCGCTAGAAAAAACACTTGATATTGGATATCAATCTCACTCAAATAAAGAGTGGATATTCCAATAGATGAGTGCGACCGACATTTGGATCACATATCAATTTTAAAGTTGTGGTTAAAATTACTCTTTTACTAGCAAATTTTTTTTGACACGACTCTTTTACCAGCAGTTAAATATCAAGAAAAGGATATTTTTGTGAAGTATAAACAATTAAATTATATTAAAATACAAAATGTTTAAAACCTTTAACTTTGAAAAAAATCGACCCGTGGTTACCTTCGGGCATTATTCTAAAGGATGTTGCTTTAGAGCCTATTCCTGCGCATTGGTTGGATCTCCCGGTTGCCCATTACTCCATGTTGAATGCCTGAATGGAGCATGGGTGTTGGAGTGCTTTTCAGGACTTGTTGTCCCATGGGTTTTGGATCAGACTTGGTGGTGCCCACCAGCAATGGATTTGGGAGATGATAGAGTGATTTGGGAGGGTAATCAAAGAATCAAGTGTCTCATTTGGATGATAGCTAATGATGGGTTGAAGTGTTGAGAGTCCTACATTGAATAGTGATATGACTAATATAGTGTTTATAAAGTTTGGACAATTCTCACTTTATAAGTCGATTTTGTGGGGTTGAGTTAAGCCAAAAAGCCCAAATTCTATGATGAAGACTAACTAGAGACAGTCGTCTAAGTGTGTTGTAGGATTGCCAGAAGGTGAAACAGATCTCGAGATTGGTTTGTGCCTCCTCAACACCACCATGTGTTTTTTGCTTTGGATATTAAAGATTGAATATGGAGCTGAATTTAAATCCAACACTAGGTATGAATTGTGATTATTTTTTACTGTTTGGCATACTGATTTGGTGCGTTTGATTTAATAGGAATCAACATGTCTTTACGGCAAAGGACTTCTCATCAATGATGGTGTCTAGACACGTGTACTCCCCAGTTACACTTATAGAGAAGCTAACCAGGTTGCGGATATGCTGCGGGAATGGCTCATTCTTTACCTTTGGGTTTTACATAAGTTTCTTCACCTGCCTACAGGTTGTATTTCCCTTTTGTGGCAAAATTTTGCTTGTACTAATTTTAGTTGTAGTGT
The DNA here is from genome assembly GCA_030159175.1 of Glycyrrhiza uralensis. Lineage (NCBI taxonomy): Eukaryota > Viridiplantae > Streptophyta > Magnoliopsida > Fabales > Fabaceae > Glycyrrhiza > Glycyrrhiza uralensis. Next base: position 9,376,107 of record BRZY01000006.1, read on the forward strand.
TAGAGTTTAGTTCCTAGGTTAGCCTACAGATTTCCATTGAAGCAAAAAAAAAAAATCAATATAATTGATGATATATCAATTTAACAATGATTTGAAAAATATCTTATTCGATTTAGTATTGATTGATTAAAAATTTTAAGTATTAATTAAAGAAAATAAGAAAATAAATAAAAATCAATTGATTGTCCACCTAAATATTTTAAAAGTAACTAATATTAATATTGTTTGATTAAAAAGATTTAAGTATTAATTATTGTATTTGTCAAAAAAGTATTAATGATTGTATTTAAGGAAATAATATCTTACATGGAATAACTAAAAACATACAAATATAATTTTGATTCGATATGGAAAGTAAGAAACAAGTCAAAGGAAACACGTAATCTATAACTATATAATTTTAGGCTAATGTCAAATCATGGGAACAGTGTTCCCGCCTAATGGTCATTAATTCTTTTTGTTAAAAAAGCTGATGGTCATTAGTTAAAAACAAGCACATATAATAGTGCTCCAGCCATTAGTAAATTATTTTTGTTGTCTTTCAGCCATTAGTAAAAAATTATTTGTTATACATCAATAATAGTGTTCCACAAATTTTTGATACTATGTTTTCAGAAAAAGAAATTCTCGTTGTATAATTTTTTTTCCCATTTCACAAAACAAACTCTCCCTCCTTTCAGTATGTTTTAATTTTATTAGCAAAAAATATTTATATTATTGATTTTTCTTTCAACCTTCAATGGTAAAACACTAAGTAACCAATTGTGGTTGGCTTGATTAGTTAAGGACTCTCGTCACTTAACCAAGGTCTCGGGTTCAAGCATTAGGTATGGAAAATATCTTAGCTACAAGGGATGCCATCAATTAGAGGTGCTGAATAAACTCCTGCGGGAGGTTAGTCTCCATCGTGCAAGCGGTTGTAAAACACTAAGCACTGAAAGATAGGGTACAAAGTTATTTTAATTTCAATTAATTTTCAGATTACAAAATTATTTTTTTAATTAATAAAAGAGTATTTGTTTACGTATTTCATCCATTATTCTTTATTCCTGTAAATCTTCAGTTACAAAATTATTTTTCTTTAGATTTTATTTCTAATCAAGAAAATAGTATTTGTTTAATGGTTCAATTCATCTTTCTTTGTTTCCGTAAATTTTTAGGTTATAATATTATTATTTTTTATTTTATTTTTTATCAATACAACTGTGTTTCCTTATGGGTTCAATTCACCTTTATTTCTTCGTAAATTTAAGATTGTAAAACTATTTTTCTTTTTATTTTATTTCTAATCAATAATATAGTGTTTATTTACGAGTTTCATTAATCTTACTTTGCTCCTATAAATTTTTAGGTTTTAAAATTATTTTCCTTTTTATTTTATTTCTTATCAATAAAATAGTATTTGTTTATGTATTTCATTTATATTTCTTTATTCGTGTAAATTATCAAGTTGCAAAATTTTTTTTTCTAATAAATAAAATAATATTTATTTACGGGTTCTATATTCATCTTTCTTTGTTAATTACCGTAGATTTTAAGGTTGTAAGATTATTTTTCTTTTGCTTTTCTTTTTTATCATTCAAATAGTGATAACTTACAAGTTTCATTCATCTCTCCTTCTTGCTATAAATTTTTTGGTTATAATATTATTTTTATTTTAGTTTTATTTTTATGAATAAAATAGTATTTTCTTACAGGTTTTACTTGTTTTTTTATTTAAATTTTCAGGTTACAAAATTATTTTTTTAATTTTATTTTAGTGTCTGCTTACGAGCTTTATTTATCTTTCTTTGTTTCTATAAATTTTCGTGTATAATATCACAAAATCAGCACAGACATTATAAATTTAAAATATATCATATATTCATATATCAATCTATTACTGCATAAAATAAGTCATTTTATATCATATGTACTAACCAACTAGACCTGTGCGTCGCAGGTCAATTGGTTAGTTATGTGAAAAGATATAGTATAGTGTGGCTTCATTTAGATTTAAGAATTATGAGTAAATTTAGGGGTGAATACCGTATTGGCATATTCTAATGTCTAGCCATTCCATAAAATACTTAAAGAGTTTAATCTATAATATATATAAAGACGAACCCTCTTAAGATCAATTTTTACACGTGTCACTTTGCGAGAATTTCAAGGCTCAATTTGACTGATTGAATTTTAAATAGGTTTATTGATTGATTTGTATTAATTGTATTCGATATGGTATTTATTGTATTGAATGAATTTCAACCCTAATATAATTTAATATTACATTCAGACTTATTCATTAAAATTTAGTTTTTGCACATTTATTGTTAAAATGATTTGAATAGGATTTCAATTAATTTATTACCGATTCAAATCAAATGTTTCAAAATACGATTTAAAATAAAATTATTGTTAAAATGATATTTGCAAAAATGAAAAATATTAAGTTACTATGTCTTTTTCTCATAAAAAATCAACAATTATTTGAATTTTCAAGGCTCACCCATATGTAAAAATAATAGTGTAGTTATTATGTTTTTGTTAATCCATTTTTTACAAATAATCTACTATGTTTTTTCTCATTTCTGATGATCAAAATTAAAATTTGATATTTTGTGCATTATTGTTAAAATGATTTGAATAGGATTTCAAATAATTTATTATCGATTCAAATCAAATTTTTTGAAATACGATTTAAAATAACACTAATAATAATAAATAAAATGATATTTCAATATCACCATAAAATCACCATAGAAAATGGATTATATCCATTTTTACACCCATTTCAATAATTAATAAATTAATAAAATCTTTATTCTTTTTTTCCTCTTTTGTTGCATCGATTCAAATAATTTGATGTACAATTTGATTTGAATGTATCATAATTTAAATAATATTATTAACCTTAAATAATTTGTTATTGATTCAAATCAAATTAAAATGGGATATCAATATCACCATAGAAAAGGGATTACACCCATTTTTACATCATTTCAATAATTAATAAATTAATAAAATCCTGATTGTTCTTTTCCTCTTTTATTGCATCGATTCGAATAATTTGAAATATGAAATCAACCTATTTAAAATACAATTTCAAATAATTTATAATCAATTCAAATCAACTTATTTGAAATACGAATTAAAATAACAATAATAATAAAAAAATAAAATGAGATTCCAATATCACCATAGAAAAATGATTATACCCATTTTTTCACCCATTTCAATAATTAATAAAATCCTGATTCTTCCTTCCTCTTTTATTTAAACGACGATTCTCTCTTTATTTAACCCCTTTGCGATTCTTCCTCTTTCAATCAAACCATTGTAATTACATCCATTTTTACTTCTACAAAAAAAATCCGATTCTCCCTTTCCTCTTTTATTCCAGCTATTATTCTCAACCAAATGAAATTTTGGATTCTATCAATAATAACTCGCACCCTATGTCAACATTTATAAATCATAGGGCAGGAAGGATTCTTATAAGGTCGTGGTTCTATTTCAAATTAATACAACTCACTGTTTTGTTCATTGCTTACTAAATTGCTGACTCTTCTATTACCAATGACTGCAAGATATAATTCTATTTCTGATATCACTCCTAACACCGACTCCTGGACGTTGTAGGTTAGCATTGTCTGGCTATGGAGCGTACCGAGTTTTGAAAAAGTCAAGTTGCCCTACTCCCAAGAGATGATCCTTATGGACGACAATGTATTGTTAACTCTCTTTTAATTTGTTTGAGTGTAGTAACATAAATAATACTTTTTTTGTTTCTTTGAAAAGGGTGACAAGATCCACGCGACTATGAAGCGGGAATTGATATATAAGCTTGGCAAGGGTTTGAAGGAAAATTCTATCTATGTTATGTCCACTTTTAAAGTGGATGTGAATGGTGAGCGCTATCGAACAACACGTCATTTGTATAAGCTACGTTTTTCCATTGATTCCACAATAAAATTGGTGACTACTGCTGTCATTCGAGGGAATGAATTCTCTTTTAATGAGCCAGCTGATTTTTTGAAAAGGGAATACGATTGTGATTACTTGGTTGGTGAGTGTGACTTCGATTTATTTTACTTTTTTATTTTGTCTTTTTAATCTTAGATCTTAATATATATACATGTATTGATATTTTTTATTTGTTCACTTTGTTTTATCATTTGTATTATTGTCATTCCTACGTTCATTATCAACACTTTCTCATGTAAGGTGAGTTCATAATTATTGCTATTTTTTTCTATTTTACTATTAATCAGTTTTACTTATTACTTTTTAGTATTTATTAATTTTCTTGATGTTGTTAGGTTTTTGTTTTGATTTTTTTGAATACTATCATTACTGTTCTATATATTCGTCAAACCAAACTTCTCCTGTAAGGCGAGTATATTTTATATTAATCATTTTTAGTTATTGATTATTTTTAGAATTAATGTTTCTATATTTTGCGCTATTAAGTTTTTTTATTTTTCATTTTCTTTTGTAATTATTTTTTTTGTTTTTTGCATATACATTATTTTTCTTTATCAAATAAGGAGAAGCATCATAGATCACAAAAATTTAGTTATTTATTTTTTATATTTTTCAAAAAATTATGTACGTGATAACAATAATTATAATTTATATATATTACTATGTTTATTTTAGAAAATATATGTAATATTTTATTAGTTGTTTTAATTACAAATACATATAAATTATTTAAATTTTTCGTTCAATGTTTCTATTTTAGTAAATTTAGTATGATATAAATTGTATATTCTTAATTTGTAATTGTGTATCAAGCAAATCATTTGTAATAGTAAATCAAATATAACAACATTATAACAAGCAAATGAAAAAATGAAAGAATTTTAATTTATAGAAACATAGAATGTGGAATTCAAAATGATGGCTATGTCATAAGCGATGAATATGCTGAAAATGGAAATGAAAATTTAGAAAGAGATACATGAAGGAAACAACAGCAATAGAGGAATGGAACATTAGAATTATTCGCTTAAATTGGAAAGAGAATTGTGCAATTAGAATCACACGCAATTAAACACATTAATTGATTCATTTCTTTTATCGATTTTATTAGGCTTGCAATGAGTATTTTGAAGAATCACAATTGATTGATTTTCTTTATTGGTTTTATTAGACATGCAATGAATACTTGGAAATAAAAAATAGAATGTAGATTAAACGCATTAATTGATTCCTTTCTGTTTTTGGTTTGTTTATTCTATTTTTGATTTTGTTAGGCATGCAGTTAATATTTTGAAATGAAAAAAAGTATGTAAATTAAACACATTAGTTGATTACTTTATTCCTTTCTTGAGGTTGAGGTTGTTGAGCAAGTGAGAATGTGATACGTGTAAAAAAATGGGCAGACATGAATCACATGATGATACCTATGTCTATGCTCTGAAGGCCACACCAGTATTGAGTTTTTTAGAGGGTAAAAACACATTTGATGAGTTCAAATTTGATCATTTTAGGATTAAAAAAATTAAAATTTAAAAAGATTTGATTTTTAACGTTTAAGATTATATAATAATCTTAGGATGTCAAAAAAAGGTTTAAGATTTGATTTTAGGATGTGAAAAAATGTTCAAAATTATATAAATAATAAAAATGATCTTCTCAATCTTGATTTGATTTTGATTTAAAAATTTTGAAATTAATTTTATTTTATTTTATCTTCATTTGAATTTGATTTTTGTCAAGATTATATCATTTAATAAATAAAAGAATGTGGTGGATATTTTTTTGATACAATGTGGTGGATACTTTGCACTAATATGGTTACAAAAAAATTATCTCTTCAAAATTAGTATGAATTTTAAATTTTTATTTTTATTTTGATATTTTGGAACAAGTAATAAAAGATATAAAAAAATATTTTTTCATCTTATTGGATGTTATAATCATTATTTCTTTTTCATTTAGCATTTTTACCTAATAAATTCATTAAATATTATCTTTTGTCCAAATAAAATTGAATTTTCACCCATTAATGTCTAAAAATAAATTGATAAAATAAAAAGTATGAATAAAATACAAAAAATGAGAGTAGATATTTATTTATTTATTTTTATATTACCATCTAACTAATTTATTGATCATTTTATATTTTTGAGAAAATTTGGTGTTTTTATAACTTAACATCTGTAAATTGATTAATGTAATAATTAAAAATAAAATATAACATGCGTGATAAACATTTTATTTGAAACTATATCATTGTGTCAAATATTTTACGTGAAATCTTATCGACATGGGAATCACTTAAATAATTAAACTGTATAATATAATTTAAATACTTTTCTATTTTATTTTATGATAATTTTAATATAAAAACATTTTTATTATTTTTTATTTTATCACCAACTAATTTATTAAATACTTTCTTAATCTAAGAAAATTTAATTTTTATTTTGCACAAAAATATCTATATTTATGGGACGGAGGGAGTACATTGTGTCTAAAATATATTGTGTTTCTCTTTATAAATTATTAACTCATATGCAATAATTTTTTATTATTAAGGTTAATGTGATTCTGATTATTACTTCATATAAAAATATCTTATTCATTTCTCATTCACGTACAAAAAAAATAATCTAGCCGTGCGTTGCACGGGTCGCGTATGCTAGTTATTATATACTGACAGTGAAAAATAATTTTACACAAATATCTAATCAAATTTCACTATAGTGTCATATTCAATAAGAGAGAATTTTATAGGCATAACTTTTAAAAAAATAATGGCACATTAAGAAATAAAATCGTAATTTTAATATAAATGAAATATTAATTATAATTATTATCTTAAACGAAATTTACATGAGGAACAAATAGTATAAAACTATTAATAATGAATGTCAAAACATTCAAGGTTTTCACTACAAAAACTCATTTACAATATGGTTTGAGTTATTAGATATATTATTTGGAGGATATATATATATATATAATCATTTTAACTCTTAAAGAAATGAAAACATTAATTTTTTCACTTGCATGGTGAGACTGGGTTGACCCGGTTCCCATAGTACCCATTTGGGTTGCCATGAGCCCCATGATGGCCAGTGTTCGTCTATGATTCCAAATGAACGGGTAGAGTGAGGCAGGGACATGCTAGCAAAGCAGTCGGATGGATACAGTATTCCTCCTAGCAATTTACTAAATGTTATAAAAAACTTTGTTTGTTCCTTTTTAAGAGCCATATTTTAGAAAAAAAAAACTATTTATTGTTATCTATGCATTTCAAAAGTATAGGATAACATTAAATACTAATATTTTGACTATATATATGATTTTAATACAACGGGGGCCTAAGCCCAAAAGAAAAAGAAACTATACAAGAATAAGGTGAAGAAAAGAGACTCATCTACAATCATCAGCCATTAATTGCACAATTAAACTAGGGGGAGAACAATAACCTGTAGCAAATTAAAATAAAAATTCTCTTTCATGGGATCCCAATGAATGAGCATAATCTAGGTTATAGTGTTTACCTCTTGAAGCGTAGAGGTTTTGAATCACAAGAGCTCCGTAGTAGTATATGATTAGTCCATGCAAACAAGACTCTCCCGTTTTGGAATGAATGCAATTCTAGGTCGCAGTTGGGGGAAGGAGGTGCAATCTCTGTGTCTAACACAAGGGGGAGATGTTGTAGCCTCCCTCCTTCCTTACCTATAACTCTATTTGAGTTGGGTGTGTACACTACATGCCAAAACAATAAACAATTAAATCTTATTTAATTATTTGTCAAACTTTTGAAAAGGTAAATGTTAATAATTAGTATGTTATGTCAGCGTGTGATTTCAACCCGTAGCCTTTCTCTCCAATCCCCTATGTCCCTTTCTCAAACTACCAAACCACCTTATCATTATGTCAAAGCAGGACAATAATTGATCTTATTTAATAATTATGACAACAATAACCTAAGGACTTTATTACTTCTAAACAAATAATGAAATATTTCATATAATATAATAAATAATAAATAATTACAAGATACAAATGTAAGTGTAAAGAAACCCATTGGCCCTCATTTACAGCTAATTTATTTTGTAATTTTAATAATAATTTCATTTCTATCATAATTAGATTTTAATATTTTTATTCTTTATTATTTATATCAAACTCTTTCAAATTTTAAAAATACCCACTACCAAAAAAAATTATAGAAATACCCAGATGATGTACAAATAATTTTTATATTTTAAAGTAAACTTAATCTAAAATTAATGTATTATTCAATTTACAGTCAATAATTAATATTTAAGAATATACAATTTAATTTTATTATATGTAAACTAATATTAATTAAATTATGATTCACAATTAGACTTGTTATAAAATATTATTATAGAACACTTAATATTTAAATATATATGTAAAAAAATTATATTTGATAATTATAAAATGATTTAATTTTTCTTTTCAAGCATTTGTTTCTCCATCTATAATTAAAATTGGCTCTACCATCAGTTACTTTTAATATTTTATGTCTGTATTATGGACATGAAATGTTTTATATTTAATAATTAATATTCAAATATAATTTTTCTAAAATTATGATTGGTCATGTATTTTTTAACATTTAATATTTTAATTATGTGCATAAAGCTTTCATTAATGCCTCTCAAATCTCAAGTGAACTTATACATAGACACGTAGACAGTAGACACACACATTCTTATATCATTTTATGTATTATTCATCAATAAATCAGTTTTACTATATACTATATTTTTTAATTAATTTTTTGAAGGACATTTACAATTAGTAAAATATGATGACAATACTTTTAAGTCAATTTTATTGCAATAAAAGGACAAACGCAGAATTGAAAACTCACTTTATTTTTATATATTATACTCAATATATATAGCATTTAATACTATTGTAAAATCAATTTTACAATATTATTTTTATTATTTGTTTGAAGGACATTTACAATTAATAAAATATCATGAAAATTATATTTCAGTCAAATATGTTGTAATAAAAGGAAAAATGCTGGAATGATAATTGCTTTTTAGTAGTAGTATTTTAATTTTAAATTTGCTCAAACTATATATAATTTATTTGATAATAGTATCTCAAATAATTTAATTATCAACTAAATTTATCTCATTATCATTTTTTAAAAATATTTTACAACAACATCAGTATATTTGACAAAAAAAAAACAACATTAGTATACAGTTCTATTTTTTTAGTTAATATAATATATAATAATAGTGTACAATGACATTTTTTACTCAATTTTATTTTATTGAAATGAAAACAGAAGGGTTGGGTTCCCCTCCTCATCTGTGCAAATGTGCAATCCATTTTCTATTCATCTTACTTAAAACATGTTTGGCTCTGCGGTGACGAAATTTGATTCTAACAGAATTGATTTTGTAGAATTGATTTTGATTAAAAGTGAATTGAACTTAACGTGATTTATGTTTGGATACATTTCAGAAAAAATAATTTTTATCAACTCTTGGTGTTTGGATAACTTGAGTCAAAATTGCTTTTGAGTGTATAATTACCAAAATGGGTCCTCGCCTAAAATTATATTAGAAACTTAAAATTTGTTAATTAGGAACACACACGAGGGTGTTTTCAGCTGGTTGGTGTGCGCTAACAAGTCTGGCAAAAGTCTCAAATACTGACTCTGTCACACTGGGAGTGTGAAAATATGCACGCCTGTGGTCTTCTCTGGCGCCCTATCTAGCAGAAGGGGTTAAAGATTTGCACCCTCCACTCCCGTGGTGTAAAAGTTCCACCGGGCGTGATCAGTTTTGGTTTGGATAAGGGGCTTCTGCTGCATCTTTTCTCAGATTCAATCACATTGTGGGTATGAGATTTTTCACCAGTGGGATTTTTACTGTTCGAGTGAGTTTTTTCTCTTGCTGAATTTATCGTTCTATTGAATAAATTTCTTTCTAACGATTAAAAAAACTTCAAATTTGATAAAAATAGATGTCAAAAGTACTAAATTAACAACAATGAAATATAGAGTGTCTAAATAAAAATTACAAATAGAAAATATAATTTAAAGTACAATGCAGTATTGAAACATTAGTATAATACTAATTATTTTGCTTGTACTTTATAATTTGATCCCGAATAGAATCTCAAACATTTTCCATCTCTGATGAAGAAGCTATATTTAAAATTTGGGACGAATCTAAGTTAACTAGTCTGTCATAATCATCATGGTAAATATCTATGTTTTCATCTTCATAACGATTGAAATCAATATCCATTTCAGCATTCCTTTTGATAAAATTGTGTATAGCCATTGTTGCAACAACTAATTTAATTATCAACTAAATTTATCTCATTATCATTTTTTAAAAATATTTTACAACAACATCAGTATATTTGACAAAAAAAACAACATTAGCATATAGTTATATTTTTTTAGTTAATATAATATATAATAATAGTGTACAATGACATTTTTTACTCAATTTTATTTTATTGAAATGAAAACAGACCCGGATTGGGTGTAGTCAGCAAAATGGTACAGTCATGCAGTCAGGACTATCGCAACCGTCGGATCAAGATCAATCGACTCAGAATTTTAATTTAAATTTTAAATTCGATTTACTGTCGATCATCCAATCAAAATAGACGATCCGGATTTGGTCCAGTCGTCGACTGCACCTAATCCGCGTCCGTTGGGTTCCCCTTCTCATCTGTGCAAATGTGCAATCCATTTTCTATTCATCTTACTTAGTAGTACCACTTACTGCTTCAGTTTCAACACACAAATTACTTTCATATTCGTTCCGTGTTCCTCTTTGAAGTTCTCAGATCAAGCATCAGGTATTCCTCTCCCCTTTCCTTTTCTTCTCCGAACCTCAAATACCATCATCGTTCAATTCTGGATCCTGATAAATCCTTCTATTGCCTCAAGTTTTGCGCTGCTTTCTCAATGTTTATCAGTATTCGGTTCAATTCCCAGCTGTTTTCCCCCCCTTTTATTCAATCAATCAATGAATTGAAGGATGATAGTGTTTGCGATGGTGCCCTAGGTCTTAGGGTTTCCTCAATTACTTGTTTTTCTCCTAATTTTGATTCCACTGCTCGACTTTATGTTACATTACGTTTTATTCTCTCCTGATGTACCTGTACCGAGAGTGAGAGACTAGAGTAACCGAGAGACACAACACACTAGGGTTAGCCGTTTTCCCCCATCTTCCTCTTCATTCTTCTCTCTTCGTTTCTTCCTCCTCACCGCACCTCGAGCTCCGCAGTTCTTCCATCTTCGTTTCTTCAGTCCTCATCGCAGGTGAGCCAGCCCGTATAACCCACCAACCTTAGGTGGGTCGAGCCGGGTTGTGTATTTCCTGTCTCACCAAAAAAGTGAGCCAATCTGGCTCAGCTCACTTTTCTCCCAACCCGTGGTGGGCTGGTGGGCCGGGTTGGCTCACTTTGACACCTCTAAAATTCGATTGACTCGAAACTGAACGCAACTTAATTATTCAATTTGCAATAAATAATATAATTTAATATACTTTACCAATTTTGATTCTCTAATGTTCTCAATTCCAGGTTCCACACCAGTAGCTTCTGTCTTTGCAGAAATGGCCGCATTCTTAGCTCGGAAATCACTTCTTGCCCTTCGTACCCGCCAGCTGGTAAGATTAACCTGATTTTCGATTCTCTTTTATTTGTGGTAAAGTGTTGGAAATGAAAGGAAGAAGAAAAAGCTCTTAACTAAACGTGGATGGCGTTTTACCTGAATACACTACATTTCTTCTTCCCTAATTTCTCTTTTATATTGCCTGTTTATGTATTCTGATTTCTGACCCCTTTTTATGTCTTTTTACTATACAAAATTTTTGCTTGTGATGTTCTTAATAATTTTCTAGGTATAAGATCTTATTGTGAATATATGGATCATTTTGTTTCTAGAATGCCAAATGTCTATCATCCCTTATTGTTCTTCTTGTTTAGGCTGTGGCAGGTCAAGGGCTACACAACTCCCAAAATTATGGCCTGCGATTCGGTGCACACCCCTACTCTACCAAAATAGGTCTGTCACTTCTCTTACCAATTTTGTGTACATTTTTATAGAATGTTTAACAAGCAAAATGATTGTTTTCTACACCAAATCATTCATTGCATGAACAACGGTGATGATGATCCTGTTTTTGGTTCGTCATGCTGTACAATAAATGAACTACCTAGAAGGTGGTAATGGATGGGTTTGCATGCACTGTTTCAAAAAAAAAAAGACTCTGGAGATATCTCAATTGGTAGAATATGAGGAAAGTGCACAGGTTCTAACACTGCAATGCACTCCACTCCCTTTTCCCTAACCATGGCACTGGCCGCCTGGCCCTGTGGGCATCCCTGAGGGCCCACCCCAGTCCCCCCCAACCCCCCCCCCCCACCACACCAAGGAAAAGCATCTAATTAAGTGGGTCAAGGGTTCTCAAACATTTCAATAGATTTATCATTTGTGACTATCAATTGAGATATCTACTGAATCTCCATTTGCTTTTCCTATGCATATGTTACATTATCTACGCCCCCTTGATGTATATCATAACGTTTTTGTAAACAAATTGCAGAGGATGAAGAAAGGGAAAAACTCGCAAGGGAAATTTCAAAGGATTGGAGTGCCGGTATTTATTTGGGAGCCTTTCATTTTCAATTTGATCTTTCTGTTTTCTATGATGTAACTAAATCATTGCTGATGCTTTGGAATTTGGATGACAGTTTTTGAACGTAGCATCAACACACTTTTTCTCACTGAACTTGTTCGAGGTCTAATGCTGACGCTGAAATATTTCTTTGAAAAAAATGTTACAGTAAGTGTCTTCTATAACCTGTTTGCTGGCCAAGATTGTTGCAGCTTCTAGTTAAATGCATGACCTCTTTAATGCAGATAAATTATCCATTTGAGAAAGGCCCTCTGAGTCCTCGTTTCCGTGGGGAGCATGCACTCAGACGATATCCAACAGGAGAGGAACGTTGCATTGCTTGCAAACTTTGTGAAGCGGTAAGGATTTGGTTGTTTATCCAATAATTTCAGTTTAACAATAATCCTTGGGAGAGCGCATGCTACCAAATGGCATGATTACATGACGGCATCTTCCTGTTGCTTTAATAAACTGGACTACTGCTGCCATGTTTGCCAATTTTTTTACAGAATATTTTTTATATACTGATCCCGGGTAGATATTACCAAATGTAGCTTTTTGTTGGTTAATATATAAACAAATGTGCAGCTGTTTTTGGAAGTTTAAGACATAAAGCTTTGATAGCCATAGGTCTGCAAATCTGTAGCATATCATTAGCTGAACTAGGCAAAGGAAAATGTGCTTGCAATCACTAAGAAATAGAAACCTGTCTAATTTAGATATCCGAAATAGGGCTGTCAAACCCTCTCTACCATGGCTACCTGTATAGCAATAATAGTTGTTTTTTTTCACTATGGAACTTTGAAATCTTTTCTCTGTAAATGGTCTACTCCAGTATTATCCCTCTGCCACGTAGGACAAACAAACAGAGCTAGTAGAAAGTAAGGATAAACAGAGTTATTAGGTGAATGTCTCCGGATAACAATTCAGTTTCGAAACATAGGCTGTGAGCCCATGTAGTAGTCCCCAAATAGTGAAATTTAGTAAATGCAAGCGATGCCAATTTTATATTAAAACTCTCAATTTATCAGAAAACCTGCAGTAGCAGCTAACCCCAAATAACTGAGCTATTAATAAATACCCTAAGCAATAATTACAACAAATGATCAAATCCATTTTATTTCAACTTCTCCATAGTTGCTCTGTTTCTCACCCTCCTTTCAGTAGAGTCAGCAGCTGTATCATTATTATTTTGTCCAAATATTTTTCCCCCAATCAGATATGTCCTGCACAAGCAATCACAATTGAGGCTGAGGAGCGAGAAGATGGCAGCCGAAGGACAACTCGGTGAATTACCTTCCTTGTTTGCCTCCCTTTCTCCTTCCCTCCATTCCTCATTTTTGGTCTAACTTGTCAAATCTTTCAGGTATGATATTGACATGACCAAGTGCATCTATTGTGGATTCTGTCAAGAGGCATGCCCTGTTGATGCCATTGTTGAAGGGCCGAACTTTGAATTTGCTACAGAGACTCATGAGGTTCATTTCCATTTCCTTTATATTGAATTATTATTATTATTATTATTATTATTATTATTATTATTATTATTATTATTATTATTATTATTATTATTATGTGACTACGATCTGTTAGTGCTCGCCTGCAATTGTTTCTTCGCTTATTTATTACTAATTATATGTTTAAATGTTGTAGGAGCTTCTATATGATAAAGAGAAACTGCTTGAAAATGGGGACAGATGGGAAACTGAAATTGCAGAGAACCTGAGATCTGAAAGCCTTTATCGCTGATAATTCCCGTGTGATCCTTCGCCGTTGCTTATTCCGTCTTATTGACCACTGATAAATAAAATGATCAGTGAATGAATGGTCTTTAACTCTTTAAGTTTTTACACCAGTTTTTTTTTTTTTTTTGTTTGTCAATTGTCGCATTTCTGGTAAGCAGCATACGATGGTGATGCCTCTTTGGTTGCCCTTTGAAATCTTGAAAAATGCGGAAATAGTTTAAGAATTCAACATAATATAAGTCAATAAGATTATAGCTCATTTTATAATGGTTCACGTCTTATGCTTTAACTTTTTTAACATAGTCTCTATGATTTGTAAATCAAATATGATCTCCTTGCAGGAAAAGATGGGGAAAAATATTCGCATTTATCCTCACGATACTGAGGGATAGATACTTGTTTAGCTAGAACAGTGATCATATAACACCGGTCTAGTGGATATACATATAAACTCGCACATATATTATGATTTTTCTATTAATTTGAGATGAGATAATAAAAAAAATGTATAAATTTTATCATTGCAATTTTTATGAGTTGATTATTACAAAATATTTATAATTAAACTTGATATGTTGCTCGCAATATTATTTTGATTGTATTGGATTCTTTATGTCAAATAAAGACGGTATGTTTTTTTTTGGTAAACTACTGCTAGAGCCTTTGGCTTTCAATTTGGGATTTAGCCGTACTTAAAACTCTTCGCCTCTCTCTAAGTTTTGTGGGGATTGACTATTGGTTCGCCCACTTACAAGTTCATTGTGTGTTGTCAATTGAGTCATATTTATTAAATAAAATTACAGTATATTGTACTATTGATTTTTTTCATTTCTAAATTTTTTTAAAGTTTTTTAATATCCACATATATTCAGGAATAATCTATCTACTATTTTTTTTTGACGAAATGAATATCCACTATTCATATGAATATGCTCGTGCTCATGAGCATCACCTTTTCTCCCCCCATATTTTGGTGCTTGGAGCTAATAAAAAAAAATCAAACTGGATAAAGATAATTCAAGACATTTAAATTAAACTCGAAACTGGGTAACCTAATAGCGGCAACTGGAAAATTGGGGATCTAGTTACAACAACTGGAAAATTGGAAACCCGAATCATACAATCGCAATACCCAGGAATATCAGAAGTGAAATTAAGCCCTAGTATTTTATTTTTCAAGTAACAAATAACAAGTAATGTTTTTTTTTTTGGGTCTTTTGGTCAATGGGAAATGGGTAAAGGACCGGGATTAGCCCAAGAAACCATACAACAGCCAACCAACCCACGGGCCCAATGACAAAGCCCAACAACTTCCCCTTGTGTCATTCCATCACATATATATAAGATCAGATCTCCTCCGATTTCGAAAACCCTAATCTGCTCTCTCACACAGTGTCACTCACCTCAGAGAGAAGGCCGTGTTGTTGTGTGCGTGAGGGTTGAGCGAGATGAAGACGATTCTGTCGTCGGAGACAATGGACATCCCCGATGGGGTTACAATAAAGGTGAAGGCGAAGGTGATCGAGGTGGAGGGTCCACGTGGCAAGCTGGTACGTGACTTCAAGCATCTCAACCTGGACTTCCAGCTCATCACCGACGAGACCGGTCAGAAGAAGCTTAAGGTCGAGGCTTGGTTCGGCTCACGGAAGACCTCCGCCGCCATCAGAACCGCACTCAGCCACGTCGAGAATCTCATCACCGGCGTCACCAAGGGATACCGCTACAAGATGCGTTTTGTCTATGCTCATTTCCCCATCAACGCCAGCATCGCTAATAACAACTCCTCCATTGAGATCAGAAACTTCCTCGGCGAAAAAAAGGTCCCTTTCGAAGCATTGTTTTTTTTTGTGTGTTTGTGAATTGGTGTTTAAGTAGGAGACTGCACTGCTTTTGGTGGCTTCTTTATAGATTATTTGTTTTGATTGGTCAATTGTTGATGCCCCATTTTATTATAGATTATAGATTATAGATTATTTGCTTGCTTCCACTTCTGGATATGCTGATTGGTATTCTGTTCTGTATTTTTTTTTAAAGTATTGTATGTTTTCTGCTATTTTGTTTATGCCTCATGGGCAACATTGTGGTTTTTAAATTGCTTTGAGAGGGTGGGAGTGTCCAATGTTGATCTTACATTCATGCATTGATAGGTAAATTGGGATTTAATTATATGTATATTTAAGATTAGCTCCATTTCTCACTTGATATGCCTCGTGTAGGAAGCAAATTAGGTGAGAGTGTGAGAGTAAGCTAACCTGATGATTTGGCTTTGCATGGATAGTTTAAGATTATTTTTTGTCCTCCTCTCATTTGATATATGTGATGGAGATCCTTTTACTTCCAAGAGTAAGTTTACTTGGCTTCATATTATTTGGTGGTTGTTGGATTTCATCAATCCCCTGAATTGCAAGTTCTCGTTAATAGATCGTGTCTCTAAGAAGTTCATGCAATTTGAAAACTAATTGATTCTTCAGCATGTTATTTTATTGTGAATGATAATATACTGTTTTAAAATGTAAGTAACTATGAGATTACATACCTATTGGTTTCTAATTTATCTAAAAGTTGGTGTGTATTATCAACATGTTGATGCCCCATTATTCAACGGTTAGATTGGGAACATTCGATGTTCATAAAAAATATTAAGTCGAGCGTGTTTGTCAAGATTTACTACGTGAGTAAATGGATCAGCTCTATATATATATGTTGTTGTTAGTTTGCATAGAAAGATAGACTTCCTTGCAGGTGATAGACACTTCTTTTGTATTAAATTTAAATGTGTTTTTGGTTGCCATATTCTTAGGTGAGGAAAGTGGACATGCTTGAAGGTGTTACTGTTGTTCGATCTGAGAAAGTCAAGGATGAGTTGGTTTTGGATGGAAACGACATTGAGCTTGTTTCCAGATCTTGTGCCCTTATTAACCAGGTCTGCAGTTCTCTTCTCTTTGCGCTTACATGCGTGCAATCAAAACCTTGTCCATTATGCTCTTGCTTAGATTGTGATAGTATTTTATGTTTTAACAATTTTTCTCTCTCTGATTGCAACAGAAATGCCATGTTAAAAACAAAGATATCAGGAAGTTCCTTGATGGTATCTACGTTAGCGAGAAGGGGACAATATTTACTGAAGAATAGATGGTGGACAAATAGGAATGTTGCTATTAGTTTGTGTTTTACTCATCTGCCTGAATTGTTTACTGTTTAATGCCAAGTCTTTGGAGACGGTTTTTATTAGCTTGTTGTGTTTGAATTTACAATTTTGTGTTATCAAAAGTTATCTTTCTGGAAGATGTTATTTAAAATTTTTAATTGGCTATGAATATTTTCTCAGCTTTGGTGTTACCGCACAATTTGGTACCCCATTAGAGCATGTTACGTTACGGTGTTCATCTGCCAGACTACTAGGCAACCACCCGTACATTTGCCTGTCAAATGCTAGATCAGAGTATATTTGGTTTTCCTGAGTTTTTAAGGATGTGTCTTTTTTTTTTTGGGTCAGGTGTTAAAGGATGTTTCGAACGAAACAAAATAGGTATTTCTGTCTCCGTTCTTCTGCTTGATCTTAACACTGTTTGGATTTAATAAGAAAGTCAGAGGAAATAAAGTAAAAAGAAAGAGGAAGGAAAGGAAAATAGTAGGAAGGGAGATGATTTTGTAAGTTTTGTAGGAGACAGTGAAAGGAAAAGAGTAAAAAAATTTCTCTTGATATGGAAAGTGAGAAAAGAAAAAAAATTGTAGTATTTTATGAAATGAAATAAATATGCCTAATAAAAATGAGATGTCATAAATAAAAATATGTAAAATGTTGTGAAGGCAATATAGTAGTATATTGGTTATCAAACCATGCTCATTCCTCACTGATAAGAAAAAACCATGCTCATTCCTTATCTTTAGGGTTACATTTGTTTTCATCACCACCTGTGGTCCATTTTGTGGCTGGTCGTGGTGATTCTAGTTTAGCGGCCTTTGGCCAATGGTATAGCAAAAAAAAATATATATCTTCATCATCAATAAATCAATCAGGATCCAATATACCCAGCACGGAGTTTTGCAATGGGAGTATTACGGAACATACATGAAAGGAGCTAGCGTTATAAGTGGCTGTTGGAACAAAAGTTATGGATTTTGAAGCACATAGGCGAAAGAATGGTTCGCTCTGTGCTTATCACACGGCTCCATATTGTTTGTTTTAAGTTATGTCAACATATTCTTAGGATTATATTATGTCTTCCTTTTTCTTCTCATCGCAGTTTTTCCACAAAAACATGCCATGGTAAGAAAGAAGGAGAAACAAGCACACTTGGAGAGTGCAGTATAACAGATAGTTGTATGCTGAGTTCGGGAAGGATGAATCACACTTACTTTCCCAATACCATGTTTTCATTCCCAATGGAGGGATTTGAAAAGTAGATTCCCATGGGGTGGGAATAAAATTATGCGTATTAAACTCTCTTTTATATTTTTATATAACTTCTACGCCTCACTTTTATAAAAGATCATCAGGAATGTTATAAATCAACGAAACATGTTTTTGGAAAATACTCGAGAATAATATTTCTATCAGTGATATTTTTGGGAATGTCATTCCTTGAAATGGATTTTGATAACATGAAACAAATGTAACCATAGTGATGACGAATGAGAGATGATATGGGTATATACTTGATCAACTTAATAGCTTGTTTGGTTAAGATTGTAGTCACCGTAAAAGTAAAAAAAAAAAGTCTCGATACATTTTTTTCAAAAGCTTTTATCTCCTTTTTTTTGGCTGGAATTGATTTTATAAGAAGAGAAATTTTAACTAAACAAACTCTCAGAGCTTGTTTTACAAGGGTTTGTTATATAAAGAACAAAATAAACAAAGGAAAAATGGAAAATACGAATGAAAAATGAAAAAGCTGTCTTATTCAAAACAAAATAAACAAAGGAAATGGGAAAATAAGAAAAAAATATATGAAAAAGCTGTCTTATTTTTGTTTGGTCAATAAAAGCTGTCTTATTCAAACCCCAATTATGAAATCCTATTTCCCCCACTTCACACCTTGGAACGCACCATTCTCATAGAGAGAGGCAGATATCTTTTGTATATTGCATATGACTCTACTAAGATATGGAATTGATTTTTACCTTCCATCAAAGACATGGGTGTTGCTCTTTGATTGGATTGGTCAAGGTTGTTACATTAGTGTAATTGGATGTCTCCTCATATATATATAAATAGAATCAATTAACATGAGGTGTCAAAACTCTTACACTAATTAATAACTTTATGTAGAATGCAAAATCAATTTATCTAATGGTTGAATCTTGTTATATTATCATCTTTATCATATATATTAAATTTTAGATAATTTTGATATCCATAGGTACTTTATCTAACAATTCTTTACTTTTATTTTAAATAACATTATTTTTTAAAATATAGTGTGACACCTGACGAGGTGTCAATTGGTCTTCGATCCCCATAAAAGTTTATAAACTTGATCTATTCAATAAGAACTTTCAATGCAACGGTTAGATCAATTAATTTTGTATTTTATAAAAAGTTATTAATTTGTATGAGTGTAAGAGTTTGACATCAAATATCAATTGATCCTATTTTATGTATATTCTATTTGTGCAATTTAATCTTTGGAAAGAAACAATGGGAATGCAGAGTACAATATATTATATGGAATAAAAAACTAATTCACGCTTCAATAAAGGATCAAGTGTTCCTTAAAAAAATAAGGTGGGGATCAAGTGTTTACCTAGTGCAAGGAAAAAAAATAGTAACCTCTCACTACTACTTTGTTTTCTATTTAATTAACCAAATTCTCGGTAGTGCGGGGAATGATATGAATTCTTTGTTGCTCTTGCAAATATTCTTTTTGAATGCATTTCTTATTAGCATTTTCTGTGTGTTGTTTACTACTCTGCGTGATCCTCTATTAAACTCTCCTTATATAATTTTTCAAGCTATTGGAATTTAAATCTTTTTAATCGTATCTCATTTTCAACAAATTGAATTCTCTGTTTATGTTGTATAACTTTTCTTTAATTTGATTTTGTTTGGAAACTTTGAATTTAATTTGAATTTGTTTAAATGTATAATAACTACATTTTTTTTATGAAAGTATAATAACTACATTCTCTTTTCTAATCCTCTGTTCAAATGCTCTGAATACTCATAAAATTTGAATTAAAATTTAAAGGCTTAAATATTTTTTTTCGTCTCTCCAAATTCAGCGAGTTTCAATTTCAGTCCTTGTAATTGTTTTTGTTTGTGCTCCTGCAATATATAAACTGGCCCTTTTTTTTAAGTCCTTCTTGTCAACTGCCATTAGTTTTATACTGACGTGGATCATAGGTGTCCAGCCATGTCAGATTCATGAGGCTACATGACCATTAACTAGGACGATGATGTGGGCTTCTAATTAGAGTATTCTTTCTCCTTCCTCTTCTCTCTACTGCTGCCACCATCCCACCCACTTGAATGCAAAAGCCAAAGGATTTATTTGTTAATCATTAATAACTCGAATGACCAAATTATAAATCAACTAAACATGTTTTTGAAAAATACTCGAAAATAATATTTCTATCAGCAATATTTTTGGAAATTTCATTCTTTGGAATGAATTTTGATAACTTGAAACAAACGTAACCAAAGTGATGAAGAAGGAGAGATGATATGGGTATATATGTCATTAGTTAATCTGGATTTTGAAAAGATCCAGCTACTACCTGATCAACTTAATAGCTTGTTTGGTTAATATTGTAGTCATCTTAAAAGTCCCAATCAACTCATTTTCTTTCCTTATATATCACATTCATTTCTTAAGTTTTTTTTCTTAGATGTTTCTTTCTAAAATTGTTGTACAAATGCTTGACATAGAACCTCTCTTCAACACCTAGAAGTAGCTCCTCCAAAGGTAGGAGCAATCCCTAGAATAAATAGTAAGTGCATTTCAGAATTTGTCAATATATTGAATGAAGATTGGGTTACAGAGGTTGGCAAAATATAAGGGACTTAAATTAATACTAATAAAATCATAAAGAACTTATTTGTTATTCATTAATAACTTAAAGAGACTAAATTAAAACTTACTAAAACTTAACGCCAGGTCATCAACACACGAGTGCCACGTCATGACACTTAACGGCCATGTAGGCACTTCATTGATGACATTTGTTGAAAACTAATGTTTGGTTCAACATTGTAAATTAAATTAAAACCAACAATTAAATTATAGGACCAAAAGACTAATTGTGCCTATATATGTGGTTTTATACACACAATATCCTAGGGGGAAAGCACCGCTAGACTAATCTATGTTTGACTGGGAGATAAGTAAAACCTAGTCACGGATTGTTCCATGACCGGTGATCGAACAAACATGGGTTGATGGAGCACATTAACCACTTGTACCCAACCTTGTGGTTATTTTGCCTGTATAATAATAATAATAGTAATATAGTGCAAATGATTCCTTTACCACGTGTCACTAGATCTTAGTTTATATCTAAATTTTGATTTCCTTTCGTTTTCATTTGGGTTAGAAAAATCGTACACGAATCCGATCACTAGGAATCAAAATCAAATCATGAAGTATTTCTTACAGTTTTTCATTAAAAATAAAAAAGAGTGCTTCTGTCAAAATATTAATAATTTAGAAAGAGGGTATTATTATTCTTAAAAAAATAATGTATTACTTTTAAATAAAAAATAAAAACAGACAAATGATTTGAGCTACTAAAATTAAAAAGGTAATAACAAATGATTTGAATAGTTTATAAAAAATTATGTTTAAATCTCATCTACAACGATATATATGCAATAAAACACACATGATTTAAACCAATCATACACTTGGCTTCACTGATAGACCCGTGCCAACACTAAAACGTGAGTGGGCCAGCCAATTTTGCACCTCATGTATACACTTCCTCCGTCGTACACCACACAGGGCAGTTTATCTTTTTGTCGCTATTATCATTTGTTTGTTTCTCCGATATGAAATAAATAATAACTCAAAAACAAGTTGATTGCCCGAATCTTTTTCCTCCTCCAAAAAAATTTATAGTCAATTTCTGTATGGTATCCTCCAGAATAGAAGGGTTTTTGTTTATACCCACATTATTTAAGAGGAGAAAGAAATCTGGACTAATCTGTATTCAACCGAGAAATAAATAAAGTTAGGGGTGTTTGCGGATTGGATTAGATCAATTTTGAGAGGAAAAACCATCCAATCCAATCATTTCAGTTTTGCTATTAGATCATCCGATCGGTTTGATTTTAAAATGAAATCCAATCCAATTTATTTTGGTTTGGATTGGATCAATTTTTAATTTTTCCAAAAAAAAATATTAAAAATTTATTTTTATTTTTCATTTCATAAAAAATGTACAAATAAATAAATAGAATATACTAGTAATTATAGAATCATCATACCAAACATCATATTATATAATATATTGTCTTAAAATATAAATTATCTTAATATTTCTTATAAAACATATAGGATAATGAGTGTATTTTTTAAAATAATACTACACATATATAGAAGTTCAGTTTGAATTGGATTGGATCGGTTTCCACTATGGGATCCCAAATCCAATCCAATAATTTTTTTTGGTTTTTTTTTAGTTTTTGGTTATTCGGTTCAGTCACCGCGGTTTACATTGGATTGAATCGGTTATAAACACCCCTAAGTAAAGCTTAGCCACAAATTATTTTATTGTTGGAGATTGAACTCAGGTACTACAAGGGTTTAATATCCCTTTTTTTTTTATTTGGACCAATAAAAACTCAACAAATTAATTGGTCAACTTAAAAATTCAACATATTCTTGAGTTTTTATTAATGTTTTTAAAACCGGATCAATTATTGAACTGATAAAGACACTCGTTCAATGCTCAATAGTTGAACCCTTTCTATGGTTTGAATTTTGAAATGGTTCTCCAACCCTTTTATTTCTCTGGTTACCATAGCAATACCCTACTGTGGATCCGACTAATTTGAGTTGAGTTGGATTGGATATATTAGAAAATTTCAAGTGCATTTTGGTCTTTTAAGCTGAGTCCACTTCATTGTCTAGTCAGATTTGCACTATTCCGTTTAGGTTCATTAATCACAAAGCACCTAATATCAAACCTTCTCCCTACCTTCATTATTTCAGCATTAGCAACAGTCACATTACATATCACCCTGCTGAATTATTGAAGTTCCCCTTTTATCTTCTAGCATGCAATGGCTTCCATATGCCATATCTTCCTCCTAGTGTCATTCTTGCTCAATCTTCTTCAGCTAAAGACATATTCAATCAAAGTTCATTCACCTAATGATGTTCCAATCAATGTAACCAAGCACTTCTCCTTCCTTGATTTCAGCCTCAACAACAACCCCAGACTAGGCCATGATGTGAAACTCCTGGGGAGTGCCAAGTTCTCAAACCAAAAGGGTTCTCTTCAAATCCCCAATGAATCACAAGACACAGATATAAGACACCAAGCAGGTAGAGGCATATATTCCTTCCCAATTAGGTTGTTAGATCCAAGAACAAAGGCCCCAGCTTCCTTTGAAACCACTTTCTCTTTTCAGCTCAACAATTTCACCACAAACTCTTCTGAGCAAGGGGGTAGTGGACTCACCTTCATCATTGTGCCTGATGAGTTCACAGTTGGAAGGCCAGGTCCATGGCTTGCAATGCTCAATGATGCTTGTGAGAATGACTACAAGGCAGTGGCAGTAGAATTTGACACAAGGAAGAATCCAGAGTTTGGAGATCCAAATGACAACCATGTTGGCATCAATTTAGGTACCATAGTATCCGCAAAAGTTGTCAATGTTTCTGATGTTGGAGTGTCCCTTAAGGATGGTTTTGTTCACCGTGCTTGGATCAATTATGATGGTCCACAAAGGAGAATGGAAATTCGTCTTGGACTTGCCAACCAAGAGGATTACCCTTCAAAGCCTATCTTCTCAGAGTCTTTGGATCTATCTCCTTATCTGAATGAGTACATGTTTGTTGGGTTCTCAGCTTCCACAGGTAACCATACTCAAATCCACAACATACTCTCTTGGAGCTTCACTTCAACAAGCCAAGCTTTTCTTCACTACCCTTCATCTGAAACCTGCCAAGGTAAAATCTTACTTGAGAATACCACAGAAATAGAAACAACAACTACTACTACAAAGAAGTCTTCTAGTAAGAATGAGACCCCACAAAGCTTTTTGATCTTTGTGGCTGCAGTGGCATTGGCTCTGGTTGTTTTACTTGGTTTTTACTTCATAAGTAGGCACAGAAGGAATGCTGCAAAATCAAACACTTCAGTGGAGGCAGAGAGGATTGATCAAAGGCCAAGGCCTCCGAACAAACCGCGCCGCTTTGCTTTCTCCGAACTCTCCTCTTCAACTAGATCCTACAGTGAGATAGAGTTGCTTGGGAGTGACTCAAGAGGAGTGTACTATAGAGGGAAGCTTCCCAATGGAAGCCAGGTAGCTGTGAAGAGATTCTCACCACAGTTTCTCAACACTCATGGATCGGATAGGAGGCGGTTGTTGAAGGAAATCAAAGCAATTATCCATGTTCGCCACCCGAATTTGCTCCTTGTAAGAGGATGGTGTCAGGACAACAATGAAGTCATGGTGGTTTATGACTTTGTCCCAAATGGTAGCCTTGATAAGTGGCTATTTGGTGCTGGTGTTCTTCCATGGACTAGGAGGTTCAAAGTGATCAAAGATGTAGCTGATGGATTGACCTTCTTACACCACACTAAGCAACTAGCACATAAGAACTTGAAGTGTAGCAGTGTGTTTCTTGATGTTAGCTTTAGAGCTGTTTTGGGGGATTTTGGGTTTGTGCTAATGGGAGCAGAATCAAAGATGTTTGAGTCAGTGGTGTGTGTAGGTGCTGATGTGTTTGAGTTTGGTGTACTTGTGTTGGAAGTGATAGCTGGAAGACCAAGGATTGAGAAGAATGAAGAAGGGGAAGAGGAAGGGAAGGCTGAAGAGAGGAACTTGTTGGATTTTGCTTGGAACTTGCATGAGACTAATGAGAAAGTGAGGCTTGTGGATAGAAGGATGGGGTCATTGATCAACTTGGAGCAAGCAATTCGTGTGCTTGAAATTGGGTTGCTTTGTACTTTGAATGAGAATAAAGGAAGACCCTCTATGGAGCAAGTGGTGGAGTTTCTTGGTAACATGGAGAAGCCTATTCCTGAGCTTCCAAGGACTCGACCTGTTGCATTGTTTCCTTATAATAGTGCAAACACTGGACTTTGTAATACTTATTCTTGCACTTTTAAGTGAAGAATCCATGTGATGGTGTTACTGAAAGATGATTATGTTATGTGGGTGGTTTTGGTTTATGAATAAATATGTAAGGGGTCATTCTTAGGCTTGCAACAATGGATTGAATTTCCAAATGCAGCAAAATGCTTTAGAGTGCTGTGTGATTGTGAAGATGCTAGATAAATAATTGTATTGTATTTTATTCTTGTGGGGTGTAAGTAAAGATAGTTTTGTGAATATGAACTCGTGCAGGGGAAACTGGGAAAGGATGGTTATGTTTTCCTTTTCAGTATGCTTTAGCATTTCTGTCGAAGTTTCACAGCCTCTATGGAGGAGAGTAATTGTGTCTCTTCTAGAGTCTTGTTTATTTGGTAAGTGAAAATTGGTTGTTATTATTGGTAAAAAAAAAGGGAAAAAAGAGTCAGTTTGAAGCCAATATGGGAGAGAATAATGGGGGACTCAACTTTGGGCTTACCTACAAGTTAGTTTAGCTTTATATTCTTTCTTTTTTTTCATATATGGCAAAGAGAAAAAAGGTTAAATAGTTATTGTTAAATAGATAAATGTTTATGAAGAAATTAAAAAAGAGAGTTTTCAAAAATATTGAAGTATAAAAAATTAATTTTAACTTATATGTGAAGTTATTAGTAAAAAAAAAATTTATTATAAGTGTTTATAGAAAAAAAAAATTCAAACTGGCTCACATTGCTAGGTCATTTTGAGGGGCCAAAAGCAAAATTCTTTAGTCCATATAAATCTAAAATTTTATTGTTTTAATCCCTATAATTTTAGCCAAGATAACAGTAAAGACTAAAAGAAGAAAAAAAGTTTAATAATGACACAAATAGTAATATAAATTTTATAAGGACCAAAATGAAAAAATATGTATATTATAGGGATCAAAAAATTATTTAAGCCTAAATATAATGTGTAAATTATGTGTATTACCTTGTTATATGTACAATAGTACTCCCTCCATCCCTAAATTTCAGTTGTTTAAGGTTTTAGTATATAGATTAACAAATATTAAATTGAGTTATACTTAAATTAAAATATTCCTATTTATCACTTTTTATTATTTTCTACTACTCTCATTACTATTCCATTCTCTTAAGTAAATATAAGGATACAATTATATCTTGAAATTTTAAAATAACCAAAGTTTTAAAAGAAAAAAGAAGGTTAATTTAGAGATGGAGGGAGTAAGATTCAACTGGGTTATGAAAGAGAATAAGGAAGGGCACAAGATATTATTTATTTTTTATTAAAACTTAATACTTAAATTGTATATATGCATGTATATGTGACCACTCGGCGCTTGAGTGAAATGACACGGGTGTTTTTCAGTTTAACCAGAGGTCCTATATTTAAACCTAAGCCATGGAAATACAGCAACCTTAAAACTCACATAATAGAAATTTGCCGCCTAAGAATCCTATCCGACTTGAAAAGATTAGTCTCTGCACGTCCGCGTGGATAGACAAAAAAAATGTGGATATGAGACGGGGGATATAAGACAGAGGGATTAGCATATAGTAGTGGAGTGGTGTCCTCTCTTGATGTGCCGTTGGTGGATTGGATGAGGATGAGACCATCAGCAATGTATTCCCGACCAGTAGTCTGCCTGCTATCACCAAGGGACAATATGTAATGTCACCATCCTCACTGTGATGGGATATTTTATTCGAAACCCCATTTATGCTGCCTGTCCTTCAGTTTTCACAAAACCAGGCACCATGTATTTTGTGTAGTGTAGTGAACTACTAGTAAACATCACTCACTCTTGACAAGACCTTTTGACTCTTTGAGCAAGGGGACACCCCTTAGTTAACAAAATCAAGTTCGTTACTTCCTTTGTTGCTCAGCCTAATCATGTTGGTTAAATTCTAGTTCTACTACTGCTGTCATATCACAAGTTTACGACAACAATATCTCTTTTTCTATCTCTATCTTCTTATTACATTATTCATTGATCACATCTATCTCTATTTTTTTTTATTTCTATCTCTCTAAGTGAATAATAGTATATTGGGTGTTCAAAAATGATTTTTCTTACTATTAATATTAAATACTGTCTTAGAGCTAGAACATCTTTATCATTCTCAATCTCAACATGGTTCGTGACTTGTTAGTATTTACCAATTAGTGATTTTCAAATGAAAAAAGTAAATGAAGAAACTGCTTTTCCTTATCTGATTATTGTTGTATGAGGCCATTAATGTGGCTGCAAAACGTTGGGGCCTGGATATGTATGTCTTCCATATGAAATAAGGTTTCGGGGGCATTCTGGGAAAGGGTTTCTTTTGTTGTTTCTTTGACAACAGTTGTGTAATTTAATTTCTTCTGTGGTGTTCATTCCACAGATCTCTTCCTAGTGGAGTGAGGGATGCTATGGAGAAAGCAGAACGAAAAAAGAGAGCCCAAATTCTTGAGTCTGAAGGTGATCAAGTTATGATTTCAATTCTTTAGGTGTTCCGAGGATGATGACATATTGCACTATTTCCCATCCTGAAATTCATTTTAGTACCTTAAAGGCTTAAAATCTAATATTTTATATCCTATGTCAAAATATTTATGCATAAAATTATTTTTGAGTAAATGGGCAAATTGCCCCCTGAAAGATGCAGTCTTTTGCAAGTAGGTCCCTGAAAGATGAAAATAAAAAAACCCGTCTCTGAAAGATACCTCTCGCTGTCAAATAGGTCCCTGACGTCATTTTTGACATTATTAGAGGTTATTTTGAAATTTTAAAAATTTAGATGGATGAAAAAAAAATAAGAGCACTCATTCTTTCCCCCACACAATCCCCCACCCCCACCCCCCTCTCTCTCTCCACCGCCTCTCACTCTTCTCTCTCACCCTCTTCCTCTTCACCACCACCACCTCTCACAACTCCCTCACCTCCTTCTTCTTCCCCCCTTCCCCCTTCACCACCACCTTCCCATTCCTCAAATCTCCACCACCACCACCCCATTCCTTCCCTTCTCCACCACCACCCAATTACATGCAGCAAAACACAAAAAACATAGGCATGGC
This sequence comes from Glycyrrhiza uralensis, assembly GCA_030159175.1. Lineage (NCBI taxonomy): Eukaryota > Viridiplantae > Streptophyta > Magnoliopsida > Fabales > Fabaceae > Glycyrrhiza > Glycyrrhiza uralensis. The sequence continues at coordinate 9,404,801 of BRZY01000006.1, forward strand.
CGAGTATGGCACCCACCAATACACGAACATAAGGAGAGATAGATAGGGGAGAGAGAGAACCGTGTTGTTAATGGTGATGGTGGTGGTAGAGATTTGAGGAATGGGAAGGTGGTGGTGAAGGGGGAAGGGGGGAAGAAGAAGGAGGTGAGGGAGTTGTGAGAGGTGGTGGTGGTGAAGAGGAAGAGGGTGAGAGAGAAGAGTGAGAGGCGGTGGAGAGAGAGAGAGAGGGGGGTGGGGGTGGGGGATTGTGTGGGGGAAAGAATGAGTGCTCTTATTTTTTTTTCATCCATCTAAATTTTTAAAATTTCAAAATAACCCCTAATAATGTCAAAAATGACGTCAGGGACCTATTTGACAGCGAGAGGTATCTTTCAGGGACGGGTCTTTTTATTTCCATCTTTCAGGGACCTACTTGCAAAAGACTGCATCTTTCAGGGGGCAATTTGCTCATTTACTCAATTATTTTTCTGCAAGATTAGGTGATGATGAACTAGGGGTTGAATCTAGTCATACTTGAGCGGGACTTTTTGGTAAATTTCCCTTCATTAATTGATGAGTAAACCATCACTTTCGTCCTTCACTTTGTAACTCGCTAGCAATTTAGTCCTTATCTTTACGAAATGGGCAAATTAGTCCCTCACATTTATCACTGTCGATCACTTTCGTCCCTCCCTCACATTGGCACGTCAGTTAAAGCTCACTGACGGAGGACGAAAGTGATCGACGATGATAAATGTGAGGGACTAATTTGCCCATTTCGTAAAGATAAGGACTAAATTGCTAGCGAGTTACAAAGTGAAGGACGAAAGTGATAGTTTACTCTTAATTGATGCTAGGCTTCATATTGACATGATTGCCATCTGTCAATTGCTCTCGGAGGACACCACAACTGAAAAAGCTTGATTAATATTCCATTCATTGTTGTCACTACGTATTTGATATCACCAGATCCTTATAAGTAACACCACCTTTTTTCAGCTGAGGCTGAAGCCATCCTTGCTAATGCTAGAGCAATGGGCAACAGCTGAAAGACTTACCCTTTTTGACACAGTCCCAGAGTCCCTTAAAAGAAAATAGAGGGCTAGAGCCTAGAGGTGAAGAAGGTTCTTCAGTTTTTTAAATAGTGCAATATTACCCCTTGTACAAGCAATAAATTTTATATTTATGGATTCCATTCATGGTTGACTGTTGTATGTTGCATATTTTCAAAATCAGTTGTCCATAAGATCTATTATATATATTAAAATAGACCTCCTGCCACGTCAGTTTTATTTGTGCCAAGTATGCACAATTTTGCCACATCAATAAAATGCTGATGTGTCACACTCCAAATTTAGTTTCTCTTTGACAATCCTTCTCTCAACACCTCTTTCATTGTTTTCATCCATCTTTGCAAAGAATCAAAATAATGACTATATTTCAAAATGAAACGGTTTATGAAAAATCAATTAATATAATTCTCACCTGACATAATTATTACTTCCAAAATTAATTTCACATTTCAAAATTTATTTGCTGATACATATTTTGTAAATTTGATTTCAATTAATATAATAAAACATAAAATTCAATAGCTTTAAATAATAATATATTAAAATTAACAAAAAAACATTATAAACTTTTCAATTTCATGAAAAGAGTTTCTAAAAAATTAATTAACAAATATTCATTTCAACCACCAACTTTTAAAATATTTTAATTTATATTTATCTTTAATATTTACACTATTTTTATTGATAAAAATGATTGAACTAATATTATTTGCTCTTGTATGTTATGTTATGTTATTCTCAATAAAAATAAAACATCAATGTACAAAATATGCATCGAAGACAGAAGCAACATAGCTCTAAAGTCAAGAATTTGTCTGTACAATACCTGACAAAAAATGGTGAGTAATGGAACTATTTTGCAAAATATAATGACCATGAAGTGGAAATCCAATACACATGTACGATCTCAAACTTATTTTATAATTAAATTAATTCAAATTAGATAGAAAAAATTACAAACATAATCACAATTTCTTATATAAAATAGGAAAAGGTATTCACAATCCATGTAACCCTCAATGAAATTGATGACACATTTGCATAGAATTATATTAGATGTGAGAGTAGCATAAAAAACTAATACCTCATGAATAACAATACATCTGCCCAACATGTCAAAAGCCAAGTACCCAACACGACGGTAACAAATATAAAATGCTTCATTTATTAATATCATCATATTAACATTACAATTCTAATATGAGTACAAATTTATTAGTTCAAAATTGAGACGAAGGTATATGATGAAACGGCAACAGCACTGACATTGTTTGGTAAAGATGCACAAAAACTCCTCATCACAACAGGATATCAACTAAATTAAGTGAAGAAAAAAAATACTCAATATGTTTTCCGTAAAATTTCAATGAACCCCGCGCAACGTGCGGGTTAAAATCTAGTTTTAATAATTTCTAGCTTTCATTAGTGTAGAATGTGTTAGCAAAACAGGGGTGTAGGGTGCAAAATTCAGCATCTTGTGCTTAAATGGGTAAAGATAGGAAAAGGAACATTTTGAAGGCTGAAAATATCTCTTTGGTGGTTGGTTACAGGTAGAGCTGTTTATTCGGGCCGGCCCAACCCATTCAGGCCAGCCCACAACCGGCCAACACATTTTCGGGCCGGGTCGGGCCGGGCCAAATTTCGTATGGACCACTAATATGCCAGCCCAGCCCTCCACGGGCTGCGGGCCAAACGAGCTGGCCCATGGGCTCATTTTTTTTTAAAAATAATATTTTTATAGAAATCTGACGCAGTCATACCTGTGGAATTAATCACACCCCGGGTATGAAACTCGTTGTAAGCTAGTTTAGTACTGAAAAATAAGACATTTGTAGAGCCTGACGCTTTCACACCTGTGAAATTATTCACAATGGTGGTGTGAAACTATCTGTAACGGAGTTTAGTGCCAGAGGCCCAGAACTGACGCTTCCACACCTGTGTAATTATTCACACCCCTGATGTGAAACAGTCTGTAAGCAAATAATAGTCGGGCCAGCAGGCCAGCCCAGCCCACCATGGGCTAGCCCACTTCGGGCCAATGATTTTTCGGGCCGGGCCGGGCCAAAATATTTTTGGGCCTAGATTTTGCTAGGCCAGCCCATTTTTTATCAGGCTAAACGGGCTAGCCCATCAGGTCTAACCCATTTTGACAGCTCTAATTACAGGTCCCATCTGGTTTTGAAATTGCCTTTTAATTGAAATTGAGTCATGGAGTAACGGGGAAGGGGTTAATTTTGTTATTTGGTTTGCAGGCAACAAGTTTGATGATTGTGGAGCAATGTCTTGATTCAAGCCTTCAGTAGCATACATATCCAAGACCCAAGAAGGTAGTAAGTAATCTATAAGCTACTTGATATACAAGTTCTTGCATTGCACAATTTGTTCACTTTGAAATTTGTTTCATATATTATTATTATTATTATTATTATTATTATTATTATTATTATTATTATTCTTTACAGTTTTCCTCAGGGCACAACAAGGTTGCTTCCTAGTTCTGCATCCAGTCCTGCTAACATTGGCTCAAGCTCTTACTATGTATACAAGCATGGTTGATGTCTTTTCCAGTTAAATAGTTTTTATGTTATCACTTATCAGTCTTTCATCATCCAAGCTGTAAAAGACAGATATTGCGAATAGTTCTAAACTACACCACACCAACACCAACACCCGCAAACAAGAAAAGGTGTCAATTGACAAGACCAAGGTAAAAACTAATATAACAGGCACTTGAAGAAAACTAAATGATAAATGAAAACAATGAAGAAAAAAAAAATTCTAGATAAAGCCACAAATATGAAATACCTTAATATTGGAAGACAATTCCGAGCATTAACTAACACCATAGGATGCATACAACTTGAATTCAAATTTAAGCTACAGCAGTGTTCTTCATTAACTGAGTCGATCAACGTAACAATCAAAAATAAATTTCGAAATCTCAACACAATAATGCTATATAACGAAACATTAAACAGACAATAATATAAGAATGGCCGAGTGATCAATCAATTAACAATATAAACAAAACAAAACAAAATCAACATCCTCAAATTCCCGTATAACAAAGATGAATCAACGCACCCAATTACAAATAAGAAAAAAATGATATACCTAAATCCACCCCAGAAGGTTAGATCACACATACATAGTACAAAACAAATCAAACAACAACATCCTCGTAATTACAGAATTTCCCGTTACCCACTAAAAGAGACCGAACAAGACGGAGAACCCGAGCACGATGAGCCACACAATGTGAACCAAAAGGAGAGCTTGGCCGGGGAGAGGAGCGGATCCTCCGTTCCCAACTTCACAGAAACCCAACTTCGCCACCTCGGCTCCTGCGCACGCGGCTTCGGCGCAGCCGCACCAGTAGGTCACGCCGTCGGCGCCGCACACCGGGTCCGTCCGGAAGCACTTCGCGGGGCACGAAGACGGCGTCGTTCCGGCACAAAGGTTATGCCCATCGCCGGCGGCCACCGACGGTAACCGGATGACGGAGGGTTCATCGCGTTCCTCCGCTGCCACGTCGGGGATGAAGACGGCGATGCAGATAGCGATGACGGCGATGACGCGGGGAACGATGGACGACCCTGATTGCTTTGATCGGAGATGAGAGCCGCGATCGGAGAATTTCGCCATGGACCGTTGCCGGAGATGCGAGCTACGGAGGCTCGCCGTGCCGAATCGGAGAACCCAGTGGGGGAAGGTTTTTGAGAGGATGCGTGGGTGAATTTGAAGATTGGGAATGGAAGGGTTTTGGAATTGAAATTGGATTGAACCCTATTTGACGAAATTGGGGGTTTCTTTTCTGAGTTTGCGAGAGAGATGACAAAAGGGAAAAGAAAGAATCTTCGAGGCCGTTGCAGCAGGAGAACGTGTGCTGTTCGTTTCTTGCTTTTTTTTTTTTTGACAGCTTCTTTTCTTTTTCCTTTTTTAATAACAGGCGAAAATGAATTTACACCTAATAATTTTGGGGAAAAATGAAAATGGAATTGCGTCGAAGTGAGGTAGAAATTATCTCAAAAATAGAATTAGGTTATTGTGTTATATAAAAATGATTATGAACGTGAAAATTTCCCTTTTGTAATAAGTGTCAGGGAAGAAAACTTCACAATAAAAAATCATATATTTTTTTTGGAAAAAGAAAAAATAAAAGCAGTGCTCCGCGTTGGAACGTGTGGTAGTTAAAAGTTAGTTGAAAAAGAAAAATAATTAAATACAGATGACCTAATTGTCCGTATATACCTTACAAATTTTAAAATTAAAATGAATAAGAAAAATAGAAGAAAAAAAAGCCAAATATTCGAAGGTGCATTTAAGTAATTTACTTGCCATGCATATTTTGGACAAGATTATCAAGTGCTTCAAATCAAGTTTTCACCATTTTTAAAATTAAAAATAATTGCAACTATTATATACGAGGATAATATTACATATATTGCTCAGATGAAAGAATAATATATTAATCGAGATAGAACAAAATACCACCAAAGTTCTTTTTCATTCACGATCTTCAAAAGAGTAGTGATATAAGTATTCAACAAATTCGTTGATATGATGATTTAGTAGATCTCTTTTCAAAGTCGCTATTGAGTGAAATTTTGAACAACTGGTGCAACGAATCGGTTCAGGCAAAGTTTTTAACGAGACAGATCTTACGCAATGTGTATTGTACTCTTTTTTCTTCACTAAGATTTTTTTTCCACTGGATTTTTTCTTAGTAAGATTTTAACGAGACATATTCTTAATGGACATCCAAGGAAAAGTGTTATGAATATTTGGTGGATATCTATTCTTGAAGAGATTAATCCTAACTGAATTATATAATATCATTTCCCTGTTAAGAGAGAAAGTTATATTTTACTGTTTCCTTTATTACGATAGGATCTCCTCCATATTTATACTAAGGTTAGCTTTCTTAGTGACTATATATACCAGCCCTATTGTACATAATTTGATACCCTAAAACATAACAATATATCATTCTCTTATTCTCTATTATCTCTTTCTCTCTTATCTCTATATTTTACTCCATTATTTTCGTAACGTAAGTAACTTTTTTTTTAAGATCGCGAACTATTTTCATAGAGTTGCGAACTTGAAATCAATCCTTATTCAAGTGGATCATGGGTTGATTGTTGTTATGATACAATTATTTTTAAACTTTTATTTAGCCTCAATCATTAAACTCGCAAACATATATGTTCACTTTTTCTTTCTGTAAATAATTTGATCAGATCAAGTTGGATTCCATTGACAGCTCCAATTGAGCTGGCTTCTTGTTCACAACAGCGATAAAGACTAAGCAATTTTTTCTTCTTTTAATCTCATCTATCCTTATTTAGTGAATTAGATATACTTTTTAAGAGTTCTTTTTTGATGTTATTTATTGGCTTAGATATATTTTTAGTCTTTTATATTTGGTTTAAGTTCGTTTTTAGTCCCTCAAATACCAAGAATATTATTTTAGTCTCTAATCTTTTGAAAATCAGTCACTTTTGGTCCTTCACATGATTATTTTAGTCCCTAATATTTTAAAAATGTGTCACAATTAGTCCCTCAAATTTCATAAAAAAAAATCAAAAGTGATTGATTTTCAAAAGATTAGGGACTAAAATAATATTCTTGATATTTGAGGGACTAAAAACGAACTTAAGTCAAATATGAGGAACTAAAAACATATTTAAGCCTTATATATTTATCAAATAAGTTTTTAACATTTTTTAAATCTAAAAATAAATTATTTTGTATTAATTATACATACATACATACACACACATTAATATATATAATTTCAAATATTTTTATATGGATTTTTAAAATTTTAAATTTAAAAAAAAACTTTGACAATTAATAAAATACTTAAATTAATTAAACTTGACTACTATGTCATATATCACACGTTGAGAAAATCTATTCAAATTTTCGAGGCATTGATAAAGTGAAAGATTCCAATATATTATAAATTATTGAAATTTAATATTTGACTAATTAAAAGACCACATTCATCTTGGGAAGAAGAATGTGGAGATTTACAAATGTGTTACTTAAAAATGTGAGAAACAATTAATTAACATTTATCCACTCTTAGAAGAAATCACATCTCATCACTATATAAACGGGGTCTTGTAAAATGTTGAAGGATCACTTGTTTTGGTATGGTGAGAGCTATGTAGCACCAAGTAAAAACAGATAATCAAAAGCCAGCTGAGAAGGAAGAGCCATAATAAACCACCATCCCCATGTATGGGATCCAGATTCTCTAGAGTAGAAAAAACACGCAATTGCCGCAGTCAAGCATCTCAAATCATTGGATTGAGATCAAACGACTCATGTTTGGACTTCATACATTGGATTTCGAATTCAAACTGAGAACGTTAGCTGTCCGATCTCGATTCGACGGTCCAAGATACTTAATTGTGGCAACTGCATGTTTTTCCTAATCCAATTCCCCCATGTGTGTGCTGTTTGAGGACTTGCATTGCGTGGGATGTGCTAAGAAAGTTGAGATGTATTATGAGGATAAAAACTTCACATCGAGTTTAAAACTGGACAATCTAAAATTTTATCTCAATTTCAAAAATTATTTATACATATTTTTTCTTAAGGGTTATGGACCCGCCTCCATGAAACATTAGAATTCTAACTTCCATGTCCTAGTAGTTTTACCATTCCCAAAATAACATTATATATCCTAAACATGGTATAGCACTCATTAGTTGTGCAATTAGATGATTCTACCCCATAGAAGACAGTTTTTGAGGTCCTTGTAAAAGACTGGATTGTATCTGATGATTATGATTATCTCTTTGCTGCTACTGAATGTGTAGTATGTATACTTCATTGATTGATGATATGTGACTGGGCTTCAAATAAACCTTATACCGTTAACAGTTTTATACAGCTCCAGCAACTGTCACTAAGAAAAATAGTTGCATCAATTCATGAAACTTTTTCTCTGTTGTAATTATAAAACCACAATAAAAAAAAAGTGCCAAGAAAAATAGTTATATGGCATGAAATATGAGATTGGTACCTTGATGTCACAAAGACCCTTTTTATATGGTTGTCTACAATTCAAGGAAGACACTATCCATTGTCTTGAGCTTTTCCATCTCCTCCTCACTGGCAATTCCAGGATCAACATAACACAACTGAAATAGAAACAAGATCATCAAGCCTCATTATTCAATGGTGCAATGCATTACAATTTTTCATAAAAAGAAGTAAAACCTGGTATTGTTGCTTCTTCAGTGTGTGCACACCTCTTTTTGTGAGCTTCTGCCATCCAACTTTCTCCCTAAGTGATCTTTCTAGAGCAGCCGTTCTCTATAATGAAAAAAGTCACTACATTTTAAATGATGTCATGCCTTCATTACTACACAACATACATGTTCCAGAATACTTCTTTTACAACTACACAAATACTATAACAGAGAAAAGTAGGAAGAAAACATATCTTAACCTACTCCTAATTGCATATCATTAGAATACAATCAGTTACCAGAGAAAAATATAAGGATTATAATGTGGGTTTTAATTGAAATTGGTTAAGCTTTGCAATTTGAACTCTGTTTCAATTTTTCAAGAAGCACTCATGATATGCCATTAGACACAGCCATCTAAATAAAAATTAAGAAAATAGACATTAACACAGCAAATGTATTACATGAGCAGGATCCAGAATTAGGAGACTGTATTGCAGAGTTCCAGTCCGTTGATGTTTGACTTGGATTCCAACTATTGTTCTTGAATGTCCATCATGTTGAAAGTACAAGGGCCTGTCCAAGAAAGCTTTCAAAAATTCGAACACCACAAGAAACATTGAGCATTTGTTTGGTCTGAACATGAATAAGGGTGTGTTTGTAAGAGTTTATTTGAGTTTATCTTATGGCATAAGTATTTATGCAAGTGTTTGGAAAAGATTATAAAAATAGCTTATGATATCTCCATAAGCTACTTTCAGCTTATTTCATAAGCTCTCAGAAATAGCTTATAGAAACAACTTATTACGAGTAAGTTGTTTATCGGAAGGAAAAAAAAAAGCAACTTATACAAGGCTTATGCAGAGTTTAAGCTCATAAGCTCTTTAATTGTAGAACCAGCTTATACATAAACTCTTATATGATAAGCACTTATCAAATAAACTCTTAATTAAGTTGTTTATCCAAAAGCACCCCAAGTGTATCCAAAAATGTACCCTCACTCACGCTTTCTCGCTGACAGTAACACGCCTGTGGCCAAATTGAACTGAGCTTTTTTTAGAAAAATAATTCCATACGAAGTCCATGAGAACTTGATGGACCTTACTTTGTTTTGCAGCACTGTTTACCACCCTATTACCACCACTTTCTTTATCCACAGTGTCATGAAGCCTTGAACAAGACTTTGCATCCTGGCTACAACTTGCTTGAGAAACACCACCACCACGAGACAGGTATCTATCCATTGGTCCATAAACATTTGGTGCTTTCCTCTTCCTTGAATCATTACTTCTCACTAGCTCCTGTGCCCCAACACTTGAACCAGGGACAGATAGGTAGAGAGATTCAGATTCCTTAGGACCAAAGTCCACTATCCTTGCCCGGAGACCGAAAGAACGCAAAAGGGCAGCACATTCAGTAGCTCCTATCCACTTCTTAGAGCCATAGATAGTATGGTTGAATTGCTGGGAGCCAGGTGCATCAAAACCCCTTTCCCAAGCAATCTCAAGCCATCTCTGGAGTGATGGAATATCAGGAACAAATCCTGAACCACCAAACATAACTTCCCTTGCTTCTTCTGGCCTTTGTGCTAGTAAGTTTGAGCTAAGCATTTGGATGTTACGCCAACCACAACCCCATCCAACATCCTCAGACTCGGTGCTTTGGAAATGATCAACATAGCCTGACAAAATGCTTATTGAGTTTTCAGCTTCAGACTCCAAACAGTTCCTCAACAAGGCCATCAAACCCGCATCAACCTTGTAAAACTCACCCCTTCTTTGCAAATCGACCAAGAGAGAGATCTTTTCATCCATCTTCCACACCCCATTATCTCCACTACCACCACACCAACCGTTACAATCTCCAAAAGTTTTATCAAAATGCAAGTCACTAACTGCTTGTTCACCCTGCATATGAAACAATACAACACAACACAAACTACAGATTGAGTATCAAGTACCTTGTGTCTTTCTTCTCTTGATAAGTAGATGAAAAAGTGGTCCATTTTGTAAAATGAACCGCAAGTACCTTATGTACCTTAGTGTGTATGGTTTTACGGTAACGAAAATTGATTTTGAATGAATTGATTTTAGTTAAAATTGAGTTGAATGTAAAGTGATAATGTGATATATGTTTGGATGCATTCACACGAAAGTGAGTTGAATAATAAATTTGAGATTAAAAATCACGTATAGAAGCAAAAGCTTCAAATCTTAGCTTCAAGTTAGAATTCATTCTAGAGGCAAAACCAATTATACTCGAGAACACTCAAACATATCAAAATCAATTTTATGTCTTTGGAATCACTTTCGCCTCTCACAAAAGTGAATCCAAACATGCACTAGTCAAAGCTTGCATTTTAACGAAAAGGGGTGAATAGAAGCCAATAATTGGAGTCTAATTGAGGAGTTGTGTGGTGTTAGCAGAAATTGTTCACGAAATTACATTGTAAGCAGTAAGCACACGAGGAAAAAAATTACTTTCATGTCACCACCCACAAAGCAATCCTCTTTCAAACAGGAAAAATGATTCAATTTTTATTTTTATTTTTTTGAATTTTTTTTGTGTTTCTCAGGTAAACCCAAAAGAAAAATTAGGGAAAAAAGCTTGGTGGTGTGAATGAGGAAGAAAAAGGAATACCGGAGGAGAATGATAATCGTCATCGTCAAAGTGGGCGTTTGCGTGCCTGCAATTGAACAAGTGTCATCAGTATCAAATGTGAAAGAAGAATAAGTAGAAGAGAGGACAATACCATTGGAGTTGAGAGGATGGAACTGATAAATGACAGAAGGGGCAAGTGGAAGAATCCATGTTCATCAAAATTGAAAATTGAAGAAGAAGAAGAAGAAGAGAGGACAATGTGATGTTAAATGTTAATGGCGGAAAGCCTTTTCCTTTTCAAATATTAATGGCGGCTGCAACTTCGTTCTGATTTTGTTGGAAAAAAAAATAACAGAGGAAAGTAAAAAAAAATGCCGTGAGAAAAATTCATTGTGTGTAAGATTTATTGAATTTTTCAAAATATATTTATATTTATAATTTTAAATATGTTATTTTACTATTAAAATAATTTTGTTCAGATTTACATTTAAGAGGAACTATCTATATTGTCCAAAAGAATCAGATTCAAAATTTTTAAGGTAAACTAAGCTCATTTATATATGTATTTAGATTAGGCTTGGCAATGGGGCCCGAACCCGTGGGTACCCATCCGAATCCGTCCCGACTTTGACGGAGAAAACCCGTTTTGACTGGGGTCGGGGACGGGTTCGGGTTTTCTCCGCATTTAAAAGTCGGGGTTGGGGTCGGGGTTGGGGAAACTAATACCCACCCCGAACCCGCCCCCAAACCCGCCCCGTACATCTATTACACTTATAATATAATATTTAATGCATTAATATTATAAAAAATTACATTTTTAATTCTTTATTTCTTCATTATTATTTGTCTAACAAAATATATTAAAAAAATGTCTTAAAAAATAAAGTATTAAATTTCTTTAATTCTATCAAAATTAAAATTCTAAAATAAAAATTTAGATTTTAAAATACTAGGTGCGGGTGCGGGTGCGGGGGCGGGGCGGGGAAACCCGACACCCGCCGGGGGCGGGGATGGGTATTGATTTTTCAACCCCAACCAAGATCGGGGGCAGGGCGGGGAAACCCGAGCACTATCGGGGGCGGGGACGGGGAATGTAAAACCCGCCCCCGCCCCGCCCCGTTGCCATGCCTAATTTAGATGTGTTAATTATTAACATAGTGTGATTTAAGTGGTAAATACCTAAATTTCCTAAAAATGATATCTATATTTCAAAAGATTAATCTCTGCAATTGTATGTAAATATAGTATGGATTTACCTAAAAAAACGTATTGGTGAAAAAATTAGAGTTTATCTTAAGGCATTTAGATGTAATACACACGTGTGTCACTAATTTTATAGTAAATAAATATCTTAAATTTTTTATTTTTTAACAATTTATTATGTAGTATGTATTAGCTCAAAGTCTATGTATGCAGTGTCTCCAAAGTCCAAACAATCTCTCTCCCAATGGATTCACCTACATGTGTTGTTAATCATTCAATCTTTCCAGACTTTTCCTTTTGAATTTGTGAGTTATATTTTACAACAATAACAACCTAGTCTTTTCCCATTAGATAGTAACATGGATTAGTTTATTTCATAAAGCCCTGTCATGTATGCTTTGGTTTATAGAAAGACAATTTTTTTACTTATAATTTTTCTTGGCGTCAGTTTCAATATCCATAATGAGTCCAAAACCAATTCAGTTAATTTCCATATTTGAAGTTCTATGTCATTAAATGAGTAAAACTTTACATCATAATAGTTAATTAATTTAATATTTTACAAGAACTGCTTTCCACTTTACGTAGGTGAAAATTGAAAATAATTTAGTCAAAATTGTTGCTAAACCTCAGAACTGCAGGATTTATATACCCAAAGACTATCAGATTAACTGAAAACTTCAACAAAAAAAAAATGTTATGCAGAGTCTACAAAGGCAAAACGGTATCAAGTGGTGAGTAAGTATTGATTATAATTAAAATGTAACAATTTCAAAACATTGATCCATCTATGTAATCAAATAATCACAATGACTGGTTATCTTAAAGAAGCAACATTTAAATCAGTGTCACCTGTTGCGTGTGTGTGCATCATTACAAAGAAATTCGACAACCTTTCTTCCAAATTGATATTTTCTATTTTTTTCTCTTCATTTTCCACATTTGCCATTGCCATATACACAGGGCAAAGCAAGTTCTTAATTTCAGAACTATAACGACTACTATAAAGTTTTGAGAACAAATTAGGAAGTATTTTTGTCATCATGATAAAATAACTTCTAGTGTTTCTAACCAACATTCAGTTAGGATATGTACAAAAATCCAAAAGAAATGCTTGTTCCTGTGTAATTGTAATTAGTACCCCCTGCACTATTCTCTGAGCTTGATGAATGAAAAATCCAACATTTTCAGAATTTTGCTTAAGCTTCATCTCTTTTCAGGATCCGAGTCCCGCTCTTTGAAAGCAGAAGGTCTCTCATTTCCCTGTAACTCCTGAGCTCTTCAAGCGCGTCAGCTGTCTTGCGAGGCATGAAGAATCCCGAAGCAGTGGCGACTCCTCCCTCGAGTTCAGTCTTCAGGGAATGCGTTGAGTAACAACTCGAATCTTGGCGCAAAGGAGGCGCTGTCCTAAGCATGTGCACAAGAACACCAACAGCAGCATCTTGTGATTTCTTCCCCATTGGTAATGATGTTGAAGTGGACTCTGAAGCACTCTTCCCATCCACATTATGACTATTTACCCATAAAATCAACAACAAAAAAAGGAAAAAAGAAATAACATAATTAGATACTGAAAAAATACAAATCATGAACATTTAGAGGAGTATTTAGAAAAGCAGGTTAAAATCAAACAGAAGATTAAATGAGAATAGTATGGTAAAACAGCATTTCCAAACAGCAAACAAAGCTTAAATTAAGAAGTATTGTCGATCTGCGCATTCTATTTAAATTCCTTCTTCCAATTATACATACTAACAAAGAATCTGTAAAATGGCTATGGAACCGGAAAGTATAATCCAACAAGTTATTATCAGTCCCCAAATAGTGGCAGGCTTTCAAAAGAAAAGGAACTCTAGGAGCATGTTACTGGCAGGTAAATGACATGCAATGCAATTACATGTTCCTATAGCAAGCCAGAACTCTGCAAATTGCAAGAGTAGAATCTATCATATTACATTTCAGGTGTAGAGGATGCCAAGCATAGACATTAGCAGGAGATTCACCTCCTCCCAAGTCCTAATATATGAAAAAGCTAAGGAAACCAATAGACAAGATTAGCATTGACTTTGAGCAATCATAAGTTAACAAACCATGTACAAGTGTATAGATTAATTTTAACTTTGAATTAGAATTTGATAAATAAAAAAGCATGACCACTATTCTAAAAGCCACTTAAGAAATAATATCTGAGAGAGGGAAACACCCCCACCCCCTCTAAAAATAAAAGAAGCAGCAGCCATATGCTGACACCAACACAGAAGCCAACAAATAACTATCCCAGAAAAGACAGCATCTGCGTCTCTTCAAAATCAGATGGTATTTAAAAAATCCAGTACAGCCAACCTAAATTTGAGGATATAGAGAAGTCAACAGCCCTATCATACCAGAAGGTCCCGTGTCTACACACAAGAGGATAAGCAATGGTTTTCAATCAAAACAGATGTACCAACAAGCAGAAAAGGTACATCAATCCAGGGAACAATATAGACACCACTGACAGTGACAACTATTGTTAAATTTTATATCCATAACTAAACTTGTTAGTGGATAAATTGGAGATTTAGCAAGTGGCTATGACAAACTTGGATTTTAGGTATGAATCACTTCACCATAACAATAATATTGATAGTTAAAATATACAAACAATATTACATAATATCTTAATTGTATGATTGTATCTTAGAGTAATTTGGAATTATCTTAGATCACTCAAAGGACTGGTTTCCATATTTCCTTATCTTTCGTGATTTGTTCCATTATATTAGGATTAGGAGTCTAGTACCAGTATAAATACAGGTCAGTACTTTGTCTTTTATAACATCACAAATCATCTTACAACACCTAGGAAATACATCTATAAAATCCAACAAAAAATAAATCCACGATATAAAATAATTTTCTAGTATTTTGCTTTTTCACTAGCACTCCATAGAGTATGCAATTATGCATAGGTTCCTTTCTCCTTTTGAAGGTAAAATGTCTAGAACCTTGTCAGTGTTCAAAGACATCAGTCCAGAAAAAGCAGATATAGACCTTGTTTTGTTTCTTTTACCATTCCAATCATGTAAGCAGATTAAACTAACTTCTAATTCGGCACAAGTAACACATCCAATATAATCTTCTATTATCCACTAATGATTTTAAAAATTATAATTCATTAAAGGGGTATAGCTGGAATTATCATGGAGGAAAGAGGCTCTACTAAAAGTAAAACAGGTTCATATCAAGGTAATTATGAATTCACAGTAAGCTTAAAGATGCCTATGACTTCAGTTGTGAATAGTAAAGTCTATCAAAGTACCTGGACTGAACATCTGGAGTATCAACATCATCAACATCAAAAGGACATGAAAAGTCACCATCATCCAAGTCATCCTGAAAAGATAATCTACTTGAGGTTCTAGAGACGACTCCAATGCGTGGTGAGTCACTTGAAGATAACAATCCTGAGAACCGCCCTGAATCATCCTTGCTATCTCTGACAATCTATAAAGCAAATACAAATGCTTATCAAACAGATAAAACACAATTGATTTGAACTTCAGGAGTAGAAATGAAGGACCAAGGTTACCTTTTGACCAGTCCTTGAAACTTCTATTTTCCTTAATGACCTGATTCCAGATGGAGACTCCTGTGACGACGCATCGTTCCTTCTGGGAGATAAAGGAGGCAGAGAATTTCTACTAGGATCTGAAAAATTAGGAGAAAGATTTCTAGAGCTTTTGCTCATCACTGGATGAGGGATACTTACAGGGGCTGTTTCAGGGCGTATACGGGCTTGCATTGGATTGCCACTATGTAAGTACATCGGCTGTGATGGAGATGAGGAGGGTGAGAAGGGAGGAGAAAGTTGATACTCATCATAACTTATAGACCTTTGCCGATTTAGTATTCGATAGTTATGGCATTTGATATTGAAATTATCAGTAGGTGGAGATGGAAAATCATATGGCTGCTTGGAAGAAGCACGATACACTGGCGGGGATCCAACATGCGGATGGTTCTGTACAAAAGGTGCTGCTTTATGGAAGCCACTTGTCCAGCTATGAGGTCGTTCAAGTGGCGCAAGAGACGGAGGTGCTGCCCCTCTCAGTGGAAAGGAAGTAGCACGAACACCCTTTTCCGAGGCAGGGAAGGACCTCAAAGGGTCAGTATTGGGGCTTCCAACATAATCAGTAATTATCTTTGGTGGTAATGATGGTGAACACTCAAGGTTGAAATCAGATAGTGTAGTACGGTAAGTCACGGATATGGTAAGGCGGCCTGGAAGGGCCTCAACAGGAGTGAAATTGTATTCCTCCATCATCCCCAATTCTGCCCGGGAGAACGGATCGCTAAAGGAAGATACCTTGTAAACAATATCAAAATTACAGGTATGACTTGATGTACTTAGCTGCCTAAATATCTTATAAGCAGGGAGAAGCCTCATCTGAGAATAAAGAGCACGGAACAGTACTATCGACTTCTGGTATGTCTTCTTGTAAGAGCTAGTAACGTCACCGGTAGTTTGAGGAGCCACTAATCGCGGACACTCATACTGAACAACCCACCTCTCTATAACCGTCTCAACAGAAGAACCATTCTCTTCATGAACTAGTATAACGTCAATTATCATCGGATCCATCAAATTTCTGTGCCAGAAGTGCAAGTTATCCAGTGTGGAAGGTCGATCGCCTAACGCCAAGTTAAACCATTTGTCACTCCTCCTCACACGGTAACCCATCGACAGGTCCCCGCTTCTATCATGTGAGCGTAACAAAGGTACCCTTGAGTCCAAGATGATGTGTAAGCACTTCAAAAGAAATTGATAAACAATCTGTTCCAATTTGCCCAATTCAGGTTGCATATTGTTACCCTGCAAATCCATCCTATCCTACTACCCCAGGAAAAATTTTAAAAAGTCAATTCCTAATTATTCTCCTCCCCCATCAACAAAGAACATATTTTTACCATAAAAAGTCCCTTTCCCAGAACAATCCACTACTCTTCAGACTGGTACAGGTCTATCAAATAGAAAATTCCAAAATCACATGAGATGAAGAACAAAAATCATGTATAGTTACAGCTCACAGTATCACACCTCAGTGACCATCATCACCAGCAGCATCATCAAGCAAAACCGGAATCATGGATCACTCTGATAAAGCAAAAACAACAATCAGAACATCACCAACAAGCAAAATTCCAACTACAATGCAGATTTATACATGCCCATGAAGGGAAAAAAACCAACTGGGGCACACAGATCACATGGGGTTTTCAAGTAATCATAAAAAAACTGATTCAATTTTTTTTTTTACTCTTGGAAAAAATCATGGGGATCCGAGAATAAAGAACGGATTTTTTTTTCACATGGGTAGCAACAGTGAATCTGTAGAAAGAGGAAAAGGGAAACACTTACGTGGTAGGAGAAGCGAAGAGGGAAAAAGGGGTGATGGGTATGATAGCATTGGAAGATAGACGCCATGGCCCAAAATTATCCAAGCCATGAAGAAGAAGAAGAAAGGAGGTTGCGTAGAAACACACAGTGCCGTGGCGTTCTCTCTCTTCAACCCCAAATCATTATTATTACTACTATATATATTGTATTATTACTACTATAATAATACTATATTGTATAATTTAATTGTGATCGGGTTTGGAAATGAGAAAATGTTAGTAGTAGTTAAAGGTGTGTATTATGTTATGATGATTAGTGTTGAGAATTGCAGGCACATTCTCTATCAAAAAAAAAAAAAAAGGAAAGGATGGGTTTTCTTTCCTTCAGGTTCCCTCTGTTCCCACTCTGCCAAATTTGTCATCCAAGCTCTATGATT
Source organism: Glycyrrhiza uralensis (assembly GCA_030159175.1). Lineage (NCBI taxonomy): Eukaryota > Viridiplantae > Streptophyta > Magnoliopsida > Fabales > Fabaceae > Glycyrrhiza > Glycyrrhiza uralensis. Next base: position 9,422,684 of record BRZY01000006.1, read on the forward strand.
GGTCTTTTACATTTTTTTTAATTTCTTTCTTCTTTTGTAGTATTTTTTAAAATATCGGATCCTAATTGTTGTTGGTGAAGTGATTGTATACTTACCCTGCTTTGGAAGACAAGAAGGTGTTTTTTTCAATTTTAGATGAATTTAAATAAAATTGTTATATTATTGTTGGAGGAAATTTTGGAATTGGGACGATCCATTTGGAACGATAAGCACACAGATTATCATCAATTATAAAAAGTTACAACACTACAAATGTCATTACTTGGTTACTTAATGGTATAGAAAAAGCAATTATGACTTTTTGACTTTTATAATTGTTGTCCATTATGCTTAAAATAAGTGACGGCTAGCGTGGAATATGTTTCCATGTGGTCCATCGATGGACCAATTTTATAAATCGTTGGATTTAATTAAAAAACAATTAAAGGCCAAGATCGGTTAAAAAAAAAAGAGAGAACACATATACTTTTCCTGACACAATCTCACCCCCACCCCCAAACCCTAATTGTCTCCTTTTCCTATGAGGCGGTGAGGCCCTCCCTGCCTGGCCCTCTCCACGGTGGTTTCTTTCTTGGAATCGATGGACGATGATGGCGCTTGCGATGAAGAAGGTTTCGCTCTGCGGTGGTTTCGTTCTTGCGAGCACCATGGCATCCGTTCAGGCAAAAGGGTGGTTTATGAACACACCGATCACTGTTGTTGTTCCACTTTCACGTTTGGCTTCTCTGCCACAACCACCTTCTTCTACGTTAGACTCTCAGATATGTGGCCATGGTGCTCTTCAAAGCCAGTGGCATTGCCAGAGGAGCCTTGGATCTTCACGTAGAACGTGTTGGATGCAACGTCATACTCGACGGAGTGGCGGTGCAGTTAGTTTTCACGGTGGTTTCATTGGGGCTATGACATTCACAGAATGAGTTCGCTACACAAAGATGTTAATGGCAGTGATTGATTTCATTGCGGTGGAGGAGTGTTAACGCCGGCGCAACAGAGGGGAGTAGTTGCAGTGTCGTGCCAGTATGCCGGCGCAACAGAGGGGAGGAGTTGCAGTGCACAATGGCTTCTGGTCACCGGCGCAGTGGAGAAAAACCATATTGGGAGAGTGGGGGAGGGGGGAAGAGAGGTTTTGTGGGGGAAGTTCTATTTGTTCTCTTTTTTTTTTTAAATTCATTTCAACCATTGACTTTTTTATCAATAAATCCAATGGTCATTATTTTTAGTCCACCAGTGCACCATATGGGAAACATTTCCACCGTAGCAGCCACCCTTAAAATAATAGTAGAGATATTTACGCACATCATAGTGGTGGGACCTAGGTTCACCACCGTGGTGAAGTCACATTTTTACTTAGTAGAGGCAGTTTTTCCAGTTTTATGCATAATTATAATTTTTATCCAAAACTTATAAATATTTTATTTGTGGTTTTTGCATATTTTGTCCTTAATTTTTAAAATTTTGATTTGTGGTAAAGGTGAAACTTTTTCCCAAATGTCTGAAAACCCCATTTTAGACTGACCTAGAAAAAACCTCTGATATTGTTAACTTAGTATTGTTCCTCTAAAATGTGGAGGCCGAATCCGATGATGGAAGCACCGAAGGAGCGAATCCATGACGTCGAAGATTCACAATAGAAGAGCTATCGTTAGCGTTGTGGGCGAACAGATCAGGGCGGTGTTGGTCCTCGGCGACGTCGACGATCAGAGCGGTGTTGTGTTAGACGCGACAGTGCATAACCGTTATCTGGGTTTTAGTTTTCGCTTATATGGTCAGCTGGATCTAAACGTCGAAGGCTATAGCTGGTATGTGTGTCTCTTTGTCTTTATGTTCTATGAAGTGATTTGAACGGTGAACAAAGGCTGAGTGGAGTGATTTGGTTTTTTTTTTTTTGTAGTCATGTGTTGGCTCAGCCTTTTATTGTAGGGTTTTGGTGTGTGTTTGCTTTTGTGTTTGTTTGCATTTGTTTGTATTCACTTTTATGTTATCCATTCTTTCAAATTCTAATTTTTACTGACAGTTTCTTCATTTGTTGTAATTTGCATCAGATTTTCCTTTCAAATCATGACATTCAAAATTATAATCGCATGCTAAGAATTCTCAGGAAATAGGATGGCTATGTATGGATTGTTTACTTGTTTAAGCTTCTCTGATGCCTGAGTGCAAAATTTCAAGAGAATTCCTAGATATTGAATGCTATTGCATTGTCCTTTAATACTTATTGTTTAAGTAATTATGAGGAATAGAAATGTATTATTTATTTATTTGATTTTCTTTTGTCAATTCTTGTAAGAGAAATAGAAAACTTGAAGAGGCTTAAGTTATTGAATGAAAAGGAACTAAATGCTACTAAATACACTTTATTTGATTATTCCAGTGCTTTGTTTTCATTCTTCTTAAACAAAGGCTTTGCACATTTACCCATTCACTCTATATTCAACTTATTTAGCTATATCATTGTGTTGTTTTTGTTCTTTTAAAATATAGGCTTCATGCAATCATTTTATATGGCTCCGAAGGCTAAAAATAAGGCAAAGAAGGGTGTTACTGGAGAAAATTTCTGTTTTTGACAATTGATTACACTTGGGATGAACTGTCATTTATTTAATAGAACATGTAGAGAATCATGACTTATGACTTTTGGCTTATGATAGCATTATGATGGGACTTCACATTTTTCTATTGTGGTATGTGAAGTTTTAATATTATTTGATACTCTTGATTATTTTATTAATATTTTAGGTGTTTAAACATGTACATTTAAGTTTTTTATTGTTGTGTTTTTTATTCGTAAAATATGTTACGATTCACTGTTTAGGTTTCAAAACCTGAACAAATGGTTCTCAATTTGATTCACACTTTGACAACTTTAAGTATATTTCAATCTTAATATTTATCTTTAAATTGTGTCCACTCTTCTAGGGTCTAAATTTGAGCTTGATCCGCTTCTATTGTTTTCTCTTTTTCCCTATCTATTTTGTAAACTAGGTAATGAGTGTGTTGTGGTATTGTTGATATTTGATTGGGCTATTTACACACAATGCAGGAAATCGATTAAAGCATTTGAATGAGGCCTCATGCAGTGCCCCGTACGATGAGTTGGAGTATCTCGAAGAAGACCTGGAGCTCGACAACGTTGATATGGTATATATCCAATGACACCCTCAGTTTATGTGTAACCCACAGACGTATATTAATTGATTTTGCAATATAATGTGTTATTGCAGAGCATTGGTTGATTGGATGACAACCTTCATTTTTCAAGGAGATAAAATTTCCATTGCAAAATGACTTACTCCTGAACTGGTAGGTGGACTCCACGATATCATCCCAATGTTGGTGCAGGTGACATGTGTTTTGATTGACATGGACAATGGCAAAACATCTATAGTGTGGGAGGCATAGATACTCAACTCATTGTAGATCTAATTATGATTAACTTTTGCATTTCTGGGTAGTAGTTATTATGTGTTTGATAGCAGCATGACTAATTGGACCTTTGATTGGTTGGAAAATTGTACTCTTATGTTATTGACAAAAGTGTTTGATTGAAAATCCTGGTTCATGTTTGCATTTTAATTTAGTGAAGTGTTATATATTATTTGTATTGTCCAATGTTTTTTTTTGTGGCTTAGATCTCTGAGAAGGTATGGTCCAATATTTATTGTTGTCATTAAACAATCCCAACGAAGGGTAAACGCTGAACAAGTCCAAATTGAAACAGTGATACAAAAGATATTGATTTGATCAAAGCAAAGTCATTAACGTGAGCTGAATCAATAGATACTCTATGTTATTTGAATTTATTTAAAATATTTAAAATCAAACGAAAAAAAAATATGGTGAAAAGTCGGTTTGGAGAGAGGGGACTTTTCATAGACAATTTTGAAAAAAAAACAAAAATAATTGTGAGAAGTTGGATTTAGAGGATGGGACTTCCCATAAGAAATTTTGAAAAAAAAACAATGGTGAGAAGTCGGTTTTGAGGGAGGAGACTTGTCATTTAAAAAAAACAATGGTAAATTGCTAATTAATCTAAAAATCGTGATATTTTTCAAATTAATTTTTGGAGAGATAGTACTTTCCTAAAAAAGCCTAATTATGTATACTTTACACACTTTGTTTTAAGAACTGAAAATTTTTCTAACTATTATATTTTTCAATTATATATGTATATTTTATATTTGTGTTTATATAATATTTATAAGTTACTAAAGGTTATAAATATATATATCATTAGGCAATTATAACTGTAAATATAAAAATATAAATCCATGCTTATATCCCATTAATACATATAACTTTCCATTCTATTAGAAAAAGATTCACAATTTTTTTTAAATAAAAAATACGTTTTTGTAATTTACACAATATTTTGGCATATAAGTAATTATCACTTTTACCTTTCGTATATATAATTCAAATACACTCTAGGGACCTCTTCGCAATAATGTTTTACATTTAGCGGTACATATAGCTCAGGTTTCCCATGTCGAATCATAGCCATTGAATATTTTTATTCATATATCGATGGTTAAAACCTTCACTTCGCCACGATGGTGAACCTAGGAGATTCACCAAGCTAAGTCCCCCATCATAGTAGCCCGCCTAAAAGCCCACGCAACAATACCCCTATTTCTTTCTTTGTCTACGTGAAAATCAATGGTACCCACTACTTTATGTGAACAAATATGCAGATCAAATTTATATTTTTATTGTCAAGATGTTATATTAAAATTTTAGTGTAGGTCTCCATAGGATGGTAAAACTGGTTGGATCTATGGGAAGTTGTTTTACCTCTTTAGGAGGTTGTTTTTCTCACTTTAGGTGAGTTTTTCCTCTCTTTAGTGAAGTTTTTTCCCACCTCCTTTTCCTTTTCACTACCATCTCATCTTTATCTCTTTTAACACTTCCATCTCTTTCCCTTTTTCAACTTTCATCTCCTCTCTAGCTCTACCATATTTCATCACATTTCTCATCCTTTACATGTGACCTTGTAAGAGCCACCATATGTCTATTTTACAGCACTATTTGCTACGGATGGTTTTTGGTTTGTTGTTATTGGACATGTGTTGATTCGGAAGGAATAAAAAAAAAAGCCAAAGAGTCTAAAAAGGGAAGAAAAACCCATTGTTCTATAAGGTTTCTTTGCAATAGGAGTATGTGATTTTTTACTTTTTTTCTTTTGTTGATTTTCTGTTAGTTTTCAGTTTTGTTATTGCTTTCTTTGTCAAGTGCATGTCTTTAATCTAATGTTAGAATGCTTTAAGACACTTCGTTAAGTTTAGTTGTGGCATTATATCAAGGTGGCTTCTATCTTGGTCCAGTACCCTAACTTCACCATGAAGGTGAAGTGGGTCATTGCAATGTTTGAACCATTGATATATGAGTATTATATTTAATGGCTGAGATCATTCACTGACAACTTTCACATCCGGTTTATATGTCTGTTTAACAAAATTGCAGTGTGGGTGATGAAATTTTGTGAAATGACAATAATATCCAAAAATTTGTTGTATTGTTAAAGTTGACCCTATATTTTAGATATATGAAATTTAACCCCTTTTTTGTCATTTTGTGATGGTATATAGACATTGCTTTTTTGCTGGGGTGATCCATTTTTTGTCGTTTTGCGGCATGCTTAAAAAATCCAAAAAATAAAACGCAAAACTTGTTTGTTTAAAATAAAATTGAGGATATGCCAATATTTGGGTGATTTTGCAGCATTATTCGTTTGTGAATAACGTAGAAAAGGCAGCAATGAACAATAAGGCTTAAATATGTTTGACGTTCTTGTAAAATGACTGGAAATTTCTACCAAATAATATAATAGTAGAGTTCACCGTAATTCATTACTATGAAATTATTTTACCCAATCAGTCTGTATATATATATATTTTCGAAAACAGTACATTGCAATGAAAGAAAACACTGATTCATAAATTTTAGCGTATTTAATCACTTTCTCAACGTACTAATGTCTAATAGAGATACGACCCTTGAGCCCAACCTGACAGTACACCGAGGGTGCACTCTCCTGCCTGACCAACCACAGTATTCCCTATTAGCCAAAAAAACTACAGATGTTCAATTTTACCAATTCTTATATTTATTGATCACGGAGGCATAGCCCACTGAGTGATCAAGCCTTTATAATTAAAATTTTGTCAGTGTAACGGTACAATTATTAAACTTCATAATTAAATTGGGCATTATAACTTTACTAATTATAAAATCATAAAATAAAAATAAAGCATAGAGCAATTTAAAACAATAAAACAAGTAAATAACAATTTAATTAAAACTATAAACTCCCAAAACACAAAACACTCATCAAAATAAGATCAAACCAACTTAAGAAGTAATTCCCCTTACCTTGGCCTTAAGAACAAGGAACTAAGAACACAACACAAAAACACAAAAGGTTGGTTAGGAAAAAACCAAAGAAAGCTTAAAGAAATAACAAGGAAAGAAAGAGTATTTGAGTGAGATTTGCTTCAAGTGAGTTGTGTGAAAATTGAAGAGCACCCCCTCCCTATTTATAGGGAGAGGTCCACGGCCAAATGGGCAAGGGGGGAAGAAAAGATCTTGATTTTTTTTTATTTTTGGAAAAATAATAAAACCCTAATTACCTAATAAATATCTAACAAAATATCTAGGCTCTAGAACAATTGAGAAGCTCCTAGACCCTTCAAGACCATGAGGAAGGTGGCCAAAACTGGGCTGAAGAGAAGGAGATGTGATTTTACCAAAATAACCTTAGGGTTTGTATGAAAAATGATAGAAATAAAAGGCTGAAAATGTCATTTAATAAATCAAAATTTGAAATAATTGATTTAAATTGGTGAGAACTAATGAGAATGCTAGAAAATGTCATGATAGCTCTAAATAATTTTGTGGCATCATTTTTGAAGTTTATTGATAGTGCCAACTCTTCGGTTTTCACCGTTTCGCATGTATAACCCCGAAAAATGCAGAAAATAGGATTTTTGAAACTTATACAAAAATAATTTCCAAAATCATAAAATAAATAATTAAAAATAAAATATAAATTATTTGTGGATCTTTGTCACGAAAATAACACTGAAATGAGATTTTTACGCTATATGCTTCCGTTTAGCGTATTATTCTACAAAGTTTTGAAAGTTTTTCAAAAATCTCAAAAAAATTTCAGAAAATAAAAAATATTAAAAGAATCAACTTTTGTGAAGGAAATTTATTTATTGGATTTGTTTGACACACTCAAGCTATTTAAAACTCCTTCTTGTTAGACGTGAACCATTTTCTGTAAAAAGACTCGATATCGACTGAAAAACTACCGTTTTAGAAGTATTTCGGAATATGTGTATTTTATTCATAATTTTAAGCTAAAAATAAATCACAACACATTTATGCTACAAGAATTCAAATAAGACAGCATAAGAACAGTGAGACAAAGAAACAGAAGTAACTAGACCTGACAAAAACTGAAAATTAACCGTTTTCAGAAATATTCTTAAACATGTATATTTAAATCCTATTTTTAAACTAAAAATAAATTTCAAAATATTTATATCGCACAAATTCATATAAGACAGAATTAAACAGTTAATCACAGAAACTGATGTTATAATACATCCGGTTACCATTGTTTCTGAAGTTTAATACTTTATTTAAGTATGTTAAATATTTTATTTATTTATTTATTTTATTCATATATTACAATTTATTAAAATAAAAAAAATAATTCACGAAGAGAGATGAAACAAAAAGAGCGTGAGCGGGAAACAATAGTTGTTGTATTTTAAATTTTTGGTCATTTTACGATTTTCATTTTATTTTGGCAAAATTTTATATTTCATGGACCTTAGGGAGTATTAATATAATGTCAGTACTTCTGGGAACTGGGGAGGAATATGTAATTATACAAAAGACTTGATGACTTATGGTTATAAGTCATGGACCCACTTCACCTTGGTGGTGAAGTTAGGATACTGAACTAAGATAGAAGCCATCATATATGAATTGGGTCATTTGTATTGCCTTTAAGTTTTGCCCATTTTCAATAAATTTCCCTTTGACAAAAAAAACATACACACAACGTTGCATAAACATGCACTTGACGAGTTAAACTCAATAAACCTCAAACTAAAAACAAATACAGTAATCCAAACCTCTAAAAGAGTTTAAAACTAATCGTAAACCTAAGTCTGACAACGTAAATAAAGGAAAAGGGGTTATCGGTAAGTAATTTATTGTGGTGGACATAAAAGACCAAACAAGTTGTTGGAGCTGTAGTTATAAGTTGTGAGACTTCAAGCAAACATGAATCACATTATAGTTCAGATTGGTAGATTTTTCTATAAACACTATTAGTATATAATTTTTAATTAATAATTTCTCACATAAGTAAAAATTAATTTTTACTCTTTATATTTTTCAAAAGTATTATTTTTTAATTTCTCTAAAATCACCTATTTATTTATTAATTACTATTTAACAGTTTTTTCTCTTTTGTATATATGAAAAAATTAAGATGTAAAATAAAACTAACTTTTTTAAGTTAAAAACCGAAGATTTTGCATCTAAATAGAACCAATATGCATGTGATCTACTTCATCTATTACTATTAATCTTTCTATTACTAATCTTAAAATTACGTTTTTTTGGTGTGCTCAAAAAAAAATTGATACACTTGTCATGGAAAAGGTTACACAATTACCCCCCCACCAAAAAAATATCACTTCACAGCTACAGTGTCCAAATTATTTTTCTACAACGATACATGGACCACTACACACTACCTAATGCTAATGAGTGAAATAAAGAATAGAGATGTATGCACCACCCAATACTAATGAGTGAAATAGAGAATGAAAGTGTGTACTGGGTGTGTGTTAGGTGTGTGTAACATTTTCTGATTTTTTTATCCCATTCACACTGTTTCATTGTTTCGGCTTTCCTCTCTTTCGGCTGTAAATTTTGTTTTTGCTTTTTCTTTATTAAAAGAACGTTTTTTGTTCTTTCTAAAATAAAGTTGCACGTGTGTGAACTTTTGGAAAGAAAAATTTCCTGCCAAAAGATCAAATCATCTACGATACAGTCTGATCAAAAATCATCTACGATACACATTACACTTTAATCATAAAAAGAAACACATTACACTTCCTCCCTCATTTTCATTTTATGATAATAATAAAAAATAAATAGCAAAAAAATTATAGTAACAAAAAAAATTTAACCAAAAAATAATTGAAGTTTTTTTCTCCACCGTTGCACATAAAATATATCCAGATTCGCCTAAAAAGTATTATAATAACAAAAACATGTTTATTTCATTCTCCATTTTTTTATGTATTATTATTATTTTTCTTTTTTTTTTATTTTATATTAATAAAATAGTATTTGTTCACGGGTTTCATTACTTTTTTGTTTCCGTAAATCTTTAGGTTGCGAAATTATTTTTCTTTTGCTTTTATATATGATCAATACAAAGGTATTTACATACGAATTCCATTCATCTTTTTCTATCCATGTAAACTTTTAGGTTGCAAAATTATATTCATTAGATATTTCAGAACAAAAATAGTATTTGCTTACGTGTTTCATTCACCTATCTTTTTTTAGGTTACAAATTATTTTTCTTTTGTTTTTATATCAAATCAATAAAATAGTATTTACTTACGAGTTTTATTGATATTTCTCTGCTCTAGTAAATTGCCAAGTTACAAAATTATTATTTTTTATTTCTAATAAATAAAATAGTATTTGCTTACGAGTTTCATTTATCTTTGTTTATGGTAAATACTTTAGTCTGTAAAATTATTTTTCTTTTGGTTTTATTTTTTAATGATAAAATAGTATTTACTTACGTGTTGCATTTATCTTTTTTTGTTTCTGTAAATTTAAGTTGTAAAATTATTTTTCTTTTAATTTTATTTTTGATCAATAAAATAATATTTCTTCAAGGGTTCCATTCATCTTTCTTTATTCTAGTAAATTTTCAGGTTGTAAAATTATTTTTCTTCTGGTTTTATTTCTAACCAATAAAATGATATTTGCTTACGGATTCTATTCATCTTTCTATGTTCCATTAAATTTTCAGGTTGTAGAATTTTTTTCGTTTGGTTTTATTTTGGCTTAAATGCACTTTTAGTCCCTCAAGTTTCACGTTTGTGTAATTTTTGTCCCCTAACTTCTAAATGAGCACATTTAGTCCTCAATGTTTACTAACTGTGCAATTTTGGTCCTTCCGTCCAATTGCCATCCAACCCCAAACGGTAATCACTGACGTGGCGGATGGTATCGTGACGTGGCACTATTATTGCCAAATGAACGGCTGATGTGGCTTGACTTATGACTCAATTTTTTTAAAAAAAAAACGTGAAACTGGAATTTTTTTAATTAAAACGTTTTCCTCACCAATCCCTCTCTCTTTCTCCCTCGCCTCTTCGTCTTCCTCTTACACCTCTCTCTTCTCCGCTGCTCCCACCTCTTCTTCCTTCAGTTTTGGATCCTCCGCATCTTCCGCACCGTCCTTTTTCTTCGGCTCCACTCCCTCCCTATTCGGCTCCTCCGCCGCGGCCGTACCTACCGCTTCCACCGCGCCGACGAACACCGCTTCTTCCCTTTTCGGTTCCACGAGTTCAGGCTCATCCTCGTTCTCCACATCGTTTGGTGGAGCGTCCTCAGCTTCGACGACGCCGTTTGGAGGAGCTTCCTCGGCTTCACCTTCAACGACGCCGTTTGGGGGAGCATCATCAGTTTCGACGACGTTGTTTGGAGGAGGAGGAGCGTCCTCAGCTTCTGCAACGACGCCATTGTTTGGGGGAACCGCTTCTTCAACGACTCCGTTGTTTGGGGGAACAACTTCTGCAGTTACGACGCCGTTTGGGAGAACGTCCTCTACCGTTACGACGCCATTTGGGGGAACAGCTTCTCCAGCAGTGCTTCTTCGTCAGTTTCTTCTTCTTCGGCTGCAACCACCACTCCTTTGTTTTCGAGCTCGACGACGCCATTTTCAGCGTTTGCAAAGCCCCCTACTCCAGCAGCCGCAACGACGTCGTCTAGCACTTCGGGATTCTCCTTCGGAACCCCGACTTCCTCAGCTTCTCAACCCTCTTTCTCGCTCACCAATGCGACTTCTACTTCGGCTTCGACAGCCTCTGCGGTTTCTAGCACTCCAGCTTCGAAGCCACCAGGTGGTTTTTTCTCGTTCACCACGTCTTCTGTGCCGCTGTTCTCGACGGTGACGACCACTACGGCCTCAACACCGGCAACTGGCAACTCGATCACGTTGTCTTCTGTGCCTGCGTTTAGTGCCACTGCCACATCGGCGAGTGCTGGCTCATCATCGGCTGCGATTCCAGTTTCATGTTTTTTTTTAAAAAAAAAGTTGAGTCATAAGTCAAGCCACATCAGTAGTACATTTGGCAATAACAGTGCCACGTCACGATACCATCTGCCACGTCAGCGATTACCAAAATTGCACAGTTAGTAAACGTTGGGGACTAAATGTGCTCAATTAGAAGCTAGGGGACAAAAATTGCACAAACATGAAACTTGAGGGACTAAAAGTGCATTTAAGCCATTTATTTTTTACCAATAAAATGGTATTCGCTTACAGGTTCTATTTATTTTTCTTTGTCTATGCAAATTTTCATTTTACAAAGATTATTTTCTTTTCATTTTATTTCTTATCAACAAAATAGTGTTTACTTACGGATTTTATTTATCTTTATTTGTTTTTGAGGTTGTAAAATAATTTTTTTGGTTTTATTTCTGATCAATAAAATAATATTTGTTTACGGGTTCCATTCAACTTTCTTTATTCCTGTTTTCTGTAAACTTGTAGGTTGTAAAATTATTTTTGTTTTGAATTTATTTTTTATCAATAAAATGGTGTTTGCATATGAGCTCCATTCAGTGGTGGCCCTAAGCATGTGCGAGATGAGTGACTGCACAGGGCCCCATTGTTAGAGGGCCACCAATATGTAAAATTTTACTTGCTATAGAATAATTTTTAAGAGTCCTACTTGTTTTTCTAATACTTGCATATCTTATGGAATAATATTAACTATCACAGTTATTGTTGCATGTATTGAGAGAACAATTTTCTAAATTGAAATTGTTAAAATCTTACTTGTGATCTACTATATCACAAGATAGATATAATAGTCTTGCTTTGATTTGAAAATGACTTTTTAAAAAAAACTTTGACTGTGAATTGATTATTTATGATTTTGTAGCAAAAATATTAACATGACAATATTCAAATGATTATGAAGGCATCATTTGTTAAGTTCGCACAGGGCCCCCAAAATCTCAAGGTCAGCCCTGGTTCCATTCATCTTTCTTTGTTCATTTAAAGTTAAAAGTTAAAAAAAATATTTGATTTTATTTCTGATGAATGAAGTGGTGTTTGCTCACGAGTTTCATTCATATATTTTATCCCTGTTAATTTTCATGCAAAATGACATAAAATCAACATTGTTATAAATTTAGAATATATCATATATCAATTTATTACTATATAAATAAATTATTTTCTATCATGTGTAAAAACCAACAAGACCCGTGCATCACACGACCAACCTGCTAGTTTATTGCTGTGTAGTCAGAACTGGACCGGACGACTCCCAAAATCGAACCAGCCAAAATTGGGCAAAAATTGGTTTGAACCGGTTCAATTTTCTTTTTTTTTTAAATTCAAAATTGCCATTTTTTTTTGGAAAGAAACAAATATCACTCTCTTCAATTATTTGTAATTTGAATGTTTTATGTTATGAATTATGACAGTTTGTATTGAAGTTTAATTTTTCTTTATGAAGTTATGAATTTTATGCTAATTTTTACTCAATATTGTGTTATATATTATATTAAAAATTAAAATAATATTATTTAATTATAGCCTAATTGAAACCCGGTCGAACCTTTGAATCCTGAACCCCTACCCTCACCGGTTCAATGACCGATCCGGTTCTGACTACCTTAGTTTATTGCAAAAGGGGTACACGTTTTTTATGTGAGAGTGAGTAATCTTGTTGCATTTAATTGCCTATGTCTTTATTGACTTAGCAGCATATACATGTCTCCTATCTTTATTACATACTACCTCCGTACGTGATCCCTATCTATAAGAACATTTTAATTAGTATTAAATTTGTCATTAATTTATATTATTTTTTTAAATTACCTTTAGTATTATTTTTTTGGTTAATGGAGGGGCCGAAGCCCAAAGAAAAAATTACACAATAGTACGACGTGGGGTAGTAACCCCACTTACATCACGAAGCAAAGCCTGCCCAAGTCGAACGGGGGCTTGCTCATACACAACCAACCCATAATGGTGATTACAACCCATCCCAGCTAAAATATCCGCACAAGAGTTAGCCTCTCTATACACATGACACACACGAAAATCCTCAAGGTGCCCACTCAGTTGCTGAATCCTGTGAAGAATACTTCTTCTAGCAATGCTATTCAATCTATTCCTTTGCAGTAAACTAGCCACAACTGTAGAATCTACCTGCAAATCAATCTTGTAGAACCCGCGCCTAAGAGCAAACTACAGCCCATCCATAACTCCTCGAAGCTCCGCCATAAAAGCATGACAACTTCCAAGATTTCGCGATAAACCACCTAGCCATTTCCCCTCATGATCTCGGGGCAAACCACCACAACCAGCAGCCACCCTCATTCGGCTGAGCAGCACCATCTGTGTTGACACGCACCCAACCCCTTAAAGGTGGAAGCCATCTCACAAGAATCCATTGACACTGTCCACAATCCTTGACCACTTGCCTCTAGGTAGCTTGTTGGTAAAAGCATTCACATGCTATAAAACAACTCTTCCAGGAAGAAAAGGCCTAATGAAGTTGGCCTCATGCTTCTCCTTATTCCTCCAAGTCCACAACAAATGACATGTCATAGCCCAAATAGCTGCCCAATCAGAATTCGGCTCCCACCCCAAGCACCCTTGCTTATTAAAGTCAATCCACCCCTGCAAGTCTTCAAAATAAAATCTACTGCGATGAGTGTTATTAACAAACACAGACCACACATTGACTGCAAAAGGACAATCTCGCAGAACATGAAGAATATCCTCAACCACCGAAACACAGTGAGAACAATCAACCATCCCCAATCCCATCTGATGCCTCCTTAGATTGGTGAATAAACGCCCATGCATCACCAACCAAATAAATGACCGAACCCTCTCTGGTACATTAATTCTCTTAAATGTTGCTCCATCGAGTGCATTGTGATAACGGGTGTAAACCTTTCACCAATAAATAAGCACTTGAAACAGTAAAGCTACCATTAGACGTGGCACCCCACAACACCACATCCTTCCCATTCTCAGTATTAGGAGGTAACAAAGAAAGAAACTTCTGCATAATTTGAGGCGGCAAAAAAGCACCTAGCACCTCATAATTCCACTCCCCATCATTGGTTGTGAGATCTCTAACCATAAGCCCATCAAGAGAGGAAGGAACCACACCCAGATTATTTAATATCAATCAAGGGGCGATCCAACAATCTGACCAAGCCTTGATACTTTCACCATTTCCTACACTCCACAATTCTACGGGAGATAGAATTTTCCAAAGTTGAACAAGATGTCTCCATAAGTGTGAGTCAATATTCTTTGCAAGCAGCGGACCATGTGGAAGGCACCTCCTCCCATATTTTCCATTCAGCACAGCAGTCCATAAATTGTTGTCCCCGTGCAGGCTCCAACACAACTTTAAAAGACAAGCCTTATCCATAGCTTCCAAATCCCGCAAACCAAGACCCCCCAAACATTTAGGAAGAGTAACAGTACTCCAATTAACATAGTGCACCTTCCTGTGAGTGTCTTGTTCCCCCCAAAACAAAACCTCTTTGAATCTTCTCAATTTCCTTAAGACATGCTGGTGGAATGGCACCCGACATCATGGGATAAATTGGAATTGCCTCCACCACCGACTTGGCCAACGTTACCCGTCCAACAAAGGATAGATTGTTGGAACCAAATTATTCAAAGGCATGTTCAAATGCTTAAATCCCTAAGGGGTTTTGATGATAACAATGATTATTAAGGTTTTTACAAAGTCTGCTAACAAGCTCTTGTAGGTACAACAAAGATAAGTCCATCGTCCAGTATGACCATGGAACTTATAAGTACAGTCTAAGAGCTGATCGTCCAATGGACTCTGATGCTTGACTTTGAGTAAGTATCGTCCAATGGACTCGGGATGCTATGCGTCCAAATAAGCAGAATGATATACGTCCAAAAATCAGTAAAGCTATACGTCCAGAGAAGCAAAGCTATGGGTCCATATGGTAAGAATTGTCATAAGTCCATATGACCAGAGAAGCCTTGCGTCCCCCGCTGTCTCCATCATCATCATCATCGAAGAACATGTCTTCTATACCATAACCCTTACTACCTAGTTGACGTAATGGTAACTTAACATCTAGAATTATCTGTTCTTGGATGGGAATTGGATTTTGTTGCTCTCCACTGTCTACAGTCTCTATTTTTCCCACAAATCTGCCCCACTGTGTATGACGATTTATGTTCCACCACACACTATCCCCGCCTAAGGGTAGTATGCTAAGGTGTCAGACATTCCCTAGTCCCGTATCTGGATGGGTCATCTACTCAGTCATGCATCAACACAACATAAAAGTAGGCAAGAGTGAAACTCTAAACAATGTAATAAGAGTAGTACAAGTACACTAAAAACATAGATCACATAGCACCCAATTCGTATGTTAAGAACATATGAATATCAAAGACAATCAAGTGATTTAAGACAATATAGCAGAGTAGCAAATTATTTAAGACATATAACCAGATCTCAATCAAACAGGTCTTACTTTGTATTTGCAAACCTACAAAACAACGCATTCACAAGAATATATCATCGCGTCAAAGTGTATTTATGCATGCCACTTCAATATATCTCAATTCACACTTGTATAATGCTCCAAGGAGACTTTTCCAACCTCACACCATTGAGCGACCGGCTGCGGTAAACTTAATAGAATAAACAGGGAGTCCCACTTAGACCCCTGAGAATACTTCAGAAATATCGCATTTAAACCTTAATACCAAATCAAAAATAGAACTACCAGTCAGATTTATCCAAGTCGGGTATTTGATTTGTCTCAACTCGAGGATATTCACCAGCATGACCATTGAGACTTTCGAAACCTGGATAATTCCAGTAGACAATTGTAGTCCAACAGAACCTATTTTTAACCCCGTCTCGTAGGTTGTATGTTAATCGTCTATAATGCAAATGATTGTCTAAATTTGCGCACAACTTTCTTTTAATTTCACTTTGTAAAACTTCCTCTATTTTACTACCACTTTTCTCAAAAATCTCTGAATCTCATAAAAAACTCTTCATATGAAACAAACCCATTACTTTATAAAAATATTATTTGTATGAACAGATAACTTATTAAAAATCACTTTATCTTTCCTTTAAACTTTATCTCATAAAAACCTTTTACTGTATATTTAAATAAATAACTCTTGTCCTCATTATTCTTTTTACTGATCGTTATGGATTAAATTATTGTCTCGGTTTTAATAATTTAGTTTATGATTGATCACACCGAGGCAGAGTCGAACTGAGGTAATCAACCCGTCAAAGTGATTCGGTATATCAACTAAAAGTTATTAATTTCTTTTAAGCAGACCAAAACGGGGCATAGCCACCTAGGATTGATCAAGAGAGAAGAGGTCAACAGAATTTAAAATCCAAGTATACTTTTTATTTGGTGAATGATTTATACTGGCTTAATTAACTTTGAAGATGAAAATATTACACGGCGGCAAAGCTGACTGTGGTAATCAGTGTCCAACTTTTAAAATAAGTCGATATAGACTAAGTGAATGAAATCAAGTTGATTCTCTTCTGAAATACTTAAGCACCAGTTATCTTCCAGGAAAGAGGCCCGTTGAAAGCCTATCTAACTAATTTCCACGGCCTTAGACATTGGAAATTAAACTGAGTTAAATATATATATATATATATATATATATATATATATATATATATATATACAGATTGGATACCCACTTGATATTTTCCACTGATAATATAGCATCAGAATTCACCGAGAATTCGTTACCGTTATATTAAATTCCGATAGAGGCTATAACAGTAGGATTCACCGAGAATCCATTACCGTGATATCCTTTTTATCCAATCCAATCTATTTATATATATATATTTATTAAGAAATCACTTCTTTCCCAATTTATCTTAGTCACGTATATACCGAGTCCCTAGGTTAAGAATTCCCCAAACCGCATACCAGTACAGTTCCCAAGAAAGAGAGATGGACTTAAAAAGCCCCTTCAAAGATCTCTATCTTTGTCTTTCCTAGACAGACCCATACTGATAAACCATTTATCTTAACCATCACCTTGTATATCAATAATAGACAATATCAGGGTTTTCATAACAGAATAAATTGTATTTTCTTTATGGTAAGATCTTATTTATGGTAAATTTAAATTTTGCCATTATAACGGTATGTTTACAAAAGCTTAAAAATGATTTTGCCATCACCACCTTACTTCCACGAATTTTAAAGGAAATTTGGGCATTATAACACTATAATTAATAAATGGCACAAAATAATTAAATTAAAGCCATAAAACAATTATAAAGCATAAATAAATAAATAAAAGTTATAACACACAAAACACAAGTCAATCACAAACAAGAATCAAACTCATGCTTTTCAAATTAATTTGCAAGTGGTTCCCCTTACCTTTGCCGCAAAATCTTAGAAGAACAAAGTTTGAAGAACCAAGAACACCATGCAAGAAACTAAGAACTATCAAGGAGAAAAAGAGGAATTTTGGCTTGTCTACACAAGGCTTTTGGTGTAGGAAATTTTATGAAGCCAAGATGGGTATTTATAGGGGGAGGGGGGCAGCCAAGTGAGGAGAAGAAGGGAAATAAATTATTGTGTTGTCATGGCACTTTATCTAGATTATGTCATAAAGCCGTTATAATTAAATCACTTATTTTTCTAATTGGCTTAAGCTTATGACTAAGCCTGATGACTCATATAGAAAAAGCACATCCAAGGGCCTAAAATTGATCATGATGTCGACCAAGAGAGGGGTGAGGGAGAGCCATTGGATTTCATGGTTAAAAACTTTATGTTTTAGTAGTTTTAATGTAAAATAAAGGGTAAAATGGTATTTTCATTAATTAAAATTTTCCAAAATTAATTTAAACGGTGAGAACCAATAGAAGATCTCAAAAATGCCTTATAATAGCCTTAATGGCTTCATGGAAGAGTTTCTGGATTTTTACGGTAAGGGTATGTTTGGTGGTTTGCATAAACAAAGGACGACGAACACGCCGTAAGTGCAAAACAGATATTTTTCAGAAAATTCTCAAAAATTTCCAAAAATCACAAATTTAATTTAAACACTAAAGCTCCCTCTTGAAAACTGGTTTTGAGCATTCCCTGGTCACTAAAAATCTATTTTTGCTCCAAAACCCCTCGTTTTTCGTATTTACTGGGACCGAAAAAGTAACTTTTGATCTGTTTCTCAAAAAAATTTGAAATAAATTCCAAAAATCCTAAAAAATGTGAAAACATGATTTAGCTTCTAAAAATCTCTTTCTGACCTCAACTTGGTCTCCGAATCAGTTCTCTGTTTCTTGCTGTCAAACTATAGGGACCAAAACAGTAATTCTAAAATTTATTATTTCCAAAAATTCTACAAAAATTCCATAAAATCATAAATATTAAAAGAACGAACTTTTGTGAAGGAAGATAATTTTCTGGGTTGGTTTGATATACTTTTGATATTTAAAATTTTATCCGTCAGTTACAGTAAATATGGTTATTTGTAAAAACCCAAACGTCAAAGAAAAACGTCTGTTTCAATGAAATAATTTGATAAGTATTTTAAAACCTTAATTATAAGACCAATATACTTTACCTAACACTTAGATCACGCAATTTCATATAAAACGGATAATAGACAGAAAATAGAAAACAGAAGTCTATATAAGACTTAACTATCTTACCATTTTAAACTATAATACCAAATAAGACTTATTATTTTCTATACTTATTTTAGGTATACAAGATCCTAGATTATATTTCTTAACTATTTCTCCATCTCCGGTATTTATCTATTTCTTAACTAACAGATTACGGAATTTCTCTTAGAGGGACCAAAACTATATTTTCCTTTATATCTTTCTCTAAAATTCCAAACTTAATTTCTAAAACCTTCATAGAACATCAAGTTACTATTTTATATCTTCTAATACCTTTTGGGAATCAAGTATGAATTTTTCATATTCATTATCGACTTATTCTAATAGTTTAAAATATCCGTAAAGTACTGTTTGACTTCTACGTCAGCTCTAAATCATTTTTTTTTATCTGAAAATTCTAAGGATGATTCTAATCCACTAAAATTAATATTCTATCTTGTAGAGTGAAATTTTAGGATATTACATCTAGCATCAGAAAACAACATATCATCAAAACCTAACATTACAATAGACTTGTGGAGACGTTCAACCACGACCTTGGTTTCCATAATCACCAAAATATCAGGCCAGTAAGTCTCCACATACTGCTTACAAACACCGAAAAAAGATGGGCGACTGCTCCTCTGTAGTTCCAGACCAATATATTTATTTGATGCATATCCATAAGAAAACTGAGCAAAAAGAAACAGAACACCCAAAAGACCAATCCCAAAATCGATCCTCAAATTGAGCACTAATCTAACACAATTAATCAACCTACATAGTGGACCCATCCCCACCAAGAGGAAATTGTCCCACCTGAGCTGCTCCAATGTCCATATCCTTATGACCATTTACCCGTGTGTGAACCCCAACTTCACCTTGCTCGAAAGAACAAGGCACCACCTCCATAGTGTCAGAAGAGCACATACCTGGGTTGCCAGAACTCTGGCCCACGGGCTTATCAGGGGGCGTGTCAACTAATTAGAATGCAGACTTGGTTGCCTTTGGTGACCCTGCTCCCGAACAACCTGACCCACATCAGTGGAAGTGTCCATACAATCCGCCCCATGTGTTACTCCCTGTTGCACGATCTGTTTTCCTTTATTAGCCTCCTGAATCACAATCCCGTTGTTACCTGTGTTTCTAGTAGCATTCCCCCTCGTTCAAACTGCTTTTTTGTCACTAGAGTTCTTCCCCTGAAGTTTCCTCTGGTCCACCTTACTATCCCCTTCATGAACCTGAGCCCCACGACCATGAGACTTAGCACCCATTGCCACAGTACTTGGCCCAGGTTCCTGCTCCTTTACCACACGGTCACCAACAAGATTCCTTTGTCCTTCATGGTTTTGAGCATCATGATCCAACACTTGAAATCTTGACCCTGTATTCACAGGAATCCTATCCTATCCTATCCTCTCAAACTCCAACACCCGGACCTTTCCTTTGTCTTCTCGACTTCTGAACAACAGTCCAAGGACCAGCTATGTCATGCCGTTCTCCCCTAGTAGCACCAGTCTCTGAACCCGCATCACCACCAATTCTTGAACCCGAGTTATGTGAAGTACTTGCAGCTACCTTATTTGGACACCCCTCCTTATAGTGGCCAAATTTCCCACATGTCAAACAAAGTAAATGCAATCCTTCATATTCAATTGTATACGCCTTACCATCCACCTCAAACATAGGGAGCAGCGGCTTGTTGAGATCCACTTCCACACATAACCTGGCGTATTTACCCCGTTCTTGCGAGAGAGTATTCTTGTCCACCCAAACCGTACGCCCAATCCGATTACCCAGACATTTGAGAAACTTGGAATCATGGTACTCAATTGGAAGCCCTAAAAATCGAACCCAGACTGCCACCCGTTCAATAGAAACACTCTGAGGCTGGAAATTGGGTGCCCACTCCCTCACAATCAAATAGTGGTCATATATGAGCCAAGGACCCTCCTCCAGAGCAAACTTGTGATCCTCTGTGCAAGAAAATGTAACAAGAAAGAAATCATTACCTAAATCATGTTAGATTCAGAACCCCCCGCTTGACCCACATCTGGCACAACCTGGTTTCAAGAGCTTTGAAAACAATCTTTCTACCCAGCAACTTCACAATAACGCCATGCTTCCATGGCTTCCGAATCCTTTTCTCCTCTTGCTCTGACAGAATCAAAGTCGGACAATCATAACCATCTTTCTTGCCCTTAACCACCTGGATGCAATTCAGATCCTCTTTCTCATCTGATGAAGAATCCCC
This sequence comes from Glycyrrhiza uralensis, assembly GCA_030159175.1. NCBI lineage: Eukaryota > Viridiplantae > Streptophyta > Magnoliopsida > Fabales > Fabaceae > Glycyrrhiza > Glycyrrhiza uralensis. The sequence continues at coordinate 9,443,927 of BRZY01000006.1, forward strand.
ATCCTCCTTCGATTCAAGCTCCTCATCGTCAGAATCAGACGACAGATCCTCATTGGAGTTCACGCCCACCACCGTGTCACTAAATGAGGGTTTAGAAACCGCAACAAGCTTTTCATCAGTGATGTCGGCATAAGAAACAAGGCCAAAGGTGTCACCGGTGAAACCTTCGTCACTGCCTTTGACCTTCTTTTTCTGTCAGTGGAGCAAATCCGCCTCCTCGGCAGTGAGCTATTTTTCGCCAGAGACAAAGCGTAGTTTCGACATCGTACAAAGCGTAGTTCCAAAAGGTCACCTTTTGGAGTACTTATTTACCTTTAGTATTATTGAGACTTATAATCTCTGTCTTTACACCATCTCTTAAACTTTTTCAATCTTCACAAGAGAGAGAAATATTTTTAGCATTTATAGTGCGTAATAAATAAAAATAAATTGGTCAAAAAATAATTAATACAATTTTTTTTGAAAATGGTCTTATAAAAAGGGACTTCAATTTTTTTTGTAAAGGTTGTTATATATAGGGATGTAAGCGCTGTCTCTGGTGCACAAGACGCGTAGGACACGCACGGTGCGCAAGTTCACACTGCAGCGGTGCACCGTAGACCCTCATCATCAGTGACCGTTGATATTTGTTAGTACAAATAGACGGCTGAGAACGAACACCAGATTAAACTCTTATTTAAGTTTCTGAAATTTATTAAAGCCTTAAACTGTGTACCTGAGCCCTTCGAACCGTAAGTGGGAAATACTGAGAACCCTGCTAGCAAGCGTTGAAGGTCCAGATGCAAACGTTTTGGTGAAGGAGCTGCAACACCGCAAACTAGGAGTGGCAAAGCGGGCTGGGCCCGGTGGGCCAGCCCACCAACCCGCATTTTTTTGGTGTGGCGGGGTGTTATTTTGGGCCCGTGTAGCCGGCGGGGCGGGGCGGGCCAGCTTGTGCAACCCGCCATTTTAAAAAAAATTCTATTTTTTTATTTTTTTGGGCGGGCTGAGGTGGGCCAGCCTGCTTTTCGCCTGCCAACCCACATTTTTTCTTATTTTTTTAATTTTTTTGGGTTTTAGGCGTGCCAGCCCGCCAACCCACCGGTGGGGCGGGGCGGGGGTGCATTTTAGAGCCCGTTTTCAAAATCGGGCCGAGCCCAGCCAACCCGTTTTCAGCAGGCCAGCGCCGGCCCGACCCGTTTTGCCATCCCTACCTCAAACGAACCAGAGGAAGTGCCACACGTCGGTGAGTTGTGCTGTTTATTTGGCTTTGTTTATATTGAGTTTACTTTGGGTGGCTGGGCTGCAGTGTTTGATATTAATGTAGTAGATCTGCGGTTGAAAATAGCTTTAATCCTTAAGAAATTGTTTGCAGCTCTTGATGAAGAAAACAGAGTAATGTATTAATTTGATTAATACAAAATATTAAAATTAAATATGATTATCAATATTAATAAATTAACATACTAATTAAAGTACATAAATTTTGCAAATTATAACCAATTATGTATTTACATATAATATTAAATTATTGATTTAGTAACACCATAAACCTTATCCTTTTCCAACTAATTTGTAACCCTAGACATTCTAACATCAGAGCTCTCTCTCTCTTTCTTTCTCTCTCTCTATTACGCATGTATCATCCACTATCACTGCCTCTGTAACACCAATGTACTATCCATTTGTCTCTCTCTATATCACATTCAACATGTCATCTCTCAATACCACGCTTCTCTATCTCTATCTCTGTAACATATACATACACCATCTAATAACTCATACTCTTACTCTCGTACATGTATCAAATCTCTCTCTCTCTCTCTCTCCCCAATGTACCAACTACTTCTCTCTCTTTCTCTCCCATCTCTCAACTACTTAACCCCTCTCTCTCACTCCCAAACACAAATCTATTTCTTTCTCACTCTCTGTATCTCTCACTCTCTCTCTCTCTCCCCCCAATGTGTCAACTACAACTCTCTCTCTCAAATGTATAAACTACTCTATCTATCTCTCCCATGTGTCAAGTACTTAATCTCTCTCTCTCACTCCCAAACACAAATCTTTCTTTCTCACCAATGTGTCAACTACAACTCTGTCTCTCAAATGTATCGACTACTTCTCTCTCTCTCTCTGTCTCTTCCATGTGTCAACTACTTAATCTCCATCTCTCACTCCCAAACACAAATCTCTCTCTCAAATCTCTCACTCCCAAACACAAATCTCTCTCTATCTCTCTCTCACTCCCAAACACAAATCTTTTTTTCTCTCTCTCTCTCTCTCTCACTACCAAACACAAATCTCTCTCTCCTCACTCCTAACACAAATCTCTCTCTCACTACCAAACACAAATCTCTCTCTCCTCACTCCCAAACACAAATCTCTCTCTCACATTAACTACATTTTTTTCTGGTCCTGCATTTTTTGTTTTAAATTTTGTTCATGATTCCGTTTTTTTTTTGTCAATTCTCATGATTCTCTATTACTCCTTTTTTTTTGGTCATGACATTCTCTTGCCCAACTTATATTTGGGATTAATTTATTATTTTATATAGCCCAACTGATGGGTCACGTCCAGCAAAAAAAATGGATCACCATCTTGGACAAAAATTCATCTGTGCTTCTCTTTTGCACGGACCAACTTATATTTGGGCTTAAATTTATCGTTACCAACCGCTGGGTCACTTGAACCACGAATTAAAATGGGCCAGCTCTTATTCACTTTTCATCGTCTTCTTTACCCGCCATTGCAACACTGTTCATCGTCATCCCAACGGCTATTGTAACAATCAGAATCTCCAGTCCCATACTTCCACATAAATCGCAATTGAAAAACACGTTATTGTAAATACACACTACTAGAATTTCGTCCTGTAGTGTCGGCCAAAAGCCGACGATACAGGCCAAAACGGACGGTAACAACCTTTTTAGCGTCGGCCACGGGACGGATGCTAAAAGTCTCGTTGCAAAGCATTAGCGTCGGCCACCATAAGATCGACGCTAGTTTGCGTCAAATAAGCCGACCCTAAGTCGACGCAATAGTCAATCCCAAAAGGCCAACGCTAACTTTGCGTTGGCCGTCGGCCTTGGCCCACGCTAATTTGGCCGACGCTAATTTGAAGTTTGGAAATTGCTATTTCGAGTTAGCGTCAGCTTGGCCTACGCTAATTTTTAGTGACAGATAAACTGTCACTAGATATCAAGTATCTGTTGACAGCAATCAAATTCCATATAGTTGTACACAAGATCATATTCTTCCTTCTCTATAATTTCAACGGTAAATAAACTAATTACAAAACAAGCTAATCAACTTTAAATTTATAGCTATTCTATGCAAACACATATTCTTCCTAATCAATCAGGTTTAAACAGTTAAGATATTGTTAGTATAAGGAGATAAATTGCAAAATTAAGTTCAAGAAAAGAAAAGAAATTTAGTAGATAAAAGATCAAGGGACTATATATTTGTATCCTTTGTACCCTTTTACCACTCCAAAACCCTCTTACAATCTCCTAGCATAAGAAAACAAGGGACTATATTTTATTTTTCAAGACAAACCAAAAAAAAAGGAACAGAAGAGAAAATGAGTTGATTTAGATAAGAGAGAACAAAAGCATATAGAACAAGGGGGAGAAAAGGAGAAAAGAAGGAGAATAATGAAATTTCAATTCTAAATTATAGACCGGATAATTAGAGAGAAAATCCAAATTAATGGCTAAGAATCCTAAATTACTAAAAAAACCCTATTAATCTAATATATGCATTAGTATGGAATGTCCTTAAAATCAATGGAATACAATTTTTGATTCTGAGGGGTCTTTAAGTTCTTTAATCATGGAATCACATCACATGATGATCAAAACTATGAATTAGAAAACAGCCAAGTATATTAGGAAAAGATTGTAGAATTAGCATAAATGACAAACATGCCTCTAAAGTTCTTGGTGCAAGTTCAACGAAGCATAAATACGATAATAAATAATAAGCAATGAAATCTAGGATGGGGGGACTATGTGACACCAAAGGTAGTAAGAAATGAACTCATAAACTTCCACTTTCATAATTTAATTTAGCCAAAAAAATCTTGTTCCCTTTCCACCAGCAGCAGTACCACCAATGGCACCACTAGCTGTAGTGAATTTTCAGTTTCAATCTCACACAGTATTAAAAAAACCAACACAAGAATTTAAGCAGAGTGTACAAAAACAGATTATAGAATGAAATTATCAAGTGAGATTCTTAATAAAGATTAATCAAGAATATTATTTACCACTGGGAGCAGGGGTAGAACTATTTTTCTCCAAGGCTTTTTCTCCATGCCTTCTCTTCACATGAAAAGACATATGGAGGATTAGAAGGACGCATAAATTAAACTTCTCATCACATAGTTGAAGGTCCAAAAAAGAAGACAAGTTAAAGCTTCAGATCTGGACAGAACTCATATACATATGTATTCAAAAAAACAAAGCATCAAAGATTTGGAATTGGATAGAACATGACCTGAACAGAAAAACTATATCTTTAACAATGTGAAAAGATGTTCAAATACCTTCTTCTTTGTTTTGTCTTGGTCTATCATCGCTTGATCAATGCCTCAGATATTTTCTCATTTATATTTTTAACAGCTTTAGCCACACCATTTCGAAGATATACACCTTAGTCCCCATCCCATAACTCAACAGCCTCATACCTGAAAGGAATCATCATCAACCTAAATAGCTTAATGACACATCAAGAAAGGACATGTTCCTTCCATGTGATAACAGATCACTAATAAATCTCATATTGGAAAGACAGCTACTATATTTCAAGCTTGCAAATCCAACAGATTAATTTTTTGTTCACAACCCGCAATCGAATCTAGGTGTCATCATAAACTAAAATCCCTTTCGTAGCTAATTAATGGTAAAACAGAAAATATAATATATAAAAAAGTGAGATACTACCACAGACCAAGCTAAATCATGCAAAACAAAGACTCCATTTGCATAAATAAAGGCATGTTGTGTAGAACAAGCGCACGGTGCCAGGATCATCAAACTATGCTTTCTTATATATAATAAATATCCTTGAAAAATAAAAGAACTTACATCCTCTTCCGTTGCCTGGCTTGAGAAGAATAAGCAAGGAAAAGAAATAAGAAGTGTCAATATGTAATTAGAAAGCAGAAAATTTTGTAATAATAATATCAATAGAATTCACAAAGTAAACGGTAAGAGAATAGATACCTCATTTTCGAAGGAACTGCAGGGCAGTTGCAATATTCCCAAATAAAGCTGAAACTGACATATGTAAGAGCATCAATCAAAGGATAAAAATTAGTTCAAATCCTAATTTTCTATCCTTTCAGTGTTACAATTACTTTCTCTCAAGTAAGAAAGGTGAGTCAAGGTGCTCTAACCTAGGAATTGAAGTTTATACTACTTAATTGACTTAAATCCTCTAACACTATGGATATACTTACCAAAGTGTATTACTTCCCAAAGTATGTTGAACCAAGTTTTAACATAAAAAATGGATACTAATATACCAAATTCTTATTGCAGAATCTTATGCAGAATAATCCAAGGACCAAATTATCAAGCCTAACATGAAAATGATTACTATTACAATAAACTCTGCTGCAGTAATTTACAGCACTAGTCTTATTAGGTAATATATACATGACAATTATAGTCCTAGGAAGACAGAGTTGGAAAAAGACATGGGCACTTAGGTTGGAAAAAGATATTTAAGAAACTTAATCTAAGAGTTTAAAACTGGTCAAATATATGCCCCTCCAAAAAACATTTAAACAAGAGCAAAAAGACAAAGTAAAAAGAATATATCAAGCAGGAGAAATGTAGAAACTAAAAAATTATATGAAAAAAAGGGATCAAAAAGCTCAAGAAACTTACACCAACGAGTAAATGTAACCACATGGGTCCTGATTTAGCATTACAAGTAGCTTGAAACTTAGGTTGTAAGAAGTCACTCTTTGAACGACCCAACGAGTTTTCATATGAAAATTGAGTAAGGTGGTGACCGGATGTTCACTTGAATGTCTGTAATATAAGAGAAACAATTCTTATGTTTGTTTGAATCTTTTTCTTTTTTCAATCGATCATGTTCACATTGCCTAAAAACCCATTATCAAAAACCCCAATGAAAAAGTGTGAGACAAAAAAAAAGGAACTCACTCTTTGGAGGGTACACAACCGCAGCCACCTCGCAATAGGACGCCTCGCTGGAGCACCTCACAGCAACCGAACCGCCACACACCCAGACCGCACACAGACTGCGCCCAGAATGGACCAGACCGTAGGAAGACCGGACCGCAGCACCAACGCACATAGACTGCACCGCACCGCCTCGCAGCAAGAACGGACCACCTTGCACTACCGAGCCTCGCCGTCGCCGGAGATCGCCCTTAGCCAGATAGTTTTCGTAGAGAGAGAGATAGAGAGGCAAGAGAGGGTTTTAGAATAGTGGAACCAGAGGTGTTTTGAAATAGATCTAATTAAAAAGTTAGGTCGGCTTTAGCCGACGCTAATGCTAACGTTAACGTTAAAATCAATTTTAGATGGCATTTTGCGTCGGTGAGGCCGTCGCTAGTTCTTCTTAAAAAAATTATTTAAAAAATATTAATTTTAGCATAGTTTTAATAAAAATAAAAAAATTAAAAAATACTTTGAAGTCAGTTTAGAGTCGGCTAGGCCGACACTAATAGCGTCGGTGTCGTGGCCGACGCTAACTTTTGACGCTACAACGTCACATTCTAGTAGTGACACCAACAGATTAACTACTTAACACAAAAACGCTTTTACAGTCTTCAACATAAAAGACACTTTAAATCATTTTTTACCTTGCAAAAACACAACTGTCAACTCCTCTTACTAAATTTTTCTACTAATGTCACATAAAAGGAACATCTCTCACTGATTCGCACCTTAACCCACACAACACGATTAACGTAGAAACGAGATTTAACAGGTAACATAGTCTAAACATCTCACGAATTCAATAGGGTATAAGTACACCTTTGGGAAAAATACTCTTCGCCCCCAATCCAGATACACCTTTACAAGCTTCCATCTTTAGCCCCTCGACTTGTAAATGGAAACACGTTGCCCCAGTGTAACTTCACTGTTCATTTAAGGACACAAACTTAAATTATTGACTCCCACTGTTCACTCGGTTACTGGTGTTGACTCTCAACCGTCGATTTCTACTAACACATATCAACGGTCACTGATGATGAGGGTCTACGGTGTACCGCTGCATAATGACTTGCGCACCGTGCCGTCCTAGGACACACGCGCACGGGAGACGGAGCCTAGGGATGTAACTAGTATGTTATAAGCACATGACATCAGACGATCATTTGAGAAAATCGGAGGCTGGGTACAATGGAGAGGAACAACTTGAGAAAAGGAATGACTTCTTCATTTGGTAGTGTGATGTGAATTTGTTATTTTGATAGAAAGTGTGATGTGAAATTTAGTTTGTTTTTATGTGTAATAATTAGATAGATGGTACTCTATAAAGTAAGAACGTTTAATATTAAAAAAGGAAAATTACATATCACAACGTCGTATGACATTTAAACATGAGAAGATTTAATAATTTCATATCAAGGATACGTGGCACAGTTGCATATGTAACCTATGTGCAATACCATGAGTAATTACCATGAGCCATTATAGCCATTGTTCAGTTGATGTTGTAGTTTTGAGAAAATGCCTTAATAAAAAATTGCCTTAACTTTTTGGTTAAATTGTTAACTTGACTGAAAGGTATATCACAATTCGGGGAAGCTCGAAAAACTAGGGGAACTTGGTTCAAAACTTTTTATTTGTTGGACTTGTGGTGTTTAGTAATTTGGGGAAGCTGAAAAGGCATGGAAAACCATGTCAAAATTTCCATAGAATGTTTTTGCAATGAACACCATGTTCATAGGGTGAAATTGCCTCATATGGTTATAGTTTTATTTTTTTTTATTGATTTTTTTTAAGTGAAGCCTTAGTTTCATTCGTTATAGTTTTTCATTTTGGCGGCATCTAATATGCACAAGTTAACTAGATTGTGTATGGTACACAAGTCATAAAAAATTGCAAATTAGTCCTTTGATTATGCTAGTTTTACTGCTCTTCATATTCTCTTCCTCCTTCTCAATACCGTCGACAAAATCTTCACCAGTCACCAAGATGGAAAGGTCAGGGGTTTGGAAACTCACTCAGGCCTTAGCAGCAGTGATCGAAATGGCTGATGAAAATGGAGAAGAGAAGTTACTAACTGTGGCGCGTCACATAGCAAAGACGCTGGGCCACAACAACCACAACATGGCCGATGATATCCTCCAAATATTCTCAAATTTCAACGGTAGATTCTCCAAGGAGAAGCTATCCGATGATGGTGCAGGGAATGATCCCATGGGCTGCGCTGCACTCGAACAAGCACTTAACTCTCTCGACCGTCGCATTTCCTGCCACGTGTCCTCCGATCACACCATCTGGTCAAACCCCACCGATTTCGCCAACTTTCTCGCTGTCGTCGACAAGCTCGTCGCCACCATCAACGACTGGAGCCCCCTCGCTGATGACAAGACAGTTGGCGTGTGCCTCCTACGGGCAGACGACATGCTCCAGCGGGCCATGTTTTGCGCGGAGGACGAGTTCCGCTCTCTCATGGAACTCGGCGGCGAGTCGCTCGACCTTACTTGGAGCAACGACGAGTCAACACAGAATGACGAAGACTCACCATTCGACTCAAACGACGACGAAGAAGACATCGACTGCGAGGAGGACCTGATTTCGGTGGCGAAGCCGGTGTCTGATAACGATGTGGTGATCGACGCGCTGCCGCCGGCAACTGTGAAAGATCTTCGGGAGCAGACGGTGGGGGTTTGTAGGATGGTGTTGTGGCGGTGGGGAAGAGGTGTAGGCCGAAGGGGATAGAGTCCATGGAGATGATGGTGGAGGTCTGCGGGATGGTGCAGTGGTGGAGGGGGAAGGGGTGTCGGTGGGGGAAGGGGGAAGTGTTGTATTTTATTTTTGGATCAATCATCAAGTTCATATTTTGGTCGAAAGTATGTGTGGGGAGCAGGAGCATTAGAGAGGGGGAGAGAAAAAGTATAAATAGAAGTAAAACTAAGGAAGTAAAAGGACTAATTTGCAATTTTTTTATCACTTGTGTACCATACACAACCTGGTTAACTTGTGCATATTAGATGCCGCCTTTCATTTTATATGAACCTATATTATTATTTTTGCTTGTTACCATTTTTTTTTGTTGTTAATTGAAATATATAATGACTTACTGTGTTGAAATTGTATTCTATAGGCATTTGACATTACCCATATAGAAGTTTGTTATATATTGACGGATGACGGATTATGTTTATAACTAAAAGTGAAATTTCTAAAATTTACTTTCAAAAACTAGTTTTCGAAATTCAAATTAATGTATTCTAGAAATTAGTTTCTGGAAGCTTAAAAAAAATTAAATTTGTCTTCCAGACTTCCACAAATTGGTTTTGTGAATGCATTTTTTGAATTTTGGAAAATAGTTTCCGGGACATATAAATATCTACAAATTTTATGTTCTGGAACTGGTTTTCGAAATTTTAAAAATATGTATTTCAGAAGCTAATTTCCAAAAGTGAAAATTTGTGAGCAGAGCATTTTGAGAAATTCATAGTCTGAATTTGAACTCAAAACCTCTAATTAAACTGGGAGAGACCCATACAATCTCACCCAAACTTCGGTGGTGCTCAAATTCCTATATTTGATTTCATTATTGAATAATTCTTCTAATCGTATTTATATTAAATTTCAAAGTTCTATATTGAATTCTAATATCTAACTCTCAATAAATAATATGGTTAATCTGTCGACCAATCTATTTTATAACATTAAAATATATAAGTAATTAATAGATATTGCAAAGTAAATAGAAAAATTGTGATAAAATGGTAGAATATAGAAATGAAGAGAATTGCATGTCAATATTATATATCTATGACAACAATTTCATATCAGTTATCTTCCTTAAAAATTCACTTCAAAAGAATAGGAGAAAAAAATGAAAAAAGAATGAGAGAGAATAACAATTTGAATGGAAAATATTAAAATTAAATTAAATATATAGTAAACTATAGTAACAGTTATTTCTTAATTTTTTTAATTAAACTCATTAAATAAGAAAATAAATTATAATTTCTGTTTTCACGGGTAGCCTCACTTACTACTCTATAGGGGTGTTTGCGGCTTGGTTCAGTTCGGTTTTGAGACAAAAAGCCATCCGATCCGAAGTTTTAAAAGGCATGCGGTTCGGCTCGGCTCAATTGGCTTTCTAAATAAAATCCGATCCGACCCAATCCGAAATAACGCGGTTGAGATTGGATCAGTTTTTGGCTTTTTCGCAGTTCAAATACTTCCAATCATGGACATTAATTTAAACATATTTATTCATTTAGTGCCATTGCAACAGTACAAAGAAAATACATAGATAACCTTCCCTCACTCTCATAATCACGCCAAGCATTCAAGTTCAGCAATCAAATGAGAATGAAACTCAATATTAGACTCACATCATGGTACTATATCAGGTATAGCAAGTGCACCAATAGAATCTAACTCATACCATTTCAACAGAATCAGCTCCAATGCAACAACTAATCAGACTAAATATCATGTGTCTTCTCATTAAGTTGTGGGATTGGATTGAACATTTGAAGGGATGATTTTCTCAACATTTTGACTATTTTCAGCCTGCAAAATAATAAAGAAGCATATTAAAATGAATTCAAAATAACAATTATACTACCTTTTTAAGAACAATAATCAATTCCAAAATAACAATAATCAAACTGTTGAAAGTGGCAAGGCAACAGATATATTTCTACTGAAAACTCCAACAACCAGAAGCAGAGATACCAAATGAAGAATGGTTTCCGATGCCAATGGAAGAGAGAAAAAATATCAGAGAGAAGTTTTAGAAAGAAGAAATATCTGTAGTATAATTGTGGTCATTCTATTCGGAAACCTTGCCAAGCCATATAATTCCAGTCGGATACAAAAGCAATTGAACCGCTCCACTACTTAGTGCCACAACAACAATTAATAAAAGAAAACATAAAAGCATAAAATGGGAAATAAACTCTCAGCAAAAAAGAAATATGACAGCAACCATAAAAGAAAAATAAACCACATGAACAAACAGAAAACTTGGAAATGTGGCAGCATTGTAAATGCTGTGACAGAGGGGCCATGAAAGTATCATTAATTCTCAATCAAAAGATATCAATTACTAATTAGGGACCAATGAAAGTATGAAACAGAGAGGGACAAATCACAAGATACCATTTATCTAATTTACCTCCATGGAGACAGTGACGGCATGACCGAAGAAGACTGAGCTTGCGGTGGTTTGGGTTTGAGCTCGCGGTGGAGAATGAGCAGAGGAGGAGTTCGCAGTTTTCGGTGAGGAGGTCTGGTCGCGGACTCGCGGTGGTCTGGGTCTGGTCGCGGTGGTTTGGGTGAGACGGTGGTCGCGGAAGGGACGCCGATCTGCACAGGGACGGTGGTCTGATTGCGGAGAGCTTGGGACCTTAGGGAGGGAGCGCAGCTACGGTTACAGAAGAGAGACGCGAACTGAAGAGGAAGAGAAGAGACACACCTTCGTTCTTTCGTTGGTCAATAATACGGAAGTGAAAAAAATCACGACTCATGGTAGCTACGGTGGGACGCGATGCATTGCATAGAAACTCTTAAGTGTATTAAACGTATAATCAGCGGTTCAGTTCGGTTCGGTTCTGACGAAGCCAACCGCAAACCGAACCGAACCGCACGGTTCTCAAAAAACAAAATCCAAAAAATTCCAAACAATTCGGTTTTAATCGGTTTTCAGTTTTCTCTTTGGATCGGTTCGGTTTTGAACACCTCTACTACTCTAACCTCTACCACATACTCCATTTTTAATGTCAATTTGAAAATAAATTTGTACTCCTTGACGGCAATTGCAATTGTGAATTGCCAATTATTATTATTATTATTATTATTATTATTATTATTATTATTATTATTATATGTGACATTTGTTTCTTTAAATTAACCATATTACTTCTTTCTTTGATGGCTTCTCTGTTATTTTTAAGATTTAGAACATAGAATAGAAGCCGTCCAAAATTTGTCCTCTTCGATACATGCTTCCCTACCCAATATCTCAAATATATTTATTTTGTGCCGAAAGCCACTCGTATTCACGTTAAAATATCTTGTGTAAAATATTTATTGTAATGCTTGAGCGATTTTGTCATGGAAGAGATATTTAGATTTTTTTATTCATTAAACAAAGATGCATTCCAAGTCATTGCGCATTGTCTTAACGATGAATTTTAACCAATGACTTTAAACATACTCGTCAGTATCATGTGCATTACACGAGTACACAAAAAAAGGTCCATTACCCGAGTATTTTTTTTGTAAAAAATAAAATTTTAATTTAAAATATTTAAAAAATAATGTACCTGATAAAAAATATTCAAATATAAATTATTTCAATGGTTTTCTGAAAATATTTCATTATGTTTAATGTTGATGGAAAAAATTTAAATATTTATTAATGAAATTATGAATTATTTCTGTTGAATAAATAATGAATTAAAATTTGACAACTTATTATTAAATATCATAATAAATTAAATTTAAGTTTTTTTAGTTTAATTTTTCTCAAGCACTAGCCATCCCCATCATCTCATTGACATTGTATTGTTTCTCATCTAGTGGATCCGGTTCGTGTGGTTAACGAAGCGAATGAAAATCATAAGGCAGGTTCATTGAACCTGGACACACCCGATTTCAACTCTCTTCAATATTTATACTACACCATTCGCATCTCATTTCAAACGCAAAAAACCATCTTCTTCTTCTTTCGACTAAAACTAACTGCTCCGTCCCCAGAATAACGGTTCCGTAACTGTCAATATCGCAACGATGATGATGGCGGTTATAGGAATCGTTAGTAACCAGCAGAAGAAGAACAGAATAACGGAGGGCGAAACGACGGCGTTGGAGCTGAAGAAGAGGAACGAGGAACTGGAAGAGGAGCTGAGGCAGAGCAAGGAGAGGGAGGAGCGCGTGATGCGCCAGCTCCACTCCGCAATGGAGCGCCTGCGCGTGGCCGAGGACGCCGAAGAGAGACTCTGCTCTCAGCTCGGTGAGCTCGAGGCCGAGGCGCTTCTTCAGGCGCGTGATTACCACGCTCGCATCGTTTCCCTCATGAATCAGCTCTCCCAAGCCCACGCTCTCCTCAACCACTAACCATCGTTTCCGCCATTCTTCTTCTTCACACGTGTGGCACGTGTCTGTTAGTTTTAGGTGTTCACTTCGATGGCACGATTTAGAAATGCAACGCAATTTTCTACCGTTCCTTTCTCTTGTGCTCTGTACATTAACAATTCTCTGTTGTTAAGTTTTGAATTAATATATAGAGAGAAAAAAAAAGTTTGGTTTCAATATGCGAGGTTGATTTATTATTGATTTGATTTGCTTGCTACTAATTAAACTAACGAGTTTTCTAGATTTTGTAGTGAGATCTCAATTTCGAAGTAAGTATAGTCACATACAAAATAAACTTAGGTTTAGGTGAGATGACATCGGTGGAAAAAAAAAAATACAAAAGAAAGTTGATCTAGACCCACGGTAATGAAAAAAGTGTTAAAAATGCTTAACTGTACTTTTTGTTACTCAAATATCATGTTTGTACAATTTTGGTTACTCAAGTACCAATTATTTGACTTTAATATATGGTGACTTACGATTGGAATACGAGGGGACAAAAAAAAGTCTTACCTTTTATGTTATTAAAATATAGGTTTAAATATACTTTTTGTCCCTACAAATAGAGGGCCATTTGTTTTTCGTCCCTTAAAAAAAAATTCTTTTCATCCCTGCAAACTACTAACCCTTCTTTTTTGGTCTCTGCCATTACAAAAACGTAGACGTGGCAGACGGGACTCCACATGGCAATGACACGCTGGCTAAGTGCTCTGATGTGGCATATGTTGACTGGGCATATTTGCTGACTCAGCTTTCATTAACAATTTTTTTTTGGTAATAAACAGGGACAAAGCCTAAAGAAAAGAAAAACTACACAGCAACGAGTCTAGGAGTAGAGACTCCCATTTGATCAGCAAGTAACAGCTGCCCAAGATTAGCTGAGGGTAGCTCATAAACCACAAGATCTCAACCCAAGTTACACCCAATACTAGCTAACGCATCAGCACAGACATTGGCTTCACGGTAAATATTGACAATTCGAACACTCCATCTACGTTGCAGCAACTCTCGAATCATCTGAACCAACCTGCGGCCATTCACACTGCCCACCAAGTCACCCTCCAAAGCACGAACCACTGAGGAGGAGTCAATCTGAAGAACAATTTGAGTCACGCCTCTCTCCCAAGCAAGAGCTAACCCTGTAAAAACTCCCCAAAGCTCAGCAACAAAGGCGGAGGAATAGCCAACAAATTTGGCAAAACCACCCAACCATTGGCCATCAGGATCACGAAGGAGCCCCCCACAACCAACTCTCTGAGTCTCTCCTTTGACAGCGCCATCAGTATTCAGACTTGTCCATCCCGTGTCAGGAGGTTTCCACCGGATCTCCACCCACCTAGGCGAGTTACCACCCACCACTCTAGCCATATCACCTACATGAAAATATGCCATGGCATCAGTCAAGATGCAGTGCCAAGGCCGAGAGGGACGCGTAAAGTGAGCATCATGCATAGCTTGGTTCCTCCAACGCCACAACATGTGACAAGCGATGGCCCAAGTAGTGGCCCAAGGCAACTCCTCATTCCCTCCAAGATCATCTGAAACGTTCATGATCACCCACTCATGCACTTCACTATTGAAGAAACGGGATCGAGCCTCGACCTTGATGAGGTGGTGCCAAACTTTAGCAGCAAAATGGCAATCACGCAGGACATGTGTTATTGTCTCAGAGAACCACCCACAAGCATCACAGAAGGAATTATCCATTAATCCCATACTATGCATGCGGGCCTTCGTCAGCAGTCTACCATGAACCATGAGCCAAATAAAAGCACGCACCCTCTCCGGAGCCTAGAGTTTCCAGACGCGGCTCCAGGGGAAAGAAGCAGTGGCACTTAGAACCGCATGGAGGATATTATAAGCAGCGCTAACAGAGGACGAAGAAAGGGGAAGAAAAAAGAGGAAGAGAAAGTTTAACATAAATTAACTAATTTGTTTTTAATTAAATTATGTTTAAATATTAAAATTAAAATTAATTAAAATTGATAATTAATGATGAGTCAGCAAATATGCCCAGTCAGCATATGCCACATAGGATCACTTAGCTAGCATGTCGAGCTCCGTCTGCCACGTCCGCATTTTTGTAACGGCATGTGACAATAAGGACAAAAAAAGTAGGGTTAGAATGTTGCAGGGATGAAAACGAAAAAAAAAATTTGCAGAGACAAAAAAAATAGCACCCCCTATTTGCAGGGATCAAAAACATATTTAAGCCTAAAATATATAACTCACATACTCCTTGATATCACTCATGTGGACTTTGACTAAAATATATAAATGGATATCATATTGTTCTAAATCTAATAGAGACCCACGATTCTAGACCCGTGCATTGCACGGGTACATCGAAATCGAAAATGTTCCTATGACCTCAGTTATCTAATTATACTTGTATGGAAGTCTCGAGTTGATGATAACAAGAGTGAGAACCGAATGCTATAGAAGATCTGATTGATAAATAAAGGTTTGAGCACCACAGATGGATTCGATAAGGTCGATTAGTTCACAAAGAACAAAGAGAAACTTTTCTCTTACTAGTAATCAATAATTTGTATTATGTATTCTTGTCATGATTTGATTACACTATATTGGAAGGATCAAATCCTAATCAAATTTATTAAGATCAAATCCTTTTTTTTTACTAAAATAAGATCAAATCCTAATCAAGTCAAATTTAAAATTTAATTAACCCTAATTTCAAATAAGGAAACAAATCTTAATCCTAATCAAATCAAATCTAAATCCTAACTAATCTAATTTGAAATACGAAAACAAATCCTACTTAAGTATAAGCCTTTCCCTTGGGCATTCTAAGGGAGGTGTAGGATACCTTTGCCTGTCATTACAATAGTCATAAGTCATATAATTCTGCTTTACATTTTCATATTGTCTTTGTTGGGCAGGATCCAATTGCCAAAACTTTTGGCTATTCCACCAATAGTTATCAGAAACACTTTGTTGATCATTTAAGCTCTGAGTTTGACAGCCGCTAATATCAAATCCTTGGAAGTTTGCTCTGAATGGTGCATTAGTCCAATTGATTTTGGTTTGGCCTCCATCAGTTGCCCATTTTCCCCCATTCCACAAACTTACTTGTATTTGCATATAGGCTTTGATGGGTAGCCCGCTCCAATATTGCTATTGTTCTTGTATACCCTAATGGGGATATTGTCTGCATAAAATCTGCCAAGCCAAATTTTGATTAGATATTGAATAGTTTGAAAAGAAAAAAGTTTTTATGAAAAACTCATTTACCTTCAATTTATGTTCGATCATAGTCATATTTATGACTTACAAAACAACTTTTTTTTTGACAACAAAGGTATTCATTCACTCAAATTGGAAAAATACATCGAAACAACACAAATTCAACAACGCTAAAAACCAAAAGGGTAAATCTGCAAACAAACTCACAACACCCAGGTTAATGGCAAAACACAGCATAATGCCTACAATAGCAAATCGTGGCAAAATGCCTACAAAAGAAACATAATCATACTGGCCTGAATACCTATGTCTCCGGGTCTGTAACGTTGGCGCCCAAATCATCTGTGAATTTGTACTGGGACAAAGCAGATCAGCCAATCTGAAGTAAACGAACACCGCACCAAGACGGGAAAAACAAACGCTGCACGAAGACTACGAAAATACAAAAAAACACGAAAGAGATAGATCTATGTGGAGCAACCACTTATTTAGATAAAAGTAGATAAAAAATGATGTAGAGGGGTGGTTCTAGACCAAAAAATGGCCCAAAACCACCCCTCCAGTAGGAGAAGAAAAAGGAAGAAAAAAACTCTTTTAGAGAGAAGACAGAGAGAATTCTCTCTCTGGCGGCTAGGTCTTATGAACGAGAGAGAATAGTAGAACAACTTAGTTAGCGTTATATTAATGAGTTCATTTCGGTTGATGTTCACCGAGGTTTTTGAATTAATTAACGGTATGTACATAATTGTGTAACTATATCTTTTAACAACGAGTAATTCAAACATAACAATCATATATAACAACTAATTACAAGAGAGTCACGAGGGCATGTATATATCTTACACAATTTGACGTTGGTTCCGAAGAATTCCATAGTCGTGAAAATATGTTGTGGGGTCAAATCAAAGGTGAAGTTTTTGCTCTCTATTCCCTATACCATCTGCAAACACATTGGTCTGCAATGTGTATGGCTTCCCTTCCCTATCGCCCAAAAATTCAAAGTCTAACTAATCGTGCCTATCTCCTTGTGAAGTAAATTGCATCAAAATAAATAATGAATCAATAATTAATATATATCTTTCAAATTATCCATTAAGGACAATTAATTAATTTCTAATTATGGCATGAGATATATGAGAGTTTTCATCTTGAATATCATACATATCAAAATAATTAGGTCAAAAGCACTCACATAGTAAGCTGTGACAACTCCTGCAGAATCACTCCCTGGATTTGATCCTCATATATATGGAAGGATCCTGAGCCATAGGTCATCTTGGATCCAAAGCCAGATCTTTTGTGTTCTGATGATATATATAGAAGTCAATCAGCAAAAAGAAAACACTATACAAGGCCATATGAATTCTAGAAATCTATAGTACCACATATAATCCTTTAAATATTTTGTTAGTGGGGTGTGTGTTGTGTGGGATAATATTCTGAGATATTAATTATTAGTATAAAGGATTAATATAGTGATGAAGATATTTTTTTTTTTAAAAAGAACTTAAGGGTGTATTATTGATTTGCGTGATCTACTTCATATCATTTGAATATACTTGTACTTTTGAATAATATTTTTATTTTTAGTTTAAATTATGAGAATGCAGTGAGTGCAACAAGCATGTGCACATATATATAACCAAAAAAATAAATGAAACAACACATGCACGGGAAGGGAAAATCAAAGACACATACGGGGAATGGAATTTAAAAGGAGAGTTGAGAAGAGATAAAACGGAAAAATGTAATGCCTGTGACTAATTAAGGGAAGGGGCAGAATATGGTTTATTATAAATAACCTAAAGAATAATCCATTGTAAGCTGAATTTCTTTCCCTTGGTTTAAGGACAAAACATGACTGCCACCCCATATGACCTTGAAATTTTGATCAAATCCTATTTCTTCAAGTCTCCTTCCTCTGGCAAGGACAACATGCAGAACGAGAATACCTGCAGAAGAAAAACAAATACAAGAGAACTCATGACTAGGCAAATCTAAGCTAGCTAGGGTTTGGCTATTGGTTTTGGTCTAGTTCTTCATCTATCTATATATATAGGTAAAATTGACTTTCAATCCTGCGTTAATTTGAAATTAAATCTGATTAGGTACCCTTTTGTTTGTTGATACAATCAGGTACCCTTTTATTAATAAAGAGTAACAAATCTGAAATGCAACATGAATTTATTTATTAATAAAGGTAATTATGAATTATCAAATTTGGGATAAAATCTTACGATTCAAATGTTATTAAAAATTAAACAAATTTGTCATACTTGATTAATTAAAAAAACTTAAAGAATCAATTACCCTGAAGTGATAATGTTAACAATTTAGAAAAGGCAAATTCTATGGTACCTGGAGAAATTTAAGTGTTTGGGTACCTTGATGAAGTGGTCCAATAGAAACATGACAAGTGGAAAAAAAATTAAATATACAAAATGCTGATTAAACATTTACCTAATTTGAAATTATATATTTTTTTATTTCTGTGTATACCCCTAGCGAGGGACTTTTAGTCCCTATAATATTACTGATTTTGAATTTAGTCCTTATAAAAATAGTCAAATTTTTTTGGTCCTCCTTTTATTTTATTTTTTGATTTTAGTCCCTGGAGTGAGTTGACCGCTTACGTGGCAAAAACTGCTGATGTGGCCTGGCTGACGTGGCTTGTATAAATGACACATTACCATATACATCCCTATAAACATATTACATTTTGAATTTAGTCCTTCTAAAAAAACGTTTTGAATATAGTCCCTTAAAATTTATATTTTGATTTTAGTCCTTCTTTTTCCCCTTACCCTTCCCCACCCTTCTCTCTCCTCGGGCCACCACCACTACAACCTTCTCCTCCTCCTCCTCCATCCTTCATCCTCCACCCTCCTCCTCCATACAACAACAACAACAACCCCTCTCTCTCCCCTTTCCCTCCCCACCTTCCCCCTCACCTCCACTGTCCCCCCCCATTCACCTCACTCTCGCCCCCCACATTCTCTCCCCATTTGCCTCACTCCCGTCCCCCCAATAGATCCCCAATTTCGAAATCGAAAACATATCCCCATTTCGTTGTTGTTGTTGCTCTACGAATTTCGTTGTTGATGTTCTTGTTGTTGTTGTTGTTGATGATGTTGTTGTATCTGCAGATCTTCGTTGTTGTTGTTGTATCTGCAGATTTTTATTGTTGTTGTTGTTTCCATTTGGTGGTGAGGGTGGAGAAGGAGGTGCTGGACGTGGGGGTGGTGGAAGAGGGGTGGTGGTGGAGGTAGGGGTGGGGGTGGTGGTGGAGGAGGGAGGAGAAGGAGGTGGGGGTGATGGAGGTGGGGATGGGGGTGGTGGTGGTGGTGAAGGAGGTGGAGGTGGTGGAGAAGAAGATAGACTAAATTCAAAATGCGTATTTTTTATGGGGACTAAATTCAAAACACGTATTTTTTATAAGGACTAAATTCAAAACACATATTTTTTATAGGGACTAAATTCAAAACCTAATATTTGTATACGTATGTGTCAGGTGACGTGTAAGCCACGCTGGTGCCACGTAGGAATTTTATAGGGACCTCCTAGTGCCATATCAGCGGTCAACGCTAGTGAGGGACTAAATTCAAAAAATAAAATAAAATGAGGACTAAATTCAAAAAAATAAATAAAACAAGGACGAAAAAAGTTTGACCTTTTTTATAGGGACCTAAATCAAAAACCCCCTATATTACAAGGACCAAATTAATATTAAAGCCATTATCAAATTTGGGATAAAATCTTACGATTCAAATGTTATTAAAAATTAAACAAATTTGTCATACTTGATTAATTAAAAAAACTTAAAGAATCAATTACCCTGAAGTGATAATGTTAACAATTTAGAAAAGGCAAATTCTATGGTACCTGGAGAAATTTAAGTGTTTGGGTACCTTGATGAAGTGGTCCAATAGAAACATGACAAGTGGAAAAAAAATTAAATATACAAAATGCTGATTAAACATTTACCTAATTTGAAATTATATATTTTTTTATTTCTGTGTATACCCCTAGCGAGGGACTTTTAATCAAATACTCAAACTTAAACATTTTACTCTACTAACCCTAGAAGAAGACAATTCGATGCTTTATTCTACTGAGCCCCAGAAAAACACAATTCGATGGTTGGGTGACCCTTAATTGTCGTTTTTGGTACTTTTGTTCATCAATCAATCGATCCTCATGTATTGTTAATATCTACTAGCTTAATAACCCGTGTCTTGCATGAGATATTATCATATTTACTTAATAATAAAATTTGGCTAAATTGATAGATATAATTTTTTTGTATCAAATTATATATTATCTATTACTAAATTGAATTAACTAATTAGTAAATTAGAAGAAGAAATCTCTAAAGAAGAAATCTCTAATTCTAAATTTTGAGGTAATATTATACAATAGTGTAGGTTAAATCAAACCTTTTAGGAATGACATAATTTTACATTAAAGTAATATTATTAATTGAATATTAAGTTTGCCAGATAATATTAATAGTAGCATTTAATTCAGTTATTCTGTTTAATATTTTATATTTCAATTTCCTGTGTAATGAACTTCTAATTAATATTATTGGCTTGATTAATCTCTGTTGTGCAGGCGGTGAGATACTTCTCGATGTAGATATGGTTTTAAATTAAAATTAAAATAATAATTAAAAAATAAAATCTAAATCGTTTTTGGTGGAAAGCTGAATATTGACACGTGGCATTACTAACCGTTACATAACCTTGCTTTATAATAGATAATAGATTAGAGTATTCATATATGTTAAGGCTGTTTTTTCTTGTATGCACTGGATACTTTATTGAGATATATTTCTCTTTAGAATGAATAAGAAAAATATATGAATGCTGGATAGTGGAAAACTAGAAATATTTGCTTGGAATTAATTCACCAAATCGATCATTGTGTACTGCTATAAGAGTATTGAAGAATTAACATTGATTGAATATCATAAGCAAACCAAATCTGGTGTGTTACATCAATGTTGTTGGACAATGAACAAATGGCACATGGATAATATTATCAGTTGTAGTTTTGCCCCAATATTGCTAAAATCTCCCAGACACGATTTTGCTTTCAATACTACAAATAAAAATGTAATCTATGCATTACAATAAATTGTAGAGAATACCTTTTCGTCCATCAAGACCATTTCAATAAAATTTGGTTGATTAGGTTGTTTGAAATTTGGTACCTTCCACAATGGAACTATCCTAACGCAAAACCTCCATATCTTATGCTCATTTATGCAGTTAAGGTTTGAAATGGCATCAAATTTGGAAGACATTTTGTGGTGTAAGGAGAAGGTGTTCATCAGATGATGTAAATAAAGGTGTGTAAAAAGAAACAATTTTTAGGTTAGATCGGAAGCAAAGTCTATTATATAGTGAAAAGAGTAAGATTAGTGGCGCCTATTGTCTGGGCAGGTATATTAAAGCAGAGCCAAATTAAAGGGGGTGCTCAATGATATAATCATATTTGAGGATATATGTAATCTAAGCGTGGCAGTTTAATTCTTTGAGTGGATTATTATATAAATTAATAATTTAAATCCGAGTATTGATATAGGATATTGGGTGGCACAAATTTAGCGGTTTGACAGTCTGAAATTCTTTCTACGTTATAAGCCACTTTGAATGCAAATTCAATTTTAATTTTGTAATCATTACATATTGAATATGAGGTCTATTTAATTTTGTAATTCTGATTAATTTCAGGGAATCATTTAACAATGAGGAGAAGGATTGATGCTAATTCCAGCTTGGGGCGCTAATGGAGAAGGATTGATACTAAATTATGGTTTAATTATGTTTTTAGTCCTTTAAAAATTGCTAAATTTGAATTTGGTACTTTAAAAATATGTCAAACTTTTTTAGTCCTTTAAATATTTTTATTTATTTAGGTCATTTAAGTGAGTTGACTTGCTAGATGACACATTTTGACCCAGTCATCATTCTACGTGGCATGAAATGATGATGTTGTAACATCTGTATTTTTAGGTTATTATTTAAAATTACTGTTTTATATGAAATTCCATGATCTTAGTGCTAAGAAATTTATTTGTAACTTATAAATAAGATTGAAATATACTTATGAAATTATTTCATTAAAATAGTCACTCTTACTTTGACGTTTGACATTCGTATTTACCGTTATTAACAGAAAAGGATTTAAAAAAAACACAAGTATGTCAAACCAACTTAGACAAACAAATCTCCTTCACAAAAGTTGGTTATTTTAATATTTTTGATTTTCTAGAATTTTCTTAGAATTTTTGAAAAACTTTAGAAATTGCCGTTTTGACGCTGTTACTTACAGTAAGAGCTAAATACTGATTCAGAGGCCAAACTAAAGTCAGAAAAAGATTTTGAAAAGCTGAATCATGTTTTTCCATTTTTAGGGATTTTTAGAAATTAGTTCATAATTTTCTGAAAAGCAGATAAAAACGCTACTTTTCTGATCCCTTAAAAGCATGCAAAACAAAGATTACGGAAACCATAATAGATTTTCAGTGATCAGTGAGTGCTCAAAATCAAATTTTAAGAGGGATCATTAGTGATTAAATTCAAATTGTGATTTTCTGATATTTTTTCTGAAATTTTCTGAAAAATGTCATTTTTACTTACGACGCGGCCATTTCCCTTTGTTTTTGCAAACAGTAAGGCTTGCCCTTACCGTAAAAATCTCAAAATTCTTCTATGAAGCTCTTACATGTAAATTTCGAGATTCCTCATTGGTTCTTACCATTTAAAATTATTTTTGAGTGTTAGATTAATAAAAAGATTATTTTAACCCTTATTTACGGAATAAGCCGAATAGAGACAAATAGAGACATAACGGCTATGATATGGAAACTTAGGAACTTTGAGGGGTTAAAATACAATTCTAAGAAGCATAAAAGATCTGTAGACATCATGATTAACCTTGAATAGTATGGTGGGCATGTAGAATGGCCATTTTACCCTTGATTTTCACTTAAACTACCTAAACCTAAAGCTTTTGACCAAGCAATCCAATGGCTCTCCTTTCCCCTTGCTTTGGTCGACATCAAGGAGAAATGAGAGGCCTTGGATCAGATTTCTTTCATGACTTACCTAGCTTAGTCATTGTCCTAAACCAATAGGAAAAAGGATGGATTAAACTTAATTAATAATTAGGCATTTTTGGAGTCATGGCTTACATCACAAAGTTTTTTAATTCCCTCCTTCTCCCTAGCTCTTGGCCACCCCTCTCCCTATAAATAGGACCCATTGGCTTCATAAAATTCACACAACACAACTCAAGAAGCAAGGCAAACACTTTCTCTCTTTTTTCTCTCTTTAAGTTTTAAATTTCTTACTATTGTGTTCTTGGTGTTCTTGCTTGTTCTTCTTCAAGTTTTGGCCAGGGTAAGGGGTTTTTCTTTCAAAGTAATTTGTGAAGTATGAATTTTGATTCTTGTTTGTGTTTGAATTGCTTGTTTATGTGTTTATGGCTTTTATATGCTTTATAATTATTTTATAACTTTAAATTAATTGTTTTGTGCTATTAATGAATTGTAGAGTTATAATGCCCAATTTTATACTAAATTTTGTGTGAGTAGAGGTTATGCTAAAATCACTTTTGAGCTTTTGTAAACATACTGTTATAATGGCGAATTTTAAACGTACTGTAAAGATGATTTTACCGCAACAAAAACACAAGATATTATTTTATGAGAACCCCGATATTATCTGTTATTTATATACAAGGTGATGGTTAAGATAAATAGTTTATCAGTATGGATCTGTCTAGAAAGGAAGAGAGGCCTATGAAGGGGCTAAAGCAGTCCGTCTCTCTCTAGCCTAGAATCTGTGCTGATACGCTGTTTGGGGAATTCTTAACACTAGGGACCCGGTATATACATGACAAGATAAAATTGGAAAAAAAGCAATTTTCTTAATAGCGTATATATAAATAGATTGGAATGGATGGAAGAGTGTAACGGTAATGGATTCTCGGTGAACCTACTGTTATAGCATCTTTCGAAATATAATCTAACAGTAATGGATTCTCGGTGAATTCTACTGTTATATTATTTGTGAAAAATATTAAGTGGGTATCCAATTTGTATATATATGCACATAACTCAATTTAATTTCCAATGTCTTCGGCAGTGGAAATTAGTGAGATAGGCTTTCAACGGATCTTTTTCCTAAAAGATAATTGGAACTTAAATATTTCCAAAGAGAAACAAATGGAATATGTTCACTTAGTACATAAGATCGATTTTACAGTGGGGAACTGATTAAGCCGTGATTAATTAACTTTAGTTCGCTCACTAAGTCTATATCAAGTTTCCTAGAAAGTTGGACACTAATTTCCGCAGTCGGCTCAGCCGCCGTGTAATTATTTCATTTCCAAAGAGTTATCTAAAATCAAAAAGCAGACACTTACTGGTTTAAAAGCGGACATAAGTTTTCATACTGTTAATCTCTTCTCTCTTGATCAATCCTAGGTGGCTATGTCCCGTTTTGGTCTTCTTGAAATGAGCTAATAACTTAAGTCGCGGTAAATGAGAAATGAAGACAAAGAGTATTTTTCCAAAAGGAGATGAGTTTCCTTATATAGTAATATTCAAGAGAAGCTACAGTAAAACAGAGAAAGTTTTACAAAGAGAAAACAAAGAAAAACTGAGTATACGCAAAATAAGACGATCATTTGCATTATAGACGATGAGCATACAACCTATGAGACGGGGTTGAAAATAGGTTCTGTTGGACTACAATTGTCTATTGAGATTATCCAGGTTTCGAAAGTCTCAATGGCCTTGTCGGTGAATCCCCTGAGCCGAGACGAGTCGTATAACCGACTTGGATAAATCTGACTGACAGATCTATTTCTGATTTGGTATTAAGTTTTAAATGCAGTATTTCCAAAGTATTCTTAGGGGTCTAAAGATGGGATTCTCTGTTTATGCTGTTAAGTTTACTACAGCCGATCGCTCAATGGTGTGAGGTTGGAAAAGTCTCCTTGGAGCAATACACCGGTGTGATTAGAGAGTTATTGAAGTGACATGCATAAATATGCTTGATTATGAGAATGTATTTGTAAATAAGTTATTTTGAAGGATTGCAGCACCAAGGTAAGATCTGTTTAAACGAGATCTGTTATAAGTCTTGATTGATCTGTTGTTTGTTTAGTGTGCAAATTGATTGATGGGTAATCTATATGTGTTGGGTGTATTCCTACTTTTCCTATTACTTTGATTAAGAGTCTCACCCTTGCCTGCTTTGTTATGTTGATGCATGACTGGGTAGATGGTTTACTCGAGGAGTGGGTTAGTTCCGGTCCGACGTCTTAGGATTCAACCCCTTGAGATTGGGAAGTCGGGGTGGAAGATAAACCCTGGTACACAGTGGCGTACATATTCTGGTTATGTACTTACTACTGCTGGAAGAATAGATAAACCAAACTGGAAGATAGAAACCCGATTAGTCTTAGACGTTAAGCTACCCTTGAAGCAGATGAAGGATATTATCCGGACAAAAGACGGAAATGCAGGGAAGATGGAGAAACAGAAGAAGACTACACGGAAGAAGGTTTACCGGGTTAGGGTTTGAAGGTTTTTGTTACCATTACGTCTTCACCTTAAGATGCTTAAGCTAAATGGGTAGTCTAAGATTGGTCTGGTTCATACCTACATAGTAGCAATATATTTTCCTTTAACACTTTTGTAATTTTTGGTTTACTAGTATTTTTAGTTTTATTACTCTTGCAGAATCTACACTTAGGTTTGTACTGAAGCAAACCTTTTGTAAAATAACATGACTATTATATATAATATATAATGAAATACATTTTCAAACATGAAGGTATTATGTCATACTTACCAAACACTTTAGAAAAGAAAAAAAAATTATCCGCATTTTTGGAAGATGATCACAAACTTTTATCAAAATAATTTCTAAGTCTTGAGAAACTTTTGGTTACTATGGTGTAATATCCTTTTTAGAGAAAGGGTGTTGCAGATGCGGCCTCCTACACGAAATATTGAGTTTTGAATTTAGTCCCTCTAAAAATTAAGTTTTGATTTTAGTCCCTCTAAAAATTGAGTTTTGATTTTAGTCCCTCTGGTTTTCCTCTTCCTCTTCCACCACCTTCCTCTTCCTCCTCCAATGGCTTCACCCTCCTCTTCCACCTCCTCCACTCTAGCCCCCACCCCCCCCCCCACCACCACCACCACACACTCTCTCTCTCTCTCGTTTTCTCTCTCTCTCACCCCCACCACCACCACCCCAACCACCGCCTTCCTCCATCCACACACTCTCTCTCTCTCGTTTTCTCTCTCTCACCACACCCCTCGGTTTCTACACACACACACACATACGCATGAAATAAGAGACAAATTGTAGAATCGGAATCTCCAAAAAATATATCCAGCTATTAGAAATCGAGGGACTGTGGTGAGAGAGAGTGTGTGTGTGGGTGGAGGAAGGTGGTGGTAGTGGTGGTGGGGGTGAGAGAGAGAGTGTGTGTGTGTGGTGGTGGTGAGGAAGAGGAGAGGAAAGCCATTGGAGGAGGAAGAGGAAGGCGGTGGAGGAGGAAGAGGAAAACCAAATGGACTAAAATCAAAACTCAATTTTTAGAGGGACTAAATTCAAAACTCAATATTTCGTGTAGGAGGCGACGCCAGCGTTTCGTACCACGTAGGAATGACGACTGGGTCAAAATGTGTCACCTAACAAGTCAACTCACTTAAAGGACCTAAATAAAAAAAAATTTAAAAGACTAAAAAAGTTTGACTTATTTTAAAGGACCAAACTCAAATTTGACAATTTTTAAAGGACTAAAAACATAATTAACCCCTAAATTATTAATAGTTACTATTCCTTTTTTCCAGCTGGGGGCGAATGATTAAATTATATCAAGTTACGTTGAATGATTAAATTATATTGGCAAATATTTGTGATTTGAGTCAAATATTCGAATTCATTGGTTGATTTATTTTTCAATGGAATATATTTTGACAACAAATCAAATTTAAATGTTGTATCAATGTGTGAAATTGTATTTGATCTTGTTTCATTTGTACAAATACGTTAATGGTAGCAAATTGATGAATTGGAAGTATTAGCTCTCATTTTAAAAGTTCTATGACATGAATAATCTATAATCTTTTTTTATGGAATGAATAATCTATAATATGATGTATTACATATAGCAACCATTAAATTACATATAATTGAGAGGTATTATGGTTATTCAAAGAATGTTTTAAAAAATTTGAGAGCTATATATACAACGACATAGGCATTAAAGGGTGCTTTATGGACAGTTTTTAAAATAATTGATACAGTAAATATGTTATAATTAAAAGAATACAATTTGTAACATAATATATAAATTGTGTAAATAATATTGAAACTGATTGAAATTTGTAAAAAAAAAGAAAAAGAAAAAGAAAAAACTGGTTGAATTAGGCAGGAAATTGAATGAATAGGGGGGTGCCATGTGACATAATCCTATGTGGCAAATTCTGCTATATATATTACTAGCCTATGGCCCGTGTGATGCACGGGTAAATAATTAAGAGGGGAGGACAATATTCACATGTTTATTTGAAAGAAAATTATATCATAATATAATTTGCAAAACAATAAATAGTTAATTGCATTAATGACTTTGTGTGATATAGAAGTGTGCAAATGTTGCATCAAGGTAAAAAAAAAAGTAAAATACAAAATCTGTTGCAATTTGAAAACAAAAACAAAAAAAGGCTAGTAGCATAAATGACACAGTATATTTGTAAATATAGTCTTATTAATGTCAATCAAAAAAGGAAAAATAGAAAATGTATCAGAATCTAAATCCCAAATATGGCTGCCAAAAACTATATATGCTACAGCTTCATAATTTTTTGAATAGCAATCTGAAATAAAAAATGATAAGCAAATAGTTAGCATAAAACATGAATTATTTTTCAATTAAGATAGGTTGCGTGAATTTGTGAAAAACCTATAGAATACACACAATTTTTAGCAGCCAGTCATTATTGTTATTAAGCTACAGTTTGTAATACATTGTCTTTCAAATTGATCATTTCCATACCAATGCACACTTTGACGACAACTTTCATCCATCATTTGATTTCCCTAATCTTCTTTACCAACTAATTGAATAATGCAACTCACCTAAAAAACATGGAGTTAATATTGTAAAATCTATAATAAAAAAATGGACATTATTTTTTTTCTTAAATGAATGTTATGACAATATTTTGGTACACTTACCTATGCTAAATTTCTGAAGAGGTGGGGAAATTGTAATAAGAAATAACTATCATGACAATTTTTGTACCATACCTAACCGATACAACCACCATGGTCTAATGTTATCCTACACCTAGTAAATACACAATGGCAAAACACAAATGGAATACATTAAAGAAGAGATTTAAGATGATATAACAATAAGCAGTAATCTTATTGGTAAGCAAAGCAAAGATAAAACACAGGAAGTATGTATCCACTAATGACCAAATGTTTATCCGAAGAGCTATTTAAGATAGTGTATCTTCAACAACTCGGTTTTATTAGTTTGAACCCAATATTAATCAGTTTTAAAACATAAGAAACAGGGACAATTTTTATCTTTTGGGAACAGGAAATGGGGTACACCCAACCGTTTTTGTGAACACAGACCTCAAATCCATTGCTTAATGGGTCATAAAGCATGACATGTTGAGAAGTTTCCCCATAGAAGTCCAAACAGTTTGTGCATCCATCCATATTCCTACAAATGGAAGATAATTTAGTTCCATAATTCTTGGACAGTGATTGGGAATGGTGAAACCAAATGCAAAGAAATAAAGCTATAAGAGAAAATACATGAATCAAAACATAGCATGATTACAAAATTTTTGACTCACCTGAGGATAATTTCTCAGTAAAGAAGACAAAAAAATATGATCTTTTGAGGGATCACAAAACAAACAAAGCCCCTTGAAGAGTGTAATCACTTGAATGTGCAGAACTTACAACCCAAAAGAAAGAAGAAAAATTGGCATAAAACAACTCCAAACTACCTTGTCTTACACACACACAAAGATAAAAGATCAGATTCACAGTAAAACGACCTATATCTTTGTGTACCTGGATGAAGTTTTGCCAATTTCCAGCTACACACTTTGAAAATCCCTACAAATACAATAAACATAAACCCAACTTGTCAAAACAACATAGATAATTAAGCACAACTTAATACCTGAGGTAAGATAATAAAAAAAATCAATATTATGGAGCAAATTTGCAGCTGAGATAACCATTGTAAAAAATTCACAAAATTACCAATTAATAGAAAAGAAAATTAAATTAAATAGAGTGAACAAAGCCAAGGAATATTTATTTACTCCAATTCTAGATTAAACTGAGAGCAAGAATAAACCAACCAATATTTACTCCAATTCCAAAATAAGTAAACATAAAAAAAACAGAGACCATTTATTGCTTATAATTAAACTGAAAGCATTCCTACTACTTAATCCTCTTAATGGCAGTCTCAAACCAAAAGATTAAATTAGTCCATGATATCAACACAATTTATTCTGCAATTGGTTCACATCATATAAACGTATCATTTGAAGGCAGATGCAAAAACTATATAAATGCAAAAATCTATACAAATAACAAATATATGGGATGAAAACAGAAACTAAGGATGACTACTAATAACAAATACATTGCATCAAAACAGAAACTTAATGCAAAACAGGTTATGTAGGATATATAATGGTTAAACTTCCTTTACTTTGTCAAGTTACTAAATGAGAAACTTAATGCAAGTATTGGTGACTAGCTTATTATAGTTGAACTTCCTTTCCTGTAATAATTAAACATGATGAAATAAGTTGGGATGTCCTGAAACAAAAGGCAACAACAACCCCCCCCCCCCCCCAAATGGCAAGTAATAGAACCATCTGACTCATAGTACTTTAACCCATACTGAGAAATACATATCTACACTCCTTACTCTAAAATAATAGAACAAACTTAGCCAATATCTGCAAAATACGCAGTAGTACATGCCTGCTCTACTTTTTCAGTTGGGTATTATATCTGCAAAATAAACAGTTTAGAGTCACACAGTTTTTTGCCTAACTAAAAATTGCAAGAACAAAAGGGAGACAAAAAGACAAAAAAATACTAAAAACAATAAACCTTTTAAAACACTTAAGGTGAGTAACATAACCACATATTTTATATTCTTAATCTTAATTAAACAAAACAAAATTTGGCCAAGTGAGGTAAAAAAAAACACTTCAAAAATTTAACAAAAGAATACACATCTAATAAAAACAAACATGTTCATGACAAATGCTATGTCACTGCCACTGTTATGAGACACCTAGGAGCAAGAAGAAAAAAATGAACACAGAACAAAACAATCAAATATACAAAAAGTATAAGGCAATTGGTCCAACTAAATATACAATTGAACAACAAAACTACCTCCATGGTTCATGATATTTTAGCATCGTGAAAGCCCAATTCCAACTTGGAGTCTTGCTCTTCCTTTGGATCAGTTTCCTCATCATCATTATCATTGCTGGGGTCTTTTACTTGTGTGCTCTTCCTCCAAATGACCATATGCCTCGCTTCTTCTTCTGTCTACCTACCAATCTGAAAAAGCAAAGAAAATAGTGACACCCAAACCGACAACATACAAAACACAGATTTAGGAATGTGAAACAATCGACATAATGAGAGAATTGAAAAATAGAAGACTCACTGACCCAACACCCATTGTCTTCCACCATTGAACAACACAGTCCTGGCCATTGAAGCACCGTCGCAAGCTAGCCCAACATGTTCATTTAAAACCATTGCTCCAGCCGCCGGCAAGCCATGTCGAAGCCATGACAATCACCCTCTCCAGTTGAGCCACCGTAATACCAACCCATTCCGCCGTCGACACTGCAAGATACAGTTGAGCCTCCTTCATCACAGTTCCACCTAACCACCGTTTCGCAGCGCCACCACCGTGTCAAGCCACTTCCTCCTATTTCTCCTTCTCGGTGTCTTCTCTCTCTTTGCCATTCACGGCGATTTGGTTTCTGTTCAGACTCTGAAAGTGGATTTGATTTTTTGAGCGAAAGTGGATTTGATTTTTTGAGCCAACCGCCCTTTCTACTTTTTGAAACGCAATTGAAATTGAAATGTTGCATTTAATGCTGGCATGTGCAGCACTCATCCGGACATGCAACCCATACTCTGTGTCAGTGAGAAACAAAGGCTTCCTCTGTACGCCACTGCTCAAGCTTCTTGAAGAAGCTGGTGCCAAAAATGCAGATGAGTTGACAAAATTGCCATTGCAATTTGGCGACAAAACTACTTTGCTTTATATTAGTAGTGATTAGTAGTGATAATAGATCTCGTTAATATTGAGTTGGCTCGCAGTTGATGGTCTTGTCTTGAGTGGTGGCGATACTTGTTTATTTGCAAATAAATAGAAATAAAAATGACAAGATGACATAGCTTAAAAAGTACACATGTCATTTTATTATAGGTGAGGTATCAATATCCATAAAATTTACCTGGGTACCGTAGCAATCACTTTTAAAAAATAGAATTAAGAATTTTAGAAATCTAAAACCTAATTAATTAATTAGAATTATTTATTTTAGAATTAATTACTTTAATTTAAAATTGATGACATTAAAAAGTTTTCAAAATTTCAAACATATATATATATGTATATATATATATACCGATATGTTAGTAAACTTGACTTGTATCCATGTATTAAAGGATTAGTAATATTGACTTATAATCCCGTATTAAATTAAAGAAAATAAAGAAAATATCGATCATAATAATTATTTGTAGGTATTAAGGAAAAATCTTAGGTAGTTATTATGAAAAAATCTTTGCACTTATGTATTAATGGAAATAAGGAAAATAATATGTATATATATATATATTAGTAAAATTAACTTGCACTTGTGTATTAAAAAAAATAAGGAAAATATCAATAATAATAATTATAGGTATTAAGGAAAGATATGTATCTATATATATTAGTAAAATTGACTTCTACTCGTGTATTAAAGGAATATTAGTAAAATTGACATGCACTTGTGTATTAAAGGAAATAAGAAAAATATTTATCATAGTAATTATAGGTAGGTATTAAGGACAAATGTTTGCACTTCTGAATTACTGAAAATAAAAAAAAGATTAAATATATTTTTAGTCCCTGTAAATATGTAAATGTTCATTTTTAATCCCTCATATATATTTTTTGTCTCTTTTTAGTCATTTAATTTCTAGAAATGTATCATTTGTAGTCCCTAAAGTAAAATACCTAATTAAACTCACACTGATATAAGAAAGTCAGTTAAGTATATTTAATTTTATTGATTTTATCAAAAAATAAACTTCATTTCCTAGACTGCCCTTAATAAAAAATGTCATTGAAATCGAAATCTGCAATAATGAAAGGTATTTTGTAGAAGAAATCATTAAATAGGGTAGTGGAGTTAGTTATGATTTTTTTTATATATTTTGAGTCCATTACTTTATGCTCTAAAGTGATTTGCTCACTTTAGAGGATTCGAATCCCTACACTTGAACTATTTTTTGCTTGGATTTGACTCCTCTAAAGTGAGTAAAGTTTAAAGTAAGTAATCTTAACCGTTAATGAGAAAATCAAGGGATAATATTCTAATACATCTATGATTTATTATATATGTACTTATAATATTCACTATTAATTTTCTCATCAATATTGAGATTAATTACTTTACACTCTAAAGTGATTTGCTCACTTTAGAGGAGCCGGATCCTACTTGCTTATATTTGAGTCCAACAAATATTTAATTGCTGAAAATCTTGTTGCACAATGCTGCAAAGAAAAGGGGAAGAAGTATACTGCAGGAATACACAACCACAACCACCCAAAACTAACAAGGAAAAAGGGTCGACAAAGACCATAAATGAGTCAAAGGCCCTGTTTTGCAAAAATAGCTGATAAGCTAGCTTATAGCTGATGACATAGCTGATAGCTAATAAGCTAACTTATATAATATATAGTTGATGGCTGATAGCTTATAACTTACAGCTGACAAGCTGGCTGATATAATTTTAACTGTTTGGTAAAATTAGCTATTTAACTAGCTAATAAATATAAAATAACATAAAAGAACATGTGGTATGGATTATATATATAATTTTATAATAGTATTACTTTATTATCTTAATTTATTTCAAATTATTTATCATACTTTATTATCTTACTTTATTATCCTTTTTATTAATTATTTCTATGAAATGAAGTAATAAAATAAATAAAATGTTTATATGTCTCTTAATATATTTTTTGTTTATAGATAAAAAGTATATTATGAGTCATGATATAGAAAATTTGTGTCTCCTATGATTTAGAAAATTTAAACATGCAAAACAAACAAATAAAGTAAAAAAAAGTAAAAATAGTATAATATTTAAAATAAAAACTTAATATCCTTTATTAATTTATTAATTAAATTTAAGATCATTTAATTTAAAGAGAGGTTAATGGAGGAATAAAATTAAAGTAATGAGGGTAGAAATGAAAGAAAAAACAAAAAGCTATAAGCTATAAGATTCATGAGATAGCTTCTCAAAAAAAGTTATAAACTAATGAAATAAGTTTGTTTACCGAACACTTCTATTGTGGTCAAACAAGCTTATAAGCTAGTCAAATAAGCTATAAGTTAGTTTATTGACCTTACCGAACAGAGCCAAAGTGTTCCATATAGAGCTTCTTCTTTGTGGCATGAACCGTTATACTCAAATCTTAAATTTGGGTATATAACATTTGAGAGAATGACTTTGAGTTTCCTTATATTCCAGGTTACACTGCAAATGACTTACAATTTTATTGATTTATTCCAAAGTTTTTTTTTTGGGAGGATTTACAAGATATCTTGACAGGAGGATAGTGGATAAACTGAAATTATGAGTAGCTGCTATTTTAGTAGGGAGCCATTAGTTCTTGATCTGCCCCAACTTGTTGGAGTGAAAGAGTGATTTCTACATTTTTTTTTGTTTCCTTGGGATTTTCATGCCATCACCTAACTATAGGCCTTTTTTCTCTTCATTATGTTGTTTCTGTTAAACTTTCAAGGAAAACTTGTGGGATTCTCTACCAGCATTGATTCATATCAATGGCCAAGTCTTTGCTACAAATACTGTGTGTGTGGAAATTAAGAGAAAGATTGTCACTCCAAAAGGCAAGAGAGCATTTGAAGAAGAACTGGCTTGTTGAACCTTCTCATCCGGCCATGTCATTGATGGTGGTGGAGGAGGAAATGCACCATTTGATTTTCCAATCCTGTTTTAAAATGTAAAACTTTGGGTTGAGTGTCAACATTTTGTTTGCAAACAAGGTTTTAAATTATGGTTGCGGTTGCATCGCGATCTTTGATATTGCGGGAAATTGCAGACAAATGCGGCTGCAATTGCTGTTGCGGTGCGGTTTTGGAGACTCCGAAAACCTTGATATTGCGGCCGCATACGGACCACAATTTAAAACCTTGTTTGCAAGTATATGGCAATAAATTGAAAGTGAATGGAAAACTCATCATCACGTCTGAGGGAGAAAAATGTATATATATACCTGTTGCTGCTGTTGGGACAGAAGACAATGTCATATTCATAAGCTTTGCAAGTGAAAGTGCTGGTGCCATCATCAAATGCATAGCTATAAGCTCTTGGACAAGCCTTCTTGAAAATTGTGGAATAATAGGAGGGTTGGCATATTGTTGGGTTGGCAAATTCTCCACTGCAGCAATACTGATCTGATCCAAATGCTTCACAGGCACTCTTACACCCAACAACATCGCCTTGGTATCCATCTCCACCAACTACTTGAAGTTCTTTCGGGCAACCTATTCAATGTAAAAAGTACTCAGGTCATTCTATCGCATGTGATGGCTAAAATATAAATCCTAGTTGAGCTCGGTGGTTTTTCCTGACCTTGCATGGGGGTGTGTCTCTTCTAATCTAAATTTTTCAGTACTAAAAAAAAGTGATAGCTAAAATATATTTTTACCCCTTATATTTATTTTTAATTTGTTCCTATACAAAAAGTGATTTTCAATTTATTCCCTATGCTTAAATTGTTATTTGGGAACATCTAGGTAAACAGTTTAATTTAGGTTCTGTTTGGGTGCAAAAATCCAACTTCTAGCTTATGGAGAAGTTAATCTTGCTTTGTATTCTTATTTTTTTTCATATATGGAAAAAAGAAAAAATTGTTAAATAGTCGCCAATAAATCGATAGGTATTTATAGAAAAGTTGAAAAATAGAACTTTTGAAAATAGAAAAAAGAAAAACTAAGTGTTAAAGTTGATTTCAACTTAAATGAAAAACTATTAGTTAAAAAACTCATTATCCAAATTGACTCTTAAGTGCTTATTCAATAATTGCTTATGATAGAAACATTGGTGCAATTGAAAACAAAGTTTTCCTAATCATATAAGGACGAAAAATATATTTTATCCTTATGTATTATAGTACCTAATGAACCATGTTATAATTAATATTGTCGTTTTTAGATTAGAACTCATACCTCTATTGATATCAGTCACACAACCTGTGGCATTACAGGCAGTACTACCATATACACCCCTTGGTAGAACAAGCAGTGGCAAATTGTAGCCATCTACCATGCTAACATCATAGTAGTCTTGTTCATTGCCTTGACCAAGTGTTATCTCAAACAATGAGGTGGGTGGAGCTGCACCACTCCCATCACATTCCAGCCTTCCACCACAGTCACCCGTTTGGCATTTGCCAATCCCGGTTGCATCAAACGTGCAACCGGTCCTTGCCCATATCCGACCCGACCACCCCGGCGTTACGCTTGCGAGCTTGACTGCTTGGCCTGAGTCAAGTTGGAATCCAGTCGTCGAAAGTGGAGGCGAGCTAGAACCAGAGAGCGTACCGGGCCATATAGTATGGGGGCAGTTGTTGGTTATGGTGAACATGGAAGAGATAGAGCAAGATAAGAGAGTCAAAATAACAAGAAGGTAAAAGGGAAACTTCCATGATATCACAACTGGCATTTTTCAATGATTGTTCTAATTGGTATTATTTTTTGTGTCCTTGGAAGATGGATGAGCAAGGAATGGCCAATTCTCCCCATATTTGTAATATAAAGATGTGTGGTATGAGTTATGAGTTTCTTTGGAATTACAAAACCCCCACAAAACGTTACGTTGCTTTGATGAAATTCTTAGCCACAACACAAGACCAGCTTTATGGGTTTAGTATTTCTTTTTATTGTGGATGGCCTAATTGAGAAGCAATTCTTTGCCTTTTGCTGTTTCATGGGAAATTGTACAAATAAGGAAATCTAAATCTATAGATATGTGATATCTATGCCCGCAGAATCGTTTCATGGGAAGTGGGCATAGGATGATCCTATAAAGAAGTGGCATAGGATTCCTCATACATAGGAAAATATTGACCAAGTACTACGTAAGAGGGAAACTTCTGTATGCATACATGATAATTATTCCCCTGGTAGTACACCAAACCCACACACTCCCCTTGACCTCTGAGGAGTGACTTAGCTTGAGAACATTGACATGTAACCAAACTATATTGACCTTTCACGCGAGGGAAAGAACAAATTTTCAACAGTGAATTTGACCAAGAACTCCTTTATTTATATAAGCTAATTATTAATATCAATTCTTCCCGTTGAGAGACCGACCCCACTTCACAAACTTCTGGAGAGAAGCTGAGAAAATCTTTATAATAAAAAACGAATCCCATGTAAAAATAATTGAAAATTATCAGCATATTTTTTCATTTTTTTTAAATTCCATGTTAGAGAAAGTACAAATTTCTCTCTGCAGGTATTGTAACTCATCCAATATCATATTCATTTTTTTTAATAAAATCATCATTACCAATAAAATTTTTCAACATTTTTTTTTACTGTACTTCTACTAAAAAGCAGACAAAGTAATTGGCATTATAAAAAAAAAAAGCCAAAAGGAAAACATCCACTATTGGGATGATAGCTACATGAAAACAACAGTTTTGAATTTCATTGATTGGATACCACAAGCCACAAGGTATGAGTTAAAGATATCAAAGTTGAAATAAAAAAGAAGAGATACATTTACAATCCTCTTAGCTTCACAAATATGCTAAGAATGTAACAGAAGTATGAAATTTAGCAGATACCAATACCATGAACAAAGCAATTTGGAGCATAATCTACTTTCAAAAACAGCTCAATATTTTCAATCCTTCAACAAATCAGAGAAATAATGTGCAGATTTGACAGTCACAGAATGATGGTGATGACTGATGATGATGATGATAAATATCCCAGGTAAGGCCCCCCACTTTATTTGCTCAATTCACCTCATGGTCTACAAGACATATAATGGAAGTCAAACACAATTGAGGTCTATAATTTCAATGAAAAAATTAATATTTGAAAATGAGACATCCCTACTTTTTCAGCCTCCATAGTGTCTTTATCATCTCTGAACAGTGCCATAACAGTTGTTGCCTCAATTCTTTTGACATCCTGTAGTGTCAAGATAACCCACTTGGCATGTGTTTGGAAACTATGATTTTTGTGTCCTGGGGAACGGTTGACGCGGAAGCTAAGAAAGTAGCTTTGTGGTGAATGTGCAGTGCACAATTTCACAATGCAAAAACCGCACATTCACCACAGATAACAGAGCTACTCTCTGTAGCTTCTGCATCTACCGTACCTTGGGACACAAAAATCATAGTTTCCAAACACACATTTAGTCTTTTTATTTTAACTCTTTACAGCCCCATTACTGTCAGCTTCTCCAAACTTCAGCAAAGACCAGAGACTCATGCAAAAGTTGCAATGCCTGTGCCTACATCAAGAAAAGAAAACATTATCAATATTTCATGATATAACAAAGGGCAATTCTATATTACTAGAATTCATTCAGTATTGTAACACAAATATTTTGAATGCTCCTTCCTAGCACATGCTTCAAACCTGCACAAGTTTACATTAAAACCCAGACAGCCAACTGTCAATCAAACCACAAAGAAGAGATAACAGAAATAACAGAAATACAAATACAAATACAGATTAAGACAAATGAAATTATGAGCTAGATCATCTCCTTTGAGCCTGTAACAGAAAGGGGAAGAGTAAAAATCAGTCTTCATAACAGACCAAAAACTTACATATGAAGAACTGCAGAGAACCTGAGCTCACAGAAGTCAAGGTTATCAATATAAGTTATAACCCTAAATAGATTAATACTTGTATGCTGTTCTAACAGAACAATGGAAAACAAAAGCAAAAGAATACATGAGTACACTACACTACTACTAGAATATAGCTGCTTTGGAATTACAGATACACTGGAAACTCCAGTCAGCTAGAAAAGAGTTTCGGTTAAGTACAATGCTCATGATGTATACATCAACCAGGTCCAAATTTAATTCAAGCATCGTAAAAGGCCAGAATACATCCTGTGGTCAGCTATAACAGTCAGCTTCTCACTAGGTTAGCAAGAAACTGAAGTTAATTCAAGTGTCACAATTGTGTACACAGCCTGCTCGAATCCCCATTCAACAGTCAAGCTACTTTAGATTCTACATCACATTATTACTAGAAACATAAGGACTTCCTACAGTAGATGGGGACACATTGTCCACCACTGAGTGATTCATAATTGTTCAAGTTCTGTTATAGATGCTCATCTGATAGAAAAAGTAAAGAAAAAGAAAAACTTCAAAGGGACAAGTGAAATGATAAAAAGTCTCCTTCAGTTATAATAACAGACATCTAGTTCGTATCCATGCCATCTCCAACTTGGCTGCAGATAGGACTGACAGCAGAGAAAGATCTCTCGAAAGGAGAAGGATGGAATTGTGCATCCCTTCTACGCTTACAACCACAGTTATCAATGGGCGAATTCTCCGCGTCGAGCTTTCTGCGAACACCTCTCACTGCTTGTTCCTCAGTTGGTGTAAGGGGGAAAATTTGACGACTTGCTAGGCAAAGGGAGCTATGATTATCATACAGAATTCTCTGGTTACAGTTTTTATCGCAGATGTGAGTCAGCCCTGTTAGCTTGCAGCGAAACATGTTTCCGCAAACACGCTCGTTTTCACATTTCCAGTCGCATTTGTGAACAGGAATTGGACCATCTTGGCCCAGAATACTCGACAGATAAATAACATTCGAAGGAGCTGCAACCATAGATTTTCCATATACCTCCATTTCTTCAGTCCAAACAGAAACTTCTACGATTCCAATCTAATACACTCCAACTTCAAGGCCTTGCCTGGATTGTCTGCAGGGGCCCACCACAACAACACAGAATTCAGTCAAACTCAACAGAAACTGACCTGCTTGGCTCTAAAGAGATATAAAGAACTCTACAATAACCAACCAACCAACCTTGACTCGTACACTAAATTACACTCTTCTACAACTAATTATTCCCTTTCAATAAACTAATTTCCCTTAAGGTTCTAATAGATGTGTGTATTAAATGAGAAAACTGCTTGCATAAATTAGATCTCATTCCATTGATGTAACAATCTATGAAAACGAGAAAACCAAACACAAAAAATTAACAAGCTTTTGTCAACCATAGGAAAAAAAATGAAATTTTACAGCTCAAAAAATGGGTTCTCACAAAATATCTTATTCACAAAGCGTATATAAAATAACTGCATATGTTTGCTATCTCTGTATTTCACAGGCTAATAAGACAAACCACACTTATTCTAGGAGCAAACAAATCCACATGAAGCAGATCTAAACCAGGGCCAATTAAGATTTCCAAAACAACCGTTACAAAAAATAAAAAAAGAATCCAAAACATACCCAATTAACACAAGCAGTCACTATGAAAAATTAATAAGCCATCCTTAATTAAACACCTTAAAAACACTGGTAGGAATGAATACATGCATGAAAGAATAAGGAAACACAGGAATGAACAGGTGCTAGGAATGGATATGTCATATGTAGTATGTACACAATACATACAACATTCTCATGCACATAATCATTCCTATCAACACCACCCACCCCCCCCCCCCCAAAAAAAACCATACTCGTCCCTAACACACAATCATTCCACCCCATCATTTTAGACACAAAAATCCTTAATAATAATTGATTCTCGTCAATAATCAATCAATAAATTATACAAAAAATGCATTAAAAAATTGTCTTTACAAAACCATAATTGAATGGAAAGAAGATTAAATCAGAATAACAAGTGGACCTAATTACCCTAGAAGAGAAAACGAAGAAAAATGAACTCACATGCTCCTTCAACAAAGTCAAGCTGCAAAGTCTTCCTCCTCAACAAGACCTACAAAAATGAGGAAAGAGAAACTGCAAAAAAACAACTAAAAAAAACGTAAACTCTCTCTCTCTCTCTGTGAGACTCACTCACACACTCTCTCTGTCTCTCTCCGCAGCACCTAATCCAAGCTAACAAAATTGAAACAAGCAAGGATGAAGCAGAATGGGTTCCGAGTATTTATAGAAAAATAGCCTCTCATGAATCACTGTGCACTTGTGGGAACACACGCCAACGTAGGACAAAAACCAAATGCGAGTCAAATTTCGGGCAAATTGTGACCCAAATGCATAACCCACGTAACTTTCGGGTCGGGTCATATCAGGTGTCAACTTCCCCTTCAATCTTGGATTAACTATCGGATCCAACAAGTCCAACGTTCTTCCTCAATCCATCAAATTAATAATTAATTAATTAGTTTTTTCCAGGATAATAATTAATTAATTAAAAAGATTCCCATTTTCTTATTTTCATTTTTTTTAAACTAATTAAAATATTTATATCTCCTTTTTTTATTTTGTCTTTGCACGTGTCTCGCAACGGGTCTCGCACGTTCAAATAACCATTCACTTTTCAATTTTTTTTTTCTTCCGAAACGAACCGGATAAGGAGGAGAGATAAAAAAGGCCGTACCGCGAAGACTATGTCCTCCTATCAGAACTCGACACGTGTAAGAACGAGTGTCATTCTCGCCGTACCCAATACACTCATTGGGCCCTACCTGGTTCAATTGGGCTTAACGGGTCAAAAGCCCATAACCCGATATTGACCCATCTTCTGTAATCGGATCTTATCCTCTAGGGTTTCTTGCTTCTATAGCTCCCCTCCCTCCCGCCACCTTGATCAATCGTGATCTCAACCGAAACAATAATAACCGATTGATTGATTTCGTTGATTTTGTGTTCTGAGAATTTGAATCTTTGATTTTTTTTTTTGCGTTTTGGGAAAAGGGGTTATCATCATGGTTGGGTTCAAAAACAGATACATGGTGATGGAGGTTTTTCTGAATCCAAACAGGGACCAGGTGGCGGGTGATTCTATTATAATTACCCAGTTTAATGTCTTGAAAGCTATAAAAGATAGCATCTTGGTGAATTTTGGGGAGTGTGGTTTGGCTTCATCACTGGGATCATTGCAGGGTGAGTAACTAACAAGTTGCTTGCTAATTGTTCTTGTATTGTTAAATAAATGCTATTTTTCTTATTTGATGATAATAATATTCTAACGTTTGGGGGGTGTGTCTGTTTTTGTGTAGTCAAGTATGTGAATCCAATCACTAATTTGTGCATCATTAGGACTTCAAGGGAGGATTATCAAAATGTATGGGCTGCCATTACAATGGTCAGAAGTATTGGAAATTACCCAGTGGTTTTTAATATGCTGGATTTATCTGGTGAGAGCAAATACTGCATAATTGGCACTCTTTGTTTTTGTTTTTATTTTGGGTAAACTAACTGATGAACCCGATCCGTACAAAATATGGTTTTTTTTTTCCCCTAAGGTAAATAGTAAAAAAAAAAACCCAACAAAGGAAACAGGTTTGTCAAGAAAATTTGATTGATTCGTTTATGGAAATATTGGAATTGAAAAGAGGTGTATGTTCGATAGTATATTCAGGGAAAAGGAAATTGAGAAATTCTGGTGATTTTGCATCAGGTTGTTGAGTTTGATCCAGGGTTCATTTTACTCTTTGCAGCCATCAAGTTCTGTTTTACAGAAGTAACAGAATGCTACTTTTGTAAGAAAACCAATGCTTATTATTATCCAATATCCTGTAACTCGAATCTATTATTCAATACCACAATAGAATGCCTTCATATTTCATAACCAGTACGTTGCTCCCATGTCGTGGATTATGATATATGATGAAATTTATTATTATCAATTATTATCAAATACACATAATACAAAGACTGAGAATTATGAAATGGAAATCAACACATCATGGATCTAATAGTATGAGTAATAGAAAATGTGAATGAATATACCTTGGAGTTGGAATAGACGATAGAAGAGAAAATTGAGCTTTTGGGTTTCGCGGTAATAATAGATAACCATTCCTGAAAAAACATATTGATGGTTGGTCAGAGGTTGCAATTAAGGTGAAATGCATGGCAATTTGATAGAATGACATAGATGGTGTTTTAGTACAAAACTTCCCGTAAAGAGGGGAGTGAAACTTTTGGAGGGACATTAGTTCGGAGGAGTTTGATAATGGGCATT
Source organism: Glycyrrhiza uralensis (assembly GCA_030159175.1). Taxonomy (NCBI): domain Eukaryota; kingdom Viridiplantae; phylum Streptophyta; class Magnoliopsida; order Fabales; family Fabaceae; genus Glycyrrhiza; species Glycyrrhiza uralensis. Next base: position 9,487,021 of record BRZY01000006.1, read on the forward strand.
ATTGGTGTGGCAATGCATCACTTTTCTTACTTTCTGATTAGGAGGAATTTATTAAATCCTTGGATCCTTGATGCATCACCCTATCATGCTGTATATTAGTTTGATTTACAGGACTGGATGTATACCTTCAATCCTTCATCTGAATGAAACCCCGCCAATCTTTTATCTGTTTCATCAATTTGATTACATCTTGTCATCGACCATATGCATGATATCCATCTTTTCTGAACATATAAATTCTGATATGAAATTTCACCTTTTGTGTTCAGGAAGTTTACAGGCTTGTAAAAATGCTGCCTTAAAAGGTGAGGAATCAAAATTCGAGCAGTACAAACTTATGGTTGGCGATCGATTCTCAAGTGATGACACTGATCGCATGAATACTTATCTTCACAGGATCAAAGTTTTGGAGCACTGAATATTTTGCCACCATCGAGTGCCTCCTTAAGCTTTCTCAGTTTCTTGTTAGTCTGTGTTCAATCACAAATTGCCTACAATTCTTGATGAAATTTAAATCCCTATAACCATAGGCTATATGTTATCCATGCTAGTTCATTGCATACTCTTTTCGCAGAGCATGCAGTCTTCTGTTTAGTTCAGTGCTCCGTCTTAGCAATTTTCCAGAAGTTTACCTGTGGTTTGTTCCTAGCGCATAGCATATAGAGTTACAGCTTTGAACCATGAGAGAAGAGGCTTATGAAAGTCAGAAAATGTGTAAATTTTCACCTTTGTTTGGTCTTAAAATTACAAACCCATTGTAAATTTCTAGGCTACTTGTAGTTACAGGAGACATGGTTCCAGATGGAAACTTGTTTTTCGGTTTTACTTTTTGAGCCTGCAGCTAGTTTCTTCCACTTGTCTTTCACTTCAATTTTCTATGTTAGGGTGTGTTTGGGTAAAACAACTTAATTAAGCACTTACTGAATAAGTGCTTAAATGAATCTTTTCTTCTTCTCTCACCCCCTTGCTGTAGAGAGCATCAGGATCACTTCAGGAAATGCTTCACTCTTCTGATGAATTAGAACAATTTTATATTCCTAGGACACTAGCTGATAGATAAAGTGGTCCGGCATGTCTCTATTATATTGAAATATCATGTGTCAGTAACTCTGACACTGGTGTGTGGTGCAATTTTTCAACCTGAAGATGTGAAGGCTGGAGAGAAATTATAAATTTGCTTATTGCATAAGTTCCCCAATCTTATCAGTACCCAAGGCATCTTGTAGTTTTCAAGTGTTGTAATTATAAACTTGGTCAAAGAAATTACAATCACTGCTTTCATTTTATGCAAGACGGTCATTATCATAGGTTGTCTTGAAGATTATAAAAGTTTGGTATAAATCACTACAAAAATATTGGCAAAATAAAAAGAAAAAAAAAAGTCAATCATGTAGACATAAACTTGATGACACAACGTATACATATTTTTGTATGCATTTTGTGGCGCACTTTGTGCACAATTTAGCATTTTGCTTGTCAAAATGAGGAGTGCTATATGTTAGAAAAACATTTGGCATGAAAAATATGAAAACAGTAACTAAGGAAAAATATAAAAGTTTATGACACAATGAACACGTTTTCACATATTCACTTCGTGTTACACTTTTTGCACAATTTAGCATTCTCTTAAAGAAAAATGGAGTTGTGATTAAAAAAATGGAGTTCTAATTGTTAGCAACACATTTGGCACCAAAAGTACGAAAACCTTAAAAATAACCAATCAGAAATGCTCAATCGCACGAAAGTAATGGCACAAAAAGAAATGAATCAATCCGATTGGTTAGATTTTTATATTTGTCCATCCTTGTATTCTGTTAAACACACTGTATATAACGGAAAAGCTTTTTGGCACGAATACATCTTACACGAAAACTGTACGATGAAATGTATCACCATTAGATTGAATTGTCATCCACTCTTATTCTCTCTCTCTCTCTCCCATGATCTCTTTTTTAATTGGTCCTTAGGATATTTATCACTGTTTCGTGCGAAAAATTGGATATATATATATTATAATCTCGTATATATATTTTTTTTCTTTTTTAATCTCGTATATATATATATATATATATATTTTGAAAAATTGGACACGTCTGCCTATGTGCAAGAAATGGTTCGTGTATTTTATCAAAAAAAGAAAAGAAATGGTTCGTGCAATATAGCAGTCCTGGGTGAGTTATATCAATCCAAATCTAAGTATAATTAGCATTCATGATAAAAATGACATATATTTCCATATTTTCTTCATGCTGCACTTTTTGCATAATTTAGTAGGAAAAAGTTAGGTGGATATCCAAGGGGTGTTTACCAATAGAGTGGGATAGGGAGAAATGGGAGAAGAATAATAAAATAATGAGTTATGTGATGTGATAGTTAGAGAAAGATCAAGATATGTTATATATGTGAATATACTTTTGAAGTGTTCATAAATCACTACTCAATTTAGTATTTCTCTTGTAGAAATGATAAGTGTTAAAAAGATGAAAACTGCAACTAAGGAAAAAGAAAATAAGAAACCAATCTGGTGTGTTATATCAATCCAAATGTAGGGATAAAAGTTTATGACATAATGGAAAAATATTTAAGTGTTCACTTCATGTTGTACTTAGGGCAAAGTTTAATATTCCTTTTGTATAAATGAGGAGTGCTTGTTACAAAAACATTTTGAGTCAGGGGAGTTATATCGATCTCAGATATAGGGATACAATGTACACGTGTTTTTGGGACCCAAATTGGGTGCAGTCGGTATTTCCGTGCAGTCAGCAGATTAGAGCCGTTAAAATGAGATCGGACGACTCACAATTTATGTCATATTTTAGACTAAATTTTACCACTAAAATCGTGAGCCGTCCGATCTCAATTCAATGGTCCAGATTACCGACTACATTACTGTATGACTGCACTAAATCCATTTCCGTGTTTTTGTCCTCACTTCATGTTACACTTTTCTCATGTCTGTTGGGATTAACATAACAGTGCCAAAATAACGCCTCTTGAGATACGTTATATAAAAAGAGCTCTGTCCCTCCTTCCACCAAAAGCATGTCCAAGGCCCGAAATGCAAAAACAAACGGGCCCCTCATAGTTTTGGCATTTGAAAGTGCTAACAGTAAGGAAAAGATTCCTCACGAAAAACATTTATGGCTTTTTCTCCATAAATTGGTTTTACTTTGTTAAGAGGTCCACATCGACTAGTTATATAACTAATATAGTGCTTATAAAGTTTGGACAATACTCACCACACAAGCCCACAAATTCTAAGATACTTAGTTTTTGTTTATTATTGTCTTATTTAAAATGATTGCCTGCAAATGGCTACATAATGTATTGTGCAGAATATGGATCGAACAAGTTAATGAAATAATAGAGCAAAGTCAAAAGAAACAAATCTCTCCCCCTCTGTTCCGTGACATCATTGTGGGTCTCAGAGTTTTTTACTGAGTTTATGTGGAACTGATAAATATCAACAGAGTAAATAATGTAGCCAACAAAAACACCCTTATTCAATTCAATTTAATTCAACTTGAGTTGAACTCGAATTGTACATTTCTATTATCCTACACACATGCATTGCTATAAGCCTACAAGCTAGTAGTACTCCAGCTAAAGGTTAATCAATCATGTAAAACCATTAATTACTACACAAACTGGTGTTAATTTTCTAATTGGCCCTTCCAATTTCCATATCAACATGATGCTTATGTATTTCCTCTTCCTCTTCAACACTATCAGTATCAGCAACTCCAGCCCAACCACACTCAAAAGTAACATCCAAGAAATAGAACATGGAAACAAGTGCCAAGCAAGAAAAAAACGTAGGAATTGGACCAAAGATCCACATGAACAAAGGGAAAGAGAAGTAAAAGGCTCTCAAGCCAAGGGACCAAAAATAGCTTCCCCTGTTGACAGTGTTGGCAACATACTCAGCTGTTAGCATCTGTTGCCTAAGGTTTTGTGAGAGTTTCTTGAAGGGCACGTTGATGAGGATGCTGGCATGGCTATAGTACCTTATGGATTGAACATTTAATAGGAATGCCAATAAGAAGCATACCAATATGGAGAAGAACTTTATGGATAGACCAAGCTCACTTCTGTCCCCAACCACTACAGAGACAACACTACTCTTCTCGTTTCCACTGCTCATTAACACTGCAATGAGGGAACTTAGCATTATTGCTGTTGAAGCCAAAAGGGTTGATGCCATTATGTTGTTCCTCAGTGACTGCACTGCCAGAACCCCATTCTTGGACACATCCTAAAACATCACATATATTACAAAAATCAAATATTAATACATGTACATACTTATATATACATTTGAATCAAAACCCATGAATCAAAATCCAAACTTGTACACAAGAGAAAGAAGAAAAAAGGAACAAGATTTCAAGAGTGAGAAAAAAAAAGAACAAGGCAACAAGGTTTTGGAATTTGTTGTTGCGGCAGCAATTGCAATTGCAGTTACGTTAAAGATTATTAATAGCATGTTTGGTTTTGCTTTAGAAAATGAGTCACTGCATGTTGAGAGTGGAGCTACTCTCAAGGTGGATGGAAATGTCTCAGGATGCGAAAATAGCCAAAACCAAACACACGCTAAGCATGTGTTTGGTTACTCTCAATTTCGAGTCCTGAGACACATTGGAAGCCGAAGCTATTCTCTGGAGCTTCAGGATGGATGCACAGCAGAAACATATTGGACGTAGAAATAAACACACACTAAAATTATGAAAAATTAGAGACAAACAGAGCTTATTCTACCACTATGATCTCTAAAACAGTAAAACCTTCAATACCGTGGTTACAATTGTGATTTCATATATTTAGCAATTTTGAACATTGAAAGGAATGAACTTTTTAGGACCCACATGAACATATTAAGGATATATATATATATATGTAGTTATGTACCTCCATCATGGCTTGAACCCATAAACGGCGATTGATTGCATTGACGCCAATGACAGTTTTGGTGGGGTGTTTCACTACGTGGTAGAGAAGCCAACAATGGTATGCCACCATTACAAAGAGACCACTTGGGACTAATATGAAATCAAGAACTTTCTTTTCCATTTAAAATGGCAATGTATTATGAACAAAGAAATCAAAGAGAAATGGGAAAAGAGGCACAAAATGATGATGGATTTTTCTGAGATTGAATCTGATCTATCTACTTTTCTCTCTTCTCCTATTTTGTGGCTTATTTTTATCTGTTATAAACAGAAACAGATGGAAGATCCAAGAGAGGCCAGGTGCTACACGGGTGTTGCCGTGTGTGTATGGAAAGAGTAAAAAGGGGTAGAGATCAATCTCATTTTGCACAAAACGTTAGGGGGTTTTATATGCATACATACATACATACACCAAACAAACAAACACATGGCATTGAAATATGGTAGGCTAAATTTTTTAAGGAAAATAGATAGAGAAAAATTGAGAAATGTGACAACATATTTATAAGAAGAAAATAGAGAAATATTCTCTTTAGACTAGATTATAAGCAAAAAAAAAAAATTCACGTTAATTAAGAAAATTACTTAACATCATTTAATTTTAGTGATCTTATCAAAGAAATGAATTTTATTCTTTTAATTGCTCTCAATAAAAGAGATATTGAAATTAAAATATACATTAAATAAATGGTATATTTTGTGGAAAACGATTGATCAATGTAAAATCATTTATGATTTGTTGATATTTTAGACAATGTGAATTAATGATTTCGTTTACATTAAATTAATTTATGATTTCGTTCCTCTATTTTTTTTTTACATTTTCCGATTGTTTTCCACCTTTTCTGCTAATGGAAAACCATATGTGATCCTGCTGTCTGCTGAGTGGAAATGGTAGTTTCGGAGAAGAAATACATGGGATCCACGTGTGCTTTTGGATTGGATGCAACATAGGCTACGGCCAACCCACTCAAGTATAATCACATTTATTGTGAAAAACACAACCTTAAGTATAAGTATTTTTCAAAAACATTTGTTAAGAAATTATTAAAATTAATGTGTGAGGATGTGAGTGGATTATGAACGTTTTAATGGTATTTTTTTTTACAATTACGTTTTAATGGTATAAAGATTCAAAAAAAGGCTTATAATATAAAGATATAAAAATTGATAAAAAGAAAAATACCATATTTAACATATTAAAAATTAAAATATTATTTAATATCTGTATATTTTAAATTACTCAATTTTGATTCTACATTGAGGATTTTAAATTACTCAATTAACAAGCTGCTTAGCAGTTTTTTATAATTGTAAGCAATGACTAATTAATGAATGCTTCGTTATCAAGTAAGAACTGTTCCCATGAAATCAGCTTGAAGTTGCTTTTCGAATATGGATCTTGACTTCTGTATTTCTTGTTACATCATTAAACGGCGAGATAATCCAAATCCATAAATAACTATGGAGGTTCCCAAGAATCATTAAAGTTAAGGAAATTTTAAGTGAAAGATATTTTATGGAGTAGTATTTTAACATAAAAACTTTATTTATATTCATTGCCAATACATATGTAATTGTGCTTCACATGGCAACAATTATCATTTACGGTACATAGATCTGTTTTTCCATTTTTAAGTAAAAAAAAAAATACTCCATTTGAATGGAGAATCCGATGGGAGTTTTTATGGTGTTCTGTACCATTTATGAAATGATCTACTATAGCACCAATGCAAGAATAGTCTTGGTGGCTCTCTTTGACAAGTCTCATTTGTTAATGGTTAGTGGATTTAAAAAATAGAGGTGTTTGATAACATATAGCGTTTAGCATTTTTTCAGACGTAACTTGAAGTAGCGCTTGAGATTATAGCGGATAGCATATGGTTTTTTGTCTTGTTTTTATCCTCATTATTTTTATTAAATTCCTTCCATATCCTCTCTTAAATAAAATAAAATATTATAATAATAATTAAACAAATAAATAAATTATTTTAATGATAATAAATAAACAAGTAAATAAATACAACTATAAATATAATAAAATAAATTTAAAATATAATATTTTTAATCAACAAAAATTATTTTAATGAAGTCACAACAGATAATAAGTAAATAAATAAATAATATCATTAAAATATAAATTTGAAAATTTTAACTTCTATAAATATCATAATAATTAGTTTATTATTTATAAATATTTTACCATATTTAATATTTAATTTAATATTTATTAAAGAAATATAAGCAATAATTTAATATATCCTTTAATGTTATTTTACATTTGTCAGTTAGTTTAATCGCTAATTTTACAAAACACTTTAAATTCATTTTAGCAGTTTATCCATTATCAGTTATCCCCAATCTGCTACCTGATACACTATCCGCTATCTACTATAAGCTATCTGCTATCCACTACTTTTTGCCAAACGGAGCCTATATATATAACTGGCAGTGAATATATTGAGGCGACAAGGGTCCATATTTCAATGAAAGAGGAAATGGAAGAAGAATTAGGCGAAATAAGCTAATTTATAGTTTATTTGACTTTAAGTTTGTTTGTCCAAAATAGAAATGTTCCATAAATGAGTTTATTTTCACTGATTTATAGTTTTCTTGAAAAGTTATTTTAAGTAACTTACTGGGACGCTTATAAAAAAAAAAGTAACTTACGGGGAAGTACTACCTCTGTCCCTTTATATAGTACCCCTTTAACCAATTCACATTAGAATTAAGAAAGTTAATTAATTTAGTCAGTGACAATAAATTTTTTAACAATTTATATTGTTTTCCAAAATTGTCCTTAATATTATTGAAGTCATCACCTTTCTCTTTCTACTTAATGCATCTTCATTCTTTCTCAATCCTTATAAGAGAGAGAAAGAAATTATCTCATAAATTTACCGTATTTGTTGTTTATTGACTAAAAAATTGTAAAATAAATAAGGATATTTTGGTGATAATAAATAATACAACAGACAATATGGAAGAAGTATTGTAAAAAGGGAAAATCAATTTTCTCAAAAGTTTCTTATATAAAATGACGGATGTAGTAATGTTAGACTTTTGTTCCCCTAGTTATTGTAATTGTGCAATTTTGGTTTTGATTTTCAATTAAGCAAATTAGATCCCTCAATTATTTCAATTGATGCAATCAAGTCCTTTTGCCACTAGTCCAATTTTTAACACGTAGAGTTTACATGGCACACATGGAGCTTACGTAGCACACGCAGAACTTATTTTAATTGCTAGTGACATTAACGTGTATTTATTGATATTTTGGAAGAACAAGCTCCCAAGGTGCAGTATACAATGAATAGAAACAAATATAATATGAAATACTATCTAGTTAATGATGGTCAAAACCATCCCATTGCCAGACAAGGAGAAAAAGGGAAATTGCTTGCACAACATCAAGTATTAGCAAGAAAAGATGTGGAACAAACGTTTGGAATACTCCAATCTGGATTTGCAATGTGGCCCAACATGTGCTTGGCACATGGATACTAATCAAGTGACCACCATGGACTTTCTTTTTTATAGACAAATGTTAGCAATTAGTATGCTATGTTAATGGGAGAATTTAAACTCATGATCTATTTATCACTTCAACCCTTGTCTCCTTTTCCCACGAACCCATTTTATCATGGGGTTAAATGCCAGAAAAAGCCAACCAAAAGTCAGTGAAGCAACTCCACACCTTAATTGTACCATTAGAAATGCTCTAACGCCTTGAAAATTTGTTGAATCCGTGCACGTTGACAAGCACAAAGCCAAAAAGTACAACGACTAGTACAAAAGTAGTACTTCAAAAGCATATTCCGTAGTGCCCTGATATGTAAAATGTGAGCATGATACAAATTCAAAAGAAAATGCTAGTTTTCCTATAAAATTATGATCTTGCATTTCTTACAATCTCATTGGTTTTGTACGTAAAAGCTAAATATAAAAAGCCATTGACGTGACTCCCGTACAAACTTACAAAAATTAATAGGCTGCGTCTAGGGTGAACCACCAAGAGATCACAAAGAGATCACAAATAGCCACCGTTAGATTTATTTAAAAAGCAATGAAGGATCCAGATCTTTTTTAGATAAAAGTGAGAATACTAACATTTTTTCCACCCAATCACTCTCCCCTCCTTCCCCACACACACCCCGATGGTGAGAACAGCACAACCTTCCATGGCCAAACAGCAAAATCTTCATCCAGATCCCCCCACTTCTCCTTCCTCATCAATCGTCATCCATGGCCAAACAGCAAAATCTTCAAACAAAAGGTTTTTATCACCGTGTTGCTTCCAAGTTTCGATTTCCCCCCTTTGCAGAATAAAAAAGCTTTTATGGGGTTCTGGTGATTTTTTTGTCCTTCATTTTCATGGGTAACAACCGTCGGAGACACAGTGGCAGCGGATGCGGCCAGCGGGCTCATCGCAGGCAACCGGTTCGTGTACCCCGGTGCCGCCACGCCGTATCACAACTACCCCGGTTACTATCTCCCATCGCTGACAACTGTGTCGGTGCCTTTGACGTCCCCATATGACGACCACCACCGTCTGGCGATGGACCCAATGTGGAGCCAGTACTCGCTGCCGCTGCCCTGTCGCGGTTTGCAGTGGCTTAGTCTCATGAGTGGCCGGTGATGACCAGGAAGACGAGGATAACACCAAGGGGCTGTTTCTCCCTCCTCGGCCGCGAATGCGGCCAGCCCGCCTTGGGAGGCCCCTCAGGCCTCGACCTCATCCCTTTCCCTTTCTGTATTAGCTGATGATCTGGATGGTGGTGGTGGACCGTGGAGGGGGGGGGGAGAAGTGGGTGGGATAGAGATTGTGTGAGTAACAATTGAGTTGTTCTCTCTTTATTTTCAATTGATCTGAGTCATTGATTTTTTTAACAATAAATCTAACGGCAACTAAAGTTTTATGAAAGTTTTTAAATTCGTGGTTCACGGTGAACCACCCACAAGGGTGGTCCACCCTAGAACGAACCAAATTAATAAGCCAAAAGAGTTGTGAGTTTTGTTGAAGATAAATATTACAATGCACAGGTAGACGCAACTCTGTTATATATGACAAAAACAGTTACAGTTGATGGATAGACTAGTTACAATTAATTTGTTAATCCTCTTGATTATAAACTCTCATAAGAGTCATAACTTAATGTAAAGTCACATTTCTCTTCCTCTCACAATTACACTAGTTCTAATAAAAGTTATTATCATAATGTTACCCCAAATTAAAAAAAGATACATAGTACAAATTAAAAATATTCTAACCAAACAATTTACTATAAAGTAACATTAACCAATGCAAAATGCCATTAACAACTGCCGTAACACAATGGCTGACTTAGTTCAATCTCTCGAGTTTGTCTTCCTTTCTCTCTCAGATGTCGTCTTTCTTTCATCTACCCATTAGTGCTTCAATATTAATATTCCACCAACTTGGTGGAAGTTTTTGAATTCAACAGTTCTGGCACTGTTAATTAATTTGATTAGCATTATTTCATAATAAAGTTAAATTGGTAGTCATTATTAATTCTAACGTGGCCATTTTTTAAAACCTTTTAAACCTCAAATCCAATAGGTCTGCTGTATAGCCATAAACGATTACTTTCTTTCCTTGATAACACAACTAAAAATAAAAAAACCTTAACTAAAAGCAGTTAATGGGAACAACATTACAACTTGAGTCACTACAGAACCCAAGTTTAATACATCAACCTTTATAGTGTATGGTGTCTTTACCATACCCAAATACCTTTATCCATGATGTCATGGTTCCTTTTTATTAATTGTATATTCGTACAAAATATGAGTCTTTTCCTAATATTAAACAATAAAAAAAGCCAACAAATCAAACAACTTTGGCAAGAAATAAAGAGACTTAAGAGGTGACACGTGTCCTAACATGGGAGATGACACATACCACAATTAGGACCTACATTTTTTATATAGTAAAATAGTAATTGATATTTTTTTTTGGGTGGGGAGCAATTTTCTTAATTAAAGGTACCCAACTTAAGTACACAAAAGGAATCCGTTAGTGTTTTCTTGAAGAGGGTGAAGCGATATTCCACCTCCAACCGTGCTAAAAAGCCTAAAATAGATAATACAAACAAATTAGCACAGTTAAGTAATAATATGACTCATCAGTGGACAAAAAATAAAGGGCACCTATAACAAACACTCAAAGCAGGGTTCACAGGTCTCAATAAAGTGAAAGGAAACAAAGGGTAAAAATACTTAAAATAAAAACTGTTTACTTACCATGTTTCTGAATACTTGTAATTGTTTTATTTCCACAAAGCATGTTGCTCATAAATTTCTTTAACTGATTTGTTTGTTTTCTTTTTTTTTTGGCAGCTTCACTGCATTCTGACAGGGAGACAAAAGCAATAAAAGAGTAATTTTTCTTTATTTTTTGTTTTGCAAGACAGTTTATGAATTGCTTAAATTGATCTCCTGTTATTTTATATATGCATCATAAAGAAAAGTGTACCTTGCACAATTAGCAAATCAGCTATTGGTATTGTTGATGGCAATGTAAAACTGTTGTTCTTGAATCTTGACACATGAGGCTAAATCAAGAAACAGTTCATCCACCTTTGTTTTTATCTCACATCAGAGCATAAGATAGCATCTTCAATACACACTTTCCCTTTTCAAGAGCATAAAAAAAAGAGTTAGAAAGATCTTTCAAAGTTATTAGAGTGAAGGGAAGGAATGCAGTAAGGACCATCTATAAATTAGGAGGACAACACAATGCATCTATTTCTAAAAAAAAATTACTTTTTATTTCTTGATGGTTCATAGTTTCTACGAACATGATGATTTTCAGGTAATAGTAAGGTCAAATTAAGCCCCCATGGTGCACGGTTGTTGCTATATTCCGCGGTTAGAAAAAGGCACAACATACTTGTCCATAAAGAAAACACTTACTCATTTATGACCATGGCCATGATTTCCTAATTCCTACTATCTGTGAATGTCAGTTAATTTTAGCTTCAACTTCATGATTCCAGCTTGAACTACAAGTTCTCCTTTGGACGAATTCACTTTTAAAACGGTCACTTTTTTCCCAAGGGAAGAGACATGTATTACATCACCAACCTTGGGAAGCACAGACCTATCTGCAACATCAAATCAAAAGGGAATAACAAACTGCATAAATATTCCCATGACATAATTCCTCATTGCAAAACAAGACAGCACAACCACCAGGTGAAAAGTAACTACGGATGCACACTTAATTTAGATTCAAGAAAATCAACATGGAAGCATGTCAACTCATAATAATTTAGGTGCCCGTTTTCTTTTGTTTTCACTTTTATTTACAAAACTGTCATCACTTTGTTTTCAATTTGTTTCCTGTTTTCAAAGATTTATACATGAAACAGTGAAAACAAAAAAAAAATTGTTTTCACTGTATCCTGTACAAATATTTGAAAACAGGAAACATATTGAAAATAAGCTGACAATTTTTTGTAACTAAACAGGAAATGAAAACAGAAAACATTTTCTCAAAGTAAACGGACCCTTAGTTTCTTATTATTTCCCTCATGTTTCAATATCTTGCATATACCTGTTGATGATTGGTTAAATTTTTTTACAGCAGATGGACTTGTATCTGTGATAGTAGGTTCTTTCTTATCTGCTGTGGTATGGAGGTTGCCCGTTGATGATGAATGAGAGCTCTTAATGGCTTTATTGTGCTGTGATGTTTGCTTAGCTGATGCAACCAGCTCCCTCACCTTCTTGTGAAGGATGGATCTTGCCATCGCTGCAGCGCCGGATACATCTCTCATTTTTTTAAATCTTAGACTAGCACTATGTCCCATTATCTTCCTTCTGGTGTCCAATAGACTACTGTGAAGTTCTCTGGATTGCCTACAATTACAAACAAAAGAAAATTCTCAAAATTAAAAATGTACAAATACTCCAAAGTTATGGTGCAATTTGTTAATAATTATCTGCAAGCATTAATTATTACCAGCCAAGAAAAAGGAGAATTGCAGTATCTGAATCTGTTTAATAGGACTATGTTTCAGAATAAAATATTATTTATGACATGGATCATATATGAGAAATAAGCAGTACAGACTCTACTTGGTCACTAAATATACCATTGGTTCAATGCTTTCATAAATGAATTGTCCCGAATAAAAAAAAAAAGGTATTCACTGCAAAGAAGAGAACAGTGCTAAACAACATTTAGCAAGGTGGTCGTTAACAGGAAATACACTCCAATTATTAAAACAAGGATCTCAGCCTTGTCGCAGGTATTAAGCATTCAGATAATAACCAAAGAAAACAATAATTAACAACTATCAAAAATAAAAAAATAAGATGCAGATATGATTGCATGATCCATTTTTACTTGAACACTAGCAATTGAATGAGATTACTCCATTATCTGTTGGATATAGAAATACGTGCATGTGTTACATCAGGTAATTGCCCTACTTTAATTTGTACACAAAATGCAAATATGTGGGGGGAGATAAGGCATGCAATAAAATTTAATTTTTTAAAAAGCAAAGAGTCTCACATCAGATAATGATTCGCTTCAGCCAATAGCTCTTGATAATCTTGTTTTAACTTTTCCATATCAGTTATTACCTACACGAAAAGTAACAAACATTCAAAGGCTGCTGAAATAATTGTAATATGTTGAAAAGTAGTATATTTAATTATTTGGTTGCAAATAAATGGAGCCAGAGCCCTGTATAATTTCAACTTTTATCTGATGCCCCTTGAAAGTTTATTCATTTAATAAAAATATCTGCTAGAGCATCAAGTTTAAGGCAAATAATGGTCTATTTATTACTTGAAGTCTAAAACAAAATAACATAAATAGAACTGATGTTAAGAGGGCAACATATACAACCATTAACAAATAATAAATACAATTATGATGTATCAAAAATACCTCATCAATCTCTGCACTAGCAGAACCATACAACCTACGAGCAGTATCTACAACAACGGATGGCAGACCCAACCTCTCGGCTATATTGATTGCGTTTGAGCGACCTACAATGAAAATCTCTTTCGAGTTATATCCATTAAGTAGTATGTATGTATTAGGTCTGATTATCATTTAGATGATCCATGAAACAAGCATTTTCATATTAAGGCCACAAAATTTAATAAATACTACCCCCGCATTCGTATCCCAATTTTTGATAGTAAACAACCAAATAATCTTGATTCCTGTAGATTCAGAATAAATTTGTACTTTTGTTTGGATAAGAGCGAAAATTTGATGATAACTGTCACAACTCAAGGATGAAAAAATTTATCAGAAAACATATGGTACCTTTTTCTATGCTAAGCGCAGACAGAACCTTTTATTTTTAATTAAGTTAGAAGGATCATAGTTTGCAATGCTAAAATTAGAAGACATAATTCCATGTGCAAATGATATACTTAACCATTGAAACCTTAAAAGAGGTTCTTTTCAACCCTCTTTGGATTGCAATTTTCAAGATTTATCTTTATCTTTTAGACGCTTCAGATGAGCACATACACAGACGAAGGAAGGGGGTCAAATCAAAAGACAACATAGAGAAACATAGTATTTAAAAGCCAAAAAAAAAATGCATACACAAACTTGGAATCATAATTATTACTCATAACTTAGAGAGTGGTGCTTACCTGGTATGCCCCAAAGAATCTTGTAAGTTGGCTTCAAATTCACTTCATCAAACTCCATGCATGCATTTTCAAACGCCTCATTACTGCTCATGAAATAAAACCCATAAATTGGAAAGCAAAACTTGAGGCGACAGTTTCATACTTTTGATAAGAGAATAGAAGAAAAAGATAATAAAATTACACAGGAAATACCTTTTAATGCTTTAAAAGAAAAGAAACGGAAAAAAAAAAGTTACACAGGAAATGCACATCAGAACTATGGACTTAATTCTGATCCATTGATACTGTAAAAAGTGTTAAATTATAGTGCACTATATGGTGTCACCTGTTTAAAAACAATTAAAAAACTTAAGAGTTAAAAACTTTTGTTCCTTTAACGTGGAATTTGCTTATTTGTTGATAGTGTAAAAAGTTCTGCAGTACACGATCAAATTTAAACTACAAAAGATAATAATAGTGCACAACAAAAATGTATAAACAACAGCTAATAAATATTTGACAATTCACCTTGGGTACCCTTGTCCTTTGAAAAAAATGTATAAACAAATTTGACAACAAAAAATAATGTTTTTGATCATTTTCCTTCTATTTCTTTTCCTTTGTTTATCCCTTTTTCTTTTACAAGAGGAGATAATGTCAGGTAGAACATGCCAAATCAATGATTTTCTTTTGAGGTTGCCTTCATAATTTGTACTAACTACCTGTATTTCAGGGTTTTCAGTTCACCATGATGAGTCGTAGCTATAGTCAACAAACAACCGTCTTGGGCAAAAGATTCCAATAATGACATTCCTAGTGCTGCTCCTTCAAGGGGGTTTGTTCCTGCACCAACCTAACAATTGCAAACATAATTCTATTACTTACATCATTACATGACATTACATATTTGAATTGTTAATTGAGCTCACACAATACATGCCTCATCTAGTAGCACCAGTGACTGCCTTGTTGAATGTAATTTAATATTCTGCAAGATAAAAATGAAAAGCGAAATAATAAAAGAAAATCAGCATTAGAATGCTATCATCAAACTGAACTGAAATGTTTACAAAGTCACTCAATTTCACTGGAACTCTATTATGCATTGAGGTATAAAATATTTAGAAATGCGAAAAATTTAAAAGCAAAACTGAAACAAGGAAATGCCTTCAGAATTTAAGTTCTACAACATATTTTCCTTACACTAATCTGCTTCAAGTGGCCAGAGAATGTAGACAGAGACTGTGATAAGGACTGCTCATCACCGATGTCAGCAAAAACAGAATCAAACCAAGGAATTTGCACAGATTCAGAAGCAAGAACATAGAGACCTGCACCATGACAGGTTCATGTAAACATCCTACAATGAGTATTTAAACAGTATAAGCAGAAAAATTATTTGCTGCAAATATCTGGCTACACTAATCAATCCCACATAGTTTATTCATGTGTGCCAATGATAGATTAAGAATGAAACAAAGATTCGGTGCTAGCAACACTCTCTATATTGGGTGGAATTCATGTGGGTCCCACTACTTTGGGAATGGGTCCAGCCAAATAGTGGGTTCTAGGATCAGAATTATTTTGGAGGGTGTCTATGTTCTGCTTTTCTAGATTTCAGTCTATATTTCTCTATTAAAGGAGAAAGCTTTCGTACCAAATCGAAAGACATCAGGATTAATAGAGAGATCTAATAAGGACCTCAGTTTAAACAAAAAAAGAAAAGAAAGAAAGAAAAATTCATGGTTGATAGGACAGGGCAATAGCTAAAATTAGATCATCATCATTTTTCCCTTAAGTTTATTGTTCAAGGTTTGGGATGGGTGCAACAGGACGATAAGTGCAGTGAAAAGTTATTCAATTCATATCTGAAGTTCCAATGGTTAAATAACAAATATCAAGAGGCTCATCATAAATAAAATTAAATTAAATGAACTTTTACTTGACAGAGTACAACATTGATTCTACTTATGAGCATTTGATACGATAGACATTGAGAGAGAAAGAGAGAGAGGAAACATAGAATACCTGATTTTGCCATCATAGCAATCAATCCTACAGTCTTCAAACATATGGTTTTACCGCCAGTATTAGGGCCAGTAATAACTATAACACGAGTTTTATTAGGTACCAAAAAATCAACCGGTACAGGCTGTGGTTGGGCTTTGTCCAGTGCAGCAACCTGCCTACCAAAAGTCCTTTATCACGACTCTAAAATATCATCAAATGCGTGAGAAGGTCGACAAGAAAAACCTTAAAGTCAACTAATAAAAAAACACTTTCAAGCAACATATCAAATAACACTTTCAAGCAACATATCAAATATCTAAAAAATAAAAACATAAATTCTGCTATTCAATTGGTTTAACATCAGCCCATTTAACAAAACATAAGGCCCAACCCAGGACTAGCAACCTTTCCCCTCTACATACTCAAATAAAGGGGAAAATAAGGGGGAATAGAGAAGAAGCATGACTGACATTGGCCTTCTGTGAATTTTCCCTATGACTCTGGAGCAATAAAGGATTATAAGCTTTCGGCAGATACAATGTCCATTCCGTATTGTTGGGTAACAGTCCATTGGAACTGTCTTTCCTTGTTGAGAAAGACTCAGCGGTAGAAGAGCCATATCTATCTGGCAGAAAAATATGAGGACTTGATCCTCCAAATGAAAGACCATACGTAGCACGAGCATTAATCTGCATAATATGAACCACATTACTGATTATCTTTTGCACAGTAAACATGTCTCTATGATGTCAAAAATATAAACTGCCATCCGGGTCACCTTCAAAAGCAAGTACAGCAAGTTCTTTTATTTGTAGCAGGTGGGTTGCTGTAGGGGAACTAAATCCCATGCTTACACCAATACTATGGTTTATGCTTTATATGGTAGCAAAAGATAATTTTAAGGGTAATTATGCCATTTATGTGTATAATAAACACCATTTTATCTCTTTTGATGCTAGACTCAACAAAATTGGGCTGGACACAGAAACTTGGTTTAAATTTTGAAAAGTGGAAAGTGAACCAGTAGGCAAACTCCTTGAAAAGTGAAAAGCAACAAGAGCAAATCTCATAAGTGAACAAGTACAGGGGAGGGGAAACAAAGAGAGGAAACACAAAAATGGTAATACACTTCTCTCAAAAACATTAGAGAGTATTTACCACATCTAGCTGAACCAAACTGTTTAATATCTTTTCAATATCGTCAAGGTCCAGCTGCATCTGCACATAAATTATGACAATATAAGAGAAGAAAAGAGCACAGTCAGAACAATCATTGGAATACCCTGTGTAGTCAGTCAGCTATTTTATAAAATCTTTTATGACAGATAGAAATTGTAACCCTAGAATTAGGCTCTTTTAATTGTATTCTTTAGTCAGTTAGAACATCCCAAAATGGTATTTAACCTTAATAAATTCATTTTCTGCTTTAGGTTCTCATGTATATAGCTCACCCATTGATGTAGTATTATTCAATATGAATGAAAAACACTATTTTATAAATTCTAAGAGAACTTTTGTCAGATCATGTTTGTAACCTTTTTGGTTAATGTCAAGAGCACATCTGCCTCAGCCTTTGCCACCAAACTTCTTGCTCGCTGCAACTCATCATTTAAGGGAATAGCAGAAAGTGGCTCTAAGGTACTTCCACCTCCTGAACCACTGCCAACAAATATTGGAACGGAATTTTATGCCCACCTACTAGCTTTATTGACTAACACATTATTTCATGAACAATGAATAATTGAAGCTATGTTGACAAATTTTATGCACCTGGACAACAATAGACCCTTAAAACTCGTTTTCTGTCCAGAATCCACTCTTATGCACCATCTGCCATTAACATTATTCACTTCCTGTTTGAATTATCACAAAATCAATTGGGAAAGAAACATCCGGGAAGAAAAGAAATACATGTATATTGTATAGTAAGGCGAATCTTACAAGATTTGATGTTTCACTCCTTTCATTCCTGATTAAGCTGTCCATTAACTGTTGCATCTGAACAAAGGAAACAAACAATACTAAATAATGGGAATGTTATTGATAATCATAAATGTGATTCATGTGTTTCTACCTAGAAAGATAGAATAATGATATGAATGTTAATGATAATCACAAGGTACAAGCTCTAATGTTTTTATGTAGACTAATGATAATCAAGAAATACGGAAACAAAATCTCCTAGTAATTACAAATATCACTAAAATATGTACAGAAAAGAAAAAGAGGAATGAACGAAAAATTCTATCCTAAAAAGGTGCTATTTACATATTTACAACACAGAAGTGACAGAACAAAGATGACAGGGTCTCATTGCAATTTGTTTTTAATGTACCGGTACTACTCAAGTTATGGGGATTCTGTAAATATTCCATTCCAAAATGAGAAAACTCGAAACAATTGGGATTTAACATTGCCTCAATCCTCAAGTAGACTGTTGACCGCTAGTGCCAACAACTTTTGTGACTGAATCCTAATCCCAAGTGAACGCTTTAGAATACTCATGACAGATATAAATGTTAATGGGGGAGCCAAGAATATGTCTTTCTTTTGTTTAATTACTGTACCGTGTCAAAACTTCATATGGCATCAACAAGATTGGCGGCTGTAAACTATACTAAAAACTCTATTAAAACTCCATATAATTCTGATGGAGTCAGTATCTCCAGAACCCAGATTATGAAATATAGTAAAATAAACAGGAGATACCTTTCTCTCAAGTGCTTGCAAGTGTCGACGTGAC
This sequence comes from Glycyrrhiza uralensis, assembly GCA_030159175.1. Taxonomy (NCBI): domain Eukaryota; kingdom Viridiplantae; phylum Streptophyta; class Magnoliopsida; order Fabales; family Fabaceae; genus Glycyrrhiza; species Glycyrrhiza uralensis. The sequence continues at coordinate 9,506,356 of BRZY01000006.1, forward strand.
TGTTTAAGCTCTGGACTCTGTAACAAAGATGTAAGTTTAAGTTATACACGTGTTTGCAATAAGAGAAGCAACTGACAGTAAGCTAGTTGTATGGTGGCAAGAAAGGAGAGATGCATCTTTGAAGTATTTTCTTTTACCAAATATTATGTAATGAAGAATGTTGAAAAAAGCCTAAGATGCAACACATCCCATCTCAAATCAAAGAAAATCAGTAGCTGTCACACTATGTAAGGTTAGATAAAGGCAACATGAGATATGGAACAAACCGCAGAGTCCTTAATAGAGCCATCGTCGTCAATAACTTGTTCTATCACTTTAACTAAAGATCGATTGACGACAAGTTCCATTATCTGCAAACATGTTTATAAGATGGTAATATTAGGGTCGGTTTGGCTTCAGTAAACGTTTTCCTTTTTTCCCCCCTACTTTCACTAATAATTACAAAAATGTCACTTTCTTTTCACTCTATTTCTTGCTTTTGAGGTTATATAAGAAATAGTGAAAACACCAAAAAGTGAAAACAGGTAACACTTTTATAATTATCAGTAAAAAAACAAAATGGAAACAGAAATATCAATTATATGACATGACATGATATATATATATATATGTATATTCAAAATCTTATTTTCACCATTTACCACTTCTGTAAGAGGCATGAAACGATTATACCAATCTTTGTCTCGCTTAATTGCAGCTTTGAGATCACCCTGCAAGGTATCAGCACACTGCAGAAGAGCCAAAATGGCCCTTGCCTCATAGCCAGTCACAGGTACGCTTCTCTGGGCATTTTGAATGGCACTTTTCACCTACAGCAGGAACCTCAAATCAACAACATGAAAAAAAAAAGAACAAAAACAGGAAACTTATCTGATATTATAAGAAAAAGAATCCATTTTTATACACTAGTTACCAACCAGCAAAGCATCAAGGTGACCAAAGTGCAACCTGCAAGCGCCATGCTTGTACATTTCGACAGCTGCATTGGTTTCCTCGAGAAGTTTGAGACTTTCCTCGTAAGTTCTATCCAAGGACCATAGCTGAGCCTGTTCCATAAACACCCACAACATAACATGGAATAATAATGGATTTAGAGTCAGCTTGTATAGTTTTTCTATGAGCACTTATAATATGAGTTTCATAACTAATAACTTTTCATATAAGTTGAAATAAGCTTTTATATTTTAATTTTTTTTTCAAAAACTTTTCCTTAAACACCTATTTAACTATGACTATTTAACAGTTTTTCCTTTTTTCTATATATGAACTCTTTATAAACATTAAATTTTACTAATTCAACCGTTGAATATTAATGTCTATAAGAGTTATTAAATAGAGTAACTCATGCGATAGTTACACTTGGAGTAAGTTGATCCCAATCATAAAAAAATAAATAATACAAAGCAAAGTTAATTTCTTTAAATTAGAAGTTGGGCTTCTTGACTTTTTCACAACTGCAACTGTGACCGCAGCATCAGACTTTTTGGAGCCTCAGCCACCGTGGAATTACGGCCGCAGATGGTGACATAACAGCAACGGCAATGTAAAACCTTGAATGGAATAAAAGAAGGAAAACCAGAGGAAGAGAGATAGAGAGAGAGACCTTGAGGGATTGACGGCCCAAGGAAGTGGTGGCGAAGGAAGAGACCAAATCGCAGAGCTTATCCCATTCGAGCACTCTGAGGCTGTCATCGTGAATGGACGCTGCCACCACAGTTTGCCGCTGTCTCAGCCTCAGTTTGTTAATGGTTATTATGGGGAAAACAGATATGGCTAAGGTGCAAGATAACATTTTTATTGGTCCTCCACCAATGGTTTCAAATGGGTTCTCAAGATTAAATTGCACAAAATTATGGTTTTGATATGAGGAAGTGACCAACACTTGTACCGCGACAGTTGTAGCTTGTAGTAGTGGGATTACTACTACAGAGGGGGAGGGGTTTATCAGCACGACTCAGACAAGGGGGATAATAAGAATTAGAGGTGAAATAATTTTGACGATTTTTTTTCTTAATTAATTAATAATTAATAATGAATTAAATATATTTTTAATCTTTATAAACATAAAAATATTCATTTTTAGTTTTTTAATTTTAAAATATCTTATTTTGATTAATTATTTTTTAAAATATATCACATATAATTTCTATTGAGGATATTTTAAGGAATTAATATAGCCTATTAAAAGACTACATGTAGTTTATTATAAAAAATAAAATAATAACCTATATAAAAAAATAGAACAATAAAATGAAATATTTTAAAATTTGTATTAACTAAAAACATAAAAAAAAAAAGAGAGAGAGAGAGATGATACAAACTGATATTTATAGTCGATTAAAAAAATTTGCTGTTGTTATAAACAATATTAAAAATGGGTCGCTTTAGGGTGGTCAGGGACAAAATTTGTCCACCAAACCCCAATCAATTGTGGATCGTTGATATAATAATATTTAAAGATAGTGGTCAGGATTTGTAGGGGGTAACCGTTGAGGTTGGTTTCATAAAATGTTAGATGTAATTGCAGATAGGGGTTTGTAAAATGCAATAATTAAAAGAAGATATTTGCGAAATTACCCACACAATTATATGAAATTTAAATTATACCCAATCAATTCCCATAATTAAAAAATGATCACGAAGTTAAATTTTTGTCCATTTTTTAGAGGGACTAAATTCAAAACTTAAAATTTTTATAGGGACTAAATTCAAAACATAGATAGGCCACATCAGCGTTTCTGCCATGTAGGCATGCTGACTGGGTCATAATGTGTCACCTAGCACTAAAAGGACCAAAAAATAAATAAATTTAAAGGACTAAAATAGTTTGACTTTTTTTCAATGGACTAAAATCAAAATTCGGATATTTACAGGGACTGAAAACTTATTTAAGCCTTGTTAATATACATTTTTTATAGATAAAAAATTTATTATAAGTAATGATATAGAAAATCTGTGTCTCTTATGATATAGAAAACGTTGGACAAAGTTTTGCAATTTTAGATTTTAATTATGTCTATTTTATATTTTTCAACAAATATTGGTCTTTTCATAATTTCAAAAACATTTGGGCATTTTTTGTAATTATATCAAAATTGGTCTTACCTTCTACGCCAGGTCAAAATCGATTGGGGTTTGGTGGACAAATTTTGTCCCTGACCACCCTAAAGCGACCCATTAAAAATAGGGAGGAAAAGGCCGGCTAACAGAGACGAAGTGCCCATTGTCCACTAGTATATATAGTGGCAGTGGCTTTGTTTTTTTGAACTAATATAGGTCATGATTGGATAACAAGTTTATTTACTGTTTATGACATAAGCTATATAAGTTATTTTTATAATCGAAGAAAAATTATAGTGAAACTTATTTTATATAAGTCATAAGCTGTTTTGATAAGCTATCTTGAGTAGCTTATAAAAAATAAACCCAAAATAGCTTATGAATCAGTCATAAGCTGTGTTCATAAGCTCTGCATAAGTCAATCCAAACAGGCCCACAGTGGTACACTCGTCCTGGCTTAACTGTCATTAAATTGAGATTTTTAAATTCTGCGACGAATTCTACCCACAGTAAATTTATATACAATTTTTTTATATTTCATTTTTGTATTTACTATACCAATTTATTAATTAAATTTTTATCTTAATTAATTAAAAAAAACTTCTTAGAAAAAATAAATAAAGGAAATCAAGTAACGGAAATAAAAAAATTAAAACTCATCCATTAATCCAGTGATAAGTCATATAATGTGTGCATACACACCGTCAAACTTAGAAATAGTCTAAAAATGGTTCAATAATAAGTGAAACCTGTTGTCAAAAAAATAATAATAAGTGAAACCTCAAGTTCATATAAATGAAAACTATCTAAATGGTATCTCTTGACGATGTTCTATGGTTTTCAAGCACGTGACTAGATGCAGACAAACGTCTTACATCTCTTGGTGACCATAAATCAACCGGCTGAAATTTAAAAAAAATCATAAATTAGATAAAAAAAACCACCAAATGAAATATAATTACCAAAGTTTTAACAGTCAATTTGATAACAACTACTTTACCTTATTTCCCCTGTCATTCTGCAAAAGAAAAGCAATTTGTTCCTTCCAAGATATCAACATGTGCAAGCTAACTCATCTCGTTCCTTCCAAGATATCAACATGTGCAAGCTAACTCATCTCCTCAATCTGAACCTATTGTGGCTGAATCTGCAATTCCAAGAAAGGCTCCCACATATTGGACTGTGGATATTATTGGTATGTGGAATCTTATTTGTGTTTTTTTTATCTTTTATGCAATTTTTAATCTTGTTCATATATAGATAAATTTGTTTACTTTGTATTAAATGATGAAGGTCATGTGATGAAACATGTTTAAGGGTGAAAGACATGTTTGTATCGCGTGATGCAAGAGTAATAATCAAGTAGAATTCAGATGGTCAACCAGTAGGAGAGCCTGCGAGTTTATTTTCAACTTGCATCTTTTCTATCTTTGCATTAGACTCAAAGAAGATACATGAGAGATAGATCAATGCCTTGAGATGATGTTACCCCAAGTCTCATGCCTCAGACATATCCAAGATGTTCCTTTCAAAAACTCTCACAAAAGCGTCATTAACTCGTGAATTTCTAAGAGGAGGCTTTTGTCAGAAATTTTGGAAAGGAACATCCCAGATTTGTCTGAGTCATGGGACTTGGGATAGCACCATATCAAGTCATTGGATTTGCTTCTCACTCTGTGAGATTGGTATCTTCCTTTGACTCTAATGCAAAGATAGAAAAGATGTAAGCTGAAAATAAACCCGCAGACTCTCCTACTAGTTGACTATCTAAATTCTACTTGGTTATTACTCTTGCATCACCCAATATAAGCATGTCTTGCACCCTTAAACATGTTTGCATCACATGACCAGCATTATCTAACACAAGTAAACAAATTTATTCATATATAAATATTATCAAATTGCATAAAAGACAAAAAAAAACACAAATAAGATTCTACATACCGATAACATCCATAGTCTAATATATGAGAGTCTTTCTTTGAATTACAGGTGAACATTCAGCCACAATAGATTCAAATTGAGGAGATGTGTTAGGTTGTATCTCATCCTCTTTCACAAGATCTATCGTGATTTGGTGTGGATTGACACCTAAAAGTAACATGTCTACGAGGCATATCTGTATAAAATTAAGACAAGAGTATAAAAACTAAATTAGGAATTAACTTAAAATATTAATAATTTTAAGAATTAAATTAATAGTACTTTATAATTTTATAGATGATTTTGGTAATTCACTATTTCTAAAATTTCATGTCGTGAACTTAGGTAAACTAACGATGCGTTGGTTATTGCTATTCCAATTGATGTATTTATCAGCAATTGATGTATTTAAAATCGAGTAAATAGGCATTTTAGTTGTTGAACGTGTCACACACTTTAAAGTCTGTCTAAAAGTAAATAAATTAAAAAAGTCTTAAAAGTGACTTTCATCTGTCATGGTTTTTTTTGTCAAGTCTGTCACGTTGATTTCTAACATCATCCTAATGAGTTAATTCCTTTTAAACTACTGCTTTGGTATGTTAAGTCAGGGGCGGATCTACATTAACCAAAATGGGGGCATTTGCCCCCACTAAATTTTTAATATTTTAAATTTTAGATATGGCCCCTCTATAAGAAACTTCATTCTCACTAGAAATAGCCCATACATTAAATGAATACCAATCAAGAAAGCTAATGATGCCTTTAAATGTGCTCTAAACCATGAAGAAGTTGGTGCGTAAGAGCTATTTAATTTTAGAGATACCTTTGATATTATCAATGACAATGGCAATAGTTAAAAGAACTTTTTCTGCTATTAATATGATTAAGAATAGGATGCAAAGTCATATTAAAGAAGAAAAGTTGAATGTTTGTTTAGTTATTTATATATAGAGAGATTTTTTATTATATTAAAAATGAAAAAATCATCAAATGTTTTAAAAATATAAAATTTATAGAGAACAATTATGATGCACATTTATACTTTAGAAAATGATATATTGTTTTTTTAATATTACAAATTCATATATTCACATATATGAATAAATATTGTCTCCACAACTTAAAATTTTTAGATTCATCACTATATTAAGTGACACGTAACTCTCATGTGTCCTCCACATGTCATCTCAGGACTAATTTTGAAAGGTTTTTGTTTTCTCCATTTTTTCCTCTCTCTCTCCCCTCTGCCCCCCCCCTCTCTTTCACACCCAACCCCGAAACCAAAACAGAAAACTCCATATTCCAGAGACAAGGCAGATGAACTGCACGAGATTCATGAAAAAGAAAGAGGGGCCAATAAGTAGTTTGCATCAGCGGGGATGCTAAACCTGCAGGGTGCTAGTCTTATGCTTTCCCCTTAAACCTGCAAGGTGCAAGCACTTAAACTAAAAGGGTACAAAACTCATTTGCTTATTTATCTGATACAAAATGCAAGAGATAATATGGTACATACTTATATATGGTACACACTTATCTGAAGAATGATATAATTCTAAGTTACAAGAATTAATTAATATGGCACATATATATACAACTAAGAAAACAGCTTACTACAGCTTAATAGTTAACTAACTACAACACAACTAATTTGTAACTAAATTACCAATTGTATTAGTGGATCCTAATAGCCCTGCAAGTTGGAGAGTGGATAGTGAGCACTCTTAGCTTAGACAACATTTATTGAAGGGCAGTGAATCTAGTGGCTTGCAGAAGAAATTTGCTAACTCGTATGATGAAGACACGAATAGTAGTAAGAGAAAAAGTTTAGATTGTGTAACAGATTAATTTTTCTCATGCTACCGATGGGCTTGGGTGAGATGGCACGGATCTCTTCCAGTTTAATCAAATATCCTGAACTCCTGGATTCGAATTCAGACCATGAAAATACAGCAACCTTAAATCTCGCATCTCGAAAGGATTAGTCCCTATACGTATGCAGGGATATACTGGTCTAAAAAAAGACTATTTTTTCTCATAATAATAGTATTGATAATGTTTTTAAAAAATAATAATAATTAAATTTTAGATTAATTATTTGTATAGAAAATAATTTATTGGTGAATTTTTTTTAGAAGTAGCTATATATAGATTCATACCTCTTCTCCAAGATTTTTCCCATCACGTCTTTTATTGAGGGAACCAATTACATAAGCCTAGCAAAACTAAATTAATCAATGGTATTAAATCCACACAAAAGGCTTTCTTAAATTTTGGTTAATTTTTAAAAAAAATATAAATCATTTGAAGATATATTTATACATGCACCAGCTGGAGCTATGACTCACCAATATGACCTCATTAAGGTTGCATCACTAACATGTAATAAAAGATTTAATTGACTTAAAACAAAACTCCATTTTCTTTAATTCTCCTTCTTCAAGCCAAAGAACTACTCAACTTCCAAAATAAATTCTTCCTTTCTCACTTTCACTCTCTTCCAAGGCTGGTTGGTCCCCCTTTCAATACAATGACTTTCTGACCCCAAAAAAAAGCCGGTTACAGAGAAAAGAGGCTTTTTTGATTAATACCATGTCTAAAAAAATTATTTTGCCATATATCACAGTTTTTTTTTAATTAGATTTCTACCATGATTTGTGTTTTAGGTGAGAAGTCCTATTTTCAAAATCGGACTTCTCACCATTATTTTAATGTTTTTTTAAAATATCTATGAGAAGTCCTATCCCCAAAATAGGACTTCTGAATACGTTTTTTTAATTTCTTTTTTCCAATTTTTTGTTTAGTTATGATGGTTTAGGGTTTTGTTAAGGTGGTTTATGGTGTTAGGTGGTTTGTGGTTTTAGGGTTTAGGTAGTTTTAGGATTTTGGGGTTATTTAAATTAATTAATTAATTTTATTTATTAATTCAATTTATTATTTAATAATTACTACAATTAAGTTAGTTTATGACTTAATAGTAAATAATAATACAATAAAATGATTATATTAAAATTATAAAAGGGGTACAACGGTCCACATTTCTTACTCTTGTGTAGAATGTCTAGGATTGTAATTAGGACATCTATTCCTGTTATGACCCTCATTTCGACACAGTTCACACCTTTTAGAGTGACGACGCCTTTCTACCTGATCCATCTCAGTGCGAATGCGAGTAGATTGTGGACGACCCCGTGGTAGCCTCCACATTTGTGGATCGTGGCATACTTGAGGTCCAGTATATTCTGGCCAATATTCTTCATTGGGCAACACGCTGAACTCTTCGCGGTAAACATTGAAGATATTTTCCAACTTGTACACAGGAGGCACAACTGCAAGACCCACGCAGTTATGTACAGGACCCTCCGAATATTGGACCTAGTATGCCCACACAGCGACGTCCACGACGTACTACACGCCGACAACTTAGCCCCTTTGTTGTTTTCACTCCGTCACAACAACACTTCGACACACCTCGCCATTCATTTGCTTTCAGCCCCACACAACAAGAGGCTCTTGAAAATTTCGATCCACGTCGACACTCTTTCGCTTCTAGTGACGATGATTTTATGTCCAATCTTTTTGGTGTAGACGTTGGAACGCCACAGTCAGCGGCTGCTTATATGCAAAACATGTACACATTTGGCACGCCGTCATTCCCTAACTTCACAGCTGGTAGTTCCTCAACGTCATATATCGGCGAATTAAGAGAAGATTCCTCGTATCCTACTGCAAATCCTTATGTCAATGAGAATGAGCCGCAACAGGAGCAATATGCCACTGTTATTGAAGAAGAAGAACCAACGCGACGGCGTGCACGATGTATACAACCTGCGCGCAACCGAAAACCTCCAAGGTGTGGAACAGAATACTATTTAGGAGAATAACTTATGGTGTATTTGTAATCATAGCGGCAATAAATGTCTTAACCAAAAATGTAGACCGTTGTACCCATTTTATGATTTTAATGTAATCATTTTATTGTATTATTATTCACTATTAAGTCATAAACTAACTTAATTGTAGTAATTATTAAATAATAAATTGAATTAATAAACAAAATAAATTAATTAATTAATTTAAATAATCCTAAAATCCTAAAACCACATAAATCCTAAAATCATAAACCACCTAACACCATAAATCACCTTAACTAAACCATAAACCATCATAATTAAACAAAAAATTGAAAAAAAAATAAAAAAAAACGTGTTCAGAAGTCCTATTTTGGAGATAGAACTTCTCATAGACATTTAAAAAAAATTAAAACAATGATGAGAAGTCTAATTTTAAAAATAAGACTTTTTACCAAAAACACAAACTATGATAGAAACGTAATTAAAAAAAACTGTAATATATAGCAAAATAATTTGTTGAGACGTGATATTAATAAAAAAAAGCCGAGAAAGGGATAAGGTTATTTTTTTTACTCCTCCAATCCTTTTCATGAGAAATAGTTCGATGAGCACAAACCTAATATCTCATCCTTGTGTACAATCAATAGAAAGATGACAGCTAATAAAATTAAAAATTGAAAAAGCCTGCTTGTAAACCTCCTGTCACGCAGGCGCAGCACTCCCCAAGAAGAGCGATTGCTGCGACATAGTCAATAGTGCCCCGTCTCCGCCACCCCCATCAATTCATCTCTATCTTCCATTAATTTCACCCCTTCTCTCGTTCTCTTGAGATAAACTTGAATTATATTTTCTTCCTTTTTATATTAAAATCTAAACCCTCCCTTGGAAATCATTCAATCTATAAACAAACTTTTTAGTGGTGGTAAATGACTTTAAATTATCATTTCATAAGTTTTTTTTTCTTTTTTATAACTTTCAATATTACTAGTAATTAATTTTGAACAATTTATTTTTTATTTTATGACTTTAGAAAATAAAATGAAGTTTTAAATTAGTACAATTTTCATGGACTTTAAAACTTCACCTATATCTTTATTTTATCATTTTTATTATTCTATATTTGATAGTATGGATTCAAAATTATATGTTAACGACGTTGAGGATAAAAATAGATAAAACAGTATACACAAAAAGCTTCATTACATTAAAATGGACTACATATTTAATATTATAAGAGAATATTCTAATTCAAACTTCTCCGGAGAGAAGCATGATTTTCTCAAAATTGTACTCTCATGACCAACTACATAAAAAATGTTTAAACATAATTTTTTATCCCTTGAAATATAGCGACTTTTATGTTTTTAGTCCCAAATAAATTTTTCAAGCACTTTTAGCCCCTTAGAGCATCTGATCTAATGCAAGAATCCAATTTGGGTTCTTTTTTTTTTAGTGGATACAAAGATCCCACTTAAAATTTAAAAACACCCATTAGTTTTTACTTCAAAAGTAGAATCCAACTTAAGCTCATACCTTTAATGGGTCCCACAATTGACTTCAAAATTTTAATTTATTTTTCCTGTTGCAGGAAAATTAATTTTTAATGTGTAAGAATTGATTCTTCCATAGGAATGGTTCTTACATGTGGCAACCAAGTTAGCTACCTCCAGTACTATAAAAAATAAGAATTGATTCTTATGCGTAAGAACACACATAAAAACCAGCATTAGAGATGATCTTAATAATTTGCTGTACCATTAAATGAGCTTTGTTAAGTGATGGTGTGTCTGCTTACGTCAATAAATGATTTAGCATGGCTGCCACATTGGCTGCCACATTGGATGCCACATGGCTGGCTTGTTAGATGCCACATGGCTCCTCATTCGCCACTCACCTAAGAGGAATCGATCCAAAACCTACAAACACAAATAATAAAAAGGGGGTTTCTATGACGCCGTTAATAAAACAATGGTATTAACCAATAAGAAAATAGAGTTTTATTTATTAATGTCGTGTCAGATTATTTCTTTTAAGGAATGTAACTCTTTTATATTACATCATAGTCCTTATCTTTCATTTTATGGCCATTGCTGCTCATCTTGCAGACTTTGAGAATCACCGTCGTCGTCATATCGTCGTCACCACTTTTATGCAGTTTGCACTATCAAAAATAAAGGTCAATGTGAGAATGGAAGAGAGGGGGTAGCTTCTGCCATGTTCCATGCCATGTTCCATTTCTACACAAATATAGAAATGTAGTTACTCGTAATTTTAATTTTAAATAAAAAATTGAAAATAAAATTTAAATATTGAGGGACTAAATTGCAAATTTCTCTACAAAAATCTTATTGGTTACAAAACTAACGGTACCAAAACCCTTTTTTTTACAATAAAACCGTAGAAATTGCCTAATAAAAAATCGCCCACTTAAACTCATTTCCACTATTTTCACAGATGAAATAACCGATTACGTATAGTCTTGAATCAATTGCGGGAACCCTACACAAAGCATTGTGATTGTTACATTGACTTCATAGTGAACAGCATGTACAATATCAAAAACTAACTACTCATAGATCGAGACGAAATTCCCTTGCATGTTACTTTATATGCACTGAAAATTTCAAAAGGGACTAAATCTAGGTAAAAAAATTTAACTAAGGACTAAAACGAAAACTTGAAAATTATTAGGAATAAAATCAAAATTTGAGAATTACATTGAAAAAATAAACTTAAAATGACACATAACATCTCCATATGACATCTGATGTGGCAGCCAGTGACATCTGACATGGCCAAGGGTGACCTTGAGATTTTAGATGGCAGGGAAAAATCGAAAAAATGGTATCCTAAAATCATTTGAATATTATCCTTTTTGCATTTTTTGTTGCAAAATTATTAATAATCGTTCATAATCAATGTAATTTAAAAAAAATCGATAGAAATCAAAACAAAACTATTTAATCTACCTTGTGATGTGTCCGTTTGTTTTAGATTTTGGTAGAATTGTGTTTGATAGAAATGTGTTTGAAGAATTGATTTTAAAAAAATTGTGTTGAGAAGAATTGATTTGTGTTTGGTAATGATATTTTAAAAATGTGTTGAGATGAATTGATTGTGTTTGGATGATAAAGGTATAATCACGTTTAATGTGTAAATATAAAGAATTGTGTGGGTCTCACATCTAGAATTGATTTTGTTCAATGCGCGGAAAAGTTAATAGGTTCTTACTTTTATCAAAATCAATTCTACCCACCCAGAATCAATTCCTACCTACCACGTTGGGTTCCCAAACGCCGCACCTTTTTGCAAGTCAAACTCGATTTTGGCCCCCAACGGCAGTTTGAAAATCTCAAACAAACAGGGGCATAGTAGATCACAAATAAAATTTTAACAATTTTAATTTAGAAAAATTTCTCTCAACAGATGCAACAATAACAAAGATAATTAGTATTATTCTATAAGCTATATATACATTAAGAAAATAATTAAATATTCAAAGAACAATATCATAAAGCTTGATTTGGATTTAAGTATAAAATTTAATTATATAATTTTTTATTTATATGTATGTAGTTAAAAAAATTTGGTGTCCTCTCTAAAAATGGGACCCAAGCCCTCCTCATGGCCAACCTAGACATAGCTACCATGTCAGATTATTTGTCCATATGAGCGGATATATATCACTATAATGTCAATTTAAAGACAAAAATTGTTATTTTTACGACAAGACCGTAAAAATTGTCTAATAAAAAATCGCCCACTTAAACTCATTTCTACAATTTTCTTCACCAAAAAATAATAATTTAAAGACAGAGACGAGAATAACAAGTAATAAAAAAATGCTTCAAAAGTTTATTAAGAACTAAATACAAAACTCACTATAATTTGGAAAAACAAAAAAAAAAAAAATATATATATATATATATATTTAAGCAAAAAAAAAATCTGTGTTTGACTTCCTAAAATAAAATGATATACCTAGGTCCGCCCTCAACCTCAAAACGAAACTAGAATTTGTCTGAATCTATACGGATCCAAACCCAGCATGGCCCCACCAAGGTAATGGTCTCAACTTTTTCCCATCCAACGGGTCACGTTTGAGGATCTGGATCATACCAATAGTCAAATATGTCGACTTTATTTAGTAGTATAATTTATTATTTATTTCACAATATGATATAACGAGCACCACGTGAAGTCGTGAACCCCACTCCATCTTTACATCATTTATTTATTTTATTTTCTTGTGATCCTTTCATTGTCTTTAATCATTCTTTATTACGTACTTTAATACTTCTAGCTTTTCCTTGATGAAGCCTTTAATACTTCTAGCTGTCACACTTCTACCAAATTAAAGTCTAGATCGTAGTATTAAAAAAATTGATTAAAGAAAATTTAATTATTTTATTAAATATTTTAAAATTCTTAAAAAAATTAAATATTAAACAATTTTTATAATTTTTTATAAATAAACAATTTCTATATATCTCTTTACGATACATATTTTTACTAAATATTTTTATTTTATTTTTTGACAGAATATTTTATTATATTTTATTTTTTAAATAGTGTTTTAATTAATAATAATACATTAATAATATTCATTCAAAAAAAATTAATACATTGATATTATCCTTAAAGTTCAAGTTTTTTTTATAAGAGAAAGAGACTTGAACTCAAATGTCACGACTATAAATACTAAATTTTACCAATATAATTAGCACCCTTCACTTAAAGTTCAAGTTTTGAGAGTTTGTTGGGGTGTTTTTATGTGCTCAGACAACAATAGTTGTAATGTAAGGATATTGATAATTAATGCTTTCGGAGGAAGTTATGCATCTACACGCCGAACTGGTATAGTTTAGTACTACTAGTACATTTTGGCAGTTGGCACAGTAACAAAATCAAAATTAAAAGGGACTAAAAAAATGTGGGACTTTTTTTCCTCTTTGTTGCTTTCAATTTTATATACATGTTCTTCTTCTTTCTTTTTTTCTAATAAAAAAAAATTCGTTCCATCTTACTTTACTGCGCTTGATCGTCGATCGTCGTTCTCTCGTCCCTTTCAGAGTTCAGTTTTCAGACGCACGTTTTCCGAATCTTTTATTATCCAAGCAAATGCAATGCAACATATTAGCGTATGATTTTTTCAAAGACAAAAACAGTATTGAGTAAATACTCCTAAAAAAATAAGTAAAACTTGTCAATAAATGTGGTGTTGTCAAGTGGTATGAATCCTGAAGGCAAATATTACTAATATAATAAATAAATGATTAAATAGTGGATAATAAATCAATTATAAGTATTAGGGTGATTTAGTATATAACAAAGAAAAAATTAGGATGATTTGGTGATATTTTAAGTTTGATTTGAATTTCATTTGAAATGCTTTAATAAATGTTACTAAATAGTAATTAAAAATAACAATGGTTTTGGTGGAAAAATGGATTATTTCAAAAAAAAATTAAAGAGTATTTAATAAAAAATTATTTATTATTAAAAATATAAATAAAATTTTTTTTTTTTGAAATAATTAAAAATATTTAATAAGATTTATTAAATACCTTTTAATTGATATCCCCATTAATCGTTTCTGGCAAACACACACGCACCATTTATAAATTTTCCAGAATAATTATTACATGTAAGGTACATATAACACAATTAATCAAAAGTTTTTTTTTTTACAACAAAAAATATTCATTCATTCAAATCGGTAAAATACATCGAAAATATTACAAATTCAATATCGCTAAAAACTGAAAGAGATAAATCTGTGAACAAGCTCACACCACTTAAGTTAATAGCAAAGTAGTTAAAACAGGACCGGTCACTGAACCGGTAAGGGCAAGAGTTCAAGGTTCAGAAGTTCGACTGGGGTTCAACCGGGGTATAATAAAATAATATTATTTTAATTATAAATATAATATATAACATTATATATGATATATAATATTATTTTAAACTCTAAACCTATACAATATTGAGGAAAAATTAACATAAAAGTCGTAACTTTGTAAAGAAAAATTAAACTTTACTACTAAATGTCATAATTCATAATATAAAATATTCAAAATTACAAATAATTAAAGAAAGTGATATATTTTTATTTAAAAAAATAAAAGTGTGAACCGGCTCAACCCGGTTTTTGACCGGTTTTCTCGGTTTTTGACCGGTTCTTTACCAGGACGGTTTTCAGGAACTACCGGACCGAACAGGGGTCCAGTCCCCGGTTCAACCAGTCATACCGGCCAGTCCGGTCCGGTTTTAACTACACTGGTTAATAGTATAACACAGCAAAGTGCCATCAAAAGTGACAATGCCTACAAAAATGACAAACTCATATTGACCGAAGTACCCACACCTTCAGATCTGCAACGTTGATGACTCAGTCATAAGAGAATCTGTAGTGAAACGAAGTAAATCAGCCAATCTGAATCAAACGAACACCGCACAAAGATGGGAGAACAAAATGCCACACCAAGACAGGAGAAACAAACACCAGCGCACACAAAAGTCGAAAAACACTGAAAAAAAAAGAGAGAAAAATGAGATCTATGTGAAAAAGTCACTTATTAAGGTAGAAATAGACTAAAAACGAAGTAGAGGGATGATTTCATACCAAAAAATGGTCTAAAACCACCTCTCAATAAAAGAGAAAGAAAGAGGAGCAGACGATTTTTAGAGAAAAGACAGAGCTTCTCTCTCTAAGAGTGGCGGTTAGGTCAAATTCTTTTGTATCATTTTATTTAATTAATCAAAAGTTTAAGATACATTAAATTAAAATAATAAGAAAAGTAAAAATTTAAAACTCATGATAAAATTACCACTATTTTAATGTATGTAAAGCATTTGATCAATTGTACTCAATAGACACGTGTTCACAGACAAATTATTTATTTTTCTAAACATAAAATAAGTTAATTTAAGCATTAGTCCTAGATTTTAAGTTTCCTTAACATGAATCCTAATACTAACTTTAAGAATAAAAAGTACTCCCTTCGGTCCAAATCTTTGGTAATATTAGCTTTTTATTTTTGTCTCAAAACTTTGGTTGTTTTAGGATTTCAAGAGATAATTTATCACCTTTTTTCAACTATACCCTTAATATAATTAATAAGTTTTGAGTGGAGAAGTAATTAGGATAGTTGATAATGATGAATAATAAATAGGGTCATTTTAGTCTAAAATTTATTCAATTAATTATTTCTTAATCTATGTGCCAAAACATTAAACAACTAAAGATTTGGACCGGAGGGAATAAAAAATAATTTTTTTATGGAAAATGCTAACCAATACAGTAAGAATATTAATTAAGATTTTAAAAATAGTATGTAGTACAACTTTTTAAATGCTAACCAGTAATTAAGATTTTAAGACTTTAATGTCAAGGATTAATACATCTAATCTTGTGTTTTTAAATAAATAATTTCTAATTTTTCATTTCATAACCAAAAAATACCCTTTAAAAGACACCGGTTAACAAAACTCAACTTTTATTAAAAATTATATTTATTATTCAATATAATAATATTTTTTTTCTAATGTAACAAATCCTTGACATTACATATATTTATGTGTATTTTTTATTTTGCTTAAATATATAAATGGTATCTCTAAAAATTCACATTTTGAATTTAGTCCCTATTTTGAAAGTTAATGGTTTTTTGTCCTCCAAATATCAAAGTTTTTTAATTTAGTCTCTATCTAGCATTGACCCGTGACATGACATTCTGATGTCACCTTAAAACGCCTACGTGACACATTTCCATGGTCACGTCAGCTGACATGTCATTTAGTCATTGATTCCTATTTTCCTACCCGGTAAAAGGGACTAGAGCTGTCAAAACGAGCCAGCTCGGCCCACACGAGCTGGCTCGGCCCGAACTGGCAAATAAATGAGCCGAGCTGAGCTGACTCGGATTTTTCAAGGGCCAGAAAATGGCCAGCTCTTCTTGGCTCTCCCCGAGCTCGCGGGTTACTCGAGATGGCTCACGGGCTGAATCAATAAAAAAATATTTAAAAAAATAAAATATAAACTAAAAAAATATTTAAAATGATTTTTTTTTATTTTTTAGTGTGGCTCGCGAGCCAGCTCGGCTCGTGACGAGCTGGTCCTCTTCAGCTAGCGGGTTAAATGAGCTGAACCAAAAAAACTCAGAGTTAAACGAGCCAGCTATTTAGTAACCCTTTTAGCCCATGAGCCGAGCGGAGCTGGCTCGCGAGCCACAACTCATTTTGACAGCTCTAAAAGGGACTACATGACTTGCTTGTATGTTTATTTATAGGGACTAAAATCAAAATATATAATTTTTATAGGGACTAACTTAATAACTTAATACGATTAGAAGGACCATGTGATATTTTAGGTCACAATTACCCCCACCCTCCTCCACCACCACCTCTCCTTCTCCCCCCTCCTCTTCCACCACCACCCCCTCTCTCTCCTCCTTTTCCCTCCTCTCTCCTCCACCACCACCCCTTTCTCTCATAGTTTCTCCCTCCTCGACCACCACCCCTTCCTTCTTCCCCTCACACACAAGAACGAAAACAAAGCTAAGGCTGAGAAAACGAAGACAATCATCTGAAAAAGAACATCTCCAGATCAAAATTGAGAGGTCCAAAGACCAAAGGTTGTTAAATTTTGATTACAACTCTCATTCAAAAAAGCTCCAAAATCTTCCACCATTAGAGAACCCTTGAGGTGCCGATCCAGAGAAGAAAAAAAACATGCAACAATCTTCAAAATGCTGTGTTGCTACTATTCTAAAATGTGTAGATGCTGCCACAAATCTTAATTGGTGGGTGTGGGTGTGGGTGAGGGGGAGAAAGAGGGGGTGGTGGAGGAGGAGGGAGAAGCTATGATAGAACGGGGTGGTGGTGGAGGAGAGAGAAGCTATGACATGGCCATAGAAAATTAGAAATGTGTCATGTAGGCATTTTAAGGTGACATCAGAATGTTATGTCACGGATTAACGCTAGATAGGGACTAAATTAAAAAATTTTGATATTTAGAGGACAAAAAATCATTAACTTTCAAAATAAAGACTAAATTCAAAACACAAATTTTTAGATAGACCATTTACATATTTAAACTTTTTTATTCTTAAAAAATTCTGTGCCTCATCCATCCTTCCTCATTTTCCATGCGTGAACACAAGTTGAAGTAGGTAGATTTGCATTAAATGCCGAAGCTTCAAATCTCAACAATATTAAGGTCCACCCAACCCAACATCTCTGCCTCCACCCAAAAAAACCCAATCTTGTCATTGTTTTCTTGTCTCTGTCCTTGTCTGTGGGTAAGCCTGCATCAATGGAACAAGAGCACCACCACCACCAATTGATGATAGTGCATGATGATTATGAAGAAGAAGTAGAAGATGTTGCTTTGAAGAGAACCCTCCCACATAGCAAGGACAATAACCTTGTTACAAGTGTGGTGGTATCTTCTTCTTCTTCTAGCAATGGTAGTGGTCATGGTGATGGAGTTTGCACAGTGGTGACCGACCCAGATGGATTTCCTTTGCAGAAAGAGGAAGAAGTTGCAGAGATAGGGAATGCTGGTGAAGAAAGCATTCATTTTGATGGTGATAGAGAAGATGGTGCAGCTGTTGGGCTTGGACTAGTAGCTGAGTTTGTAGAAGCAGCAATAAATGGAGAGGCCATAACTGGTGGTGCTACTTTTGGTGCTGCTCATGTATCTCAGAATAATAAAAACAGTGTTTACTTTGACACACAACAAGGTACCTTAACCTCACTAGTACCTCTCTCTCTCTCTCTCCTGCTGTTTAGTTAATTGGGAGAAACGATCATTTTCTTGATTAATGCAATAGTACTCTCTTTTTGTCTTCTAATTGAATCATTCATTTAGTCCATGAAATTGGAGGATACTCTCAATTTAGTTTTTGAAATTATTAATATTTCAAATGAGTCACTGAAATTAAAAAATTTCGATTATATTAGTTTCTATCGGACAATTTCATAGACTAAATTGATTGATCCAAATGGATCAATATGATCGAGAATTTTTAATTTCAGAGACTAATTTAAAATATTAATAATTTTAAAAAGTATATTGATTGTGTCTAACAATTTTAGGAACGATTTTAGTGATTCACTCTTGATACGAATGTTAGGAAATCACAATTTTTACTTTTATTATGTGTTTATTGTTGCATTGCTCTCATTTCCAATGCTTTTCTTCAAATTGATTGTGATATGCATTTGTCCTAGTTTAATTGCTCTGAAGTTCTGGATGTCTTTGAGCTTTTACATTTACATTAGCCTGTGTCTAGGTAGTTGAAGACAGTACGCAATCTACAGTGGTGTTGCTGACCTCAAATTGTCTTGCTTAGCTTGTCTCATGAGTAAACTTGTGAATGAAGATAATCTATCATATAGATAAGCTAACTGGAACTAACCCAAAAATTATGACAGATGTTCTGCTTATGACATCTCTTTGACTGAAATTTTCTTACTTTATAAAAATCATGGGAATTAGTTTTTCTTTTCTGAAAACATGTCACCCCTTTTTATGCCTGAAGGAGTGTGGAAATGTCACCATTGCACATGGACCAAGCGATTTGAGAGTCCTTGTGCTGTGCCCACTTGGAATCTTAAGGGGTACCCTGACTTGCTGATGAATGTCAAAACTATGATTCAACATGGACCTTGTTTTGTTTGGGAAACTAAAGGTAAAGGTCAGTAGATGCCAAGATTTCTGAAACACACATTAGCAGTTTTGACCGGCATAGTTGAATAGCCTTTCGGTTTCAGTCGGATGGATATTTATGAGACCTTGAAGGAACCTTTATTGTAAATTTGCTGGATGAAATTGTATCAGTTAATTTCTTCTTTGTTGGCCATAAAAACTTATTGTCGTTAGAAAGCCTATACAGAAAGAAGCTCCACTCTTGTGCAGTGTTCTATAAATGCAACTGTTGACATTGTATTGGAGTTGCTTAGACATATGTGATTTTTACTAATTTCAATTATTCTTTTGGTCGATAGTGACAACTCACTTTGGTGTTCTTTCATCATTTCAGTTTATGATTTTAGTAGAAATATATAATATCAGCTCTACATACCGTGGGGTTACCTGTAATAGCCACATCTACAATTATGTGATCCTTATTTTTGTTTTCCATGAACAGTCTTATGTGGAAATTTTGTATTAAAATGGTTATCTGTGCCATGCTTGCAGACCATGAAGTTAACGGACTTGATAGAGTTCAAAATGGCGATGCTGTCACGTCTGTCTGTCCAACAAATCCTGAGGAGAGTGAATTTGAAGTACAAGTAGAAAATTCGGTCGTTCGGAATAGTCTATGCAGTGAAGTCAACAACCAATGCATGAAAACTGTGGATGACAAAGTCCCTTCCAGTTCAGAATTATCCCCTTTACATGATTCATCTGACATACAAGCTACAACTGTTGTGAATCTTCATGAAGAAACTAATAGTAAGGTAGGTCCTAACCTGACACAAGAAATTGACCAGCAAACGAAAGAATTTGATGTCGAGGTAGTGTTGGCAAAACAAGAAACACATGACTTGTTCTGTCCTAATTGCAAGTCTTGCATCACTAAAAGGGTTATCCTCAAGAAAAGAAAAAGGAACATTCAAAATTTAGACAACAAAGCCAAGCGTGACAAGTTTGACACTGTAGATAGCTCTAATCTGGTCAATGGTTCTGCACATGAAGCCAATCAAGGTGATCATGCAAATGTAACATCTGATATTACTACTAGTCTAGAGCCACCTGCTGATAATGATCATCCTGAAAGAGAACCAGAGGTATTCAGATGTTTATCATGCCTCAGCTTCTTTATTCCTAGTGGTAAGTGTGTTACTTTTCCTGAGAAGCAAAGCACATTGTGGTCTTTGATTTTAAGTTTTGATCATTTTTATTTAGCTGGAGGATAATAATAACTGGAGGGAATCTGAACTTCCTAAGGTTTAGTGACTTAAAAAGGAAATTTCAAGGAAAAATGTGCCATTTAAAGAGATCTGATTATGAATATTGAACATGCTTTATGTTTTCTTAGCCTATGAAGCATAAATGTTTCTCCTTCTTGTGGTGCTGGAGTGTTGGACACGTTTTCGACACTCATATAACACATGTTGGACCCTCTTATCAGGCGTTCTACATGTATGTGTTAGTGTGTCCTGTCTAGTGCGCCCGTGTGTGTCCGTGCTTCATAGTTTCGAGATGCTTGAAGGTTATTATCAAATACCAACTAAATCAAAAGCTTAAGCTATTAGGTGAAGGCTTAGGAATGGTTTTATATCTCTAACAATTACCATCCTAACATTAGAGCATAAATTACTTTTGTGCATACTAAAAGTTTTCTTATGATGTATCTTGACCGATCTGTGATGATTAATTTGGACATCTATATGAAGCTAATAGTCTCATTAATTTGGACAGGAAAAGGTTTTAATCTCTTCAGCAATTTTGGTGGCGCCAGCAAGCCTGAAACTTCACAAAGTCCTTCAAGTACAACTGCACCCAATTTGCAAAATCCTTCAAATCTGCCAGGCTCCAATCCAAATTGGTTAATCTCTTTATTTACTTCTAAAAGGGGGAAAACAGCTACAGAGCAAGGTTTTTTATTTTATTTTTTTAAATTATGATTACATAATTACTTATATGTAAAGTCACTGGCATGATGATGCTTATTTGAAAATGGGCCCCACCAAAGGGTAGATCACAGGGCTTCCTCCCAACCATACCACTGTTATCATTGTTTTGGAGTTTCAATTCATTCATTGTTTTGTTATAAAACATGTCTCCAATTTAATTTCCTGTTCTCTATATATTTTTGTAGGTGACACTTCCCTTGAACATTCTAGAACTGGTCCTGCTGAGCAGTATCACTCAACATCAATTAATTCAAATATGCCAACCTCCACTGAAATTGGTCATCCAGAAGGTCAACTTGCTGATACAGCTCCAATTGAGAATGTAAAACCGATACCAGATATTAATCGTGGACACGGAATGTTGAATTCTCTGATTTCCTCAAATGGAGTGCAGAGTGTTGGGCAGGATTTCTTGGATTTTTCGGCAAAAGAGCAGTCACTAACTGGGAAACTGAGGACCAATGAGGGAGAGAAAAAGAATGCTTCAGTGGATACAACAAAGACAAGTACAACAACAACAACAACAACAACAACAACAACAAAGACAAGTATGCTTGAAATTTAAATATAATAATTCCTTTTGTTTTAATATGAGTTCTTTCAAAAATGAATCTAGCAAAATCCATACCCATACTTGACTGAGCATTAGAATTCTAAAACCTGAATAATTGTCTCTCAGTTTCTTGTTGAATCATTCATGTCTTCCTTCAAACATGTCCAAAGCTCAGCCCTCAGAGATAAAAGAAAATATGAAATATTTGTACACATATCAGTTATACATTATGTACATTTTCATATTATCCTATATTATTTATTCCATTGATTCATTTTATTGTTCAATGTGGTGGTGCTCACTTCACTATAACACTCTGAAGCAGATAATGTTGGAGTTATGCCCTCAATGAGCTTCTCTAATGAGACAGTATCCAAGTACGAGAGTGTTCAATCAGTAACTGCTGCTACTAATGAAACACTTGTTGATTCTGGAGAAACTGCAAAAGATGCCATTCTGGGTCCTTGTAAAGTGGAACCTGTATTTCCTGTTCCTACGACTGTAGGGTCTCCAATCCTTGAGAATGAGAAGTCACAGAAAGATGCAGAAAAGACACCTGAAATTGTTAACAATAGTGATTCCTCTTTGAGTCAAGGAGCACAATCACCAGTTCAATCATTTGACAGCACAATACTTGCAATTGATGTAGCTAGTAACAAACAAAGTTCCGGAATAGATGCTATATTTCCATCAAAACCAGATTTGACACTGATTGAGAAAGCGCGACAGGATATTATTGAGGAAATAAATCCTTCTACCAGAAAAGAAAACAAAGGTTTGTGCATAAGCATGAAATGGTTATCTTCAGTTAGTGATCAATTTACAAGAATCCTTGCTTACCTGCATCACTTGCAGAGTTTCTTCTCTCACAAGAAATCTTACAGGTTTGCTTTTTTTGTGTAATAACCATAGTTGTTATTATGGTGAAGGTGATGTGATAGTTACTGTTGAGAGAGAAACATATGAATCCACAACATTTCAGACAGCAGACAATGTTCCAGTTGGAGGTGCTACTATGACAGGATCACAAACTCGAGTATCTACTGGTGAACAACCAAGAGATGAAATTGTTGAACCCCAACGATGGGAAATACTTAAGAGCATCGTGTACGGTGGTTTAGTTGAGTCAATCACAAGTCTAGGAATTGTGTCATCTGCAGCTAGTTCTGGTGCTACCCCATGTAAGTGTTCTCTCTCTCTCTCTCTCTCTCCAAGAGTGAAGATCAGTTAATTGAGTGAGGATTAGTTAATAATCAATTAGACAATTGCTATATAAGAAAAGTAGGTTCTGACCTCCAAGACTGTGACGTGTCACTTCATCACCTTTTTTTATTTCCAAACTAAAATTGTTTCGTTTGTTGAGTTTTTTTTTACTGTTTTTATTATAAAAAGATCCGTAGTTTGTAAAGGTCGGGTCCATAGACTAGTTAATTGATTAATGCATTTATTTCACTAGATTTGAGTTTTCTTTTTCCTATGGGAGAAGGTGCTTAAGAGGTCTTAATTTGAAATAAAAAATGTTGAGTACTTTTGTGATAGATCAATAGAGAATCATGTCTTATGTTTAAACAAATTATACGGTTACAACTTATTCCTACTTATTTTTACTCATGGTAAGTGCAGCACATTTTAACTTGGTTAGTGTCATTCAGTTAATTTCCTGATCTTATGTTTATTGCAGTGAATATTATAGCATTGGGATTTGCAAATCTGATCGGTGGACTTTTCATCCTTGGTCATAATGTGAGTTTCCATGTACTGCTCAATTTCATAATTACTAGTTGTATGTTAATGTCTCTCTCTGGCATTCTTTCTTCATATATTTTTCATGCATGAAAACAATATAGTTGAAATATAATTAAGAATGAAGTAGGAATGACTGAGATGATATGGTAGGTTGAAATTAAATGGTAGCCACTCTATTTTCCTTGATTAATCCATGCCGTTTCAAAACATGGTGGCATGTCCTTGATGCTTTGGAGTTTCATTTCCTGTTCTATCTCTTTACATTTAAGGACTTGTTTGGGTTGAGAAGCACAACTTCTAACTTATGAAGAAGTTAGCATTGTAGTGCATTCTTATTTTTCTCATATATGGAAAGAGGAAAAACTGTTAAATAGATAAGTGCTTATGGAGAAGTTAAAAAAGAGAGTTTTTGAGAAATTGAAGTATAAAAGTTGATTTTATGAGAAGTTTTCGAAAACTCGTTATAATTGCTTATAGAAAAAATTATCTAAACAGACTGTAAAACTCAAGCTTCTTTATTTTGTTCTTTTCCACAGCTTAATGACTTGAAAAATGATAACTCCGGAGGGGAACAACAACCGCAAACAAATGCGCAAGATCGGTATCAAGAGCTACTAGGACGCAGAGCAAACTTCGTGTTTCATGCCGTTGTAGCCATTTTATCATTCCTAATATTTGGTTCAGTCCCCCTAATCATCTACGGCGTCTTGATTAACAAGAACTACTATGATGAAGTTAAGCTCGCGATCGTGGCAGCAACTTCTGTTGCATGCATCATTCTGCTTGCTATTGGGAAGGCTTACACTAGAAGACCACCAAAATTCTACACCAAAACTGTGTTATACTATGTCACAATGGCACTTGCAACCTCAGGATTATCTTACATAGCAGGCAACCTAGTCAAGGATCTCCTTGAGAAATTCAGACACTCAGAGTCAGGTTTTGCTATTACCATGCCCATAACAAACACAAGTGTGGAACCAGCATGGATGTCTTATTGAAGCTGTGTAGGGAGTAGGAACTTCAAAAGGAGCTTGAGCTTCTTAGTGTTAGTGGGGAACTCCAAAGGGAGTCCCTAGAGGGTAGAGTAGAGGAACTTGGTTAGAAAATTATACTCGTTGTAAGCAACCAACCTTTTTCATTTGATGTTTCATTCTAAGTTTTTGTTTTCTGGGATACTCAAATTGGTTTACTCTGAGAAATCTTTTATTTATTTTATATTTTTTTCATAAATAATTATACTCAAATTGGTTTACTCCAATTTGCATTGCATGGGTACCTGCTAGTCGGGTTTTTAGTGGGTTTATGGATATTCGCAGATATTTATGAATATTATTAAATTTTTTTAAAGTGTATTTTTATAAAAAAATTTGTTTTTCCACACAATATTTGTTATACCGGATATGTATGTATATATATATAAAGATGGACAACATGAAATAGGAGGTCAACAAATGAACAAATGTGTTGCTCAATTAAATAAAAATAGATATTTTTACTTAAAGCCACTGAAATAATTTCACTAATGGGTACAGGTACCTCAATATCTATTCATATCCTATTAGCTAGTGGGTAAAATAAATACCCGTTAAGCTTCCTACCCCCGTACCCATAACGGGTTTTATCTACTAGCATTGACAGGTACAGATTTTTTTGTCAACCCTATTTGTGACAATGTGACACCCCTAAAATTCTATGAATTAATTAATGACTTAATGTGTGTTAGTCATTTAATCTATTCTTATCTTTGTCTTTTTATTTTAATGTATGTCTTTAGACCTACTTATATAATCATTACAATTTGGCTTAAATCTATTTTTAGTCTCTCATTTTTCACTGAGTTTCGTTTTTAATCCCTAAAAAATAAAATACATCTTTTTAGTCCCTCTTTTTTGAAAAATTGTTACTTTTCGTTCCTGGGGCCATATTTTAAATTTAAAAAGTATTTTTTAAATTTATACTTTGACCCCTCCCAAGCCTGATTTTCACCTTAACCTGTTTTTCGGTTCTCCTCCCCCTCCACTGATGCACTGCGACCCCCCATCCCTGCTAAGAGTAGTTCGAACGTCCTTCCTCAAAGCCGCATGAGATGCGGCCTCTCTCTCTTTCTCCTCCCTGTGCGATCGCGATGGCCGCCTCCCTTTCCGCCATTCTGCACAACCTCACTTGGCCACGCGGAGCTCCTCCCTTGGCCGAGCTGGGATGGGGAGTCGCAGTGCATCAGTAGAGGGGAAGGAGAACGGAAAAACGGGTTAAGGTTAACATCAAACTTTATGAGGGGTCAAAATATAAATTTAGAAAATACTTTTCAAATTTAAAATATGGTCCAAGGGACTAAAAGTGACAATTTTTAAAAAATAAGAGACTAAAAAAATACGTTTTATTTTTTAAGGACTAAAAATGGAACTCATTGAAAAATGAAGGACTAAAAACAGATTTAAGTCTTATAATTTTTTATTACATTTTTTCATTGAATAAATAGGTGATTTAAAAAATGCATAAAAACCAACTTGACTTGTACAATAGCCCCGGTACCATGCTAGTTTTAACACAAGTATACCTTGCTAGTTTTTTTTTCCAATGTAAAGAAAAGGTTTTACCTTAACGAATAGGATAAAATAAAAGAGGTGTTCTGATATTTACTTGTACAAAAACCATCCCTACAAGATGAGAACAAACTGACAGACAAAATGATTAACTTGATTACCCATCTGATCTTAATTTAACCTTGTATACAAAAGAACAGAGTTACAGAAAACTAAGATTTAAGCTTGGCTCAGATGATAAGTGGACTGCATGAAAGTGCAAGGGACTAGATGCTCGATATCAATCATATCAAGTTTCTTCAACCAAAAGATATAAAATTATGCCAATTTCTTTTAGCAGACGGAGAAAAATACACATACCAAATTATGTCTTTAGACGTAATTTAAAAAATTAACAACTTACCGAAACTCCCATATGCAAGCGCATGTGACTCATGCACATAATCAGCTCATGTTTGGTAGTAATTACTTCCCACAATTTTCTTTCAAAAACTCTTTTATAAATCTTCTAATTAAATTTTTAAAATACAAAATAAGCTAACTCAAAACACACATAAAGTTACCTATATTATTACTCCTTTCTAAAGTATGCACCTTGCAAAAATTTAAATCTTGAGTCAATAATGATGCACCCTTAATTAAAGCACACAATTTGGAAGCAAATTCATTTTGGAACAAGGTACTTTTCTCTTATTAGGCTTGGCAGCTGACAGAAAAAGAAGCATTAGAAAGTTTGGATATAATGGAACGCAAAAGTGAATTGATTGAAGTACGAGGGGTGGGAAAATCATAAAGTTATCACAACTACTGATTAGTGACTACTTTTGTTCCTTTACCCCACACAATCGGCGCGGCGCCGGCAAGCCATTTGAAACCAAACAGATCAATCACTCCACTTTATGCCACCAAAAGGTAAAACGTCAAAGAAACAAATGGGCAGTGAAGTGAACACTATTCACATATTTCACTCCATAGACTACAGCATGGAGAAATATAGGTTACAGCATAAACATCATGGTGAATTACCAGCATACAGTATTTTGCTTAAAACAGATTTGTTGCCACCTACAGATTAAACTTGACAACGTAGGTGACAAGAAAAAAATTAATGGTACAAGATCACTTAATGGTTACAGCTCTCCTAAAAGTTCTCATAGCAGGTAAGGACTATCACAGCAACCAAGGAGAAAAGCAAATAGGAAAACACAAGGTAACAATAAATTCAACAATGTATTAATTAGACCAGACATGGACCAGACCATGCCTATTGCCTGTATAGATCTCGTTGCGGTCTTCGTCATAGAAGAGAGCGGTGATGTCTTCCAAGGCTTCTGCAACTGTGCTCCTGACTCTTGAGGCCTGCTTTCGCTTCTTTGAATTACAACTACTACTGGAACAGTCGTCACCGCAACTACATTCCTTCGCCATGGGAAAGCAATTACTCGCTCTTATCTTTGCAAGACACTTGCCAGTTAAAATGTTGCTGACATTGATGGATCCCGCTTCATTAAAGAAGTTATTAGTAGTTAGATAGGTGCTGCCTTACAACAAATAATACAAATTGATCACGATTCACGAACACTGAGAAAAATTATATGATTCGCTACCCTGTTTTACATTTTAGCTTATCAGGTCAACATTTGAAGCACTTAGCCAAATCAAGTTTCCAGTTCAATTATTAAACAACCTTTCAAAACATTGATCCCACAGTACCTCCATTCGCACTAAGTACATAAAAAAGGAAGAGGAAACAAAAGAAAATAATTGAAATAAAAAAAGAAGTGGGCAGCAGAGCAGGGATAAAAAACAAGTACCATTTCCTTCAGACAATGATTCATCAGAATCCGCCTTGCAGTATGATATGATGAGATCCTGGTCACTGGTTATATATATGTTGTTTGTATTGCAGTCAGGGTGCCACAAGAGGTGATCCTCAAAAGAAGTTACAAGTTCTCCACGGAAGTTCCACACAGCTACAGTTCTATTCCGAAATGTCAGGAATAGTTGGTTCTCATACAGAAAGATGAATGCAGATGGCGTCATAAATTCGCTTTTGCTAACTTCTGTTAGCTCAAAAGTCCGCACCTAAAGGAAATTAAAAGTATTTGACCAAAAAAAAAGGAAATTAAAAGTAAGGTATCCGGAAGTAGAACAATTATATAACTCATGTATAAATGGGAAAATTACTTACATCAAGAATTTGGAGGTTCTCATTTTCTTGCTTGACAAGAAGCTTTTCATTGAACTGCTCAATAAAATCCACCTTCTTATTCCGATGAAGAAGATGGTTGAATGATTTCAAAACAGTACCGTCTTCTATTGAGAGGATTTTTAGTGGGACATGGCTACTTGATTTACCAAAAATCAATAACATGATCCCCGGACTGATAAGAAGACAGTGTGAAACAAAGAGCAAAGTCATGTAAATAATGTAAGACCACAAAAATAAACTAAAAGTAGAAAATTCAAAGCTATCAAGAACTAAAGCATGATATGATATAATTCAAAAAATTGTGAATCACCATAAACCACATATACATGGTAGTGGGTGTACATGTGAAAGCAAAATTCACAAGCACAAAAATGAAAATTACCTGATCTTAATCTCTTGTACATTTTTATCTGAAATGGCATATAACATTGTATAGTTTTTCAGGTCAAACACCTTGTATATGCTATAGAGAGAGAAAAGGAAAAAAATTAAGCATCAGTATACAACTATCAAGAATTTTTTGCATATAATATAATATAATGTAATATAATATAATAATATAATAATATAATATAATTACATCTACATGTAAAAGTATCAGAACACTAAGACATTTACCTATCCTGTGCGGAGTATGTAAGTACTTTCCCATTTACATCATCAAACTCTACAAAACCTGGCCACTTCAAAGATTCAGATTCAAAAAGGGCAAAGCCAGCATCTGGTTGAACCCTCCTTATATATCTGGAAAACAGGGATGTTTTAGAATAAAACACAACAGCACAAAATTGGACAGGCAACTGTTGCTATCTACCGCTTTTCATTTAGTCTTTGTGTGTTGTGTGCAACTGTGCATCATGAGCAATTTTTTTTTCCGGTTTTTCCTGTGTCTTATTTTGTTGAAAATGGAAAACAAGGGTAGGAGTTACAAAACATTAAAGCTATACTTACTCAATCCTTGTGCTTCTGCATTTCAAAGAACTGTAACTGTCTGAAGCATAGACAGAAACTGTGATAAGTGAGTCGTTGTTTTTATTATAAAACAAACTTCTTATAACTTCATCGGGACTGACATTCAAGAAGCATATCCTTTCATTGGTGTCTGCAGCAATCAATGGAAACATATAACATATATCATGTATGTACTTTAAAATTGCAAATAGGATTGAACAGAATATAGGCCCTGTATAAGCTATTTTTATAATCGAAGAAAAATTATAGTGAAACTTATTTTATATAAGCCATAAGCTGTTTTGATAAGCTATCCTGGGTAGCTTATGAAAAATAAGCCCAAAACAGCTTATGAATCAATCATAAGCTGTGTTCATAAGCTCTGCATAAGCCAATCCAAACAGGCCCATATT
Source organism: Glycyrrhiza uralensis (assembly GCA_030159175.1). Taxonomy (NCBI): domain Eukaryota; kingdom Viridiplantae; phylum Streptophyta; class Magnoliopsida; order Fabales; family Fabaceae; genus Glycyrrhiza; species Glycyrrhiza uralensis. The sequence continues at coordinate 9,536,259 of BRZY01000006.1, forward strand.
CAGATAAAATATTATAATTTGTAATTTATAATGTAAAATAAAATAAAATAAAATGCCAGTAACAAGGTACTCATACTACCTCGGCTAAATGCTGCACAAACACCAGACTGTGCAAGAGCAAAAACAATGTCCTGTGCTGCTACAATTTCGATAATCTTTGACCTCTTTCTCAAAAATGGCAATACAACGGACGAAGGACCTTTTGGATCATGTGTATCATATTCTTCCTATAAATAGATCCATCAGAAATGATTACAAGTGGGGAAAACCGACATAGTAAAGCAATGTAAACATCTCACGATAGAGCGGTTTCAAATGTTGTATATGGAGAATGGAGAATTCGCTACAAACAAGATAACGCTCATGGAGTTTGCATTAATTTAGGAAATCAAAAGCAAAGTACACATCTCACAATAGAGCGGTTTCAAAGGTTGGATATGGGAAATTCGCTACAAACAAAATAACGCTCATTGAGTTTGCATTAATTTAGGAAATCAAAGGCAAAGCACACATCTCACAATAGAGCAGTTCAAAACATCACATATGGGAAATTCGCTACAAACAAAAATAACGCACATTGAGTTTGCATTTATATGGGAAATCAAATTTTTTGCTACATATTCCTCTCAACCCCTCAGCCAACCACGTCATAACCTCATTTATGTGTTAAAAATTATGAGTAAGTATCATTTATCTCTATTTTTCTTTTTCTATATAGTCATTTAATGTCAGTTGTTTCCTTCCTAACATATTGATAAACTCCAAAATGCCTCTTTCCAGCACTCAGAAACACCTCACCCTTAATTTGCTTCTCCCGATATTAATTGTAGAACGTATTTTTTCCTCTTCCCCTCTTCCATCACAAAAACCTTATCTCCTTTTTTATTTCTATAGCGTCTCTCCCTCTTCCCATCTCCCGCCAAAAGCAAACTCAGATTTGCTGCTGCTAAAAAGTGGTGTAGTCACTAGTCACTACAACCAGCAAATCAGAACCGTTGAATAAAAATCAGATAGCTCACATTCCTACCTCAGCAAATTGAATTCAAAACACGAACTCAGAATGTGAGTCATCCAATCTTTACCAACGGCTTCAATTTACTAACTACAGTGACTGCACTATTTTTTAACTACAGCAAATCTGGGTTCCACCTAAAACCCTTTATCTCTTATTTGAACTTCCAAAACAGAATATCTCTCCCTCTCTTTTTTCCTTCGGAGTCTCAATATGCGTTACCCAGCAAACTGGGATACAGAGGCATCACGCATTCCCAGTTCAGAGGGGCTTTAGAGGAATTTGGTAACACTGATTCAACCCTAAGCAATCACAAATTCACATTAACCATGCTTTCTATTCCCACTGTCTGATGTGGAATTCCAGTTGATTCATGCTAATGTATCAAAGTATAAGCATAAAGCATGCTCAGATTAGTCCTTTAACATCCGTAAAATCATCACATACAGCTGGCCTCATACACCAATACCCTAACTGATACAATCTCAACAGAGAATCCTCCATAAGCAAGAGAATTCATAATTCAAGTTTCTGCTAGGGCAACCTAACGAATCTTCATCATAAATAAATATAGAGTCTTCACGCTAAACAGTCGAACCATATCAAAATATCATAAAAATAAAAATGTAAAAGAAAAACAGAATTCTCCATGTTATGTGATAATAACAAAAAAAAAAGCCTAAATTCCGTTTATTTTTTTCCATGCATAAAAAAAATAAAAGACAAAAATATTTGGTTGAAACGGAGGGAGAGAGAGAGAGAGAGAGGAGTTGGGTGTGGAACCTGCAAGCGAATGTTGCGAAACCTTTCCTGAGCGTCGTTGATGCTGAAGCCACGAACGCGACTGGAGCTGATTTCGCGCCTCTGAAGCTTCCTTACGCTATTGACAAACCCGTCGACGGCACCACCGTGACGCGGCTTCTTCTTCGCCACCACTCTCCGGCCACAGCAAGGTCTCGGACTCACCGTGATCCTCCTCCCGCCTTCCATGTCGGCGAACCCCTTCCCGAACACACCGGCGAAGGAGCCACCGCTCGAAACAAAAAAAAACCCTAAATCGGAGGGAATTAGGATTGAAAGAGGGGCTGGGTTGGGGACCTTTATGTTGTTCGAATTTCGATCTCGTTTTTCAAATATTTTGGAAGGGGAAATTGGAAAATTAAGAAAAGGGAGAAAAAGAAGCGAATTAGAGAGTAACAGAGAAGAGAGTGTGTTTTTTGTCAGAAAAATAAAAGGGAGTGCGTTTGTGAGGGGCTTAAATTTATAGGGACACTGTGCCGTTGGTTACTTAACGATGCTGACTTCGGCCTAAACGGGCCTGGGCCCACATCATTTCAGCTTGTTATTGTGTGCCCTTTGGCCCTTTCTTGGGTATAAGTGGCTAGACATATCAATTTGAATTGTTGATTTGCGTCGATTTACTTCAATTTCAAGTTTAAAAAATAAAGGATGAGTAATTCTTGTTGGTATTAATTGTTAATTTTAACAGTATTTTTATCCTTTTTCCCGCCTTATATTTTATGTTTTTTTTTCTCTCTTATTCGTACAAATAGTCCCATACTTAATGTTAAAAAGACCAACCTAGATCAATCTCCTAATTAATTGATCTGTTGATATTAAAAATTAAAGAAAATCTTTTTCTGATAAATAGAGAAAATATTATGGTAATAATTTGTCGATAATGGTTGATGAGTGTTATTTGATGAATGCTAAAGTAAATGACAATTCACTGTTTTATGTAAAATACTTTTACTCTCTCAACCTTTCTTCTACGATCTCTTCCTTCTTCCTCATCCACTAGAGGGGGATGATTTTGGGTCATTTTTTTGTCTGAAATCATCCCTCTACTTCATTTTTTTCATATAGATTTGGTTTACTTTTGTGTTTTTATTGTCTGCGTGCAACGGTGTTTTGATCGTCGTCTTGGTGCGGCGTCGTTTGGTTTCCCGTCTTGTTGCGGTGTTCATTTGGTTTAGATTAGCAGATCAGTTTCGATCCATTACAGATTCAATCAAGACTTGGGCGTCAACATTACAGATCTTGAGGCATGGGTACTCCGGTCACTTTGATTTTGTCACATTTGTAGGTATTTTGCCGTGTTATGCTATTAACTTAGGTGCTGTGAATTTGTTCGCAGATTCATCCTTTTCAGTTTTTAGCGATGTTGAATTTGTGTTGTTATCGATGTATTTTACCAATTTGAATGATGGACATATTTTTTTTAGTAAAAAAAATGTAAAATACCTTTATGCAATAGAGTTAACGAATTTATTTTGTTGATCTTCGGGTAAAGGACGTACGACAAATTAACTAATGAAGATTTGACGGACTTTATGTTTATGCTTCTCTTTCATCGGGCTTCGACGACTACGACATGGACAACTGTGTGAAGTGATGATTTACTAGCCTTGATTGTTATGAAGGACAATGCTACCACATCGAGCCGGTTGCTGAAGATGAAAATCAATATGTTTCTTATGTAGCTCGTCCCTTAAACCTTTTTAAAGAAGGCTTTGTTACTGTTTACTAACATGTGTTACCTCCATTTTAGAAAATGTATGTATTTATGTTCAAGGTCTTGCATGCTCTATGTCTAGAGGATTTTCAAATCCCTACTTCTTATATTAAAACTTTCTAATGTCCACCTCATGGAATCCAAATTGAGACAGATAGATTGAACAAGTATGGTTGCGAGCCCCAATTAACATGGACTATATTAAACATAAAATAGGGCTATCCATTAAGAATTATAGTAGAGCAATATGAGTTAGGATTCTCGCTATTTCTTTTTCTTTTTATTTTCTCCATTACTATGTTTTTGGGGGAATAAATGAATAAATGACACTATTCACTATGTATGTATCACATTTATATCATTTATTTCCTCAAAAAGTATAGTAATGGAAGAAATAGAGAGAAAAAGAAATGGAGAAGATCATGACTTGAGCAATATGTCTCTATGGGGGATTTAAATATACCAAAGATAGTGAACATATGAACTCCTAACATTTTATGCATTGTGGAGATCGTTTCTTACTTTGTGTTGAAGAAATGTATAAAGCAAGGTTGAAACAACTGAAATCAAATAGCATTATTTTTAATGTTATTGTGTATTCATGCAAGAAATTACAACAATAAAAAAAGTTGTATATATTTTTCAAAGAACTGGGTGTTCTTATCGTAATGCGCTAATTAATAGGGGGTCATTACAATTACTAACTTGGCTCACTATTGTTAGGATAATGGTCTATTTCATATTCATCATGCAATACATGTAGTTATCGATAAATAGAAAAATCACAGTACACATACGTGTATGAGCTAAAGTGCTTCGTTTTGTCACAGATAGAGATCATATCCACACGGGTACTATAGTAGGTAAACTTGAATGGGAAATTAAGGGAGATTAGTTTAGGTTTTGTTGATCCAAGTGATGATTTTATTGAAAAAAGATCGAAGTTGCATGTATATTTCACTTAGGATTAGGTTTCTATATCAGGTGTTATGCTTATAGCTTCGAGAGGTATTCACGTTTTGCATATGCCCGCTTTGACTGAGATCTTTGGAGACAATTCCATATTTCGATAAATTATAAGTTGAAGAACTTTAGGACACCTCCTAGGGTAATGCACTTGGTGACATAGCTAATTGAGTAGCTCTCAAAGCATGTATACAAACTTGGAGTAAGGGACATGATCTTGCTCATTGGGGCAATGAAATGCCATCAAGCTAGCAAATGGAGTCCTAGATTAGCAGCTGCTTGTAAAGTAGAAAAATATCAAAAAAAACTTAATGGCGGAAAAATAATAAATTTGAATTCTTAGTAATGAATACTTTGTAATCCGGTAATCAACATCGTTATATCAATTGTAATTAAACTTAGCCACTAGGATTGTAATTAAATTGTAATCAACATCGTTATATAGGGGGCATATCAGGTGAGAGAAGTGTCTTATTATGAGAGATGAGAGGATTGCACCACAACCCTTTGATAAAAATAGACGGTCCAGATGCTATTTTCAATGAAAAACTTCACGCGCTCACATTGTTCCTAATTCACGCGCGTTTGTCTCTCGTTACTCATGTCGACATCGTTTCTTCTTCCTCCCTGTGAGACTATTAGCTCATCGCTATTCTCTCAAGCCTCCTCCCTCTGTCAACACCAATCCTCTCGCGCTGTTCTCTCAAGACTCCTCCCTCTCTCGCGCTATTTGATATTGCTTTGTTCAGCTACGACATGTCTCCCGGTCTATTTATTTGTTGTGTACAGGGTGGGGTCATTGTTGCACATATCAACAATTTTTTTGGTAGCAGGGGCGGGGTTTTATATATCATTTTGGCTTGTTTTCCTGGTTTTGCATAAGTTGCAGATTTGATATAGCCACTTTGTCTTTTTTGTTGTGGGTATACTTGGCACCTCTTGTACTTTGAGTATCCACCTTTTCATTAATAAATTCGTTTAGCTTAATTATCAAACACGTTGAAGGCACACTTCTAAGTTTCTCGCCTAACTTTCTCCATCTATGTTTTTCAATCTTATCCTCCTAGCTTTGGACTTTTCATCACCAATTAAAGTCGAGGTCTTCCCACACCATAACCTTTTTTTTGGATAATAACACCATGGCATATTTTTGTCCTTTGCCACAAAGAAAATGAAATCAAAGTCTCTGTTTTGGCATATTTATTTGAGGAAGACCCATAGAGACCCATATATGCCATGGTGTTATTATCCAAAAAAAAAGGTTATGGTGTGGGAAGACCTCGACTTTAATTGGTGATGAAAAGTCCAAAGCTAAGAGGATAAGATTGAGAAACACAGATGGAGAAAGTTAGGCGAGAAACTTAGAAGTGTGCCTTCAACGCGTTTGATAATTAAGCTAAACGAATTTATTAATGAAAAGGTGGATACTCAAAGTACAAGAGGTGCCAAGTATACCCACAGCAAAAAATACAAAGTGGCTATATCATATCTACAACTTATGCAAAACCAGGAAAACAAGCCAAAATGATATATAAAACCCCGCCCTTGCTACCAAAAAAATTGTTCATATGTGCAACAATGACCCCACCCTGTATTACAACAAATAAATAGACCGGGAGACATGTCGTAGCTGAACAGAGCAATATCAAATAGCACGAGAGAGGGAGGAGTCTAGAGAGAACAGCACGAGAGGATTCGTGTTGACAGAGGGAGGAGGCTTGAGAGAACAACGATGAGCTAATTGTAACATCCTAAAATTTCACTCTAAGAGACAGAGTGTTAATTTTAGAAGATTAGAATTACTCTAAAGTTTTTCGGATAAAAACTTAGTAGCTTAGAATTAAATACGGAAGTCAGAAGATTATATACGGACATTTTGATTAGTAAAAAGAATTGTTGTATGAATAAAGGAAAATTCATAAAATATTTCTAAGAGGTATTGGGAGAAATAAATAGTAGCTTGATGACATACAAAAGTTTTAGAAATTAAGTTTGGATTATTAGAGGAGGATATAAAGAAAATTACAGTTATAGTCTTTTTGGACGGAACTCTGTAGTTTGTTAGATAGGAAAGGAATAAATACCAGAGATGGAAAAATAGATAAGATAGAGACTACAAAGACCTGATAGAAACCTAAGAAAAATAGAAGGATCAGTTACGGTTAAGTATTATAGCGTAAATAGTAAAATAGTTAAGTCTTATATAGACTTCTGTTTTCTATATTTCTGTCTTTTATCTGTTTTATATAAAGTTGTATGATCTAAGTGATAAGAAAATTATGTTAGCCTTCTAATTAAGGGTTTTAAATACTTATCAACTTATTTCATTAAAATAGTCACTTTTTCTTACGACGTTTGAAAACCGTATTAACCGTAATAGATGGAAAAGAGTTTAATTAGTAAAAATATGTTAAACCAACCCAAAAAAATATCTTTCTTCACAAAAGTTGTTTCTTATAATATTTATTATTTTCTGGAATTTTTCTAGAATTTTTGGAGAAACTAATTTCAAAAATTACTGTTTTGGTCCCTATAGTTACAGTAAGAACTGAGAACTGATACGGAGACCAAAAAGAGGTCAAAACGAAATTCTAAAAAAGTACACCATGTTTTTGTATTTTTTATGATTTATGAAATTTATTTTGGAATTTTTTGAAAGACAAATAAAAAGTTACTTATTCGGTCCCTGTAAGCATGTAAAACAAAGATTACGGAAATCAGAATAGATTTTCAGTGATCAGTGAGTGCTCAAAATCAAATTCTATGAGGGATCATTAGTGTTTAAAACAAATTTGTGATTTTCTGGAAATTTTTTTGGAATTTTCTGAAAATTTACTGTTTTGCACTTACGGCACGTCCGTTTTCCTTTGTTAGTGCAAACCGTAAAGCCTACTCTTACCGTAAAAATCCAGAAACTATTGTATGAAGTCTTTAGGACTATTATTTGTCATTTTCAAAATTTTCCTATAGGTCCTCACCTTTTAATAATTGTTTTTAGAATTTTTCTTATAAAAGGACTATTTTACCCTTGGTTTTCTGTTTATTTACCAAACCATAAAGTTTTTCACTATGCAATCAAATGGTCCCCCTTTCCCCATGAGCTGGTTGACATCACCATTCAGCTAGGGCCCTTGGATGAGTTTTTCTTTATGACTCATGAAGCTTAGTCATTAGAATTAGCCAATGGGATAAATGGAAGATTTATGAATTAAGGTTTTATGACATATACATGAAAAAGGTGCATGAGGTCACAATAAACAAATTCCCTCTTGGTCCCCATTTGGCCGCCCTCCCCTTCCTATAAATAGACATCATACTTCATAATTTTAACTCACACCAACAAGCTCTTGAAGACAACATACAAAGTTCTCTCTCTTTTACTTCTTGGTTCTTAAATTTCTTTTGGTGTTCTTGCTTGTTCTTCTTCAAGTTTTGGCCAAGGTAAGGGGTTTCTCTTTCAATTTAATTTAAGAAGTATGAGTTTGATTCTTGTTTGTGTTTGAATTGTTTGTTTGTATGTTTATAGCTTCTATTTATCTATGTATGCTTATTAATTGTTCTACAGCTTTAATTTAATTGTTTTTGTGCTATTTATAAATTGTAGAGTTATAATGTCCAAATTTTATTCTAAAAATCGTGTGACTAGAGAGGTGATGCAAAATTACTTTTGAGCTTTTGTAAACATACCGTTATAATGGCAAATTTTAGACGTACCGTAAATATAATTTTACCGCAAAGAAAATATAATTTATTGTTTGTAAAAACCCCGATATTATCTGTTATTTATATACAAGGTGATGGTTAAGATAAATGGTTTATCAGTATGGATCTGTCTAGAAAGGAAAGAGACATTTGAAGGGGTTAAAGAAGTTCGTCTCTCTCTGGCCTGGGATCTGTGCTGATACGCTGTTTGGGGAAATCTTAACACTAGGGACCCAGTATATACATGACAAGATAAAATTGGGAAAAAAGTAATTTCCTAAATAACGTATATATAAATAGATTGGATTGGATAAAAGAGTGTAATAGTAATGGATTCTCGGTGAATTCTACTGTTATAGCATCTTTCGGAATATAATCTAACGGTAATGGATTCTCGGTGAATTCTACTGTTATATTATTAGTGAAAAATATCGAGTGGGTATCCAATCTGTATATATATGCACATAACTCAGTTTAATTTCCAATGTCTACGGCAGTGGAAATTAGTGAGATAGGCTTCCAATGGGCCTTTTTCCTGGAAGATAATTGGAGCTTAAGTATTTCTAAAGCGAAACCATTTGACTTCGTTAACTTAGTTTATATTGACGGGCTTTTAGAAAAGGGCACTGATCACCAAAGATGGCTTTGTCGCCGTGTGATCTTTTCATCTTCGAAAAATTAACTAAAGCCGGAAAATAATTAAGCTTTATTTCATTCACTAAGTTTATATCAAGTTTTCAAAAATACAGGCACTAATTATTACAGTCGGCTCAGCCGCCGTGTAATTATTCCATTCCCAAAGAGTTATCTAAAATCTGAGAACAGACACTTACTAATTAAAAAGCGGACGTAAATTTAAATACTGTTGATCTATTCTCTCTTGATCAATCCAAAGTGGCTATGCCCGGTTTGGTCTTCTTGTAATACAGTTAAACGCTTTTTATAAATTCATTTTGTTGAACTACTTAAAATTATTGAAGTCAAGAGAATGATTTAATACGTAAAGAAATAGTAAAAGAGGACAAGAGTTATGTTTTTAAAGTATACAAACAAAAGGAGTTTTATGAGAAACAGTGATTTTAATAGTTGTCTGTTCATACAAGCAATCTTTCCATAAAAACTAATGAGATTTGTTCTTACAAAGAGTTTTAAGAAGATTATGAGATTTTGAGAAAAGAGACAGTAAAACAGAGGAAGTTTTACAAAAAGAATTGAAAGAGATTAAAGAGAATTAAAGAGAAATTCTGTGCATTTGCATAAAAACGTTTTGAGCATACAACCTACGAGACGGGGTTGAAAATAGGATCTATTGGACTACAATTGTCGACTGAGATTATCCAGGTTTCGAAAGTCTCAAATGGTCGTGTCGGTGAATATCCTCGAGCCGAGACAAATCGAATACCCAACTTGGATAAATCTGACTGGTAGTTCTATTTCGGATCGGGTATTAAGTTTTAAATGCGGTATTACTAAAGTATCTTCAGAGGTCTAGAGGGATTCCCTGATTATGTTGTTAAGTTTACGGGCAGCCGATCTCTTTTGAGCACTACACCGGTGTGATTTGAGAAATATAGAAGAGGCATGCTTAAATAAAACATTGTTGTGAAGATATATACTTGTGAATGTATGGTTTTGTAGGTTCACGAATACAAGGTAAGAACTGTTTGATTGAGATCTGATTGTGTGTTTCAAATGATTTACTACACTGTTGTGAATGACTTAATTGTCTATGATATTTATCTGTTTTGATGTTTGAGTTGAGTGCTGTGTGATCTATGTTGATAATGTACTTGTACTACTTCTATTAACTTGAGTTAGAGTTTCACCCTTGCCTACTTTATATTGTGTTGATGCATGACTGAATAGATGGCACATGATGATAAGGGACTGGGAGACGTCTGACACCTGAGTTTAGAACCCCAAGGTGGAGGTTGTGTCTGGTGGAAGATAAACCCTAATACACAATGGGAAAGATTTGTAGGAAGAGTAGAAGTGGTAGATACTGGAGGATTAGGTCCACAAGACCCACTTCCTATTCAGGAGTAGATGGTCTTAGACGTTAAGTTACCCTGGCGTCAGTTAAGACCCTTAGAACCAGAAGACTTTATCTTTGATAATGATACTAGTGGGGATAGTGGAGGTGGTAGTTCACATCCTTCAGGACATGATGGAAATGGTTCTGATCATGTACCTTCAAAATTAAGAGACAAATCCTCAGATAAGAACCAAGATGGAACCTCAGAAGATATCTCAGCTGCAGCACCTACAAGGACCGAGGGTTCTGTAAGGTATACTCTGGTTTCGCCTCAGGGAGAAGCGAATCCGCCAACCTATTCCCCTCTACCCCGTCCATCAGAGTCAAAATCAGAAGACATCATCTGGTTATCTGAATCCTTGTCGGATGAGGAGATCGAGGAGGAACCCGAAAAGTCTATCTACTCTTGAGCTACTTCTGACCTTACTAGAGAGACTTTACCTAGACCAGATCTATCCAGTTTTGATTTTGATTGGGTTCTAGTGACTCAGGGTCAGCTCCTGAAGTCTAGCTTGCTCGGAATAAGAGGATCTACCTGGTCTTGTCCATAAACGTTTCTGAGTTAGGTCTTTAGTATAATAGATCTCTTTTTGTGAGATACTGGGATCATGGCTCGATTGTACATAGTAGCGTGTGTTTTTCTTTTACCACTCTTGTACTTTTTGGTTTAGAGCAGTTTTAACTTCTTTTTCTTTTGCAGTGTAAAATCATAGTTTGTCTTAGAACAAACTCCTTTGTAAAATATCATGACATATATGAAAAAGAGTACTTTTTTGTACATGATGGTTTACTTTGCAGTTGAAATCTTTAAAAAGGAAACAAGGGATTTTACTCTCCATCCTTATCATCTTCTTGTATAAAATCGAAAAATTTTACCCGCATTTTCGGAAGAACATTATAAACTTTTAAACAAATATTTTCTAATCTTTGCAAAACTTTTGGTTACTATGGTGTAATATCCTTTTTGGAGAAATGGTGTTGCACTAATAGTCTCACAGGGAGGAAGAAGAAACGATGTCGACATGAGTAACGAGAGACAAACGTGCATGAATTAGGAAAAATGTGAGCGCGTGAAGTTTTTCATTGAAAACAGCATCTGGACCGTCTATTTTTATCAAAGGGTTGTGATGCAATCCTCTCATCTCTCACAATAAGACACTCCTCTCACCTGATATGCCCCCTATATATATATAAAACATTCGTTAATAATTAGTGCGTTATGTTAATAGGGAGATTCGAACACATGACCTCTTTATCACTCTAATCATATGTCTCTCCCTAAATTACCAAACCGTCTTATCATTATTATATATATAAGGAGGGATCAAATTACATCCGTGTAACACTTTCAGCAATGTTACACCGATGCAATTTGATCACTTATATATATGAGAACTGCTAACACGATACATTCTTGTGCACATTGTAAGAATGGACACGTGTTCATCTTTTATATAAATATTGATAAGTTTTGGTTTGACAGAATACATATACATAGATGAGTAAAAATAAAAAGTAACCAATCAAATGTCTTCGTCTACTTCGTGCCCTTGGTAGTCGTACAAACTAGTGTTTCCCTATATATTTTGTTTGGTAAACAGGGAGAAAGAACAAAACAAAAACCCAAAGAAAATAGTATTTCCCTATATATACATATTGAATTTTATTTTTTCATTAATAGATAAAATAGAATCTCATTTTTTTTATGGAAAAGATGATAAAATAGAATCCCATGTCAAGCACTTATGAAGAAAGTATAGTTCCTTATAAATAACCCCTCTCTCAAATTAGCACCTATATCTTGACAATCAACACCGATCATGTCAATTTTATTTTATTTTATTTTATTTGTAATTTTTGCTTTTAAAACCGATTACCCATGCTTATTAAAAAAAACGATTACCCATACCCATAACAAAGTAGAAATTAAGATAATTGAAGGGTAAAAATTTAAAGAATTCATTAAATACATGTCCATGTTTTAACACAAAAAGATATTAGAGTTAATGTAATAAGGATATTATTAGCTATGACTGCAATCATGGTCAAATATGTGGCTATAAATAATATCCACACAAGTGAGGATGAAATATAATTGTTTTGGATATACTACCAAATAAGCCAGATTTTATGACAAAACCTAATTATCACAATTAACATCGGTGTATTAATGAATATTAATTATCATTAATTAATTTAGCAATTTTTTCAAAAATTTAAAGAAAAGATTGGGTTTCTCCATACAAATCTATATATATACACATAGGAGGGATCCTTTAACTCCAAGAGGGACAAATAGGTGATTAGACATTAAATTATAAATTAGTATAATTCATTCCATTATATCTATTTGCATTCCTTTAATGGTTACAAATCAATAATATTATTTGTCCGTAAAGCCTAGCACAAATGGTTAAATCCATCTTGCGTTGCTAGGTTGGGTGTGTGTGTATTTACCATTTCTACTAGATAAAAAAAATCAATAATATTATTTCCCGCTGGTGCAGCTTTAATTAGTCTTTACCGCCAACTTGCTATTTTAAATAATATATTTTACTGGCCTCAGACATATTGCACTGGACATATCTTTAAAATTTTAATTAATTTATTCAATATATTCATTTTCATTTAATGATTCTCTTTTTAAAAAATTTATAGGGACTAAAATTAAATTTAACCAATTTTATAGAGATTAAAAATATATTTAAGCCTAAATAAAATAGGTAACAAAGAAATTAGGGTTAAATGAATTTGGGCCAAAATTGCTCAAAATAGTGTACAGGAGACAAGCTAAAGATTAACGAGTTTACAGATAAAAAAAAAGACTGATGAGTTTCAGTTTTATCTTATATCATTTTGGATATTATTATTTTGATTTTATTTTTATTTTAAGTAATGATATATTATTAAATTTATTATATGAGGAGTAATCAAATTACATCGGTGTGATTAGTCTCTATCATATAGGCAGTGAGATACTCCTCAAAGTAGAATAAAAAAAAATTGGTATAATACCATCCTCTATTAATGGTGTAACATTGCCCAAAGTTTTAGATTTATTTTATTGAATATAATAATATTCTATATTAAACTGAAAAAAATATGACTATTTACTAAAAATATGATGTGAATTTTCAGAATATAATATATTTTTGTTGGAATTTTGAGTATGAAATTTGTAGACTATAATATTTTTATAATTTTTTTATATATACTGGTTCATGTAATTCAACTAATGACATCCATTTTCTATCAGTTAACCAAATTGACCCAATATCTTGACAGAGTTAATTAGTTATCACCGGTTCAACTAGTTGATCAGTGCTGTTTAGGGTGGAATAGCATGTCATATGGTGGCTAAATAACCTAAATGGTGCAATATTTGCACCAGAATTTACCAAACTGGTGTAAAGTGAAAAGTAATTACACAATTGGGGTATGACGTAGTTATGACTGACGACTTCCCTGCGACATAATTTTTTTTAAAGAAAATTAAGAAGTTGCCAACTCTACTTGTGACTTTTCATTTTTATATTGTACTTATATGAAGTCGCCAAAGCAAGATGCGACTTTCATTTTTTTTTATAAAATGCATAAGTCGCCAATTGCAACTGCGACTTTTGTGTTAAGGGAAGAAAATGACGATAATAATATAGTGGTGGTGGTGATGACGACGGCGACAATGATCAACTCCAGCCAAGTGGCGGTGTAAGAACAAGAGGCAACGGCAGTGTGAGAACAAAAGGCGACGACGTCAGGACAAGAGGTAGTTGAATACAAGAAATAGAGTAACCTCGAAGGGTTCAACCGCCACGCAACCTTGTGGAACATCATCACATCATTGAAGTTTTAGAAAATGTATTTTCATTTCTAGGTTTATTTACCAAAATGGTGCAATTGGCACTCGAATTTACCAAAATGGTGTAAGTTGAAAAGATATATATTACCTGTATGGGGTAAGTCACAGTTGCAACTGGTGATTTCTCTTTTTTCTTTCTTACAAACGCAAGTCGTCACTGTCACTATCGATTTCTTTTTTTAAATAAAATAGTAGAAGTCGACGATACAAGTTGAGACTTCTATTTTTTTATTACAGAAAAATGAAGATGCCAATACCAATTGTGACTCCTTTTTTTAAAAAAAATTTATATGAGGTCGCCAACCCCAATTGAGTCTGCTTATTATTTTTTTAATCCCTTCACATAAGTCGTTGATTACACTTGCGAATTGCGACTTGGTAAAAAAAAATTTAGGATTTTTACAAGTCACATATGCAAACTACGACTTCAGTAATTATATTTTTTTTATTTTTCCGATAATCAAATTTTATGGTAAAAAAACTTGCATATTATAACATAAAATAAAAATGAAAATACATTTTTACTTGCACCGGACATTAATATATTTATTTTCATTTAATGATTCTCTGTTTAAGTCTCAAGAGAAGTTTTCCTTGCGTTTCTCTCCTCTACCGGTGGATCACATGACATGCTATTCCACGCTAGATGGGCACCCTAGTTGAGTTGATCACCCATCCGAGTTAAATAGTTCAATGCTTTGGCCTTGGAGAACCGATAATGCAGCACCTCACAATAGACTTCACCGGTTTTACTTTTACCTTAGTATACAAACCGCTCTCATTAATCCCAATGTTTTTTTTTTTTTGGGTCTGAAATTAATCCCAATGTTTATAGATTCCTGCCTGGCTGTAATCCACTTAACAAGAAGAAAAAGTTGACAAAAGGCCAAATGGGTACCCCCAATGACGCTCATAGGTATAGGGAATTAGTATTATAGTATTATTTTTTTACGAGTAAAAAACCACTTTAAGCTCTTATTGGCATAATAATTTATAATATAAATTGTATAAGTTATTTTTATAATTAAAAAAATATGATAAAATTTATTTTATATAAGTCATAAGTTGTTTTAATAAGCTATTTTGAGTAATTTATGAAAAATAAGTCCAAAATAGCTTATGAACCAGTCATAAACTGTATTCAAAGCTCTGCATAAGCCAATCCAAATAGACCCTTAATCTTTAAGAATATTAGACGGTGTCACTTTGTTATCTCACAGGTACAAAATTAAAAATAATCTTTAACCGTTAGTTATTAGTCATTTTAGTTCTTCAAAATAATTATTTACTATTATTTTAATTTTTAAAAGTGATTATCTTTCTAATAATAGAGATGATTGACACTGATCAAAGATCTTTTTTAATTTTACATCTGTTATAAAAACTAAAGTAACACCTATTTAATACTCTCAAAGACCAGAACAGTTGTTTGCTATTTTTTTTAACTACCAAACCAGGTAAAGTAAGGACTCATTGAAATACTGCAAAACCTTAAACCCGTTCACTTGTATCTCTTTTTGCCTACACACGCAACCACAACCTCAACCTCTGTCCCTTTAAACACTCTGTCTCTTCTTTCTCTACTACACTCTCTTATGGGGAAAATCTGGGTTGAGATATGCTTGATATCTGCTCGTGGGGTCAGGAGTTCAACACCCTCCCTTTGGAAGCGTCAATGGTATGCTGTTGGGTGGGTTGATCCTAAGACCAAATACTGCACCAAAGTCGATTCCTCTGGGAATGCAAACCCTGTTTGGAGAACCAAGTTTGCCATTCAGGTTGATGACAACAACAACAACTCGGAGGCAAACTCCTCCCAAGATCTTGCACTGAACGTAGAGGTATATAGCAGAGACCCCGTGTTCCTCACCGAGAAACTTCATGGCTCAGCAACGGTTCTTCTCAAAGAGTTTCTTTCCAAGCAGCAGGTTAATCAGAAGAACTCTGAGGAAGTAGGGAGCTACCAATTACGGAAGAAGAAATCCAGCAAACCCAGAGGCTTCATTGATGTTTCAATTCGTGTTTCTGAGGACAAGGAAGAACCAAATTCCCACCCAGGTATATATATGGTTAATTCACGCCCTTCAAATTATGAAAAAAAAAGGTTGCTTTTTTCACCACCGTAGGTAGCACCTTCTTTTCTGTTTCTGATGTATGTGTTTAGTTCCGGAAAATTGATTTTGAATGAATTGATTTTTTAAAATTGATTGGTTACAAGTGAGTTAAACGCAGAGTGATTTATGTTTGGATATATTTACATAAAAGTGAGTTGAACAATAAATTTGAGGCTAAAAATCATATTTAAAGGCAAAAGCTCCAAATCGTAGCTTCAAGTTAAAATCTATTCTAGAGACAAAATCAATTTTACTCAATAATATCCAAACATGTCAAAATCAATTTTATGTCTATGGAATAACTTTTGTCTCTCACAAAAGTGAATCCAAACAACATTCACATATTGAACTCAAATGGGTTCCATGTTTGAGTGGAAAAGTGGGCAACATTGCTTAAAGTTTAAATCTTTAGCTTTGAAAGAATATTTCATATATATCAAAGACCAAGTGATTTGAGGCTCAATGTTTGTGATGCAGGTAATAATGGGGGAGGAATAACGCTCTTAGATCATGGTAACAAGGATGGATATGGGCAAGCCTATCAGCAACAAATGGGTCCAGGTTCATTCCAAAGGCCAGAAAAACAAGCACAAACCAATGTCCCCTACTCACATCCAGTGCCATTTCCTACAAATTTTTCTAACCCATATGTAGGTGGACCAAGCTACCCTGCTGCTGCTGGACCAAGTTATCAACCACCCAGAACTCCTCCTCCTCCACCTCCAGCTCCACCCTCAAGTTTTGGTCATATTCCCACTTTTCATCAAGGTAATGATGGCATGGCACCAAGTTATTTTAACATGCCATCATCATCAGGGACAGCCCCTAGGCAGAGGGGGCCTCCAGGATTTGCAATTGGAGCAGGTGCTGGTGCATTAGCAGCTGGTGCTGTAATGTTTGGTGATAATAACTTCATGTCAGGATTTGATGTTCCTTCAGGCCTAGGAGATCCTAGTCTTACCATTGCAACTGATCCTCTTTTCTGAACAAACAATTAAGCAGCTAATTCTGTAATTATAAAGAAATATGCTGTATGTATGTGTTTTCTTCAAGTTTATTCTTTTACTTTGTAAAACTAGTTATATTATTCTTTTGCTTCATGCTAGTGGCTTTGGCAGAAAAGGAAAAGGTTTCTTAATGGTTGGCAATTTTGCAAAAGAAAATGGTATTCATTGACATGAGAAATGAATTGCATAAGGATTAAGTTGTATTGTTGTAAGATAATAATGCATGAGATGTGTTTTCTCTGTTTTGCTATTATGAACTTCATGATATGAATCTTTTAGTGGAAAATAGCAAATGAATCTAATACTTGTTACTATGGTAAGTCTTGTCTTGTTATGTCCGAGGTAAATTCTAGGTCCAGTTGTGTAAATTGAGTTTGCAAAATAGTTACAAAGAGCCAATCTTCTAGTACTATACCAGTGGTATATTACAACGAAAACATTGTTCTTTGCTTGTAACTTTATATGTGCTTTTGCATCTTTATGCCTTGAACGAGTTTCTTCTCTTGGGAATCTAGTCAGTCTACATTGGCAAAATGGGAAGTTTGAGGAGTGGAAAATCACTTGACAGAAAGCAGATCCTGCTTGTTTGGATCACCAACTAATCTCCTTATCAACTTCTCACCAACTAATCTTAGGGTTGGCAAAGTGGGTTGGCCCGCCCGATCCGCCAAAACCCGCCGGAAAACGGGGTGGGGCGGGCTAGCCCGCCAAAAAAAGTGGCCTGGGGTACCCCCAGCCCGGCCCGCTGGCAGGTCTAACTTGCCCAAAACAGAAAAAACAAAAAAAAAATGTGTGTAAAAGCGGCGGGTTGGCGGGTTGGCCCGCCTAACCCGCCCAAAAATTAAAAAAACACAAAAAATTAAAAAAAGAAAGAAAACAGGCTGGCGGGCCAACCCGCAGGGCTTGCCCATTTTGAACCCACATTTGGGTGGGCCAAAACGGGTTGTGGGTTGAAAACCCAACCCGACCCGTCCTTTTTTGGTGGGTTGGCGGACTGGCATGCCGGACCCAGCCCACATTGCCACCCCTAACTAATCTCCTTATCTCCTTACCAAATTTCCAAAATCAGCCGATCCTTTGGAATTTTTATATTTTTTATTACAAGCTTTATCTTTCTCTCACCAGTTAAAATTATTTTCCATGTTTCCCCTCTCATGTTCTTTCCCGTTTACATCGATCTTTCTCCTTCCTTCCCTCCTTCTCTCATTCATTTAGCTCTAGATCTCACATTTTTTTCAAGATTTTTAGACACTCAATAGAATTTAATAGGTTTTCTATTTCTTCAATTTCGTTTTCGATTTTGATTTCTCCTTCCTCTTACAATGACCCATTCGATTTTTTTATTCCGTCATCGATTTCCTCTTCCACTTCAGTTCCTTCGGTTTCGTCTTCGATTGTATTGGTCCCTCCACTGCTGCCCTAGAGCTGTCAACTCAGGCCAACCCACCCCATTCGGGCATGCTCGCAACGGACCAACACATTTCCGGGCTGGGTTGGGCCAAAATAAACGTGGGCTACTAATTTCCTAGCCTAGCCCACCCTCCATGGGCTCATATTTAAAAAATATTACAGCGAGCTTCACACCAGCGGTGGCAACTATATCACAGCTGTGTAGACGAACTTTGACAGCAGTAATTTCGTATCACACTCCTGGGGTTGAAGTCTGAAATATGTCTTGGATTTGTTCGCCCAAAAGAAAAAAAAGTCTTGGATTTCAATAATTTTGGACATGGAGATTGGGCACACATTTCAAGATGTTATGTTTATTGTTTTTAGAGTATTCATTTCACTTGTCGGTTGAAGATGATAGGGATTGGAGTTGGGTTTTGTGTGTTTTTTTTGGGTGGGTGGGTGGGGGGGGGGGGGTGGTGGGCTTTTTACACTATCCATGCCATGACTACAGGCATATTTTGCGCTTGTGTTTCGGTGCCATCTATATCTTAATATATTTTCAGCATGTCTTGATATATATCATTTGGTGGTTTCTAAGGTGAAGGGTCTTGCAAGGCCCTAACCGGTGAGGGAGCAATAATTACCATTAGATATAATAATATTTAAATGAATAGATGAGATTGACTGGAATAACAGGTTAGTAACCTGATATAAGAAGTTTATGGTGAAATCTTAAAACATCCCCAACAAAATTAATTATTACAAAGAAATAGAATAAATATCCCAATATTCGTTGAAGAATCCAAGCACATGTCCCTCCTCCCACTTGCTCTCCCGCTGCAAATTCTCCGACGCCAAGTCCCACCTCTTCTCCTTCATCTCCTCTGACCGCTGCCCCGATCTCACCACCAACGTCCATGCCCAACTGTTCCGTTGAAAAATATGATCGAAGTTACTTGATCAGAAAGGATGTGTCATTAATTGGGATCACTAGTCTCAGTGCCTCTGGTAGTGGTTTCCCCCTCTACTCGTCTTTATTGTTGTTCTGACAACAAGTTCCATGAGGCCTTTCAGTTGATGAATCAAATGGGGGTGTTTGACTGCTCCCCGGACAATGTCACCTATAACACCATCTTGGATGCTCTGTAAGAGAAGTCAATTGGCCAAGGTGAGGGATTTGCTGCTCTTGATGAAGGGTAGTGGGTTGGTTCCCAAAAGCATTGTGAGATTAGTATTACCATGTTCCTCCCCTTGAAGTATGCCAAAATGTTGCTGTATTGTTAACTTCTTTCAGATCGAAGATTATTGCCAAAGCGATACTAATTATACTCCTATGGATGTTTAGACAATTCTTTAATTATTTCTTAGATGATTCTTTAACAAGTGTTTCCTCAGTTCAAATTAAAGGACATAATTGCAGTGCATAAAATATAAGAAACATTAACTAATGACTACTATGCAAGAAAATCTTCACACAGATGATGTGTTATAACGAGTCATTAATATCATGGAAGAAAATAAAATGTGTCTTTAGATCCAAAACAGCTCCCCAAACAATGGACTTTTTTTTTTTAAAGGAAATTTTATTACTAAAGTTAAACAATAGCACATGGAAATAGGAATGCTGAGTTTAGCAGAGCATATCAAAATACATAATTTGACACCCCGTGACATGGACATTGCGAATAAAGCCAAAAGCAAAATACTAATATGATAATTAAGCAGTCCACAAAGCCCAACTGAAAATTGTCCCAACACTTAAAATGAGATTGTCTCACAAACTTGACAAAAAGGACATTACATATAGCATAATATGTTTCCCCAAACAATGGACTTACACAACGAGCTCTCAAAATCTGAGAAGGAAAAAGCGATGAGAGGTTACAGATAAGGATTCCAATTTTGAGTTGTTTCGTAATATTTCCAGCACTATCCTGTAAGTTTCCCAAAGAAATTTAAACCATGGGTTAACAAGCTCCCGATGAGATCTATCCTGTTCCTTCTAATCGCTGTTCTGCGTTTTCTTGGCATTACCTCCACCCAATCTCTGTTTAAGCGACAGTGTATGGAAAACATAATAACCCAGCTGTGGACTTCCTTGCAATTTTGCCAATTTTTCATTTTTGGCCCTATATAATTTAATATTACATAACAAACCCCGGGTAAACCTGCTATATTAGGTAAAATGACCCCTTCACTGGTGAGGGCCTTGTAAGGCCCCCCACCTTAGAAGCCACCATATCATTTATATATATATAATTGATATTTAGATAAAGTATAGCTTTTATTCACATTCTACTATTCTATAAGTAAGTAAAATGCTTTATTTTTGTTTTTAAAATTTTTAAATTTAATTTAAAAATATATTTAAGTAATTATTCGAGCCAACGGTCTAGGCCAGTCCATGTTGTGCCAATGAATTTCCAGGCCGGGCCAAAATATGTTTGAGTCTAGATTTTGTTAACCAAATCCATATTTATATCGGGCTGGCCCATCGGGTTAGGCCCATTTTGACACCTTTACATACCCCTAGCTGCAATGCTTGTCTCCAACTTCCATGCCATCGCCATCGCCTCCATCTCCATTCCCTCCACCTCCAATGTGAAGAAGCCGCAAAGAGATTTTGGTGTGGGCTCCAGAGAGAGGCCACACAGATGGTGACAAAGGTGACGCTTCTCACCAGTTCGGTGACATCGGTAACTCGCGACTCAGACTCGCATTTCACACCTCTGAGGGTTTGCAGTGCTTTGTGAACACATTTTTCGTGCTTCCTTCTAGGCTTCTTCAAGATTTTGAGAAAATCTAAATTTAATGGGTGAGTTTCCATTTCTTTGATTTTGTCTTTGATATCATTTTTTAATTTGTATGCAATACCTTCGATTTTGCCTTTGATTTTCTCCCTTTCCCTTTGGTTTCTATGATTTCATTTTCAATTTCTCATTTCCTTTTGATTTTGTCTTTGATTTCTTAAACTATTCAAGTTTCATTTCAGGTTAGGGCAGATTGTAGTTCAGTAATCAATGTGAGAGCAATTTGTCCCTAATTGTATTGAGGAAGCTAGAGGTTAGTGGTTGGTTTTTCTTCTTTTGTTGTTATTTTCAATATGAAAATGAGTATGAAAATGAAAGCTAAGCCAATAGTTGCGTATTGTTTTTTTATGATCCAAGTGAAGGCACCAATGATAGTGGTAAAATGCAAGCTTGATCTGCAAAACGAAAACCATCTATTTTCCATGTCTCACCATGCACATTAGGCAGTATTTCCTGAAGTTGTCACTTGTATTAATTGAATGCTCTGCAGCTATGCTTTACCAGGTATATTGTTTTCATGCTTATCTATTATTTAATTAGCCTTACAAATTAAAATTTTATTGTTAGTCTAGTGTAAACATAGAAACAACATCAAAATGCATGAGTGGGTCGATCTTCCCCTTGTTTCAAGATCACTCAATTCTGTGGTTTGCTTTCAATTACAATAGTTCTAAGAAAGTTATGCATGTCTGCAATAGTGTAGATCTAGCCTTTTATATAAGGATTTGTTCTTGATGATGTTGGAGTTAATAACTTTTTCCCGACTTTGTAAAACATACAAACTCAAGCGCATTATATTTAATGATCATTAGTTTTGGTTATTTCTAGGTCCCTGAAGTTTTTTATTTTGCACAAAAAGCGATATTGCATCTAGTGGATCCATTGTTCCATTGTGAAAGAAATGACTTAATAGTTTGGTGTGAAAGGATGTTAAAAAGAATATTTATTCTTTGTGACCACAACAAGGATGGTGCCCTCAAAGATGAAGAACTAAATAGGTTTCAGGGTTATGAGTGGCTTGGTTCCTTCCCCGTCCTCTTTTGAATTTCATATGCCTTGAATATTTAGTTTGGTTTACCCCTTTGGTTTTGAAATTTCATACATCAACATGCTAGATGCTTCCATGCACCATTGCAGCCATCTTAAAAATAGCTCAAGTCAAAACAATTGTAGAGCATAAAGTTCTTGAAGGTGTCAACTTTCTCGGTCTTACTTTTCCAAGCTTCATTTATGTCCATAATATGTTTCTAAAGAAAGGGAAAACAAAGACATTGTGGGCGGTTCTAAGAGAGTTTGGATATTGTAACGATTTAAAACTTCGAGATGATTTCCTTCCAATTCCATATAAGAGGACTCGTGATCAGGTCATACTTTCTTGTTTGTTTTTGCTCTTATCATGAAGTTTCTTTTTTGTCTTTCTGTTTAATTTAATGGGAAGCGTACTAGGTTAACCATTTAATTATTGTAAGTTTCAACTTTCAACTGCTTGTATGAACCATTGGAAAACTGAAATGCCACATACAGGTTGTACTAGTAATTAATATTAGCCATTACCACAATATATAACTCTTACAGTTGCATTACAACTTTCCTTTTTACTCAAAAAATGAATAATCAATTGGACGAGTTTAAAATTCAGTTTGTCTAAGCCTTTTTCTTCGATTAGTTTCTCAGGTAAAACTTTATATTCATAGATTACTATTCTTACTAAATAAGACTTTGTTGGTTGATTTGTCATTGTAGAGTTTATAAACCTTGTCTTATCAAAGGTATTAATGTGACTATCAAATTTTCACTCATTTTAATTCTTTTGATTTCCTTCCCTTTTTATACTTGTACTAAAGTTGGTAACATTGAAAGTAGAAATGTGTAAAAAGGGAAGGAAATCAAGAGGATTAAAATGAGTGAAAATTTGATAGTGACATTAATACCTCTGATAAGACAAGGTTTATAAACTTTATACAATGACAAATCAACCAACAAAGTCTTATTCAGTATAAAGTTTTACCTGAGAAACTAATGGGAGAAAAAGGCTTAGACAAATAGAATTCTAAACTCTTCCAATTGATTATTCATTATTATTTGAGTAAAAAAAATGAAGTTTTTAATGCAACAGTTAGAATTCATACTAGTCCCATAGTAGCATTTTAGTTTTCCTATGGTTGGTACAAATTAGTTGAAACTTACAGCAATTTAATGGTTCACCCATACTCTTCCAATTAAACAATAAAAAAAGACAAAAATGGAACTTGATAAGAGCAAAAACGAAAAAATAAAAAGTATGACCTAATCAGGAGTCCTCTTATATGGAACTGGAAGGAAATTATCTCGAAGTTTTAAATCGTTATCATATCCAATCTCTCTTAGAACCACCCACAATGTCTTTGCTTTCACTTTCTTTAGGAACATATTATGGACATAAATGAAGCCTGGAAAAGTAAGACCGGGAGAGTTGACACCTTTAGGAACTTTATGCTCTACAATTGTTTTGACTTGAGCTATTTTTAAGATGGCTACAATGGTGCATGGAAGCATTTATCGTGTTGATGCATGGATTTTCAAAACTAAAGGGACTAAACCAAACTAAATATTCAAAGCATATGAAATTCAAAAGAGGACGAGGAAGGAACCAAGTCAATCAAAACCCTGAAACCTATTTAGTTCTTTATCTTTGAGGGCACCATCCTTGTTGTGATCACAAAGAATAAGTATTCTTTTTAACACCAAACTATTAAGTCATTTCTTTCACAATCAAACAATGGATCCACTGGATGCAGTATCACTTTTTGTGCAAAATAAAAAACTTCAGGGACCTAGAAATAACCAAAACTAATGATTAAATATAACGCACTTGAGTTTTACAAACTCGAGAAACAATTATTAATTCCAACATCATCAAGAACAAATCCTTATATAAAAGGCTAGAACTACACTATTGCAGACATGCACGATTATTTTGGACTATTGTAACTGAAAGCAAACCACAGGATTGAGTATGATCTTGAAACAAAGGGAAGATCGATCCACTCATGCATTATTATGTTTTTTCAAAGTTTAAACTAGACTAACAATAAAATTTTAATTTGCTAGGCAAAATAATTAATAGATAAGCATAAAAACTATATACCTAGTAAAGCATAGCTGCAAAACACTCAATTCAGGTGACAACTTCAGGAACTGTTGCATAATGAATGTGCATGGTGAGACATGAAAAAAAATATAGGTGATTTTGGTTTCGCAGATCAAGCTTGCATCCTACCACTATTACAGGTGCCTTTGCTTGGATCATAAAAAAAATAGAGAGCTAATGCCTTAGCTTTTATTTTCGTACTCATGTTCATATTGAAAATAACAGCAAAAGAAGCAAAACCAACTACTAACCTCCAGCTTTCTCAATAAAACCAGGAACAAATTGCTATCACATTGATTACTGAAGTACAATTTGCCCTAACCTGAAGTGAAACTTGAATAGTTTAAGAAATCAAAGACAAAATCAAAAGGAAAGGAGAAACAAAATTATAGAAACTGAAGGGAAAGGGGGAAAATCAAAGGCAAAATTAAAGTTATTCCAAACAAAAAAATGGAGATCAAAGGCAAAATCGAAGAAATGTAAACCCGCCTGAGTCGCGGGTTACCGTCGTCACCGAACTGGTACGAAACTTCACCTTCGTCACCATCTTAGTAGCCTCGATCTCTTCCTCCCGGAGGGCAAGCCCACACCAAAATCCCTTTTCGGGCAGTGGCATGGAAGCTGCAGGAGAGAAGCACAACAACGGAGGGACCGAAGAATTATTGAAGATGAAATCGAAGGAACCGAAGTGGAAGAGGAAATGGATGATGAAATAAAAGAAATTGAATGGGTCCTCTTGCTAGCTAATGTGGCGCAGGGAGCACCATTGTGGAAGACAAAACCATATACTTGGAGTTGACGCGCAAAAGGATCAGGCATCTACTCGGTTAAATCGGTGGATGGTACAATCAGATAATGCTACTGATCATTTCTTTAAATCACTATGGAGTAAGCTTGTTACCAGCATGGTGTCAGTGTTGATACAATGTTTGAGCAGGCCTAGGTGAAAGCGTGGACCTAGTTAAATGCAAATGCCAAAGACTTTCCTTATCCACTACATAATTGGCTATACAACCCAATTTTCTGCTTGGGGTTATAGATTGCATGAATTCTGAAGTTGTATAGGTAGCAATTCGTTTGACTACTTGAGTTATATCATGTTACTGCATAATTATGTAGACCATCCTTAGTGCAGTACGGTGTATTTGAGGGGAGTTTTGCTTAGGTCCATGTAGTGCTTTAAACTCTTGTATCTGTTTAGTCTCTTTAATTTGGCACTTCTTGTGCTTCAAATAGACTTTTATAATGAAATTCATCTTTTGACTTTTTTTTAAAAAAAAGAATAAGAAAGGAGAAAGGAGAAAGGAGAAATCAAAATCGAAAATGAAATTGAGGAAATAGAAAACCTATTAGATTCTACCAAGTGTCTGAAAATCTTGAAAAAAATGAGATCTAGAGCTAAATGAGAGAGCTAGAAAGAAGAGAAATTTAAATGGGAAATAACATGAGAGAGGGGAAACGTGAAAAATATTTCACCGGAGAGAGAAAGTGAAAGCTTGTAATATGAAGCGACCAAAAATGTGCACAAGAATTTCAAAATTCAGAGAGAAGTCGCCACTAAAGTTTATTATTTGAGAAAATGTTGGAAAAACTCATTTAAAAAATGATAATGGTATTTGAAACCAGATTTTGGGTTTGGGAGTCGGTTATGCATAGAAAATGTATTAGCACCCTACAACGTCTGCTAAAAAGTGGTTACCTCTAATTAAATATGCAAATTCTTGTTAGCCTTTAAAATAGTATTATTTTACCCCAAAAAGTAATTATTTATTTACAAAATTTTCTGTCTGAAATAGTAGGAGAAAAATTATTTTTTGCGCTTGACAAAAGTGAGTCCTTGCTCCTACGTATCCCTCGGTGCGATAGGGAATTCAAAGCCACATAGTTCTTTGTTTTTTTTCAAAACAAATGATTGTGTTGATTTGTTTTGTTTTTGAAAATAGCATTATTCAACTCTTTGAAAAAGGGATTTTTGAATTTTTGAGTTGTCGCAACTCATACATTCAAAAAAAAAAAAGAATTAACAAATGTGTCACACCGGCAAGTTACATGCTCTCAAGTGGGTTGATGATCTCAATTTCCAGCAAGTTATTTTTGAAAGTGATTGCAAGGTAATTGTGGACAAGCTTCATCAATCACAGTTTGATAACACCGAGCTGGGCCTTATTCTTACAAATTGTAAACTTATTTTATCAGCTCTAGGGGTCTCTTGATGAATGTTACTCAGACATACCATCTAACTCCTCCTTTGTATTGCTGAAACTATTATGAATAAAATGCTATGAGTTTGTTTTCGTAAAAAAAAAAAAACAAAAGTGTCACACCTAGTTTAATCTTTGACAATAGATTAATTTTTATAGATAAACTTATTTTATATGGGAGTTTAAGAACATCAAATCGTCGTAACTTGTGTCATAAAAACCCAATAATTAAAAATATTTTCAAAACTCAAAATACCTCCACAAATAATCGATTTTGTTATTGGCTTTATTAAGATGATCATCGCGCAAAGGGCTGGAATCCGAAACAAAAACTTTTAGGGATAACAAATTATGGTTAGAAATCAATTATCAGGCTGAACCGAGGATCTCACAAAAAACATCCAAATCCAAATTTATAAAATTAGAAGGTAACATTTCCGATTAAAAGCACATGACCAGAAAAGGGAACAATTTAATTTGAAATGAATCTGGACCATAAAATAATGAACGATCGAATCCTATGCTAGTTGATTTAGCAAATCAATATCTGATTACAAACCAATATCTGGAAGTTACTTTTTTGTAACATTAATCATGATATTGTTATATTACCAACCTGTATTCTTATTGATTTTGTAAACCAGTAGTATTAATACATCTGTTTTTACAAATAATATCTAATCCGGTGCAGGCCACGGGTCTACACACTAGTCTGATTACAAACCATTACCATTTGAACATCATTCCATGAATACAATAACAAAGCCATTATCCAAAAGGGAGCAAACCAATTACTGCACAGAGGATCAGAACAAATGAATAATATTAGAAGAGTTCATTAGGGATTTTCGTTTCCATTTAAAAAAAAAAGCGTGATTCCTTCAGAAAATCAACAATAATCCGTTTGAAGGCTTAAATATTCTTTTGGTCCCTCCAAATATACTGATTTTTTTTATTTTAGTCTTTGTAAAATTTTTTTTTTTACTTTTAGTCCCTGCAATTTCCAATCCTTTCGTTTTTGGTCCTTCCATTCATCTCCGTTAAAAAATGATGACGTAGTTGACGGAGCTCCATCTGGAATTGCCACGCGAGAGTAGTAGTGCCACGTTGGACGATGACCTGGCCCTAATCTTCCTTTTCCCCTCTCCCCTTTCTTCTTCCCTTTCCCCTCTTCCCCTATACTTAGCCGCTAGCTCCCACCCCACCAAGTGTGAGTTATAAGTCCTACATTGGCTAGGAATGAGTCAAATGAAGTGAATATAATAACAATACTCACATACCCAATGTCTTAAGGTTTTAGGTGAAGATGTGGTGTCGATATCTTACTCGTGGTGTTACTTGGCCCATCTGCATGTGGTAATTAAAAAGTTTGTTCATATATGCTTTTTTTTTTTGCTGTTTATGGCTCATTGACATTTGTTGTATTTTGGGTTTGCTAAACGCTCCTATTCGGTTAAGCTATTCTTTTAATATATTGTTTTGCTTATAAAAAAAAAGTTTGTTTGGGTTAAAATAGAAAATATCGTAAGTAATTATATCTCAAGTGAGAAAATGTAAGTTTCAATAAATGAGCAGAAAAAAAAAATGTAATTTAAACTTCTCTCAAAAGAGGAGAGAGTGAAATTTACCATTTTTTTATAAAAATAAAACCTTGGATATATCATATTGAAATATTTATTTCATCATTCAAAGTTAGTTTCTGCTAAATTTTTATTCCCACTATGTTAGCCCTTTTGAGATACAAATAATCAAATGGAAAATCGAAAAATAAGAATTCCCGTATTCATTTTTTCCAAATAGTTGCTTTGGCCCAAATTTTTTTTGGATAAGTAAAAAAATTGTTAAGAAGAAAATAACTAAATCAAAGCACAAAATATGACCAGATTTAATTACATTAAAAGAATAAAATTGTTATAAATTAAACTGAGTTTGGAGACTATAAATTATTATCTTTCTTTTTCCAACTTAGATTTACCTTGATTTATTTGCAGCTATATATCACAATGATATTTTAAATTAAAATTATATAAATCAAACTAATTTATCATATATCTCAACCAAGAAAAATAATTAATATATGGTGGGGTCTCAAACCTGTACTCTCCCATTCAGATGCACGTTGATCACTTTCTACTTGAGAAAACAGCAACTTCCAGCTTTATTCAATATATCTGGATTCTGGACCCGATGTGTCAGAACCATTTCCCACTAATTTCCAGGCCACATTTTTAACTGATATAAATAACTATATAAACTCGTATTTTATGTGGATATATCTTAGTCAAAAAGACATAATCGACGACTTTTAAGAACCAATATCAATCAATAGTACAATGTTTTAATGAAAATTGTGCAGTGCAACTTCTCGAGGAGCAGACGAGAAAGTGGTGACCAGTGAATTAAGTCTTGATCAACTTAAACAAAAAAAAAATTATATATCAACTAATGCAGTTAGCTCTGTGTTAAAGCAGGAACATGGATATATACACATCTCCATTTGTTTACTACTACATATACATACCTCGGAACTTGAAAGTGTTAAGAGTAAATATTGTTGCATAGAAATAAGATATACACTGTCTGTCACATCTTTTGATCCTCATGACTCCATGATAATCTGCTTCTGTATGTTCCCACTCAATAAAACATGCAACGACATCATCATATGCTATCCAAATTAAGCTTGTGAATCATATTAACATGATTTTTGAACACTCCAATAATCTCACCATTAATTCATCCAACACTTCTTTCTCTTTCTCTCTTCTTACCATATCACTTATCTATCATATCTATATATCACTCTTATCCAAAAATCTTAGCTTTCTCCTGAATTATATATTATATATTCATGATAAATTAAGTTCGAACCCATGATAATAATGATTTGACATGGTACTTAATTTGGCTTGGAACAAATTGATTCTTGCAACTTAAACTTTACTCTTCTAACACTTAATTTGGCATATTGTTATTACCCCTTTGAGTTTTGCATATACAAAGGGCATGTTTAATTTGGATAAACAACTTATTTAATCACTTCTGACAATAAGTGCTTATATCATGTATCAGCTATATATTTTTATAATTGAAGAGTAAATGAGATGAAACTGATTTCATATAAGTTATAAGCTGTTTTGATAAACTATTCTAGAAAACTTATGAAAATAATCCTAGAATAGCTTATGAGTCAGTCATACTCATAAGTTGTTATAAGCTCTGTCAAACACTGTCACAAATGTTTATATCACTAGATAAACTCTGTATAAGTCAATCCAAACAGACCCAAAAAGAATTGTTATGACCTAATTTTGCTTTCCCCACCCCCAAAGGGAATAAGAACCCAAAAAGTCATGGAGAGAAAAAGAGAAGGGTTAGACCACCTGTGCCAAACCTGAAAGGAAAATATAACACTGTTAATCTTCACCTTGAAAAATATGTGTTGTGTATGAAGTAATCATATATATAAAGTTACATAATAACTCCATACACCAGCTCGATCATTCAATTAATTAAAGTTTAGCCTAAACAAAATAGTATTTCCATCATAATATGTGTGTGTATTTCCTGCCCAAGTAAAAAAAAGAAAGAAAGTAACTAACAAGTGGGTCATGCATGGTATTTAATTCATATGAAAACTGTTCAGATATATGTATGCTGAATCTTGGGCAGCTTTGGGAAAGAGTTAAATACTTACAAAGACGATGTGTACTGTGACATCAGTGACAGTGTACTGGGCTTGCTGTACCTTTTCATGCTAATTAAGCATGTATAAATAGATTAATTAAGCTTACATACACATGCATAAAGCCTATTCGCATACAAAGGATACAAATAGAGGCAACAGAAAGAAGGAGCTCCCTTCAGTCCAACCACATGATCATACAGAGAAACAAATTAAGAGGGGCATTTTTGCAAAAATAATTTCCACTTCCACTTTCATTGTTCATTCACACAATTATAGTAGCAGCAAAACTGTGTGCTTAATTGTATGAATGATGAGTCAGCAGTTAATTATTTAGCTAGCAACCCATGAGTGAGTCTTAATTTCCTCATATATATATATATCCATGGTTGGGCTGATGGAAGCTCCTTCACTCTCTTTTCCTCCCATTGTGAGTAACTGCTGTTGTTGTAGAAACAACAGTGCATGTGTGCATCTTTCCCTTCCTGACAGAGAGAGAGAACAGTGATCAGTAGATGAATAAATTGTTATTAATTTATATATTTTATATATCCGGGTAATATTATTATTGCAGGCAAATTAAGAGATATGTAAAATCAACCAATTGAATTACTATATATAATATTTTTTTATTGAAAAATTTGATAATTAATTAAAACTAACTTAAGGAAAGGAATATGTTACCACCAACAAATTAATCCAGGCTTACAGATAAACCTTATGCAAATATAATGAAATGGGTATTAACATCAAAATAAAGGTTTAAAATATGACAAATTAGTGGAAAACACTGGGGGGGAGTTTCTTTAAGCATTTTTTTTTCTTTCTGATCTTGTGAAATAAATCAATGAATATAAGCGAACAATATGAGAAAATAGACTTTTCAAAAGTTAGAACTCATTTCATGCTTAATTTCATCGATCCTGATCTAAACTCAAATTATGGCAAAACAAACTAACTATTAACTACTTAAAATTAGTGGGAAAATTAAATATAAATAAAGAGTAATAAACTGAAAAAGGAACCTGCCAGGTCCAAACTCCCACAAGGTAATAAGAGCTTCAAATAAAAGAAAACTTTAAACAAGAAAAAGGAGAGGAAAGGAAAAAGGCGCCACAACAGCAAAAAAAACGAGGTTGATCTTATTAAAGAAGCCATAAAGGAAACCATGCAAGTTTATTAGTTTATCAAATAAGTATTTAACAAATATGCAAAAATTAGACCAGTTTTCATATCACTAAACATTTTTCATAGAAATTGATACTAATATTAGGCTATACTACAAATCTGATACATAGAAAAATAAACACACCTGCACAGATCACTAACAAAAGGCAACCCTACTTTTGAAAAGAAAAGAGTACAGTGAAGAAGATGAAAGGAAATTAAAACAGACAAATCCAACAAAAAGTAAAAAATAAATAAAAAATCTTGAAAGAGAAGAAATAAAGATTATTGATCTGATCAGGCTATGATCAAAAAATCCTTCCTTAATTACGGATGACAGAAGATCAAGAGAAAGAAAACACAATCTTGAACTTGAGTAACTAGCTAGCTAGGAAGACCAAGTACCTTAGAAAAGCTCAAAAGTACTAGAGAGATGGTGCCAGAAACCCTAAATCTGGTATGTTTTTATTGATACCTGCGCTGAACACAGAAGCAAGACAACGAGAGTTATAAAGAATTGAATGATAACTGTAAAGACTAAAAAGGACTTGCAGTTAAATTAATAAATATATAGTGGAGAGAGAGAGAGAGAGATATTTAGTTTCAATTATTTAAGTGTGTGTGTTTTTTGTTTTTTCAGTAAGTAAAAGAGAAATTGCATAGACATGATGGGTCATTGTCCTCATGAGAGTCATAGACAGGAAAGTAAATCCAAGGGAGGAGGATGGGGATTGGGGAGGGGAGTGTGACAGATAGATGAAGGTAACTAAAATTTTCACTTAATAGCAATATTATAGTATATATCAGTCATAATTTGCATTTTTTATAAGCTAACTTATCAGTAATTAGTGGATTAGTTGTTAGAAAGGAAAAAATTAGAGATTTAAATCTCAATACTCCAACTTATACACCTCATGTCCCTTTAGTCAACCAAGTGACGTTAAGGCCTCTTGACAGTGTTAGATCATCTCTATCATGATCTATTGATTTATTCACATTTTATTTGCTTAGTTTTTTTTTAAAAGCCAAAACATTTTATTTGCTTAGTATAACTGAATTTATGCTCTTAGTTAGTTTGTGCACTTTTGTGAGTCGGGGAATCCTGCATCAGTGAGTCAATATTGATGCTTCGAGGGGGGGGGGGGGGGGGGGGTGGGGGAAGGGTACTATTTAGCAGTGAATGTTGTAATTAAAATCCGACAAGTTAACGTCATTATCGAAACTACTGTTCAAACGTGAGCTGCTGCTCTCAACAACTCCTTGGAACCACAATCTCTATTATAATAACCATCACTATAATATATATATACAATGAAAGAACTTTTATTACTCCATCCCATTTAAAACTTTTAAAATTTTGATAGTTTTAAATTTTTTTTTAAAATATTTGGTTGTTTTAGGTTTTTAATATACTCCTTTTATTTCATAATAATAGTCTTTTTAGAAAAGTAAAAATGTCCCAAAATAATTATTATTTTATCTTTTCAATAAAACATTAATTATTTTTTTCTAACTTAATTTATCTCAAATAATATTTTTTAGAATGTTGCATTGGATTTTGAATAATATAAATAATAAGGTTAATTTGGTAAAATTATTATTCTCACTCTTGCATTTCTTAATATGTGTAAAAAAACCTTAAAAGACTATTTTTATGGGACAGAATGAGTATAATTTACTATATTTCTCAATTATACCCTTAGTATTAATTAAAAAAATTACTAAAAATAATATAGACAATTAATTCTCATTGGTACTACTCTCTCATATTAAGGACATTCTCTCTCCAACTCAAAAAATACATATACAATGTACTCCACCTAGAACTAGAAGTGACTATTGGTTATTGACATTGTGCATAACGGTGATTAACGAAATGCACTAATTTCCAATGAAGTTAATTGTTAACAATAATTGAATACAAAGAAAAAATAAAATTTATAAAATAATAAATAGGGACATTATATTCTAAAATTTACTCAATTAATTATTTCTTAATCTGTGTGTCAAAATCTTAAACTACCAAAGTTTTAAACCGGATATAGTATAAAAGTGTAACAAGACTAGAAGAGTGAATCTTAGTCATAACATTAATATTAATGTGTCATGTGAAAGATATATCGTTCTTCAAATCCCGTCTAAGTACAACGACAATAATTGAGGATTCATATGGTATAGTAAGATTAATGAGTCTTGTTTTTCCAATTTGTGGGTATATTTACAAGTCGCAAAAAATAGGTTGAGCTATGGGTCTTGGTTTGGTTTGCCATAATTTGGATAATCTGGACACATCGTAATGGTATTCTGTTTAAAGACAAAAAGGTGGGGCTTGGTGAGATGGTGGAACAAGTGAAGTTGAAAACGTGGTTATGGATAACAGCTTTATGCCCGCAATTTGGGTATCCTTTTTCTATGTGGTTTGCAAACCCAGGTGGGTGCGTGGGCTGCTTGGACGCTACTATGCTTGGTATGGATTAAAATCTGGAATTTATGCATTTTGTGTCTAGTTGAAACTTGAATATTGTGCCTTTAATCTTATCATTTTCTTCATGTGGGGAGTGTAGTGCAGGTGTGGCGTCCTTTTTCAAGGTGGGAGGTGCGAGAGGTGTCTCTAATATTGTTTTGCAGGTGTTTTCAAGGCATACATAATGGATGGAGAAGTATTTGTTGTACCCATATTGGTGATTATTTGATGGACTGTTTTTGTTCAATTTGCTGTGGTTCATAAAGTTTAATGCAGGATCATGTAATTGGAGGAGTGGTGCAAGGAAAAGGCCTTGAAGGCAGAATTTCTTTACTGCAACTTTGCTGAGTGTTGTGTATCCGGGCTTCTAACTTGTTATTGAATGGTGTTGTACACAAATTAGTTTTGTAACAGTTTGATTGAGTATGTAAGGGGAAGATGAATCTGTTTGTGGGTTTTATAAAGCACCCATTTGAGACTAATGGGTTACTGGGGTAAACCGGCATGCCTAGATACCCCTTAAGACCATGTAGGTTATTGGGGAATTGCTTAAATTGCACCCCTTTGAGACTGATGGGTTACTGAAAAAATATCTAGGCATTTGATCGATGATCCCCTTTGAGACCATGTAGGTTACTGGAGAAATGTTTTATAATTATCTTTTACCCTGAGTTGTCGACGTTTCTGAGAGGGAGATAATGTATTTAAGTGGGTGGGTTGCTCTTTTGAGGAGGATAGGAGTGGAGTCACAAACAATTTTGATCTGTAGTCTTTTCTAGACAAGTCACTACTTGTGCTTACTGTCTGTTTAATGCATTTTAGTTTATAAAAAAAAAAGTAAGATCAATGAGTCATGTGTTATATGTGCAAAATTTAAGAGGGATGAAAATAGAATTGTTAGAATAAAGATTCACAAGAATTGGAGGGAAGGGGAGGGTTTATATCTCATTAATATTTTAGTTTTATAGATAGAGAGGAAGAATATGGAAAATATTTTAAAACCCTCCTAAACTCTCCAAATTAAACTCTTTCATCTAGTTCATTTTTTGAATTCTTCCAAATTGGAGGAACTCAACAAATGTATGGAGGACTTTAGAGAATTTTGGAGGGCTTAAAATGGTTTTCCACATCTTTCTCCACTAGTTTTAAAACTACAATGCTGATGTAAGCCCCCTCCCCTCTCCTCCAAAAACCATCTCTCAAACAAACGCTAATTAATTGGCAAATTAATTAGTTTGAGATGAAAGAGCTTAAAAACTAAAGTATCTCTTATAAGCAAAATGAATATAATCTCATAACCAAAGTGAAAATTGTACCTTACCATAAGATAATTTTTTGGGATTGAATTTACCTATTCCAGACAAGATATTGTTAATTCTCAAAAGAAATTAATATATCCTTGATCTCCTTTAAAAAACAAAGTCGGTCATAAATTAAGCTACCAATCTCTCATTAAATAAAATCAGAGGATTAATTAGATAGGCGTTGATAAATACTTAGTTTTTTTTGGTGGGGGATGAGATATAAATATAGGAGGAAATGCAGAGTGATAAGTCTTTGGTTTTGATCAATAGAAATTGTGGGGTGGGAGAGACCAGGCTGTCAAATGCAGACTCTGAATTTGTATTACATTGTTATTTTCCGTATTTCTGATCCAATTTTATCAAACTATGTTGATTCCTTTATTTGACAGGTAGGAGCTAGACCCCTATAGCGGTGGTTGAGGTCAAAACTTTGGATAAGATTAGCGTAATTAAAAAATATATAGGATCCTCACATGAGGCTAATGAATTAGATAATTCAGACTATTCAAACAAGCCTGTATATATGCTGTTAATTAACCTTAGTTTTCATTTGACTCGTATAGGGTTTAAGTAACCTTCCTCTGGTTTCAATAATTTAGTTTCTTTTGCTAATACAAAAAGACTATAAATCCAAAAAAGCAATATGTTAATTAGTATCTTTGCAAGCAACTATAATATTATAAAAAATATCGTAGCTTTCTTGGTGATAATTATTTTAACAAATCGAACAAAATGATTGGTTAATTAATTAATATATGAGGAGGGATCAAGTTACACATGCATAACACTTTGAGCAATGTTACACAACTAATAATAACTTTTCACATCGATCTAATATCATTTGACGTGTCATTAAGAGATGTCAATATTTATATATTTTAAAAGACGTTAAATCTTGACGTATCTCCATGACACGCCAAATGATTTTAAATTTATATTAAATTTTACAGAAATGATTTATGTGATAGTAGTTATTAATTCAACGGTGAATTTTAAAATATAAATATTTGGTAAAATGTTATTAGCGGTGTAACATTGTCTAAAGTGTTATATCTGTGTAACTTGAACCTCCCGTGTGTGTATATAAGTTAGAATTGTGTCAAACTTAGTATATTTATATTGTCAATAACTTTTGTAATGCAAACGTAATCAATCTAATTATTGAATCATGTTATATTATCTTGACGATCATCACAGTAAATTTTAGATAATTTACACATTCGTGTGTGTGTATATATATATATATGATCCGTTGACACCAGGTGTAAGTTTTTTGACTTACACCAAATCTGGTACACTAAAATTATTTAATCTAACAGCTCATAATATCTCAACCAATAAACATAAAATTTTTAAAAGAATATCACATGACGCAAGAACGAGAATCTCTCCCCATCTCCTTTGTTTAAGCGGTTGAGATTTGGTGTAAGTCTTTTCACTTACACCTGGTGTCAACGGATCTTATCTCATATATATATATATAGGAGGGATCAAATTACACTGGTGTAACTCTTGGACGATGTTACACCGCTAATAACTATTCACTGGATAATTATATTCTAAAACTCACCGTTGGATTAAAAGATACTATCATGTAGATCATTCCTATAAAATTCCACGTCAATCTAAAATCATTTGATGTGTCATTGAGATACGTCAAGATTAATGTCTTTTAAAGTGTATGAATTTTGACATATCTCAATGACACATCAAACAATTTTAGATTGATGTGAAATTTTGCAGGAATGATCTATATGATAATAACTTTTAATCTAACGGTGTGTTTTAGAATATAATTATCTGCTGAAGAGTTATTAGCGGTGTAACATTGACCAAAGTATTACACCGGTATAATTTGATCCCTCCTCATATATATATATATATATGCATGTGATTTAATAGTAAATATTTACTTTTTCAATATAATTTATATGTGCATTACCATAAATAAATACGATGAGGTACCAGTTTTTAATTTGTGTGAAACTTTATAGAGTTGATATACTTAATGAGAATTAGATCAATGATTTGATTGGTTTAGCAATATTATATAAGTTATGGGAGTTATAAGGTTGGTCGGGTGGTGGGGGTGTGGGAGATATAAGGTGGAGTGGGTTCAAATCCTCCCCTCCCCAAAAAGCTAACATTTACTAACATTATCTAACAACTAACATTAGTTTACAAAAAAAAAAGAATAAGTTATTGAATGTGTAAGTATGATAAGTTCCACATGTATTAATGGATCGATCCTAACTCTCTTTCACTCTCTTTCACACACGTACACATAGGAGATCAATTTAAGTGAAACATTTTTTGGCTCAAACCTAGGCATGACAATGGGGCGGGGCGGATTTTACATTCCCCATCCCCGCCCTCGTTTCCCAATTACGCCCCCACCCTTGCCCTCGATCCCCACTGAGGTTAAAAAATTGACACCCATCCTCGCCCTCGAAGGGGTCGGGTTTTCCTGTCCCGCCCCCGTCCTTGCTCCAAGTATTTTGCAACCTATATTTTATTCTTATTTTTTGTTTTGGATAGAATCAAGGAAATTAAATACTCTATTTTCATGTTTTTTATATATTTTGTTAGACAAATACTAATGAGTAAATAAAGAATTAAAAATAAAATTTGTTATTAAAAATATGAATTTTAATAATATTAATACATTATATAAAGCAAAATAAATATGCGGGGCGGCTTTGGGGGAGGGGGCAGGGTGGGTATTAGTTTCCTCAACCCCAACTTTCAAAAACGAGGAAAACCTGACTCGAACTCAATCAAATCAGTTTTTTCCCGTCAAAGTCAGGGTGGGTTTAGGCGGGTGCCCATGGTTCGGGCCCGTTGCCAAGCCTACTCAAACCTGATTGCATGAAATTGTGCGAATGTTAGCATGGCCGTTGGATAGGTTTTTTTCTCCTCTGACTTTCTCTCTCTCCCTTTCTTGTCATTATTATTATAATTGGTTACTTTGTCTTTTGTATGGCTTTCTGTGTGTCGTGCCATATAGCACTCCTAATTTTAAAATTTATCGTTGGTATAAAAATTATTGTTGAATCATATTTATAAAAACTTTACATCATTCTAAATAATTTAATATGTCATTAAAATATATCTAGATTAACATCATATATATATATATATATATACTTGTAAATATGGGTTTTGCTCACTGTATTAATTCCTGTCACTTGATTGATCTGGGCTTCAAAGGTCTGTCTTTCACCTGGAAAAGAGGGGATCTCAGGGAGCGTCTAGATAGAGTTCTCTGTAATCAGTAGTGGCAAGTCCTCTTTCCCAATAGCAATGTGACCAATGTTCCCTTGGCTAGTTCGGATCACTGTGGTTTGTGGCTAAGTACTTCGGTACAACAAGCTAGGGGTAATGGGTCCTATTTCAAATTCTTGGCCCCCTGGCTTTTGTCATCCGAGTTTCAGGTCGCAAGTCTAGAGCTCGTGGCTAGCAAGTGATTCCTAGCTTGAGAATATCCAGCGGCTTACTTCCAATCTGCGTGAGTGGAACCGGGATGTGTCCGGTCACATTTTCAAAAGGAAGCATTGCCTATTGAAACGCCTTGAAGGTATTGGGAACAAGCTTATGATGGAGGATAATTCGAGATTGGTGGTTCTTCACAGTTAGTTGTGGGCTTAATATGATCTCATTCTCTAACAAGAGGAAGCATATTGGTTCCAGATGGTGAGACACCGGTGGGTAACTCTTGGTGATAAGAATATAAGGTTCTTTCATCAAGCAGCGCTTACTCGTCGATGTCGTAACCGCGTGATGGCTTTGAAAGATGCGGCTGATAACTGGGTGTTTGAAGATGATGCTCTTCGAAAGCTGGTTCATGACTTCTATACTACTCTTTTTACCTCTTCTGGTATTATTCTAGGTAATTATGATACTTGCAGTTCCTTTCCTTCTATTTCCTTGTAGGATATGGATATGCTTCGTCAGGATGTCTCGTTTGAAGAGACGCGTGCAGGCCCTGTTCAGTATGCAGAATCTCAAGTCTCTTGGCCTGGGCGGATTTCACCCTCTCTTCTTCAAATCACAATGGGATGTCCTTAGGCGTTCTCTTTACGATTTTGTTCGAAGATGTTTTGCAGATCCGCAGACCATTCAGGGAGTTAACCATACCCTTCTCTCTGTATTACCTAAGTGTGATGATCCTGTTTATGTAGCACAATTTAGGCCGCTCTTTGTAATGTTACTTACAAAGTTGTTACTAAGATTATAACCACTCGCCTCCGGCATGTTATGCCTTCTGTTGTTCCTGAGAGTCAGAGTAGTTTCATTCGGGGTCGTTCCACTTTGGACAACATCCTTACCCTTCAAGAAACTATTCACTCTTTCAAGCAATTACGGGGGAGGAAGGGTTATATGATTTTGAAACAGGATTTAGAAAAAGCTTATGACCGGTTAGAATGGGCTTTTATCAAGGATACTTTGGTTCGATTAGGGATTCGGGATAACCTTAGACATTTAATTATGTGTTGTATCTCGACTACTGACTTGTGTATTAATTGGCAAGGTTCCGCGACTGCGCTTATTAAGCCTAGTAGGGGTATATGGCAGGGTGATCCTATATCACCATATCTTTTTGTACTCTGCCTGGAGTGCTTGGGCCACAGCATTTCAGACGCAGTGAACTCTGGAGATTGGAGCCCTTTCAACTTTGGATGGGGATCTTGCCCAAAGTTCTCTCACATTTGCTTTGCGGATGATCTTATCTTGGTGGTTAAGGCTAATATGGGACAAGTTCAGCTTATTAAGCAGATCCTCTACAACTTTTGTGAGGCGTTTGGCCAAAAAGTTAGTTTTCAAAAA
Organism: Glycyrrhiza uralensis; assembly: GCA_030159175.1. Classification (NCBI taxonomy): domain Eukaryota; kingdom Viridiplantae; phylum Streptophyta; class Magnoliopsida; order Fabales; family Fabaceae; genus Glycyrrhiza; species Glycyrrhiza uralensis. The sequence continues at coordinate 9,576,449 of BRZY01000006.1, forward strand.
TCTCATGTTTTCTTTTCTGGCAATGTGCAGGAACGAGACGCGGAGAATTTGAGTCAAGCTTTAGGAGTTCAGCTCACGGAGGATCTTGGTCGTTATTTGGGCGTCCCTATGATTCATCAATGGGTCTCGACGAGTTCTTACAAGTTTGTGCTCGACAAAATGGGGAAGAAGTTATCCGGGTGGAAGGCTCACTCTCCTTATCCTTCGCTGGTAGGGTGACTTTGGCACAAGCATCCTTGGAAAGCATTCCGGGGTATATCTTGCAATCGGCTTCTATACCTGCTAGGGTGTGTGATGAAGCTGAAAAGCTTTGCCGGGATTTATTATGGGGTACCACAGCGAGCACCAGGAAGTGTCATCTGATTGGTTGGAACAAAATTTGATCCCCCGCAAGGAGGAAGGGGGTTTGGGGTTCTGGGATCTTCGTACTCTTAATCGAGCGTACATGTTGAGACTGGGGTGGCACATGTTGGAGTGTCCGTCCAAGTTATGGGTCCATATCATGAAGGCTAAGTATGGTTGTGGACTGGTGGCAATGCCGGAGGTCCGCAACCATACTAATTCCTCTCGGACTTGGCTCGAAATTGTGACAGGATGGCATCTTGTTCAGCAGACCATTCGGTGGGTTATTCGCAATGGGCATGGTGTCCGTTTTTGGAGGGATCATTGGATACCAAGGATTTTTTCTTTGTCCGATTTGCTGGGCAATCACGTCCCTGGGAATGAGGTGAATTTTTCTGTTTCCCATTATGCCAAAGATGGCTCTTGGAACTGGCTGCGGCTTCATCAATATTTGGATGATGATATCTGTCAACAGATTGCAATTATCAAACCCCCTGCAGCTGGCTTGGATAATTTCCCTTGTTGGGATCTGTCTAATGATGGCCTCTTTACTCTCAAATCCGCCTACCAAGTGGTTATGGATGCGGATGGTATTGAGCATGAGTAGGATCCTATTTTTACTAAGATTTGGAAATGGCATGGGCCAAAATGTTATCAGGCACATCTTTGGGAAATTGGTCATGAGACAGTTATGCATGTGGTCCGGGACTGTGAAGAGGGGCAGAATTTCTGGTCTTCTATGATCAATCCGGATTTCATCAGCCGATTCTTTAGCATTGGATTAGATGGGTGGCGAAGCTAAATCTTAGCACCCTGGAGGTTGGTAATTCTAGTTCGGATTGGGCTACCTTCTCCAGGATCGCGGTGTATGGGTTGTGGAGAGACCATAATCGGTTGGTTTTTTTTTGCTGCTACGAACCTTGGGCAAGGACTCCGGAAGTTTATTGAGTCTCAAGCTCATTTTGTCGTTTCTCAGGCAGCTAGGCGGTTGGCTTACTCAGGTATCCCTCCTTCAAAATAGGTTATTGGGGGGCTTGGACTCCTCTGCCGGACGGTTGCTACAAGGTCAACATTGATGGTTCCCACTTGCCTAGGGGTGGTTCGGCCTGTGGCGGGCTGGTTCACAGGTCTGATCGTTCTTTTGTTCAGGGGTTTTACTCCAAACTTGGCTTGGGGAATGCTCTATGGGCTGAGCTATGGGGTTTGCATCTTGGAATTAAGTTGGCCTGTCAACTTGGGTTGAGTTGGGTGATTTTTGAGCTTGATTCCAAAGTGGTGGTTGACATGATTAACTCTGGGGGTTCTCGTTTGACTTATCTCAATCCATTAACGCGGGATATTATGTCGCTGCTAAGGGATCCGAGTTGGCGTGTTTCAGTTGTTCACACTTACTGGGATGGTAACCGTGGGGCAGAATTTATGGCTAGACAAGGATTTTTGGCCTTCTCCTTTGATTGGGTTGTTGTTGACACCGTGTGTCCTTCGTTAGCCATTATTTTGGCGGATGATGTGAGGGGTAGTGTGTTACCCCGTTCCGTTTAGTTGTTGTCTGTTTTATAGCTTTCCGTTGTTATAAAAAAAATGAGTTGTTATTTCATAATTAAACACAAATAATCAATCCAATGAATTATTATAATTTAACGATAAGATGGATACAATTTTGAGCTTGATAAATATTAGGGTTGGATTTTGTTCAACGTACCATTGAATATTATTCAACCGTGCAATTTTCTTGGTCTTATTTCCCATCATAAAATAACACTGACATGTGGCAGAGTACCAACCAGCATCATTGATCCATGCGCAGTGTGCTAGCTCCATATATAACAGGCTTGCAATTGCAACCCACTTTGTTATCTAATGTGTTTGATTCTCCCATCCCCATCAATTGGGAAATTATGTAATGTGCTGACTATAACTATTGCATCATTGAATCTTAGTGGTAACTAGTAGAACAATACATAACCATATAAGGTTGCATTTGTGTTGGAAAGAAACTAGCAAAGGATATATATATATATATATATATATATAGAGGATGTTCCTAAAGAAAAGGGAAAGGAGGAACAGCCATTTTCAAGTAGAATAACGATGACACTGAAACACTGAAAATCCAATAATGATTTTGTCACACATAACCCTTTCCCCCCCGAAGTTTCTGAATACCCCATGTGCTTGAAACAGTGAAAAAAACAAAACATGAGAAGTGGGAGCAACTGTTTTTAGCACTATACTAGCTTTCATTGGTGAAATCATGAAAATGTGAAGCTAGTACTCAAAACAATGCAGTAAGTCAAATTGAACGGTGAGGCAGTACAAGCGTATAATTAAACCCGTGGAAGAAATGAACAAGTGAGAGAAAGAAGGGGGAAAAAAGAGTGAATCATCACTTTAGTATTTAAAGTTATAGAATATTATCAACTGATCTATGAAATTATTAATATTCAAAATTATATATGAAGACAAATTTTAGTGATTAAATTGACTTATTCAAAAGAATTAATATTATGATTTTTTAATTTTGATGACTAATTTAAAAAATTAATAATTTTAAATATTAAATTGACAGTGCCTTACCATTTCAATAACATTTTTTATGATTCACTTTTAAAAAACAACTTCCCGAAGGTGATGATGCAGATTCTTAAGAGTGACCCCACAACCAAAGACCATTATTAAAAAAAAACGTCGGTGGGTGGTCAATTTTTTTTAAAGATGGTAAGTGGTGAAAAAAAGGATAATATAAATAGAATTTCTCTTATTACCAACGTTCGTTAGTCCTCATTTCAAGGTCTTGTGTTTAAGCCTTGGGTTTGATAAAAAAAAAAGCACTGAGAGAGATAACCTTAATAATGCAGCCAAGGTCTCGAAAAAAATTAGTCTCTGTATTAATAGTCAGATGATACTCCCACCGATACTATAGTAATAAAAAAGAATCTCTCTTATTTAATATGTCAACGAAGAGAACGATAAATACAAAATTTTTAGGGAACAAGTAAAATTTAAATATGTGATGTCATTGTCTTTAAAGTTGACTTTTATATGGTTATGATTAAAATACAGATTTTTCAATTGATGTTTTGTTCACTTTTTCTCTCTCCAATACGATGGTCATGTAACAATTAAAAGAGGATATAAATTCTTTTCTATCTAACATGAACAAATTGTAGTTCCATTTGAAGTTATTAACTAACCACCCAACGTCATTTCTATAAATTCAGGTAGAGTTGCGTTATTCTATCTGTAGAAATATATTATATTGTGTTTTGCCTGTTTGCATTCTTCTCTCGAACCCCTTGTAATTTGAGAATCAGATATAAAACGAAGTAACAAAGGAAACAGAAAAGATTATTAAAGCAACCAATTGCCTTAGCATCTACCGGTTTCATTCAATATATATTGTTTTAGGGATTAATATTATTTAGACATATAGACAAGTAATTTGTATATCATTCATTCATCAACTGTACAAAAACATTTGTTATTCAACTAGCCGATGAACCCTTACAAAGTATAGATCATTTTTTAACATAATCAATAAAAAAAATGTAACAAAATAAATCTAGCGATAAATAAAAAAAAATTGAAAAGTGACACACATGTCCTAGTCTGAAAGGTGACGTGTGTTCTAACTTAAGGCCTACTTTTCTTATATAATAATTGATTTGGGAGATAAGTTTTACTCACCAGGCAAAAAGCAAAAAAGCACTCACCAAAAGCATCCAAAATCCAAATTTCTTATAAAAAGTGGTAATTTCAGCAGCAATTCCAAGTGCAACAACTCAGTTGACATGTATTTTCATAAAACCTGTGCAGAAAACATATACATCCTTTGAAGTAAAGGGAAAGTAGTGGGGGTAGATGAGGGAAATGAGTTCAAAAATAATGTAACATGTTATGAACAAATTTGTGTTCACCATACAGTCTAAAAGATATGAGGAATATAATATCAGGTTAGTGAATTCCCTCGGGCTTGAGTATCTTGCAGCAGTTGAAAGAAGCCCTTTTGTATATCTGACATCATTGCAACTGACCATGAGACTTTTAATCCGTAACCGTACACCTTGCCTTTGATGATTCCCTACAACCTTATTTCCTAGGAATCACTTGATGAAAAATCCTTACCAAAATCAGAGTAATGAACATGATCCTTCCTTTTTGGGTAGAGGATGGCCCAAAACTATGATCATTGAGTCTATTAAAACAACTGGAAGAAGAGACTTGTTGATCCATCTCCAAAGGTCCGAAGATCAGCTTGTTTAACCAATGCTCTGCATAGTGGGCAAGTCCTCTCTCTCTCAAACCTGAAAAGAGAAAGTGCTTTTGTTGGTTAAGAGAGAAGTCATAAATAAGATTAAGAGAAAATCAGGATACAATTTAAGTATTTAACTAGCTCTTAGAACCAGTTTGTTTAGAGCATCTCCAATGAAAATTACTTATGAGAGTTGTTTAAATCACTTTTGGTGGGCCCTACAATACCACATGGGATTGTAGAACATCCACTAAGTTTCACTCTAATAGTAGAATCTAACTTGGAAGTTGCTTACACAATGGGAGTTGGTTATGAGAGTTGCTTATACACCCAACTTGGGAGTTGTTTACATGTGGATGTCTAATGGTAAAATCAACTTCGGAGTTGTTATGAGAGTTGCTTACACAATGTCTAATGTTTAAGAACTCCATAAGTAACTTGCATTGGAGATGCTCTTAGGCTTTTTTTTTTAAAAAAAATTCTTAACATTGTGTTAAAAAACAGATTTATTGTTTAGATATTTTTTGTAAAACAGAAGATATTTTTCATTTGCTTACAATTACAAAAACATTTTTTATTTTAAAAGATAGTTAAAATTATCACTTTTTCCTGTAAGCTACTCGAAATAGCTTATCAAAACAATCAGAATTTTGATATTTTTTCAAATTCTGATCTTTTTCAAAAGCTTAAACAAACATTCTAAAATATTTCAAACGTGATTCTATTCCAAAAAAAAAATTATCAAGAAAAAAGATTAAACAAATGCACTCTTACACAAGTCAAATATGTCTGAAAATAGTCAAACATACCTCTTTAACATTAGTTATTTAAACATTTGATGACAAGTGAGAAGAATAAAATTTGTCATGCAATGAAATTTTCGTAGCTTGAGCAAACTGGTACTTATTGAGCAAACCGGTACTTACGGCCATTAGGCTTAGACTATACTTGGAGGCCTTGTATAGCAAAAGGCATCATTTTTTTTAGAGCATCCTCATGCCTAAAAGTGCAATTTACAGGAAATTATATTTCCTTGTGGTGGTTTGTAGGGAAATTTTTAAGTGTTTCTACGAATCTTAAATTGAAAATCTTACATTGTCATATTTGGAATGAACATTTAAAAAAAAAAATCCTAACACTCCTAGGAACGCTTTTTAATTATGTTTCTTGACAAAATATTACCATAGGGGAGTGGGAATCCAAGATTCCCATGAAAAGGGACATAGGGGTTAGAGTGATAAGGAGGTCATGAGTTCAGATCCCCCACTAACATAACATACTAATACTAATTACTAACATTTGCCTATAAAAAAAAATAAAAATTGGGCAAGGCCTAACTCAATCCCAAAAGCTAGCTCATGGGGTGAGTATTGCTCATCACTTATAACCACTAATTTGGCCATATCACTAGTCGAGGTGGGATCTCAATACACACCCACGCCTAGGACTGGATTAATTATGTTTCTTGACAAAATATTACCATAGGGGAGTGGGAATCCAAGATTCCCATGAAAAGGGACATAGGGGTTGGAGTGATAAGGAGGTCATGAGTTCAAATCCCCCACTAACATAACATACTAATTGCTAACATTTGCCTATCAAAAAAAATAAAATTGGGCAAGGCCTAACTCAATCCCAAAAGCTAGCTCATGGGGTGAGTATTGCTCATCACTTATAACCACTAATTTGGCCATATCACTAGTCGAAGTGGGATCTCAATACACACCCACGCCTAGGCTAGGACTGGACATCTGGAGTGTGAAGTTTGTAGGACTGGACATAGGCGGGTGGCCCAACAGCAGACCCTAGGATAGGATCTGATACCATACAAGTTTTGCTCTAAACACTGTCCAGCATTCTTGGAAATATACCAAACGCATTTTATACATTCCTAGAAATCATGATTCCCAGAAATGAAAAAAGACTCTGCATACCAATTGACAATGACCAAGGGAACCCCAACTTACCCATTCTTACATTCCATAATTATTAAATATGCCAATTGTTAATACTTAAATATGATTAGACGTCAACATATTACTACTGTGGAAACTTTCATAGAAGTACGAACGATATTATTGAGAATTAATACTGGGAAACACTCAGCTGATTACTAGTCCCCCCGAAATAATTATTTACTGGCTTTCAGAATGTATCTATAAGTTTATTTTTCTTAAATATATTGAGAACTTTCAATACAAAAATAAAAGTTCTAAATGAGGAATAAAATTATGGACTCACCATTCGGATACACACTCTTCACAGAAAATGTGTTTACAGCGCAACAAGACAGGGGCATGCATCTTCTCCTGGCATATGGCACATAGGTCACCAGCAGCAGTAACCTGTATTTCAGTGCTTAGAATTTAGAACCATATTTAAAAGGATTATGCAATAAAAATCTTCAATAACATAGTATTTATGCAGATTTTCAACCTTAAATATAAATAAACACATTGGAAAGGAACAGTTGAAAAATAAAAAGACAGAAGAGAATATCCAATAACAAAATTTCAAAAGAAAACATCATGCAGAAGAAAACCACATCTATGTAACAAAGCTCTCCAGCACCCCTGCATAACACATAATGAATCCCCATCAAAGTAGCCATCAACCAAACACCACCCATTAATATTAATATATTCATAGTACAGAAGTTTATCAGTTAAAATTCTAGCATTTCTCTTCACCCAAAGATTCAATAAAACAGCAAATAAGGGACATTGACACAAAGCTCATCCCATTGCAAATCACATAAAAAATCCCCATGAATGTAGCCATGGACCAGAACCATACAAAAGCTAAGAAGACAACTCTGTCAAATAAATCACAAATGCAAGAATTTATCCTTGAAAATTTTAACATTTTTTTTTCTGCCATAGATACAATAAAACTGCAAATAAGGCACATTGCCATAAAGCTTATGTGTCCTTACTTCTATGAAAACCTCGAAAATAAATTGGCAGAATTTGCTCCAAATTTTGAAGGGCAACATCAAAATTCTCAAAACTAAAGACAAAATATGGTTGAGTGGACCAACAAATAATGGCTATGGAGAGTGGAAGAGAAATGCTATAATCAAATAAAAGCATTTACAAAGATCTTACGTTCCTCATTCCCTTGCTAATTTTGAGGATGTTCAATATTTTCTGAAACTTTCGAGAATATAAGGGGGGACAAATATAACAAACTAACATAGGTTTTTTACAAAGATCCCTCTCCATTTCATCAATAAAAAAAATATACACAACCACCGTAAGCAAGCAAACAAATAAGTAAAATATAGGAGTTCTGTGAGGACAAATCACATTCTGATAGATGAATGCCGTAAATTAATTGATACATGTAAGCAACATTTACAAGACAGTATCCATATTTTTTATACGTAATTTTACAGACAACAGTTGCATTAACATACATAGCATTATTCTCAGATTGATGAAACTGATTACTTGGAGGAGAATAGCTAGCTACAATTCATCTCTTGCATCTAACAATTGCATGCCCAATTTCAATTTATTTTATAGATATGTATGCATTTACAAAATAAGAAAACGTAGGGGGTGTTTGTTTCACGGTATCAATAATTATTCCCGGGAATGTAATTCCTCGGAATACTATTACCAGCTATATTATTCCTAGGTACAATCTATAATGTGTTTGGAAAATATAAATATTTCTAGGAATGTTTTTAAATTTTATTAATTTAAAAATAAAAAATTCAAAAAAATATGATAAAATGTGTTGGGAGTGGGAAGTTATTATTATAAAAGTCTCATAACTACTCTTATTCTCATGGGAATACAAGATACTCATCCTTTTACCATGGGAATAAAAATTAAGGAAAATGTGAATGCATGGGATTCCTAGGAATAATTGATACCCGGGAATAGTTTTTTAAAACTTGAAACAAACACAGGAATGTTATATTCCCAAGCTCACTTTCCCAGGAATAAATTAAGATAACTTGAAACAAACACACTCTACAAGTTCCAAAAAGCATAACATCACATAACAGAATCAGAACATTGTAACAAATGACAGATTTGTTATTTACAGATCTAATTATTCAGATGCAGTATTACTAAAAAAATAACTGAAACAGGAATATTACCTGTTCCATTGTGGCATAGACCCCAAAATGAATTTCCTTTCTTGATAACGCTTTCAAGGCAGAAATGAAGCATTGGACCTAATAAGTACACAGAAGGTTGAAGATTCAGCATCATATACAAATATGTTGAAATACAGAACTACATACACTAATGTTAATGAAAGCAAACCTTCTCAACCACAGATGTTAGCTTGAAAGTTAAATACAATCCTGTGGTCAGTGACGAAAAGAGACTGCCATAATCCCTGTTCAAGAAAAACCGGTACCAAACTGGTGTTGGCAACAAGGCACGATACAACAGCAGCGTGTACTCAACAACAGTTAACATTTGAGCCTGGAAAAGTTAGACAATTTCAGCAGTTAGCAGTAAACTACACTAGAAAATTACATGCTTTTGTATGGAAGGCACTAATCACCTGCCGGCGGAAGTTATGACCTTTCCCCATTTTATAATATATAAGCAGGAGACACTTTAAAGCCATTGCAGCTTGCCGCATCAATGTATCTGAAAGTCAATATAATGGCGACCATTAACACCAATGAAAATTAGAATGCCTGAAAGCCAAAAATACCAATCTAAAGGGATAGATGAGACACAGAAACAATCAACCAAGACAAAATTAAAGTATATTAATAAAACTTAAAGAGATCCAAAAAGATATTGGTCATTATCAATATCAAACAATAAGTCAAATATTGAAGCAAATAAGGGTGTATTTGGTTTGGTTTTTTTTTTTTTTTTTGCTTTCAGTTGATATGTTTTCATTTATAAAAAATGTCATCAAATTGTTTCCTTTCTTCAAGACATTCATGAAAAAAGGATGCTGTTGTTTTCAACATTTCCTTTGCAATTTTTTTAAAACAAGAAACAAGGTGAAAACTAGGTGGCATTGTTGAAATTTTAGCAAAAATATATTAACAAAAAATTAAAACGAAAAGCAAACCAAATGCACCCTAAATGGCCAGGAAAAAAAACTATTTCTAAAACAATATTAAGCGAAAGAAAACTACCAAAATAATCAGTTTAGGTAAACATTTAGCATTGTATTGAACAATGAAAGGACTTCAAATGCAAATGCTGAAAGACACACAGATCTCAGATCAACATTGAAAACACAGATATAATATGGTAATCAATTATTTGTATTCCCACAAGTTTTTCTGCATGGCATACAGGAATAAAACTTTTGCGAGAAAATAGAAACCAGACCAGCAACTGATATTATTCCTCAATTCATGTGACAGTATCAATTCTACTGAAAGGGGACACCACATAAAACATGTATGGCTTTTAGAATAAGATATTTTCTATTTGTGTTTTGAGACTCAATTGTGATATAAGCTCTTATGTCAATAGCCTATCAAACAGGCTGGAAGTGAGTGGATATCACGTAAAAGGTATGACCAAGCAGTGACAGTTGATATCACGTAAAAGGTAATTTTGCCCTAATGCTACATGGGGGAAACAATAAAATAAAACAGCAAACTTTATCCTCGAACAATTGTAATTCAATTTATATTCTATCCCACCTGACAATTAAATTTAAAGAATCCATTTTATTGTACTCTGTCTACACATGAGACATGTTTTAAATGAAGAAAAATTTCAAAATACAAATGAATCGTGAAACAACAAAAAAAAAAAGTCTCAATTTCATCAGTAGTGATCAATAAAACAGCTGCAATATTGTGCTCAAACTTTAAAAACTCGTGCACATATATATGTCAAGCATTCAGAGTTTCACCTGGAGTCTGTCATTATTTCTAAGGAGCTTACTTTTTACACTCATAATACACTATGGACATACATTTATGTCACGATGTAAATTAGAACAAATTAAAGTTCTAGCATAAATCCACTCAACAATGTAATAATCGAACGATGCATACACAGAATAAATCCATACCATTGACCAAGATGATGAATATTGAATGCCAGAAAGGTGTTGGTTTTGGAGGTAACATGATCAGTGGATATAAAAGATCATCGTTCCGATACCACCAGTAAATGCATATCACGTGAAGAATGAAAGCAAATGAGATACCAGCAAGAAAAGAGACTTTCCTATCTCCCTGCAAAATGAAACTTGTTCTAGCCACTCATTATTTTGGTATGAGGGGGAGGGGTTTACAGAATAGAAACTAATGGAAATTTTAAAGGATTAGCAAACATATGGATAAAATACCTTTAAAGCTGTCTGCTTCTTAACAATTTCATTTGACTTGAACATCACAGCTGATATCCAAATTGTGACAAAGAAACCTGCAAGTTCTCAGAAATGAATATCACCATTGACCAAGTGATGTGGAAACTAGAAAGAATCAAAAGTACAAATTAAGAGGAAACTGAAACTCAGTGAGAAGCAGTGCATCATGCACCTACTCAGAGGAAGAGGTTGTAAATAAGAAAGAACACAATCACAACTCATGAGAAAGGTAGAAAGCAAAACACATACTGATCTTCATTAAGTGAAGCTTCCTTATTATTAACAAAGGATCACTACAGAAACACATGGTAAGAGTATCATCGCTTAGTTAACTCCACAAGATTTGTTTTTACCTTTCTTACAATTAGTAAAGTTGCAATTTTCTTACCAAGTTGGGACATTTCAAAGAGCGAGAAACAGTGAATAAAACAAAGGTGCAACCCATGTGATCCTAAAAAAATCTCCTCACGTAATATTTTTTTTTCTAAGCCCTTCCCTCAGAAATACCACACCAGCATTGTTTGGTTGGACTTGGAAACAATAGAAAACATTTAACAAGGTAGCTACTTTCATATTTTCCATCAGTCCCAAAGGCAAGCAATCTTTCTCTGTCCTACCATTATTCCACCAAGCACATTCCCCAAGAACAAACAAGCCAGGGCTCCAAACACAACACGTAGCCAAGTTATATGAAAGCAAAACTGTTAAGAGCATTGCACAGAAAAGCATATCCCAAACAAATTATCCAAAAACTAGGTTTTCCATATCATTAAAGTCTAGCATATATTATACATCAGAAACATTCTTGAATTTTCCCAATATTTGGACAATGGATAAACTAGTAACAAGCAAAAAGTAAACAATGCCTATCTATGAATTCATTGGAGTACCATAGGTTCAAAGCCAAAATTAACATCAAAGATATAACATAACCAATGAATCAAAACAGAAGTGGTTATACCTTGCAAATGCTGCCGAATGAAAACCACCAATAACAAGAGTGAGAAAGGAAGAATCTGCTCGATCCACTTGGCGACCTGCTGAATATCATACCTCTGGTAGGATGAGGAATCCCTGCTGTTACTTTCCATGCCATTCCCAGCAGCATCACCACCACCATCAACTTGTCCACTACCATCCAACGACGACGACGATGCCGACGAAGACACAAGAGGAACCCTCTCACTGGCCGCGATTCCACCGCGACCCTCATCCAATGCAGACACTCCACCTCTCTCACCCATTATCAGATCATCACCATAAGTACCCACTTCTCTTTCAAGCTGATTCTGATCATGATCATGCTCTCCAACTCCAATGATCCTTATAGCAACTTCCCCTGCAGGACTGTTCACAGCAGCAGAATCAAGCGATTGCATTGAAAGCTGAGACCTTGATTCAGAGGCAGGAACTCCAATATTGTTGACAATCTCAGCCTCATCAGAATCATGGGTTGAGCGTAGAATGCCAGAGTAATCCAACAGAAAGGAAAGTGGGGAACGTAACCTCATCCCATACCAAGTTATACTATCAACAACCCCATTGCTATCACCACTGTTATTATCATCACTATTAACCCCTTCTGAAGATGATGGTGTATTAGAAGAAACGGTGGCTTCGTATTGTTCTGAATTACCATCCAAAGTTTCCATCTTTGGCGCAAAATAAAGAAAACCCTAATCTTCACTGTACCTCTATCTCTCTTCTGTTTGATCTATACCTCTTTTTCTGCTATTTTCTAATTTTTGGATTAATCACAAATATTAAAAAGACGATTTTTTTTGTATTTTGTCTATGCCCTGAAAAGGGAATGGAGGTAAATGTTAGGGAGGGAGAGAGAACAAGGTGAAGGGGTCAAAATTGAAGGCGATGAATATGAATGAAGAAAAAGAAGGGATTCGTTATTAGCTTTATACCTTATTTACCTGAGAGAGCTTGTGGATTAAGCAAAAGCAGATTTTGGGGTGCAATGGAACTGAGGAATGGCTTAAGGGAGAAGAGGGTTTGTGAGCTGAACCAGTAATGGTGGCAGAAAATGAAGAAGGAAAATGATGGCGAAGGTGAAGGAAAGAACAGGAGAAAAGTCGAAGTCAGGGAGCTGAAACCTTCGTTTTCCTTTTTTCTTTTTCTTCCCTTTTTTTTTTCTTTGTTTCTGAGTGTGTTATGCGTGTGTGAACGCGTGAGAGAACAAGGGAACTTGGGAAGAAATTTCAGAGTTGCGAAAAATCTTTATTAATTGATGATGGATGATTATGTTCTAAATAGTAAACGTAGGTTTTTATCAAAAAAAAAATAGTAAACGTAGGTGTATATCAAAAAAATAGTAAACGTAGGAGAATTCAGGTTTTTCTTACAGTGTCGGATTGAGTATTTTGAGTTACTTCCATTTTATCCTCATTCATGCATTAAAAATAATTTTACTTTTTACTTTTTATTTCTTGTACTTTTTATAAAAAACAAAAAAAAATCATTTTTATTGTCATTTTTATAAAAAATAATATCTTATTTTTTATGGTATTAATTGTTCATTTCTAATTTTATCTTTATTTATTATGAGACCCAAAAAAAATTATGAAAAGAAAATAATCTCACAAATGGTATTTTTAGAAAATTATAACATCATTAATTATAATTAATTCATTTCAATGTATTTTTTGGATTTTGGTGATTTTGTCTTATGATTTTTATAAAAATGAATAGATATAGTAACTTTTTTTTTTTAAAAACACATGAGTAACTTTTTTTTAATCTAAATCAAGGTATCCCTGCGCGTATACAGGTGGGAGAGACATATATGGTAGAGTAACTTTTAATAAATACATTAAAAAACACCTATTGATAATATTTACTTTATTAAAAATATACAAAAATAGTTATTGTTTATTTATTCTATTTTTTTTCAATATACATTTATTTATTCTATTTACTTTCTAATACAACAATGTCACTTAATAACACGAATAATTTCTAAAACTATTTTGTTATTATTATATTTTTTGTTTGATATTATCATTTTTTAAAATTTTTATTAATTAATAGGAGTATTTATTTATAATAATTGTTTTGTCCCAATTAATTTAAATAATTTAGATTAGATGTTTAATCATATACTCTAAAAACCATTTTGTACTCGAATGAATATAGGGTCACCTGTCGGTATTCGGTAAAGTACCTGTACGGAAGTGTAAAAAATAAAAATAGTACTAATGTTTTACGCTCTCACCATACAATAATAGGCAATAAATACGGGAGTAGGTAACAACAATATGCGCAAGATATTTTCGGGAGATGAACAGCGTTGAATAATCATATCCATATCAATCAAATTACTACCCATAATTGTGATAAACTAACTGAAATAATTGATTTTGTCCCAAAAAAAAATGGAAATAATTTATGTTTGCGGTGCTCGATAAAGAAACGCGTTTTAACGACATTATCAGATTCCTTTCTTCCCTCTGCCATTTCAACCAATGAAGATGAGCCATTATCCATCCACCGTCTTTTCTCTCTTTTGCTTTCGTTTAAATTTTTTTAAGAAAAATGCTATATTTTTTTATAAATTCTCCTATATATTATCTTATTATTTTACAAAATAAAAAAAAGAACATAATTAATATTTTTAAAATATAAAAAATATTTAATACTTTCTCTATTTAGTAATTAAGAGAATTTGTATGAATAAGAAGTTGAAGGATTTAGATTTTTTTTTTAAATTAGTTAGATCACTGTTTTTTTCTTATTTTCTGTTCATAATAATTGAAATTAAAAAATTAGCAAGTGTTACATATATTCTATAAATATTTGTAAATACAGGGAAATATAAAATACATAAATTAAAATAATATTTAAGAAAATTAATTTGGTTGATAAAAAATGTTTTATAAGTAATAAAAAAATAAACTTTAAAGCATAAATTACAAATATTTGAGATTTTCTATTTTGAAATTTTCAAAGCTTTAGTTGATTAATTAATAATTTGTAAAGGGTATCATTATTTTTAATATTGATTAAAGAAATTTAACTATTGATTAAATAAATTATAGGAATGAAAAATATTTTTGAATGAAAAATAATTAAAAAATAAAATTAATTTAATTTGATATGAAAACTCATAAGACATATGTCATATGTTAATCATAGGAACAATAAAATTTGAACATATTTTTATTTCTCTCTTTTACATCACATTTAGTTAGATAAAAAAAATGATGTTTTGTTCCATTGCTAGGATGGAGCATTTCTTGAAACTCGTCAAATTAACGATCTATTACATTGAAGGATATAGAATTGTATGATAGAGATATGAAATGCTTTTAGAACTCTGCTCCAAATGTACGTCTTGCTGGTGTGTGATTGGGAGACAATGGTGGATATATGCAAAGACACTCTAACACTCAATATATGGTAGATAATCTTGAATAGTAATAATAATAATGGGAAACAATGCATGCATGGGATGAGTGATTCCTTTCTTAACCGCCTATGGGATGCAATGAGACATTGAATATATGCTAACAATGTGACACGGTGCCCAAAGGATCTTGAACCCTATTATGGTATGTTTGGCTTCAAAATTAGAGTTGGGTTCAAAATTAGTTTGAAATTCGTTTTGGGTTAGGGTTTGTGATGGTTAAGGGATAAGGTCATGACAATGATGGAGGTTCATGGTGGGTGCAATTGGTGACGAAGGCAACAGTGGAGGGCGTCGATGAGGTGGTCAGAGAGTTGGAACATCTTCTAGAAGCTTTCATTATTGGCATGTAATTTTAAACAATCGAAGGAGTTCAAAATAAAATTGGTTTTGTAGAGATAAACTTGCTCACAATAGGAGACTTCTTGTGGTTTCCCCACCCTAGCCGTGACCATAATTTGTCTACTATTTCTTGATGAATTACTAGCAGTCTAATTGGTTTAGATTCAAATGATCACATTCACAACAACAACAAAAGATGATCATAGAACAAAAATATCACATCCCAAGACAATTTTTACCAAAAGAAAAATTGTTACTTCGGTCCAACGCGCGTTGAGAGTCTTCACAACCGTAACACACATGCGTAAAGTACATATAATGGTTATAGCTGTATTTTAATAATATGATAGACTACTCCTATAATGGGACTATTTAAAAAAAAAAATGGTTTGATAGGTTTAATCGTAGCTTTGTAGCATCAGGGTCTAATCTCATTATGTTAAAAATATGTGATGTGAGCACAGAATATAGTTTAGAAAAATGTCTGAATGCATTGATGTATCAGGAGCATCCATCTTTTGTTCCCAGATCAAGTTCTCAATATGGTAGAGTGACATTTGGTCTCCAACTTCGAAGCCACCGCCACTGGCGATTGCAACAAGCGTTTTTTCCGCTAAAGCTGACAAAGCCAGTCCATCGTCCTTCCGTTTAAACATAACACAAAAGATAAAATTGAATAAAGAAGTAGGCTATCATTTTCTATACCTTTCTCATGCTTATCAGGATCACAGAAAGAAACAAAACAAAAAATTGAAGAGAATCTGCTATTTTCAATTTTTTTTTTTGTGTTAAATTTGGAGGGAGAAAGTTATTTTGCAAACAGAAATAGAAAGGAGAAAATAATTAATTTCAAGTTCACAAGTAAATGACATGAATGAAATGGGACATCTTAGTATTTGGATTAACCAACATAACATATTAAAATACATCTAGGCCACAGTGCTAATCACAATCCATGCCCCTAACACGACACAAGCCTCTGACACTGCCATTTCAATTTCAGGCAAGCCTTCTTATTATTAACGACAAGGTAGTTTCATACTTTCATTAGCCCCTCCAGTTGTCTTTCAACTTCCGTAATTCTCCTAAAGCTTCAACAGGTGACTTGCACCCCACCTTCTCCTGCAAATATTTACATTTCAAGAAACAGTTCCAGGTTCAGCTTTGTGTAATTTTATTTTGGGTTAAATATATTTTTAGTCCCCATAAAAAAAGATTTTGCTTTTGGTCTCAATTTTTAAAATGTCTCATTTTGGTCTCCATTTTATGAAATAGGCCATAAGTAGCCCCTGTTGATGGTATTTTGAGGGACAACATGTAGCCTATTAAGAACTATGTGTGGCCTATTTCAGAAAATAGGAAAAATGAGACATTTTAGAATTCGGGTACCAAAAGCGAATATTTCTCTATTTAGTATTTATAGAGACTAGAAACACATTTAACCCTTTAACTTCTTAGATGAAAAGACTACCACAAATTGCAGCTTAATTTCTAAATAATTATGTTAGAATTTTGATTATGCAATGGGACCTCTGAAGGGATTACTGAGGATCTATTTCATTCCTTTCTCCCATCAATAAGAAATCATCTATTTGTTTTTGCACTTCCAAGAGTGGGGTTGGAGGGGTGACAAACCTGGATCACAGGTAGATCAACCCTCATAAATGGATTGGTCTCCATCTCTTCCTCAATGGTCGAGGGAATTGTCGGTAGGCCAGCTTGCCGCTGATTCTGAGCCCAGGTTAGTTTTTGCTGTATCCTCAAATTGTCTGGCTCAACTGTCAGAGCAAATTGCAAATTCTTCACCGAGTACTGGAGAAAAAACAAACTCAAACTCTTACAGGTGAGTAATGATATAAGTGAGGAACAACATAAAATTTATATAAGTCACTAAGGAATATAAACATCTATAGCCAAAAGTAAAACTATAGTAGTACAACAATCTATAATTTCTCCTTCCCTCAAAGCTGCATTCCTGGTTTAATCTAAGTCATAAATTTTGTATTTTGATTCTAAGTGCAGGACCGATTTTGCACAAATGAGCTTCTTACGAACACACACTTAAGGAGTGCCTAGAGCAATACACTTCTTGTCTTCTTCCAAATCAGTACCTTGCAGATGGCTCTTAAAGATATCAAAACCAATTGCATCATTTTTCAGCAAACCTTAAAGTAAGTGTTATAAAGAATGAAGGATCTTGGGATTTTCTTGACCAAGGGTTGCTGTAACAGAATCCAAGTTCCTAACCACACACAAATTTAACTTTCCATTCCTCCAGCTAACAAAGGTAAGGAAACAGTATTCATGAACACTTAATGGCCCTAACTTCAGCACTCAATTTGTTACAGGAATTGAGTGTCAATAGGTTCCAACTTCTTGTACGTTATATTCACATCAAGCGGACTATTCTATGCAACAGGAATTGAAAATATAAGCCTTACATTTCCCAGTTCTTACCTACATATTACATACATGGACTCAATGGCCCATGTTGTTTATTTAGACTGTTTACAACTTCACAACCAACAATTCCTAGGGTACTACTGGTAGCACCACTAAGCCACAATAGCCTTTGATACCCCCACACAAATTATTTTTTGTTCTTTCTCTTTTTCATTCTCTCTTTATTAAGTAGATTTATAGTAAATTTTGAAGGTTTGAGATATTTTAAGACGATAATGAGCTAGTAATTCAATATCTCTACTCAACTTCCCATCAAACTAAACTCAATCGATTACCCTGCTTGGTACAAACAAATTCATTCCCATCTTGTTGCTTGTGATCTTGAAGGATATGTTACAAGTGCATCCGCATACTCCTTAGTCCTTACGGATCCCTTAGGATAAACTTCCATACATTTTTGTTTACACGACAGTGATATTCTTTGTTTACCTTTTCATCTTCCTATCTAACAATCCACGACATGAATAATAAGAAAATAATTTTTGTTTTATGTGTTTTCCTTACTTCTGCTGGATTTTGAACTATTTTCGTTTTTATATCTGTTACATCTTTTAACTAGTAAAAAAATCCAACATACAAGGAATGAAAAACTTAGCTATTGTGATCCAGAAGTCCGCTCAGGATAGTGGATGGCTTAGGATAAGAATCCTCCATTACCTATCATAATTTAGCACGTATTCTAATATAGATAGATGTAAAGAATTGTAGAATTAAATTCAGAAAAACATAAAGGAATTCAATCCTTTGAAAGTAGAATTGAGAGATAAGAATTCTTCTTTGTAATTTCATTATTTTCTCATATTAGAGATTATTCTTTGTGTCACTTATATTTTGTATAGTCAATGACACTTTTTCACAACAAATTGGCATCAAATTTGTGCCATCTTGTGATCTATGAAGTTTGACGTTGATAGGCGGGTGAAGATGCTCACTCTCCTCATGCATCAAGAATGATAGATGGCGGAGAAGCAAAGTTGTCAGCTGACCTAACATGTGCACAGAAGAAGGCAATAAGCAAAAAAGACATAGTTCAATACTGTTATCACTAGGTGATGAAATTCTAGAAGTCTGAAGAAAAAATTGCTGACAAGCTTTGGGAAAGCTTGAAAGTCAATACATGACAAAGTCTCTCGACCACAATGCTCTCTGCTTGAAGAAACAATTATATACTATGCAAGTGCATTAATGTAAGTCCATTGACAAACATATTGATAATTTCAACCAAATTGTTCTTAGTTTAAAAAATATTGATGTTGTGGTTGATGACGAGGATCAAACGAAGAACTACGAAGAAGAACATCTTGCTTCTCGTCATCAACGACAACATCAATGTTTTTTAAACTATATCAATACGTTTGTGGATGGATTCACCTTCATGCATTTGCATAGTATATAATTGTTTCTTCAAGTAGATACGATTATGGAGAGGACTTTGTTGTGTATCGACTTTCAAGCTTTTCCCAAAGCTTGTCGATAGTTTTTTCTCTAGCGACTTTAAGAACTTCATCATCTAGCAATAATATTGAACTATATATCTTTTTCATTATCGCCTTCTTCTGTGTGGATGTTAGATTAGCTGACAACTTTGCTTCCATTGGCATCTCACATTCTTAATGTGTGAGGAGAGCGGGTATCTTCATCCATCACAGGCTGAAATTATTATTTTTGACAGTAAATTTCTCAAAGTCAAACTTCGTAAATGTCATAACTTGATGTCGATTGGTTGTGTGAAAATGTCTATTGACGAAAAAAATTCAACCATACAAAATATATGTGGCACAAAGAATAATCTCTAATAGGGAGAAAATAATGAAATTACAAAGAATTCTCTAACAATTCTAACTCTCACAACTTTGCTTCCAAAGAATTGAATTCCTTTGTGTTTTTTGAATTTAGTTCTACCATTTCTTTACATCTGTTTATACCAGAATACACACAATGATAGGTGACAAAGGATTATTATCCTAAGCCATCCAATGGTTTATATTAACTAAACCATAAATCAAATAATGATTTATGGCTATTCACTAAATATAGCAGCCATTCTTATTCAAGCCAGACATAACAATCAGGCATTACTTGGTGGGTCTGAGGCCACTGAGGGCTTGAATAATGATAGGAACTCCTATCAGTAAATTGTATTTCTGTATTAAGAAGAGCTTATTAGGTTTATATCCTATCCTACTCTGCCAAAAACTTTCTAACTAGTGAATAAGATAGGATAAGCTGATAGGATTAACTTATCTTATCCTAATGACTCGCCAAACAATTGATTAAGATAGGATATGATAACTTACATATCCTATCTAATTAAATTAGAAACTTTACTAGGTGAAATAATGCTAGAATTGTTGAAGTAGTTTTGTGGATCAATCCCATCATTTAAAATTATAAGAAAATCAATCATAAAAAATTCTCTGTAATAATTTGTTTTCAATGAGAATGGTGACTTGAGTATTATTTACCTCATGGCCACAATAAACTCGAGTTGGCTTTGGTAATGAACCTAATGTTACACAGAGTGACTGATACATCTGTTCTGCAGTTCCTTCAAAAAATTTCCCACAACCAGCAATAAACTGTAAAAATAAAAAAATTAACACAATAAATCTAAAGATTTAAAAGTAGGACCATTCAAAATTCATATACAGGAAAACTTTCATACAGAGAGAATGCAGGCCAAAAATATAAATCATATACCTTGATTTCAAGCACTTAGCTTAGCTTTAAGTTTATTACATGCATTCCAAAAAAACTAATTTTTTCAGACATGTTTCACAACAACTCATTGAAATGAAAAAATATAGACAAACTTACCAATGTATCTCCAGTAAAAACAGCCGGATCCTCATCCTCTTTGCCAGTAACATAATAACTTATGTGACCTTTCGTGTGGCTAAGAAAGTAAGAGAAATGGCTTATGTTAACAAGCAGGGTAAAAGTGTCTGGAAAAAGGTAAAGCTGAAAGTGAGGCTGAACCACTACAGAAAAGAGAAATATCAAGCAATACCACAAGAATGATAATTATCAACAACTAATAATGCACTGAACAAAATTAATAATTAATAATTAATAATTAATAATAATAATAATATTATTATTATTATTAACAACATTAACAACAAATAAGGCCAATGAAGCTAGACAATGCATCCTAGGTATCTTATCACACAAGTACTTGATTTTATTGGTTTTAAACTTTTATCATTACATAAGCAGGGCTAAACCCTCAAACAGAGGATGAGAATAATTGGCACAACAATTTTAGCAAGCAGTACATAATCAATTCTTCAGCACAAAATTTTACAGAAGTTATAGGCTTATAGCTCCCTTTGTAAAAGACTTACGTAATATTTTCCCTGACTCAATTACTTACAATTCTCAGCATTCAAATAATATTATGCTTAGCAGTTAGCACTTAGCAAGTTGATGACTTTTTCAAATATCCCCCACCATTGCACTATCATTGATATGCAAACGTGAGCTACACTATTACTTTCTTCTTCCTCTTTTGAAGATTAGACTATTTTGTCATTCCATTTGAAATGAAGGGAAGGCCTAAACAATTACAGTACCAATCTATATACAATGCAGTGCAGTAAGTACAAACTCTCCCCTTTGGGGCAGGGGGGAAAGGGTAATTGACAAGTTGTGTAACCATACCAAGGTGTGTGAAGCGCCAAAACACTAATATCAGCTCCAAGGTGCACCTTATCACCATTTTCAATTTTATTGGTGCAACCCTTCACATTATCAATTGAACCACCATAGACCTTAATTCCAGGCACCAATTCTTTTATCTTCTCATTTCCACCAGCATGATCCCTGCGCGTAGTCACACAAGAAAATTACAAAATTTTATTTTTTCCCCCCTCAAAACTCAAAAAAGCTAACAGTAACACCAAACAAAAAAACAGAGAAAATGCTTAACACCTTGGAGTTAGTTAACAAATGAGAAGAGCTAGCAACACACTCTTATCATTTGATGAAATCCGTGTGGGTCAACTACCCTACTTGGTGGGACCCATTTCCAAAGTGGTGGGATTCACATAAATTTCACTCAATCATAGAGAACATACTACTAGCATTTCTCCAAACGAAATTACATAAAATAAAAATTTAAAAGGAATAAAAATGAAAACAAGGAACAGCAGTGTACATTTGTCATCATCATCATCATCATTATTATTGAGAAAGAAAGAGATATTACTTCAGCTTCACATAAACATGGGTACTACAAGTTGAGATATTTAGTTCCTATACTAAACTAGATATATCAACACTTCGGGTGTGTTTGGGTAAACAGCTTAATTATACACTTATGAATAAGTTGCTTCTATTGTCAAAGAAAAAATGAGATTAAACTGTTTTCATATAAGTGGTTAAGCTGTTTTGATCAGCCAAGTTTATTGAAATAAGCAGCCCAAATAAGCTGTAATTCCAAACGCGCCCTAAATGTAAATCAAGTGTATTTTTTAAATTAGCTTATTTGGAAAACAAATGATCTTTTTTTTTTCAAATTAATTTCTACTTGTAATTGTTTGGAAAGTTGAAGTAGTTGGATTATTTACCAGTGGTGGTGGGTAGTGAGGACGAGTTTGAGAGCGAGGCCATGTGAATTGGCAGCTTCGAGAATCTTCTCCGGTTCAACGGGGTCCACAACCGCCGCTTCTTTGGTGCTCTCGTCCACGATCCTGCAAAATATTACCCACCCAGATAAATTCACAGATTGGCCCAGAAAGGGTGGAAAAAAACAAAGGGAAAAACGCAAAATAAGAAATGGAGTAAGAATAGGAGGGTAAGTTACAAATAGGAATAATTGTCTTCAAGGCAAGGAATGTGATGGATTTTCATGTTTCTCTTCCCGATTGAATGTGAAGTGCGAACCCACACTCGGAACGAAGCCACCTGTTTTCTCTTTGCCCACAACAACCGCTACAGTATTGCAGTTGTTGCTTCTACGACCTACACTGGGAAATTCCAATAAATATTTAATTTAAATGATTATATAATTAAATTAAATTAAATTATTTAAATACTATTAAATAGTTTTTTTTGTTGAAGAAATGTTATGCAACATTTTTATTGAATAATTTAAGTTCCAAATATTAATATATATTTTTGTTGCAAAAATATTAATATATTTATTTGAAATGAATGACACTACATTTATAACTAGCCGAGTTGAGCTCGTTCGAAAAAATACAGGGTTTGGACACATAAATTCGAATTCGTTTTTCAATATGAGTCTTTTTGGGCCCAGTCTGATGCTGGCCGGCCCAAAAAAGCAAAACAAAAGCCCGATCCCGATGTGGCCGGCATTATGCAGATCGGGCTTTGACAAACTAAATTAGAGTCTGTTTTCAATTTGGACTTTTTTGCCCGACTTGAAGCCCGCGCGGGTAGCCCGTTTGCCAGCTCTATTTATAAATTATAACTAAGAAAATATATTTGTGTAAAACAAAATATATTTGTGTTTGGTTATAAATATAAAAAATATTTTTTATTTTAAACAGTATTCAATAGGGAGAAAAATCCGATTTTGTGTTATTTTGCCATGAGCCCACAAAAATAAATAAAAGTCATAGACAATCTCTTAGACGTATGAGAATTTATCTTCACAAGACAATTTTTTTCCCACAAGCAATTATATATTGCAATCTCAAGCATTACTAACTATAATAGCTTAAAAGGAAATATTTCAAATACTACTTCAAATGTAGTTAGAAGTCTTATAGAATTTGAATTAAGTTACATTTCATTTTCTCTCTAGGTCTTTCTAAAAAAAAAACACACTCAAATTTTTTACCATTTTTATTCATATATTTATTTCATATTCATTTACGGTATGTACAAATAAATTTTTTTGGTCGAATATATTATACAAATAATTTTTTTTGGTCGAAATGTACAAATAATTTAAACAATTATAATTTTTGTTCAAATTTGACTATTTTTTTTTGGGTCCAATTTGACTAGTTTATTTAGGGAATTGGTAAATACACCCCAAATTTATTGCCATATACCTCACATTAATGTGAAAATTTCAAAAATACCCTCTAATTTTGCGTCAATTCCGCAAACTCCAATTCTGGAATGCAATTTTGTATTCTAGATTTGTATTCCGAAAACTCCAGTTTTTGAAATGCAAATTTGTATTCCGAAAATTTCAGTCAAATTTGTATTCTAGAAACTTCAATTTCCATACAATTTGTATTCTGAAAACTCTAATTTTCAGAATACAATTTTGTATTCCGAAAATTTCAATTTCCAAAAATGACACAAAATTAAAGAATATTTTTAAAATTTCTACATTAACGTGGGATGTATGACAAAAAATCTAGAGTATATTTACCAATCCTCTTTATTTAACAAACTGGTCCCAAGCAAACACTGTGGCAGACCATGATAAAGAGAATTTGGGTTTGGGCCCAAAAGTAGAAGCCCATTCCTTAAACTAGTAAACCCTAACCACCGGTTTGTTAATAGCGTTAGTTTCAGCACAGCCTCAACCCAAAACGCGTCCAGAGGAGAGAGCGCGACGCAGCCATGGGAAGGAGTAAGCACTACCCACCTTTCCCTTTTGCAGAAAATATCGATTTTTGGTTTCTGTGTCATTTCTGCTATGTTGAATTCGTGATTCTTCTATGGGGTTTTTAGTTTGATGTTGTTTTGGCTTGTTTCTCGAAATTATGCTGAAATTTGATGTATTTTACATTTTACATGTTGGTTTGTGGTTGCTGCAAATTAAATGTAAGTAATTATTCGATGATTTGGCAAGTCTAAGTGATTGGTTATTAGTTGTTTGAAATAACATGAGATTGTGTTAACTGGATGTACTTCTCAAAGGATTTTATTGGGACATTAGTTTATTGTATGCTTTATTTAAGAAGGCAATAAAATGAATTATTTATTCTGAATATATGTTGGATTTAGTGACCTTACATGAAGTTCATTGTTCCAATCTATCATATATTATATTATTTGATAAAAATTGGAATTTCGTTTAGGTTTCAAATACTGCTTTGATGCTTTCATGTTTGACCAAAGCTTTCTTCTTAAAGTTTGACCAGACCCTTGTATGTTTGCTTAATGCGAGGTTTTATGTTGTGAACTTTCTGGTATTCCTATCCATTATGTAGTCGCCCACTTTTAAATGTGTATTATTTTGTCTGAAATTACAATCTGATGTTTTATTATATGCTCTTTATCGTAAATATGTAATATTCTTTTGAATCAACGTATTCAGTTCTTGTATGCTGTACTATTGGTGTGATGGTAATCATAAATGGTGTTTGATTTAGGACCTGCAAGGTGTTATCGTCAAATAAAGAACAAGCCATACCCCAAGTCACGGTTCTGCCGTGGTGTTCCTGATCCCAAGATCAGAATTTATGATGTTGGCATGAAGAAGAAAGGCGTTGATGAGTTTCCTTTCTGTGTTCATCTGGTTAGTTGGGAGAAGGAAAATGTTTCAAGTGAGGCACTGGAAGCCGCTAGAATTGCTTGCAACAAGTATATGGCAAAGTTTGCTGGAAAGGATGCATTCCACTTGAGGGTCAGGGTACATCCATTCCATGTTCTTAGGATCAACAAGATGCTTTCATGCGCTGGAGCTGATAGGCTTCAGACTGGCATGAGAGGTGCATTTGGAAAGCCACTGGGTACTTGTGCTAGAGTGGCTATCGGACAGGTCCTTCTTTCAGTTCGCTGCAAGGACAGCAACAGCCATCATGCACAGGAGGCCCTTCGTCGTGCTAAGTTCAAGTTCCCTGGTCGCCAAAAGATCATAGTTAGCAGGAAGTGGTATGTTTTTGTTATTTTGGAAGCTACTTAGCCTTTTTCTTCAATGTGTTGTTTAACTCTTGTTATTGTTGTTTTAAATGATTGTTCAGGGGATTCACCAAGTTTAACCGTACTGATTATCTGAAGTACAAGTCAGAGAACAGGATTGTGCGTGATGGTGTGAATGCAAAGGTAATGGGAAGCTGCATGTGAAATTGTGAATTCAATCTATTGTAATTGAAGCTTCATTGCATTTAGATTTCATCATGCTGAGGACATTTGTTGTTTGTTAACTTGGATCCTGATTTGTGAATGAACTTTATTTTGTGTATTCTATCTGTACTTTTCCTCATTCTTTGTTTAATTGTCCTTTCAAATTACAAGTTTCTTTTTTGTGGTTTTGCAGCTTCTTGGGTGCCATGGACCATTGGCTAACCGTCAACCGGGGAGAGCTTTTTTGCATGCCAGCGTTAACGCTTAGGCTTGTCTGTTACTTGGAAATATTAGAGTTTGGATCACATTAGTTTTGCAGGAGTGAATTTGAATTTGTTATTTTGTCTGCACATTATATTAAAACCGAGTTGAGCTACTTTTCCTTTTTGCGAACCACCTTGCTATTCGAAGGATGTTAGGAATACACTCTTGTTGACACTATTGAACACCCTCTTTATGATTGTTTTATTTTTTAAAATTAAATGTTAACGCACTTGTTCCCTGAATTGGTCACTTTTAAATAGTTCATTCACTTTTTTTTTTTTTGAAAAATATTTGGATCAATTATAAATTATACTGTGCTAAAACACTGTCAAAATGAGGCTGTTGCTGGCATTTCTGTTGGTCAGCTTGTTTTTGGTCACGGTATTTTGTATTGTTTTATTTTTGGGAGATTGTTAGGTGCTCCCTGCATATGAAATGTCTTGTTCTTTACTGTAAGTAAAGAGAGCAAATATCATGTTTTGGCGGCACAGCTTGACGATTTATAGTTTAGATAGCCAGAGGTGTGCGTATCATGATAACAGTATGGGTATTTCACACCAAACCTGAATCTCTCGGGGAAACACCAAACTCCATGTAAGTAAGGGTGCCTTATACTCCTATGTTCATTTTTGTGCTGCCTTAAGAGAGAATAAAAATGGTTTGAAGATTTTGGGAAGAAAAATAATTTTGTAATCTAAAAGTTTATACAAAAACAAAAAGAGTGAAACTCGACCGTAAGTAAACATTATATTATTTATTAAAAATAAAATTAATAGAATTTTTTTTTGCAACTTAACATTTATGGAAATAAATAAATATAAATAAAATTTGTAAGCAAATATTATTTTATTTTTTAAAAATAAAATTAAGCATTTGTTAGTTATTATAATTATAATAATTTGATATGATGTTTGTTATTGTTATTATAAAAAATGAGAGAATATAAATGATTTGATTTGATTGTTTTGGAGAGAAAAATTTGGATCAATAATTGACACATGGATCGACAAAACCTTCTTTTCTAATGGTAAGTAATTTTCATAATATGTATAAAAAAGGTAATTTTCATAATAGTAATAGTCTAATATATAACAGTAATATTAAACCCTCTTATATATTTTTCTACCACTTTATAAAGTAAATATTAAATAAAAAATATTTATATTTATATTTAATATCTTAAAAATATAAAAAATATTTAATGGTTTTCAATTTAGTAATTAAAATGAATAGTTGAAATAAAAAGTAAGAGAATTTAAAATTATTTAAACAAAAGTAATAGATTTTTTTTGGTCAAACATAAATGTAATAGATGAACCGATCCCAACTCCCAGCCAGCACTGTGACAGACCATGTTCATGAGATTTCGGGTTTGGGCCCCAAAAACAGAAGCCCGTCCCTTAAATAAGTAAACCCTAACGGGTTTGTTTGTTAAAAGGTTAGTTTCAGGCTTTCAGCGCAGCTTCAACCAAACGCATGTAGAGGAGAGAGCGCAACGCAGCCATGGGAAGAAGTAAGCACTACGCACCTTTCCCTTTTGCAGAAAATATCGATTTTTTCGTTTCATTGTCGTTTCTGCTATGTTGAATTCCTGTTTCTTTTATGTGGTTTTTAGTTTGAAGTTGTTTTGCCTTGCTTCTAGAAAAATTATAATTTTTTCTTCTGATTCGCTCGTGGAAAATGGATTATGCTGAAATTTTTGATGTGTTTTTCATGTTAGTTGCTGGTTGCTGCTAGTTAAATGTAAATAATGGTTCGGTGCTTTGGCAAGTCTAAGTGGTTGTTTTAGTTGTTTGAAATATCTTGAGATTGGTGTTACCTGATATTTACTTCTCAAGGGCTTGATTGGAGCACTAGCTTATTGTATGCTTTATTTAAGAAGGCAATAAAATGAATGGTTTATTTTGAATATATGTTGGATTTAGTGACCTTACATGAAGCTCGTTTTTCCCAATCTATCTATATCATGTTATACAATTTAGAATTTCCTTTAGATTTCACATACTGCCTTGATACTTTCAAGTTTGACCAAAGCTTTATTCTTTACTTTTGTGGCCATGGTCATTATTTCTTAGTTACTTTGCCTGAGAATTATTCAGCTGTGAGGACGAGAGAGTTTCATCAATAGAATGCCTGTGGACTGTATGGTTGCTTATTGATGATTTCAAGTTCTCAATAATTGTTCATGACAGTATGTGCTATTTGAACACCCGTTGGATTTTATCTTGCTGTGGCTTTTTGTTCACCAATTTTTTTATGAAATATTTTATGTTTGCTTAAAGTGAGGTTTTATGTTGTGAACTTTCTAGTATTATTATTCTGTTCGAAATTACATTCTCATGTTATTTTATGTGATTTCTCGTAATTATGGAATATGATTTTGAATCAACCTATTCAGTTCTTGTCTGTTGTACTATTGGTGTGATGGTAATCATATATGGTGTTTGATAGGACCTGCAAGGTGTTATCGACAAATAAAAAACAAGCCATATCCGAAGTCACGGTTCTGCCGTGGTGTTCCTGATCCCAAGATCAGAATTTATGATGTTGGCATGAAGAAGAAAGGTGTTGATGAGTTTCCTTTCTGTGTTCATCTGGTTAGTTGGGAGAAGGAAAATGTTTCAAGTGAGGCACTGGAAGCCGCTAGAATTGCTTGCAACAAGTATATGGCAAAGTTTGCTGGAAAGGATGCATTCCACTTGAGGGTCAGGGTACATCCATTCCATGTTCTTAGGATCAACAAGATGCTTTCATGCGCTGGAGCTGATAGGCTTCAGACTGGCATGAGAGGTGCATTTGGAAAGCCACTGGGTACTTGTGCTAGAGTGGCTATCGGGCAGGTCCTTCTTTCTGTCCGCTGCAAGGACAGCAACAGCCATCATGCACAGGAGGCCCTTCGTCGTGCCAAGTTCAAGTTCCCTGGTCGGCAAAAGATCATTGTTAGCAGGAAGTGGTATGTATTTGTTCTATCGGAAGCTACCTATACACATGAACATGACCAATTACTTCTCCACAATAGCTCAATTTGAACGATGAATAGTCCTCTATATCCATTATAGATTTGTATCAGGGGATTACTTGGGTCTCTTTATTCAATGTGTGGTTTAACTCGTTATTGTTGTTTTAAATGTTTGTTCAGGGGATTCACCAAGTTTAACCGCACTGATTATCTGAAGTACAAGTCAGAGAACAGGATTGTGCGTGATGGTGTGAATGCAAAGGTAATGCAAAGCTGCATGTCAATGCAATCTATTGTAATCGAAACTTCATTGCATATAGATTTCATCATGCTGAGGACATTTGTTTTTTTATTAACTTGGATCATGGAAATAGCCTGGAATGAATCAGAGCATGTTTCTGATTTATGAATGAAATTTGCTGAGTTCCATTCATACTTTTGGTCACTTATTTGTTGTGTAATTGGTCTTTCATCTTACAAGTTTGTTTTTGTGGTTTTGCAGCTTCTTGGGTGCCATGGACCATTGGCTAACCGTCAACCTGGGAGAGCTTTTTTGCATGCCAGCATTAATGCTTAAGCTTGTCTGTTACTTGGAATTTGGAAATATTAGTTTGCATCACATTAGGTTTGCAATAGTGAATTTGAATTTGTTATTTTGTCTTTACATGATACTAAAACCGAGTTGAGTTTGTTTTCCATTTTGCGAACCATCTTGTATGGATGATTAATGTTATATTTTGATGTGATCCACTTACAATTTCTCCTTTTTACAATTTCTTCAATACCCGCTTTATGATGGGTTTATTTTTTAAATAAAAATATCAACACACTTTGTTCTGTGATTTGGTCACTTGTAAAAAGTGCATTGACTTTTTTAAAATTAAAATGGATCAATTATAAATAGTGTCAAAACAGTGTCAAAATTAGTTATCAGTCCTTTCCCCTAAAGCTCTATTACACGTAGCACTGTTTTAATCAGATTTGTTGTGGGTTGGGTTGTCTCACATAGGCATGTAGTGATTTAGAAGGAATTTAAAGAGCAGTTATATACATACACCTATACCACCACCCAACACCCCATTCCAACGAGTAAAATAAAGAATTGGAAAATTGAGGTGTGTCATGGATGTCAGGGTATCATTAATAGAATTTAATCTCTTTGAGTCGGTTAGGATCTTAACATAATTTGTTTCATGACAAAACAAATTTTATTTTATTTTTCAACTTTTGATTTACAATATTGATTAAAAAGTTTTATAAACAATTAGTTTTAATATTTCACTATTTATAAATAATACAATTAATTCATTCAATTTATCTTGTAACATAGTTCATCTCAAGTGGGATTAAGCAATTTTAACTTTGAAAAGCTTCTTTTAGTAAAAGTAATATTAGGTAATTTTGCAACAAGGAGTTAGGAGAGAAAGGAAATAATAGTTTCGTAATAGATAATGAAAAAGTTATACAATATAAGAAATCGGAAGTAAGTTAAAATAAAAAAGCAAAAGAAAATAAAAAGTAAAAATATTACAGTTAGCAAAAATTTGTAGTTAATTTTCTAAAAATCAATAATAACTACTGTATTGATGAAATTTTTTATTTTAAGATGACACAAAAAATAAAAAAAATAAAATTATTACAATGAATCTGATTTCTAAAGTTTAAATTAATAACGAGGCACGAAAAACAAATTGGAGGTGTGGTGAGATAGTGATACTATGGTCTTATTTGGATGTAAAAGTTCTAGCTTTTGATTTATGAAGAAATTAGTCTTATTTTGCCTCTTAATTTTTTCATATATACAAAAGAATAAATGTTGTTAAATATTCCTTAATAGATAGATAGGTACTTTTAGAGAAGTTAAAAAATATAACTTTTAAAAAATATAAAGAACAAAAATTAATTTTAACTTCTATAAAAAGTTATTAGTTAAAAAATATATATTAGAAGCACTTATGGAAAAATTTATCCAAAGTGAACCTATGTTCAAGCAAGAAGATGGAATGCTGAGCAGAAGAGTGCTATAGGGCACAGGGTAATTCTCGTAATATTAACAATTTTTTCTTTTGATGTTTATGTGAAATAATAATTACATGAATAACAGTATCCTGTAGTTATTTTCTAAAATCAATGACAATTTTTTATAAAATAAATTGAATGACTAAGCCCTTTTTTTTTGTCAACAACGACTTTAAGCCTTGAATTTAATACATTTTTTTTATACTTATAGTATGTGAAAGAAAAAAGTTCCCACTAATTTGTATTTAGCTAAAAAATAAGTAAAGTTTGGATATTAATTGTTCTATCATATTGAATTGAACTCAAATATTAGCCGAGTTCATCCCTTGTATAGTATTTGGTTGGAGGAAAATAAAGAAAAGGGGAGGAGAGGAAATATTTTAAATTTTTTCTTGTTTGATTAATTTTTTTTAAGTAAAAAAAGGAAAAGGAGGGAATGGAGGGATTTGACTCTCTTCCAATATTGGAGAGATATAGAAGGAGAGTAAAAGACTTTAGATGACCCTTTCTTAAATAACCTTATCTATATTATTATAAATTTTTGGTTAATACAGGAACAGTATTCCCGCCAATGATATCTTCCTTTAAATATTATCATAATATAATATTTATGTTTAGGGAAACGGAAAAAAAAAAATGGAACCAAAAAGCGGAGGGGAGAAGAAAGAAGTGGGAGAAGAGGGCGGAGGGGGTTGTTGGGAGAAAGAAAGGCAACCGTGAAATAAGAAAGGCAACGGAGAAGAAATTTCTTCTTAACAAAGACCGAGAAAGAAAATTCTGGAAGACTGAAAGGGAGAAATGGAAAATGGCCAAATGAGAAATGACCGTGAAATGATACGTGGCAAAAGACAGTGAAAGGAATTGTCAAAAAAAAAATTATTCAAAGTAGAAATTGGTGATTAATAAAAAAAATTGTAAAATTTTAATATTTAAATTTTTCTGTATTTATTATACAAAAATTAAAAAATGAGTTAATATTTTAATTTAAAATAAAAATAAATAAAAGTATACATATGAGGTATCGTGTAACATTCCAAAATTTCACTCTATGAGACAGAGTATTAATTTTGAAGGATTAGAATTAGTCTTAGGATTTTCGGATAAAATATAGATAGTTTAAACCTGACGTAAGCGTCAAACAGTAAAATACGGACATTCTGAACAGTCAGAACAAGCGGATAATTGAATATGAAAAATTTATATTTGGTTCCAAGAAGTATTATAGACAAAGGATAAATTATTTTGATATTCAAAAGGGTTTTAGAGACTAAGTTTGAGAATAAAAATTCCACACATATGGAGAAAGACAAGTTCGTTTTCTCTGCAGGACTTGGTCATGCTAGTGTTTCAAGCAAGGAGCCTCCGGATGATGGTGGAGGCGGCAGACAACCCAAAGTGTCTTTCAGGGACATGGTCTTGGGCAGCAAAACGGTTGAACCTCCCAAACCGAAGGAGAGGGTGGATCTAGTGGGGGAAAAATTGGCAACAATTGTCTATGAGGATGACAACCCATATTGAAGCCCATGGTGTATATTGCTGACTCTGTTTTTGATGGTTTGTGTGCACCATGGAAAGATGCTCTCGTGATTAAGCTTTTGGGTAAGAGTGTGGGCTACAACACCATGAAAGATCGGCTTGTTCGTGTTTGGAAGCCGGTTGCGGGTTTTGAGATCATGGATATCGGTAATGATTATTATATGGTGAAGTTTGATGAGGAGGTCGATCGCACCAAGGTCATGGAGGGTGGCCCATGGATGATTTTTGATCATTACTTGACAGTGCAGTCTTGGTCCCCAGAGTTTGTTTCACCAACGGCAACCATTGATAGGACGATGGTTTGGATCAGGTTTCCAGGTTTGAATTTATTTTATTATGATGAGAGTATTTTAATGGCTATGGCATCTACTGTGGGGAGGCCGATTAAGGTGGATAGCAATACTCTTGATGTCCGACGTGGCCGTTTTGCTCGGGTATGTGTTGAGATTGATCTTAACAAGCCAGTGGTTGGTAAGGTTTGGCTCCGGGGGCATTGGTATCGAGTAGAGTATGAGGGGCTTCATCGTATTTGTACTCACTGTGGTTGTTATGGCCATTTAGCCCGAGAATGTAAGAAAATTATCTCCTCAAGCACTCAAACTGTGGTCTCTACGCCTAAGCAGCAAATCCAGCCGCCGGGGACTACTGTACCAAGGGTTACACACCACAGTGACACACAACCGTTACAGCAGGAGGAACAAAGGGAAGCAACTACTCAGCCGCATTCTACGCTCATCTTTGAGAAGGCTGGTATTAATGATAATAATGAGGCTATTCATGGTGATTGGCTAATTGTTAAAAGGAAAAACCGTAACACAAAACAAGCTAATAAAGGAAAAGATTTGCATGAGAATATTAGGGGAACAAGTGCGCAAAGCAAGGGCAGGAGAGAGAATGATCATGTTGCCAATTATGCTCAACGTGGCAAGCCAAAGAATTCGGCCACACCAATTGGAAGGAAACAACAATTACCCAACAAAGAAATTCATAAGGGCCCACCCCTTGCTAATCATAAGAGGCCTAGAAATGATTCTGACCAAGCAGTGGCCCAACTTATCCGTAATGCCTACAAGT
Organism: Glycyrrhiza uralensis; assembly: GCA_030159175.1. Lineage (NCBI taxonomy): Eukaryota > Viridiplantae > Streptophyta > Magnoliopsida > Fabales > Fabaceae > Glycyrrhiza > Glycyrrhiza uralensis. Next base: position 9,610,433 of record BRZY01000006.1, read on the forward strand.
CCATGGGCCACCTCAAAGACCCAATTACTCTTTCCAAGGCCGACAATCATCAGGCCACATCTGGTCCTTCTCGTGTTGGTATCGTGGAAAAAACTCCTGATCCAGCTCGTGTTCCAATCGTGGAGACATCTACACTTTCGTCCCCAAATAATGCCACCGCTTCCCACTTTATCAAACGTCCGATTGCTAAGGTGCAGGTCGAAAGGAATGATGAAGCAAGTGATGATATGGATACCCAGCATGGCGATTTTAATGATCCCCAGGATGAGGCAAGTGATAATATGGTTCCTGAAACACAGCCCGCCCCTGATCCTATGGCCATCTGATCTGGTTTGGGTTTTTTACTTCTCTAGTTTGGTTTTTATGGATTTGTTCAAAGATTTTACTATTCTCTCGTGGAACATCCGTGGTGCCTTGGGGAAGTCTGCAAGGCAACATGTTCGTGAAATTATTAGAATGCATCATCCTTCCCTCTGCCTTATTTATGAAACTCACGGCCCATTCTATAAAGTGGAAAGGAATTGGCTCAATTTGGGGTACAAACCCGTTTTTATTCAGGAATCCAGAGGACATTCTGGTGGCATCTGGGTCTTGTCTTGCCAAGATGATTTCGTTTTTAGCTTGGTGGATAGCATGCCACAAGCTATTACTTTCTCAATTAGTAAAGGTATGGATGCTTGGTTTTGTACTGCTATTTATGCTTCACCAGTTTTTTCTGTTCGCAGTTCTTTTTGGAATCACCTTAGGTCTTTGAGACATTTGATCATGGGTCCTTGGGTGATGTTGGGTGATTTCAATGAAATTGTTCGACCTCAAGAGGTGCTGGGAGGTCCCTTCAGTCCATCTAGAGCCAATCTTTTGTCCAACATGATGAGTGATACTGAAGTCATGGATATGGACATTATTGGTGGTCTTTTTACTTGGAGCAAAAATACTCAAAATGGGGGTCATGTGCGCAAGAAGCTGGACAGATGTATGATTGATGTTGATTGGAGGCTAAAGTTCCCTCAAGCTATTGTGGAACTTTTACCTTCTCATGGTTCTGATCATCATCCCCTCCTTCTTAGTATTTCTAAATCCAGGAGCCGTAAATCTAGTTTCTTTCATTTCCAGGCATTTTGGATTTCTCATCCAGATTATGAAGCAGTAGTTGATAATGCTTGGAAATCAGTTCAAGGGAATGCTATATGTAAACTTCGGAAAGTCAAAGACAAATCTCTTGCCTTCAACACTGATGTCTTTGGCAATATTTTAAAAAAAAAGAAAATTCTTGAGGCTCGGCTGGCGGGTATTCATAGGGAGCTAGACAATAATCCCACATCTGATCTTATTGATTTTGAAAAAAACTTCAAAAAGAGTATAACAAAATTCTGGCGCAGGAAGAAATGCTTTGGTACCAAAAGTCCCGTGAAAATTGGGTCAGGTATGGAAATCGTAACACTAAATTTTTCCATACCCAAACAGTGATAAGAAGGAGGCGTAACAAGGTGGCTGGCTTGAATATTAATGGTACTTGGGTAACAGACGAAGAAACTCTTGGTAGAGAAGCTCTTTGTTTTTTCAAGAATCTCTTTCGGCCTAATGATCCTTGCCATCCTCAGAGCTTGCAGCTGCATTCTATTCCTCACATTAGTAATAGTCTCTACCAGAAATTATTGGAGCCTGTGACCCTTATAGAAGTCAAAGATACCTTGTTTTCTATGAATTCTTATAAAGCTCCAGGGCCTGATGGTTTTCAGCCTATTTTCTTTAAAACTTATTGGCACATTGTAGCTCAAGATGTCTGGCACTTAGTCTCAAGTGCCTTCTTTAATGGCTGCATTGACCCTAAGCTTGCGGAGACTTTAATAGTACCACTTCCGAAGGCTGATGTTCCTGTTTCCATAACGGATTTTCGCCCAATTAGCCTTTGCAATGTTCTCCTCAAGATCATCTCTAAGGTTTTGGTGCGTCGGATCCGTCCTTATCTTGAAGATTTTATTGGCCCTCTTCAGAGTAGCTTCATTCCGAACAGAGGTACTTCTGATAATGCTCTAATCGCCCAGGAAATTATTCATCATATGCACAAAAAGAAGGGGAAAAAAGGCTTGTTTCTTTTTAAAATAGACTTTGAAAAGGCTTATGACAGGGTTGATTGGGTGTTTCTGGAGCTCACTCTCCAGGAGTTTGGTTTTCCTCCTATCATTATTAGTTTGATTATGAGTTGTATTACTTCCTCTAGCTTAAGCCTGAAATGGAATGGTAACAAGTTGGACAGCTTTAAACCTAAGAGGGGGTTGAGGCAGGGGGACCCCCTATCCCCTTATCTCTTTGTTTTGTGTATGGAGAAATTAGCTATTTTGATTCAAGAAAAGGTTCAAAATAAGAGCTGGCTGCCAGTGAAAATTTCCAAAGACGGACCTTCTATTTCTCATTTATTTTTTGCGGATGATTGCCTTTTCTTTACTCAAGCAAAAGTGTCTCAGGCAAAAATTGTCAGGGAGGTTCTTCATGATTTTTGTCATGCCTCGGGTCTTAAGGCGAGTGTGCATAAATCATGTTTTATGCCTTCTAAAAATGTGCCTCGGGCTAAATTAGCTAAGGTGGCATCTATTGTTCACTTCAAGCAAACTTTGAATTTTGGGAAATATCTTGGGTTTCCTATGCTGTCTGGGAGAGTCAAAAATTTAGATTTTCATTTTCTTTTGGACAAGATCAATAATAGGCTTGCTGGGTGGAAAAGCAAATTGTTGAGTAGAGCAGGGCGGGTCACTTTGGCTAAGTCCGTCATTGCAGCTGTTCCTACTTACACTATGCAAAACCTTTGGTTACCGGAGGGTATTTGTGAGAGCATTGATGCCTCTGTTCGAAATTTTGTTTGGGGTCGAAGAACCTGTCATTGGGTGAATTGGCGTAGCATGACTCAACGCCAGAATAAGGGAGGGCTAGGCATTCATACTACCAGACAATCCAATATTGCCTTGTTGGGTAAACATGTGTGGGACATTTTACACTCACCAAACAAGCTGTGGGTGGAACTCATTACAACCAAATACTTGCAACAGTCCCATATTCTTTCCTCAATTCAGTTGCCAGGTGCGTCTTATATCTGGAGATCTATTCTGAAGGCTGCGAATTATTTGAAGAGTGGGTTCAGGATCAGAATTGGAAAAGGGAACATATCTCTTTGGTTTGACAGGTGGCTAGAGGATGACTTTCTTTGTAATCTTGTTCCCTTTGTTCACATAAATGATGTTAATATATCTGTGAAAGATCTTCATGTGAATGGTAACTGGGCTTTGGGATCTTTGTATACAATCCTGCCTAATGAAATCCAACAGAAAATCAAGAGTATATGTATCAATGAGTCTGTGGAGGATATTGTGATTTGGTCGCCTTCTTCTAGTGGGGTTTATTCAGCGAGGAGTGCTTATGCCTGGCTGGAGGAGTTATCCCCTAATTTTCAAGCAAGTTCAGTTCAATGGAGATGGATTTGGAAGTTACAGGTTTCAGAGAATATTAAACATTTTGTTTGGTTAATCATGAAGAATTCTCTCCCTACTAATCTTACTAGATTTAGCCACCATGTGTCTCTTGATCCTTCTTGTCCTAGGTGTGGAATGACTCAGGAAACCATAATTCACACTCTTAGGGATTGTCCTAAATCCAGAAGAATTTGGGAGAGTTTGCAGTTTGATCACCAGTTTGATTCTGATGGTATTCTGGTCTCAGATTGGCTTCATGTTAATGCTGTTGCAGATTCTGGTGTCCTTTTTCTCCTCACCTGCTGGTTCATTTGGAGGGCTCGTAATGATGAAGTTTTCAATGACCATACTCAGCAACCTTGGGCTGTTATTAATTCTATCAAATCTGAACTGGCACTTACCACCAATTTGTTTGGAGCAGGTATTGCTACTAGTGCTTTACGTGAGGTAGTTTGGGTTCCTCCGAATGGGAATGTCATTAAAGTTAATGTAGATGGCAGTTCCTTTGGGAATCCCGGACCTGCTGGCTTCGGAGGATTAATCAGGAACCATTTGGGCGAGTGGATTTGTGATTTTTCAGGATCTTGTGGTTTTGCTGATAACTTAAATGCAGAACTTCAAGGAATTAAAAATGGGTTGGAACTTGCGTGGAACAAGGGCTATAGAGATGTAATTTTGGAATCTGATTCTAAGTGTGCCTTGGATTTGCTTTCTACAACCACTACTTTTCATCCACTTTCTTCTTTGCTGGATCACATTAACAGGTTGCTAGCTAGAGGATGGAAGGTGCAATTGCAACATAATCTTCGTGAAGGTAATGAATGTGTAGATTGGATGGCTAAAGAAGGAGCGGCTGGTGTTTCTCCCTTGGTGATCTGGGATATTTGTCCTCCTCAGCTGAATTCTATTATTTTGGTTGTTGCTCTAGGCATTGTTAGATTACGTTTGTAGTTTTCTCTTTTGTTTGTTTTTCTTTCTGTTTGATAAAAAAAAAAGAGACTAAGTTTGAATTTTAGCAAAAGAGATAAAAGAGAATTACAGTTTTGGTCCCTTTAGGAGAAATTACGTATTCAGTAAATAAGAAATGAGTTAGACATTGGAGAAAGAAAGGTAGATAAGGTATAGACTTTATGATCTTGTATATTCTGTATAATATAGAAATAATAAGGTTGTATGATATTCTAGTTCACAACGGTAAGATAGTTAAAGTTATATAGACTTCTGTATGTTGTTTTCTATCAATTATCTGCTTTTAATGAATCTATGTGAACTAAGTGCTAAGAAAATTATGTTAGTCTTGAAATCATGATATTAGAATACTTATCAAATTACCTTATCAAAACAGACGCTTTTTCTTTAACGTTTGAGTTTTTACAGAAAACCGTATTCTACCGTTATTAACGGATAAAATTTTAAATAGAGAAGGTATGTCAAACCAACCCAGAATTTTATCTCCCTTCACAAAAGTTTCTTATTTTAATATTTTTTATTTTATGAAATTTTTGGGAAACTTTCAAAAAATACCGAAATATACCGCAAATTGGTCAGTATAGCTTATAGAACTTGCTATACAGTATGTGTAAATTTCGAAAAAAGGTCCTAAACAATTTTTATTTTATTCTTTATTTCATGATTTTTAAAAATATTTCTAGAAAAGATTATTTTTCTACTATTTTTACTATTTTACGCTGTATATTCGCCGTATAAAAGCATATAGGAAGCAAACGAGCTTGAAATAAGAACTGAAAATTTTCAAAGGACCTTGGAATAATTTTATAAAGTTTGAAATAGTGTTTTGACTCAGCCATATGCCTTAGTCAAGAAGGATTGGAATAAAGACTATGTAATCATTTATTTTACATCACAATTACAAAAACATAAAGCTTTTGGTATTTGGTCCCCTTTGCTCTCATCTTGGTCAACATCCTTGGGTTGTTTTTGAGCCTTGGATAATTCTTTTCACTTGGATTTAATCCTTGTGAAAGTCTTTAAACCAATTAGGAAAAGGTTTGATTAAAACTAAATTGTTAAAAGTATAATTTGATAGTCATGGCTTACATCATGAACCAACCTTCCTTCCTCCTTCCTTCCTTCCTTCCTTCATCTCCTTGGCCGCCCCTCCCCTTCCCCAAGAGCCCTTGGATGATGATTTTCACTTGGATTCAATCCTTATGAAGTAGTATAAAACAATTAGAAATTAGATAAATGTTTTGGTTTATTTTTAAAAACTAAACCATGATTTTTTTCTAAGCTAACCAAGGTTACTTTAACCCAACCCCTTGGCTGCCCTCTCCACTATAAATACCCCCCTCCACTCTTCATAAATCCTACACCATGCTAAAGGATTCAAGAAGCATACACTTTCTCTCTTTTTCTCTCTGAAGTCTTAAATTTCTTATATTGGTGTTCTTGGTGTTCTTGCCTTGTTCTTCAAAGGTATTTTGGCAAAGGTAAGGGGAACCTCTTGCAAAATTAATTTGAGAAGTATATGTTTGATTCTTGGTTGTGCTTGACTTGTATGCTTTGGGTGTTATAGCTTTTAAATAGTTGTTTATGCTTATACATTGTTATGTTGCTCTAAAATGATTATTTTATGATAATTATTAATTGTAGTGTTGTGATGCCCAAAAATCATTAAATTTTCGTGGGAGTAAGGTTACTATGGCAAATTTTATTTTGTGCCTCTGTAAACATACTGTTATAATGGCAAAATTTAGATTTACCATAAATATGATTCTACCGTAAAGAAAATATGTTTTCTTCTTTTGAAAAAACCCTGATGTTATCTAACATTTATATATTCAAGGGTGATGGTTAAGATTTGATTGGTTTATTAGTATGGATCTGTCTAGAAAGGAAAGAGACCTTTGAAGGGGCTCTAACAAAGTCCGTCTCTTTCTAGCCTGGGATATGTATTGATACGCTATTTAAAAATCTTAATACTAGAGACCATGTATATACATGACTAAGATAATCTGGGAAAGAAGTGATTTCTTAATACCGTATATATGAATAGATTGGATCGGATAAAAAGAGTGTAACAGTAATGGATTCTCGGTGAACCTACTGTTATAGCATCTTTCGGAATTTAATATAACAGTAATGGATTCTCGGTGAATTCTACTGTTATATTAACAGTGGAAAATATAGAGCAGGTATTCAATCTGTTTATATATGCTATAAACTCAGTTTAATTTCCAACGTTTATGATAGTGGAAATTAGTGAGGTAGGTTTCCAACGGGCCTTTTTCTTGGAAAATAAATAGTGCTTAAGTATTTCCGTAAATAAACAGTTGATTTCACTTAGTCTATTTCGAATACATTGTGATTCTACAGTTACTCGTGATTCTGTATTTTACCTGAGATATGTGATTGGGTATTCTTATTTGAGAAACGTGGTTTTTGTGTTTACTTGTAAATTCTGTGTTTATTTGAGAGTTAAGTCGTAAGTTGGGGTTTGTGGTTACTAAGTAAAATCTCCAAGAGTAGCGGGCTGAATGCTCGTGGCTATGTGTCGAAATTCCTATGGTAAAATCTCCAGGAGTAGCGGGTGACTTACTCGTGGGTGTGTCCCAAATATAAGTGGTAAAGTCTCCAGGAGCAGCGGGTTCTTTTCTCATGAGTGTGTCTCGAAATTATGGCGTAAAATCTCTAGGCGTAGCGGGTTCCTTTCTCGTGGGTATGTCCCAAAATTCTTAAGTAAAATCCCCAAGAGTAGCGGGCCGGATGCTCGTGGGTTTGTCCCGAAAGTATAGAAAGTCTTGTGTGAAATTCTTGGTTTAAGATATTGAATGATTCGTTTACTGTGTACATTATACCTGGTATATGTTCCTACTTGATGTTCCCACTGGATGTTCCCAATGTGTTGTATTTAAGTGAAATTCTTATTGCGCTGATATATTGATTTCTTAAGTATGATGCCTTAATGCTTGTGCTGTATGTTGTTGTGTGCCTGTACTTTTCCTATTAAGTTGTTTAGAGTTTCACCCGTCCTACTTTGTTGTGTTGATGCATAACGGAGTAGATGTTTGACCCAAGAAATGGGTTAGCTCATAGGAGAGGATCTGAAGGATGCTGTTGGATGGATTCCGAGAAGAATAGATGGTCATGGTATTATTTTGGGTAGAGGTATAGAGATTAGACTGGCTCAGATGTTCACTGTATCATTTTCAATCTTTTCTTGTAAAGACTCGGTTGGTTATATGAAATGAGATTACACTCATACAAGTTTTAATTATGCTTCCGCAATGAAAACCCTTTCGAAAACATTAAAAAGGAATCAAGGGAACATACTCCCCATCCTTCTCATCTTCTTTAAAAGGTGAAAAATTTTACCTGCATTTCAGAAGAAGGATTTCCAATTTTCACTAAATATTTTCTAAGTTATTTGAAATTCACTGGTAACTATGGTGTAATATCATTTTTGGAGAAAGGGTGTTACATATCGACTGTGGGATCTATTTAAAATAAGTTAAGAACCAAAATTTGATTCTTCTATTAGAGTGAAAGTGAATGATGTTTTTCTTAAAATCTATGTGGCAACTTTGAGCTGATAAAAAATAAGTTAAAACCAAAAATAATTCTTACATTGGATATGCTCTAAGGGGGAATGAGATCTGGAACATTCATTAGGTGATTTTGAATTAAATTTATAAAATAATATATGCCATAATTTTTCTTCATGTTTTTTTAATCATGTAAATTTCTAGGTTGTACAATTTTTTTTTATAAATAAAATAATATTTATTCACAGATTTCATTTATCTTATGTGTTAATTTCTGTGAATTTTAGCAAAAATATTTTTTCTAATTTTATTTTTATAAATAATACAGTATTTGCTTACACATTTCATTTGTGTTTTTGATTTTGTAAATGTTTAGGTTGTAATTTTTTATTTTTCATAAATAAAATAGTGTTTGCTTATATGTTTCATTCATATTATTTTGCTCCGGTAAACTTTCATGTTACAAGTTATTTTTTCTTTTAATTTTATATTTCATAAATAATACACAAATACATATTTCATTCATTTTTTTGTTCCTATGATTTTTTGTGATGCAAAATTATTTTTTTAATTTTATTTTTAATATATAAAATATTATTTGTTTACAGATTTCATTCACACTCTTTTGTTCTCATGAACTTTCAGGTTGAAAAAATATTTCTTTTTTAAAAGTTATAATTAAAATTGTAACAATGATAACACTATCATTTTTTTTTCGATACAAAGGAAAGAAAACAACATAACTATCTATAACCTCTAGGAAGAGATCTCCACGAGCATCTTCCTGCAAAACTAAAGACAGCCTAGGAGGAGGACTATCCAGGACAGTCCAGGTAAACTCCGCATGGACACCATATTCACCACCACAGAGTGAATTAATCTTCATGTTCCTAGCCAAGCTTAAACCATAGAATAAACCCCATAGCTCGGCAATAACACTATCATTTTTAACCAAGTTGAATTTGTAACATCCTGGCTGCTTTTCGGATTGACGACTGTCCCCACACACCAACACAGGTATTTTCAGCATGCTTTGTCCTCACTCACATGCTTCCTAGGAAACTTCCCAGGAGGTCACCCATCCCGAAATTGCTCCAAGTCAAGCACGCTTAACTATGGAGTTCTTAAGTGATAGGCTACCGAAAAGAAGATGCATCTTGTTGATATGAGTAGTGCGAATCAATTCTATTAAGCTTTCCTCAACTGTACAGTCCCATACCTGCACAATCTCGAAATTCCTCTAATTCAGGTATGATTTCGGTTCATTCATGTACCCCTTCGTCTAGAAGCTGCCAGGAGCCGCTCCTTGTACGTGCCTCTTTGCACCGGCGATCACTTCCCGCCCTCTCCCGTTTACCCTATTCACAGTCTACAGGGACCAAAACTGCAATTCTTTGTCTGCTATTCTAAAAATTCCCAAAATAATTTCTAAAATTCTATAATAATATAAAACATCATTTGGCATCTCCAAAAATATTTCTTAACTTGCTCTGTGTAGGTAACAGGATGAAACACAAGAAGGGGGGGTTGAATTGTGTTTCTAAGCTTTTAAAAACTTTTCGCAATGATGGACGCTGGCTTGTGAAAAACGTTGGACGCACAACTTATTTCAAATATTGGACGCACAGTGTTTTTCTGAAATGTTGGACACACAGAGTGCTAAAATATCGGACGCACAGAGTGCTTAAAACACTGGACTCACAGAGTTGTAAAATATCGGACTCACAGAAATATTGGACGCAGAGGATTCCCTCTTAGTTTGAAAAACTTGTTTTCTTTGTCCGATTTAAAGTGTATGAAAAACTTGTTGAAATAAAAACAATTCAATCCCCTTGGTTAGTAATAAGCACAGATATAAAAAGAGTTAAGGGAAAGAAGAAATAATACAAGTTTTTATCCTGGTTCACTCTTTCCTAAGAGCTACGTCCAGTCCCCTCAAACTAGAGAGATTTCACTATCAAACCAGATAGAATACAAGTATTCTTTGCACGCAGCCTCTTCAGGCTATAACCCAAGTATTCTTTGCACTCAGCCTCTCCAGGCTATAACCCAAGTATTCTTTGCACACAGCCTCTTTAGGCTAAACGACTCAGCAGAGTGTTTTTGATTCAAGTGCTGTCTAACTCACACAAGTGAGGATATGAAAACTAAAGCACTTCGAGAGTTAAGCAAACTCTCTTTTACAAGAAGATAGAAAATATACAAGACTTTCTATACAGAGTATAACAAATTGCACAGCGTTTTTGCTCTTTCTTTTTCGTTGTTCAGTCTCTTGTATTCTTCTTCTTGTTCACGGTATTTATAGGCTTTGATGAAGCTTCAGACTTGTTCTTCGAATAGCTCAGCTTCAGCCTTCATAAATATTACCGTTCTCTAATAGCATTAAATGCTATTTTGCCGTTGCTCTGAGGAGATCTACTTCAGTGTGTATGTCTGCGTTTCTTTCTCCTTAATCAGAAGCAACATGTACTCAAAGTCTCAATTGTACAGTGGTTAATAGTAATATCTTATTGAGACAGAGAGAATACACTGTGTAAAGTAGAAAGATGTGTTCAAAGATATAAGAGTACATTCTCTCTCTTAGTACACTTTCCACAGTGCTTTATGCTTTTCAAATGTACGTTCAAAAACATTGACAATAGGTTGTACAGAAAAGCATTGTATATAGCTATTTATTTCAAATCATTTGCTCAATAAATATGTTCCATATTAAATGCATGAGCAATAAATAGCAAGTAATGGACTCTGCGTTTTGGACGCAGCATATAGAATGTATTGGACTTTTAGTCCTTTTAACAAATGAACGCATACCTTTGCTTACCATTTTGTTCCATTGAATGCAAGGCAGTATTGGAATGAATTACCTCATGCTGATGATTGGACTTTTGCCATTGCCTTTCTGTTCCATTGGACGCAGGGAAGTTTTATTGGACTTTTGCCATTCTGCTATGTTGGACGTAGAACAGTTGCTGTTGGATTTTTCCCATTCTGTTCCATTGGACGCAGAGCAGTTGATTGTTGGCCTTTTCCAATTCTGTTCCATTGGACGCAGAGCAGTTGACTGTTGTACTTTTGTTCTTCTGCTTCATTGGACGCAGAACAGTTGATTGATGTACCTTTGTCAATCTGCTTCATTGGACTTTTCCATTCTGCATCATTTGAAATCATTGGACGCAGGCAATGTTGTGCATATTGCCTTATACTGATCATTGGACTTTTGTAATTCTGTTTCATTTCACTCTCCATAGTTGACTGATGGACTTTTGCCATTGTGCTCTATTGGACGCAGAGTGGTACTGTCTGTATTGAACATTGGACGCAGAACAGTATTGCCTTATACTGATCATTGGACGCAGAGAGTAGCATGTCTACATGACTTGGATACATATAGGTTTTGCTTCTTTGGACGCATTGCCTCATATTGATTATTGGACGCAGAGCTCTTAGACTGCGTATTGCATTGGACGCAGAACAGTATTGCCTCATATTGTTTATTGGACGCAGAGAATCATTGGACGATGAACAATATTTCCCAATATTGATCATTGGACGCAGAACTCTTGGTGTCCATATATGTTCCAGTGCCAACATTGGACGATGTCTTTGACATTGGACGCAAAGCTTCTCAGACTTTGAATATGAGCCAATGTCATGATGAACTTATTATTGGTCGCAGACTGCAACATCATTCAATAAACTTAGTTAGGCAGCTTTGTTATACATTGTAAAAGCTTAATACATTTTGTTATCATCAAAACCATAAAATCACTTAGGGAGTATTTGTATTAAAAATACTTTTAACCAATTTGGTTCCAACACTCTGGTCTCCAAACCCACTCACAGTTCAACCTAGTCAAACTACAGGGACCAAAATGGTAACATTTTTATCTGTTTCTCAGAAAATTTCCAAATAAATTCCTAAAATCCTCAAATATTATAAAATCACTATTGGTATCCTCAAATCATTTTTCTGACTCCAATTAGGGTTTCTATATCAATATATTCTTATTTTGACATTCAAAACGTCTACAAACTTTTCTGTTTGACTTTCCACGTCAGCACTAAACCATTATCAATCTCATCGAAATCCTAATATTAACTATAATCCTCCCTTATTAACACTCTGTCTCTTAGAGTGAAAATTTGGGGTGTTACACAGTGCGATGCCAAACGTGTTTCCACGACTCCTCCACTGTTCCCATGGTTTCAGACTTTCAGCCAAATGTATTTTTTTTTTCAATAGAAACTGATTGTATTAGAAAGGGACAAGCCCAAAGGAACCAATGCAACGACCCCAGCAACACAGTGACTAATTAAAGCAACATCAATTCTCATATACCCCAGCAATTCCACCAAAAGAGAGCAGAGAAACGAAGGTAAGCGAAGAGGCCCAAAACAAACCCCTTTTTCTCAAAGCAAAAAGAAAAAACACTGAGAGACAACAGGAAAACTACCCAAAGAAAAAACCTGAGTCCAATCAAATGACCATATCCACAAAGCTAAAGGGGATTGGACCTCTTCCTTGCCTTGTTTGTGGAGCCTTCTTTAGACATGGTGCTTTCTTTGTACAGTTTGGAATATCCTGTTTTTTTGTTCTTGTTAGCCAAACGTGTTCAACACTCAATGCAGCCGTTGTTAACAAGGGTCACAAAAATTTTGGGGCCCCCAAATTTGGGCCAAAATTTGGGGCCCAGTGCTATTGCACTGTTTGCAAACCCAAACTACCGGCCCTGCATATGACTATAATCATAGTCATTATCTTCATAAGCAAAATTTATTTCTATCTTTTTTCCATTTGTGTAAATCTTATTAAAGATCTACAACATGCTTTGGTATACGACAGGTATGCATCCAATGACCCTTGTTTCCACAATATATTTGCTATTCTGCTCACCTTTTTCTTTAAAATTATTTTCACTATTTCTTCATTTCTAGTGAGAAATGTCATACTTTTGGCTTATTTGCTTTTCACCATTTTTCCACTTCTAGGGAAAAATATCATAGCATTAGTCATATATTGATTAAATGCTTTATTCTCTTCTTTGATAATGTTTCCAACATCATTTGCATCTAAATGAATTTTAATACGCATTAACAATACAAGTAATTCTTTTCCCATAATTATAATAATCACGTGACTACACATTCACTTCTAGGAACGGAGTAGTGCTAGTGGGATAGACCAACATAATCATGTGTTGCTACATTCACTTCTGGGAATGAAGCAGTGCCAATGGGATTGGCCTCATGATTTTTATCAAAAACTCATTATTTTGTTCGGCAACAAGAAATCGATTCAAAATATTTCTTAAATCATTTTTTTCTTCAATAATGCTACTGCAAGAGCATATTAGACGCAAAAGAAAGTTTCTATTTTATAATCAATTATTTGAAACTGAGTCCATTATATGATCAAGAGATTTGAAGCTCATGCATTCAGACAAGTTTCGAGGTCGGCAAAGAAATTTGACAAAATATATGCAAAGAAATTGAACTAGAAGAATTAATAAACGTCGATCGATTTCCTTCACTTATATCCATGTTTCGTTTTGTGACGGTCTGCGCAAATTATATGTTCCTTGTACCGAGGGACTAGAATTCTCCTTTCACACAACACTATGCTCCACGCTTCCGAATCTCAGTTGGCTAGAGTCTCGTGCTGATAACGTGTTATAAAATAATCGAAACGAGAACAAAACATAGAGACATAGAATAATAGATACAAGAGAAAAGAGAGAATGAGAGAATATTTTATTGCTCTCTTTTAGGGTACAAAAACATGTACAATAACGGTGGTATTTATAGCCACCAGGAAACCTAACTCTAATGTAAATATGGATGAGATCCTATCTTAATAAGAGTAACAGTGTAACAAATCTGATATCTTAATAACAGAAATAATACAACAAAATATCTCATCAAATCTCATCAGTATCAATCTCTTCAGGAGATGGACATCCACAAAATATTCATAACAAAAAGACAAATAAAAAAATATCATATTTCATATATGGCTTAAATATGTTTTAAGTCCCTCTAAAAATTCGAGTTTTGATTTTAGTCCATTAAAAAAAAGTCAAACATTTTTGGTCATTTAATTTTATTTTTTTTGCATTAGGCCTTTTAAGTGAATTTACTATGTGTTGTGCTGATGCGGCATACGTACGTCCTTTTCATCACTTGACACGTCATTTAAAATTTATAAAGACTTGCTAATTAGAACTGTCTTCTTCTTCGCGTTCTTCTTTTTCTTCCTCTTTCTCAAGCTTATTTTCAGAAGAACAAAGAAAAAAACCTAGTCACTTCTCATCCCTCTGTTTTCATCGAAGAAGAGGAGTAGCATTCCCTCTTTGTTTTCGTCGTTCCAAGCAAGTTAAAATCAAAATTCAAATTTTTAGAGTTGCAGAAAATATATTTAGAGAGAGAATAAATAGAGATAAAAACATAGTGAGAAGACAATGGTATAGAAAGGAAAATTTTATCAATTAAATAATTTTTTAATTATTGTAAAACAACTTTAAAAGACAAATAAAAAAGTATCATATTTCATATATTCATTATCATTAATTGTTGCTTACACATTTTAAAGAGGCTTAAATATATTTTTAGTCTCTCATTTTTCACTGAAATCTATTTTTAGTCCCTCGAATTTAAAATATGGTCTGAGTGACTAAAAAAGATAATTTTTAAAAAATAAGAGACTAAAATAATACGTTTTAAAAATAAAAAACTAAAAACAGATCTCAATAAAAATAAAGGATTAAAAACAGATTTAAGCCTTTTAAAAATCATTATAGTTAACAGACAACAATCGCTGTTGATCATAATGCAATCTCGATGTCCGATGACATGCAACTACTTTGGCAAAAAGGAAAAAGACTTGCAACCATTGCATTCTATAGAAATCAATTTCCATTCCTATTATTAGACCCGCTTAAAGACGCTATGAATAAGCTCCAGATGACTAATTCAGACGTCTTTTCGGTTTTCAAAATTTTGTATCTGTCTTCAATCTCATCCGTTGAATATTTAAAATGATATATCTATGATCAAAAGTGATTTTTCTATTAGTAGAAAAGTTTTAAGTTTTTCCACCTAAATGGACTTTATATAGTAGTACTTAAATTAACGATATCTATATACATCAACACATCATTATATTTGTCAGCTCTTCCGGTGGTAATTCATCTCCTGATATAATATTTGAACACTGATCAGCTTTTATAAAATTTAAAATACAAAAAAAAATGGCTTAAATATGTTTTTAGTCCCTCAAATTTAGAAAATTGTTGCTTTTGGTCCCTCAAATTTAAAATACCTATTTTTGGTCCCGAATTTTTGAAAATGTGTCACTTTTAGTCCCTGGGTCATATTTTAAATTTAAAAAGTATTTTATAAATTTGAGAGGGGTCAAAATATAAATTTAAAAAATTGTTAGAAGTTAGTAAAAAGGGAGTAAGGTGAGAATCAAAATTTATGAGGGGTCAAAATATAAATTTAAAAAATTGTTAGAAGTTAGGAAAAAGGGAATAAGGTGAGAATCAGAATTTATGAGGGGTCAAAATATAAATTTTAAAAATATTTTTCAAATTAGAAAATAGCCCCAGGGACTAAAAATGACACATTTTAAAAAATGAGGGACCAATAATAGGCATTTTAAATTTGAGGGACTAAAAACAACAATTATCCATATTTGAGGGATTAAAAATATATTTAAGCCAAAAAAATTTAATGGTTGATTGAGACCGAAGTGGTAGAGGACAAACGTGGAAATCCCTCCATTGATTTGGTCCTCGTCAATTTTAATTAACTAGCGTAGTGACCCGTGCCATGCACAAGACATATAATGACTATTAATTATTTGATTCAATTTTAAAATAGAGTACAACGAAAAAAATATAAATTATTGTTGAAGTTGTAAAATAGTTTAAATAGTTGATGTGAATAAGCAAGTCAAAAACTCAAATCCGCACGTATTTACCCGAATCCTCCCCAACTTTGTCTGCCGACTTTAGGTTTTCTTGGTTTTTCGAATGCAAAACATTGATGGTAATGTTGCACCTGTCCGCTATTTAAAAATATTATATTAAATCTAAAAATAATAATTGGCAGGGATGTTGCACACTTGCACCTGTCCTGCTATTTAAAATATTATACTAATTTAAAAAATAATATAATTGTGAGACTTGGTTTTAGGTTTGTTATAGAAGTTTGCACCCCTCGAAAATTATTGTTGAACTAGATCTATTGAACATATCTATCAAGAGAAAAATTCTTGTGTAATCTTTTTCGTGAACATGGAACATTCGATTTATTTTTCTTTAACAATTGTAGAAATTACTTTTTCTCTCCTTAGTTTGATGCTTAGAGTTGATGTAAGTTATTGGTTATAATTATAATTATAAAGATAACTGTTAATTATTTTGTCTCAATACTGATTTATATTTGTATGTAATAAACATGGGTAAATATTGATTAACAATGCGACAAATGTATAATATATATCACTATCAATTATTGGCAAAAGCAATATCTTGCCAAATGTCTAAATAGTAAATTAAAATGTATAATTATGAAAATATATATTAATCCATAACCTACGGGCACAATTTAAATCGATTATGTTAATTAACAAATTGACAGAATAATATCGGAGTAACCAATAAGAGAATTAGGAAGGAGATGGTAGAATTTGTCTAGGTGCTTTCGATTTGGCTATTTTTTTATAAGTAAAGGCTAAACTTTGATTAGCATAAATTTTAAAAAAGATTGGATAAAATTTAAAAGCTTATTACAAAATTCTTGGAGAGAGAGGATTTGAATTAAATTTGAATAGTGCCAATAAATTTTTTTTTTTTAAAGCAAAGTGCCAACAAAATTCTCCGAGAGAGGGATTGGATAAAATTTGATTGAAAGCTTATTATAAAATTCTCGGAGAGAGAGGATTTGGATAAAATTTAAATAATGCCAATAAAATTTTGAGAGGGTTATTGTTTTGACAGCTCTGAGAGAGGATTATTGTTTTACGCGCGTTTTGCCTTATATATTTCTTTCGATAAGATTTGTTACCTCATGCATATAAATTTTGGCTACTTTTTTTCGTTTTTGAAATATTTGAAAATCGAAAGATAAATTCTAGGAGAGATCCCCCGACACAAATTTAATTTTATTATAATTAAAAAAATAGAGGAAAGCAAATTTAGAACGCCACGTAGGCTTACAATCGCTCTATAGACGATACCTATAAAAATAAGGGTTCACAAATATATATATATTATTCATTATATATATTTCAAATTAAATTGAATATCTCGGTTGAATGGTCTTCTACTTTTAAATGTTATACTCCTAAATTAGTTTTAATTTGAAATAAATATTCATTAATGATAAATAATGTTTTATCCAAAAAAATTGGTTGAATTTCGTAGATAGAATCCTGAATTGAACTATTTACCACGCATACCGAAAGAGAAAAGGAGAGATTTAACATGTCAAAACACAGAGAATATTTTTTTCTTGTTTACAATCAGGACAGTAACATGTATATTCAGATATAAACAAAATATACACAGAATTAAAAAAAAATTGGTTCAATGCATAACTTGGAATCCATGAGGATCATTTCTATGGTACGGGTACTGGCAACACACCAAAGCCTTATAATCTTTGTTATCAAACTCCATGTACGTCTCTTAGGAATTATATCTGACACCATATCACATCGGTGAGCCATTTGATGGTAGAATAATACCAGAGTAATCAATGAGAGAATTAAGAAATAGATCATGAAATAGTGATTTGATTGCCTTTTTATAAGTAAAAGTTAGACATTAATTAACATTATTTTTAAATTAAGATTGGATAAATTTTAAAAGCTTATTATAAAATTATCAGAGAGAGATAATTTGGATATTGCCATCGAAATTCTCGGATAGAGGTTTGTTTAAAATTTGTAATTTTGTAAATTCACGAAGAGAGAATTTACAAATCTCTAAGGTGAAGGGAGCACCGCCTCATATGTACCTGCTGCAGCGATGGGTGTTTGATTTTCTCTCTCTCTTTCTTAATCTTTATCACTTGGTTGTGCACCGTAAGAGTACCCACTTGTAAATTTGAAAGCATAACAATTTGAATAGTGATAATGAAGAGAGAGGATTGGATAAAGTTTATCAGATTATTGTTTGATGTGCCCTTTCATTGTAGATTTTCTTAGATAAGATTTATTATCTCATCCATGTATTTAGGTTATTTTTTTTATTTTTGAAAATTTTGAAAATTGAAGGATAACTTCTAATAGAGATTACTCAACACAAATTTAATTTTATTATAATTAAAAAAATAGAGAAAAAAAATCTAGAATATCACGTAGGCCTAAAAACACTCTATGAACGACACCCGTAAAAGTAAGGGTTCACAAATATATATATTATTGATGGCCTTAATTTGTCACTGCTCTACGTAGAATTTTCTTTTGTGTAAGATATGTAGGGATGGCAAAAAAATCTGTACCCCCAGATATCCGCGGATAAAATTCGTTATGGTTATGGGGTGAGTACCTTAACTGGTACTCGTGGGTAAATTAAACGGGTATTTGAGGTACCCGCCAATAAATGGGGATGGGGGCAGGTAGTAATGTATCCGTATCCGCGGGTATCCATACCCGTTAGTAAAATTACAAAAAATATCCTTTTATTTATATACATACCTAAAAGTCTAAAACACCAATGTACAATTTGACAAATATTAGAGTGTGATGCATTATTTTTAGTTATTGTCTTGCTTTGTTTTAATATTAAGCAAAGTACGTAACTCCAAAATATGTATTATTGTTGTGTCATGTATTAATTCTCACACTCATATTTTTCATTTTATAGTTTTATTTGTTTTCATTTAATTAAACAATTATTGATATTACAATTGAGTTAAAATCATATGATTTGTATTTTGTATAATTTAGTCTTATTAATATGATGTTCATTATGACAAATATTGTGTAGAAACAATTTCTTTTAATTAAATTTTTATAGAATTTTTTAATATACATAGATATCCACGGATTTCACGGGTACCCGTTAAAACCTAGATAACGAGTACCCGCGCGAGTATGGGACGAATACAGGTAGCGGGTATATTAAACAGGACGGTTAGCGGGTAGCTACTACTCGTGTCCGCTTCGCCCCATTTACATCCCTAAAGATATGCACTATTATTTATATTAGGCTTAAATATATTTTTAGTTTATGAAAATATAAGCACTTTAGGTTTTGGTCTTTATTTTTTTTAGTTTTTAGTCCTTATAAAATTTGTTCATTAATGAGATTTGTCCCTATTTGTCGGTGGGGACAACTAAGGTGCAAAATCATGCACATTTCATGTACAAGATTTGTCCATATTTATTTATTTTAGGGTCTCATTTTACGTGAAAGTCATGTGTTTAGATGACATGACAAGTAATTACAGTGACATTGATGACAGATCAACAATAGATAGATAGATAAGCAAAATTTAATAGATGGCACTAAATTCAATAATAGAAAATTTGACCATTTACTCAATGAATAGTGAAGACAACATCGTTTTAAAAGAGTAAATCGTTAATTTGATCTTTGAAATTGTGGGGCAGTGATAAGTTGGTCATTGACATTAAGAAATAGACAAATTGAATCCTAAAATTGCAAACTGTATGTCAAGTTAATCACTCTGTTAGTATGAGTCAACAAACGTTAAGTAAATTGATTATGTGGCACATTAAATGCCTTGTTGGCACACACATGTCATCACGTTCCCGCTCTCACTACTTTCTCATCCAAGTACTGCTCTTCAAGAAACTCTTCTAAAAGTTTACGACCAACGTTGCCTAATTCAAGGAGAAATATTGCTATATAAACCATAAGAAATTCTGAAGTTGACGCAGAAGATATCCATAGGAGCATGCATCAAACCCTTCAATAAGAATATGAATTTAGTTCTAGTATTGTCAAGGGCTGGTTGCAATTGGAATGGGACCAGGGACGGATTCAAGAATTTTATGCTGTGGGGGCAAAACTCATATATAAATTTGTAACATATAAAATATATCATAACATTTCAAAAAGTATATATATCTAATGTCCAAGTGGGGGGGCATTAGGTAGACATTTAATAAAAAAATCTCCTTAACCATGAGTTACCTTTTACTTTTTACAAGAATAACCGTTGCTTTTAAAAATTTATCTTAATAAAATATAAATCTATATTTTATTTAAAAAAAATTAATATTCAAGTGGGGGCAATTGCACCCACCATGGTGGCTGTGGGGCCGTCCCTGAATGGGACTGGGAGGAGGGGGGGGGAATGAAATGATGAATATTAATTTACCGTGGTAATAACCCGTGAAGGCTTCTGACATCTATAATCTATAATATATATAAAGACAAATTTTCTCAAGATTAATTTTTACACGTGTCTCTTTGGGAGCATTTCGAGGCTCAATTGGACTGATTGAATTTGAATAGGTTTATTGATTGATTTGTATTGATTGTATTTAATATTGTATTTATTGTGTTGGTTCAATTCAATTTTGTCGGTTTTCCAAAACTATATTGTATCAACTTGATATTGTATTATTTGATTTCAAATTTGAATGAATTTCAGCCCTAATTTCATTTGATATTGCATTCAGATTTATCCATTGAAAATTAATTTTTTGCTCATTTATTGTTAATTTAATTTGATTATAACAAATTGTATTTCAAATCTGATTTGATTTTTTTTTGGCATTTCACATTTTATTTAAATAGGATTTCAATAATATTATTAATAATATTATTTAAACGATGAGCATAAGCTACATGTACATATACTCCAATTTTTTGTTTTGCTTTTCATCTATTGTTGTGTTTAATTTGATTACATTGGCGAAGGTAGCGGTTGTCAATATATAATAACAATAATTTGGCGAAGGTAATTAAAGGTTGTCAATTATAGCAATAATAATTCTGTCAAAAAATAAAAACAATAATAATAATTAATAAAATGAGATTTCAATATCACAATAGAAAAAATATTACATTCATTTTAATTATTAATAAAATCTTGATTCTTTCTTTCCTCTTTTATTCTAGCAATTCTACTTTCTTTAAGTTACCCTCTGCGATTCTTCCTCTTTCAATCAAACCATTATGATTACACCCATTTTTTCTTCTACAAAAAAAACTTGATTATTCCTTTCTTCTTTTATTACAGCGATTCTTCTCTCTTTAAAATATCCCTATGCGATTCTTCCATCTTTCAATCAAACCATTGTGATTACATGTATTTTTACTTCTCTCCGTGACTCCTTCAAAATGATCTTTAAAGAAACATTAATTCCATCTCATTCCTCTTTTTATTGGTTTACTTTTAGATAATATTTTTATACCTATCTCTTTACCTATTTATTTTCTAAGATTTTATTTCACTCCTCCCCTTTCCCATCGGCAAACTTTCATGTCTATTCAACTCTTCCTTCTTTGGTATGATTTTCTTGTCTTTTCTCTTTCTTTTTTGTTCTTCTTCTCTCATTTCATATACATTTTCTTCTTCATTATTCTCCTTCATCACAGTGACTATCACTTGAAACTTTCGATTAAAGGTTATCATTTGTTTTCTTATTCATGGTTAATCATTACACATGTTTCAATTTATGTATTTTTAATCTTAAATCTTATTATATGCTTGTATTGATATATTTTATTTGTTCAATTTGTTTTAGCCTTTGTATTGTTGTTATTCTTCTATTCATCAACAATGACTTCCAATGCTTTTCTCTCTTTTTTGTTCTTCTTTTCTCATTTTATATACATTTTATTCTTCACTATTCTCATCCATTGAATTGACTATCCCTTGAAACTTTCGATTAAATGTTAGTTTTTGTTTCTTATTCATGGTTAATCCTTTATATATATGTTTTTTTTTGGTATTTGTATTTCTAATCTTAAATCTTATTATATGCATGTATTGATATGTTTTGTTTGTTCAATTTGTTTTAGTATTTGCACTATTGTTATTCCTCTATTCATCAACACTGACATCTAATGTCTTTTCTCTCTATTTTGTTCTTCTCTTCTTATTTCATATATATTTTCTTCTTCATTATTATCCTCTATTGCAGTGACTATCACTTAAAACTTTCGATTAAATATTATTTTTAGTTTTCATTTTCATGGTTAGTCCTTATGTTATTTTTTTATTTTAATCTAAAATCTTAATATATGCATGTATTAATATGTTTTAAGTTCACTTTGTTTTAGCCTCTTTGTATTATTGTTATTCTTCTGTTCATCAACACTGACTTCTCATCTAAAATATCTAAAATGAGTTTGTAGTTATTGTTATTTTATATATTTTACTATTAATCATTTTTACTTATTTTTAGTGTTTATTCATTCTCTTATAGCCTCTAAACCATTGATATGATTTGGTTTTTATCGAAATCCGTATATCGTTACTCTTCTGTATATTCACCAAGTCAAACTTTCCCTCTAAGGCAAGTCTCTTTCTTTTTTGATCATTTTTAGTTATCGATTGCTTTTTAGAGTTAATGCTTTTATGTTTTGTGTTCTTAAGTTTTTTTATTTTTCATTTGCTTTTGTGATTAGTTTTTTTTTTATTATGTAGACATACATTATTTCTCTCTCTCTCTCTCCAAAAAGTAGGGGTTTTTGTTTTATTTTTTGGAATTCAATAGGATTGAAGCCCAAAAATCAAACAAACTACAATGTTACTGGCCGAGTAAAATAGATTTTTGTTTTGAATCAATTGAAGACTATTGTTACTCTTTTATATATTCAACAAATCAAACTTCTTCTCATAGGTGAATCTTTTTTTTTATTATTAATCATTTTTAGTTGTCAATTATTTTTTAAAATTAATGTTTCTATATTTTGCGTTGTTAAAATTTTTTATTTTACATTTCTTTTTTTGATTATTTTTTTATTCTATGCAGATACATTATTCTTCTATCTCAAACAAGATGAAGCATCATAAATCACAAAAATTTAGTTGTTTATTTTTTTCCAATATTTCCCAATAAATAATGTTTGGGATAATGATAGTTATATATATTACTATGTTTATTTTCGAAAATATATGTAATACTTTATTAGTTCTTTAATTAAAAATACATATAAGTTATTTAATTTTTCCATTCAAAATTTCTATTTTTGGTAAATTTTACTTTGATGTAAATGGTATGTCTTTATTTTGTAATTGTGTATCCAGTTGATCATTAATAGTAGTAAATCAAATAAAAATATATCATAGCGAGCAAATTAAAAATGAAAGAATTTTAATTTGTAGAAACAACGAATGTGAAATTCAAAATGATAGCTATGTTATTAGCGAGGAATAGGCTGAAAATAAAAATAAAAAATTGTAAAAAGAAACATGAAAGAAAAAACGACAACAGAAACCAAGGTAGTCAGAACCAGACCGGTCATTGAACCGGTGAGGGCAGGGGTTCAAGGTTC
The DNA here is from genome assembly GCA_030159175.1 of Glycyrrhiza uralensis. Lineage (NCBI taxonomy): Eukaryota > Viridiplantae > Streptophyta > Magnoliopsida > Fabales > Fabaceae > Glycyrrhiza > Glycyrrhiza uralensis. Next base: position 9,633,890 of record BRZY01000006.1, read on the forward strand.
AGAGGTTCGACCGGTTGAACCGGGATATAATTAAATAATATTATTTTAACTATAAATATAATATATATATAAGTATTATATATAATATATAATATTATATTAAACAGTAAAACCTATACAATATTAAGCAAAAATTAATAAAAAGTCATAATTTTAAAAGAAAAATTAAGGCTTAATTACAGTTTTGGTCCCCTATCTTTCGCGAATGTGCAATTTTGGTCCCTCATCTTTTAAACGAGCCAATTGGGTCCCCTATGTTTTAAAAGTGTGCAATTTTGGTCCAACCGTCATTTTCACTAACCTCGTTTGCTGACTTGTGTAACACCCTCTTTCCCGGAGGGCATTACACTTACGTAACCAACTCAAATGCGGAAAATAAATTTCATTAAATCTGGTTTTCTTTCGGAAAAAAAATACTGACAACTTATTTGATTTTCACAAATGGAATTTCATTGCCATTTTTTTCTAAAAGATATTAAAATATTAAAGGTCCTCGAGTCCTGACAGGTCCACCCAGCTAGTGGTCCATCTATATGAATCATGTTCCAAAGAGAACAAAACATATAGGCAAGGGTGAAAAATTCTCATACACAGATAATAAAGCATAGAGACAACAGATATACAGAAATAATCATGCTCATTAAAACATACCAGCATTATGCATTTCTCTTCCATTTACCTTTTCTTAACATCAATGTATATTGTGTTCCTGCTAATGAGACACAATTTAGAGAAAATAAATCATGTTTATCAAACATATGACACAGAGTAAACATAAATCACACCGAACAAATACACATGCAGTGCTATACTCATCCTCAAAAGAAATCACTTTCACTAACCACATTTCCAGCATAGGTCACACAGACACCAGTCACACAGATAACCATTTCCAACTTCACACAGAAGTATCACCGTTTCACACAGAAACATATCACAAGAATTCAATATGTATATATACACACAAAACACTTCTATGGGCCCCTTTTCTTGATAACAGATTCGACACACAGTCACGAGCACGTAGCCCGCACTCCATGGAGATTACTTTCTCCAAACTCCTCATTTATTCGACACTCAGTCACAAGCATTGCCCGCACTCCATGGAGATTACTTTTTCACATAGCACGAAATGTCACTTAGCATTTCCAGAGCACACAGCTCTCTCATAGCACACAACATTTGACACACAACCCTTTTCACACAGCACGGCACACAACATGGCACACAACCCTTAGCACACAACATTTTTATCACATAGCACTTTTCTCAAATCACACAGCATTTACATCACACAGAATTCATTCACCTTCCCTTATTGACACTTAATCCCATAACCATTTCTCATTGTCCATTACTCAGCCTCCTTAAACACATAACTCTCTCTTCGTTGATACTTTATTATAAAACGTTCTTTTAAATGCTAGGTTCATTATTCTTGAAATCCTAGACTTACATTATCCCTTCTTTTACTTTTATACAAATCACTTAGGAAAAACCTTTTTCAGGAAAACTATTTATAATTATGTTTTTGACCCCAAAATATCCCTATTTTCATTTACGCCCCAAAACTTCTTAAAATTTCACTTTTGCCCATAAACATTCCTTTTACAGATTTAATCCCTATATTTTCGAAAATCACATTTCCACTTTCTGTTTTTCAAAACTTTCAAAATTACACTCTTGACCCAAATCTTTCAAAAATTACATTTTCGACCCTGCATTCTCGAGTACAGCAGTTTCAGGGCAGAGGAGTTCACACCTGTGAAAACTATCACACTCCGGATGGGAACAGGTCTGTCCTCTGTTTTCCAGAATTTCACAACTTCGAAAATTTACCCACCCAGGGCATGACAGGGACTCGAATTTTCAATGTTCAACCAAAATTAATCATCTCTTTGCATAGTTAGGTTCAAATAAGTGAAAATAAGTAAAGTTTACTATATTTGGACCAACCACAAGACACAATCCTCATCATCAAACCATGGTTCCAATCTCACCAAAGCCTCAAACTAAAACCTCACACCAAGATCATATTAATTTCCAAATCAAACTTTTGCAAATAGTCATACAACCACCATTCCAATCCATTCAAATCAAGCATGGAACAAAATTATCATGTAACCAACATAGAGCAATCTCATCTTACACAAACACAAGTTATTTTTCTCACAAAGAGCAATCCACAATCAAGTACAAACTCATTTTGTACACACCTAGGTTAAATCAATTCAAAAACCATCATCAATCAAGTTCTCCATGAGTAAGTCACTCAAATAAATTCATATCTAGCATAATCATGGCTCAAAGACCACCTATGATCATAAGAACACAAAGACACATGGCTTACCAATCAACATGAACCCTAGACAATTTTAACATCATCTAACTCAAACCAACACAAGCATGGCACTAAGATGTCCACTAAGCTTTAAAAATCATGTAGGAAGAACTTTCCCCTTACCAAGCTTGTAGAAAACCCTAACCACCAACTTCTTCTTCTTCCTTCTCCTTCTCCTTCTTGCTTGACTCCTTGTAGCTTGTTGGTCACTAGATTATGATCAAGCTTTGGAAATTTAGCTCACTTGGACAAGATTTTTGAAAAGAACACTTAAAGGTTGGCTATGGTGAAGAGACAAAATGAAAGAACACAAGCAAAGAGCTCTCCCTTCCTTCTCTCCCTCTATGTCTCGGCCTCCCCCTCTCTTTTCCTATTATCCAAGATTTTTTTCTCAACCATGGTTACACTTAACCAACCATTAACCCTAGTTAGTCACTTGCTTAATTCCTATTGGCTAACCCATGTGAGTCATAGTATTCAAGAATTTTCTACTTTCTTCCCTCAAACTGGCGCAGGTCTGCAGTCCCAAGGGGTAAAAATAATTTTTCACCTTAACCATGGTAAATGGTAAGTCTCCAAGGTAATTAAATATGGTAACTTTTGTATTTCATAGTAAAAATTGTCCAAAATTAACCTATTGGAGTAAAAACTCTCACGAATCTTAAAATAAGTCCTAAGCCATGAAAATAAGATGCCACAAAGGTCTTGGTTCATAGAGATCAAGCTTAGAAGCATTACGGTAACTTTTCGGTTTCTACCGTAACCCGTAACTTAGGGTAAAAATTGTCTTTCTCAGAAAAACCACAGAAAATTCCTAAAAATCCCAAATATTATAAAAACACCATTGGTTACTCTTTTGGTTGATTTTAGATCATTTCCTAAGCTTCTGGCATTCACTTGCTCTCCCGACTATCCCGTTCACAGTCTCTAGGGACCAAAATTGCAATTCTTTTTCTTCTATTCTAAAAATTCCCAAAATAATTTCTAAAATTATAAAATAATGTAAAAACATCATTTGGATCCTCAAAAATATTTCCCAACAAGTTCTGGTCTCGAAATCCACTCACAATTCAACCTAGTCAAACTATAGGGACCAAAACTATACTATTTCTGATCTGCGTTTTAGAAAATCCCCAAATAAATTTCTAAAATCCTCAAATATTATAAAATCACTATTGGTATCCTCAAATCATTTTTTTGACTCCAATTAGGGTTTCTATATCATTATATTCTTATTCTGACAGTCAAAACGTCTGCAGACTTTTCTGTTTGACTTTCCACGTCAGCACTAAACCATTATTAATCTCATCGAAATCCTAATATTAACAATGATTCTCCCTTATTAACAATCTGTCTCTTAGAGTGAAAATTTGGGGCGTTACAACTTGGACAAACAGTGCTGACTAGGAAGAGTGAGCTGGCATCTTACGTGACATAACAGCCTTGAGTCAGCATTTTTAAGTGCTCCACGTGTGAAGCACGTGAATGCCTCTTTCATGTGCCCTAATCCTCTTATCTGATCGTGACTCGTGGAAAGAGACATTCACGTGCTTGGCACGTGAAACACTTAAAAATGATGACTCAAGGTTGTTATGCCACGTAAGATGCCAACTCACTCTTCCTAGTCAGCACCGTTTGTCCAAGTCAGCAAACGTGGTTAGTAAAAGTGACGGTTGGACCAAAATTGCACACTTTTAAAACATAGGGGACCCAATTGGCTCGTTTAAAAGATGAGGGACCAAAATTGCACATTCACAAAAGACAGGGGACCAAAACTGCAATTAAGCCAAAAATTAAACTTTACTACTAAATGTCATAATTCATAACATAAAATATTCAAAATTATAAATAATTGAAGAAAGTGATATCTATTTCTTTTAAAAAAAATTTTGGTTTTTTATTTTTTTTAAAAGCTTGAACCGGTCCAACCGATTTTTGGCCGGTTTTCCCAGTTTTATCCTATTTTTGACCGATTCTTACGCAGGCCGGTTCTTAGTGTCTTCCGGACTGGACAGGGGTTCGGTTCCTAGTTCGACGGGTCCAGCCTGCCGGTCCTGTCCGATTTTCACTACAATGACAAACATTAGAATGGTTTGCATAATTTGGAGATAGATCATTGTGCAATTAGAATTACTCGCAATTAAACACATTAAATGATATCTTTTTCTTTTTTGATTTTATGAGACATTCAATGAGTATTTCGAAGAATCACAGTCAATTAAACATTAATTGATTCCTTTCCTTTATCAGTTTTATTAGACATGCAATGAATAATTTGAAATAAAAAATAGAATGTAGATTAAACACACTAACTAGTTAATTGATTCATTTATATTTTTGATTTTATTAAGTATGCAATGGATATTTTGAAATGAAAAATAGAATATAAATTAAACACATTAATTGATTCCTTTATTGGGGTTGAGGTAATTGGAGATGTGGTAAAAATGTGACAAGTGTCAAAAAATGGGAATCATAATGACATCTAAGACTAGAATTTCTTTGAATGCGACACCAGTATCGAGGTCTCTATATTTTGATACTCTTTATTCATTTTCTCATAATCTCTAAATCATTGATTTTTTTTAGGTGGTAATAAAATCTTTGATGAGTTCAAATTTGATCCATTTAAGATTAGAAAAAAATTAAAATTCAAAAAGATTTGATTTTAACGTTTGAGATTATATAAAAAATTAAAATGATCTATTTCATCTTGCTTTGAATTTAATTTTGTCATGTCTACTCACAACAACTATTTACTATTTTACTGCTTCAACAATAATTTATACAATTTTTTCAACTCTACTTCAAAGTTGTGAATTAATCAAATAATTCTAGCAAAGAAAAAGAACTAATCAAATAATTAATTAACTATTTTTAATAGATAACAATAATTTATAATTTGTTATATAATTTATGAATGATAAATAAAAAAATTCAAATCCTATATTATTGTTCAAACATATTGTTTTGTAATTTTTTTATAAAATACATCGTAAGGTGAATGCCAAAAGCTTGAAAAATGATCTAAAATCAACCAAAAGAGTAACCAATGGTGTTTTTGTAATATTTATGATTTTTAGAAATTTTCTGAAATTTTTAAGAAAAAGTTGATTTTAACCCTAATTTACGGGTTACGGTAAAACCGAAAAATTACGGTAATGCTTTTAAACTTCATTTTTATGAACCAAGACATTTTTGGCACTTTAATTTCGTGACATAGGGCTTATTTTAAGATTCATGAGAGTTTTTACTTCAATAGGTAAAGTTACCACATTTAATTACCTTGGAGACTTACCATTTACCATGGTTAAGGTGATAAATTATTTTTACCCCCATTAACCAGCTGCTACGCCAGTTGTGGAAGAAGAGTGTGGAAGATTTCCATTTTATGACTCATGGTAGGGCTGGGCACGGGTCGATTCGGTTCGGGTTCATGTCATTTCTGGGACCGACCCGACTAAAAGAGATCGGGTTGGGTTGGTTCGGTTTTGCAAGTTTTTTTGGTTCCAAACCCGAACCGAACCAAATCGAGCTAGTTCGGGTTGGTTCGGTTCGGGTAATCGAATTTAATAAAAAAAATAATGCTAAAACAGAAAAATGTAGTGGCAGAAGTAACGAGCAATTCACCCTTTCTCGTGGGATCAGAACAGAAACAGAAGTGGGCCAAAGAAATCTCAGTTTTCAAATTTACCTGTAAAAAACTCTGAAAGACTGTAATACGTCATTCATAACTCTGTATAAGTATCCAAGGACTGAGCTCATAGATACTACTGTACACTACACACTACACTCTCACCTTTTTTATTTTTTATTTTCTCTCTACCCTTCCTTTCTCTCAGGTCCAAACAACCAATTTCAAAAAATTAAAATAAAATAAAAACAAAACATACCAAAATAAAAACAAAAAGGCACAACGTTTCTCTCCAAAAAGCAAAAAATAAACACCTCTGATTCCCGAAGAAAGCACCGTGTTTAATGCTTTTGCTTACACAAGCCATTAAACGAAGTGAAAAGTGAACCCCCCTCCCCTACTCATCTAAATGGATCTAAAATAGTAGACCACGGCGCAGATCGACGGCGAGACCACGGCGAACGGCGGACCCAAGGGAGAAGAAAGAGATCGTGAGCGACTGAGCTCGAGCAAGAAGGGAGAAGAGAGATCGTGAGCGAGAGCTTGAGGGAGAAGGGAGAAGACAGAGGTCGTGAGAGAGAGCTCGAGGAAGAAGGGAGAACCAACAGGCAACCACCATTGTCGCTGAGCTCGTGGGAGAAGGAAGGAGGAGGGAGGAAAGGGGAAGGAAACCCTAGGAGGAAGGATGTAGGAGGAAGTAGGAGGGAGTAGGAGGAAGCAAACGCAGAGAAAGTGAAAAAACTTGTCTGGCTCTCGGTCTCTCTCTCTCTCTCTGTGATGAATGTTATACGCGTTTTCTTGTTACTGTAGCGACCCCGGTTCGGTTCGGGTTAGCTCGGTTTGCATTTTTGCAAAACTAATACCCAATTCGGTTCTGACCGGGTTGATACCCATCGGTTCGGTTCAATGTGCCGGTTCAGCAGTTCGGTTTCATTTTGTACTCGGTTCGGTTCGGGTTGGCCGGGTTCGCGGGTTTACCTGAACTCGTGTCCACCCCTAACTCATGGGTTTCTAACCAATAAGATTGAACCAAGTGACTAACTAGGGTTAAGCTTATGGTTAGCTTATTTAAGAAAAAAATCTTCACAAGATGGCAAAAGGAGAGGGAGAGGCTGAGAGTTGGTAGGAGAAGAAAGAGCTCTTGTGCAATTTTTTTTTCACTTTGTTCTCACACCATAAGCCATACTTTAAGCTTTTCTTTCCAAATTTCATCCAAAATTTAATCAAGTTTTCCAAAGATTTTGCTCTTGATTTGGTATCATCAAGCTACTAGGATATTTGGTAAGAACTCCATAGCATAAGCTTTCATTTTCTTCCTCATGGTTTATGAGCTTAGGGTAGAGTTTGGGTTATCTTAAGTTCATCTCTCAAGTGCTAAAGATCAACCATGGAATAAGGAAATTTAATTGGTATTTGGATTGTGTTGTATTTGATTTGGAAGGAGGCAATCAAGAAGAGGAAAAGGAGGGCTTGGAGTTAGGGATTTTCTATACAAGCTAGGAGACAAGGTAAGGGAAAACTCTCTCTAGCAAGTTATTAGTCTTAATATGTTTATATTTGGTTGAAATGATTTCTTTAATAATCTTAAGTGATTTTCTTATAACTTGATGATGTGATGTATTTTGGGAATGGATTGGTTCCTTGTGAGTTGTTGGGTGATGATTTTCCTATGTGTTTGTGGATTGTTTGATATATATATATATATTGGCTTCAGGTGTATATTCTTTAAAGTGGATGAACTATTGTTTTAATCTATGGATTATGTGAAATGGAATATTGTTCTTATAAGCTTGAAGTATATTGTGAATGGAGAGATGATATGGTGTTTGATAAAATTGATATGGATGAGGGAGAGAGATTAACAAGCTTAATTAAACCATGTTTTTCAAGAAAATCTAATCTTTAAATGTCTACTTAGTTATCTTCTTGAAAATCAATTTAATGGACCAAGGTTCATGAAGCTAAAAGCTGGTTGTGATGCTTAAAAATGATAGGAATGGACTAAAGAATCAAACCCTAAAAGAAAACTGAATTTTTGGATTTTTGTAAGTTTTTCCGAAACTGTTCCCACCCTGAGTGTGAGAATGTTCACAGGTGTGAACTCCTCTGCCCTGAAAATACTGTGTTCGAGAATGCAGGGTCGAAAATGTAATTTTTGAAAGATTCGGGGCAAAAGTATAATTTTGAAATTTTTGAAAACAGAAAGTGAAGATGTGATTTTCGAAAATATAAGGGCTGAATCTGTAAAAGGAATGTTCTTGGGTCAAAAATGTAATTTTTGGAAGTTTTGGGTCATAAATGAAAATATGCATATTTTGGGGTCAAAAACATAATTATAGAAAGCTTTCCTTAAAAAGGTTTTTCCTAAGTGATGTATAAAAGTAAAATAAGACATAATATAAGTCTAGGATTTCAAAAATAATGAACCTAGCAGTTAAAAGAAAGTTTTAGAATAAAGTATCAACGAAGAGAGAGGTATGTGTTTAAGGAGACTGAGTAATGGATGATGAGAAATGATTGTGGGACTAAGTGTCAATAAGGGGAGATGAATGACTTCTGTGTGATATACATTCTATGTGGTAAGTACTGTGTGATGTAAATTCTGTGTGACTTGAGTACTGTGTGATATGAATACTGTGCGGTATAAAGTCTGTGTGACCTAAATCCTGTGGAATGTAAATGTTGTGTGATTTGAGAAAAGTGCTATGTGATTTGAGAAAAGTGCTATGTGATATAAATGCTATGTGATGTGTGAAAGGCTATGTGTCATAAGCTGTGTGCCATTAAATGCTGTGTGCTATGAGAGAGCTGTGTGCTCTGGAAATGCTAAGTGACATTTCGTGCTGTGTGAGGGGAGCTGTGTGCTCTTGGAAATGCTAAGAAATGCTAAGTGACATTTTGTGCTATGTGAGGGGAGCTGTGTGCTCTTGGAAATGCTAAATGACATTTCGTGCTATGTGAAAAAGGAATCTCCATGGAGTGCGGGCAATGCTCGTGAGTGAGTGTCGAATAAATGAGGAGTTTGGGAAAAGGAATCTCCATGGAGTGCGGGCTACGTGCTCATGCTGTGTGTCGAATCTGTTATCAAGAAATGGCCAATAGAAGTGTTTTGTGTGGATATATATATATATATATATATATTGAATTCGTATGATATGTTTCTGTATGAAATGATGTTACTTTTGTGTGAAGTTGGAAATGGTGGTCTATGTGACTAGTGTCTGTGTGACCTATGTTGGATGTGTGAAGATGAGATGTTATTTCTGTGTGAAGATATCAAGGTGTGTCTATGTGACTTATATGGATTACTCTACGTTATGCATGTGTGAGTGATTTCTGCTATAAACGGTCATGGTATGATTTTGCATGATTTTCTGTGATGTGCTACTTGTATGATTATGGTGATAACTGTGAAAGAGATTTTGACCCTTGCCTATATGTTTTGTGCTCTTTGGAACATGATTCATATAGACGGACCACTAGATGGTGGACCCGTTCATGACTCGAGGATTTGGACGTACTTTGAAGACAAGTTAATCTAGTGGAAGGACGAGTGGGTCCTAGTTTCGAGTTAGAGTTTTCTTATTAGAGCTTCTTGCAGAAGTTCTTAGTGCTTGACCAGCATAGGGAGTCAGTATTCTTTTGGGAAGGAGCAGTTTTTTATATGATGTATTATTTCTCAAACTTTGGGTTATAAAGAAAGATGTAAATTGTGTCCAATGACTGTATTCCATTCTTATATGTTGAATGTTAATTTATTTATGACTTCTTTAATATCTTTAAAAAAAATGGCAATGAAAATCCATTTGTGAAAATTAAATAAGTTTGTCACTATTTTTCTGAAAGAAAACCAGATTTAAAGAACTTTATTTTCCGTGTTTGGGTTGGTTACGTAAGTGTAAATGCCCTCCGGGGAAGAGGGTGTTACACACTGCCTCTTCTAAATCCAGGTTGTTTCTTTCTTTACCTTAGTCTTTTTTTACTAATTACTATGCCTCCTATTAGAAAGTATGAATCTGGATATGAGAAACGTAAAAAAAAAGAAAAAATTTGAAGAGTTAACTCAATCTCAAAGAGGAGCTCTTGATAATTTTTTTAGAAGAGAACCACAAATTCATGTTGAAAATCAAAATATTGATAATGTTGATGTTGAAAATCTTGAAACTGTGGTTACTACTGAGAATAATAATATGGAGAATGAAAGCATTGATCTGGAATGGCAATTTTTTGGGCATAATTGAAATGTTAGCAAAATTTGACCCAATTGTCCAAGAACATGTTAGACGTATTACAAATGATAATATTCACTTTCATTATCTTGGGCATAACATCCAAAATGAGTTAATACTTTTGCTTGCTTCTGCAATTAAAACTGAAATCATTAGAAAAATCAAACAAGCAAAGTATTTCTCAGTGATACTTGATTGTACTCCTGATGTTAGTCACCAAGAGCAAATGTCTTTGATAATAAGATATGTGGATGTTTCTTCAAATTCTATTAGCATTGAGGAATCTTTGATAATAAGATATGTGGATGTTTCTTCAAATTCTATTAGCATTGAGGAATCTTTTTTAGGATTTTTGAATGTGAATGATACAACTGGCCAAGGGCTTTTTGATGTTTTACAAAATGAATTGAAAAATCTTGATCTTGACTTATTTGATGTGCGAGGACAAGGTTATGATAATGGGTCAAATGTGAAAGGAAAACATCAAGGTGTACAAAAGAAATTTTTAGACATAAATCCGAGAGCCTTTTATACTCGTTGTGGTTGTCATAGTCTTTATTTGGCATTGTGTGATATGGCTAACTCTTGTATTAAAGCACAAGATTTTTTTGGAGTAGTTCAACGCATTTATACAATTTTTGCCAATTTTACTAAGAGATGGCAAATTTTGAAAGATAATGTAAAAGGGTTGACTCCAAAATCATTGTCATCCACTCGTTGGGAGAGTCGTGTAGATAGTGTCAAAGCTATAAGAGCTCAAATGTCAGATTTTAGAGAAGCTTTACTTGAAGTGTCAGAAAAGGATCTTGATTCTAAAATAAGAAGTGAAATTAAATCCTTAGCAACAAATGAGCTTGGTGATTTTGAGTTTTTAATGGCTATAATTATCTGGTTTGAAATATTATCCGCAATTAATTTGGTTAGCAAGCTTTTACAATCAAAGGATATGCTTATTGATGTTGCTATGGAAAAAAAATAAAGGGGTTCATTTCATTTTTTGAGGGATATAGGGAAACTGGTTTTTATAATGCCTTGGATAATGCTAAGGACATTGTTATTGAATTGAATATTGATCCGGTATTTCCTCAAAGGCGTATAATTAGAAGAAAAAGACAGTTTGATGAGAATTTGAATACCCCATCAGTTGAGCTATCTGGAGAGGAATCTTTTAGGGTTAATTATTTTCTTTACCTTGTTGATAAAGCCATTGTTTCTCTTAAAAAGAAATTTGAGCAATACCAAGAGTATGAAAGTATTTTTGGTTTATTGTTTACTTCTCACAAGTTACAATAATTGGACGATACAACTTTGATGTCTTATTGTAGTCATTTTGAACAGGCATTGAAACATAATGAGCAATCTGATATTGATGGGAAGGAATTATTTGTGGAGTTAAAGTTACTAAGAGAAATCTTTCCTGGAGAAAAAATAGGACCTCTTGATATATTAAGATTTTTGAAAGGCTTAGATTGTTTTCCTAATACAATTATTGCATATAGAATTTTATTGACTATTCCTGTGACAGTTGCTTCTGCAGAAAGAAGTTTTTCAAAATTGAAGTTGTTGAAGTCTTACTTGCGGTCTACCATGTTACAGGAAAGGCTTAATGGATTAGCATTGATAGCAGTTGAGAATGATCTTTTGGAGACAGTACAATATGAAGACTTGGTTGATGAATTTGCTTCAAAAAGTGTTAGAAGGATGGCTCTTTTTAAGTAGCTAGAAGGTTGATATTAACTTGAAGTTGTATTGGTAGGATTTTAATAATTTTCTTTGCATTTATTGTCCTGAAGTGGGTGTTTAAGATTAAAACAATTGCCCTTTTTGAAATAATGTTTAAAATTGTCCTTTTTGAAATAATATTTTGAAATAATATTTAATTATTAAAATTGCTTTTTTTTATTAGGGACCCAATTTTTAAGATTAGAACATGGCCCCCAAAATGTTTAAGACGGCCCTGGTCATATGAATATTACTTACTCGTTTTGTTTCTTTACTAATCCATATATGAAAAATGATCGCCTTATTGAATGTAAGAGTATTAAGAAATAAATCACTTATATTTTAATGTTATTAAATCTCAGTTTTAGTATGTTTTTATTTTTTAATTGAATTTTATGTTTATTTCTTATTTATTTTTAATTTTATTTGTGAAAGAATGAATTTTGCATTAACATCAATAATGAGAATAACTGAATGCTCCGGAAGAGCTAATATATTGTTATTAATGCAAAAAAATAGATGTTAGTAGATTTGGTACTATAAAGATAATTGGTGGCTCCGGAAAAGTTAATATATCGTTACCAGAAGTAACAAACCTATGTTAGTAATATATCTATTACAACAAATTAAGAAAATTGGAGGCTTTAGAAAAACTAATATATTGCTACCTGAAGTAACAAACCAATGTTACTACTATATCCGGTGCTATAAAGATAATTTGAGACTTTAGAAGAGTCAATGTATTGTTACCTAAAATAACAAAGTTAGTTAATATATTCTTATTAATGCAAGAAACCAATGTTAATACCATATCTGATATTATAAAGATAATTGGAGGCTCCAGAAGAGCTAATGTATTGTTACTTGAAGTAACAAAGTTTCATATTGTTAAATTTCAATCCGTTCAAATGGATATCATATTGAAACAAAAAATAAAGAGATATTGAATATCTTTAGTATTGAACTACATATTGTAAACCAGAAGTTTACAAACTATGATAAATTTGTTGTTGGCATATAACTGGTTGGGTAATCACTGTCTATTATCATGCTAGAAATAATTAAAAATTCATCTAGACGCACATTGAAGAGCCAGAAAATTCTTCAATTTGATAATATCTTAAGCATTGCTTGTTCCCCAAGAAAATCTTAGAAGTTGATAAAGAGAATGATTTTCTTATACGTTTAGAACATATACAAGGTGATATTTGTGAGCCAGTACAACCACCATGTGGATCATTTAGATATTTTATATGATTTTAATTGATGCATCAACTAGATAGTCACTTGTTTGTTTGTCGCCAACTCGCAACCAGACGTTTGCGATATTACTTGATTAAGAGCTCATTTTCTGGAAGAAAATGCACCTTGATAATGCAGTTTAGTTTACATCTCGGACATTTAATGAGTATTATATGTCTATTGGAACTAATATTGAACATCCTAGAGTATATGTTCATACACAAAATGATAATCCTGCAGATTCATTCATTAAGTGTCTAAAGTTATTTGCAAGATCATTACTAATGAGATTAAAACTTGCAATTTCTACTTGGGGACATCTAATCTTGCATTGCATCAAACCAACAAATTTTCACAAGTCCTCCCCTTTAAATTTGGTTTTGATCAGAGACCCAATATTTTTAACCTAAGAATTTTTAGACATGTTGCTCCATCACAACACACTAAGATGAGTCTTCAAAGAATGTTGGGAATATATATGTTGGCTAAGAATATCTTTCTATAATAAAATATCTTGAGCTAACAAAATACATTAAGCCAGTATATTAGAGATTCAAAAGAGTGGTGATATAAGCATTCAACAAATTCGTTAATAAGACGATCTAGCAGATATCTTTTCAAAGTCCCTACTGAGTAAAATTTTGAACAACTGGTATAACGAATTGGTCTTCGCTGTCTTAGAGATAATTGTCTTCTTGAGGGGGAGAAATGGATGCATTCTGCACTCTTTTTCCTTCGCCATGGTTTTGTCCCACTGGGTTTTTCAGGCAAGGTTTTTAACGAGGCAGATCTTACGTAATGGATATTGTACTCTTTTTCCTTCACTAAGATTGTTTTTCCACTGGGTTTTTTCCTAGTAAGGTTTTAATGATGCATATCCTTAATGGACATCCAAGGGGGAGTGTTATGAATATTTTGTGGATGTCCATCTCTTGAAGAGATTGATACTGATAAGATTTAATGAGATATTCTGCTGCACTATTTCTGTTATTAAGATATCAGATTTGTTACACTGTTATTCTTATTAAGATAGGATCTCATCCATACTTACATTAGAGTTAGGTTTCCCGGTGGCTATAAATACCATCGTTATTGTACACGTTTTTGTACCCTAAAAGAGTAACAATAAAATATTCTCTCTTCTCTCTTTCTCTCTTTTCTCTTATATCTATTATTCTATGTCTCTATGTTTTGTTCTCGTTTCTATTATTTTATAACACCTTTAAAGTTGTTTTACAATAATTAAAAATTTATTTCATTGATAATTTTTTTTTTCTATACCATTGTCTTTTTACTATGTTTTTATCTCTATTTATTCTCTCTTTATATTAAAGTGTACAAAAAATGAGTAAAATAATTAATAATAATAAATATATAATTGATAAAATATAACTTTAAACTATCAAAATAACAAATAAATAATAACAAATTTTTTATTAAAAATAAACAATTAAAAAAACAGAGGGAGTATTAGTTATAGATTTTTGTATCACTGCCGTCTCAATCAACTGTCCTTAACCGTATGTCATGGGTTATGACTAGAGCTGTTTATTCGGGCTGGCCCGGCCCATTTGGGCCAGCCCACAATGAGCCAACACATTTTTGGGCTGGGCCGGGCCAATTTTAATATGGGCCACTAATATGTCAGCCCAGCCCTCCAAGGGTTGCGGGCCAAACGGGTTAACCCATGGGCTCATTTATTTTTTTAAAAAAGTATTTTTATAGAAACCTGATGCAGTCACATCTGTGGATTTAATCACAAGCTGGGTATGAATCGCTTTGTAAGCTAGTTTAATGCTGAAAAATAAGACATTTGTAGGAGCCTGACGCTTTCACACGTGTGAAATTATTCACAACGGTGGTGTGAAACGATCTGTAACCGAGTTTAGTACCAGAACTGATGCTTTCACTCCTGTGTAATTATTCACACCCCTGGTGTGAAATAGTCTGTAAGCATATTTAGCAAATAATAGTCGGGCTAGCAGGCCAGCCTGGCCCAGCACGGGCTAGTCCACTTCGGGCCAATGATTTTCAGGCCAGGCTGGGCCAAAATATTTTTGGGCCTAAATTTTGCTAGCCCAACTCTTTTTTTATTGGGCTAAACGGGTTAGTCTATCTGATCTAACCCATTTCCACAGCTCTAGTTAGGACTAATTAGCTGTTCAAGCGTTTATAGTGTGACGTGTTTACTTTGGATTGCACTCAGATATTTCGAAGCATCTTTTTCATTTAGTTATTTGGAAACGTGTTACGTCAACTAAAGATTTTGTTCTTTTGACTTATCGAAGTTTCACATTATTTTCATTCACTTATTTTAAAATTAAAATAATGGTATATATTTTAATGTTATTTATAATGTAAAAGGATTAAGAGATTATTATTTTTTAAATGAAAAATTATAATAATTATTAAAATATCATACATACATAATTTTGTAATTCATTATCCGCGTGTATATATATTATCTCAATCATTGACTTTTTAAGATAAAATTAGTTTTTTTCTCGTAATTTAATTGTTAGTTTTAATTTAGTCTCATAATTTTTTTTACATTAAATTGGTCTCTTATGCTTTTACAAACATTTACAATATTCGACCAAATGTTAGTTTTTAGCAAATGCCATCAGTGAAGCGCCTATGTGTTAAGTGTCCTAACGTGGCACTTGCGAGTTGATAACCTGACGTTAGTTTTTAGTAAGTTTCAATTTGACTCCCTAAGTTATTAATGAATAACAAAAAATTCATTTATGTTTGTATTAGTATTCACTTAAGTCCCTTATGTTTTACCAATCTTCGTAACTTAATACACATTCAATATATTGACAAATTGTGATATACACTTGCTACTTATACCAGCGTTGCTTTTGGCTTTGGAGAAGCTAATAGGTGTTGAATAGAGGTTCTATGTGATCATGCATCATTTCATGAAGAAGCATCCAGAAAAACAACTCAAGGAAGAAATGTGATTATATAGGTGCTTATATATAAGCTATCAATGTATTACCTAAAATTATTAGTACTCCAAATTAGTCATTGAAATCGAAAAATTATGATCATAATCATATTAATCAATTTCCATCAGACAATTTTGTTGTAATAGGGTAATTCAGAATGTTGTTAGTGCAGTTAGTTGGTTATAACTAATAGGAGTTTGTTACAAGTGTATGTACGGTATATAAAAGAAGTGTATCAGTGTAAAAGTGCAGTGTGTGAATAAAAGTGCAATTTTTCTGTAAACTGTCTCTCCCTCTTTTCTCTATTCTCTGTGTGTTTACCTCCAACAAAGTGGTATTCAGAGCCTGCGCATCCGCGGGACTGATCCATTCATTCGAGTATTGTAAGTGTGAGAGTTTGTATCAGTTACAATGACTGGCTCTAATGGCAATCTCATGGGCAATTTACCTGTTCTTGATTCAAAGAACTGGGATCGATGGTGTGTGCAAAAGGAAGTTGTTTTCGGCTTCCAAGACATTATTGACGTGGTGAAAAATGGTTATCAGGAGTTAGGTGCCAACCCTGATGAGGCGCAGAGAGCTGCTCACAAAGATGCAAAAAAAAGGATTGCAAGGCCTTGTTTCTGATACATCAGAGTGTTGATAATGGGCACTTTGAGAAGATAGCTTCCGCAAAGACTTCTAAGGAGGCCTGGGATATACTAGTGAAGTGTCATGAAGGAGGTGAAAAATTAAAGAAGGTCAAATTGCAAACCTTGAAGAGGCAATTTGAGTTGATGCAGATGGAGAATACTGAAAAGATATTCGATTATTTCACCCGGATTCTAACCCTCACCAATCAAATGAAGGCATGTGGAGATACAGTCGCTGATCAATCAGTTGTGGAGAAAGTCATGAGAACCTTGACTACAAGATTTGACTACATTGCAGTGGCCATAGAAGAATCTAAAGATCTGGCAACCATGAAAATTGAGGAGTTACAGGGCTCCTTGGAGGCGCATGAGCAAAGGCTCATTGAGAGAAATTTTGATTCCAATCAGAATCAGGCACTGCAGGCTCAAGTGTTCAAAAACAAGAGCCAAGATAAAAACAAACAGTGGAAGGGCAAAGGCAAAGGGAAATATTGGAAAGGAGGTGGTGCAAGCAATTCTTCCTCAAACAAAGATCATTCTGGTGGTAGCTATGATAAAGGGGAGAGTTCATCAAACAAGAAAGGTGATGGAGGTTTCAGAAATAAAGATGGCAAGAAGAGGTTTGACAAAAGAAAAATACAGTGCTATAACTGTCAAAAATGGGGCCATTTTGCTGATGAATGTAGATATGGCAATGGAGGTCAAAAGAGGAAAGATAGTGATGAGGCTTACTTGGCACAGGATGACTCTAACTCAGATTCAGAACCAGTGGTGTTGATGACAACTGAAGGTCCTGATCCAGCTGCAAACTTTGATTCATGGTATCTTGACACTGGATGTTCAAATCACATGACTTGCTGTAAGGAGTGGTTGACAAATCTTGATCCTTCGAAGAAAAGTAAAGTCAGATTTGCAGATTTCAGCACAGTTACAACAGAGGGGATAGGCACTATAGCAATCAAAAGGAGGGATGGCAAATTGGCTATAATACAAGATGTCCTGTATGTCCCAGGTATGAAGTGCAATATGTTAAGCTTAAGACAGCTTGTTGAAAAAGGCTTTACTGTGATCATGAAAAATGAATGCCTGAAAATGTTTGATTCTGATCAAAAATTAATTCTGAAAGCTCCCTTTCAAATAATAGAACTTTTAAGGTGGATATTAAGGCTGCAGATGTGCACTGTTTAGCTGCCACTACTAACGATGAGAGTTGGCTTTGGCACTCAAGATTTGGCCATTTGAATTTCAATGGCTTGAGCCAGCTTGATTCCAAGCAAATGGTGATTGGCCTTCCCAAAATTGACATTCCAAAAAAGGCATGTGCAGGGTGCCTAATCAGTAAACAGTCAAGAAACTCGTTCAAGTCATATCTTCCAATGAGATCAAATGACTTGTTGGAAGTAGTACATTCAGATGTTTGTTGGCCTTTTGAGGTGCCATCACTTGGGGGTAACAAATATTTCATTTCATTTGTTGATGAATTTAGTAGAATGATGTGGTTGTTTTTGATGAAGACAAAGGGAGATGTCTTTCAGAATTTTCAAAGGTTAAAAGTTATGGCTGAGAAGCAAAGTGGAAAGTTCATCAAGGTGCTTAGAACAGATGGTGGAGGAGAATACACCTCAAATGAGTTTGAGAATTTATGTTACACATGGCATTCAACATGAGCTTACAACACCTTACAACCCTCAACACAATGGGATGACTGAGAGGAGAAATAGAACAATGCTTAATATGGTAAGGAGTATATTGAAGGAGAAAGGATTGCCACACTCATTTTGGGGTGAGGCTACAACTACAGTTGCCTACATCCTAAATAGATGTCCCACAAAAAGGTTGGTTTCCCAAGTTCCAGAAGAAAGGTGGTCCGGAAAAAGGCCAGTGGTGAGGCACTTGAGGATCTTTGGGTCCTTATGTTATGTTCACATCCCTGATGAGAAAAGGAAGAAGCTACAAGACAAAAGTGAAGTCATGATCCTTGTGGGATATCACCCAACAGGGGCGTATAGGCTCTACAATCCCATTACAAAGAAGCTGTTAATGAGCAGAGATGTTATCGTAAATGAATCTGAAAGGTGGGACTAGAAAGACAGCTCAGGTACTACCAGTTTAACAGTACCAACACTACTTAAAGATGTGCAGAATGAAGGTGATCCAATTACAGAGAACAGTGATGTGCCAGCTCAGACTCAAAGACCAGAGAGAGCTAGACAAATGCCTGCAAGACTTGCAGATTATGAAATCTTTTTAGCAAACTCAATTTCTATGGAGGATGAAGAGCTGGAACATTTTGCTTTGTTAGCAGATGCTGAGCCTATCGATTTTACTGAAGCCATGAAGGAGAAAGCATGGAGAGAGGCTATGAAGGAGGAGATAAAAGCTATTGAAAGAAATTAGACTTGGGACCTTGTTGATTTACCTTTGAACAAGCAGCCAATTGGTGTAAAGTGGGTGTACAAGCTGAAATTGAAGCCTGATGGAACCATTGCTTAACACAAAGCAAGGTTGGTGGCCAAGGGATTTCTTCAAAAGGCTGGACTGGATTATAGTGAAATGTTTGCTCCTGTTGCAAGAACTGAAACAATTAGACTAGTTTTGGCTCTTGCAAGTGGCAAAAGGTGGCCTTTATTCCAGCTTGACGCCAAATCGGCCTTTCTCAATGGGCCATTAGAAGAAGAGGTGTACGTGCTCCAGCCACCTGGATTTGTGATTAAAGGCAGGGAAGACAAAGTATATAAGCTCAAGAGGGCATTGTATGGCTTGAAACAAGCCCCTCGGGCTTGGAACAAGAGGATTGACTCATTCCTAGTGCAACAAGGTTTTTCTAAGTGCTCAGTGGAATATAGTGTATATGTGAGGGTGAAAACTGGTGTAAAGATGATGCTCCTATGCCTTTATGTTGATGATCTTCTTGTTACTGGAAGTGATATTGGTGAAATTGAAGAGTTCAAAGGACGCATGAAGTCTGAGTTCGAAATGACAGACTTGGGTGAATTAACATACTTTCTAGGCATGGAGTTTGTGAACACTGAGCAGGGAATTATCCTTCATCAAAGGAAATATATTTCTGAAGTGCTGAAAAGATATGACATGATCAACTGCAATCCTGCAGTAACCCCAGTAGAAGTGAACTTGAAGCTTGAAAAAGGAGGAGATGAGAAAGCAGTGGATGCAACAGTGTTCAAACAAATGGTTGGATCTCTGAGATACATCTGCAATAGTAGGCCTGACATATCCTATGGAGTTGGACTAGTTAGTCGCTTCATGGATGATCCAAGGCACTCTCACCTAGTGGCAGTAAAGAGAATCTTGAGGTACCTTAAGGGAACACTTGAATTTGGTGTGTTGTTTCCTAATGAAGCGAAGAAAGGACCTGCAGAGTTATTAGGCTACTCTGACTCAGACTGGAGTGGGGATAAAAATGACAGGAAAAACACCACTGGCTACTTTAAGTTTCTCAATGCACCAATCTCTTGGTGCTCAAGGAAACAGCCAGTGGTGGCCCTATCCTCCTGCGAGGCAGAATACATAGCAGCCTCCTATGCTGCTTGTCAAGCCTCATGGCTTGATTCCTTGCTGCAAGAGATTCGGGTGCAGATACAAAGACCTTTGCAGCTGTGTATTGACAACAGGTCTGCCATAAATTTGGCTAAAAATCCAGTTTCACATGGAAGTAGCAAGCACATTGAGACAAGGTTTCACTTTCTCAGAGATCAAGTGAACAATGACAAACTGAAGTTGGTGTTCTGCAGCTCAGAAGTTCAAGTTGCTGATATTCTAACTAAGGCTTTGAAGGTTGAGAGATTCAAGGAACTAAGGAGCTTGCTTGGAGTTGTGTCTGTAAACATTCAGAATTAAGGGGGTGTGTTGTAATAGGGTAATTCAGAATGTTGTTAGTGCAGTTAGTTGGTTATAACTAATAGGAGTTAGTTACAAGTGTATGTACGGTATATAAAAGAAGTGTATCAGTGTAAAAGTGCATTGTGTGAATAAAAGTGCAATTTTTCTGTAAACTGTCTCTCCCTCTTTTCTCTATTCTCTGTGTGTTTACCTCCAACAAATTTCAGAGATGAAATTGACCAATTCAAAAAGACTAATACGATTCAGAATATTCAATTTCAGTGACTAATTTAGTGTTTGTTTGTATGAGATTTCTCGCAACCGGAGCACACGTTTATCAGAAGGAGGAACATAGCTCCTTTCCCTTAAAGTGCCCCGTGAGGCGTTTTTCTTCCATTAGAGGCCAACACAAATCTAATACAAATAGGTTATTAATAATTTCAGGGATTAAATTAAAAGTATATTACAATTTCAGGAAACGATTTAAGTGATTCTGAAATCTTATTAATTAATTAATTAAAATGGATCGAAATCAACTAACAAGTCAAAATTACATGGATTTAACGGCAAGAATTTGGCTTCCAATAACTTTTTGGTTTTAAATTGACAACACCCCGTTCACCAATATAGAAGCTCTCTTCTCTCATTCATAAAAGCACAAGCTTCAATTCCATTCGCCATTCTCTGATCACACGTACAGAGGACAAAGAAAGACACACTCACAACATGACAACATTTGTTTCTTCTTGTAGTTCGTTTCCCTTTTCCTCCTCTTTTTTCCTCCTCATCATAACAAACACCAACGTATCTCAATCACTCGCCCAGCTAGGCTTTCTATCCATTTTGTTACAACAACAATGGCAACTACACAGCGAATAGCATCTACCACAACAATCTCAACACTCTCTTATCAAACCTCACTTCCAACACACAAATCGAGTATGGTTTCTACAACTTGTCCCACGGCCACGAAAAACACCGGCGACAAAGCATACGCCATTGGACTCTGCAGAGGTGACGTTAACACTAACGATTGCCGTAACTGCCTCAACGACTCAACAACCCTTCTGTTACAAAACTGTCCCAATCAGAAAGAGGTGATTGTGTGGGTCGACAAGTGCATGCTTCGATACTCAAACCGCTCCATATTTAACCTCATGGAGACGTTTCCGTACAAGAATTTTGCGAGCCCGTACAACGCGACGGGGGTGGATGAGCATACTAAGGTGCTGGGGAAATTGTTGTCTGGGTTGAGGAACACGGCTTCGGGTGGGGACGCGCGTATGAAGTACGCAACGGGGCATGCGCGTGATCCGAATTTTTAGGATATTTATGGGCTCATGCAGTGCACGCCTGATATTGATGGGCTCAAGTGCGATGAGTGCTTGGCTGGGGCGATTGCGGAGCTTGACTCTTGTTGTGATGATAAGGTTGGTGCTATGGTGGGTATGCCAAGTTGTAGTGTTAGATATGAAAACTACCATTTCTACGTGGAAACAGCACCACCTTCGCCGTCCACCAATAACACTTCCCCAGGAGGTACTCGAAACTCGATCATCACATTATTTTTTGGCTTAAATATGAATTAGGTCCCTGTAAAAATTTGAGTTTTGAATTTAGTCCCTACATTTAAAGTCAACGGTTTTTAGTCCTTCTAAATTTCGAGTTTTGAATTTAGTCCCTCATTTGCGTTGACTAGTGCCATGTCACCCTAAAACGCTGATGTGGCACGTTGCCTTGTCCATGTTATTTGACACGTTATTTATTTATAGGGACTAAAATCAAAACATATAATTTTTACAGGGACCTCCACCACCACCCCTCTTTTCCCCCCCTCCTCCTCCTCCACCACCACCACCCCCTCTCTCTCCTCCATCACCACCCTCTTTCTCCCCCCTCCTCCTCCACCACCACCACCACCACCCCTCTCTCTCCTCCATCACCACCCTCTTTCTCCCCCCCTCCTCCTCCTCCACCACCACCACCACCACCCCCACCCCCTCTCTCTCCTCCTTTTCCCTCCTCCTCTCTCTCTCCTCCTCTCTCTCTCCTCCTTGTTGTGTTGATATGGGACACTTGCTGTGATAGATGAATGCCTGCAGGGCCAGCACCAATTATGATCAAATCGAAGGAAGAGTGATCGGAAGGGTGGCACCATGGAAGGTCGAAATCTAAGTGCTCGGGTTGGCACTCGGGCTTTAAGTTGAGGGGTCATGTTTTTGCGGGGAAGGGGTCTCTTTGTGGTGATTGTTATGATCTGAGTGATGGAGAATGTTTTTCAAGTAAAGAAAGAGAGCTTGGTGGTGGTGGTGGTGGTGGTGGTGGTGGTGGTGGAGGGGTGGTGGTGGAGGAGGGAGAAGCTATGAGAGAAAGAGGTGGTGGTGGTGGTGGTGGTGGTGTTGCTGAGGGGGAAGGAGGAGGAAAAAGGAGGAGAGGGAGGGTGGTGGTGGTGGTAGTGGTCGTGGTGGTGGAGCAGGAGGAGGGACTAATTTTTAAGTTAGTCCCTGTAAAAATTATATGTTTTGATTTTAGTCCCTATAAATAAATAAGCAAATCAAGTCATGACGTGTCAAATGACGTGGACAGGACAACGTGCCACATCAGCATTTTAGGGTGACATGGCACTGGTCAACGCAAATGAGGGACTAAATTCAAAACTTAAAATTTGGGAGGACTAAAAACTGTTGACTTTAAATGTAGGGACTAAATTCAAAACTCAAATTTTTACAGGGACCTAATTCATATTAAAGCCTTATTATTTTTGGCAAAATTATATCTATCATCTCTTAACTTATTTTTTTCTTTCAATTTTGTCTCTTATTTTCTTAATAAAATAGTTATTTATGTTTTAAAATCATAATTAAGTACTTTTTTGTTAATATAATTAAGCGTATATACGAATTAAAATAAATCAACAAAATACTTAAATAAATAAAAAAATCAATATAAAGCTATATAAATAAAGTTAGATGCAATATTCATACCTATAATAATGAAAAGTAATTAAAAAAATATAAAATACTACTTTATTAATGAAAACAGAAACGAAATCGAAAACAATAAATAAATTAAAGGATCAAAGGAATAATTTTGTCCCATTTTTTTTTAAATTGCTGACAGCGTAATAATTACAACTAAGTCACTGACCCACCCACCCAAACTACCCAAACTTGAACACGATTGATTGACTTGGGTTGGCCTCCAGTTTATAGAAACTTTTTGAAGTGAGATACATATTTGATTATTAATACAGCGGTTTTATCTGTTTAAGATTAAAAAATACTTTTATATTAAATAATTTAGTGAGTGTTTTTGGAAACTTTTATGTAAAACCGAAATTAATATGTGCTTTTTTTGTTTTTGGTTGAAGAGGCTAAACATTTGACAAAGAAAAGTTAAGAAGGAAAATAAAAAAACTGCAAGGCCCAGAAGCTACAGGCCTAGAACCCAGGACCAAAACAAAATTTATTTTTTGAGTTTTTTATCTACCACAACCTGTTTTTGTAATGAGATTTAATTTTGATTATTTTTAGATTCTGATTATTTTGAAAAGATAATATAAATAGATACAAAATTATCAAAAGCGATGATTTCTTAAAAGAAGTGTTTATTTTGTAAAATAATTCAAAGTAAATGGATTCAAATGAGTTTCTAAATACTTGTACAGAAGGCAAATACGAGAGGGCCGATACCATGGAAGTTGTGGAAGGAGCCTCCTACGCTTATGGGTTCTTTTCCTACAAGATAGGATTGCATCCTTCTCTGTTTCTTAGTTCTTTATACGTTTGTTTGTTTTTTCTCTGTAACTTACCCAAAAAAAAAACGAGAGTTTCTGAAAACGCGATGATATCTCCCGAATGCGCGGTCCCATGAATGCTATATGTTGTAGCTTAAGCGGTCAGTGTCTATACTGCGGTATCCACCGCCACTTCAAACAAGCATTGAAAAGGTTGAATGTGTGAAAAACCGATTCAAACTTACATGAGAGAAGCTATTACTAAAAAGATTTTACAAGTATTGAAAGATCATTTCAACCTTTTTTTCCCTCAATAAATAGTTATTAAAAAGTTTATCCAAACTCTCTTAAATGATCTACTTTTCACTTTGATTAATAATTTCTTAAATTTGAATGTTTTCTTCTTTTGTGAGGTCTTGAATTACTTATTCAATTGATGGAGGAAAAATAAAACCTAGTTTGTAGGTTTGTACGATGACAAAATTACAAAAAAAAAGTGTTTTAAGGTGTTTAAGAAGAAGAAGAGAGAACATTTTCAAAGTAAGTCTAAGGCCTCCAAACATAGATTTACCATCACTCGTTATAAACTTAATCTTATAATTTAGGACTTTGATTTTTTCACAAAATCATATCTCTACCTCTATATCTTGACCCCATTTTTTCCTACATGCACACAAATGAGGCTTAGCGCTAGGTGTAAAGATATCACGAAATGTGAAAAATAATCATTTTTGTATATTTCAAGGCATAGGAGTTTCTTTGACAAAAAAAAAGGGCATAGGAATTTATCATGCAACATATATGAACTCTTTGATAAGCATTATGGTATTTGTTCTATTAAATAAAAAATGCCATAATTCATTTTGTAGACAAAAAATTAATTCAATGGCTTAGAGCATGCATTAACTCAATCACTCTAAGAAGAATAATAAGGAAGGAAAACATGGAAAATCAATAGCCATTTCCTTCTAGTTTCACATCAACAAATTATATCTTTCATTGTTCTATTTTGACTGCACATATCACAACTGAAAAAAACCTATTTGCTTAACTTTATTTCCCAATTTCTTTAGTTCCTTCAGAAGATGATGTTGAAATTAAAATTCGTGAGGCATTGCAATTCAACTTTGACACTATACGAGTTGCTACAAATGACTTCTCTGATTCCAATAAAATTGAACAAGGTGGATTTGGAGCTGTTTACAGGGTAAGATAACATTGTTATATTCAAATAAATATTACTTCTTTCCCAAAACATGGCTGAGAGATAATTCAACATACCTAATAGTGGTATATTTTTAGGGTAGACTCTATAATGGACAAGAAATTGCTCTGAAAAGGTTGTCAATGAACTCTGGTCAGGGAGATTTGGAATTTAAAAACGAAGTGCTTTTAGTGGCCAAACTTCAACACCAAAATTTAGTTTGGCTACTTGGTTTTAGTCTTGAAGGAAGAGAAAGACTACTTGTCTATGAATTTGTTCTTAATAAAAGTCTTGACTACTTCATATTTGGTGTAATTAGAATATCAACATAATTAGACTATTTCTCTATTACTTTAATTTTGTTTCAAGATAAAGCAAACTACTAACATAGCTTTATAATTCATTTGACTTTGGTGGATATGTAGATCCAACAAAGAAAGCACAATTGGATTGGGAAAGGTGTTACAAAATCATTGGAGGTATTGCTCGAGGCCTTCTTTACCTGCATGAGGATTCACGACTACGCATTATACATCGTGATCTCAAAACAAGTAATATTCTCTTAGATGAAGAGATGAATCCTATGATATCGGATTTTGGCATGGCAAGACAGATTTTTTGTAGATCAAACACAAGGAAATACAAGTAGAGTTGTTAGAACCTAGTTGTTGAAACCAAATTATTTAAAAGCATTTTTCAATGCTTAAATCCCTTAGTGGTTTTGATGAGAACAATGATTATTAAGGATTTTACAAAGTCTGTTAATAAGCTCTTGTAGATACAACAAAACTAAGTCCATCGTTCAATGTGACCTTGGTAATTATAAGTACAGTCAAAGAGCTGAGCGTCGAAATGGACTCGATCTGATACTTGACTTTTGGTAAGTATCGTCCAATGGACTCTGGGTGCTAAGCGTCCGATGATCAGAATGTCATATGTCCAATGATCAGGAAAGTTTTGCGACCAAAGTAAGCTATGAGTCCATATGGTAAGCAAATGTATGCATCCATATGGTAAGTGAACAGAAAGTCCATTATGTTTCACAAGCTGCGTCCAACATGCAGAGTCTACAACATGCTATTTATTGCTCTTGCATTTAATATGAGACATATTTAATGAGCAAATGATTTGAAATAAATAGCTGTATACAATGTTTTTCCTGTGCATAATTGTCAACGTTTTCGAATAAGCATTTAATGAAAAGCATAAAACACTGTGACAAGTGTACTTAAGAGAGAGAATGTACTATGAACATTTCTGTATCTCTCTGGACATACCTATTCTCTTATACAGTGTATTCTCTTTGTCTCAATAAAATATTGCTATTAACCTCTGTGCAAATGATACTTTGAGTGCCGGTTGCTTTTGACATAGGAGAAAGAACTGCACAGAAACACACTGAAGAAGCACTCCTACAGAGCAACGGGAAAATAACATTTAATGCTATTAGGAAACAACTAATTTATGAAGGCTGAAGCAAATCAAGTTCAAGATCAAAAGGCTTATTTAGAAAAGAATACTTGCTTTAGCCTGGAGAGGCTTGTCTGTAAAAGAATACTTGAGATTAGCCTGAAGAGGCTGTGTGCAAAGAATACTTGGTTTTGAGCCTGGAGAGGCTTGTTTGTAAAACAATACTTGGGTTGAGCCTGCAACACCCTTTCTCCAAAAAAGATATTACACCATAGTTACCAATGAATTTCGAAATAACTTAGAAAATATTTAATGAAAACTCATCATTCCTTCTCCGAAAACGTGAGTAAAATTTCTTCTTCTTTTAAACACAGAGAAGGATGGAGGAATATGTATTAATTCTTTTCAAAAGAGTTTAAGTGCGGAAGCATAACGCAATACTATGCGAAAGATCTCGTCTCATATATATATAAAATCATCAGAGTTTGTACATGAAAGAATTTAAAGTAAAATAGTGAACATCTGAGCCAGTCTGGTCTTAACCTCTACCCAAAATAATACCATGACTATCTATTCTTCTCGGAATCCATATCAGCCTACGCAGCATCCTCCTTCAAATCCTTCTTCTAAGAGTTAACCTACTTCTTGGGTAAAGCGTCTACTCCGCCATGCATCAACACAACAGAGCAGGAAGGGTGAAACTCTAAACAACTTAATAGGAAAAGTACAAGCACACAGCAACATACAACACAAGCGTTACAGAATCATACTTAAGAAATCAATATATCAGCACAATAAGAATTTCACTTAAACACAACACATTTAGGAATATCCAGTGGGAACATCCAAGGAATCATTCAACGTCTTAAACAGGGAATTTCACACAAGACTCACTATACTTTCGGGACAAACCCACGAGCATTCGACCCGCTACTCTTGGGGATTTTACTTAAGAATTTCGGGACACACCCACGAGTAAAGAACCCGCTACCCCTAGAGATTTTACGACACAATTTCGGGACACACCCACGAGAAAAGAACCCGCTGCTCCTGGAGACTTTACCACTTACATTCGGGACACACCCACGAGTAAAGAACCCGCTGCTCCAGGAGACTTTACCACTTATATTCGGGACACACCCACGAGTAAGTCACTCGCTACTCAGGGAGATTTTACCTTGGGAATTTCGGCACATAGCCACGAGCATTCAGCCCGCTACTCCGAGAGATTTTACTTAGTAACCACAGATACCAGCTTACGACTTAACTCTCAAATAAACAAGGAATCATAAGTAAACACATAACCACGTATCTCAAACCACACAGATTCATCAGAAAATACACAACCACAATTAACAGATAAGAATACCAAACCACACATCTCAAGGAAAAACACAGTATTTCACCACTTAGACACAGAACCATTTATCTCAGACAACTCATACTTCATTTCCGTTCAAAGGTATATAATAGTACTAAAAAGTAATTAATTTATTGAAAAGTGGTCAAAACTGAATTATTCTAAACTATTTGAATACTGGTTTATTTTCAGAAAAAGTCCACTGAAAGCTTATTTTCACAAATTTTCACTGTTAAAAGCATAGAGAATACTGAACCAAAAATATATAACAGTAGAATTCACTAAGAATTCAGTACCATTATACTCCCCAATTATCTTAGTCACGTATATACCAAGTCCCGAAGTTAAGAATTCCCTAAATAGCGTATCGGTACAGATCCCAGGCCAGAGAGAGACGGACTGCTTTAGCCCCTTCAAAGGTCTCACATCCTTTCTAGACAGATCCATACTGATAAACCATTTATCTTAACCATGACCTTGTATATCAATGATAGACAATACCAGGGTTTTCACAAAATAACTAATTGTATTCTCTTCGCGGTAAAATTATATTTACTGTAGTATAAAATTCGCCATTATAACGGTATGTTTACAAAAGTTCAAAAATGATTTTAACATAACCCTCTTGTTTTACGAAAATCTTGAGAAAATTTGAGCATTATAACTCTACTATTAATATTTAGCACAAAGTAATTATTTAAAGGCTATAAAATCATTTATTAAGGCTTAATAGTAAAAACACCTAAAGCATACAATCCTAACACAAACAAGAATCAAAACTCATACTTCACAAATTAAATTGAAAGATTAACCCCTTACCTTGGCCAAAATTGATGAAGAACAAAGCAAGAACACAAGAGAAATTTAAGAAAACTAGAGAGAAAAGAGAGAGAATTTTGTGTTTGTCTTCAAGTGCTCCCCCTTGGCTTCTTGGATGTGAAAAATTATGAAGCCAAGGGGTCTATTTATAGGTGAGGGGGCAGCCAAGGAGTGGGGACAAGGAAGGAATAAAAATAATGTATGTGGTAAGCTGACCACATAAATGCCTATTTATTACTTAGGTTTAATCAATCTTTTTTCTAATTGGCCATCCCTTATGACTATGCTAGTGACTCATAAGCCAAAAAGCACATCCAAGGCTCCAAATTGAAGCATGATGTCGACCAAAATGAAGGGAAAGGAAGGCCATTGGATTTGCTTAGTCATAGGTTTAGGTTTTGGTAGTTTTAAGTGGGAACTAAGGGCAAAATGGTCTTTTTGTATGCCCACCTTACTATTCAAGGCCATCATGGTGTTCCCCACTCTTAAATACTTCTTAGAATTGTATTCAAACCTCTCAAAGTTCCTAAGTTTCTATATCATAGCCACTATGTCTCTATTTGCCTCAATTCGGCTTATTCCGTAAATAAGGGTTAAAACAGTTTTTCTACTAATCTAATACTCAAAAATAATTTTAAATGGTAAGAACCAATGAGGAATCACGAAATTAACATGTAAGAACCTCATGGAAGAGTTTTGGAATTTTTACGGTAAGAGTAAGCCTTACGGTTTGCAAAAACAACAGAACACGGACGCGCCGTAAGTGAAAAACAGCATTTTTTCAGAAAATTTCAGAAAAATTCCCAGAAAATCACAAATTTAATTTAAAAAATAATGGTCCCTCTTAAATTTTGATTTTGAACACTCATTGATCACCAGAAATCCATTTTTGACCAGAAATCTCAGTTTTCCGTATATTATGAACGTCGGAAAAATAGCGTTTTTACCTGTTTTTCAGAAAATTATGAAATAATTCCCAAAAATCCCCAAAAATATAAAAACATGATTCAGCTACTCAAAATCTTTTTCTGACCTCAAATCGATCTCTGAATCAGGGTTTTACGCTTACTGTAAGTAATAGGGTTAAAACGGTAATTTCAAAAGTTTTCCAAAAATTTTAAGAAAATTTTAGAAAATCACAAATATTAAAAGAACCAACTTTTGTGAAGGAAGTTTGTTTGAAAAGGTTGTTTTAACACACTTGTGTTATTAAAACCCTTTTCCGTAAATAACAAAAAATACGGATGCCAAACAGTAAGGAAAAGTTACTGTTTTAAAAAAATAATTTCATAAGTGTCTTGTACTTATTATTATATGACCAAATTAATTTTCTTAGCACTTAGATCCTAGTATTTCATATAAAACAGAAATTCTAACTAATATCCTAAAAATACGGATGTTACAGAGCCTAGAGAGGCTAGGTGTGCAAATAATACTTATTGTAAGGCCTGAAGAGGCTGTTGAAGAATATTTGTAATTCTATCTGGATTGATAGTGAAATCTCTTTAGTTTGAGGGGACTGGACGTAGCTCTTAGGAAAGGGTGAACCAAGGATTGAATTGAAATTATTTTGAACAAACTATTCAAACAGTTTAAATGCACTAAAACTTGTTTTAAACTAAGTGGACGATTCTTCGTCTATCTTTCCTTTGCATCCAATACACGTATACGTTGTGTGTCCAATCTTTTATAAGCAGCGCCCAAAGATTTGCGAAAAGTTTTAAAAGCTACGAAACACAATTTAACCCCCTTTCTTGTGTTTCACCTTATTACATATAGTTGGCATCAGAGCTTGGTCTCTAGTGGTTGAACACCTAACTGTGCAGAGAAACAAAGATCCATGGAGAACGAGGGACAAGCTGTGAACAAGCCACCACTATGGGATGTCGTTGAAAATGGTTACACTGCTCTAGTACGTGAAGCAGGGCAACCTTTGCCTAGAGTCCAGTGGACACCGGATCAGAGGACAAGATTCCAGCTAAACTCAAAGGCCAAACACTATCTGATGTGTGCCATTACAAAGTCAGAATATGACAAGGTGCACAACTGGACCACTGCCAAAGAAATATGGGACACCCTAGCTTTGGCGCGTGAAGGATCATCTCAGGTCTGTGAATCCAAAATCAGCATGCTAGTTCGTTAATATGAACTATTTAAAATGGAGGATCACGAGAAAATTGATCAGATGTTTGAGAGAATCCAAACAATCATGAACAACCTGAGGTCTCTGGGAAAAGGCTACACAATCCAAGATCACATCAGGAAAATCCTGAGGAGTTTGCCAAGAAAATGGAGAGCCATGGTGACCGTTATACAAGAAGCAAGGGATCTTTCCACTCTTGCTATGGAGGAACTTCTGGGTGCGCTCAAAGTGTATAAGCTTGAGCTCAAAGAAAAGGAAACAGAAAAAAGGGCAAAGTCCATTGCTCTTAAAGCTCAAAAAAGGAGAACCTCTAAAGCACTCAAGGCCAATGACTCAGATGAAGAGTCATGCAGCTCAGAAGGATAAGAAGGCTCAGATGATGAACTTTCCTTCATCTCAAAGTAAAGTCCATGTGGAAAAAGAAAGGTGGCTTCAGAAGGAAGCAATTCAAAAAAAGATTCCACAAAATGAAGCTGAGCAAAAGGAGAAAAGTCCAGTAGTGTGTTATGGCTTCAAGAAACCAGGCCACTACAAGGCAGACTGTCTTGAGGCTGAAAGGACAAAGAAAAAGTTCTTTAAGAAGAAGAAGGGTCTCATGGCAACATGAGAAGAACTTGATGATTCCTCTGATGATGAGGACAAGGAGGATAAAGAAGAAGCAAATCTTTGTCTGGTGGCAAGCCTTCCCTCAACAAATAGTGAGAATGAAGAAGAGGTAATGTCTTATCCTGAACTGAGAAATAACTTTGATGATCTTCTTAGAGAATCATCCATTCTATCTGATGAGTACCGGTCTTGGAAGAAAATGTTTTCACTTATAACCAAAGATTTCGAAAAACTTACTTTGGAAAACAAAGTACTCAAATACGAGAATGAAGAGTTGAAACTTCAAGTCAGTCAACTCAAAGATGAATCTCAGAAAGATTCTGAGTCCAATACCTCTTGTGAAGTACAAGTACTTCAACAAGAAGTAAATGAACTCATTGGATGATTGTCCAGATTTGTCAGTAGCTTTGAGAAATTTGATCAAATTTTAAAAATTCAGAGAAAACCTTCTGACAAAAATGGGTTGGGTTATTTTCCTAAGGAACAAGGAAAACCAAAACCAAAATTTTCTAAGAGTCCTTCCAAGTTTAATTTATACTGTGGTCGATGTGGAAAGGCTAGACGTGTCACCTCGACATGCGTCCACAAGAAAAGGAACATGCCTGAATGCAGATTAAGGACTAACAAGAAAGGACCCAAGTCAATCTAGGTACCTAAAAATATGATAATTCCTGTTGCAGATATGCTTGATGGCAGGAAAGCAACTCCAATCATGGTACCTGGACAGTGGTTGCTCACGACACATGACAGGAGAAAGGTCTTTGTTCCAAGACCTTAAGCCTAGGACAAAGGGTTGGGTCACCTTTGGAGGAGACCAGAAAGGCAGAATAGTTGGGATAGGTAAAATTGGTAAACATCATTTTTTCTCTATTGAAAATGGCTTGTTAGTTGAATGACTCAAACATAATATGCTTAGCATAAGTCAAATGTGTGATAGTGGATTTGAAGTTTCCTTTAAAGGGATAAATGTATAGTCAGAAACCCTGACAAGTCTATACTTTTTCAAGCAAAGAGGCAGGATAATGTTTATAAAATTGATTTTGAACAATGGATATGGCACAAAAGATTTATTCATGCAAGCTTGAGAACCATCTCAAAGCTAAATAAGCATAATCTCGTGAGAGGACTACCAATTCTTGTGTACAAATCTGAGGTTCTGTGTGAAGCATGTCAGAAAGGGAAACAAGTGAAAAACTCTTTTAACTCCAAAAATATTGTTTTCACTTCTAGACCTTTAGAACTTTTACACATGGATTTGTTTGGACTCACACAAACTGCATATTTGAATGGAAAAAAATATAGACTAGTTATAGTTGATGACTATACTAGATGGACATGTGTCAAATTCCTTTCACACAAGGATGAGTCTTTCAAAGTCTTCACTATATTCTGTAAAAGAATCCAGAATGAGAAAGAAGTTTGTATTAACTCTATTAGAAGTGATCATGGAGGTGAGTTTGAAAATGCAAACTTCCAGAGATTATGTGAAGAGAATGGAATCCTTCACAATTTCTCTACACCAAGGATACCTCAACAGAATGGTGTAGTGGAGAGAAAGAATCGATCTTTATAAGAGATGTCCAGATTCATGCTCAATGATCAGTCAACCTCTAAGAGGTTTTGGACTGAAGCTGTAATTACTGCTTATTATTTATAGAACAAAATATATGTGAGGCCTGTAACACCCTCTTCCCCAAAAAGGGCATTACATTTAGTAACAAACCCAAATGCGGACTTTCTTTCAGAAAATAATGTCAAAGTTATTTAATTTTCACAAATGATTTTCATGATTAATAATATTTTTTTTTAAAAGATGATTATGTGACCTAACATCTAAGATGAAAATAACTTAGGAATTTAAATTCACTCATTAATAAAAAATGCCAAATACAAGAATACATTTTTTCCAAATAATTACATACTCTCTATGCTGGTCAAGCACTGAAAATCCTATAAAGACTCAAATAAGAAAACTCAACCTGCAGCTAAAACTACACGTCCATCCTCTTTGTTGAAGCATTACCATTGTTCTTCTCGTTCTGAACTTCTATCAAATCTCCTGTAGAACGACTTAAGAAAACATATTTGCACACAAGAAAACAATACATTGCAAGGGTGAAAATCTCATTCGCAGTTATATCGTCACAGTTACACAAACAACACACAACATTTATAATGCATACAATAGTATAATGCCCACATAATGTTATACTCATCCTCAAAAGAATTCATATTCATCACATCTATTCCTCACAGCAGGACTTCCAATCCACTGTCATTCAGTCCAATGACACTTAATCCATAGACACTCAGCCTAATGACATACAGTCATAGACACTCACAGTCCAATGACACTCTGTCCATAGACACCCAGTCCAATGACATACAGTCATAGACACTTACAGTCCAATCGTACTCTGTCCATAGATACTTAGTCCAATGACATACAGTCATAGACACTTACAATCTATTGAAACGGCGCACAGCCCAACAACCCACAACCAATCTTCCCTCACTCGCATTAATCCATCTTTATTCAATATAATTAAGCTTTGACCTCTTTGAGAATACTCTTTGATCACACTCTCTCTCCCTTGACTTGTTAAATAATATTAACTTTAAAACCACCTTATGCATAACCTTAGTAAAAATATCTCTTTATTTTAATTAATTATTTAAAATGTCAATTTTTTTCAAAATTTGCATTTTTGGTCCTTATACTTCAAAAATTACTTTTTGGTCTTCTAAATATGCAAATTACAATTTCAGTCCCTACATTTTACAAATTCCAGTTTCTGCCCCCTGAAATTTCAAAATTTACACTTTTGTCCCTACTATTTCTAAAATTACATTTTCACCCCCTGAATTTTCAAAACAGTAATTTTCGCAGACAGAAGAGATCACAGGCTGTGAACATGTCACAGCAAGGGTGTGAACCGTTCTGGAAAAATTATAAAAATTACGAAAATCTAGTTTTCTTTTAGAATTTGATTATTTAATCCATTTCCATCCTTTTTAAG
Source organism: Glycyrrhiza uralensis (assembly GCA_030159175.1). Classification (NCBI taxonomy): domain Eukaryota; kingdom Viridiplantae; phylum Streptophyta; class Magnoliopsida; order Fabales; family Fabaceae; genus Glycyrrhiza; species Glycyrrhiza uralensis. Next base: position 9,668,782 of record BRZY01000006.1, read on the forward strand.
CATCAAAAATAGATTTTAGCTTTATGAACTTTGGTTCATTAACTTAGATTTTCAAAAGTTCTTTTCATAGTCCTTTGGAATCATTTTTCATAAAACTAACACTTGATATAACTTATGTAAATTTGAGTCACTTGTGTAATTATCATGAATTAAATTCATTTAATCCCTCCACCTCTCCAATTAAATCATCACCAATAACAACCACATGAGAAATCTCCATATAAGAAAATCAACCCATCACAACATAAAAAAAAATCTCTCTACCACACATGATAATTGATAATAAGGCCACACATCAACATAGGAAATCATCCATCATCACATAAGAAGTCCATCACCAACACAAAAGAAATCATTTGCCATCACTTAAGAAATCAATCACCAAGAACACATACAAGTCACATAGAACACACACATGCTTATGTAACTATGATAACTAAAGAATTTTTCCCTTACCTTTTGAAGCTCCAACAAAGTTATGCTTCTCACTAGCTTGAGTTCCAAGATCACTACTATTACTATCACCACCTTCTCACTAGCTTGAAGTTTAGAAACCATACGATTACTCAAAGGTCATAGAAAATGAAAACCTATGGATTAAAAACATAAAACTCACCTTGGATGATGAAAATCAAAAGTCAAAGACTCAAGAACACTTGATTTACTCTTGAAAGCAAACTTGAAGATTTCTAAATATTGATGAAGGATTTGTGTTTATAAGTGTTTAAAAGTGATCACCCACACTTGATTAGTATGTGGAAGATCAAAAATATGGATCAAAGAGGAAGGAACTTGAAGAAAACAATGGAGGAAATCAAAGGAAAGACGAAGATTTTAGAGAGAAGTTAGAGAAAATGACATTTAGTGTGAGAAAGCATCTTGAAAAATGAACAAACTCCCTTCCTCTCTCTCCCTATCTCACGCCCTCTCTCCCTCAATTGCTTGGCTAGAAATTGCTTGTCACTTACATGGGTGAAGGACAAATTAAAAGGCACCACTTGTCCAAATCCTATGATTAGATTTCAAATTAATTCCAATTGAGTTATGAAAGGATTTCAAATTAATTCAAATTGAGTTATGAAAATAAAATATCTTCCTTGCCTTCCACAAGCACATGGGCGCCTAGCTATAGGAAGAAAAAGGATAAGCTTAAAAATTTAATCACTTAAGTGAAAATGGTAAAAAGTAACTTTTGTATGGTAATTTTAATCCCAAATGGCTTAAACTCTACTTCTATGGCTTATTTAAATGAGTGGCTTGCATGGTTCACTCAAATTAACCATGGTCACGAAATTTATGAGCCAAAGTGGCCTAGGGCTCAAGAAAAATCAAACTTAGGCTCAAGACAGTCTTTTACCGATCACCCGTAACACGTAAACTAGTGTAAAATTGATTTTTCTCTAAAAATTATCAAATAATTTCTTAAAATCACAAATCTTATATAAACACTATTGGTTACTCTTACATTTTAATTTTGATCATGTCTTAATCTTCTGGTATCCATATACGCTCTAATTTACCCCCGTTCTTTATTCTATAGGGACCAAAACAATAATTCTTATTCTGTTACTCTAAAATATCTCAAAATAATTTCTAAAATTCTAAAATAATGTAAAAACATTATTTGGCTCATAAAAATATTTTTCTAACTTGTTCTGATCTTCTAACCCATTCGCAATTTAACCTAGTCATATTATAGGGATCAAAACGGTACTATTTCTGCTTCGTTTCTAAGAAAATTCCCAAATAAATTTTTAAAATCCTCAAATATTATAAAATCTCTATTGGTATCCTCAAATATCTTTTCTGACTCCAAATTAGGGTTTTTATATCATTACATTCCTGTTTTGACAGTCAAAACGTCTACAGAATTTTCGTTTGACTTTCTACATCAGTTTTAAACCATTGTTAATCTCATCGAAATCCTAATATTAACAATAATCCTCCCTTATTAACACTCTGTCTCTTAGAGTGAAAATTTGGGGCATTACAAGGCCTATATTGGAAAAGACTCCATATGAATTGTGGAAAGGAAGAAAACTCAACATATCTTATTTTCATCCTTTTGGATGTGAATGCTTCATTCTCAACACTAAGGATCAACTTGGTAAATTTGATTTTAAGGTTGACATTGAAATTTTTCTGGGTTACTCTGAAACTTCCAAGGGTTACAGAGTTTATTACTTAAGAACCTTGACTATTGAAGAGTCAATTCATATAAAATTCAATGACAAAAAGCCTGATAAAGAATTGTCAGAGCTAAGTGATTCTCTTGCAGATATGAGAGTACAAGAAGAATGTGAAGGAGCATCACCTAAAAATGAAGAAGATAGATCAGACGCAGAAACTGATGATGTCTCCAATCTAGAAAAAAGTAGCTAGCACTTTAAGACTTATCATCCTGAGGATAAAATCATTGGAAATGCTGATGATAGAGTCAGAACAAGGTCCACATTCAGAGAACAAACTGATGTTGCATTCATCTCTGAGTTGGAGCCAAAGAACATTAATGAAGCCCTTTTGGACGAAGGATGGATTTTAGCTATGCAAGAGGAGCTGAATCAATTCAAACGCAATGACTTTTGGATGCTGGTTGCCCCACCTGATGATAAGTCCATTATTGGAACCAAATGGGTATTCAGAAACAAACTGGACGAAGAAAGTAAAGTTGTGAGAAACAAGGCAATGTTAGTTGCACATAAACTAAATAAATGGTGATAGTAACAGAGATTTGAACATTTCATTGAAATATTAATAAAGTGATTCCTTGCATAGGTTAGTAAAGATAATTTCATTGGAAACTAAATAGTAGAGAGTACAATAGTTCCTACTACATCTGGTTGATCACCACTAAATATGCACACAATTAAACCAACTGCTACTTAAAAACAAAACCACTAAAATCTGCACCTAATAAAATCAGTTGCTACATCTTGGATGCCAATACCAGATACACCTGTAAGTATCATACCCTATGAAAAGATTTGGATCTACCTTAGATGGATTCACCATACAATTCATGTCTCAAGATCAGATTTAGGGAAGAACAAAAATTAAGAACATTTACACAAGAGGAAGAAAATAAAAAAAATGGATCAAGAAAGAGATGGTGCTATGCGCCACAATGATCACACCAAGGGAAGATGATTGATAAGCATGGTGTAGCAACCTCTCTCTCACAACTCAAATATGAGTAAAATCTGATTTCATTCAAAAGTGACTAATTGTTCACAAGGAAGAGCTTATATTAGCTCATAGGAAAACAAGCTATGGTGCCTAAAGCAAGCCATAGTAGCCACGACCCATGAAGCCCAAAACAAGGCCCAATTTAAGCTAAAATGCTTATTACAAATCCTAATTACAATTCTTTAATTTGCAACAAAGTTACACATTTATTAAGCTCGTTGTCTTCTTTGGAATCTTCTAAGCCTCTTCAAGATTCCCTCTTCTTGTTCCAAGCTTGTTGAACCTTGACTCTTATCACCCTAGCTCCTTCACAGTTTTTCCCAACTCAATTGATGATATCTCATCTACGTCCCAACCACTTTCTATCTCATATCATACATCTCTCCTCTTATATAATCTGATTTCGGGTCAGCAACAAATACGCCTCGATGGTGAAATGTGTAACGTCCTCAAAATTTGAAGACATTACTTACTTTTATTTCCTAAACAACAACCACAAGTTAGAAATAGGTGATACTAAAACAATAAACATTAGTTGTGGATAACATAGGTAGAAAAAAAATGAAGAAACTATAGGCCAGGCTAAGATTTACACGTGCTTTTGTGATGTGTAGACTTACGAGCATTTTGCCCACGAGTATGTTGCATGGGGAAGATCGTCGTGCATGGCCAGGCAATAGGCAATGAGCTTTTTCGGTTTCCAACGCCTATGAGCTGTTGGCTGGGTTGCATCTTGGAGTGCCAGATAGGAATTGGAAATGTGAGTTGCGGGTAGGGGTGCCATAGCGTATCTGTGCCTTCCTTTGGCTAGTGATGCGTGGCAAACTGCTGACCAACAAGAGGAAGGCGCGGCTTGGGTTGGGTGCGCCTTATTGTCATCATTGTGGTAGTGTCATTGAGGACGAGATTCATGTGCTCCGGGATTGCCCAGTTGCCTTGTGGGTGTGGCGTCATCTTGTTAAGCCTGTCCATCGTGCTGCTTTCTTGCATGGAATGATTCAACAGTGGGTGGATCTTAACTTGGTCCATGGGGTTGGGGATGCGGATCATCGGGAGTGGGCTTCGTTGTGGGCAACTACTTGCTACAAGCTATGGGGGTGGCATAACAAAGAAGTCCATGTGGATGGTTTTTCTAGGCCTTTGTTCCCTTGGCGTGAGGTTCAGTGGATGGTAGCCCAGTATGGTCAAGCATGTGGGGTGCGGGGAGGTAGCTTGGTAGTGAAACGCCAAGTAAAGCAAATTAATTGGGAACCGCCTGATAAAGAGTGGGTGTGTTTGAACACGGATGGTGCCTCTAAGCATGATATGCAGCTAGCAGGCTGTGGTGGATTGATTAGAGGAGCGGAAGGACAATGGATTTGTGAGTTTTCTAAGTATTTGGGGTACTATTCTGCGTATGTGGCAGAGTTGTGGGGGCTGACCGCTGAGCCCACTCATCATTTTGAACATCACTAATTCAAAACCGAACGTGAAACTTTTGTTTCATTCGGCTCCTTTACAGAATTATTTAAGAGATGGAATACATGAAAAAAAATGACCCATAACATCTATGTCAGCCTTTCTGTATGAATATATTTAAAACATCTTGCTTTTTAGATGATCCCTATAGAAGAGGAGTATTAGAACAATCTATTTTTTTCTAGTTACTTCGTTCTCTATTTCTATTTGAGAGAATCTTCAAGAAAAGAATAAAATTTCTGTCGAGCTAAAAAAATATGTGAAAACAAGATAAAGATTCTTTACAATGACATTGGAAACCAATGGAAAGGGATGTAGCGTAGCTTGGTAGCGCGTTTGTTTTGGGTACAAAATGTCACGGGTTCAAATCCTGTCATCCCTATCCCTAACTATTAGTTATCGTATGAGCAATAACAAGAGATCAATTGAGACCGATTCAAATTGTACATACATACTCAATAGTTATCTATAGTTAACTATAACTATAGATAACTATTGAGAACTTCATATCCACCGTGCAATACATGCGGTTATCGATAGACAGAAAAATCATGGTATGCACTTTCGTGTATTAGCTAAAGCGTTACGTTTGTCTGGTGGAGATCATATTCACGCTGGTACTGTAGTAGGTACATTTTCAAATCGATCATTTTTTATATATCGCAATGGACGAATCCATCGTTGAAGCTGCTCCTACAGTTCCAGGGAGAGAATGTGTTTTCTAATCTGTTCTCAAAAGCAAGATGAGCTACGAGAAAGACCAAGAACCTAGAGCGATTGGCTGAACTTACCCTAGCTCGAGCGACAGGGCGGTTGATCAAGGCATACCGGAAAGAGGCAAACAACAGAACCTCCGGGTTTGAAGCTTTTCATGTTGGGGCGAGGTCAATCAAGGGTTTTGGTTGCATGTCTTTAGGCTCACTGATGACTAGCAAGAAGGAAGAATGCGAGTGCGGGAGAATGAGACTGCTAGCTTACACAGGTAAAGAATTAAAGATAGGATTGAAAGAATAAACCGGACATTTAGGCACGGAATCAATCGTTCGAGAAGAAGCTCTTTGAAAGAGTAGGCTCTTTTCTTTGCGTCAATTCCTTGAGTAAGATAGCCACGAGGAGGTAATAGTCTAATAAGAGGCACAAAAGGATCTGCTATCGAATAGGCTGTTAGGGAGGATTATTTGAGTTAATAAGAAGGGCTTCTTTGACAGAGTTTCAAGCAAGCTCACTGAACTCTGATTGCCCTAAGACAAGTAACTGAACTTCAAGCTGGGCCTTTGCTGTTCTTGTTTACAACTCTACTGCTATCGATTGATCCGCTGGGATTGGAATGCTTGACTTGCTTACAAAGCCTTTCTAGGCTAACTCTTAGCTAAGTCCCAACAACGGCTAGCGAAGAAACTGTAGGGCTTAAGGCAGCGAATGACCTGAGGGTAGGCAACTCAATAGAATAATTAAGCAGCCTAGCTTAAAGTCTAGGAGTTCCTAACTACTTGATTTATAAGTCTTATTTGTTTTATAATACGGGAATGAATTGCATATGTTGGTTGAGAAGTATGAATTCTTTTATAGTTACTTTGCCAGGTTCTAAGGGGCTACTCTTCTTTTTTGTCAATCGAGCTGCTTTCCCTCATTCCACTCGTCCAACCTCTTCGCGAACTTGTACAATCGATGCCACAAAGATAGTCAACTTTATTATCGAAGAAATAAGGAAACGGGCGACGATTTGGCACCAGATACATCTGCGCCAATGTATAAAAAGAAATTTGTAATTTTTACAGTAGCGAGGAGAGCTTATGGACAATAAATTAGGATTCTGGCGGCTTTAGCCACTTATGATCCGTCTTCACAAGAGCGAGATGGTTCAATGTCTTACAATGTTCAAGCAGCGTTCTTGCCGGAAGGATTTTTTAGGAAGCCCGGACACCTACCGAACATCCCTGAAGGATGGAACAACATGATGAAGAAGGCAGCGAAAGTGTAGAGGAAAATCTGGGAAGAGAACAAGGAGATCTCTGAAAAGGGGAGGCAAGGAAGTAGTAGAAATGTTGAAGAGGAGATACCCCGCTCTTGAACTTAAGACTATGCGCGTCGCGTGCTCGATCTAGCAATTGTTTTGATGAAATGTCATTCAAAAAGAAAAAAGAGAAAGAAATGGGAGTTGGCGCCTACATAACAGGTTGCTTGCTTACCAAGCCATCCTGGCTTTTCGCTCCTCCAATTCGATTTTTATTTACTTTACTTATTATAACTTGCCGTAGCCCCATCAGAGGTCAGTAGAGCTGTTGTCCGGCATATCCCCCCCGAGATGTTCAAACAAATAGCAAAAAAAGACTCTGATTCCAACTCGAATTAAAATGACTGCAACATCATACTTGTCCCTACTCAACTTATTAACTGCCCGTTCAAGGCGACTAATCTTCTCCATCAGAGGATCAGACGGTTGAGGTGGGACATATGGCACTATCTGATTCATGGGAGTGAGAGCCAAGGACATGGTCAACAGGAGGTTTTCTTCGTGTTTGTACGTTATTTAAATCATTCTAGCCTTTCGCATGCTTATCTTATTATGTTTATAGTTCTCGCTTGTGGTAAATTGTATATTCATACTTTCAGTTCTAAATTCATTTCCCCAGACCCGGCATAAGAGAAGAAAACAAAAGAAAGAGATGCGGATGAAAGTGATCCCCCAATCCTCGCTCGGTACCAAGGGTAGAACTTCATGATTGATTCGGTGTAACTGATCTTTGATCAAGGGGCGCTGCCCTTACCTATTGAAGGAAAAAGTGCAGTACAAGCACTTTGCTTTGGATCACAAACAGATATTCTTAATATTCGGCCCGATCTTCTATCTTTCCTGCAGGCATGGAAATCAAACTGGAATGAGACCTTCCTTTCTGTCGACATTCTTTTCCATTCAATCTCTCTTCCCATCTTGCATCAGTCTCTGACACACCCTTCCACTGAACTGAGTAATCTTTCCTTAGATTCTTTTAGCTCTGACCCACGGTCCTGTGATGCAGTATGTTCTAAACCTCTCTGTCAAACTATTTTCTAAGGACGGGAGGGGAACACTTGTCTTTTTTAGTTTTTATCAAATATCATCATCTAGATGCAATGATGCAACATAAAGGATGGAGGGCGGTTGGGTAGGGTTTAGTTAAGCATGGTTTTTCTGTATTAGCTATGACTTTTTTTTCACCTTGTATGCCACGTTACATAGGCTAATGGGTCTGAACTGGCCAAAAGACTGGGGTGCGTTAACTTTCGGGATTAGGACGATGAAGGTATGGTTGAGACTCTCCTCCTACGATGCTGTTGTGAAGGCTTTTAGCACTATTGACACTCAATCTCCTTACACTATTTCCCAGCACTTCTGGTATAAGATAGGCTTAAAACCGTTCGGCCAGGGGGCTGGCTTTAATTAATTAAAGTAAAGGCTCCCTGGTGCAGGCTATTACTGGTGACCAGATGGGTAGCACATCGGGTTGGAGCTTGCTGAGAGAAATCAAAAAGCTTCTTCGACTTGCATGGGAGGTGAAGGTGGTTCATGTTTACCGTGAGGCAAACCGTTGTGCGGATGCAATGGCTGCTCTGGGAGCTACTCCAAGCCAAGGAGTGATTATCTACGAGAATCCTCCTGAGAGTGTTGGGCGATTGGTGCTTGCTGATATGATGGGAGCTTCTGCTCCTCGTTTAGTTGTTTTGTAGTTTTTTTCTGCTTTGGGCTTCGGCCCCGTTGTTCTAAAAAAAAAGATTTACATGTGCTAAATTTGTCTTAAATTGCATTTAATTGTTAGTATATTGAAACTTTAAAACATGTCGACTATAAGTAAGAACATGCTAGCTAGTTATTGAAATTAGAAAATTCTCATGTTTGTTGGTAATGAGAAAATATAAGTGTGTTATATATTGTAGAAAGTTCATAGATCAAGTGAGTTGTTTTGTTAAGAATTATGAATGTACGTGATGGAATAATGAGCATGTTAGTTGTTGAGATTCCAATACGAATTCTTAGGCATTTTCATTAGCCTTTAAAGTTGGTGTAATGATTGTACAGTGATCACAATTTGCAATATCCCTAAATTAGTCAATATTTGTTCTTGTCAATTGTAGATAGTTTTGAGACTTTTAGCCTAGAAAAAATATTTGCAGTGTTTGTGTGTGAAAAGAAAAAATAATGAGAAGATAATTTTTAGTTGTTAAAAATATAGCCCATTGATGGATGTAAGATTTTAGAAAATAATCAAAAGGGAGCATTTGAGACCGATAGGAAAAAAGGATAGGAAGAGGAGGAACGGTTAGAGCTCTCAACTAGAACGAATGGTCCTTAACCTCACTAGTGTTGCGAGTTGGAATATCTCTACATGTTATCAGGTGACAATAAATGCTCTTAAAAATCTCCCTATTGGTGTGGATTTTATTGTTTGTTTTCTTTTAGGATTGGTAAATAAGTTTTTTTTTTGTGTTAAGTACATTTAATAAATATCTGCTATATATTGTTTGAGTTGTTTATAGAGGTAAAAACCCCTTTATTAGAACTAAGATTAAATGAGAACCCATAGTTGTTGAAGTAGCATAGTTGGTGTATTTTTTATTGAATAAATTTTTATAATTGAACTGAAGTAAAACTTGAACTATAAGAGTCATTTTCGAGAGAAAGCAGCTTTTGTTTGTAAGAAAATTAATTGTAATAATATTATCTTATATATGCAATTGTATTTTATTTTGGTGACTTTTCGAAGTTGATTGTCCTATTTTTGGTTTGATGCAAAGCAGTCCACTTGGAATGTAAATAACTTGACATGCTTGTATCTGATATTGTAATGGTATTTATTTTGACAAGTGTGGTTTGAGATGATTTTAGCTCAAAAAGAGGCTTGAGAACTACACATGTGTTTGATCATATAAGTGAAGAAAAATTAAAATGCAGTGAGTCCAAAACTATGGGTGATGATTGTAACACCCCAAATTTTCACTCTAAGAGACAGAGTGTTAATAAGGGAGGATTATTGTTAATACTAGGATTTCGATGAGATTGATAATGGTTTAGTGCTAACGTGGAAAGTCAAACGGAAAAGTCTGTAGACGTTTTGACTGTCAGAATAAGAATGTAATGATATAGAAACCCTAATTGGAGTCAGAAAAATGATTTGGGATTTTTAGGAATTTTCTGGGATTTTTCTGAGAAAGTCAATTTTTACCCTAAGTTACGGGTTACGGTAAAAACCAAAAAGTTACCGTAATGCTTCTAAACTTCATTTTTATGAACCAAGACCCTTTTGACACTTTAATTTTGTGGCATAGGGCTTATTTTAAGATTCATGAGAGTTTTTACTTCAATAGGTTATTATTGGACAATTTTTATTATGAAATACAAACGTTACCACATTTAATTACCTTGGAGACTTACCATTTACCATGGTTAAGGTGAAAAATTATTTTAACCCTCCCTTGGATCAGTGCTGCACCAGACTTGAAGGGAGAAGAGATGGGAAGATTCTTGAACTTCTTGACTCAGTGGTTAACCAATAAGATGAATCCAAGTTACTAACTAGGGTTAGATTAAGGTTAAGTGTAATTATAACTTAGGAAAAATCTTGGTGGATAGGAACAAGAGAGGGAGAGGCCGAGTTGGGAGAGAAGAAGAGGGAGAGCTCATGTTCATGCTCTTCACTTTTGCTCTTGCACCATAGCCATAGTTTTCACAAGCTTTTCTCTCCAAAATTTCATTCAAGTCAATCAAATTTTCCAAGGATTTTGCTCTTAAATTGGGATCATCAAGCTACTAAGATATTTGGAGGCAATCAAGAAGAGGAAAAGGAGGGCTTGGAGTTAGGGATTTTCATATACTAGCAAAAGGAAGAGGTAAGGGGAAACTCTCTCTAGCTACCATGGTCATATAAGTTTGTGTTTTATGTGATTGTTATGCTTGGATGATGATGTCTTATAGATGCATTTGGTGGAAGATTTCTTATGCTCTTTATGAAATGATTTTCTTTATGTTATTGGTGAAGTGATTGTCTATGTGTTGGTGGATGATTGATTGAGTATTGGTGAAGGATTTGTTATGTGTTGATAAGTGATTTTTCTTATGTATTGATGGAGTGATTTTCTATGAGGGGATGAAGAGATTTCTCATGAGGTTGGTGATATGAGATTTTAGTAAAGGCATGATTATGATATCCTTATGAGTAATGATTGATAATTGGAGGAAAGTTGATGAATTTAGTAAGCTTAAAACCATGTTTTCCAAGAAAATTAGATCTTTAAGTGCCTACCTAATTATGTTCTTGAAAACCAATTTAATGGACCAAAGTTCATGAAGCCAAAATCTGATTTTGATGCTTAAAAATGATGAGAATGGGTTAGATAATCAAACCATAAGAGAAAACTAAATTTTCGGATTCTTACAAGTTTTTACAGAACTGTTCACGCCCTGGATGCGAGAGTTTTCACAGGTGTGAACTCCTCTGCCCTGAAACTGCTGTACTCGAGAATGCAGGGGTAGAAAATGTAATTTTTGAACGATTCGGGGAAAAATTATAATTTTGAAAGTTTTGAAAACAGAAAGTAAAGATGTGATTTTCGTAAATATAGGGACTGAATCTGTAAAAGGAATGTTTTGGGCCAAAAGTGTAATTTTATAAAGTTTTGGGGCATAAATGAAAATATGAATATTTTGGGGTCAGAAACGTAATTATGAAAAATTTTCCTTAAAAAGGTTTTTCCTAAGTGATGTATAAAAGTAAAATAAGACATAATATAAGTCTAGGATTTCAAAAATAATGAACCTAGCAGTTAAAAGAAAGTTTTAGAATAAAATATCAACAAAGAGAGATGTATGTGTTTAAGGAGGCTGAGTAATGAATAATGAGAAATGATTGTGGGACTAAGTGTCAATAAGGGGAGATGAATGACTTCTGTGTGATATACATTCAATATGGTAAGTACTATGTGATGTAAATTTTGTGTGACTTGAGTACTGTGATATGAATACTGTGTGGTATAAAGTCTGTGTGACCTAAAGTCCTGTGGAATGTAAATGCTGTGTGATTTGAGAAATGCTTTGTGATGTGTGGAAGGTTATGTGCCATAAGCTGTGTGTTATTAAATGTTGTGTGCTATGAGAGAGCTGTGTGCTTTGGAAATGTTAAATGACATTTCGTGCTGTGTGAAAAGGGCTGTGTGCTATGAAAGAGTTGTGTGCTCTGGAAATGTTAAATGACATTTCGTGCTGTGTGAAAAGGGTTGTGTGCCAAATGCTGTGTGAGGGGAGCTGTGTGCTCTTGGAAATGCTAAGTGACATTTCGTGCTATGTGAAAAAGTAATCTCCATGGAGTGCGGGCAATGCTCGTGACTGAGTGTCGACTAAATGAGGAGTTTGGGGAAAGTAATCTCCATGGAGTGCGGGCTACGTGCTCGTGACTGTGTGTCGAATCTGTTATCAAGAAATGGCCATTAGAAGAGTTTTGTGTGGATATATATATATATATATTGAATTCTTATGATATGTTTCTGTGCGAAACGGTGTTACTTCTATGTGAAGTTGGAAATGGTGATCTATGTGACTAGTGTCTGTGTGACCTAGGTTGGATGTGTGAAAATGAGATGTTACTTCTGTGTGAAGTTATTAAGGTGTGTCTGTGTGACTTATATCGATTACGCTACATTATGCATGTGTGAGTGATTTCTGCTATAAACGGTCATGGTATGATTTTGCATGAATTTATGTGATGTGCTACTTGTATGATTATGGTGATAATTGCGAAATAGATTTTGACCCTTGCCTATATGTTTTGTGCTCTTTGGAACATGATTCATATAGATGGACCACTAGCTGGGTGGACCTGTCAGGACTCGAGGATTGGGACGTACTCTAAGGATGAGCTAACCTAGTGGAAAGAAGGGCGAGTCCTAGTTTCGAGTTAGAGTTTTCTCATAAGAGCTTCTTGCAGAAGTTCTTAGTGCTTGACCAGCATTGGGAGTCAGTATTCTGTTGGAAATGAGCAGTTTCTTGTATGACGTATTATTTCCAAACACTAATTTATAAAGAAAGATGTAAATTGTATCTAGAGACTGTATTCGATTTTTATATATTGAATGTTAATTTATTTATGTATTCCTTTAATATTTTAATATCTTAAAAAAATGGCAATGAAAATCTATTTGAGAAAATTAAATAAGGTTGTCAGTATTTTTCTGAAAGAAAACCGGACTTAATGAAATTTATTTTCCGCATTTGGGCTGGTTACTTAAGTGTAATGTCTTCGTGGAAGAGGGTGCTACAATGATTGATTTTGATATAAATAGTATTTTAACATAACAAGTGTTGTTTATGATGGCGTTGCTATAAGATAATTGATAACATGTCTGATTGTGTTATCATAATGGCATCCTTTGCATTTACATGATCGTAGCCTTTGTGTTGAGCTTTATGCTGAGGGAGTTGAGTTACACCTTAGTGCGGGTGCGAATACCATAGTGAAGGTCATGCTAAAACCTTGGGGCCGATCTATTATGCGGGAACCCACAGGTGGCTAGGAGGTAGCATCCTTATAACGTGGTATCTGATGCAACACAATAGCCAGTGCCCAACGAGAACACTATCATATTCAAGATCGGTGGTAGAATTGTTTCAGTAGAGACTGATGGCATGCCTTTGAGATATCAGATATGCACTGATATATGTTGTGGATAAGGACATATTCTCCCGATCACTCAGTCCGACTATATGTTTTGCTCCATGGAGCAGAGGAATGGGCCCCATGTACTTATGTCTTGTATTTCCGGTGCTTATTCTGAATTGTGTTATATTATTATTTTCTTACTTTGCTGAATTGTTGTATGCAAACGTTTTTGGTATTATATTAATTTTCTAAGCTAAGGTAATATAATAAGATATTTTATTTTAGGTTGTCTTATGTTTTATGTATGATTATTTAAAGGGAGAATTTTTCCATACCTACCACACCAGGCATGGCTGGATTTGCCGTAGTTCAAAATATTTTTAAAATATCCTATTGTCAGTAAGTTTTACTCATCTCTGGGGTTTTCTGGCATTTCCAGGTCTTAGTGTGGCATTGGAAGCTAGATGACATTTCCGGAATGCTTGATAGTAAGACCCAATGAGAAAAGTTTTGCAGTCGGATCTGTCTCAAAGTGGGTCCACTTAAATATTTTAGTTGTATATGTATTCAAGCTAGATTGTGATGTACATATTTTGTTTATAATATAAAAGTAATAATTTAAATGCATTGCATTTTGATATAAATTTTTTTTTGGTATCATCTCCTTTTAACTTGTGGTTATTGTCTAGGAAATAAAAGTAAGTAATGTTTTCAAATTTTGAAGACGTTACAAGATCTCAAGTTGATTTCATGGTTATTAGTGGCTGTAACATCCCAAATTTTCACTCTATGAAAAAGAGTGTTAATTTTGAAGAATTAGAATTATCTTAAGATTTTTAGAAGATGAGTAATGGTTTAGAACTGACGTAGAAGTCAAAACGGTATTTTGTGGACGTCTTTGACTATCAGAATAAGTTTATAAACGATAAGGAAAAATTTCAAATTGAATTCAGAAGAAGTATTTGAGGACTAAAATAGTGACTTGATGATTTTAGAAATTAAGTTTAAAATTTTAGAAAAAAACAATAAGAAATATTACGATTTAACTGTCATTCCAGTCCTTGAAATTGTAAAGCAGTCTCACTTAGATCCCTGGAACTAACGAAAATACAATTTAGCCCTTGAAATTCTATATTGTCGATCAATTTAGTCCCTGTCGTTACATTTATTTATTTGTGATGGGATAGGCTGGCACATTAAGTGCCACCCAGTATCCAAGCTGGCCTGACACGCATTGCCCAGTCAGCAGAGACTAAATTGAAGGATTTTTCATAGGGACTAAATTGAAGGATTTTTCGCAAGGACTAAATTGAAGGATTTTTTTGGAGGGACTAAACTAACAGTTAAGTTCCTCCCTCTCTGTATTTAATTCGTCAATTGAGTCGTTGGAACCCTAAAACCAGCAAAGGAAGGGCAAAAAAATCGCAAATGGGTCATGGAGTGAGTCTGCTACCTCGAAGGTCAGTGGGGGCGAAACTAAGGGTTCCATTGCACCTTTTTGTTAATGCGGTAGAAATGCAATTAAGCAAATTTCTAGGACCCAAAATAACCCAAATAGGGAATTTTACACATGTGCAATGCCTAAGGTGAAGTGAACCTGTGACTCCGCCAAGTGATTTTGATATTTAAATGATTTCTGGGATTCTTATTGTGTCTCTATTTTGTAGGAGTATGAATGTCTATAATTTGCATGGTTAGATGAACTTGAAGAATTTAAGCTAACTGATGTAATTGCAAGAATGGATGCTGGAAAGCAGAAGTTGAATCCTGGTGATGTGTTCTTCATTGCCTTGGTCTAGCAGAACCAAAACTGAATCCTAGTGTTGGAATAAAGTTCATGAATGTTGGGCCACGACTTGTTGATCCCTCAGGTGTAGGTGGAAATGGAAATTGACCAAGAGGTGCATCCCCAAACTGTGTAGCCTATGCAGGACCTCTAATTGGTGGTGGTTTGTTACAAGCATGTGAAATTGGACCTTGTGGCATTAGAAGTTGAGGACTAGAATTCATAACTTGTATGTAATAATAACAGAGACCAGATTTCATAAGGGCGTTTAAACCAGAATTTTAATTTAGACATGAATGCCACTTTTCAGATTCAATTTTAAACCAGAATTTTAGACATGAAGTAAACTAGAACACAACGTACAAAATGAAATGGCAAACCCTAAAGTTACCAAAAACCATAACTTTCATTCGTTAATGCAAACAATAGGAACATACATTCCTTCAAATTGATGGAAACGAAAAAAAATGAAATTTTTGACAAAGAATGTTGTGTGAAACCATACATGTTGTGTCTTTGGGAAAAACAATGACTCCTCTTGGTTTTGACGTAGTAAATAGATTCTTTTTGACCTTGTGAGGCCATGGTGGCGGGAGCAGCGGCGGACGCGGCGGTCGACAGAGGCACCATAGTTGTCTCTCTCACGATTTAGGGCAAGAGGGAAAAGACTTATGGAGAAAGGCTTCAGACTTGTAACTGAAGAGTCAAACACAACACTAATATACATAGCCAAAAAATCCTTCAATTTAGTCCATGTGAAAAATTCTTCAACTTAGTCCCTGTTGACTGGGCAACGCGTGTCAGGCCAGCTTGGATGCTGGGTGGCACTTAATGTGCTAGCTCATCCCATCAAATGGAGTTAAAAAATGGATGTAACAACAAGGACTAAATTGACTGACGGTATTTAATTTCAGAGTCTAAATTGCATTTTCATTAGTTCCAGGGACCTAAGTGAGACCAGTTTACAATTTCAGGGACCGGAATGACAGTTAACTCAAAATATTACCATTTTAGCCCCTCTAAAATGAATCACGTAACACGTTAAATGGGGAATGGATAAATACCCAGAGACTAGAAAATGATCAAGATGAAAACAAAAGGGACAAATAGAGTTTTATATAGAATAGAAATTAGTGGTTTTTGTTCGATTTTGTGATTCAAACGGAAAGTCTTATATAATTTCTGTTTGTATTATTTTCGTCTTTATTCTATTTTATTTGAATATTATTTGATATGTGTTTATTGATTTATTTTTATCTTAGAAAAATGTTTTTAATATACATATTCATTCTCTTTGTTGAAACGGATAGTTTTCGTTTGACGTTGAGTTTTAAACAAAAAATGGTTTACGTCGTAACTGATGAAATAAATTTTAAATAGCATGAATGCACCAAATCGACCCAAAAAATTATCTCCCTTCACAAAAGTTGTTTCTTTTAATATTTTTTATTTTCTAGAATTTTTTTGAGATTTTTGAAAAACTTTCAAAATTTACAGAAAAATACGTTAAACGAAAGTAAATAGCGTAATGATCTTGTGTCATATAAAATTTCGTGATGAAAATCCAAATCCCTTTTATTTTTATTTTTAATTATTTATTTGAAATTATTTCTGTATAGGAATTATAAAATATCGTTTGTACACTTATATGTGGTACATCAGCCGAATAGAGACGAATACAGAGTTAACAGACATGATATAGGAACTTAGGATTTTTTAGGGGCTTTTATGCAATGTGAATAGTGATTATCAACTGTAGACGGAAACATTGACCATGAATAGTGTAGGGTTATGTACTATTACTATTTTACCCTTGGTTATATACTTATTTACCAAAACTTAACGTTTTAAACCTAGCTATCCAATAACTCTTCTTTAGCCTCATTTGGTGGACATATTTAGGTGATTTAGGAGGCTTGTATTGCTCTTTTGACTTGGATTGAATCCTAGTGGATTGCCTTGAACCAATTAGTGTTTAGTTAATTAGTTTCTGACTTATTTAAATTGAACCATGGTTAGGTTAAAGTCAACTATGGTTGCCCTATTTAACCCAAACTTGGCCGCCCCCTCCCCTATAAATACGCCCCTTCATGCTTCATAACTTTCTACACCAACTTGAAGCATTTCCAAGTTTATTCTTTCTTACCTCTTTAAAGCTTTCATATTTCTTTTTTTGAATTTTAGTCTTTTTTTTTTCAAGTTTTGTTCTTCATAAGCTTTTCTTCAAAAGGTAAGAGGGAGCTCTTGCAAAATTATTTAAGAAGTTATAAGTTTAATTTTTGATTGCTAATCTCTTAGGTGATTTATGTGTTACAGCTTTATAGTTATTTATTTAAGCTTTATATGTTTCATGGTTTTGATTTAATTATTATTAGTGTTATAATGGCTAAATTGTTTATGAATTTTTGTGATAGTAATGTTATAATGGCAAAATTGGTTTTGAACTTTAAATATTTATACCATTATAATGGCCAATTTTAGACTATCACAGTATCATTGAACTGTAAAATTATTGAAATATATTTCTTTATGAAAAACCTTAGAATTTGTCTACCATTGAGATACAGAAAGATGGTAGGGATGAATGGTTTATTAGTATGGTTCTGGCTAAGGAAAGATAAAGTCTCTCGAGAAGCTATAGCTCGCCTCTTTTTCCTGGGAACCATACCGATATGTTATATATGAAATATTAACCTAGGGAGTTTATATATACATGGCTAAGATAAATTGAGAAAGATTTTATTGGGTTGCTACTATACACAAATGTGTGTTTAAAATAAAAGAGTAGAAGTATTTTTACGAGATTTTGTATTACAAGAAGTAATACAGTAAAACGCAAGAAAGTTTTACAAGAGAAATATTTTATGAGATTTTGTATTACAAGAGATAATGCAGTAAAACATGATAAAGTTTTACAAGAAAATCATAGTGAATTTATATGCAATTTGAATTGTCATTGCATAAAGACGTATGAGCATACAACCTAGAGAACGGGTTGAAAATAGAGTACAGTTAGGCTACAATTGCCTATTGGAATTATCCGAGTTTCATTAGTCTTATGTGGCCGAGTAAGTGAATACCCTCGGGCCAAGACGACTTGGATAAATCTAACTGACTGACTTATTTATGATATGGTATTTATTTTAAATGTAGTATTACTAAATAATTTTCAGAGGCCTGGAGGGACTCCCTGATTATTCTAATAAGTTTGCTACAGCCAATCGCTCACTGGAGTTAAGGTTGGAAAAGTTTCCTTGGAGCAATGTACCGGTGTGTTTTCAAGAGATATAGAAGTGACATGCATAAATGTATCTTGTATTGATGATATGTTTTTGAGTATGCACTGCTTTGCTGTATTTAAATACAAGACATGATCTGTGTATGTGTAGTTCTGAGTGTATGAGGCATGTACTATATTGAATGTTGTGCTAATTGCCCTCGATGTATGTATTGAGTGATGCATGATATGTGAATATGTGCTTATACTTCTCTTTTTGCTGTGAATTTGAGCTTCACCCGTGCGTGTTTTTCTTGTTTATGTTTGATGTATGTTAAGTAGATAGTTTACCCAAGGAGTGGGCTAGTTCTAATCCGAAGGCTAACTCTCAGAAGGGGACCTGAGCACTGCATGGATTGATAGGGATTCTGAGAAGAAGCTGTGATTCTGAGAAGAAGCTGTGTTCATTATCTTGTTTTGGGTAGTGGTCTAGAGACTTAACGAACTCAGATGTTCACCGTATAGTTTATTTTGAGAATTTGAGTATACTGAACTTTCATTGTAAAACTCTGATAATTATATATGTGAGATAATATTACTTTCACAAGTGTGTTGTTTTATATTTCCACATTTAAGAACCCTTTGAAAAGAATTAAAGACACATATTCTTCATCTTTCTCATTATTTAAAAGAAAAAAAAATTTACCCACGTTTTCGACGAAAGAATATTGGCTTTTTATCAAATATTTTCTAAGAAGGTGGGCTCCCTAAGTCTCTTTCTCTCTGTCTTATTTCTCCTTCTTCCCTTCCTTTCTCCCTCTTTCTTCTATCCTTCCTGTGTCCGTACGTGAATCTCCCTTTTTGTTCCTTTCATGAATTTCTCTCTTTTTCACAATTTTCTTTTCTACCAGCCGCGTCGCTCCTCTTTCCTCTTTCTTTCCTTTATTTTTTTTCCTTCTATTGCGTGTGTGTGTAGTGTGCTTACTTTTAGGAAGTTGGGGTGGGTTTTAACCTGCCCCGTAACTTCCACCCTCTCCTTTTTATGTATCTTTATTTTAAAACAAATACTTATATATTTTATATATATATATATATATATATAAGGGATTGCTATAATACTCCCACTTGCTTTTATGAAAGTGTAAGTTAACAACCTACACCTTTTTAGTTAGACAAAAATACCATTTCGTTTTTTTTCAAAAGAGAAACGAATTAGTGGGTAACAATGTAATTTGCCACCTAATTGGGCTGCTCTTTCTTCATCGGTTCTCCCTCTTTGACCTCCTCTCTCTCACACACATTAAATTAAAAGAAAGAAAAAACAACCACTTCCTCTCATGAACTTTCTGAGAAGGACCGCAACATGAAAAGAGTGACTCTGCATGGAAGTCGAGAGGAGGCTCAGCCTCAGTGCACTAATGGCAGTTGTGGCTTCGTTGCACTATTGCGTTTACCTTCAATGTTGATTCAATCGAATTTGTGGGTTTGGGCTTAGGCTAAAGTAGCAGCTTTTAACATTCATGTGATTTAAGGAAAATTGCTCTGAAGTTAGACAACAACCCAGGAGAGTTCAAAGTCAGAGCATTTTCATTAGTCTAGGAAGAAGAGAGCAACAAAAGTCAAGAAGATAATAACAACTCAATAGAGTTCAAGGTCACAGAATTTTCATATGCAAAAAATGGACGAAACTTCATTATTTGAAGATATTATAAATTTTCATCGAATAATTTTGATTCAATTGTGCCTTTTTACATGTAGTCATTGGACCGAAAATGCCACTTGTTTTGATAAAATCACAAGAGAGAAAGACTTTTGAAAATATTTTATACCTATATATTTGCTCACTGTCAAGTGGTTGTATTACAAGTAAGGTATGTTGGTACAGAGTATAGATGTTTTAGCTTAGTTCTCCATGAGCAAGCATTTGTTAAATGACATTGATACTGTAAAACCCATCACAAACTGTTACTGAGTCTGTTGAATTAATAATAAATCACAGAAAAAACACTCTACTTTTTGGTGCAAATTATAGAAATACGAGAATGAAAGACGAAGAAAGAGGGAGAAATAATTGTTGTTGCTGCTGTGTTTGAGGGTGGGAAAGAGGGATGAAATATGCAGAAATTAAAGCCATGAGAGAGGAAAGAGGGACATCCGAGGAAGAAAGGACGTTGAGAAATTACGTTATTACCCACAGATTTGATTTTTTTTTTAAAAAAAGAATAAATGGTATTTTTGTCCAACTAAAAAGGTATAAGTTACTGACTTGCACCTTCTTAAAAGCATCTGGGAGAATTATAGCAATCCCCATATATATATATGCCTCTTTTAATTCCAAAATTTATACACAATATTCCAATAATAAAAACCATCATTCTCTCTTTCTACCTTGAATCACCCAAAAATTATAGCTATCTATAATATAACAACTTAAGTAATACACTTGCACAAAATATATATACCTGAATAAACACAATTACACCCACATATATTCATTTAAAGTACTAAATATTATATTATATACTTAATCGATTTTGGGGATGTTACAGCAGCCAATTTTTTTTTATAAAACAAAATCAATCCGATTATTTAATTAAATTGACGAGGACCAAATCAATGGAGGGATTTCCACGTTTGTCCTCTACAATCAACCTTTAATCGACTCCGGTCTCAATCAACCTTTAATTTCTTTTTTCTATTTTAACTTTTAAGTTTTTTTTTTATATACAACTTTTAACTTTTTTTTTCGGTGGGATGTCTTCCTTTTTTTGGTGGGAAACTTTTAACTCTTATAAAACTTGTTGAAAACGGAAAAGACATCGAAATTAAGTCAACTGAGCTTATTCAGTTATTCATAGCGTCTTTATAAGCGTGCTAAATAATAGGAATGGAAATTGATTTTTATAAAATGTTAGGAGATAAAGTAACGTGGTTGCTTACTCCATTGTTAAGGTGGTTTACATTTTGGTTTAGTGTGCAAGTTTTTGAGACGTTACCTGCATGTATTTCAATTTCTAATGTAATGATATAATCCTATTTCTTCTTTTAAAAAAAATGCAGTGGTTGCACCTTTTTTTTTTCCCAATGTGGTTGCAGGTAATTGAGATTGCACTGTGATCAACAACAATTGTTGTCAGTTAACTTTTACCAAAAAAAATTTGTAAGTATAATTCATTATTGCTTCTGGCATTGGAGGAGCTAATTAGTGCTGGATAGAGGTTTTGTGCTATGCATCAATACAATATTTTATAAAGAAGCATTCAGAAAAATAACTTAAGAAAGAAATGTGATTATATAAGCGCTAATTTATCAGCTATCAATGTAATCTTTGAAATTATTAATACTCCAAATTAGTCATTGAAATCGAAAAAATCATGATCATATTAGTTCCTGTCAGACAATTTTAAAGACGAAATTGACCAATTCAAAAAGACTAATACGATTGAGAATTTTCAATTTCAGTAACTAAAATAGTGTTTGTTTGTACAAGGTTTCTCGCAATCGGAACGCAGGTTCACCGAAAGGAGCAATCTAATACCTCGGGAGGCTTTTTTCTTCCATTAGAGGCCAACACAATCTAATACATACTAGTCATAAATAATTTCAAGGACAAAATTGAAAGTATATTACAATGTTTTTTATAAACACGAGCATGCAAAGACATTGCAATAATAACTACGATCCCAACTAGGTTGTCACCCTAACCGTCATCTATCATTTGCAGCATACCCTAAATATTATTAATAAAAGAAAAAGAATACAAAAAAAAAATATGGGGGGACCAAACCAAAACCCATGGGAAAATTATTTAAATCTGAAACTAAGAAGACCAAACCTATTACAGTAAAAGTCTTCACTAATAAATATAGGAACTAAGTCCCACCACAGGGAACCAACTATAGTAACACCGTGATAGGCAAGTTTATCTGCACAAGTATTTCCTTCACGGAAAAAATGAGAAAGAACAAAATTCATTCTATTGGTAAGAGCAAGATAATTGCGCCACCTATTCTAAAGTTGCCAAGGAACAGACCACATAGCCAAACAAGAATTAATAACTTAATATAATCCTCTAGCAAAGATTGTAATCACAGCCTACCCAAAATAAGCCTAAGTCAGTCGAGTCTTAAAACATCCTCTAAGGGATGGTCTCTGTCCTTTTTCTTCAATTCCTTGCTAATCCACCCAGCTGGTGGTCCATCTATATGAATCATGTTCCAAAAACCACAGAACATATAGGCAAGGGTGAAAAATACTCATTTGCAAGTTATAAGACAAGAAGAAAATACAAGTTAAGAAATAAAGAACAATCACACATGCTCTACATAATTAACATCTTTTCCACCTATGGCATGCAATTCTCTATCACATTAAGATATTTCCACAAACATATTTAAAATCATCACAATTTAGGACATGCAACTCATTATCACAGTAATATATCATCACACAAAATATATTCAAAATGCATGTCGCTTCTATTTTTGTCACAACACCGGTGTAATGCTCCATGCAGACTTTTCTCTTTCTCAACAACATTTGAGTGATAGGCTGTAGCATAAACTTAACATAATAAACCAAACTGTCCCCTTTTTCATGGACTTGGTTAACCAATTGTCCCTTTTTTCATGGACTGATTTTACAATTATTCCGTAGAGCTACATTTAAAATTTAATACCATATCATAAATAGGTTAGCCAGTCATATTTATCTAAGCCAGGTATTCTACTCATTCTCGGCTTGCTGGGATCCACCACTTGGCCATTGAGACTTTCAAAACTTGGATAATCCCAATAGGCAATTGTAGTTCAACCGGACCCTATTTTCAATCCCTCTCTGGGTTATAAGCTCACGTCACAACCCTCTCTGGGTATGACCACTTGGCAAAGTCAAGAAAATCTCTTTATGCAAATGCCACTACATATTGCACATACACTCAATCAACCATAATCAATTATTTCTCTTTGTTACCTTTTGTAACATTCAACATATGACTTTATCTCTTAGTCATTTTATGAATTCTTTTCTCATTGTTACCTCTTGTAACATCAACACATGACCTTCTCCCTTGGTTATGTAATACTCATCTCTTTTTTATTATCTCAATCAAAACATCTCTTTCTCTTTTATTTAATTCTCTTAGTCATCTTATAAATTCACTCTTCATTGGTTATCTCTACCAAAATAATATGTAGTCTTCTCTTTAGTTATCTTAACCAAATATATTATATACGCTTCTCTTTTGGTTATCTAAATCAAAATATATCTTTGTTTCACAAAAATCGATTTACCGTTTTTACTTCAAAAATTGAAATAAAATACTTAGGATAAGGTAAATTCAAAATAAATATTTTTTCTTTAGAAAGACATTAATTTATGAGTCTTTAAGCATAAATTTTACAAATTTCGAGTTTTAAATACCTGACACTTTCACAGGTGTGAAACAAATCACAGCGTGGGTGTGAACTAATCTGTTTTCCAGTTTTCTGATTTCTACACTAAAATCCGATTTTCACACCCTTTTCTGAAAATCACACCAGAGGTGTAACTGTTCTGTCATTAAGTTAAAAACTTTTTTTTTTTAATTTTAAAAACACCACACCTTTTAATTTGAATTAATTAGATTAAAAACAAGATATTTGGCTATAATTGTGACTTTTTCTCTAATGATTCATTTTTAACTTATCAAGTTATGATTAAAATCTTTATTAAAAGTCTATTGGAGATTTATTTTTGAAAAACTCTTGGCTTAATGAATCCTAACAAAACTTTAGACTTTGATTCTAATTAATTCATCCTTACTCTTTTCTTTTAGTTCATGTCCATGTCTTTTTCACCATACTCCAAAAATGCTTGGATCATTAGTTAACTTGTTATACTTTAATCCATTCAAATCTCCTCAATCGCTAATCCCCAATCACCAATCATATCAAGCATAATAATAACAAAGCAATAAACTACTTTAAATATTACAATCCCCCAAATTGAATAAAATAGAATAAAAACATAGAACATAAAGAATAGCAAGAAGACTATTCTCACAAGCCAAAGGACATCAAATAGATCAATATCATAATCAAGCATAGAATGATATCCACATCCAAACATAAAACTATATCACCATCAAGCATAGAATAAGATCAACATCAAGCTTATAATAATATCAACATCAAGCATAGAGACAAAATAAAATTATAAGGACATAGAGGTCATTATCAAACACTTTTCATATCATGGTCAATCAATAAAAATCGCCACTTGATTAAAACTATACCTTTTCCACAAAGATCATCTCTTTAAATAAAAATTATTACTTTTCAAGAAAAATATTATCTTTTTCTTAAAAATTCTTACTTTCCAAATAAATCACCACTTTCAGTAAAAATCTCTAATTTAAGTAAAAAAACAAAGCTTTAATAAAAATCATAACTTTAGTAAAGATTCATAAGCTTCACAAAGATCTAATAAAAATCATAACTTTAATAAAGATTATTACTTTTAAAGATCATCTCTTCTTAATAAAAATCATAGCATTTTGCAAAGATCATGACTTTAGTAAAAATCATAGCTTTTGGAATGATCAAGTCATTCTTTTTAAACATGATCCTCAAGTTCTTTGAGAAATTATGAGCAAGCAAAACACATATCATACAAAAATCCTATAACTCACTTAAGAAAAATTTCCCTTACCTTTGTCTTCTAGCTTATTGAGAAAAATCCTAACTTCTTGGGTTCCCACCACACCTTTCAAAAGCAAGCATAACACTCAAAATACTAAAGTAAGATCTTTCTCCTTCATGAAACAACCTTAAAATCCAAAGGAAAACTAGAGATGAAAGGATATTTATCATACCCTTGTTACATATGAACCAAAATGAAGAAAAATGAAAACTTGGTTCCAAGCACAAAGTCCCTTCAAGAAAAAATTGAAGAAACCCGCTTTTAATCATATGAACAAAAAGATCATGAATCAAAAAGAAGATTTAATGGATTGAAAATAAGGAACCAACCTTGTAGCTTGAAGAATCAAGATCAAAGCTCAAGAGTTTGTATTCTTGAAAAATAAGAACGTCACTAGATGATTGGATGAAGGCTAGTGTTTAGAAAGTGTATAAAGGAGATACTCTACACTTGATTATTGTATAGAGGATCAAAAATATGATTGAAGATGGTGAGGAGCTTCCATGGAAATGGAAGAAAAAGCTTGGAGGAAGAAGAAGTTGTTTAGAGAGAAGTTAGAGAAATGGCTTGAAGAGAGAGAAGTTGTCTTGGAAAAATGAATAAAATTCTCTTCTCCTCTCCTTATGATCTCACGCCTACACACACTCAAGGAGACTTGGAGATTAAATTTTTCTAAGATCACCTTGCACTCCATGAAGTTAAGAGAAAGACAAATAAAATCCTTACAAGTGTTAGGCTATGATGTGCGGACCTAAAAAGGAATTGTGTCCAACTTTGTGTGAGATGAAGTCCAACATTATCCCATGTGATAAAGGGGGCGTCCAGCTTGAGGGAAAAGGTGAGGATAAGTTCAAAACC
Organism: Glycyrrhiza uralensis; assembly: GCA_030159175.1. NCBI lineage: Eukaryota > Viridiplantae > Streptophyta > Magnoliopsida > Fabales > Fabaceae > Glycyrrhiza > Glycyrrhiza uralensis. The sequence continues at coordinate 9,694,595 of BRZY01000006.1, forward strand.
AACTATGGTTAAAGCTTGGTTAGAAAGAAACTAGACTAGTTTGGTATTTAACCATGATTTGTGTACTTAAATAAAATCAATGGCCAAGATGTCACCCCCTATTGGAGCTCCTAATCAAGGGTCCAAATTGTGCAAGATGGATTCTTGGTTCTTTGGTAATTATAGAGCAAGTTCAAGGGCAAAGATAGAAGGGCAAAATGGTCTTTTCTCAAAAATTACTAATAATTACCAATTATATCTAATATGACTTCACCCTAATGACCTTAATACTATGACATCATCATGTCTATGTCATTTTTCCCCTTCTAGTAATTTCCCACTAACCCCAAGGTCTGGTACCGGGTCTTTTCCCGTTCTGCTGTTTTGCCATAATACGTAAACTAGGGTTAAACTAACTTTTTCCAGAAAATTCAAAAAAATCATAAATCTTATAAGAACACTAATGGTTACCCTTAGGTTTGATTTTGATCATGTCCTAATTTTCTGGTATCCATTTGCTCTCCCGTTTACCCGGTTCTTCATTCTACAGGGACCAAAACAGCAATTTTTAATCTGTTATTCTAAAAATTTTCAAAATAATTTTTAGAATTATAAAATTATGTAAAAACATTATTTGGCTTGGTAAAATTTTTTCTAAGGTGTTCTAGTCTCCAAACCCACTCGCAGTTCATCCGTGTCATACTACATGGACTTAAACAATACTCTTTCTTATCTGTTTCTCAGAAAATTCCAACTAAATTTCTAAAAATCCTTAAATATTGTAAAATAACTATTGATATCCTCAAATACCTTTTTGAGTTCAATTTAGGGTTTCTATCTCATAATATAGTCATTTTTTCAGTTAAAAATGTGAACCGATATCTGTTGGTACTTTGACGTCGAACTTAAACTACTGCTTTATGAGCTCAAAAGGATTTATCTATAAAATTATATTTCCTAAAATATATTTATTACACCTGAATCACCTATCCATATATTAAAATATAATTAATATAGAAATCCCAAAATTACAGACGTTACACAAAACAACCAATAATTGTTGCGCTATGATCTCTAAAAATCCCCCCACATCCAGCCGGGTCGGGGGCTCCCCTAGCAGCACTATCTGTGTTTCACTTAATCCAATTGCATCTCGAAGGGAACCAATTGACTTGAATGATGCTAGGAGCTCTCCTTGGTCTCCCATTGATATTGAACGAATTGAGAATTAAAAGATCCCGGATATTATAGGACATCACACCTGGGCAAAGCAAGCTAGTAAGCTAAACTTGGGCTGTAATCATATTAATGGTTGTAACTAGCGAAACATGCTTGTTATCAAACCTCAGTTTATTCTGGCGTCGCCAAATTGCCTAGCTCACGCTAACAACAACTGCAATATAAACATCATTCAGCTGAGAGCTCCACTGTTTATGGAAGATAGAAATAATGGAATCAATGTAAGTAGTGTCAATTCCAATATTTATGATAGAACTCAGTCATGTCCAAAGGCTATGGGCGAACCTACAATTACAACAAAGATGCTTAGTGGTCTCCTCTGCTTGCCCACAGAGGCTGCAGACTGAGACTATCACACACCCTTTTAGCCAAAGATTTTCATTAGTTGGCATGCTATTATGCATGATGCGCCAAATAATAAAAGATTTGGAAGGTGGAATGAATGAGTTTCAGATAACCTTGCACCAAGAAATCTGCTGCCTTGGAAGATTTTGGAAGAGAAAGCCTGTTTCATTGTTAACTCACCGAAAGTAGATGGGATCCAGACCCGGTGGTCCTGTTGGAACCAAATTGGTTAAAAGTGTTTTTAATACAAAAACTCCCTAAGTGATTTTATGGTTTTGATGATAACAAAATGTATTAAGGTTTTTACAAAGGATAATCAATATGTATTAAGCTTGTACAATGTGTAACAATGCTGCCTAACTAAGTTTATTGAAGGAAGATTGCAGTCTGCGTCCAATAAGCTAGCTCATCACAATGTTGGCACTAGAATGGACACAAAAGTTCTGCGTCCAATGTTTTAGCAAAAGGAAGAATTCTGCGTCCAATGGTTTAGCAGAAGGAAGAGTTTTGCGTCCAATGTTTGAGCAAAAGGAAGAATTCTGCGTCCAATGTTTGAGCAAAAGGATTATTGCGTCCAATGTTTGAGCAAAAGGATTACTGTTGTGCGTCCAATGCTTCAGCACAGTTCGTCCAATGAACAGTGCGTCCAATGATAAGCACAAGGCAAGAACAAAGTTCTGCGTCCAATGTCTTCTGAAGAAGCAGAATCGCAAAAGTAGAAGAAATCAAGTCTTGAAGACACGCTACTTTCTGCGTCCAGTGATTTCCAAAGGACAAGAACCAATAAGCGTCCAATGCATATGAAGGACAAAAGTCCAATGTTCAGCATGAGCAAGAGTGCAACTCTGCGTCCAATGAAACTGAACATTCTGCGTCCAATGAAGTCAGAGTTACTCAAGCACTGTTCTGCGTCCGATAATGAAGAAGTAAAATAACAAAGTGTTCCACAAGCAATGAAACAGAATGGAACAAGTTCATTATCTACTGTTCTGCGTCCGATAAATGAGAAGAACAAGAACAAAGTGTTACACGATGAATGAAGCAAAGTAGGACAAGTTCTCAGTCTACTATTCATCGTCCAATAAAGCAGCATAACAAAGTGCAATTGAAAGCATCAGGTATGCGTCCAATGTTTGCATGAGTTCTGTGCAAATTGGTAAGTGCAAAGGTATGCGTCCAATAACTTGCTAAATGCTGCGTCCAATGTTTCATATATTCTGTGCCCAATACATAACACGCAGAATCCATTTGATTGTCAATTGTTGCTCTTGCATTTCATTATTAAACAATTTTATTGAGCCAACAATTTGATTTGAATAGCTGTACACAATGCTTTTCTGTACAACTTTGTCAACGTTTTTGAACGTGCATTAAATGAAAAGCATAAAGCACTGTGGAAAGTGTACTAAGAGAGAGAATGTACCCTGACTAACTCTGTATATCTCTGAACACATCTTTCTGCTTTACACAGTGTATTCTCTCTGTCTCAATAAGATATTACTATTAACCACTGTACAATTGAAACTTTGAGTACAGGTTGCTTCTGATTTAGGAGAAAGAAACGCAGACATGCACAATGAAGTAGATCTCCTCAGAGCAACGGAAAAATAGCATTTAATGCTATTAGAGAACGGTAACTTTTATGAAGGCTGAAGCTGAGCTATTCGAAGAACAAGTCTGAAGCTTCATCAATGCCTATATATATATATACCGTGAACAAGAAGAAGAATACAAGAGACTGGAAAAAGATAAAGAAAGAGCTGAACTGCTGTGCTTATACTCTGTCTAGAAAGTCTTGTATTTTTTCTATCTTCTTGTAAAAGAAAGTTTGCTTAACTCTCGAAGTGCTTTAGTTTTCATATCCTCACTTGTGTGAGTTAGACAGCACTTGAATCAAAAACTCTGCTGAGTTGTTTAGCCTGAAGAGGCTGTGTTCAAAGAATACTTGATTTAGCCTGAAGAGGCTGTGTTCAAAGAATACTTGAGATTTAGCCTGGAGAGGTTGTGTGCAAAGAATACTTGGGTTTTAGCCTGGAGAGGCTGTGTGCAAAGAATACTTGTTGTAAGGCCTGGAGAGGCTGCTGAAGAATACTTGTTACCTATCAGGTTGATAGTGAAAGCTCTCTAGTTTGAGGGGACTGGACGTAGCTCTTAGGAAAGGGTGAATCAGTATAAAAACTTGTGTTATTTCTTCTTTCCCTTAACTCCTTTTATATCTGTGTTTATTACTAACAAAGGGGATTGAAATTGATTTTATTCAAACAAGTTTTTCAAACTAAAAGGGAAGCATTCTGTGCGTCCAATCTTTAGAAAACCTGTGCGTCCAGTTTTTATAAAGACTCTGTGCGTCCAGTGTTTTAAAACTATTGTGCGTCCAATATTTCAGAAAACGTTGTGCGTCCAATATTTGAAATAAGCCAGCCACCAACATTTGCGAAAAGTTTTAAAAGCTTAGAAACACAATTCAACCCCCCCTTCTTGTGTTTCATCCTGTTACCTACAGGTCCTTCCCCTGGAATAGAGGGATACGCACCTACCTGAGATCAACTTCGAGAATTGGGTACCTCTTGAATAAGACATCTAGGACATGCCAATCATGTTGACGAATGAAATCCTGTACTTTAGCGCTAAGAGGACTAGGCAAATTGGCTGGGATGTTAATCAGGTTCACTAGTGGCTCAGATAGCCATTTATCCATCCAGAAGTTTATCTCCCATCCATTGCCAATCTGCCAAGATGAATTAATCATCACCGTATGAAAACTGCTCCTCAAATCAGCCCTAATCGACGACTAAAAGTTGTAGTTTATAGGGACGTTATTGTGGAGAACTCTTGCCTTCAGTAAGCAAGCCCAATGCCCTTTGGAATTGATAAAATCCCAGCACAAATTTAGCATGGCAGCACTAGCAATGGCCCCAAGGGATCTAATCCCCAACCCGCCCTTCTTAGAGGAGCAACAAACCTTATGCCCAGAAACAGTAACAATCTTCTTGGTGTGGATGTCTCCTGACCAAATAAAATTCCTGATCCATTTGTCCACCAACTGAGTCAAATTAACAGGTCAAGAGTAGATATGAAAACTGTAAATTAACATGTTATGAATGGTCACCTTAACCAGCTGCACCCTCCCCATGATGGAGAGCAAAGAAGCATTCCAGGTAGCCAATTTACACTTTATCCTGTCTGCAATAGGTTGGAGATGCACCTTTCTCGGTTTTCCTTTAAAAATAGGGACCCCAAGGTAAATAAAAGGAAGCGCACCAATAGAAAAACCAAGCATGTTGGCAATAGATGTCTGCCGAGTGCCTGAAATACAACCTGGGTGAATAGTGGACTTCGAAGGATTAATGATTTGACCTGAGATTTCACCATATCTTTGAAAAAGGTTCATTAAATTACACATATTTTCTAGGTGCCTTTGCAAAAGATCATCACATCGTCTGCATACAACACATGAGAAAGAACAAGAACACCACGCGGACCTGCCACCAGATTAAGTTCCCCCATGTGAACCAGCCTAGAAAACCCCCTGCTCAACACCTCCTCTGCCAAACAGAAAAGGAGAGGGGACAGTGGATCCCCTTGTCTCACCCCTCTCGTGTATGGGAAGAAACCAGCCGCCCTCCCATTCATTGAAATAGATAACTTTGCAGATTGAAGAATAATTCGGACCCAATTCTTGAATTTAGAGTTAAACCCAAAGGCCTGCAAAACTTTGAGAAGGAAGTTCTAATCAATGGTATCAAAGGCCTTTCTATTGTCAATTTTTAGCGCAAGATTTCCCCTTAAACAACGTTTATCAAGAAGGTTAATAGCCTCTGACGCGGTGCAAATGCAATCCGAGATCTGCCTGCCTCTCACAAAACCATGCTGATTTTATGAGATTATACTAGAAGCAATCAGAGCCAATCTATCTGCCAAAACCTTGGTTATAGTCTTGAATTTGAAGTTACCTAGCGCTATAGGCTTGAATTGATCAACCTTGTCTGCTCCCTGCAGTTTCGGGATGGCACTACAATGTTAGAGTTGAAGTTAGGTTGTAGCCAACTATGGGTGAAAAATTGCATAACTGCATTGAAAACATCGCTGCCCACTATGTCCCAGTATTTCTGAAAAAAAATCTGCCAAAGCTGTCCAGGCCCGGAGCCCTGTCACCATTCATAGAAAATGCAGCTAGCTTGACCTCTTTGAATGAAGGCAAATTAGTCAACATAATGTTATCCTCTGATGTTACAACAGAGTCGATGACCTCTTCAATCATACCGTTATCCTGGTAGGAATTAGTAGAAGCAAAAAGTTGCTCAAAATAGTTCACCACATGACTTTGGATAGCATTAAAATTGTCTAATATTATCTCATCACCGTTCCTAAGAAGATAAATTTGCTGTCACATTTTTAACCTTAGTGATCTTGTGAAAGAATTCCGTATTGCGATTCCATACATATGCCAACTAAGACAGGATTTTTCAAGCCAAAACTCCTCCTGCGAATTTAAGGCCTGCTGCAGCTCAATTTGCGCATTCTGCTCCTACTCAAATAGTTCATCGGATGCACCATGAGAGTCTATTTGTTGCTGAACCAAATCAACATTCTGAAGCCAATTTTTACTCTATCATACACATTACCAAACACTTCTTTGTTCCAATATTTTAGCTTTAGCTTTAAAGCTTTCAGTTTAGCTGTAAGAATCACCATTGGACACCCCACTACTACTGTCTCTTTCCAAGTTTGAGAAATAACGCGCTTACAATAGTGATGGCTAGCCTAGATGTGCATAAACTTGAAAGAAGAGCTGGAAGGATTTCCTTTTTTTTGCATAACCAATAACATGGGGGAGTGATCGGACTTACTTTTGGTGAGGGTACAACAGAAAACAGAACTCCAAAAGTCGGTGCATGCGTCATTGCAGATGGCTCTATCAAGTCTTCTCTCCATGTAGGCCGAACCTCTCCTCCGACCAAGTGAATGGGGCTCCCCTGGTCCCTAGATGAGTTAAATTGTTGTTGTTTGTCCAAGAGCTGAACTCTTCACAAGAGATTGGCAAAGGCAATCTTTGTCCTCTTTGCTCATGCGCACCCAAGATTGCATTGTAATCACCCACAAAACATCAAGGCCCTTGAAACTGCATCTGGAGAATGTTTAAATCCTGCCAAAGCACTCGTCTAGCTAAGTATGCGGTGGAAGAATAGATTGCTGCAATGAAAATGACCTGATTTGCTACCTTTACCGAGATGGAAATATGCTGGGGGGAATTTGCAATAACTGTTGCCTAGAATTGGTCCGCACAAAGGCACTAGATATTAGGCCTCAAATGAACCCTGTCGTTTGTAGCAAAGAGTTTCAGCTTTAAACCATTCTAAAAATTGAAAGGAACCTGATTAGTGGATATCCAAGCTCGGAAAGAAAAAGGAAATATGGCTTATGCATAAGGCAAAGCTTCTTAACCATCAACCTAGTTTCAAGGTTGCCGAGTCCTCTAACATTCCAATAGAGAACTTTCATTGATCACCACTTGCTGGACCTGCCTGAGATCGGGTGTTATAAGTGGCAGATTTGTCATTTTGTTTCTTTTTCTGTCTCAAGCGTTTCTTCTGAGACTTGGATATAACCTTTCCAAAATTATCATTTGTTTCTTGTGTATTTATTGAGCACTCATCCTCCTCTTTTTCATGTGCATCACCCCAAAACTTAGAGAGGATCCTGAGGTCATTTTGAACTGCAACTGGGACATCAACTAGGCCATTTGCATCGTCTGAGTTCTGTTGTAGATGTGAGCCTACTACAGCCTCAGCTTGAGTTGCTGAGATCACTGAGAGTCCCCCACCAAACTTTCCTCTTGACTCGGCTTCTCTGCAGTGTGCCCGTTCAGTTGTCCCTGCAATCTGAATACCAGCGCAGGAGGATCAATTGTATCATCAACTTCCTCTCTAACATTCTACTCAGGAGGGATTTGCTGGTGTGAAGCCACAGGTGGCGAGACAGAAGTAGTGTTCTCCAGGTTCCCTTCAGGAGGGTCATCTTCTTTCTTTTTGTCATCAACAAATCCCAACAAAGGGTTGTTGTCTGGGAAGGCATGATCATTCGAATTTTCCATTCTACGACAGCTAGTTTTCCCCCCAAAAAGGTGTACCTATTCAGGAGAATCCAAACAATTGTTTTGCTTTTATCAATTTCTGCTGCTACTGTTTCCTTGGCTTGCTGTTGCTACTGATCAGCCTTTGGCATTGTTGCGCCCAAATCCCCCATTGGCTCAGGAACCATTTTCTTAAGAACATACTTCATGGATTGCTTCTTTAGTGCATGTTCCCCCTGTTTCTTTTTGCATTCATGATCCAACTCTTTATCCTCAGTATGATTCTTCCGACAATTGGCCAAGGAGTGACCATGACTTGGCAATTTACACAAAATAATGACATTTTTTTGTATTCCACGCCAACAAAGAGGGCAAATCCTTCCCGTTCCACAAGAATCTGGTCATGAAAATCTGCAGACAAATCAAGATCGACCAAGACTCATGCGAAGTGCCCAAAGATTCGCCTGGACCAACCGTCCATGGAGATTGTGTTTGCACCCTTCTTTGTATTCATCCTTAGAAATCTTGATCGAAAGCGCCTCTCCTTTCAAGCAAGGGCGCGGATCTGACTTATGGGGACATCAACCAAATTGGTAAGTGCTTGAGCAAAGGACTTCTGCTGTTGTGGAGAACTCTTAGAACGAGCAGATGGAGAGAGAGGGGGAGAATTGAGAAAGTCCCAAGGGCATACGGGGTTGTTGTTTGCCATGAAAAGCATGCAAACCTCTAGAGAGTCAACATGGTGGTGTTCATATGGGGTATACTGTGAAGACAGCTACGTTCATAGGTGTGAGAAGAATCCTTCCCCTGGTGTGAAAGCGTCATACCCGAAAGCAATGAAAACTACTACAAAGACAGAAGCGTTCACCGTTGTGAGAAAAATCCTCTCACCGGTGTGAAAGAGTCAGACCCCAAAGCGATGAAAGCCACTGCAAAGACAGAAGTGTTCACAGTTGTGATGAAAATAATCCCCCTGGTGTGAAAATGTCAGACCCCAAAGCGATGAAAACCACTGCAAAGACAGATACGTTCCCGGTTGTGATAAAAATCCTCCCCCTGGTGTGAAAGCATCAGACCCCAAAGCGATGAAAACCACTGCAAAGACAGATACGTTCACAGTTGTGAGAAAAATATTCTCCCTGGTGTGAAAGTGTCAGACCCCAAAGCGATGAAAACCACTACGAAGATAGATACGTTCATAGTTGAGAGAAGAATCCTTCCCCTAGTGTGAAAACGTCAGCCCCCAATGTGATGCAGAATTCCAAACCAGCGACGAACACAGGTATGGAAAACTCTACACCCCTAGTATGGAGACAAAAACCCTCTTATATGAGAAGATGAGTGGTGATTCATTATGAAATTTTATTATAATAATTAAAGTGAATCAAAATCAAACTCATTGCACAAAGGAAGAGTAAACAATCAGTTTGGTTTCTGATAGTGTTAAGCTGTGTTACTTTGGTGATCCCTAACAGATGCAAAATTAAAAGAATAGTCATCAACTGTCAACCGTTAGTCACTATGGTCCCTGAAAGTGATTACTTACTGTCACTTTGGTCATCAACCAGTGTCACTTTCAGGGACTAAAGTGATTAACAGTTGACAGTTGAGGACTTTTTTAATTTCGCATCTGTCAGGGACTTAAATGACATTGTCTGACACTCTCAAAGACTAAAGTGGTTGTTTACTTCATAAAAGAAAGAAGAAGTAATGCTAACAAATCAAATTAAAGTAAACCACCACTTTGATCCTCGAAAGTGATAATGTTGTCACTTTAATCCCTGCAAGTAATGAAATTAAAAAAAAAAAGACATTCACTGTGAAATTTGTTAGTCATTCTGGTCTCTATGTCACTACAGTTATTTATCACCGTTTAAGAGACCTAAGTGGCACGTTTATGACACACGTACGTAGGACACCACATGTTAGTTCACGCCTGTTCCTCGTCAAATGGACGAGGCATCAGTGTGATGGAGAGCACACGTGGACGGACACGTGGTGTCCTACACATTAATAAACGTGTCAACGCAACCTCCCAAATAGTATTAAGTAACTGCAGTGACGTTGGGCAATCTCTTCGATTTTTGCCTTTTCGCATGTATAACCCTGAAAAAGTGCAGAAAAAAAGGTTTTCGAAACTTACACAGAAATAATTTCTAAAATCATAAAATAAATAATTAAAACTAAAAATTAAAACACTTGTGGACTTTTTTCACGAAAATGATACTTATAAAACAAGATTTTTACGCTATATGTTATTGTTTAGCGTATTTTTCGGTAAATTTTTGAAAGTTTTCCAAAAATTTTAGAAAAATTTAAGAAAATCAAAAATATTAAAAGAACCAACTTTTGTGAAGGAAGTTTATTTTTTGGGTGTGTTTGACAAATTCAAGCTATTTAAATCTACTTTCGCCAGTTAGACATAAACTGTTTTCTGTAAAAAGAACATACGTTGACTGAAAAATTATCGTTTCAGAAGTATTCCAGAATATGTATATTTTATGCCTAATTTTAAGATAAAAATAAAACACACAACATTTATGTCACAAAAAACTATATAAAACCGAATAAGGACGGTAAAAATAAAGAAATAGATGTTGCAAACAGACCTGACGGAAGCTAAAAATTATCCGCTTTCAGATGTATTCTTAAACATGCATATTTAAATTCTATTTTTAATCTAAAGATAAATCTCAAAATATTTATATCACACAAATTCATATAAGACAAATTTAAATAGTTAATCACAAAAACAGATGTTACAAAAATTGTCAATCTCAATGAAATAAATGAATTAGCATATTAAAATCTTAATTATAAGACAAAAATAAAACACTTAACACTTAGATCATAAAATTTCATATAAAATAGAATTTAGACGGTAAATAGAAAAGCAAATGTTACAATTCTCTCCCTCTAAAAAGAATTTCGTCATCAAAATTCGTGGTTACACTTAGGGATTTAACTTATCAATTACCATTGTTATCACTACTAGAATTTTGACCTATAGCGTCGGCCAAAAGCCGACGCTAAAGGCAAAAAACCGACGCTAACGACCACTTTAGCGTCGGCCTTGCGTCGGCCACGGGGCGGACGCTAAAACACCTGTCGCACAGCATTAGCGTCGGCCATCGTACCTGTCGCACAGCATTAGCGTCGGCCATACGATGGCCGACGCTAGTTGCGTCAGAAAAGCCGACGCTAAGCCGACGCACGAAGTCAATATCAAATGGCCTACGCTAACCTTGCGTCGGTCGTGGCCGACGCTAAATAGCGTCGGCTTAGCCGACGCTAACATGCTAGATCCGACGCAACATATGTTTCTTGAGAATTAGCGTCAGCCATGGCCGACGCTAAAGTTAGCGTAGGCCATGGCCGACGCTACGGGCAAAATCTGCCACTTTTTTACTGATATTCCATTCATGTCATCCACTATTAATGGTTCTAAAAGGGTGTATTCAACAAGGAATTTTTAAGTACAGACATTGAAATAAGGACACAAAAATTAATCATTGGGTAATCATAATAATACCTTGGAGCTGATTTTACTTGAAGAATGATCAAAATTGCTCACAAGTTTGATTCATACCATACTGAAAACATTGAAAATCAACACATAAGAGTAAGCAACATACTAAACTTCAATAATATGAAAAGCATTAGACCATTAGTGCTAAGTATAAGTAGGAGACGGGAAATCCTCTTGAAAAGTATAGAAATGACATGAACAAGTAAGATTACCTAACAAGGCTTTACATCATACAATTATCGGTGGAAACTCTTAACGTGTCTTATAATACAATATTTACTATATCGTATTAAAGATGATTGAAAGCAAGAACATCATGACTCCAAGCTACCGACATTAAGTTATTTACTACATAGTATCAGATTTAATTTTTAGATAAAGTACAATACCAGCTAAAAGAATATTAGAATGGAGACTATTGGCCAATGGCTATCCAAGATGGGGCACGTGAAGACTTGTATGCTTTATTCAATTGATTTTCTTTTCTTTGCTCTGGTTTTTATTTTCTTTTGCTTGCTAACATTCGCATTGAAGTTTCTTATCAATACACTTTTGGTGACCCTTCCATTGCCAGAACCACGTACAATCTAGAATTCAAGAGTTTGTTGATAAGCTCTTCCATGAATTAGAAACCGCAATCTCATTTGATTTGAAAAGCTATGAACCACTATCATATATAACCACATTTTCATAAGTGGCAACAGCGGTGCTATTTAACCAGTAGCGTACTGCTAGTGATCTTAGTTAATGATGCACAAAGTTAAGAGAGAAAATATCTATTCTAAAAGAAGGCCATAGGAAAGACTTAATTTAATTATGAAGGTAAATCCTTTTGCTTTGATCATACCAATAGATGCCATTAACAATTTCTTATCATACCAAAATTATAAAACAATTCTTTTTAGTCAATCAGTTGCTCTGTCATAATGATTCATGTAATAATACCTTCACATGTATTACATTTTGGGATGAATATTTACAAAAAAAATAAAGTATCACTCTTCTCAGCTGGTTTTCAAGTTCAAAATATAAATTTTATATTGACAAACAAAAAATATACCACAGTAATTCAGGCTCAATTAAGAAGAGAGCAAAGACTAATAACCTTGATCTGTTATGAGGCTCATTATTTCCTCTGCAGCAATGTAGGTCACTGATGGCTTGATGATAGTAATCTGCAGCATTTTGGAAATACAATTACAAAAAAAAAATATAACACAATAAATACAAACCCCAAAGCACTTACAGAAACCAAAAAAAAATGAAGACTTGAAGAGAAGGTTTCAACACATGCACAATAAAACCAAGGGAAAGTGGCAAAGGCCTGAAACAGTATCAAAATAATGAATATTGGAAGAAGTTCCATTACCTCACTTATTAAAAAATAAGCAGAAAATAAAGTAGTAATGAAAGTCACACCTTTTGGATGCAAGAGCAAAATCATCTATGGATAATCTTATTCCAACTGACAACATAATCCCACCATGAGCCGGAGCATATAAATCTTTAGATACCCTTGACAGTGGACAAGTTAAAACTTCATTTCTTCAATTTCTATACTATTCCATTCTATATGCTCCAACTAAACAATAGAATTAGAAATTCTTAAATCTTAACTGAAAAAAGCAAGCAAAATAACAGCTACAAAAAAAGAAAAAATAGAATAACTTTGGTTTAGTAATATATTCACAGACACAGGTCAATCAGAGCACCATAGCAAAGGTGCCTAACAGTATATCCTACAAGCCTTTAATCAAATATTATTAGTTGTTCCCTAATAATCTCAATAAAATTGGTGTCCAATAACTAAATGTCCAGGGACAAAATTACAGATAAAAAAGTCAAATTCAAATGATTCAAAGGCATTCAACTTTCCTCGTCAGAAGAGTTACAAAATACTGCAATAGTGGATGAGTTTGCTCAGCTTGCACAGGAACACTCTGCAACATAGAACAAATTAGGGGTTTTCCTTTTTCTCTCTTTTTCTCTCACTTTTTCTCGATCATTTTCTCTACTCCTAGAAGATTCTCTGTCAAAATCATGAGATCCATGCTTATAATTAGCATTATACAGAGCACATGAAAAGCAACCAATACACATACAGTATATACAAGAAGCCACAAACGCGTTCAATCTCGTGGTGCAATAGTACCTTCCTACTAAGTGGCAGTGAGGCGCTGGTTGTCGTGGAAGGACTAGATCTTGCGGTGGCAGGCGTTGATGGGGTCTTCAAGGGCGGCTACCGGAAGGGAATTGGCGTAGGGGTCAGAAGATGTACTGCGTCGTCGCCGTCATCACGACATAGTGTCCCCACCGTCATTGTCTGCCGCAAAAACTGTGGCTTCCCTTCTCCGCCATCGCGTCGTGTGGGTCGCTCCGCCGCGGACACCACCGTGAGCTTGACCACCGTCACGCCCTCGCCACGAAGACAGCCCCCCTTCTTCCAAGTGGCTCTGGCAGCGCCACCCCTTTTCTTCCCCTCTCAGGTTTAATGTTAGTGACCGATCTGATGTAGGGCTCGGCCCATATATTTCTTTTTTATCTTTTAGCGACGGTCTGGCCGACGCTAGCTTCAAATTTTAAATTTTTTAAAATATTTTTATTGGACCTTAGGCTTAGCGTCGGTCAAACCGACGCTACAATAATTTAAAATTTTGCATCAGATTTTTTGCAACGGCTAAGCCGACGCTAAATATTAAAAAAATAAAAAAATAAAAAAGAAACTGAAACGTCAACTTAGAGTCGGTTTGGCCGACGCTAACTCGACACAATTAGCGTCGGTGTCGTGGCCGACGCTAACTTCCGCCGCTACAAGAACACATTCTAGTAGTGTATCTCACTGCTACCAACAAGCTAATGAGCTGATCATAATAATTTCATGACTAATAATGTCATTTCCCAAATCATATTCATATAAACAAATTTCAGAGAACATAATATTCATACTCAATCAACACGATATTAATGCAATCAAATACTCATATATTTATATATAATATCAACAAATTCAAGCATCCTTATTAGGCTTTAAACCTATAAAACATCTCCAAAAGAGTACATACGGACTTATAAGTCTCATGATCCAAAACTATAGGTAACTAAAGTATATATGTATCTAATAAAATAACATTGCCGCCTTCGGCCCTTGTGGCATATCCCAAAATTCTCACTACTTCAGCATACCATCACCTAGCGAAGATACGGTAGCACTAGACATGGTGTAAACTCGTCCCCCCATTAATGGCCTACCCGCATTAACTTTACTCGCTATCGGCTCTTCATTTTTGGAACGACAGTCTTTAGCAATTTGTCCCACCTTACCGGTTTTTAGAAATGGGGAAGAAAGGAATCTGATAATGTCGTTGAAACGCGTTTCTTTGTCGAGCACCGCGCGCAAACATCAATTATTTCAGTTTTTTTCTTTTTGACAAAATCAATTATTTAACGGCAAGAATTTGGCTTCCAATAACATTTTGGTTTTTTCATAAAAAAAAAAATAAAAATTAACTTTTTGGTTATAAATTGACAACACCCGGCCCCGTTCTTCTCACCAATGGAAGCTCTTCGATCTCATTCATAAAACCGCAAGTTTCAATTCCATTCGCCATATTCTGTGATCACTCACACAGAGGACAAAGAAAGACACACTCACAACATGACAGCATTTGTTTCTTCTCGCATCTCGTTTCCCTTTACTTCCTTTTTCCTCCTCCTCATCGTATCTCAATATTCCCTCGCCCAACCAAACTTATATCAAGTTTGTATGAACAAAGGCAACTACACAGCGAACAGCACCTACCACAGCAACCTCAAAACCCTCTTAACCACCCTCACTTCCAATACAAAAATCGACTACGGTTTCTACAATTCCTCGTACGGCAGCAACACAGACACAGCATACGCCATTGGACTCTGCAGAGGTGACGTTAACACTGACGATTGCCGTAACTGCCTCAACGACTCAACTACCCTTCTGTTACAGAACTGTCCCAATCAGAAAGAGGCGATTCGGTGGATCGAAAACGACAACAACAACAACGACAATTGCATGCTTCGATACTCAAACCGCTCCATATTTAACCTCATGGAGACGTCTCCGTACATTCACATGTGCAACTGGAACAACGCGAGTACCGTGGATGAGTATAACGAGGTACTGTCGAAATTGTTATCTGAGTTGAGGTACAGGGCTTCGGGTGGGGACGCCCGGAAGAAGTACGCGACGGGGTATGCGCGTGCTCCGAATTTTCAGGATATTTTTGGGCTCATGCAGTGTACGCCTGATCTGGATAGGCTTAAGTGCGATCAGTGCTTGGCTAGAGCGATTGGGGATCTTCCAACGTCTTGCGACGATAAGATTGGTGGCATAGTTATTGGGCCAAGTTGTAGTGTTAGATATGAGAACTTCCGATTCTATGCGGAAGAAGCAGCACCACCTTCGCCGTCCACCAATAACACTTCCCCAGGAGGTACTCGAAACCCATCATCACATTATTTTTTTTTGGCAAAATTATATTTATGATCTCTTAATTAATATTTTTTCAACTTGGTCTTTTATTTTTTTAACAAAATAGCCATTTACGTTTTAAAATCGTGATTAAGTAGTTATTTTATAATATAATTAAGTGTGTATATAAATTGAAATAGATTAATAAAATGCACAAATAAATTGATATAAATCAGTATGAGACTATTTAGACAAAGATAAAATTAATATGTATATTTATGACAATAAAAAAAATTAAAAACAACATAAAAACTACTTTATTACAAAAAAAAAAGAGAGTAAATTAAAAAAATTAAATTAAGAGACTAAATTATTTATTTTACCAATTATTCTTTGTTTAAATTGCTGACAGCGTAAGCGTCATAATTACAATTGACCCACCCACCCAAAGAACACAGTTAATTGACTTGGGTTGGGTCCAGTTTATAGAAACTTTTAAAGTGAGATAAATATTTGATTATTAATACCGGTTTTTCTGTTTAATCTGTTTATTTAAGATTAAAAAAAATTATTAAATAATTCAGTTAGTTTTTTCAAAAACTTTTATGTAAATCAGAAATTAATTTTTATTTATTTATTTTTTCTTTGGTAGAAGAGATTTTTTTTTCTTGTCAGACATTGGTGGAAGAGGCTCTTTTATTTTTTTTGTCTTTCTGGAAGAGGCTTTTTTTTGTCAAAGAAGGAAGAGGCTAAACAGCTCACAAACAAAAAGAAGGAAAATAAAAAACTAAAAGGCCCAGAACCTTGGAACTATTATTTTAATTTAAAAAAATTTATACTTCGACCAAAAAACTTTATTTTTTAAAATAGTTTTTCATTATAATGAGATTTAACTTTGCTTTAGATTCTGATTATTTTGAAAAGGTAATACAAATAGATAAAAAAAATGAATTTAATTAGTATGCACCATGCAAAAAAGTTTTACACAGACATCTAATCATATTTTATCATGTTGATATTTGTGGAGATATTTTAAGAAATATGATTAATTGTTTGTGTAAAACTTTTTTCACTATTAGTGTATAACTATTAAACTATTTTTTTTATATCAATAGTGAGTATTCTAAATGTTTTTTTTCGTAAAATAATTTAATGCAAATGAGTTTTTAAATACTTAGAAGTCAAATAAGTGAGTTTCTGAAAAGGTTGAATGTGTGAAAAATTGAATCAAACTTATGCAAGAGAAGCTACTATTTAAAAGATTTACAACTATTGAAAGATCATTTCAACAATTTTTTCTCAATAAATAGTTATGAAAAAATTTATCCAAACTTGTAGGTAATAAGGTAAAACACAAAAAGGGGGGTTGAAATGTATTTTTTAACTTTTAAAACTTTTCGCAAAACGTTGGTCGACGCTGTTTAAGAAGAGTTGGACGCACAGCGAGTACTGGACGCAAAAACGTCCACTAGGTTTGAAACAAGTTTTAGTGCGTTTAAAACGTTTGAAGCGTTTGTTAAAAATAATTTCAATTTAATCCCCACAGTTAATATATATATATATATAAACAAAAAGTAAAGGAGTTAAGGGATAGAGAGAGAAAGTACACAGATATTTATCCTGGTTCACCCTTTTCAGAGAGCTACGCTCAGTCCCCTCAAACTAGAGAGATTTCACTATCAATCCAAATATAATTACATGTATTCTTCAACAGCCTCTTCAGGCCTTTACACAAGTATTGTTTGCACATCTAGCCTCTCCAGGCTTAACCAAATATTTTTTTATAGACAAGCCTCTCCAGGCTCAAACCCAAGTATTCTTTGCACACAGCCTCTTCAGTCTAACCCCCAAGTATTCTTTTATAGACAAGTCTCTCCAAGCTCAAACAAGTATTCTTTTTCAGTCAAGCCTCTCCAGGCTCAAACAACTCAGAAGAGTGTTTTGGTTTTAAGTGCTGCTAATTCACACAAGTAGCATTTCGAGAGTTAAGCAAACTCTATTTTATAAGAAGAATGAACTATACAATTCCTTCTAAGCTTTGCAGAGTATATGAAATAATTTGCACAACGTTTTGACTCTAACTTTCACGTGGTTCGGTCCTCTTTTAGTTCTTCTTCTTGTTCACGGTATTTATAGGCTTTGAGTGAAGCTTCAGATTGATTTTGAACTTGATTTACTTCAGCCTTCATAAAATAGCCGTTTCCTAATAACATTAAATGATATCTTCCCATTGCTTCAATGGAGTGCATCTTCAGCGTATATTGTGCAGTTCTTTCTCCAAGGTCGGAAGCAACCTGTACTCAAAGTCTCAATTACACAATGGTTAAAGGTAATATCTAGTTGAGACAAAGAGAATGTTCAGAGAGAGACAAAAAAGTTCAGATTACATGTTCTCTCAAGTACACTTTTCACAGTGCTTTATGCTTTCCATTAAATGCTAGTTGATAAACGTTGACAATTAAGTTCAAGAAAAACATTGTATACAGCTATTTATTTCAAATCATTTGCTTATTAAATATGTCTCATATTAAATGCAAGAACATAAATAGTGTAACACCCCTTCCCCGGAGGGCATTACATTTAGTAACCTACCCGAACATGGAAATAAAATTTAATTAGTTCTGGTTTTTTTTCAGAAAATATTGTCAAAATTATTTAATTTTCACAAATGGATTTCCATAGTTAAATTTTTTTCTAAAAGATATTAAATGAAGACATAAATAAGATAACACTCAACATATAAGAATGGAAAACAGTCACTGAATACAATTTACATCTCTCTTTATAAATCAATATTTGGAAATAATTTTTCATACAAGAAACTTTTTCTTTCCACAAGAATACTGACTCCCTATACTGGTCAAGCATTAAAAACTTCCGCAAAAAGCTAAAAGTCTAACTCGAAATTAGGACTCGCACGTCCTTCCACTTGGTCGACGCATCCTCAGTGCATGTCTCATTCTTCAAGTCCTGTTTAGTCCACCCAGCTAGTGGTCCATCTATATGAATCATGTTCCAAAGACCACAAAACATATAGGCAAGGGTGAAAAATCTTTTTCGCAGTTATATAGTCACAATCACACAAGTACATATAGAGAACATCATGCATAAACATATGTCACAGAATAAACTTAAATCACACAACACATATACACTTACAGTGCTATACTCATCCTCAAAAGAAATCACATTCAATATAGGTCACACAGACCACTATTTCCAACTTCACACAGAAGCATAACAGTTTCACACAGAAACATATCATAAGAATTCTATAAATATATATGCATGACACATCAATCATCTTTGTATATTCGGCACATAGCCACAAGTACTCAGCCCGCTACTCCATAGAGATTACTTTCCCTTACTCCTTTATTTTTGAGCGATAGGCGCAGCTAGTTACTTAACATGATTGCACAGCCATTCTTAGAGGTCTGTTTTCATAAAGAACAATCATTACATAACAGTCACTTACCGTATCCTGAAAAGACCGATCAGTTAGGTTTATCCAAGTCGGGTGTACGATTTTCCCCGGCTCAAGGTTGCTATCTCTTGGCCATTGGTGGAAGTTCGAAACTCAGATAACCTCAATAGGCAATTGTAACCCAACCCAGTCAGTTCCCAATCACACAAAGTGACTTGTAACTCAAATTGGCACAAAGCCTTATTATAATATGCATATGCTCATCATAATGCACACTACACACAGTCATTCTAACCCGTTCACTCAGAGCTACGTCACTTAGACCGTTCACTCAGAACTATGTCACAAAGACCATTCACTCAGAACTATGTCACAAAGCCCGTTCACCCAGAACATATGTCACAAAGACTGTTCACTTAGAACCCTTTATTTAAATCTATCTTTTTAAACTGCTAGGTTCAACAATCATTTAGAGCCCTAGACTTACATCTCTCTCATTTTTAAGAAATCACTTGGAAAACATTTAGAAATCTCATTTTGGAAAAACTTAGACTCATCGGGATTTGACCCCTTTTAAGAAAACTTTTTAATAAAAATCCTCTCAATTTCAGCCCCTTTTTGAAAAATAATATTTTTAATCCTCTAAATTACGATTTCATTCCCTATACTTTTAAAAATTACATTTTCGGCCCTTGAATTTTCAAAACAGTGATTTTCGAAACAGAGGAGTTCACAGCCTTTTAAAAATCTCATACTAGTGGTGTGAACAGTTCTGGAAAATTTTACAAAAATCCGAAAATGTATTTTTCCTTTTGAATTTGATTATATAACCTATTTCCAACCCTTCTAAACCCAAAAATCAGTTTTTACCTTCATGAAATTTGATCCATTAGCTTGATTTTCAAAAGAATAACTAAATAGACATTTAGAGATCAAATTTTCTTTGAAGAACATGATTTAAGTTCATTAACCTCTCAACCCCTCCAATTATCAATCCCCATCACATAAGATCATCACAATAATCAATCTAATTGAAATCTTAATCACCAAACTCATAAGAATTCATTTCACCCACACATAAGAAATCACTCCATCAATACACAAGGAAATCACTCATCAACATCTAAGGAACCATTCACCATCTCATAAGAAATTATTCACCAACACATGATAAATCATTCACCAACACATAAGAAATCATTTCACAAATAACATAAGTCCTTTCACAAAGACCATAAGAAATCTTCCACCAAGAGTATACAAAATCATCACTAAAGCATAAGAAATCACTTCAATCAAGCATCGTCATATGAAGACTAATGACTTGCTAAAGAAAGTTTCCCCTTACCTTCTCCTCTTTCTTGTGTATGAAGAACCCTAATTTCTTGATCCATAACCACTCCTTGAAAATCACCTTCCAATCAAGCAAAACACACCCAAAATCAAAGTAAGCTTTCCTACCTCTTGGAAAATTCCTATAACATCAAGAGAAAACTCAAGATGGAATAAACACAAATCAAACCCTAGGTTCATGAACCCTTAGAGATGATATTAAAACATAATCCATGAAGCTCTTACCTTCACCTATGTCCCTTGATGCTTGAAGATTGAAAATCAAGACAAAAAACTTGAGAAAACTTAGAAATTTTTGGAAGAAAACTAGAGAGAAAAAGTGAGAGAAGTGTTTTGGTGTAAGAGTGAAAATGGATGAATGGAATAGCAACTCTCTCCCTCTCCCCTTGGCCTGGTCGACCTTCCCCTCCCCCTTAGGCTTCTTGGACAATTTTGCCCTCAAGTCATCATTACATTAAAGATAATTTTGGAAAATAATAATTAAGAATTTTTCTTATTGGATGAGAAACATGAGTCATGTAATTCATGAATTTTCTAAACTCTTCTCCATTCTTCTAGAGGCAGCCCAGCTGTGTAGGAGGAGGGTAAAAATATTATAAAATCACTATTAGTATCCTCAAATCATTTTTTTGACTCCAATTAGGGTTTCTATTTCATTATATTCTTATTCTGACAGTTAAAACGTCTATAGAATTTTCCGTTTGACTTTCCACGTCGGCACTAAACCTAAACTTGTAATACAAAATTTCTAAGATTAATAATAATCCTCTCAAATTAACATTCTATCTCTAAGAGTGAAAATTTAGGACATTACAAATAACATGTTATAATAGCTCGCGTGTTGGACGCAGCTGTAGAACAGAATGGATGCTCTATTCACTTATCATATGGACGCATAACATATCTTACCATATGGACGCATAACCTCAAGAGTCCATTGGACGATACTTACCCAAGGTCAAGTATCAGAGTCCATTGGACGCTCAGATCTCTAACTGTGCATATAAGTACCAAAGTCACACTAGATGATAGACTTAACTTTGTTGTATCTATAAGTGTTTGTTATTATGTTTTGTAAAATTCTTAATAATAATTGTTCTCATCAAAACCATTTAGGGATTTAAGGATTGATAAATGACTTTGAACAATTTGGTTCCAACAAAACTATCTCTTAAATGATATTCTTTTCACTTTGATTAATGATTTATTAAATTTGAACATTTTCTTCTTTTGTGAGGCCTTGAATTACTTGTTCAACTGATGGAGGAAAAACATGCTAGTGTTAAAACCTAGTTTGTAGGTTTACGTGGTAACAAAATTACAAACAAAAAAAATGTGTTTATGGTGGTATGGTGGCCTTTTCTATGAATTTAGCCATTGAGTTTACTGATACTATATTAATGTTAAATGCTGAATTGTCGCTATAAGGATTTTGATTTGTCTAGGAGAAAGCAATACATCAAAAACTGCCATCGCCATAGCAATCCCAATTGCTGTTGTTGTTTTGGTGCTCTGTTTCCTCTGCATCTATTTATGGGTGAAGAAGAAGAGAGAAAATTTTCGAAGTAAGTCTAAGAAATCCAAACATATATTTACCATCACTTGTTATAAACTTAGTCTTACAATTTATGATTTTAATTTTTTTTCACAAAACCATATATTTACCCCTATATCTATACCTCATTTTTTCCTACATGCACACAAATGAGGCGTAGCAGTAGGGAAATAATTGTTAGGGTTTGGGGTGTCATATAGTTGGGATGTTCCCATTGTGAATTTGTGATGTCTCTGCATGCCAGTCTTATTAAAAAAATGGCGTAACGGTTTTAAAGATATGAAATGTGAAAAATAATCATTTTGGCATATTTTAAGGCATGTGAATTTATTATGCAACAAAAATGAACTCTTTGATAAGCATTATGGTATTTGTTCTATTAAATAAAGAATTCACAATTCATTTTGTAGACAAAAAATTAATCCAATGTCTTTAAAGCATGCATGAACTCAATGACTCTAAGAAGAATAAGGAACGAAAACATGGAAAATCAATAGCCATTTCCTTCTAGTTTGAAGATTTTATATATTTTATTGTTCTATTTTGACTGCACATATCACATCAGAAAAACCTATTTGCTTAACTTTATTTCCCTGTTCCTTCAGAAGATGATGATGAAATTAAAACTAGTGAGTCAATGGAATTCAACTTTGACACTATACGAATTGCTACAAATGACTTCTCTGATTCCAATAAGCTTGGAGAAGGAGGATTTGGAGCTGTTTACTGGGTAAGATAACATTGTTATATCCAAATAAATACTACTTCTATAATTTGCCAAAACATGGCTGAGAAAGAATTCAACATACCTGATAGTGGTATATTTCCAGGGTAGGCTCTCTAATGGACAAGTAATTGCTGTGAAAAGGTTGTCAATGAACTCTGGCCAGGGAGATTTGGAGTTTAAGAATGAAGTGCTTTTAGTGGCCAAGCTTCAACACCGAAATTTGGTTCAGCTACTTGGTTTTTGTCTTGAAGGGATAGAAAGACTACTTGTCTATGAATTTGTTCCTAATAAAAGTCTTAACTACTTCATATTTGGTATAACTAGAATATCAACATAATTAGACTATTTCTCTGTTACTTCAATTTTTGTTTCAAGATAAAGCAAACTACTAACATAGCTTTAAAATTCATTTGACCTATGTAGATCCAACAAAGAAAGCACAATTGGATTGGGAAAAGCGTTACAAAATTATTGGAGGTATTGCTCGAGGCCTGCTTTACCTTCATGAGGATTCACGACTACGCATTATACATCATGATCTCAAAGCAAGCAATATTCTCTTAGATGAAGAGATGAATCCTAAGATATCAGATTTTGGCATGGCAAGACTGATTGTTGTGGATCAAACACAAGGAAATACAAGTAGAGTTGTTGGAACCCAGTAAGTTTTAAAACATGTGTTAGAGCTTATTAATTGTCATATGAGCTAATTAGTTTGAGTCGACTATCAACTAGTTCATTTTACATTATCACTCACTCAATCATGTAAATTGGTAATTTCTTCAAAGAACTTGATGATGTTTAAATAGTTGTATAGGAGTCAAGCCTAAATTTATGTGATTGAAAGTGATATGATAAATTACTTTTATGCCAATATAATATCAAAATAGAACATAGTTCCGGAATGGTTGAAAATTTATTAATGTTAAAATAGTCTTGACATTTTTGACTAATTAAGCTTTTTCATATTGGTTTGTAGTGGATATATGGCACCCGAATATGTAATGCATGGACAGTTTTCAGTGAAATTAGATGTCTTTAGTTTTGGTGTACTGGTTCTTGAGATTGTAAGCGGCCAAAAAAATCGTGGCTTTAGTCATGGGACAAATGTGGAGAATCTATTGAGCTTTGTAAGTCTTCCTAATTTTCACGTTATTACTATTTGTTCCTTGCCATTAAAGATATGGATTAGAATTAAGAATATCTTATGCTCCTGAGTATCAAAGTAGAAGTGGAATTAGTGACTTAATAGCATTTGGTTATCTACTTAATTGAGCAAATTCTTGCAGGTATGGAGAAACTGGAGGGAGGGGACAGCTCAAAATATTATAGATCCTTCACTGAACAACAGTTCACGAAATGAAATCCTGAGATGCATCCAGATTGGTTTGCTATGCGTTCAAGAAAATTTAGTTAATAGACCAACCATGGCTACTATTTTACTCATGCTAAATAGCTATTCTCTTACTCTCCCAATACCTTCAGAACCTGCATTTTTTGTGGACGGTAGAACTGAGAGTCTTCCAAACATGCAGTCATGGGAAGATAATTCAGGGGCAACAAGATCAAATGAACCCGCACGTAGGTCAGCTCGAGAATCAGTAAATGAGGCTTCAATTACAGAGCCACACCCTCGTTAGATTTTGGTCATAGGGGTGATATATTTATTTATCATCAATGTTCCAACATTGGCGCTACAATAAGGTTTATTGCCTTGTGACCTAAAGGTCAAGGATTCGAATTTGGAAACAGTCTCTTCGCTTGCGGCCACCCTTCTAATGTTCCAACCAAAATATATATATACAATGTCTTGGAACTCATAATTTTTCGTAGAATGTCTTGCTTAAATATTAGACGATGCACAAATCCTATTTGTTTAAACTGAGATATATTTGTAAGGTGTAACCTGTAATATAATGTTCAATTGGTCTTGAAGTGTATGGTTAATTTGGCTATTCTTCTATAGTGCTGCTTGGTGCTCTTTCCACATAAATGTGTTTCTTTAGTGGTGTTCAAGTTCAAAATGTGGTTTCTTGTTGCATATATTTGCTTTGTATAAACAGGTTCAAATTTAAACCACCACACCACACAATTTGTGTCTTGGAAACCTCTTTCTTGGATTTTTTTTAGTTGCCTGGACAACACATTATTGTTTTAAACTCTGCTGTTTGATTGCTCAAATGACAAGATCGAATTGCCATTGGTTTTTTTTTTCTTTTGGGAAAAGTCAAATTGAATTAAACTTGATCAAAAGCACAAAAGTGTCCGAATCACAAATCAATACAAAGATTAATGTACGTGAGCCAATCACCCTCTCACTAGAAACGGTAAATCTCTCACCTTCTAAAAGAACATAAACTCCCACACCAAGTCCCGTAGAAAATTCAACCCAAAATAAAAGATAATTACAAAGCATTTCTCCAGTAACCTATATGGTCTCAAAGGGGAACAAATCAAATGCCAAGGTAACTCTCCAATAACCTATCAGTCTCAAAGGAGTGCTTTAAAAATCGCTATTTACAAACCAAGTAAATAGAAAAGAAAAACAATTCTCCAGTAACCTACATGGTCTCAAAGGGGTACTAAAAGCGTGCTTGTTTACCCTAGTAACTCATCCGCCTCAAAGGGGTGCTTTGTAATACCCAAAAAACACCATCCCTTACGGATCCATACATGAATATTTTATATGCATAAACCACACAAAAAACTGCTCAATAAAATACTTCCAACTTGCCAAACAGCTTCTCACGGATCTTTAAAATCATCACCAAAACCACCAAAACCTCACTGGGAGCATCTCCACATCCAACCTTTGTCCCCTTCAATAGGCCACACCATTCAACTATATCCAAAATAAAACATTTCATTAACCGTCACCTAGAAAGTCACCTACAACTCCCGATAGCAACGCCGGTCCAAACGATCGAATTGCCATTGGTAATAGCATAAAATCTTAGGCAAGTACGTACGGAAGAGATTTTTCACACCTTGTAGGAATTCTTTACAAAGATTGAATTCTGTAAGAGAACTATAATTGTCGGAAGGTTTAAATACCTTTTTCGTCCCTGCAAAATGACTAAGTTTCATTTTTCGTCCCTGTAAAAAAAATTTAGTTTATGATCCCTGTAAAACAAAAAGTTTTATTTTTAGTCCTTGCAATATTGTTTTAGTCTCTGTAATATTTAGATCACGTTGAATTAGTCCCTGTAATATTTAGATGTTCGCTAAATTAGTCCCTGTAAAATAAAATTGATATAATATTATAGGGACTAAAAACAAAATTGTCCACATATTACAAGGACTAATTTAGCATGAATTGAATATTACAGGGACTAAAACAATATTGCAGGGACTAAAAATAAAACTTTTTATTTTACAGGGATCATAAACAAATTTTTTTTTTCCAGGGACGAAAAATGAAACCCGATCATTTTGCAGGGACGAAAAAATTATTTAAACCTTGTCCGAAAATAAAAAACCTATTGTCTTTAGGAAATTGCTCTCATGCAGTGATGGCAATGCAATGATTTGCATTGCAGAAATGATAATTTGTTAAAGAATGTGTAGAAATCTACAAGTTCAACATCAACTATATATCAGAGGAAATCTGTGTAAATTTACGAATAGAGAAGGGAATGAGTATATTAATTAATTAATTAATTTATGCTATTGCTTACTTTTTTAATTGCAATTCTTGTTTTCCAAGTTTTATATCCGTGCAATTTTAGTCATTCAGTTTTTAATTGTCACATTTAGTCCCCAACGTTTAGCGATTGTGCAATTTGGATCCTTTCCTTTAATTGTCATCCAATTACAAACAAAAATAGCTTATGTGGCAAATGGAAGTGTGACGTGACATTGTGGTGGCCAACATGGCAAAGCTGACATGGCAAAAATCCGACCCGACAATTTTTTTTTATTTTAAAAAAGACACATGCTACTGCACGTGAGAGAAGCATTGGAAGGCCAACTTTCGAGAGCTCCCTGAACCTGCCTTTCAAATTAAACTGAACCCTAATCCTCTTCGCGCGGCTTGTAACCCAGAAACCTCTTCCCGGAGTTGGTTCTTCATTCAACGGATGAAGTGGGACCACAAAACGGGAGCATCTAGCCAAATGTCTTCAGCTTCTTCATCGTAGAATCCACTGATTACGGTGTTTTGATTATCGTTGTTGGTGTTCTGTTCTCAGGCCGCAGCTCCCTGGACTCTGTGGTTCCGATTTTGGCAACAACAAAAAAAGTTCTCTGTTAGGTTGAGGGAAAGAAGGGATGCAACTTTTTCAAATTGCATGATGAACAAGTAATATTATTAGTGCTTTGTTGAAGAAAAAGGATCGAAATGAATAGGGTTGGGTAATATTGTAATTAGAAAGAGAATAAGTAGGGAGAATGCTGAGATATGGCTATGTTGTATTATGTATTTGATAATGTAAAAGTGTAGTTAATTTCAATGGAAGTGTTTGGAGTTATTAGCATGGATTTATTCTGATATGCACTTTATTCTGGTATATGGATAATTCTGAGTGTGGTGTGTGTGTGTGTGTGTGTGCGTGCATATATTGACACGTTAGTGTGTGTGTGCATATTCTTTGTGTTGCTTTTCTCTTTTTTGTCCTATAATCAAATTAAGAATCTTAATATAGTTTTATGTTAATTTGGAATAAAAAAAAGAGAAAAGACTGT
This sequence comes from Glycyrrhiza uralensis, assembly GCA_030159175.1. Taxonomy (NCBI): domain Eukaryota; kingdom Viridiplantae; phylum Streptophyta; class Magnoliopsida; order Fabales; family Fabaceae; genus Glycyrrhiza; species Glycyrrhiza uralensis. The sequence goes on from BRZY01000006.1 coordinate 9,721,952, forward strand.
GAATTATAAAGTTAAGAAACATTGAATAGTTGAATCTCTTTTTCAATTATTAAACATTGAAAGAGCCCTGATGCCTTGGGAGGTACAATTTATTAGTTATTTTATGGTTATGCGAGAACCAATTGGATGCCTGTATTAGAACCTGTAATAAATTATTCAATGTTTGATAATGCTTGATAATCTTCCTTTTTGGTGATTTATCAGAACCTGTAACAATGCTTGATAATATGATTCATCTAAATGAAGAAAACATGAAGCAGAAAACTGAACCAAAAATGCAACCTGAGAATCCAAAATGCAACTTGATCCACAAGATGCATCATCAAAGTAACAGAATCCAAAATGCAACAAAAACACACAATCACAGCATTCAAAATACAACAGAAACTAAATGAATGGTGGTGACAGTAACAGAGATCTGAACATTTCATTGAAATAATAAAGTGATTCCTTGCATAGATTAGTAAAGATAATTTCATTGGAAACTAAGTAGTAGCGAGTACAGTGATTCCTACTGCAGCTGGTTGATCACCACTAACACTGTGTTTGGATGAGATGAAAACAAAGGGAAAGGAAAGGAGAGAAAGGAAAGGAGCATAACAAGTAGTGCTTCCCTCGTTTGGTTTCCATGTCAGAAGGGAAGGAAAGACTGGTTTTTGTGGGTCCCACTCAAAAAATTGTTTCCGTCCAATATGAGAAGAAAACCGGAGGAAGAGACTGATTTAAACTAAAAAGACATAAATAACCTCACGTACTCATTGAATTGCGAGTAAATGGTCAAATTACCCCCTTAAAGATACATACGGTGGCAAATAGGTCCCTGAAAGACGTAAATAAAAAAACTCGTCCCTGAAAGATGTCTTCGGTTGTCATATTAGTCCCTGAATGTCATTTCTATCATTATTCGGGGTCATTTTTAAATTTTAAGAGTTTAGATGGGTTGAAAAAAAATAATCAATTCTTTCCTTACACAATCCCTCCTCCCCACCCCCTCTCTCTCTCCTTTCCACCGCCCTCTCACTCTTCTCTCTCACCCTCTTCCTCTTTACCACCACCAACTCTCACAACTTCCTCTTCTCCCTTCCTTCCCCCATCACCCTACCACCCTTTCAACCCTCCACCATCACCTTCCCCACAGCCCCCCTCCCACCACCACCACCACCACCACCACCACACACACTCTCTCTCTCTCTCGTTCTCTCTCTCTCATCCCCACCACCGCCCCCCAACCACCACCACCACCACCACTATCTCTCTCGTTTTCTCTCTCTCCCCCCATAGCCCCCCCAACCACCACCACCACACACTCACTCTCGTTTTCTCTCTCTTTCTCTCCCCCACAGCCCCCTCCCACCACCCACTCTCTCTCGTTCTCTCTCTCTCATCACCCACCACCACCCCCAACCACCACCACCACCACCACTCTCTCTCTCATTTTCTCTCTCCCCCCCACAGCCCCCACAACCCCTAACCACCACCACCACACTTTCTTCTCTTTGCAGCTAAACTTATATATCAGATAAAAACATGAATTCAAATTATTGTTCGATTTGTTTCATAAACTTTTCCTCTATCATGTAACTTTTTTAGTCTAAACACTTTCTTCCTCTATTATGTTTGAATTCATGTGGTGGTGGTGGTTGGGGGGTGGTGGGGATGAGAGAGAGAGAGAACGAGAGAGAGAGAGGGGGTGGTGGTGGGAGGGGGGCTGTGGGGGAGAGAGAGAGAGAAAACGAGAGTGAGTGAGTGTGTGGTGGTGGTGGTGGTGGTTAGGGGGGTTGTGGGGGGGGGGGGAGAGAGAAAACGAGAGAGAGAGTGGTGGTTGGGGGGGCTATGGGGGGAGAGAGAGAAAACGAGAGAGATAGTGGTGGTGGCGTGGTGGTGGGGATGTGAGAGAGAGAGAGAGAGAGTGTGTGGTGGTGGTGGGGGGTGGTGGTGGTGGTGGTGGTGGGAGGGGGGCTGTGGGGAAGGTGATGGTGGAGGGTTGAAGGGGTGGTAGGGTGATGGGGGAGGGAAGGGTGAAGAGGAAGTTGTGAGAGTTGGTGATGGTGAAGAGGACGAGGGTGAGAGAGAAGAGTGAGAGGGCGGTGCAAAGGAGAGAGAGAGAGAGAGAGAGAGAGAGAGGGGTGGGGAGGAGGGATTGTGTGAGGAAAGAATTGATTTTTTTTCAACCCATCTAAACTTTTAAAATTTGAAAATGACCCCTAATAATGATAGAAATGACATTCAGAGACTAATATGACAACTGAAGACATCTTTCAGGGACGGGTTTTTTTATTTCTATCTTTCAGGGACCTACTTGCCACCGTATATATCTTTCAGGGACAATTTGATCATTTACTCTTGAATTGCCCTTGTTCTATTTTCACATATTGCAAGTTGTAACAGTAGTACCATATTGAAATTAGAAATGGCTTTGTGCAACACGATCAAATAGAAGTCCACAGTAATCTTGTAGTGCATCTCCCTTGCACTTCATTGTCATAATCAAAAGTATTTAATTCATTATATCAAACGATTTTATTATCTAAATATAATTATTAACAAATCTAATATTATAAACATAATAAATATTATCTAAATGAAACTTTAAGTTAATTTTAACTTAAAATTTATTTATTTTATATAAACATAATGAAATTTATTTATTTTATATAAATATACTTTCTTTGAAATATATTTTTACACAATGTCATTTTTGTCATTTTACAAAATATCTCTTTTTTTCCTCTCACTTTCTTTCCAAACAAACAAGGGAAGAGAAAGAATTTATCTTTCTTTCCTTCCACTTTCACTCAAACCAAACAACTAAATAATCATCTCACTTTCCACCCTCTTTCTTTCCTTTATACTATCTTTTTTTCTACTCTCTTTCCTTTCACTTTCATTTTGCATCCAAACATAGTGTAAATATGCACACAATCAAACCAGCTGCTACATAAAAAAAAAACCACTAAAATCTGCACCTAATAAAATCAGCTGCAACTGGACAGCCCTAATGTGTTGAATATTTTGATCGTCTCCTCACTGTATGGTGCAATCGCAGTACACCTTATGGACCTTCACCAAATTTTGGGAGAAAAAAAAATGTTGCCTTCTAATGCTTCTTTCGTGTACATTTAAAAAAAAATTTGTTGAGTCAAGTTTTTTGCCACGTTGGCCACCACAATGCCATGTCACATTTCCATTTGCCACATAAGCTCTTTCCGTTTGCAATTGGACAATTGGACGGAATGACCAAAATTGCACAATCACTAAACGTTGGGGACCAAATATAAAACCCAAGGAACGAAAATTACAATTAATCCTTTAATGTAAATGAAAATGTAGAAGTATAAAATTAAGTTTCTTCATGTATCCTATTGATAATTGGTGGCGCTTAGCCTTGGGAAATAACTCTTTTGGTCCATGATGGGGAAGTTAGCTGTGACCTAAGAGGTGCTTCCATCCCGTTTTAAACTAATTAAACTTTCATCCCCAAAAGTATGACTAAATATGAAAGGAATCCCATAAGTTGTGTTTATTAAAATTTAGCCAATCGATGCATTAAAAAAGAAACGTCATTATAAGTTAGAAGAAATTACAAGTGCAACACATAACGATACTTTATATTATCCTCTTAAAAATAAAATATTAGTTTACTTTTAATATTATTATTAATTTCAAATATTTAACCTCTTCCATAAATGTATACTATTACAAGGATCAATTCATATATTACAACTTCTACAGGGTTCTCTATGAAAATATGTTCTTATATTAGAGCTTCTCTAGCGATTCAATATTTTATTGGTTATATCAATGGTATAGAGCTAACTTCCCCATCATGGACAAAAAGAGTTACTTCCCATGCCAAGTGCCACCTTGATTGTTTGCTTCTTCTACCTCTAAAAGCATTGTTTTAGCAGCTTCGCTCTCCGAGAACGAAGGCTAAAAGGTGTTGTTGGTTCGGCTGTGCGGAAATAGAATGAATCCTACGATCAAGCAATATAGAGAGTGAGTAGAATGAACAAAAGAACAATACGAAATTGCAGTAAACTAGGATCACAAAATCAAACGCTAAATGAATCGCAAGAACAGAAAATCAAACGAAACGTAAAGAGATTAGAGAGAAGAGATTGAACACTGGATTTACGTGGTTTGGCCAGTGTAGCCTACATCCACGGGAGAGAGCAACCAAACGTTCTTCACTATGATCAACGAGATACAAGTACTTAACAGAGTTAACCTCTTAGCAATTCGCTCTCTGTGGTTCGTATGTGTTCATGCAAGAACATTACCCTTGAGACCCACCTTCTAATCACTCATGAATCTTCTCTCAATCCCAATTGATCCTCACAAGTGTTTTCCCCAATATATGAAACCCTAGCAAAGCTCACAACTCACCCACTTCGTGTTTCAAACCCTAAAAAACAAGTGAATAACCAACTCCATGCGAAACTGGCTTCAAAACAGCCTTATAACTGTTTTCTGTTTTGAGCTGCTCGCTAAGCTAGCCAAATTCTCTAAGCTAATTTGACAGGATCAAAAGCTGTTGTTTTGCTGCCGAACTGATTGCTGAGCGAGCTCTGATTCACTGAGCAAATTTGAGACAAGAAACCACCCAATGATTTTTGGCTTAGCGAGCCCATCTGAGCTAAGCTAAAATGGCACAGAGACATCACCCAGTGATCTGTAGATTTTGTGCTAAACGAATCCATTCGAGCTAAGCGAATCCTTGACAGGGAAAAATAGATTTTGAGTCACCAACTTACAATTCTCCACCTTGACTCCAAATCTCTCGAAAACACTCAGAGTTTCAACATTCATCATCTGATATGGTTGCTCTCCCACTTAACTTCTTCAATTTCTCTGAAGTTTGATCAAATCCAAGCGCCTCTCGAACTTGATCCTTGGTGGTGACCTTGCAAACTTATCCATGCATTTCTTTTCTGTTGCATACTTCTCACTTACAACTGCACTTGCCTCCACCACATCTACTTCATGAAACTTTTCGCTCTCCTTTGCTTCTCCATGACCCCTTTGCACTGGATTATTTGATTGTGTGCCTTCAATCCCTTGAGTAGCACTTGGAGCAAAACTGATCAAATCTGCATCTTTGAATCCCTTAGGAGATACTCTCTTGCTTTCTCCCATATCCTTTGCTAGCTGATAAACTGATTCCTCTTGTGCCGGTTGATCTTCAACTTCTTCTTTATCTTGTTGGGGACTGTCTTCAGTTGTAACGTTACTCAAAAACTCCATCTCAAGCTGAGCTTTCTCATTGCTCACCTTTTCTGAATTGCTTCCATCAATGTCCTTGTTTGCCATGACCATTCTTTTCTCATCAAATGTGACATCTCTACTGATGAAGCAACTTGAGCCTCCACCTGAAGACAAACTCCTCAACCTGTTATCCTTCATGCCTTGAAGATAACCACTAAGACACCTCCTCACAACCATGCCCTTTGGCTGCGAAGTAATTGTGACGGTTTTGCAACTTTTGGCTCCTTTCTTCCTGCAAAACTTATCACATTGCTCTGAATCAAACTCCAGGCTATTGTTAGTTCTTAAGACCCTTGGTTTAGATCCTAGTTGATTACCTTTCTTACCAACATGATCAAAACTTTGATGCCACACCTTAGACTTACTTTCTAATGACTGGTTAGCTAATGATGCATGACTAATAATAGTGGAACCACACAAAATGTACAATCCATTAATCTTGGTTCCCTTAATTATCATAGCACCTCTAGAAATCTTAAGCATACCATGTTCAATTACAATCACATAACCTAACTTATCAAACATTGTTATAGACAAAAGAATTCTTCTAAGTTTAGGGACATACCTCACTCCTTGCAATAGGAATTCATGGCTATCAAACAACTTGAGTTGGATTGTTCCCATACTTTGAACCTTACATGATTTGTTGTCACCTAGAAGCACCATTCCTCCTTCCTTCAACTCTAAGGACTTAAAGAGCTCTTTTCTATGACACATGTGATATGAACAACCGGAATCTATAACCCAATTCCTCTGCGAATCTGAACTTGAAACTACCAACGCATCTGCGGACTCATAGCCTTCCATTGCAATCACTATGTCCGCTGTCTCGTCTGAACTTGCATCATTACAGTCTCTTCCTCTTGGTGGTTTTGGGCAATCTTTCCTCTAATGCCCCACTTTGTTACAGTTGAAACACTGGTTCCTTAAATCCTTTGAGGATTCATGCATCTTCTTTCCCTTATGCCTTCTTTTCTCACTTCTTGCTTTCTGAACATTCAAACTTTCTCCATTGTCGTCATCCTTATTCTCTCGTTGTTTCTGCAGCTCCTTGGTGTGAATTGGAGTAAGCACCTTTTCAAGTGTGATGGTGGATAATTTGCCATAAAAAACAGTAAAATGTTCATAGGGCTTTGGTAGAGAGAACATCAACGCCTTGCCCTCATCCTCCAACACTACAAGAAAAAGGCCAATTACCGACGAATTTTACCAACGGAAAATATTCCGTCGGTAAATCTGTCATTACCGACGGAAAATTCTGTCTGTAAAAAAGTTTTTCCATCGGTAAATGGAATATTTTGACCGTTGACAACTTTTTATTTTTTAATTTTCTTTATCATTACCGACGGAATTATTCCGTCGGAAAAGCAAAGATTTTGAATTTATCGACGAAAATATTCCGTCGGTAATGGCATGATTTTTGAAAAAAATTGAAATTCAAATTACCGACGAAAATTCCGTTGGAAATATATAAATACCGACGGAATATTTCGTCGGTAAATTCTGTCAGAAATGAGAAATATACTCATATTCTCTCTCCCTACGTGATCACTTTTTTCTTCGGCATTCTCTCTCTCTCTCACGCAGCCACGAACAGCTCCGTCTTCACTCTCTCTCTCTGCCGCGTCCGGACACTGCAGCGACCACCACCACCACCTCCGCCGTTCGTCTCTCTCTCAGCCGCTGTTCCCATTCGTCGTTCGCCGTTTGTCTCTCTCTCAGCCTCCATTCCCATCGCCCCAGCCACTTCGGCCACCACCACGTGCTGCCACCCACCTCCTCCACTGGAGTCCATCTCCCTTACCACGCCTCCATAGCTCTCCACCACTTTCTCTGTTTTCATAAAAACCCCAAATCGCCCCCTAACCAGCTCTTGCGGCCACCACCACCTCCACCGGAGTCCACCAGCGCACCACCCAGTCCTTCTAACTCAAGTATGTTCTCTCTATCTCTCTCATTGATTTGTCTTTATGTAGTGTTGGTATATTTCATAATATTTGAAATTGTTCTTTGCTTTTCAAAAGGATAGTGCCTTCAAGCAGGGGTGGGCATGGTGCGGTTAATGATAAAAACTGAACTGAACTAAACCAAACTGAAAAAAAGGTTGGTGAAACTGAACTGAACTGATTATTATTTATCTCAAACCGAACTGAACATGTTTGTTCATCCAGTGCACTGATTTTAGAAGTTTCGAACTGATCCAGAATAAATTGCTCATTCGGCAAAGGAAGGTCTCGGTGTGTGCACGCGTTTTGGGTTTTGCTCCTGGTATTCGTTTTTCCAGCATTGAAAAAAATGAATCAAGTAAGAAGCTGGAAGACAACCAAAAATAAAACATCAAAAGTCCAAAAAGATTCCCTGAGCTACGAAAATAGAAAAACGCGATTCAGAAATAAATTCTTCCTTTGACCAAAAATAAAAATGAAAAGAAATTAATTATTCCGCCGAAAGTTGTGAATTTTTTTTTGAATAAATAAATAAATGAATAAACAGAAACGCAAAATAAAAGCGTGTGGATTTGTGGTGGTTCGCGGAGTGAGTCGTTGGGTTTCTGGCTGCTGTTTATCTGGCGAAATGAAAAGAAGTGAGTCACATAATCAGTTTGCAATTCACCTGTTCACCGAATATTGTTTTAATACAGTTTCAGTTAATTGAACCATTTTTTATAAAGTGTATCAGTTATCGAACTGTTGCAATAGTTTGGTTCTTTTTTGTGCAGTTTGGGGTTGGTTCACAGTTCAGTTCAGTTAATTTTAAAACCATGCCCATCCCTACCTTCAAGGATTGTGTAGTGATATAATTGATGTAATTGTTTGTGATGTTGCATAACATTATCTTAATGTTCATTAGTTTCTTTACTGACGAAGTTTTACATGGAGTTGATTTGTGTGTGTCCCTAAGATAACATTAATGTTAAGATTTGATAATATAAATGTTGTAATTGGTTGGCCTCAATATGCACGTCTTATATGTAATTAGTGTTTTATGCCTATGATTGGTTAGTGCACTGAAGGTGTTTTGTAATTGACCTCAACATGTTTATTGGCTTATAATAAATTTTCTATGTGCTAAGTAGATTGATATATGTAACTGAGTATTCTAAAATGTGATATGTGGTTGGATATTGATTATTGAATTTATTTGAATTGGTATTTGTTGTGATAGTCTTGTTCGTGGCTCGGAGCATACATTAGGAGGTAGAGGTGAGTTTGCAACTTTTTAATATAGATTTACATATGTTAAGTGGAACATGTTGTTTGAATTGATATGTTGTTTGTTAGTGGGGAGCAGAGCTCAATAGGCATGATTGTGTGCTGGAAATTTATTGTTGCATGTGTTTGTGTTGTTTGTTAGTGGAGAGCAAAACCCTAGTCTTTGTCTTCCTGCCTTAGCAGGATGCTGGGTTGTGTGCTGGTAGTTTCAATAACGCATGTGTTTGTCTGATTGAATTGTTTGTTAGTGGAGAGCAGAGCTCAATAGAATATCTTTTATAGCTTTAGATTTGTCATATAAACTTATTGATTGATTGTTGTTGATTTTTTTTTCTGAATTTTTTTTGGGAAAGTCTGAAATATAGGGGTCGTGCTGTCGAATTTTTGTTTGGCACGTGACCTCGATATCTAACACGTAATGTGATTGATATGCAGAAAATGGATTGTTATCCTTCAAACCGTAGTTGAATGTATGATAGGTTATATCCTGAGAGAAGCGGTCTTAAACGGGCTTTTATGAGTGGGGTTGAAGAGTTTGTTGCTTTTGCAAATGGACAATAAAATTTCAAGTCAGAGGAGGGATAAGATGTCTCTGTCTGAAATGCCAATGTAGAAATATTAAGAGTGAGGATGATGTGGTTGGTGATTTATTTAAAGTTGGGTTCAAGCCTAATTATTGGAGTGAATGCTCTTTTCATTGCCACCAATGAGTTCCAAGTTGAAATTAATCCATTAATTGGATTTGAAGCCAAAGTTTGGGGTTTTATCACTTAAAGGAGGACATGGTGATAGTGACCTGTGTAGTGTTGTACTGGGCTTTAATGACATAGGCGGATTAACTTTTTTCTAGGTTTATTTTGGTTTTGTAAATAAATAAATCAATAATGGGATAATAGCATGAAATTTATGAATATTGTTGGCGATAATTGCTTGGCAATATACTCATTGGTGAGAAAAAGGAAGAAGAAAATGAATGGATACCTCCACACTCCAGATAATTAATGTTTCAGAAAAATAAAATAAATAAAATGCAATATAAAATGGGGTTGACATGCACTTTCTTTTTCCCCTATTATAGTTATATAGATTGCTTGGCAGTTCATTCATTAATTATTATTCAGATACTCTTATTTACAACCAAATTGTTGTATAGTTTGAGTCTTTCATAGCTGAGCTGTATGTCATATTCAGATACTCTCATTTCCGACATTCAGAGCAAATCAAATTAGTTGACCTTCACATTAATTGACACACTTTATATATTGAGAGTGAAATATGAATATTCAATGCATAGGTCTAGAATTTAAAGTAAATTAACATGATGTTATTATGCTTTTTTATTCATAGCATATAATAAATTAGCTAAACGTCAATTCACAAATGGTTTTGAAGATCTCTGTTGGTTCTTTCATTTTATGTTAGAGCAACATGCAAAAGGTATATGATTTCTGTTTTTTGCATAAAATTTTCCATCTTTGGCAATATATTTATGTCTTTGATATATTACCAATTTATCATGATTAGAGATATATACTATAATGTATATAGAAGCGACATTTTGGTTTTGTTTAACCTGAGCTTGGTTTTGTTTTCTTTCCTTTATATTTTTTCTTCCTTCGCCCATTCTCAGCAGCAGGCACAATAATATGGTGCGGACGACGATATGGAGGGTTTATATGACAATCTCTATAGGGACTATAAAGATTATTAGATAATTTTATATTTGTTATTTTAGTTATGTATTTTTTTTCAAGTTTTTATTTGGATTATGTATCTTTTATGTATTTATGTTATGATACTAACGTTTTGTTATATTTGTTTACTTTTAATTATGTTATATGAATTTCTTTATTTTGATATAGTAATTTAATTTAATAATTAAAATAAAATATTAAATTAATTTATTTATTGATAATTAAACTGAAAATAATTTGAATTAAATTATATTATTAATAATTAAAAATGGCGACGGTAAAAATCATCGATAAAATTTTTACCGACGGAATATTTCGTCGATAAAATAAATGGTTTTCTTTTTTAAAAAAAAAAATTTCGGGTGGTTACTGACGGAATAGTCCGTCAGTAACGTAAAATTTTTCGACGGTTTATTTTCGTTGGTAATTACCGACGATTTTTTTAAAAATTTCGTCGATAATAATTATCGCTCGGTAATAATTACCGACAAGCGATTTGCCGATGAACTTATGCTGTCGAAAATTTCATCGGTAATCGTTCGTTACCGACGGTTTTTCTGCATTACCGACGGTTTTTTTCCGTCGGTAATAACCGATTTTCTTGTAGTGCAACTTCAATTTGATGTTCTCCAAATCATCTAGGATCACTGCTAATAATTATTAATTTATTGACGGTTTTTAGTGACGAAAAGTTCATAATTAGCCGCTACTTTAATGGTCACTATTTTAGAGACGGTTATAAATTTCATATAATTCCCATAATTCACTTTCTAATCTTGTTAATTTATTTTCTCTTTTATTTAATTTATTTTGATGTTTTATAACAAATTTTGATATCCTATCAATTTCAATAGTATTTTCATGTTGTATATAATAATCTAGGCTTCTGGGAATTAAACTTATATTTTCTTTAATTATATTTATTTTGTCTTTTAATTCATTTATTTAATTTTCTTTCTCAATTATTTTGATTTGTATATCTATAATGTCCATTTAAAAATCTATTCAAAGATTTGAATTTTTCTTTAATCTTAACAATCCTAATTATTATGTTTTAAAAAATTATTTCAGTTTCAACAATCTTAGTTGTTATTATGATATTTCTTATTTTAGTGATCTTAGTGCTCAACATTTTTCTAAAATTATTTTAATTCTAAAAGTTTTTTCTAAAACTATTTTAATGATCTTAGTGCTCTGATGCCAATTTGGAGTGGGTGTTTTTTCAGGATTCATCTAGGTTATTATTTTCTAAACTTTTTATTAATTGTTCATAAGTTTCATCTATTTGTATCTTATTTAATGTTAAGTCAAATTCATAATCTAGTTCATTGTTATATATTATAGTTTGTGCACATAATTTTCCATATTTCTGACATATATTTCTTTTTAATTCTTTCGATAGATTTAACTTCCACGATTTTTTATTTCATCTATATATATTAAGTTGCAATAATTTTTTATTTTTACCCATGCTGTAATAGTTTTATCTTTTATTATAAACTTAGCAATATTTTTGTCTATTTTATCTTTCATTATATATTTGGCAATATTTTTATCTACTTTATCCATATCTTAGTCTGAAAATTCATTATTTTCTAAAGAATTTAATAGTTTTTCAAAAATATTTAGATCTCTTCTTGAGTTAAAACTTCTTTCTAATTCTTCTTGCTCATCTTCTATTTCTAATTTTATTAAGGTTGTAGTTAATTCATAATTCATTTCGTCTTCATATAAAGCAATTTGTCCACATATTTTTCCATAATCTTCACATATCTTTATTTTTATTTCCTTTGGTAAATCTAATTTTCAAATATATTTTAGTTTTTCAGTAAAATCCTTATCAATATTTTTAATATATTCCATATATATTTTTTGAAATTGATTTCGTTCTTTTATCCATATATTAATAATTTTATTTTTCAAATTAAATTTTGCAATATTTTTACTCATATTTTATGTTTCAAATATTGAGTTAAATCATTAACTTGATTTGCTAATTTATGAATTTTATCTTCCTCAATATCCTTTTCGAAAATATTTGCTGGTACTGGTAGTCCACACATTAATAGGTTTGGTTTATTTATAAAAGTTTCTAATTTCGTTATTTCATTTCTCTTAGGATAATAAATTTTTCCTATATTTTCAAATAAACTTGGTACATCTATTCTATCATTATTTCTAAAAATAATACTGTAATGTGAATTAGTTAATGCATAATTTACACAATAAGTTATTGAAAATATTTTGTCTCCTGTTTTCATTAGATTATTTCTTTGAAATTTATGTTCAAGTGTTAATAATTGATCTAATCTTTGCGTATTTAGGGGTATTCCAATATTTGGGTGGATTTCAAACTTTAATTTTACATAAGCTAAATTTCCTTCAATTACTCCTAATATTTTATCTTTTATATCAGTTATTCTATCATCTTTTAATACTAACTCTATAGGTGAATTTATTTTTTCCTGAAAAGTTACTTTTATTAGTATCTGAATTGCTCCTATATGTATATATCCAATTTTATTTCTGTGTTCTTCCTTTTTTATATTCTTTTTTAATTCCATCAATTTTTTCTTGTTTAATAACTGTATACTAGTATTTCCTTGAACTTCTTCAATATCTATTGGAGCTTCATTAATCAGTTTTCTATAATATATAATATTTTCTTTTTTATTAAATCTTTGCATAATTTTTTCAAGTTTTTCCTTACTTTTCATATTAGCATCTTCAGTTAAATTTAAATCTTCCTTTTGTATTTTTCTAAACAAAGTAGAATCAATTAAAATACTTCCTTCATAATAATCATCTTGTTCAGTAATTTGCAAACGTTCTATATCATTATTACTAATTTTTTACATTCCATGATAAATAAATAAATTAGATACAAAATAAAGACATACCTGACTTAGTTTAGTAAATTTTGTGCCCACTGCTGCTTCCGCAAATAAACTGAGTAGTGCAATAGTTGGAATCTAAATATTGAAATATTTGAAGTGTTTACACTGAAATAAGTAAAGATTTTATTTATGAGTAATACTGAGTACAAAGGGGTGTTTTGGATACACTCTCAAGTGTCCGACTAATCCTACAGGACTAGCACAAGTGTTTCCCTATGGAAACTTTTTCTCTGAAGAGAGGGATGACAGCTTATGCTTTTCGCCGTGCTCTTCTTCGTGCCTTGGTCCTTCTATTTATAGATACATAGAAACCACTATTTACATTATTCTGATCCTAAGTTACAGTAATGTACATATAATTGGAGGGCGGCTGATCATATCTTGGTTCATCTTCATCCGCTTGTCTTCTTTTCTTCTACGTAACCATTTTGTAACATTTATTTCATGTTTGACTTTTCAACTTTTTTTTTTACTTCGACACATAGCTTTTTTTTTTACACGTAGCATATTTACAATGGCTTTTTACAAGGGGCCTTACATGCTTACATCAGTTCTTCACTTTACTCTTCTTCAATTATTTCATCTGAGCTGTTGTCCTTATCTTCTTTCTGGACTTCTATTTTTGTAGTACATCTCTCACATACATGGTTCCTGCTTTGCCTTATCTTTTTGCAAAGTCGGTTGAGTATATCCAGATGGTACTCCATCGTGGGTCCCTCAAATGCGTAGTATGGATATTCAAATTTTGTTAATATCCTCATATCTTTTTCTCTGGTTGTTTTCCCATTTGTTTTATTTAATAATATCAGATGAGGTCCTCTATACATCATTCTGACGCAAGTGCCTTTTCCAATTCCCTGGCATTGGTTGTAGATGCTTGCCAACTAGTTTGCAATTATTTCCTTCATAAACTCCACAGTATATGCTTCCTTCCTTGGATCATCCAACAAAGGAAAGTTATTGTTGCTGATGCCAATAGACACTAGATGCTTTGCTTGTTGCTTGGTTGAGAAGTCTGGATATATCGAGTAGAACTTTAAGAAAATAGCTCTTTCCCGGGCAATATTTATTTTGAAAGCTTGGACTGCATCCTTGAATCCATGTGGCAAACTAATTTCTTCCAGATTAGTACTTAAATAAAGACATTCAATCATCCCAAGTTGGAATAAATTGAATACCAGAAATTGCGGTGCTCCTGGCGTAATAATTGCTTTAACACAATAAATACTTCTATCAACTATATAAAAACAGTTGATTATTTCAGATTCATTCCAATTAATTAATCTTTGGAAATGTTCTTCGAATTTTTCATGAGAAAATTGAATTCGAAGTTCATGATCCTTTCGACTAATTATTTGGAAATCATCTAAGGAAGAAGGAATTCTTCCCAGTATTTGCATTGTTGATTTAATTAGTGGTGAACTTTTTGCTGTTTCTGAAAAAGTTATGGGTCCAAGATAAATCTCTTTCCATTTTTTCTTTCTTTCTACTTCATTGTATTCTTCTAGAGCCTTTTTTGCTTTTTCCTCTGATGTGTATGATTTGTGAATGATTCTTGGAATTTTTGTACAGTGTGGTGCTGCTTTATACCAGTCATCATAGATTCCTAGAAATGGTCCATTGAAAATTACATACCATTTTTTATTTTCTTCTTCATCTTGATTCTTCAAGTTTGCTGGAACTGCTTCCATTAATAATCTCAATTCTTCAATTTGTAGCTCTGTTACTTCCATGTCTCTTTTGAGTAATTCTGCTTCTTGCATCTTTTGTTCGTAGAGTGCATTTTGCATCTTTAATTTGTTCTCCAATTTCTTCAAGTCTTGCTCCATTCTCTTGACAATATATCTGCAAGAAGATTCTTTTCACCTTTAATATGAGATATTGTATAATTATATTCAGCTAGCTTCATCTGCCATCTTATTAGCCTTCCCTGTTTATAAGTGCCTTTATGGTTAATATTTTTAAAACCTGCAACATAAGTGCTATCGGTTCTAACAATAAATTCTTTATCTAACACATAAATTCGATGTTTTTCGAACATACGAATTAAGGCCAATGTTTCTTTTTCATGAGTATGATAATTAATTTCACTGTCGGTAAATGTTCCAAACATGTATCAACATAGTAATTCTTTCTTTTGTCCAGGGGGTTTTGCCTTCATAACACCTCCCTAACATTCATTAGATGTATTTGTTTCAATAATAATTAAATCATCATCCGATGGATGATATAATTCAGGAAGATCCTGACATAAGTGCTTTAATTTTGTAATAATTTCTTCATCTTCTTCGGTCCATGACCAAAGAGCATCCTTCTTTAATTTCTGCTGGAGTTTTCTCCTTTAAGCTGCAAGATTTTTTATAAAAACTTCATTTGAAATATAAGTTAGTAATCCAAGAAATCTTTGTAATTCTTTTTTATCCTTTAATTTTGTTGGAAAATTCTGAAGTTTTTCTAACACATGTTTCTGCATTACTATTTTTCCCCTTTCTTTTTCTAATCCTAAATATTTAATTCTAGTTTGAGCTAAAATTGCTTTTTTCCTGCTTAAAACGACTCCATTTTCTAAACATCTCTTAAGAACTAATTTAACCTTATTAAAATGATCGTTTAAATCCTTGTTAGTAAAAACTAATATATCATCAATATATATGAGACAAAAATCTTTATAATCCTTAAGTATGGAATCCATGTAGGTAACAGGATGAAACACAAGAAGGGGGGTTGAATTGTGTTTCAAAGCTTTTGAAATCTTTTTGCAAATGCTGGACACTGATTATGAAAAACGTTGGACGCACAGCGTATTTGATATATTGGACGCACAGACAGAATGGACGCAGAAACGTCCACTTAGTTTAAAACTTGTTTTCTTTGTGCGATTAAAGTGTGTGAAAAAGTTATTAAAATAACATTTAATTCAAACCCCTTAGTTAGTAAAAACAATGAAATAAACAAAGATAAGGGATAGAGAGTATCACACAGGTATTTATACTGGTTCACCCTTTCCAAAGAGCTACGTCCAATCCTCTCAAACTAGAGAGATTTCACTATCAATCCAGATAGATTACAAGTATTCTTCAACAGCCTCTTCAGGCCTTACAACAAGTATTCTTTGCACACCTAGCCTCTCCAGGCTCAACCCCAAGTATTCTTTTACAGACAAGCCTCTCAAGGCTCAATCTCAAGTATTCTTTTACAGATAAACCTCTCCAAGCTCAACCAAGTATTCTTTCTAAACAAGCCTCTCCAGGCTCAAACAACTCAGATGAGTGTTTTTGACATAAAGTACTGTCTAACTCACACAAGTGAGGATATAAAAATCTTAAGCACTTCGAGAGTTAAGCAAGCTCTCTTTTACAAGAAGAAAGAAAATATACAAGATTTTCTTAACAAATCAGAGTATGACAAAATTTGCACAGCGTTTCAACTCTTCCTTTCAGTAGTTCAGCACTCTTGTATTCTTCTTCTTGTTCTCGGTATTTATAGGCTTCGATGAAGCTTCAGACTTGTTCTTCGAATAGCTCAGCTTCAGCCTTCATAAATATGACCGTTCTCTAATAGCATTAAATGTTATTTTCCCGTTGCTCTGAGGAGGTCTACTTCAGCATATATGTCTGCGTTTCTTTCTCCTTACTCAGAAGCAACATGTACTCAAAGTCTCAATTGCACAGTGGTTAAAAACAATATTCTATTGAGACAGAGAGAATACACTGTGTAAAGCAGAAAGATATGTTCAGAGAGATACAAAATTAACCAGAGTACATTCTATCTCTTAGTACACTTTCCACAGTGCTTTATGATTTTCATTTAATACACGTTCAAAAACGTTGACAAGAATGTACAGAAAAATATTGTATACAGCTATTTATTTCAAATCATTTGCTCATTAAATATGTCTCATTTTAAATGCAAGAGCAATAAATAGCCAGTTATGTAATTTGCGTTTTGGACGCAGCATATAAGACATATTGGACTTTTTGTTCTTGTACTAAATGGACGCATACCTTTGCTTACCATTTGTACGTTAAGCATCTTAGCTTATATGGACGCATATTCATTTCCTACCTTATAGACTCGTGACTTTGCTTCTCAGGCTGTATATCTCCATGATGATTTATTGGACGTTTATCGGTTCTGCTTCTTTGGACGCAAGGTGTCATTGGACGCATTGCTCCAGAGTCCATTGGACAATACTTACCCAAGGTAAAGTATCAGAGTCCAGTGGACGATCCACTCTTGAACTGTACATATATTTGCCAATGTTATATTGGACAATGGACTTATTTTTGTTGTACCTACAAGAGCTTGTTAGCAGACTTTGTAAAGATACTTAATAGTCATTGTTATCATCAAAATCACTTAGGGAGTTTATGCATTTAAAATGCTTTTGAGTGATTTGGTTCCAACAATCTCTCCCTTTTTGATGATGACAAACATTATTAAGTTTTACAAGCAATAAAGCAGATAAACCTAATAATCATTCAACATATCTTTATAAAAAAGAAATTTTCTAAGGGAAACTCCCCCTGAGATACACATCTCAATTTTTCTTACTCTTCTCCCCCTGAGATAAACATGTCATGGTTTTGGATATTCAACATATTTAGAGTACCTGAAAATTTCTCTTACTCATAAAACAGATTAGTCCAGCATAATATGTAATCAGAGCAATCTAACTCAGAAGATAGACTTAATCAGAGTATATGTATAAGCAAGTAAAATGCTACTGCAATGCAATTTAAACTCAATCTCATTTTATTAATGACTTGAGCTTTTAAAACTTAATCTTCTTCTTTTTCTTCTCGCCCTTTTGTCATCAGACAAAAAGGTTCACAGAACATCATAGTCCAAAAATAAATGAAGAAGGAAAGAAAAATTTATGGAGAAACATAGGAGCATGAAGTCAAGGCTTGTGCTGATTTTTCTGGGCGTATTTCACATATTGTGCAAAGAGAAACGCGAGGTCTTCATATTCTTCTATTGAAACTAAAGCTTGCGCTTGACTTTGTTCAGAAGCAGCTTGTGGTTGTACGTCTTCTATGGCTTGAAGATCTTCAGGCTCAGAAAGCAGCTCAACTATGGGCTCAGTAGAACGAGTTGGTGCTCCAAAGATATCATTAAACATGTATCTTTGATGTTCCTCATTTATTGAAATTGATCCCATTGTTGGCATTTCAGCCTTTTCAGCAGAGACCCCTGAAGACGAAGCTTCTTGCTCACATAGTCTGAGGTATCTTTCCCAGACAGTCCGTGCTTCCTGCTCCGTTGCTTGCCCTGTCTTGGACAAGAACATTAAGAAATCCATATCAACATCCTGCATGGATTCCTTTGCCCAATCTTCATCAATCCTGATGGGAGATGGCATTGGACTCTTGTTGACTCGCCTCTTGGGGAACTTGTCCTTATTTCTGTCAACAAGATAGACCTGTGGTACTACCCTGTCACGCTTGATCTTTATTGTTGTTGTTGGCCTAATTCTCATAGACGGAGTTACATTGAATCTATCCTGGAGCTGAAGTTCATTCGCTATGTTCCTAATGATCATTCTGCCAAGAGCTGAGAGGAATGAGCCCATCTCTTCTGTAGTTAGAGGAGTGTAGTCTGGCTTGAAGTCGTAAATCCTCATCCTGGAAAGTCCTAATGAACTTGGGGATATTGACTTAGCCCTTATTTCCTCTAAGGACATATTCTCTTTTTTCTTATCCTCCTGAAGAGGAATCTCCATGACCTTTATTCCCTTTGTCAGGACCTGTAGCTTCCTGATTGTATAGACGTATTCAGAAGGTGATAGAGAGGGAACTTCCGAGACATCCAGATCAGAGGGAGGTGAAGAATGATCACGTGAAGGTGAAGGTAAGGGTGAGTGTGTTTGAGTAGGAATGGACGATGGTTCAAGATTGAAAGGTGATGGTGGAGTAGGTTCAGGTGAGGCAAGAGGTGGTGTTTGTTGTCTTTGTTGAGGGGGTGAAAGAGTTTGAGGTGGTGTTTGGGATGGTTGTTCTGTTTGTGGTGGGGAAGCTGTTTGGGTTTGTGTTTGTGGTTCAGGGATTGGACGAATGGGTGAGGGAATGGACTCAGTGTTTTTCTTTCTTTCTTTTTGGGTATCGCTGTTCCTACTACCTCTCCTTCTTTTACTAGGATTCTCTTCATTTCCTTCCATCCACCTTCTTTCCTCCAGTTCTTATAAAAGCAGGCTCCAACAGGGTCGCACCCAGTTGCCGCCGAAATGCTTTTTATGGAGACAATGACTTTCTTTCCCAGGACTGATCCTGTGATTAGATTTTCCTTGATATTCATTGTTTTCCAGAATTGACGAATCAACTCAGGATACACTACAATCTCCTTCTCCTTTCCAAACAAGCTTTCCCAACCAGCAGAGATGATTTCAGGAGCAATATCCACACCTAGATTGGCTATAATTGCAAGATCAGCCCAGAATTCCACATTGACTTCCAAGTTCTCAATGTTCTCCATTTTGAGAGTTAAAGTTTTGATTTTTCGAAATAGAAGGGTTTTGGAAGGGTTTTTCGAAAACAAGAGCAAATACAGAGAGAGTTTTTTAGAAAGATGGTAAGTGGAAGGGAAAGAGATAAAATGTGTATAAGAAGGAAGTTTTGGAAAGAGAAAGCAGTAACTATTTCTTGAAAACTGGTGTAATCATCAAACGGGAAAACGGCTTCAGAGCAGGTGGACAGTTTTGACAAAATTATATTATTATTATTATTATTATTATTATTATTATTATTATTATTATTATTATTATTATTATTATAATAAGAAAATAGACTCAGCGCGGGAAGACTAAGAGGTAAAAACTTTTAAGTCTTAATAAAAATTCTAAGTCTCAAATACACTGACGTGTCCTATTGGACGCTAGTCATATTGGACTCAGACTCAGCTTGAGCATATTAGACGCTAAACATCAATCTTTTATAAAGTGCATATTTAAATGCTTTCTTATAAAAATGAATCTATCTACAGAGAGGGGTTTTGTAAATAAATCTGCCCATTGATTTTCAGTGTTAACGAACTGAATATCAAATATTCCCTTCTGCACATAGTCTCTAATAAAATGATGTTTAATTTCTATATGCTTAGCTCTTGAGTGTAAGATTGGGTTCTTAGATAAATTGATTGCAGCAGTATTATCACAAAGAACAGAGATCTTACTCTCGAAGATGTTGTAGTCTTCCAATTGATGTTTAATCCATAAGAGCTGAGAACAACAGCCAGCAGCAGAGACATATTCAGCTTTAGCTGTAGATAATGCAATTGTGTTTTGTCTCCTGCTCATCCGTGATACTAGATTGGATCCAATAAAATGGCATCCTCCGCTGGTGCTTTTTCTCTCAAGCCTATCTCCAGCATAATTAGCATCACAGAACCTACTAATCTGTATTCATTTGACTTCTTAAATAACAAACCAAGATTAGTAGTCTCCTATAGATATCTAAAGATTCTCTTAACAGCAGTTAGGTGAGAATTTCTAGGATCTAATTAGAATCTTGCACATAAACAAACATTGAACATTATATCAGGTTTAGATGCAGTAAGATACAAGAGATATCTAATCTTACCTCTGTATACCTTTTGATCTATCTTTTTATCTTTATCATTCAAGTTCATTATGCAAGTTGGATGCATAGGAGTATTCATGGGTTTGCAGTCATCCATATTGAACTTCTTCAGAAGCTCCTATGTATATTTGGACTGATGCACATAGATCCCATCTTGAGTCTTCCTCGTCCAGTTTGTTTCTGAATACCCATTTGGTTCCAGTAATGGACTTATCTTCAGGTGGGGCTACCAGCGTCCAAACATCATTACGTTTGAATTGATTTAGCTCCTCCTGCATTGCTAGAATCCATCCTTTGTCCAATAGGGCTTCATCAACATTCTTTGGCTCCAATTCAGAGATGAATGCAACATCAGTTTACTCTCTGAATGTGGATCTTGTTCTGACTCTATCATTTGCATTTCCAATGATTTGATCTTCAGGATGATACGTCTTGAAATGCCAGTTTCTTCTTCTTTCAGAATTGGACTCATCCTGAGTTTCTGCGTCTGATCCATCTTCGTCATTTTTAGGTGAAATTCCTTCACCTTCTGCTTGTATTCTCATATCTGCAAGAGAATCACTTAGCTCTAACAATTCCTTGTCAGGCTCGTTGTCATTGAATTTAATATGAATTGACTCTTCAACAGTTAAGGTTCTTGAGTTATAGACTCGATAAGCCTTGGAAGTTTCAGAGTAACCCAGAAAAATTCCGTTATCCACTTTAGAATCAAACTTGCCAAGTTGATCATTAGTGTTAAGAATAAAACATTCACATCCAAAGGGATGGAAGTATGAAATGTTGGGTTTTCTTCTTTTCCACAATTCATATGGAGTCTTTTTTAATATAGGCCTCACATATATTCTGTTTTGTAAATAACACACAGTATTTACAGCTTCAGCCCAAAACCTCTTAGAGGTAGAGTGATCATTGAGCATGGACCTAGCCATCTCTTGTAAGGATTGATTCTTTCTCTCCACTACACCATTTTGTTGAAGTGTTCTTGGTGCAGAGAAATTGTGAAGGATTCCATTCTCTTCACAGAATCTCTGGAAGTTTGCATTTTCAAACTCACCTCCATGATCACTTCTGATAGAGTTGATACAAACTCCTTTCTCATTTTGGACTCTCTTACAAAATATAGTGAAAACTTTGAAAGACTCATCCTTGTGTGCAAGGAATTTGACCCATGTCCATCTAGTATAGTCATCAACTATAACTAGTCCATATTTCTTTCCATTCAAAGAAGCAGTTTGAGTGGGTCTAAACAAATCCATATGTAAAAGTTCTAAAGGTCTAAAAGTGGAAACAATATTTTTGGAGTTAAAAGAATTTTTCACTTGTTTCCCTTTCTGACATGCTTCACACAGAACTTCAGATTTGTACACAAGATTTTGTAGTCCTCTTACGAGGTTATGCTTGTTCAGCTTTGAAATGGTTCTTAAGCTTGCATGACTAAGTTTCCTGTGCCATATCCATTGTTCATCCTTTAAGGATATGAAGCATGAGACATTTTGTTTGGACAAATTTTCGAAATCAATTTTGTAAACATTGTCCTGCCTCTTTGCTTGAAAAAGTATGGACTTATCAGAATTTCTGACTATACATTTTACCTTGTTAAAGGAAACATCAAATCCACTATCACACAATTGACTTATGCTAAGCAGATTATGTTTGAGTCCTTCAACCAATAAGATATTTTCAATAGAGGGAAAATGATGTTTACCAATTTTACTTATTCCAACTATTCTGCCTTTCTGGTCTCCTCCAAAGGTGACCTAGCCCTTCGATCTAGGCTTTAGGTCTTGGAACATAGGCCTTTCTCCTGTCATGTGTCTTGAGCAGCCACTGTCCAGGTACCATGACTGGAGTTGTCTTCCTCCCATCAAACATATATGCAACAGGAATTATCATACTTTTAGGTACCCAGTTTGACTTAGGTCCTTTCTTGTTAGTCCTTGGTCTGCGTCCAGACATGTTTCTTTTGTTATGGACGCATGTCGAGGTGACATGTGGTTTTTCATAACCCAAACCACTTTTGTCAGAAGGTTTTCTCTGAATTTTTAAAATATGGTCAAGTTTTTCAGAGCTACTGACTGTAACACTCTGTTTTTCTATATATAGTTTTTATTTATTTTTAATCTGTTTTAAATTAATTAAAATTATTTAATTAATGATTTTGTGCTTTTAAGGTATAAATAATAATATTTATATCTTAGGTTTATTTTTGAAGGGTTTAGAGTAATAGAGTTCGCAAAACTAAGTTTTTGCGGGAATCGCGTTCTCGCGGAATGCGGGAAGGGTTCAGTATTTTTATGGAGGTCATTTTTACTCCAAAATAAATTTTTAACGAACCAAAAGTGGTTCTCATAATATTTGTGATTTTTAGAATTTTTTTCTGGAAATTTTTCTGAAAAACTTTATTTTACCCGCGTTTGGTGCTTTACGGGTAAACCAAGCGCAACCGGGACATGAAAAATAGTCCAAAAATTTAGTTGAGTTTCTAAACTTTTCTATGACATATTCAAATCATAAAATTTATTCCTCATGATTTTACTCATTTTAGAAAAATATTTATCTAAAAAGGGGTTCGAAAACTATGCGTTTTTACCGCTTCGAACTACCGATTAAACCCTAACTTGATGGGACTTAATCCCACCATTTTTCTGGTCAGCTGGGCGCATAAGGGGGCTGATTCAACTCTAAAAAAATTCTTCCAAAAGTCAAATGGTCAATTAGGGGTTGATTTTTGAATTTTCCCAAAATTAGGTGAGAGAGGTATGGCTCCCAACCACCAAAGCATGCAAGCCCATACCTCCCCCATGCCTTGCCTTGCTTCAGCCGAGTTTTGTGTGGGAGAAGGGAGAGAGAAAATTCATTTCACTCACTTCATCTTCTTGATGCTCTTGAAACACCATTTTCTCTCATATTCCCAAGCTTTTTCCATACACAAAAAGACCAAGTTCTAGTGAGATTTTCCATACCCAAGCTTCACAAAAAAGGTTTGGATCATCATTCTAATCCATAAACTTCTTTCATTTTTTCATTTCCACCACTTTCATGTTTTCATGAAAGCTTGAGTTCTTCATTTTACTAAAAATAAGTTTTTCCTTTGTTTAGGTTCACTCCATTGGAACCTACAAGCTTGGAAACTACCTTGGATCTATTTTCTTTCAAGATTTGAGTAAGTATTCATCTTCTCAAATTTCTACTCTTTATGGTTTCTTGGTTTTCATAAAACTCATATTTCTATGGTTGTATTTTGGTGTATTTTGAAAAAGGTAAATTTTTCTAAGTGTGGGAACATCAAGGTGTTGAGTAGACCACTTGGTGTTGGTGTGGTGTGAAGGAGGTGATTTTGGAGTTAGCCCATTTTTCAAGTCTACAAGAGGTAAGGGGAGTTTTCTCAATAAGTTGGGAGGGTTGTGTATGTGTGTGATTATGTGATTTTGTTCTTGATGATGAACTCAAAGACTTGAGTTTTTCTATTGGGTGTTGAATGATTTTTCATTCTCTTAGTAATATGTATTTTTACATGTATATGTATATGAGTAAAAATATGATTTTTGGTTGAGGCATGATAAATTTTTATGAGCCTATGTGTTGTTGGAAAAAAATCATATGTATGCTTTGGGGTGATTTTGGATGTCCAAGTGTGTGCTTGGTGAAGTATGTTTTAATGCTATGTTCATGAATGAGTACTTTGAGTGTATGTTGATTTATGGCTTGGTTGTGTTATTGCCTAATTGATGTATATTGATTTATGTGTATTTCATATACTTTGATTGGGATTGGATTGAAAAGATTTGATTAAGTGTGGGAAGAGAGTTTAAAAGCTTTAATGAGAAAGTTTTTTCAAATGAATTAATGAGAATTCTAATCATAAGTCTTAAATCAATTTCATACTAAATCATTTTCCCATAAAACTTTAAGTGAGTTAGAGAATTAATTAATGTGGGAGAAAAATCAAATTTTGGATTTTTAGGGGTTAAAAACGAAAACTGCAGGTTTTTGGGGTCAAAAATGCAAATTCTGGAATTCTGGGCTTTAATTGCAAAATCTAGACTTTTGGGTCAAAATTATAATTTAAGAAAGTTTGGGGCAGAAATGCGAATTCTGGAAACTTTTGGGCCAAAAATATAATTTACGAAAACATGGGGCTGAAACGCGAAGTCTGGTACATTTGGGCCAGAATTGTAAATTACGAAAGTCTTGGGGTAGAAAACGTAAAGTCTGGGCATTTTGGGCCAGAAACCTAATTTTTCAGAAAATTTGGGGCTGAACTGTGAAACTGAACTTCTTAGGGGGTCAGAATTACAAATACTTAAAGTAAAAGATTTTAAGTAAAATTATCAAAGAATTTAATTAGGTTTTTAATTAATTCCTTTTATGATGAATAAGTGGGTTTTAGATAAAAGATAACTCTTTTATTAAAAATAAATGAAGCTTAAAGATTTTAGAGTTAAAAGAAAACTTAAAAATTCAAAGAGGAATTTCTTCTAAAAACTTATGGTGTTAAACAATAATATTACACGGTATTGGAAGAGAACCAATACGTGGCAAGGATAAAAGTCTTAAGGACAATAATATTACACGGTATTGGAAGAGAACCAATACGTGGCGAGGATAAAAGTCTTAAGGACGATAATATTACACGGTATTGGAAGAGAACCAATACGTGGCAAAGATAAAAGTCTTAAGGACAAAAATATTACACGGTGTTAGGTGAAAGCTAACACGTGGCGACGAAAAACCCTAAGATGAGGGACTGAATTGATTGTGGTTGCAAATATACTGTCATATGCATTTGAGATATTGGCTTTTGCCAGGCTAGCATTTATTGCTATGATGAGAGCACACAATCCTATGCGGGGATTGTAAATAAGTATAGTTTGACTATAAGTCTTTGAGGGCATCCAGGTTACGAAATTCTCAATGGCCTTGCGGTGAATCCCCTTGTGCCGAGAAAAGTAGTGTACCCGGTTTGGATGATCCTGACCGACTGCCTTATTTGAGATGGGGTGTACGACGTAGCACAATGGGTCTGTACCGAATAAATGACAAACGATGGCCAAGAGTGAAGGTCAGTTTGCATTAATGATAGGTATACGATTCCGCCACATCGCTCTACTTAGTTGAGGAAGAAAAGTCTTCATGGAGCAGTGCACCGGTGTATGAAAAGAGATATTGAAGTGACATGCATTATGCTAGAATGCTATGTGTGTGCTTGACTGTGTGTTCACCTTGATGATTTGTCTCCTGTTGATGATTGAATAGCTTAGCTAAAAGATTTGCGAAAGAATAACTCTATATAAATATATTCTTGGAATGTATTATGTAGTATTTTATTTTTCATATGCAACCTTTCAGTGGATTTCAACTTGTGAAAAGAAATTCACCCTTGCATATTTTCCTGTATCTGTATGTACGTTACGCGTAGATGAGGCTTTTGATAGCCCGCGTGAGGGAGAGCTTCCGGCCCCTTGAGGCCGAGTCCGAGGGAGAGGGATGGACTTATGATCCCATCTCCCAATGGGCCACTGTGTGTGGACACGTGGTCAGGACTAGAGGAGGGGTGCTGGGCCCCGAAGAGGTTCTGGAGCACGATATGGTTCTGGACGTTCACATTCCACTAGAGAGGATGCGCAGCTGGCTGGCAGCCGCACCCGAGGCACCCGTGGAGCAGCCGAGACGAGAGACTCAGGCGGAGGAGAGACCTTTACCCTCACGGGTAACCGGATCCGCTCAGGAGTATCGTCGCATGTTTTGCCGCACGCGTCTCACTCCGAGGAAGAGCACCTTGCCGCGAGATCGTCTACCGAGGATGGCTCCATCAGTGACACCAGCTTCACCACCAGTGACAGGGAGACCGACGCTTTCCGTTCCTTACGTTCCACCGTATGGCCGTTTCGTACGCTGCTTTTCTGACACTTCTGTCGGACCGTCGGGACACGCAGAGAGGGGGAAGAGGAAGGTTCGAGATGAGCCAGAGCAGGTATTCATTGAGATATCCGAGGAGGAGGAGGACCCAGAGGAGGACCCGGAGGAGGACCCTGAGGAGACGTCATCGTCTTAGGTCGTAGTGGTGGGGGTGTCTAGTGCTAGGTTGTGGGTTGTCTGTTAGCGACCAGCCTAGGTTTGGGATGTTCATGTTCAGTGTCGTGTATTTGACACATCTTTTGATTTACAGTTTTCTTAGGTTTAGATTTATCGCTTTATTTTCTTTACGTTATGATGATGTATTTTGGCCACTATGTTGTGGTTTTCAAACTATTCTTGCGGGCGCAAGACTTGTATATTTTGACATGATGATATATACATATATACATGTATGATGTTTCTTTTCTTCTGAGTTTCAGGATGGCTAAGTGTGATGTGAGAAATCTTTTCGTTTAAGATTCTTTTAAAAAAAAAATTAGCCACCAATTTTGGTAACTTTAATTAATGAAAGATGTTTTTCCGCATTAAATATTAGTTTTTCACGTGACGTTCATTGTGGGAAAACGGGGCGTTACACTGACAAATTTGGACAATCGTCCAGTGAGTTCATTTACTTCTTGTTGAAGTACTTGTACTTTACAGGAAGTATTGGACTCAGAATCCTTTGGAGATTCATCTTTGAGTTGACTTACTTGAAGTCTTAACTCTTCATTTTCTGTTTTGAGTACTTTATTTTCCATGGTGAGCTTTTCAAAATCCTTGGTTATGAGTGAAAACTTTTTCTTCAAAGATTTGTACTCATCAGATAAAATGGATGATTCTCTAAGAAGATCATTAAAATTTTCACTTAGTTCAGGATAAGAAAGTACCTCTTCTTCTTTCTCACTGTCAGTTGAGGGTAGGCTTGCCATCAGGCAAAGATTTGTTTCTTCTTTATCTTCCTCATCCTCATCATCAAAGGATTCATCAAGATCTTCCCATGTTGCCATGAGACCCTTCTTCTTCTTTGTCCTTTCAGCCTCAGGACAGTCTGCCTTGTAGTGGCTTGGTTTTTTGCATCCATAGCACACTATTGGACTTTTCTCCTTTTGCTCAGCTTCCTTTTGTGGAAATTTTTTGTTGAATTGCTTTTTTCTAAAGCCACCTTTCTTTTTCCACATAGACTTTATGTTTCTGGAGTTGAAGGAAAGTTCATCATCATCTGAGCCTTCTTCTCCTTCTGAGCTACATGACTTTTCATCTGAGTCATTTGCTTTTAGTGCTTTCAAGGTGCTCCCCTTTTGGGCTTTAAGAGCAATGGATTTTGCTCTTCTTTTAGTTCTTTCTTCTTTGAGCTCAAGTTCATGTATTTTAAGTGAGCCTAGAAGATTTTCCATAGCAAGAGTGGAAAGATCCCTTGCTTCTTGTATGGCAGTCACCTTGGGCCTCCATTGTTTTGGCAAACTCCTTAGGATTTTCCTGATATGATCCTGGTTTGTGTATATTTTTCCCAGAGATCTCAAGTTGTTGATGATTGTTTGGAATCTTCCAAACATCTGATCAATGGTCTCGTGATCCTCCATTTTGAATAATTCATATTGATGAACTAGCATGCTGATTTTGGATTCACGGACTTGAGTTGATCCTTCATGCACCAAAGCTAGTGTGTCCTATGCAACACCATTTCTCCAAAAAGGATATTACACCATATTAACCAAAAGTTTTGCAAAGACTTAGAAAATATTTGATAAAAGTTAGTAATCCTTCTCTAAAATTCGGGTAAAATTTTTCGCTTTTCTAAAGAGGAATGAGAAGGACGGGGAGTAAACCCCTTAAAGATTTTCTCTTTGTAAATGTTTTTATGTAAGAAATAAAACATAGCTTTATACTTAAAAATTCCTCATCACATATATGAAATAATCAGAGTTTACAACATAGGTTTATACAGTGAACATTGAGCCAGTCGAGTCTTTAAACCTCTACCCAATCTAAAATAGTAATTGTAGATTCTTCTCGTAATTTCTATCAACCTATGCAGCTTCCTTCTTCAGATCCTTTTTCTAAGAGCAAACCCACTTCTTGGGCAAACTATCTACTCCGTCATGCATCAACACAACAGAGCAGGCAAGGGTGAAACTCTAGACAAGGTAATAAGCAAAGTACAAACACAAGCAAAGCATAGATTATGTACCAATCAATTCACACCTCAAGACACAACCAGGATAACAGATAAATCAATTTGCACAACAATCAATCAATCAGAACAATCAAGGCTTATAAACAGATCTCGTTTAAGCAAAACTTACCTTTGTGTTGCAATCCCATACTCATTTCACAAAACACAATCTTCTTAACTACACATATGCATGACACACCAATATCTCGCTAATCACACCGGTGTATTGCTCCCAGGAGACTTATCCAACCTCACATCATAGAGCGATCGGCTGCAGCAAACTTAATAGTACAAATAGAGAATCCCTCTAGACCCCTGAGAGTACTTCGGAATACTGCATTTAAAACTTAATACCAGATCCTAAATAGATTTGCCAGTCAGATTTATCCAAGTCGGGTATTCGTCTCGGCTCAGGGGTGTTCACCAACAAGGCCATTGAGACTTTCGAAACCTGGATAATCCCAGTAGACAATTGTAGTCCAACAGAACCTATTTGCAACCCCGTCTCGTAGGTTGTATGCTCATCTCTCAGATGCAAATGATCATCTAAATTTGCAAATCACTTTCTCTTGAAATCACTTTCTCTGTAAAACTTTCTCTGTTTTACTATTTCTCTATGAAAATCTCTGACTCTTCTCAAAAACTCTTTGTAGAAACAAATCAAATCCTTTTATGGAAAGACCACTTTGTATGAACAGAAAACTGTTTAAAAATCATTTTCTCATAGGACTCTTTTACTATATACTTTAAAATATAAGACTCTCGTCTCTTTCTACTGCTTATTATGGACTAATTCATTATCTCGGCTTTATTTATTTTAAGTTGCTCAACTGGGTGAATCGGTATAAAAAGTCTTATTAACTCTATTACAAGAAGATCAAGACGGGGCATAACCACCTAGGATTGATCAAGAGAGAAGAGATTGACAGTATTTAAACTTATGTCCACTTTCTGATTAATAGCTGTCGGCTTTCAGATTTTAGATAACTCTTTGGAAATGGAATAACTACACGGCGACTGAGCCGACTGCGGTAATCAGTGTCCAGTTTTCTTGAAAATTTAATATAGACTTAGTGATCGAATTTACGTTTAATTAATCACGGCTTAGGTTTATTTTCGAAGATGAAAAGATTACACGACGGCAGAGCCATCTTTGGTAATTAGTACCCCACTGTAAAATCGATCCTATATACTAAGTAAACGTAGACAATTTATTTCCCTTCTGAAATACTTAGGCACTATTTATCATCCAGGAAAAGGGCCCATTGAAAGCCTATCTCACTAATTTCCACTGCCGTAGACATTGGAAATTAAATTGAGTTATGTGCATACATATACAGATTGGATACCCACTCGATATTTTCCACTAATAATATAACGATAGAATTCACCGAGAATCCATTACCGTTACATTATATTCTGAAAGATGTCATAACAGTAGAATTCACCGATAACCCATTACTGTTACACTCTTTTATCCGACAGATGCTATAACAGTAGGATTCACCGGGAATCTATTACTGTTAAACTCTTTTATCCAATCCAATCTATTTATATATACGGTATTAAGAAATTACTTATTTCCCTATCTTATCTTGTCACGTATATACCAGGTGTCTAGTGTTGAGAAGACAGCGTACCAATACAGATCCCAGGCCAGGGTGAGACGGACTGCTTTAGCCCCTTCAAAGGTCTCACTTCCTTTCTAGACAGATCCATACTGATAAACCATTTATCTTAACCATCACCTTGTATATAAATAACAGATAATAACGGGGTTTTCATAAACAATAATTTGTATTTCCTTTGCGGTAAAATTGTGTTTGTAGTAGTATAAAATTCGCCATTATAACAGTATGTTTACAAAAGCTTAAACATGATTTTGGCATAACCTCTCTACTTGCATGGTTCTAAGACTAAAATTGGGCATTATAACTCTACAATTCATCAATAGTACATAACAATTAAAATAAGACTATAAAACAATCATAAAATATATAAAAGCTATAAACACCAAAACAAGCAATTCAAACACAAACAAAGATCAAACACTCATACTTCACAAATTACTTTGAAAGATTAACCCCTTACCATGGCCTTAAGATGATGAAGAACAACCAAGAACACCAAGAACACAAAGTAAGAAATTTAGGAGAAAAGAGAAAAAAGAGAGAAAAGTGTTTGTCTTCTTGATTTCCACTTGTGATGAGTGAAAATTTATGAAGCCAAGGGGGTCTATTTATAGGTGAGGGGGCTGCCAAAGCTTGGGGAGAAGAAAGGAATTAAGAAAATGTGTGAGGTAAGCCATGACTCCTAAAATCCATAATTATTAATTAGGTTTAATCAATCTTTTTCCTAATTGGTTTAGAGCTCTTCACAAGGATTGATGACAAGGTGGGAAATCTGATCCAAGGCCTCCAAGAGCTCCTTGATGTCGACCAAATTAGGGAGAAAGAGGGTCATTGGATTGCTTGGACAAAAACCTAGGGTTTACGTAGTTTTAAGTGGGAACTAAGGGCAAAATGGTCTTTTTACTTGCCCACCTTACTATTCAAGGCCATCATGATGTTCCCCACTCTTAGATACTTCTTAGAATTGTATTTGAACCCCTCAAAGTTTCTAAGTTCCTATATCATACCCACTATACCTCTATTCGTCCCAATTCGGCTTATTCCGTAATTAAGAGTCAGAATAGTCTTTTTACTAATCTAATACTTAAAAATAAATTAGACTAGTAAGAATCAATGAGAAATCTTGAAAATAACACATAAAAGTCTTATGGAAGAGTTTTGGGAATTTTACAGTAAGGGTAAGCCTTACAGTTTGTAAAAACAATGGAAAACGGACGCGACGTAAGTGTAAAACAGCACTGTTTTAGAAAATTCCAGAAAAATTTCAGAAAATTTTCAAATTGAATTTAATTACTAATGGTCTCTCTTAAAATTTGATTTTGAGTCCTCATTGTTCGACATAAATCGATTTTGGACCAGAAACCTCCGTTTTTCGTACTTTATTCAGCTACTCAAAATCTTTTTCTGACCTCAAATCGGTTTCTGAATCAGGGTTTTACGCTTTCCACAAATAACAGGGTTAAAACGGTAATTTCAAAAGTTTTCCAAAAATTCTAAGAAAATTTCAGAAAATCAAAAATATTAAAAGAACCAACTTTTATGGAGGAAGTTTGTTTGAAAAAGTTGGGTTAACATACTTGTGTTATAAAACCCTTTTCCATCAATAACGGTAAATATAGATGTCAAACAGTAAGAGAAAAGTTACTATTTTAATAAAATAATTTCACAAGTATTTTAAAATCTTCATTATAAGTCTAAAATAATTTTCTTATAACTTAGATCATACCAGATCATTTAAAACAGATAAAAGACAACAATACAGAAAACAAAAGTCTATAGAAACTTTAACTATTTTCACTATTCATACTTTAATACTTAACCGAAACTTAGTCATTCTATTTTTCTTAGATTTCTATTAAGTCTCTGTAATTCCTATCTCATCTATTTTTCTATCGCTGGTATGTATTCCCTTCCTAACTAACAGATTACGGAGTTTTGTCTATAAGGGACTAAAACCGTAATTTCTTTGTTTCTTCCTCTTAAAATCCAAACTTAATTCCTAAAACCTTTATATGTCCTCAAACTAATATATTTTCCCTTAAATACCTTTTGGAAGTGTTGTATGAATTTTCCAAATTCATTTATCATTTATCTTAATAATTAGAATGTCCGTATATAATTTCTTAACTTTTGTATTTAGCTCTAAGCTACTAAGTTTTTTGTCCGAAAAACTTTAAGGTAGTTCTAATCCTTAGAAATTAACATTTTGTCTTATAAGTGAAAATTTCAGGATGTTACATCCTATATCTCGTTGGCAGTGGTACAGCTGTGCCCTTGTTATATTCTGACTTAGTGATGGCACACATCAGATAGTGCCTTGCTTTTGAGTTCAGCTGGAATCTTGTTCTTTGATCCTGCGTCCATTGAGCTCTTGGCACTGGTTGACCTGCTTCACCTACTAGAGCAGTGTAACCAGTTTCAACGACATCCCACATGTCTATATTCTGCGCGTCAAAGAATGTGATCATTCTTTGCTACCAATAGTCGTATTCGTCTCCATTGAACTGTGGTGGTCTGTTCACAGCTTGTCCCTCGTTCTCCATGGATCTTTGCTTCTCTGCACTGTTAGGTGCTCAACCCCTAGAGACCGAGCTCTGATGCCAACTGTAGGTAACAGGATGAAACACAAGAAGGGGGTTGAATTGTGTTTCAAAGCTTTTGAAATCTTTTTGCAAATGTTGGACGCTGATTATGAAAAACGTTGGACGCACAACGTATTTGATATATTGGACGCACAGACAGGATGGACGCAGAAACGTCCATTTAGTTTAAACCTTATTTTCTTTGTGCGATTAAAGTGTGTGAAAAATTTATTAAAATAACATTCAATTCAAACCCCTTAGTTAGTAAAAACAATGAAATAAACAAACATAAGGGATAGAGAGTATCACATAGGTATTTATACTGGTTCACCCTTTCCTAAGAGCTACGTCCAATCCTCTCAAGCTAGAGAGATTTCACTATCAATCCAGATAGATTACAAGTATTCTTCAACAGCCTCTTCAGGCCTTACAACAAGTATTCTTTGTGCACCTAGCCTCTCCAGGCTCAACCCCAAGTATTCTTTTACAGATAAGCCTCTCCAGGCTCAATCCCAAGTATTCTTTTACAGACAAGCCTCTCCAGGCTCAACCAAGTATTCTTTCTAAACAAGCCTCTCTAGGCTCAAATAACTCAGATAAGTGTTTTTGACTTAAAGTGCTGTCTAACTCACACAAGTGAGGATATAAAAATCTTAAGCACATCGAGAGTTAAGCAAACTCTCTTTTATAAGAGAAAGAAAATATACAAGACTTTCTTAAAAATCAGAGTATGACAAAATTTGCACAGCATTTCAACTCTTCATTTCAGTAGTTCAACACTCTTGTATTCTTCTTCTTGTTCTCGGTATTTATAGGCTTTGATGAAGCTTTAGACTTGTTCTTCAAATAGCTCAGCTTCAGCCTTCATAAATATGACCATTCTCTAATAGCATTAAATGCTATTTTCCCGTTGCTCTGAGGAGTTCTACTTACGCGTATAAGTCTGCGTTTCTTTTTCCATACTCAGAAGCAACCTGTACTCAAAGTCTCAATTGCACAGTGGTTAAAAACAATATTCTATTGAGACAGAGAGAATACACTGTGTAAAGCAGCAAGATGTGTTCAGAGAGATACAGAATTAACCAGAGTATATTCTCTCTCTTAGTACACTTTTCACAGTGCTTTATGCTTTTCATTTAATACACGTTCAAAAACATTGACAAGGTGTACAGAAAGCATTGCATACAACTATTTATTTCAAATCATTTGCTCATTAAATATGTCTCATTTTAAATGCAAGAGCAATAAATAGCCAATTATGGAATCTGCGTTTTGGACGTAGCATATAAGACATATTGGACTTTCTGTTCTTGTACTAAATGGACGCATACCTTTGTTTACCATTTGTACGTTAAGCATCTTGATGAATCTCTACAATTGTATATTTTGATATGAGTTTTGATGGACTAATTGGACTAAACAGTGTAAATATTGGTGCTAGTTTAGGTTAGAATAGATTATTTTGTATGAGTAGAGAGTTTTGTCATAGAAAGTTGCTTTTTGACCTATTTTTGGTGTTAGACAGGTAGTTGGCGCTCAGCTTTGATTCCTGGCGCTCAGCTCTTGAATTTTGGTCTAAACTGCGAAGTATTTCTCCTGGAAGGTAGAATGCTAGCGCCCAGCGCTTATATCTCAACGCCCAGCGCCCTAAACCTGACCCGAACTTAGAAAATATGATCTGGAAGGCAGAAACTGCCAGTGCCCATACTGGGGCGCTCAGCGTTGCAATGCTGTCCTGGTCATAACTTGGGCTGTACTTATCCGATTTGAGAGATCTTGGTGGCATTGGAAATATAAGAAGCATACCTACAACTTTCATGTTGACACTGAAGCCTAGTTCGGATGTTTTGATGGTCAAAAATGAAAAATACCAAAGCTGTCCAGATTTGTACGAAAAATTGGACCTAGAAGACAGAATATCAGCGCCCAGCGCCCATGACCAGAGCCCAGCGCCCCAATACTGTCCTGACTATGCGTTTCAACTTCTAAAGGCAGAATTCAGGCGCCCAACGCCCAGATCTTGGCGCCCAGCGCCCAAGACGTTACCGAAGTATAAATGCTCACGTTCTGACTTATTTTGGCAGAACTTCTGGACTTGGAAAGTGACAAGACAGCCTCCAGAGACCTCTCTGTGCCTCTCCAATGAAGATTCCAGCCTTGGGAACAAGACTTGAAGATTCAATGGATCCACCTTCTTCGTTTTCTTCGCTTTACGGTTTTGCTTTTCTCTTTGCCATGTTTGGCTGATTTGTTTTGATTAGGCTAGGATGAACACTTTTGGATCTTGATGTAATTTGACTATTTTGTTCTCCAATTTTAATTCAATTTATGTTTTTAATCCTTTGCTTAATGCTTTTCCTTGATTGGCCACCATGGAAATTGTTGTGATGGTCTTCTATCTAATGGAAGTTAGGTATGAGATTCGATTTGGATTAGAAACCATGTGACTGCAGAGATCTAGGAATAGACTTTGGTTCATGTGCATTCTTCATGAGTTCTTATTCTTAATGCTTCCAATTAATTGAGTTTCACCTAAGGAATTAGGGTTCTAATTAAGAGGAAAGGGTTATTCACCAAGGGATTGGGTGTAATCTACCTTAGAGAACTTGAATGATAATTGATTGAAATTGGTAATTACATCTAGTGATAATTGAGGGATTCTTATGTCTAATCTTCTTTTCATTGTGTTTTGCATTTGTCTTTTATCCACCAAGTTTTTGTTTAAATGTTTGTATTACATTGTCTTTGCATTTTATCTTAACTTTCACAATCCACTGCATATTTTTGCATAGTTCAAATAGTATAGCAATTGGTAGTAGTTGGTACTTGGCAATCGATCCTCGTTGGAAACGATAACTCACTCATCACTCTATTACTTGTGCGATTCGGTACACTTGCCGAAACGTCTAACACATCTTAGCTTATATGGACGCATATTCATTGCCTACCATATAGACTCGTGACTTTGCTTCTCAGATTGTATATCTCCATGATGATTTATTGGACGTTTATCAGTTCTGCTTCTTTGGACGCAAGGTGTCATTGGACGCATTGCTCCCAGAGTCCATTGGACAATACTTACCCAAGGTCAAGTATCAGAGTCCATTGTACGATCCACTCTTGAACTGTACATATATTTGTCAATGTTATATTGGACGATGGACTTATTTTTGTTGTACCTACAAGAGCTTGTTAGCAAACTTTGTAAAGATACTTAATAGTCATTGTTAATCACTTAGGGAGTTTATGCATTAAAAATGCTTTTGAGTGATTTGGTTCCAATAATCCATTCTTATTTGAAAAATACTTGGTGACTGTTTCATTCCCATTGATAACACATTCCATTCATATTATCCTTGAGGACAACTAAAAGTTGTTAATGCCTTTGATTCCTCTGTAAGTCTTATCTGATAAAATCCTGATTTACAATCAAAAGTAGTAAACCAATTCATGTTCCTAACTCTTTCTATAATTAAATCTTTCCTTGGCAGAAAATATGCATCTCCTTCCATAGCATCATTCATCTGTTTATAATTTATTACCATTCTCCTTTTTCCTTTTTTGATTTCATTATGATTTTCTACATAAAAGGCTGGTGCTGAATGTTTACTTTTTGATGGTCTTACTAATCCTTTTTCACACATTTACTTAATATCTTCTGCAAATTCATCTCTATCCTATTTTGTATAAATCATAGGTTTACATTTTATTTCTTTTGTAGGGTCTTTTAGTTTTAATTCTACTAACTCCATATTTTATTATTAATTTTTGGATCTAATGGGTTTTCACTGCATACTTTATCTAAAAGTTCTTCAATATATGCTGGAATAATTCTACCTTTTTCTACATTCATTAGTACATGTCGCATTTTTTTTACATACTATTCCTATTATCTCACCACGTTTCAGCTGACTAAACTCTGAGTAATGACACTTTGTATAGTGAAGGATTGGTATCCTAATTATCTCTCTTATTTGTTTTCCTCTAATATAAGGGGTTCTTAATGTCATATAATCTAGGTATTGGCAAAAGGGTGCGTATGATCTAAGAAAATTATTTCCTAATATCATATCTACACCTGTTTGTTGTTGATATATTATAGGTATTATAAATAATTTATTTTCTATTATCAAGGTTGTTTTCTTTGCTATCCATCTTAAAGAATGTACAGATCCATCTGCAATCGAAACTCTTGCTGGGTCTCTTACTTTTTCCCATTTATCAAATAATATTTTTGTTGCAATACAAATATTTGCTCCAGTATCCACATAAGCTTCAGTTTCTCTACCATTATTTTTTATTATTATTTTAATATAAGTACTATTCTGATTCTGTCTGTGAATATAATTCATCTTCTGAATATTTATATATACTCTCTTCAGAATTACTTAATTCTTCTTCTAATGGTTCTAAATCATATATTTGATATATTCTTTCTATTAGTTTTGATTTTTCTTTTATACCTTTCTCTTTTCTCTGAGGACACTCATTTGCATAGTGGTCTTCTTTGTTACATAACCAACACATACATTTTTTCTTTCCTTTTGGATAATATTTTCTAGGGATTTGTCTTTTCTTTCTAAAATATTTTTTATTTCTATTTTTATAAGCTTTTTTCTTTGGATATGTTTTTCTTAGCTTAGGTCTCTTCCTATATAATATTTTTTCCTTTTTCTAGGTTGTTTACATCCATATTTTCCTGATAATTCTAATTCTGGTAGGTCACAACATATTTCATTTCTTCCTATATTTAGTTGTGTAATTTTTTCTCTAGCTAGGCATTAATTTCTCATCTCTTCATATACTATTTGTATAATTTCTCCTAAGGTATTAGTTATTTCTCATATTCTTGTTCTCCAAATGTTTTTTATCTTTATATTAAGAGAGTATGGTAACTTATCAATAAATAATTCCTTGTATGTATCCTTTGATGCATTTTCTAGTTGATAATAATATTTTTGATATTCGCAGATAAAACTCCCTATTTGACACATCACATATTTGCATTTTATTTAAATGTGACTTTGCATTTTCATGTAATAAATTATTTACTCCTATTTTATTATGAAGGTATTCATAACCAGTAAATTCTCTAGATATTAATTCACTAATTAATCTAGCAAAATCTTGATTAGTATGTACAGTAGCTGCATATCTATACCACATTTCATCACTAATACTTATTAAATATTGTCTAACAATTCCTGCTGTTTTCATTAGAATTAGTCCTTTTATATTTTCTAAAGAAAGATTGTTAAATCTATCATCTGTTGAGATTAATAATATTATTTCATTAACCCATTCTATAATTGCATCTTCTTTATTTCTAACACACTCTAAGTTTAATATATTTCCTAATTTAGTATATTTATTATGAGGTTTAAATTCATCTGGTATTTTTGACCATTTTTCATCTTTTCTAGCATATCCTTTATTTTTCATTGTTTCTTCTTCATATTTATCCCATGCACCATCTTTATTATAATAATATTCGTCCCATTTTCTTTTTTCTTGTTTTACTTTACTTGCTTCACCTTTTTCCATAAATATTTCATCGATCATATTCAGAATCTGATGAACTATTGTAAGCTAAAATTTTTTCTTCATTTTCATTATTTTCTTTAGGATTTTCTTTTCGCTCAAATTTTTATACTTGATTATTATCATCTTCTATTATTTTTAATGTTATAATAATTGTTGAATTTCTTCTATATCATTTGATTTCCTTAGATTTTCCATATATTCCTCTTTTAATTCTTCCATGTAGATAATGGTTTATTGAAATTTATGGGTTTTTGTTCTCTAAGTTTTAATAAATCTGCTAAATCCTTTTTTGTTATACATCTATTATTTTCTTCGTATTATAAAAGATCTTCAAGTTCTTGGAGAATTTCTTTAATTCGTTCAATATCATGATTTTCCTCAATTTCTTTTTCTTCATTTATATTTTCTAAAGTTTCTCTTTTGTTTTTTATATCACTATGTCCTTTAGGGAGTCTCATATGTGTATATTCTAAAATTTTATTTGTGTTTTCTATTAATAAAGCTATGTTTTATTTACCGTAGTGGAAGCTGCTGCGCAGAATGTGATCATAGTGAAACAACCGGTGAAGGCCGGTGACATTTGAGATACAACAACCTCAAAGTAACTTGAAAGGAAATCTTGTAGATTGGTTAAAATAGCGGCCTTCCGTAGATTCTCTCTACCCCACGAATATGAGAGATAATCCATCAAGATATACACCGGCCCAATTTCCATATATGTGTAGCTTACAACCAAAACTGAAAATATTCCAAAATAGTTCAATTAGTTCCCATTGCAATAGATGAGACAATATATATATATATATATATATATATATATATATATATATATATATATATATATATATATATATATATATATATTAGTTACATTTGTTGGAAGATTACCGCAAATGAAAGGTGCAGCAAAACAGAAGACGAATAGATGACGGAGTGTTGCTATAAACCTCAAGAACCGTTGCAGTTGCTTCTTCAGAGCAGGTAACAAGGTGTTTCTGTTTCCTAGCAGTGCCATGACGAAGTTAGGTGTAAATAAACAGAACAATCAATAATGATAATGGGTTGAAAACTCTTGTAATAGGACAGAATGGAACATTTATTTATCATCAAAAAATTATGAAAGTTCAGTGGAATTTCCATGCATACACAATGCGCAGGTCAACGAAGTCACCTCAGGAAATAGATATTACAGATCCCCGCGGCCTTCGGGCCTCGTGGCGAGAAAAAAATGAGATGGGGTCCACGAAAAGAAAATTCTGCGCTGTGTTGCGCACTTGCGCCTATAGCATCCATCCAAAATACCCTTTTTTTTTAATTAAAAGGCTACAAATTTAGCGGTTTGACAGTCTGAAATTCTTTCTACGTATAAGCCACTTTGAATGCAAATTCAATTTTAATTTTGTAATCATTACATATTGAATATGAGGTCTATTTAATTTTGTAATTCTGATTAATTTCAGGGAATCACTTAACAGTAAGGAGAAGGATTGATGCTAATTCCAGCTTGGGGTGCTAATGGAGAAGGATTGATACTAAATTATTAATAGTTACTATTCCCTTTTAATTTCTAGCTGGGGGTGAATGATTAAATTATATCAAGTTACGTTGAACGATTAAATTATATTGGCAAATATTTATGATTTGAGTCAATATTCCAATTCATTGGTTGATTTATTTTTCAATGGAATATATTTTGACAACAAATCGAATTTAAATGTTGTAACAATGTGTGAAATTGTATTTGATCTTGTTTCATATGTGCAGGAGTGAAAATACGTTAATGGTAGCAAATTGACGAATTGGAAATATTAGCTCTCATTTTAAAAGTTCTATGACATGAATAATCTATAATCTTTTTTTTTATGGAATGAATAATCTATAATATGATGTATTACATATAGCAACCATTAAATTACATATAATTCAGAGGTATTATGGTTATTCAAAAAATGTTTTAAAAAAATTGAGAGCTATATATTACAACGACATGTAGGGAAATTTATGGACAGTTTTTAAAATAATTGATGCAGTAAATATGTTATAATTAAAAGAATACAATTTGTAACATAATATATAAATTGTGTAAATAATATTGAAACTGACTGAAATTTGTAAAAAAGAAAAGAAAAAGAAAAAAACTGGTTGAATTAGGCGGAAAATTGCATGAATAGAGGGATGTCATGTGGCATAATCCTATGTGGCAAATTCTGCTATATATATTATAATAGATTAGGGGGAGTTACTGATGAATAGTGAAGGGGAGTGATGCACATGATGCAGGGTACTGTGAATCAAGGATATGCTATTAATTTCATGTTGCTGTTTTACAAAGTCATGTCCTGTTGATTAAAAAAAAATTGACAAAAAAAAATGAAACTTTGACCAAAAATTTAACTTTGACCAAAAAAATGGAAGATATTCATTCCTGTGAAGATTGCAGCTTCATTCATGTCAACATAGGTCAAGTTTAGATTTTAATGCAATTTTTTTTTAATCTGAAAAATTAAATCCATTTCATTGTATTCATTAGAGATTACAGATTTCAAAATTATTACTATATTAATTTTTTTAAATATGCGGGTTTATTTAAAATATTGTTATTCTTAAGACCCCTTTTAGCAAATAATGTAAAATATGATTGAAACTTGCTGATCAGGTAACCGATAATGCATCTCAGCCGTTGATGTAAAAGTAATCAAATCAATGGTGCAAAGGGCACTTTTCCATTGTTGGGAAATTTTTTCCCTTTCCCAAATTAAATGAACCCTATAAATAATATCTAGAAAGGAGGAGGAAAAATTAACATCATAATTCATAAGATAAGGAAAGGAAAGGATAAAATAAGGGAAATTTTGGTGTTACGAGGTTTCAGGGAAATAAGGGAAATCCATGTATTTGTATTATTTAAGAGGTTTCGGGGATAGACGGTGATGGAAATGACTTGCTGCTAGGAGGATGAAGGCGCTAACAATAGCAGTAATAACTTTGATGGTAGCGGCAGCATGATTTAGTGGTATTGCCGACAATAATCAGCACAGGAAAGGACGAATTTCGGGGAATGACTCGGCAAATGAAAGTGAAAAGGAGATCTGGGTGGGAGTAAGAGGAACCACGTGAGTCACTAATATGAGCTTTTAATCCCAACCATTTATTTAGACCAACGGATGAGAATTGCTTCTCTTATTCTCACATAAAACCCTCTTTCTCACTAGCCTCCCTTCCCCTTCCCTTCTTAAAAAATGAATCAAATAAAAAAGATTTAAAATATTTCCTCCATGGAAAAAGTTATGTGGACACCCCATGGGTGTATATCATTAGAGTGAGATAGAGAGAGCTAAGAGAAAAGTAATAAAATGATGGGATATATGATGTAATAGTTAGAGAAAAATAAAGAGAAATGAGAGGTGTTGAACTTATGGATATATTTGTGGGGCGTACATATATCATAACTCTTCCACCATTTCCCTCTCCTCCCATCCATTTCTCTCCTCTCCACTTAAACACCACGTAACGCATTGTTTGGAACAGTGGAAACTCAGCTGAAAGAAAGGTGTGAGGATGAAAACACGAATTTTACCATTTGGATCAAAAGAAAGATAGGAAAGAATGGAAAACTTATGTGGGGCCCCATAGATAAAACTTTCCAGTCAGCCCCATACCACAGTGTTGAAATTATTTAGGAAACTACCATTGGTTTTTTTAGGTGAGAAGTCCCTTCTTCCAAAATCGACTTCTTACCATTGTTTTATTTTTTTTCAAAATTTTTTATGAGAAGTTCCTTCCTCCAAACCCGACTTCTCATCATTGTTTTTATTTTTTTTCAAAATTGCCTATGGGGAGTTCTCTCCTCCAAAACCGATTTCTCACCATATTTTTTAGATTTTATTTTATTTTTTTCGTTTGATTTCAAAAGCGTTTTACTTTTTTAATAGGAACTAAAAGCAAAACACCTTATATTATAAGGATAAAAACATATTTAAGTCTTTAAGTCTTTAATTTTCCTTTGTCCTAGATTCGTCAATAAATAAATCACAGTTAACCAAAATAGTTAGAATTAATGTCTGCACAATAGGTGGCATCTAGGGTGGTCAAGGGGATAGATTTGACTATAGTGGTCAAGTGGACCCTTTATCCAATATTGTAAGTTGACCTGATTTTATGCAAATAAGAAATTCCTCCCCCAAACTATTGATAAATATGACTTTGCCCCTAGGTTCCTGTAAGTGCATTTCGACCCACAGAAGGCAATAATATCATCATTAAAAATGACAAATTGGAGTATGGTTCGATGGAACTATTAGAGAATAAGCATTAGCTTGGCTTGCCACGTGTAATGAACTTAATGTATTCTGTTAGAAATGGTCACGTGTCAGTTAGAGTGACTTGTTACAAAGCTGTTAGAGCTGTTTTCAAAGTCGGTGCATATGGCTTGTGTATAAATACCCAAACATGTAATACATTTGAGTGTGTGTGAATAATACCAATTCATTTTTCTCAGAAGCTCAATTCTGTTCTTCTCTGTATTCACATTTTCCCTTTATGGTATCATAGAGCTCTGGTTCTCCGGGACCTTCCATGGCGGAATCACCACACGTTCTCAACTCTTCGGGTGGTGGTGCAGCACAACTGTCGAACCCTCCGATGTCGACACCGGCACCGGTGACCTTCACTCATGCATTGTCCATCAAATTGACTGATCAGAACTATCTACTCTGGAATCAACAGATCGAAGGAGTTATCATAGCACACAAGTTGCATCGCTTTGTCGTCAATCCATCAATTCCTCAAAAGTATGCTTCGGAATTTGATCGAACGATGGATCTGGTCACGGACGAGTATGAACGGTGGCTAGTCCAAG
The DNA here is from genome assembly GCA_030159175.1 of Glycyrrhiza uralensis. NCBI lineage: Eukaryota > Viridiplantae > Streptophyta > Magnoliopsida > Fabales > Fabaceae > Glycyrrhiza > Glycyrrhiza uralensis. Next base: position 9,765,286 of record BRZY01000006.1, read on the forward strand.
ATCAAATGTTATTCACGTGGTTGCTGTCTTCTTTATCCGAGTCGATGCTGCCTTGAGTGCTCGGATGCCGCCACTCTTATCAAGTCTGGGAGAAGATCCATAACCACTTCCATTCTCTGATGAAGGCAAAGGTGCGTCAGTTAAGATCTGAACTGAAAAATGTGAAGAAAGGTACACAAACAATTTCTGAATACCTCCTTAGAATTAAAGCGATTGTTGATGCATTAGTTGCAATTGGTGATCCTATTTCAAATCAAGATCATATAGACGCTGTGTTAGAAGGCTTGCCTGAAGAATATAGTCCATTCGTTATGATGATATACAGTAGAATAGAACCTCCTTCAATTCATGATATTGAGAGCTTGTTGTTAGTTCAAGAAGTGCAACTTGAAAATTCAAACCAGACCTGAGTTCAGGATTTGTTTCGGCCAATGTTGCTCATGCTTCTGATTCGAATAATGAGTCTCAGTTTAACAATTTTAGAGGACGTGGTAGAGGAGGTCGAGATGGCCGTGGCAGAGGAGGTAATAGAGGTAGAGGCCGTGGTGGACCTCGACCAACTTGTCAGCTTTGTAATAAATATGGACATGAAGCGTTTTACTGCTGGAGCCGATTCGATCAAGATTTTGTGAAGCCTCCTCCTCCTCCACCAACCAGTAATGATACTTCAGATAATTCATCTCAGGGAGCTCGAAATGGTTCTAACACTCAGTCACAACCTCCAAATGTGTACGTTGCCACACAGCAACATAAGCTTCCTGCAGTAACACAGGAATTTGTAGCACCTCAGAACTTTGATACACAGAATTGGTTCCCTGATTCAGGTGCATCTCATCATATGACAGCTGATTCACAAAATTTGGTGCAGAATATTCCTTATCATGGCTCCGAACAAGTCCATATGGGAAATGGTCAAGGTTTGGCCATCTCCGCTCTTGGTTCAGCTACTTTTACCTCACCCTATAATTCGTACACCACACTCACTCTCAATAATATGTTGCACGTGCCACACATCACCAGAAATCTGGTTTCAGTGTCAAAGTTTGCATGAGATAATTGTGTATTTTTTGAGTTTCACCCCTCCTGTTGCTATGTAAAATCACAGGGGTCTAAGCAAGTACTTCTCAAAGGCAATCTTGGCAGTGATGGACTTTACTGTTTTGAGAATGTTCAGCTCCTCAAGACTGGACCTGCAGTTTCAAAGCCTTCATTTGGTGCAATAACCAGCAACACTGCTGCTGTGACATCTAATAATTCTGTAAATCCTACAAGTAGCTCATATGTTTTGTGGCATAATCGGCTGGGCCATGCTCATCCTACTACTGTAAACATTGTGTTGGATTTGTGCAAAATACCTCATTTCAATAAAGATACTGTGGAATTTTGTAATGCATGTTGTTATGGCAAGTCTCATCGGATTTTTGCTCCACCTTCCACACACAAATATCACAAACCGTTTGATTTGGTGTTCACTGATCTGTGGGGGCCTGCGCCATTTATATCCTCATGTGGTTACACTTATTATATTGCGTTTGTGGATGCACACACAAGATATACGTGGATCTATTTTTTAAAACGCAAGTCTGAGGCATTTTTGGCATTTACACAGTTTCATAAGTTGGTTGAAACTCAATTTCCAACAAAGCTTAAAGCTATACAATCAGATGGTGGGGGAGAGTTTAAAACTTTTGCAAAATTTCTCACTGCTAATGGAATAGTACATCGCCTTACTTGTCCTCATACTTCGCATCAAAATGGGAGTGTTGAACGAAAGCATCGCCAAATAGTAGAAATGGGCTTAACTCTTCTTGCTCAAGCTAAAGTGCCTTATGAGTATTGGGATCATAGCTTTACTACAGCAGTCCATCTAATTAATAGAGTTCCTACATCTGCACTTCCTCAACTTACTTCTCCCTATTTTGCTCTTCATGGTGAGCATCCAGATTACAAGTCCCTGCGTGTCTTTGGCTGTGCTTGTTTCCCATTTTTACGTCCATATAACAGATTCAAGATGCAGTTTAGATCCACAGAATGTGTTTATTTGGGACCCTCTCCCCAACATAAGGGGTACAAATGTTTGTCATCAGATGGGCGAATCTATATATCCAAAGATGTGGTGTTTAATGAGATTAAATTCCCTTATCATACCCTTTTTCCCACTACCCCATCTCACAATAATACTTCTAGTGAGTCCACTTCCTTCCCTGCTTCCATTCCAATCATTCCTTCTCCAGTACCAAACACTTCTCTGCCACTGTCATCACTTCCTAATGCCTCACCATCATGTCCCACATCTCCTAATGCCTCACCAGCATGTCCTACATCCTCTCCCTCTCCTACCTTACCATCACCCAGTCCTGAACCGAGACCTCTTCTTAATCCTACACCTCACCATGATCCCCAACCATCTACTAAACCTGTCAATGAAGTGACCAATACACATGCGATGCAGACACGGTCTAAGTCTGGCATCTTCAAGCCGAAAGTGCTGCTGTCACACGTTGAACCAACTTCTGTTAAACAAGCATTATCAGACCCGAATTGGCACAATGCTATGAAGGAAGAATATGCTGCGTTGATGAGGAATGGCACTTGGACACTCACTGAACTACCTGCCCACAGAAATGCTATAGGTTGTAAGTGGGTATTCAAACTCAAACAGAATCCTGATGGCTCTATCAATAAGTACAAAGCCCACCTTGTTGCCAAGGGGTTTCACCAACAAGAGGGCTTTGATTTTACTGAGACGTTCTCTCCAGTTATTAAGCCTGTAACAATCCGGGTTATCCTTACTTTGGCTCTGACTTATAGGTGGGATATTCAACAAATCGATGTAAACAACGCATTTCTGAATGGGTTTCTCTCGGAGGAAATTTACATGTCGCAGCCTCCAGGATTTGCCTCTGAAAATAAAAAGCTTGTGTGTCGCCTTAATCGTGCCTTATATGGCTTAAAGCAAGCACCACGTGCGTGGTATGAGCGCTTATCTCAAACTCAATTAGCAGACTCATTCACTAAACCACTCTCCTCTGCTCGCTTCACTGAGATGCGGAACAAAGTCAAAGTGCTTCCCTTTGAGAAGCCCTATTGAGTTTGAGGGGGGGCTATTAGAGAATAAGCATTAGCTTGGCTTGCCACGTGTAATGAACTTAATGTATTCTGTTAGAAATGGTCACGTGTCAGTTAGAGTGACTTGTTACAAAGCTGTTAGAGCTGTTTTCAGAGTCGGTGCATATGGCTTGTGTATAAATACCCAAACATGTAATACATTTGAGTGTGTGTGAATAATACCAATTCATTTTTCTCAGAAGCTCAATTCTGTTCTTCTCTGTATTCACATTTTCCCTTTAGGAACAGGTGCCAGAAGTGGCCATGGACATCTTGTACACACAAAGATATATTTTATGTATTAATTTATTTACTCATATATTTGAATATATTAATGAAGACACACACATAATTAATTATATTTAAAAATAACACATCTTATACACACATGCACATAATTACTTATATTTAATATTTGAATTTATTTATATTCTTGGTCTTCCAATTATTGTAATCATGTAATTTTGGTTCTTTAGTTTTCAATTGAGCGAATTGGATTATCTTATTATCTCAATTGCTGCAATCAGGTCACTCTGTCATTATGTTATCCAATTTTTAATACCTAAAGCCTATGTGCATGTGTGGGACTAATTTGAAACTAAATTATGTCACCTTAGCACTATGGATGTTCGCAGATTGGATTGAGTCAATTTTTTTCGAATTGTTAATTAATTAGACATGGAGAGCCTACATTTGTCAAGATTTGATTTTGTCAAATGTAGTTGTAACATATCATCATCGGTGGATTATACAATGCATAAGCAAATTTTTTTGTGCATGTGCACAAGTGGACCAAAAACAGGTAATAAGCAGTTTGATAGGTTTTGTATATATTTCAATTTTGACCCACAAAAGAAGTAATAATCTACTTATTGGCCCAATATTTAATTTATTAATTCTGACCCCATATTAGAACCCCGGTTGTCCATATATTTCAATATTCCCCCACAAAACAACTAGTAATCTAATTATGTGGCCCAACTTTTCATTCATTAATATTTTGACACCACAATAGAAATTGAAATCTTCCCCTGGTCCCCAAAGAACGAACATGTAGAGTTTTCCCCAAATATTCCAATGTTCATATTTTGGTCCCCTCTCTCACTCCCTCTCCCCCCCTCTCCCCGTTTCTCTCAAGCTCTCTCCCCCTTTCTCACTCTCCACCCTCTCTGCCCCCCTCTCTCTTGCTCTCTCCCCCCGCTCTCTCTCACTTCCACTCTCTCCCCCTCTCTCACTCTTTCTCTCTTGCTCTCTCCTGCGCTCTCTCTCTCCCTTTTCTCTCTCACTCCCTCTTTCTCGCTCTCCTCTCCACCTCTCTCAGTCCTTCTCTCTCCCTCTTTCTCTCGCTCCCCTTCTCTATCGCACTCTCCCTTTCTCCCCCTCTCTCTCGCTCTCTCCCCCACTTTCATTTGCTTTCCCTCCCTTTCTCTCTCGCTCTCTCCCCCTCTCCCTCTCTCTATCGCTCTTTCTTTCCCCCTCTCTTTCACTCTCCCTTTCTCTCTCTCTCTCTCCCTAGAGAGGGAATGAGAGGGAGGGAGCGACATAACGAGCAAGAGAGTGGGAGAGGGAGAGAAAGAGAGAGGGAGGGACAGGGAGAGGTTTTTCACAGAGCGAGAAAGAGATTGACAGAGAAAGGGAGAGAGAGGTTTTTAGAGAGCAGGGGAGGGGGAGAGCGAGAGAGAGCAAGAGAGAGAGGGAGTGAGAAAGATAGTAAGAGGGAGAGGGGGGAGAGAGAGAGCACGAGTGATAATACCATTAATTAGGGTAATAAATAGAGTAAGTTAGTAGAAATTTCCTTGGCAATAAATATAATTTTTTAAAAATGTTGGCAAAAAATGATTTTTTTTTTCAAAAATGTGGTCAAAATTTTAATTTTAAAAAATTTAAGCTTTTTTGGTAATTAATGCATTCTCTAGACACCAATCAGCATATCTTTAACAAACTTCCACATTACCTTTTAAACAGGCTGCCCTTCCCTAATCTTGACTGTCAGATTTGAAAGAACAAAAATCAATGGTTTTTAGACCATTTGTGCATGTGCACAAAAAGATTTGTTTGCGCATTGTAAAATCCACCATCATCATCTATTGAACTAAGAATTCAAAAGAAATCTTAGCAAAAGATGGGAAATCCTCATTTGAATTCAAATAAGTAAAATGTTAGCTCTAGCCTTTTATCCAATTGAAGTTATAAGATTGAAACAAACTTTTAAATCATGATTATCTTGATCAGTTAAGAAGTTTTCAATTTTTGGGTTATAAATAGTTGGCTTCTTAGGAAAATAAAAAGGAGCAATTACAAGATTTGACGAAGAAATTCTTACAAGGCAATCAAATGAGTAGGAGAAAGGGGCACCGAACATCACTTTATGCAAAGGTGAGTAAAATAGATATTTTTAAAATTAAACCTCCATGGTATGATTTGTTGAAATATGTGATTGAATTTTCAACATGTGGAATTCTGGATTTTTTTTCACAATTGTAAAAGTAAAAAAAACACCTTTTGTAAACGCCTTTGTTCTTAAATTTTTTTGTGAATCCAAATATTTCACACCTGCGAGAAAACCTACACCCCGGCTGTGGTCGCCTCTGTTGCTGAAAATTGTGATCCAAGTATTTCACACCTGTGATAAGAACTACATCCCGGATGTGATCGCTGTTGTTTCTGATCATCTGTGAGCCCAGATTTTACATACCCGTGATGTCTCTCACACCCCTATTGTAAACCCGTTGAACACCAATACATACATAACGACTTTGCAATTATTGTTTTCTTCCCAAATAAAGAATATTTTTAAAACTATTGCTCTAGATAATAATTGATGTTTGTGGTGTTATAGCATTGTAAAAGCAAGGCAACAACAGTGCTACTAAAGGAGGCTCATCGTCGTTGCCGACAATAATAGTGAAAGGCGAAAGCAAATGATCAAAGAAATATGTCTCATGGTAAAGAATAGTAAAGAAAGAAATGTGTCTCACAACTATAGTGTCTTGTGTGCGGGTTATTTTAGGATTAGAGATTTGACTCATTTAAAGTGAGCAATTCACTTTAGAGTGTAAATTAAATAAGTAGTCTCAAATCAATAATTGATATTACAAGCATATGCATAACAAATCAGGGGTGTGTTGGAATATTAACCCTTGATTTTCTTATTAATGGTTAGTGTTACTTGCTTTACTAATTGCTCACTTTAGAGGAGTCAAATTCCTAGGATTAGGGAGCTTGTAGGTTTCATTGAGAAATATATAATACTTAATATTATATAGACATATATAAATATAAATAAATATATATGTATATATGTGTGCGAGTCTAGGGTGAAGTGGGTACTAAGGTACCTATACCCCATCTATCCCCGTCAAACTTTGAGGATAATTACCCGTACCAGTGCTCATACCCATTAAGTGAGTAATTACCCTCCTCATCATGAATAATTTTTACGGATATCCATTGGGTATGAGTCTAATTGTCATCCCTAGTCTCTCAATACCATTCCTATGAGAGTATCTCCATCTAAGATGGGATATGAAATTATTTAATATATCATTGTGCATGAGTCGGTCATCACCTTCCGGGAAGGGATGACGGTATACATCTTATTCCAGGAATACGATGAAAGATATCTCCATCTAGGATGAGATATTGTATTTTTGAGAATATCTACATCTGGGATGATATTATATTATTGAACATATCCACATCTGGGATGAAATATAAAGTACCTCCATCTGGGATGGAGAATGCAGTGGGCACAGATATGAGATCTGAGATTCACACCGGTTCTTGGAATTAAAAAGTTAAATAAGTGAATTTGGATTCGCACCGGTTCTGGGACTAGAGAGTTGAGTCAAGTGATTCCGACAATTACCAAGTTATTTTACATTGCCTAGAGTGTATAGAGTTTTCAAATTGAATATCTGAGATGTGTATGTTTTGATCTCTGAATGATTAAATTTTATTATATATGATGTGATTGATTTAAGCTTGATAAAAAAAGATACTTTTATGCATGGAATTTTGCGGGTACCATGGTTGAGTTTTCTGGTCACTGCGCCAGCTGAAAACAACGCTATTTGCGAAAACCTTTTTGAACTTGTTTTATTCACTAGGATTATATCTCATTAAAAATTGGATGGCACAGTAATTGAGGGAAATTGCAACAATTTTGTGATACTTTGTGTACTCGTTTGGCTCAATTTAGAAATTTAGAAACTGGATGACCAAAATCACACAATTGCAATAACTAGGAGATTAAAAGTACAATTAAATCAAACTATTAGAGGCAAATCACACATCTATAATCTATCTATAATCTATAATTCTATAATATATATAAAGACGAACCATCTCGAGACATACTTTTACACGTGTCGCTCTAGGAGCATTTTAAGACTCAACTGAATTGATTTGATTTGACTATATTTATTGATTATCAATTGTATTTAAATTGATTGATTCTAGTAATAAAGACTTGCTTCTTTTCAATTTCAAAATGATCTCTAAAGATCTCATAAGCATCGTCTCATTCATTTTTTTAATGTTTTATTTTTAGAGAGTATTTTTATACTTATTTTTCTACCTATTTATTTTCTAAGATTTTATTCAACTCCTCCAATTTCTCATCGGCAAACTTTCGTGTCTTTTCAATTCTTCTTTCGCTGATACTCATATGACTTTTCTGTCTTCTCTCTCTTTTGTTCTTCTTCTTCTTCTTCTTCTTCTTTCATTTCATATACATTTTCTTCTTCATTATTCTCCTCCATTGAAGTGACTGTCACTCTTGAAACTTTCAATTAAAGGTTATTTTACGTTTTCTTTTTTCATGCTTAAGCATTTATATGTTTCAATTTTGGTATTTTTAATCTTAAATCTATTTTGTATTTTTAATCTTAAATCTTAATATATATGCATGTATTGATATTTTTTATTTATTTACTTTGTTTTAGCCTTTGTTTTCATCAACACAATTCTCATCTAAGGTGAGTTCGTAATTATTGCTACTTTTTTATTTTACTATTAATTATTTTTACTTACTATTTTTTAGTTTTTTTTTCATTTTCTTGTTGTTGTTAGGTTTTTATTTTGATTTTTTTGAAGATCATCGTTACTCTTCTATATATTCGTCAAGCCAAACTTCTCCTCTAAGTTGAGTATATTTCATATTAATCATTTTTTGTTATTGATTATTTTTTTAGAATTAATATTGCTATATTTTGCACTATTAATTTTTTTTTCCATTTTCTTTTGTGATTAATTTTTTTTGTTTTTTTGCAGATATATTATTCTTCTTTATCAAATAAGGAGAAGAATGATAGATCACAAAAATTTAGTTATTTATTTTCTAATATTTTTCAAGAAAATATGTACAGGATAACAATAATTTACATATATTACTATGTTTATTTTGGAAAATATATGTAATACTTTAATAGTTGTTTTTATTATAAGTACATATAATTCGTCAAAAAAATTATAAGTACATATAAGTTATTTAAATTTTTCGTTCAATGTTTCTATTTGGAAAATTTAGTTTGATATAAATTGTATGCCCTTAATTTGTAATTATGTATCAAGCTAATCATTTGTAATAGTAAATCAAATAGAACAACATTATAACAAGCAAATTAAAAAGGAAAGAATTTTAATTTATAAAAATATAGAATGTGGAATTCAAAATGATGGTTATGTCATTAGCAAGGAATATGCTGAAAATGGAAACGAAAAATTACAAAGAGAAATATGAAGGAAAAATGGCAATAGAGAAATGGAACATTAGATTGATTTCTTTAAATTAGAAAGAGAATTGTACAATTAGAATCACATGCAATTAAACATATTAATTGATTCATTTCCTTTATCGATTTTATTAGGCTTGCAATGAGTATTTTGATCATTTTAGGATTAGAAAAAAATTAAAATTCAAAAAGATTTGATTTTAACGTTTAAGATTATATAATAATCTTACGATGTCAAAAATGGTTTAAAATTATATAATAAATCAAAATAATCTCTTCCATCTTGATTTGATTTTCATTTAAAAATTTTGAAAATAATTTTATTTAATCTTCAGTTAAATTTGATTTTTGTCAATATTGTATCATAAAATAAATAAAAGAATGTGGTAGATACTTTGTACTAATATCATGGTCACAAAAAATTATGTTTTCGAAATTAGTATGAATTTTAAATTTTATTTTGATATTTAGGAACAAGTAATAAAAATGTAAAAAATAAAACAAAAAAAATGAAAAATGTAAAAAAATATTTTCTTTCATCTTATTCAATGTTATAATCATTATTTTTATTTTCATTTAGCATTTTTACCTAATAAATTAATTAAATATTCTCTTTTGTCCAAATAAATTTGAATTTTCTCATTAATATCTAAAACTAAATTGATAAAATAAAAAGTATGAATAAAATACAACATGCGTGATAAACATTTACTTGAAATTATATCATTGTGTCAAGTGTTTTACGTGAAATCTCATTGACACGTGAATTACTTAAAGAATTAAACTGGATAATATAATTTAAATATTTTTCTATTTTACTTTATGATAATTTTAATATTATTTTTTATTTTATCACCAACTAATTTATTAAAGACTTTCTTAATCTAAGAAAATTTAATTTTTATTTTGTACAAAAATATCATCTATATTTATGAAACGGATGGAGTACATTGTGTCCAAATTACATTGTGTTTCTCATTATTAATTATTAATTCATATGCAATAATTTATTTATTATTAAGGTTAATGTGATTATGATTATTACTTCATATGCAAACAACTCTTTATTATTAAATTTATTATTCGTTTCTCATTCACCTGCGAAAGAAATTATCCAGCCCGTACATTGCACAGGTCACATATGCTAGTAAACTATAATAGAGAGAATAACAATACAATTAAGTCAAAGAAAAATAAAACTAGCTAGCAGTGTCGTCATTATGAACCAAGGAGTTTATAGCTACACTGGCACCTATTCAAGTTTTTAACGCTTGGGTGATATTGATAATATCATCCACACCCTTGTGTTTGGGCCACCAAATCTTTACTATTATCATTATTATGAGGGGTTGCAATTGTTTGCATCCTGTGAAAGTATAATTCCCTTAAATATAAAGACAAAATTTCTGCTGATTGGTTGACCAATCATTCTATAGAAAGAAGATTCCAAGTATATATCATAAACAATAATCCAATTCAAATGCTTCTTCCAACTAAGCGGCCACGTTTCTGTATTGAACATTGTCGATCGAGCTCAACTATGTTTCATTTGACAAGTACAAATTTATCAAGTTGAACGAATAATACCACATGTACCCAAAGTGTTGCCAGTTTAATCTCTAGTTTGGTTTTTAAAACATTATTACTTCAACCTCAACAGATTTTGTTTGTAGCTACTCATTGTTGTTTTCCTGCTTTGTTATTGAATTTTGGAAACAGTTTGCACTATTTGCATCTTTCTTGTCATGATAATAATAAATTCATCAATAAATGAATAGAACACAATTATAACTAGTAGTACTCAGCGAATTCTGTCCATATGAGTTTTTCTTCTCCAATTTAATTTAATTTTCCGTCATGCTAACTTTATGTTGGGCACATTACAGAGTATTAGGAGAGGAAAAAGAAAGAAATTAAAGTGTTTATAACATAATCATAAGGTGTTTTCACCACCTTATTTTCACGAGCTTCCAAAACAGATTATACAAACAACATACAAAAAGTTTATATAGAGTATATACTCACCCCCCTTATCGATTGCATAAATTTAAACTTTTATATATAAACTCACGTGATAAACGTTTATTTAATTAAATTGCTTACTCAAATCCTCCGTTAATCATGCATCAATCTTATATTTCCCTCCCTTTAAATCCTTCATACCAAAAGTAGCCTTAGATTCATTCAACATTGTATATATTGTGCTAACTATGTAACAATATAAAAAATATAAAATAAAAAGCCTTTGCCTTGTAGTGTACGCAGAATATTATTGTCAAGTTCAACTAAGTAAAATTACATATTTTGGAACTTCATGGATTTAATCTATCTTCTTGTGTACCCTGGAATATCCAAAAAGAAACAAAGGAATTATGATCCCTGGTAAAAATAAAATGAAAGAGGAGATAAAAACAAATGTCTCTACACTTTGGTTTTTTTTATTTTTTTATATTAAGTTGGAAGCCAGCTTAGGGTGGAAACCGGTTGCAGCTTAGCCAAGTGTACATGTTTTCAAGCTTTAACACCAAACAAAATGTGTCTTCTCAAATACCAATGCATTTTCCTTGATGTATCTGATTAGTTAAGTTAACCGTTACTAACTATGATATTTTAGAAACCAATATCATTTGTCAAAATCCCAAGAGACAAGCAAATCTATTCACAATGTGAGTCCCTTAATTATAAAGTAGCAATCTCCTCCTATTTTCTTTTGCTCACACTTTCCCATCAGACACACACAAGCCATAGTTCAAATGCCATGGCCATCAACCAAGGTGTCCTCTCAGCTCTTGACAATGCCAAGACACAAAGCTACCACTACAAGGCAATTGTGATAGCTGGGATGGGATTCTTCACTGATGCATATGATCTCTTTTGCATCACTGCAGTCACTAAACTCCTCGGTCGCCTCTACTACTTCGACCCGACTCGTCATAGTCCAGGAAAGCTTCCAACAAATGTGAACAATGCCATAACTGGGGTTGCCTTGTGTGGCACCCTTGCAGGACAACTCTTCTTTGGCTGGCTTGGTGACAACCTTGGTAGGAAAAAGGTGTATGGCATAACTCTTGCCACCATGGTGGGTTGTGCCTTGGCATCAGGGCTTTCTTTTGGTTCCTCACCCAGAACTGTGGTTGCTAGCCTCTGCTTCTTCCGGTTCTGGCTTGGGTTCGGTATTGGAGGGGACTATCCCCTCTCAGCTGTGATAATGTCCGAATACGCGAATCAGAAGACGCGAGGAGGTTTCATTGCTGCTGTCTTTGCTATGCAAGGAGTTGGGATTTTGGTTGCTGGATTTGTGGCCATGTTGGTCTCCCACCTATTCTTAGTAGCTTACCCAGCTCCGAACTTTGAAACTGATCCTGTGCTATCTACTCAGCTAGAAGGGGATTTTGTTTGGAGAATTGTGCTTATGTTTGGCGCAGTTCCGGCCGCCTTCACTTACTACTGGCGAATGAAAATGCCTGAAACTGCTAGGTACACTGCCTTGGTAGAAGGAGACCACAAGAAGTCTGTTCAAGACATGGCCAAAGTTCTTGATAATGACATGCCTTTAGAAGAACCGAATAATACCGGGATTGCAGCCACACCGAGACCCTGTTACGGATTCTTCTCTTCGGAGTTTCTTGATAGGCATGGCCTTCACCTTCTAGGAACAACTAGCACCTGGTTCCTATTGGATATTGCTTTCTATAGTCTCCAACTCACACAAAAAGATATTTACCCAACCACTGGACTTGTATTCAAGGCTTCCAAAATGAATGCCATAGAGGAGGTGTATCAACTCTCCAGAGCAATGTTTGTTGTGGCCCTCATTGCCACAGTTCCTGGGTATTGGTGCACAGTTTTACTCATTGACAAGATTGGAAGGTACAGAATCCAGCTTGTTGGGTTCCTTCTAATGTCTGTTTGTATGTGGTTTCTGGGGCACAATTATGAAGCATTTAGGGGAGTTTCCACATGCGGCTCAGATTATAAACGCGATTTTTGTAACGGAAATCACCCATTGTTTCTCATACTTTTTGGACTTACCCTCTTCTTTGCTAACTTTGGACCCAATAGCACCACGTTTATAGTGCCGGCAGAGCTGTTCCCGGCTAGGTTCCGTTCGACATGCCATGGGATATCAGCAGCAGCTGGAAAATCAGGAGCTATCATTGGTGCTTTTGTGGTGCAAAGCTATATAGACAATGCAGGTGACAAAACAAAAGGAACCAAGAAAGCAATTATGGCACTTTCAGTTGTCAACTTGCTTGGATTCTTTTGCACTTTCTTGGTGCCGGAAACACAAGGCCGGTCGCTAGAAGAAATCTCAGGAGAGGAGACAGAACTCCAGGGAAATGTCACAGCAGACAATGCAAATGAGGCAATGAATGATGCAAGAGAGGGAACAAGCAACACTAGTGTTGACAAATCTCCAGAAACTTCAATAGTTGTATCCAATTTGACTACCCCAGAAGCATCAGTATGAGAATAAGAGGAAGGACCAAAATGAATCATGTTTGTTTAAGTGACTTCTACCACACGTTCTTCCATGTTCTGCATGTGTGTTTTAGTTCTCCCTTTTTAATCTTGCCTAACTGAGAGCAAAAAAATAATGTCAGTTTCTGTAACTGCCAGAATAAGTGCCTCTTAGTTAAGTGTGTCTTTTTTCTTTTTTTTTAATTCTTCCTTGCTAGTCTAGCATCAGTTGAAGAACCAAAAAGAATAATGCCTGTTGTTGTATGTAACCTCTACTATAAGTGCATACTGTTTCGTGTGTATTAGTGCATGTAATAAATTTGTTACTTTTTAATGTATCTCTAGATTCTCTACCACAATAACCAAGAATTCATGATTGCTTCTTATTTTATCGAAATCCTTTCTTCCTTTTACTGTAGCTATAGATGATACAGATCAGATTCTCGTTATCCACAATGTACAAATTACAAAAGGCTAGTCAAAACACCAACAAATAACCATGATATAAAATCTTGTGAACCTCATCTGATTTTAGCTTCAAAACACATCCCTTAGAAATGAAGAGCCAGGGGAAAGGAGAGTGTGATGGTATTTCATCTCAATAAAAATCAACTATCAGCTACAGAATCAGATATGTGTTATATGACTAGCTCGTTTCATTCAGTTCACAAACATTGAGTTTAATACAAAAGTATGTCATTGATATAAAGCTTCTATTGTAAATAAAAGAATGCCCACCAAAGAGGGTGGGCAGATTGGATAAAAGCTTCACACAGATCTCCACATTGCACAGAATATTAGTATTACTTGCTTCTATAACTACCAGAAAGCATAGCTTTACACAAGCAGCAATATGGAATGATACAATTTTCTTGGCCATTATATAAACTAGCGGACAGCAGGCACTTCGTTGCCTGTTTGTCAGCCTCCCCTCCCTTTTTTCTTCTTCAGATTTTACGCAATAGTTACTAACAGTTATCGTGCAGTTATGAGTAAATTTAAATTTAAATCTTCAATCAGATATGGACAATACTAGAAAGTAAATTAAGATACCAAAGGTGGTAGTTACAATTTTGTGTTTTCTTTATATATAGGTATAGATTACATGACTCAGCTGCTATAATTGAACCTTTATCACTGTATAAGTCAGGCATTTCTCTCATGACACAGTGGGAGTACTACCAGTATAGGAGAACTTATTGAAGGTCATGTCACCATTTTTGGGACTAGCAGCTGGAGAATCCAGCAAGGGCATGGTAGTCCACCTCTCCTCAAAGTTAGCAACACAGTGCTTCCCAGCAACTTGTGGGACAAAGCTTGGCCTGATTTCACGGGCTTCCAGTTTCTTCCAATTGACTGACTTAAACCACTTGTGGCTTTTAATCTTCTCACTGCCACTTGGTCCACTACCAAGGCGTTTGCTGGCATCTTTCTGCAACAGCTGAAGAGAGAAACTTCATTATGCTCCTGTTACTCAATATATGACAGTTGTGGATCCAATATATATATATATATATATATATATATAACTTGGTTCTATGAGGGAATATTTCAGTACCATATGACTAGTAGTTATTTTCAGAACCATACAATTACAACAAAAGTCTTTTCTGACTAGGTTAGGAATTTTCAGAACCATATTAGGAACACAAATAAAAATAAAAATAAAGGCTTAAATAATTTTGTAGTCCCCGTAATACACACATTTTTTCATTTTGGTCATTATAAATTTTATTTTATTGTTTGTCTCCTCATAAAATTCCTTTTAGTCCTTGTCGTTAACTTGACCAAAATTATAGGGATTAAAATAATAAAATCATAATTTTATAGGGACTAAATCTTTTTGCTTTAAAGGCAAGGACTAACAGCAGAAAAAAAAAATTAAACGAGGACATGAACGGTAAAATAAATTTGATAGAGACCAAAACGAAAAACATGTATATTACAGGGATCAAAAATTTATTTATGTCAAAAAAAAAAACTCGTGCATTAGATGCAGGTGAAAAGCAGTACCCCTTTCAACAGTGAATGTGCCTCACTAGATAAAAAAGCTGGGAGCTTGATTTTGTCTTTAATTATCTTCTGCTGGATCTTTTGTCTATTTCCACCAGCAAAAGGAGGCTGCAATTGGAGTAAAAAGAAAATCATCCAAAGGCCAATTAACAAAAGGTATCAGCAATACATAACAAAATACATCCAGGTGGCTCAAGAGTCTCAACTCTCAAATAACTGTATGTCACAGACTCACACCAAATCATAATGGATGATTGAGATAACTCTCAATCTCTCCAGTAATCTTAGAAGCAAACCTTCCCAAACACATCCAAATGCATAGCCGTTAGCAACAATAAAATGAAGCAACTTCAGTAAACACTTGTGAAAAATGTCAGTCCAAACATACCATATGAGTTATAACTTTCAGTTATTTTTATCAAAGTAGAAAACAGTTAATTCCATTTAGGATAATCAAGTTAATCTATCAAGTTCAATGAAATCCAAGGTCCATCTTTAGTAGTAAATAAACACATGAGAGAGGCATATGCCAAATTGGAAAAGGGAAAAAAAAAAAAAACAGTGTGACCACTATTTCATGCTAAAAAAAGATGAAAGAAAACCAATATACTAACCTTTCCTGTAAGCATTTCATACACTAAAATTCCCACACTCCACCAATCTGCTGTCTTATCATGACCTTTCCACATAACAATTTCCGGGGCCATGTATTCCAAAGTTCCGCACATAGAATTTGACCTTGCAGTCTCGTTGAATTGTTTAGCCAGTCCAAAATCTGTCAACACTACCTGGTATAGTGGTATCAAGTATCAACCACAGGGAAAAGTGTCATAATACTGCTAGATATAGAAGTTAGTTACAAATCATAAATCCATTTAGGCTATGTTTGGATGGGGATTTTTGGAGGGGAGGGGAAGATTTATAATTCCCAATTATCTTGTTTGGGAGTTTTTAAAATTAGAAAAAAGTTTTACATCTTAGTGTCTGCTACCTTCTAAAATAATATTTCTTTTATCCTATTAAAGCCAAACAAGATAATTGGGAATTATAAGCTCTCTCCTCCCTTTCCCTCCCCTCCCCTCCAAAAACCCCCATCCAAACATAGCCTTAGAAAAAATACATAGGCATGTGGAATGCCTAATTCAGACAAGCAGACACACAGAAAAATGGTTATGTTATCTTACATGGCCTTCTGCATCAAGAAGAACATTTTCAGGTTTAAGGTCCCTGTGCATTATACCGATTGCATGAAGATGAGAAACAGCACAAACAATCTCTGCAGTATAGAAGCGTGCCAAATCTTCCCTGACAGAAGTTGTATGTGTAAGACATCTATAAATTTTGCATTTTAGTATATAGTCACAAAATGCAGCTTATAATACCTGAATAGGCCTTGGCGATAAAGCTGAAAGAAAAGGTGACCACCATTGACAAAATCAAGCACAAGGTACAACCTTAATTTGGTCTGCAAATCTAACATAGACTGTAATTATGCAACTATGATGGTACTGTCCATTTTTCCTAACCTATACATATCTGCATAATAATGCTAATATGTGTACCAACAGATAATATGAAACAAAATGACATGACAAATAGCTTTATTCAGGCAAAAATATTACTTGGAATGAGTATCTGAGCCGCACGATAAACGGGTGGTCCACCTTTGTCAATATATCCCTTTCAGATTTTACATATTCAGCATGATTTCTCTGTATAATCCTATCCTTTTGCATGACCTTCATAGCATATATTTCTGAAGTACCTGCCCTCCTCACCTGGTACACCTTACCAAAAGCACCTTCCCCAACAACCTTCAAAACTTCAAAATCCTCAACTCCTATAGGCTTAAAATTCAAACAATAACTATTGAAATGTAAATTGCTTTTCTCTGCAGCAGCTTTATTAACATAATGTTCCTTAAGTTCTTTTTGTGTTTCTCTAAAGACCTCCTCCACAAGATCCTGTGCATCACCTGTCTCATGTAAGGTGAGCTTGCTAAGCTCCAAAGATTGACTAATATAGGTTGTGGGGGCCACTATCTGAATGGAAGCAGGATCATTGTGAAGCTTTTCACTTGAACCTGGTGTAACTACCAGATTTCCAGGTTTCTCTGAGCTCACTCCTATTGAGGCTTCAACAGTAGATGGACCAATCACATCAGAAAATTCAAAATCCACAACATCAAGAGGTGAAGGTCCACTTGGAAGAAGCAACTGGTTCAAGAAAGGCCTCTGTGAAGTATTTCCATTTAAGGCACAGAACTGAGAGGAAACCATGGTTGTTCTTAGATAAAATCAGGAGAGTTCAGAAAATTGGCCAAGATCAGTCTTCAGTACTATATAGGTGTTCCTTGTCAAAAGATTGAAGACCAGAATTGGAGGAAGATGGAAATCCAACAGGCAAACCAGAATCCAGAAAAAGAAATTGTTGTTGCTTCCCGGTTTACAGGAAACAGTGGATGCAGCAGTAATTCTTAAATTCATGAAGATCAGGTTGTCAGTCAGTGCTGTAATTCAGGAACAACACAACAGTTATTTCCAGTTTGCACTAAAATATCAAATAGAAGTGTAGAATCATGGTTTTAAATTGCTGTGCGCAACCGCGACTGCGGCCGCAATGTCATGGTTTTCAGAGTCTCTGAAACCGCATCGCGACCGCATTTGTCTGCAATTTTCTGCAATATCAAGGATTGCGATGTAATGACGACCACAATTTAAAACCTTGTGTAGAACCGAGGGAATTAACAGGCAACTTCACCACAGAGTTCAACTAACATTCAAAATTGAAACACAACAATGAGAAAACAAGCAAAAGAAGAAAAGAAATTGCAAAACGGGAACAATGTTCAGAATTCAGATGGGTGGGGGGAGGAGGAAATGGAATCATGAATATCATCTTTTTCTATTACATGGGTGGAAAAAAAAACTGACATTAGATTTAGCAGTTTCAAATTAGGCTCCAATCAAAACAAGGTTAGCATCATAAACTACTTTACTGTGTTGGAGTTCATGAGATTAAACATGTCATCATCACAAGTCACAACAACATGGATAGAAAAACAACAATAATTCAGAGAAGTTGATCAAAAGATGATATAACATATATAACACCAAAATATAAAATCTTTCAATCACAACTAAATTCCAAATTAAGAGTTTGCTTTTTTTAGAAGAAGAAGAAGAAGAGAAACTTAGAATAGAATTTCTTAATTGCAAATGCTTGACATTATTGAAGGACACCTGATCATGACATAAAACATCATAAACTCATCAAGGGAAAGAATTTAAATGAAAAAAAAAACAGAAAGAGCAATGAACAAAGAAAAATATTAGCTTAGAGCAGTTATAGAGAGGGTTTCATGGTTCTCACATTGAAGATGGAGGAGAATGCAGAGAGCAGAGCAGTTAACAAAGGAAAATATAAAGGACGGTTTTCCAATGCCTTTTCCTTTGTCAATGTGTAATTATAATTATAAATTATTATTATTATTATTATTATTATTAGTAAGGTGTAACCAGTTGAAATGAAAAGGAACACTAAGTATCCCTTTCATTAGCTGTTGATTTAGTTTTAGCGGCAGCAATTTTTTCCTGCGGCTTCCGTGTCGTACAGAATTAGAATGAGAAGGATGATACTAAGTGGACTTTGTGAAGAAAATTGCGGAGATTTGGAGAGTACTCCCTCCGCTCCTTTTTGTAAGAAACCAAATGAATCATTTTTATGGTCTTTTTTATAAGAAATAATGTTTTATTTTTATTAATATTAATTGTTTATTTTTAATTTTGTTCTTATTTATTATAAGATCCACAAAATAAATATTAAAAGTCATCAATATCAAAAAAGATACTTTTGAAAAATCATAACATTATTAATGATAATTAACCTATTCTAATATACTTCCTTGGTCTTGATAATTTTGTACTATGTTTTTTATAAAAAGAACCGAAGAGAGTAATTAACTGGGACATGGAATACGTAACGTCTTTCATTGGTATAATAATATACTACTAATTAAGTTAGAAGAAAAACTCTCTCCTCTCTCTCAATCTTGATTCGATTAGTATTTTGTTTTTTGTTGTTTTTTGTCCTTTATTATTATATTATTACTAAATTAATATAAATAAAGAAGGAATGAAATTTAAACTTCTGTGCCCTTGCGTTTAGGATCAGCTTCGATGTACCACAACCTCAAGCAAAGCAATAGAATACATTACAGCATGGATACTTGTACGCAATGGTTTTATATGCCCATCTTTCTTTTTATTTGCGTACACAAATCAAATTCCACATTATTCTTATAACCTTCGTTGTTTAAATCAAATTGTGTACGTGCGTCAGAACTCATTTAATTTATGTGTATCATTCACGTGCGTATGGGTCTAATATTGCAAACGAGATCTTGAGTAAATTTGTGCACAAAATTTTTAGTATGTGAACGTGGTGGATTTTACAATGAACAAACACTTCTTTTTGTGCATGTGCACAAGTGAATCACAAACGGGCAATAGAGGGTTTGGCCAGTCTTATATATATTTCAGTTTTGACCCACAATAGAAGTAATAATCTATCTATTGACCCAAGGTTTATTTTATTACTTTTTGACCCTAGATTAGAAATTGAAATGTTTTTATCTTCGTTAATTGACCTCAGATTAACGAAAAGAAGTGTTTGTTCATTGTAAAATCCACGTGTGAACATATCTTATATATTGTGTTCTTGTTGCCAGTTAAAGAATAAGAACAGTTGTGCTGGTTTAATTTTGGTCGTAGAAAAATCAAACAAACCATATCTAGATAACTAGTTTATCTATATTTCGAGTCTGAAAAATCAAACAAACCATATCGCTGCAATAACTCATATAAATAGATTAGATATAGGATACAATAAAACATAATTAGAATACATGTCATTTCAGCATTATTGTCTTCAATAAATAATGTCTTATTATTAAAAAATTAAGTCAATAATCAAACTTTGATCAATATGATCACATGTCAAATTTAACTTTGTTCCGTGCCTAAAAAGATGCAAAGGTTATTATCAATCGTTGCATGCTGCAATACCACATATATTAAATTTAAATTAGCTTCGTGTCTCAAAAAATAAATGTTCTTCAGAATTCACAAGAATATTGAATATACAAAAATAAAATTTACATAGAGGAATAAACTGAAAATTATAATTAGAGTTCGATCTATTATATTCAAATATCTTACTCAATTCCATTCTTCAATGTCCCCTGAATCTTAACAAGAACATTATTATCGAACTACATAGGACAACAAAATGTTGTATGAATTGTCCATCATAATTAAGGGGAATACAAATCAAGAATTTAATTACCATGCACAGATGATAATGTAAAAATATTTTACACAAACATCTAATCATATCCTACCATAGTGTCACTTCATAACAATAATTCTTAAAATATATGCACAATGATCTGCATGGTAGGATATAAGTGTAAAACTTTTTTACGTTGTCGGTGCGTACTAATTAAATTCTAGGAATCAATATCAGTATTATTGAAAAATTATTTACCAAATTGATTTAATTTTTCAGAGAGAGGCACATGGTTAGGAGAGACAAAAGCTAGCTAGTAGGGTGGATGCATCCAACGTCAAAAGCTGCAGCAGCTTTGACAAGGAAACCAAAGAGGAGGAAAGGGGTAGAGAAGAAAGGGCTGTGATCACTGTTGTCTAGTTCATACACACTCAATGGTGGCCACCTCTTTATCATGGCTTCCTGTTGCTCTGCCTTCACCACCCTGTCATGACTTGTCCTTATGTACACGCGCGCCACCTTCTCCACTTCCCCATTATTCTCCTCCTCTCTGAACCTTGCACTCGTCAATGCTTGAATTGGACCTGGCCTCAATAGCATCGCAGCCAAGGTCGAATCCTGAGTCACAATGATCATTGGTAAGATTTGTGAGAAGTGAAAACTCATATGCATGTGAACCTCCCAGTCTCTCACACAATCCCATGAGTGTTCTAAATTAAGGGTGCATTTGAAAGAGCTAATTTGAAGGTATAAATGCTTGTGTAAGTGTTTAGAATGACTTATAAAAATAAATTATGATATGCTCTAAGCTGCTTTTAGCTTGTTTTCATAAGTTCTTTAGAATAACTTATATAAACAATTTATACCGAGCTTATGTAAAGTTTAAGCCTTTAAATTCATAGATTGTAGGTTTAGTTTATGCATAAACTCTTAATTAAATTGTTTATCCAAACACACCTTTAGACTCAGCACAACACACGACCCAAATGTGCTTAAGAGTGGACATAACCAATTAAAATTTCAAACACTTGAATGTCTTTTTTTTATTGTTAATTTAAAGTATTCTAAGTATCTTTGCACTTTTAATTAGTTTTGTAACTGTTCCTTCTAACTTTGATGTGAGTGAGTAATGTTACTATCATTGGCTAGAATGTTCTCTGAGGATGTTTTCATTTTGGATAAAATTTTGGGGCTTTTACCCTTTTCCAAGAAAATTGCCATAAATGGTCCTACAAGTGGCAAAAGTAGAAGATGATAGACAAAAAAGCATTCAAACTGCACGTGGGGTACCCTGGAGCTAAAAGGCCTAAGGAAAAGTGAACATGGATTGATTGAACAGTTTTATAAAGATGCCATGCATGTGTTTCTTTCTTCTGCTTTTTCTTTAGCTTTACTAATATTGATATTAATATACCTCGTGAGGGCTTAAGGGATAGATGATTTTGCGTTGAAATTCTTTCTTCACCAAAGCACTGGTTGGAGGCTTATCCTGTCCCAATCCAAATCCTAGCTGGTATACATCCCCAAACTCAGATAGGTCAGGTACACCCTGCTTGTCACAAATCAAATAGACTTTCTAAGCATTATAAGCATTATGATATATGAGTATGTTTGGATAATTTTTTTCTATAAGTACTTTTAATATGAGTTTTTGGAACTACTCATTTCTCATTCATTTCAGTTGAAATCAGCTTTTAAATTTAAAAAATAAGAGTGCAATGCACAATTAGCTTCTCCATAAGTTAGAAGTTAGGCTTCTGAACACAATTAGGATCTAATGACCTATATATCTAGGATTCAGTTCCTTTAAAGTGGGGTAACTCAGTTTAGAGTATAAAGTAAATAATCTCAATTATTGATGAATAAATCAATAATTGACATTACAAACACATACATAACAAATAATGTGTGTGTTGGATTATAAACCTTTGATTTTCTCGTTAGGGGTTGAGATTACTTATTTTACACTCTCTTCACTTTAGAGGAGTCAAATCCATCTATCTATTGTTTAGAAGAGGCAAAAATAGTTAGCTACTCTGCTTCCATGCAAAGCTAGGCAATTAGGCTCACTAATTACTTGTTACTTTTCAATCATTGGAGGTACATTGAGCACTGTGAAAATTATTTGCCATTATACCCTCCTCTGGAGGACAAAATCGACTAGTGGATCAAAGCTCTCTCTGCCACTCTAGTGAAGAAAAGCAAGAAAGCAAAGAGATTCGACAATTTCATATGTCTCCAAACAAGAGAACATGGCTGCAAAAAGGTGCTTGTAATTATTGTTACAAGATGCTGTTTTGGTGGGGGTTTAGATGGCACAAAATTATTGATGATGATCGATACAGATGGAAGGAGAAAAAGAGGAGACTTTTTTAGATAGAATGAAGCTTACTATGATTATCTATCAAGGAAGTTATAGGCTCTTAGAATATAGTGTTAGTGTTAGATTCCTCTTCATTTTTCTGAATCAAAATAGAAGTCAATCTCTATATAATAGAAACCAAATCCACTGATCAGGGTCAGCATTAGGTGAAAAGGATTGCGTGAGTACCACTTTGTTGACCATATTATAAAATTACAATTAGTTTGTAGTCAACCCCTTAAAAAGAGAGGAGCTGCCTTCTAACTTAATCTTCTAAATATATCATATCAATCTTGACTTGAAGTTTATATTAGTTGAATAGAAATTTTATTTCAATTGACATAAAAATTAGCTCAAAGATACCTTCATTGTACAAAATAACTTTTTCTATAGAAAAATCCTACAATTAGGAAAACATTAGCTAATAATAAACTTAAATTTGTCTTATAAAGAAGGGGAAGATGCAAGGAGATAAAACTGAAGAGAAAAAGAGTTTTTTTCTATTTTTATTTGGAAAATGAAACTTGACACCCCCTTGGGGTGCACCTCAAGGAGGAAGAGAGAGAGCAAAAGATGTGATCATGTGATCAATGTTGGAGAGATAGAAAAAAAAGTGAAAAAGGTGTGAAAAATGAGGTGTCAAAATACCATAGTTGTTTTTATTTTGGAAAAACAAGAAGTGTCTACCACTAGAATGAGATAGAGAGAGATGAAAGAAGAGTAATAAAATGATGAGATATGCTACGTGATAGTTAAAGAGATATAACGAGAAATAAAAGATATTGAATGGGTATATATTTGGTGGGTGCTTATGAATCATCACTCTTTTAATTTTTCCCTTTTGCTGTACACACTCCCATATTGCTGAACAGCTGCTTGTTTGTTTGCACATGAGGCTATTCTTTGGAAAATCATGAGAGTTGGGGCTTGGGGCTTGGGGCTTGAGCCTCAGATTTGTGAAGGCAGCTGGCACTCAATTATTTCAACAACCATCAAATCAAAACAGCTTGTTGGAACTTGAAGAGTCCAAACATTGGACAACAAACAATTAGCAACACTATCATATGCTCTCTTCCCAGGTCTAATTATTATGTTCATATACACTGTTTGCAAATATTACTAACAGGATAGGCACAAGATATATGCATGGCATGGCACATTGAATTCAGAAACTAAACAAAGAGAATGAGATATATTTATATTGAAACAGGAAATACAGAACACATTTGATTGATGAAAAGGACTCACATCTTTTAAATCTTCATCTGTCAAATATCCCAACTTGAGCATAGTGGCAGCCACATAAACTGCTAAACTGATTTTCTTAGCAAACTTGTGACAAGCCTGAGTAATACTCAACCCTCCTGCACTGTGCCCCACCAATATTACCTAAATAGCAATCACATCACATCATCACTGATAGGTTCAGTAGTTAATAGCATACTCTAGTTGATCATATTCACATATAGGCAGAAGGGGGTCAGAACCTGTTCATTCTCAGGCAAAGCAGACATGAAATCCACGAGGGGTTGATTGTATTCATCAAAGGAAAGAACAGAATCAGCATCAGATGGATCAATTCCTGCACTTTTGAGGTCTATGCAGGTGACCTTGTAGCCAGAATTCTCCATCAGGCACCTGATTTTGTACCAGCACCAACTTCCTCCACTTATGCCATGTACCAGCACAAAGTGCTGCTGCTTCAAGAGACTTCTTGTTGTTGTTATTGGATCAGCAGCACTTTCCTCTCTATGAGGCATGGTTTTCTCTGCCTTCACCAACATGATATGTTTGCTTTCAACTTTGTGGTGAGCATTTACATATATATAGTAAGGGGAATAGTCTTCATGGGTCATGATGTTCCCCTTTTTATTAACTTTCTTTGTTAATCATATTATGGATGATTAATCTTTAATGGGTAGGGGGGTCATTTCCATCCATCATAAGAACTTTGAAAATGTCAAATCATAAACAACTATGGAAGATTAAGATAACATCATCTTGCAATATAGCACTGGCGTAGGAAGCACTCAGATCAGAGAGTAGGCTTTCGTGGGGTATGATCAAATGGCTCCAAATTGCAATGCATTCCATAGGATGCACACATGTGTGAAAGTAAAACTTTTTTTTTTTCGTATCCTCTACGAATAAACGTAGAAACTAATTCTTCGAGGTAAAAATATCCATTTAAAAGGTTCATATGTCCTAATAGATGCTCTTCCATACACGTGATGGAAATCGAATCCCCCACATTATACTTGGAAAACACATGTATCTATATATCACTCGTGTCATACGATATTGGTTGAAAATAAAACTTTGAGAGGGGATTGTTTAGATATAATAAATAATAATAATAATAATAATAATAATAATAATAATTAGACATTCGTGCAGAGAAGATTTTATCTTTGGAAGTGGGGAGATTTTGTCCTTCAACGAGTCCATTCTTTAATGCCTAACAATTATTAACCGGATATGAGGGTGGGATTGGTTCACCGTGTGACGCATTAAATTGCATTATAGTAACCACATGTTTACTTATGAGGATATTGCTGGCCGACAATATCTTTTATATTTAGTTATTTTATTATTGTAATTAAAATAAAAGATTTAGATAATGAAAGTATGATCTTTAAAAGTTGAATTCTACTTTAACTACTATGTTTTTTAAAACAAAAATCTTCTTAAGTAACTATATTTCCTTTTTTATATAGGAAGTAACTATATTTCTTAACTGAGAAAAGGTTACATTTTACAATATAATGGATCATTTTATGTAATGATTATACTTTAATTTTTAACGAACAAAAAAGGTAGCTATAAACCCTTACTAATAACATCCTTAATTCCTAATTAAGATAGCCCATTCATGTAATTAAAATATACGTGTTTTTCAACAATTATTTAGATGTTAATATTTTTTTTTGACGTAGCCGTCACTCTTAGAGAAAGAAGCTCTGCTTTTTCTCTAAAAACTGTCTACTCCCCTTTCTTCCTCTTTCACTTGAAGGGTGGTTTTGGACCATTTTTTGGTTAAAACCACCCCTCTACTTCGTTTTTTTTTGTCTATTTCTACTTTAATAAGTGACTTTTTCACATAGATCTCGTTTTCCTCTCGTGTTTTTTCAGTGTTTTTTAGCATCTGCGTGCGCTGGTGTTTGTTTCTCCCCTCTTGGTGCGGCGTTTTGTTCTCCCGTTTTGGTGCGGTGTTCGTTTGGTTCAGATTGGCTGATTTACTTCGTTTCACTACAGATTCTCTTATGACTAGTCATCAACGTTGCAGATCCGGAGGCGTGGGTACTCCGGTCAATATGAGTTTGTCATTTTTGTAGGCATTGTCACTTTTGATGACATTTTGCTGTGTTATGCTATTACTTGGGTGTTGTGAGCTTGTTCACAGATTCATCCCTTTTAGTTTTTAGCGATATTGAATTTGTAATGTCTTCGATGTATTTTATCGATTTGAATGAATGAATACCTTTTGTTGTCAAAACAAAACTGCATTCTTTTTATGCCTTTCATGCAAATGAGATGACTCATTATTTGATTTATTTCTTGCATTTTGTTGTGTGACAATGACTTAGGCCCAATTTGGATAAGTTTTTTATGTGAGTTTTTCAACTCGAAAAAATATTTATTTCTTAATTAACAATAAAAAATTATGAGTTTAAATGTGTTTATGAAAATATTAATCAAAGAATAAACTTTTGAAAAAGTTTTGGGTGTAGAAATTGATTTTAACTTATGAGAGAACCGACCAATTAGAAGAAACTTATAATTATTGTAAAATCATTTTAACTTTTACTTAAGAGTGTTTGATGAAATATGTGTATTTAAATAGACTCTTAATATTATTTTTATTTAAAGAATAAAGAAGTTTAAATAAGAAACAAGGTTTTTATAACAAGGAAGAAAAGGATATGAATCGGCCGGAGGAAGTCTGACTCAGTGTCTTGCTTGGTTAATCTACAAATTTAATCTGCACAGCTCAAAGGTATTAGGGCTGGTTCTCTTTGTTTTTCTTTTCTTCTTCCAATCCAATTTATGCTGAAGAATTCCATTAATTGGGTAAGCAATTTACTTCAATTTTGTAACAAGAAAATTTCTCACCACAAAAAATGAAACCGTGGTGGAGTACCCACTAATGAATTTTGTTGCTTATGAATGGTAGTCAACCTTTTAGGCCTACCACGAGGGAAAATGGTTAGTATATAGGTATAAAACTCATTAGTATATTTTCTTTTCAAAGAAGAAAGGATTATGTTGTGGTGGCATGCAGTATAGAAAAAACAATTTTGATCGCATGATCCAACTACCCAATTAAACCAAGAATCAAATTTTTTGATCAATCAAGAATCAATTAGCTATTTAGTCAATTTAACTAAAAAAATGATCTTAATTATTTTGCGTTACAATGGCTACTAAATATTTTTTAAATGGAGGTTTAAATGAGTTTTGATAATCTAAAAACAAACCAATTAAATTGGTTTGAATAATCTAATCGGCTTTACTTTAAATTACTTGAACCTGTTACTTTACTTGAAGTGAAGGACACTCTATTCTCTATGAATGCATATAAAGCTCCTGGGCCTGATGGTTTTCAACCTATTTTCTTTAAAACTTATTGGCATGTTATTGGCCACGATGTGTGGCAGCTTGTTTCTAATGCTTTTGTTTCAGGTTGTATTGATCCTAAGCTTGCAGAAACTTTGATTGTGCCCATTCCCAATATTGATGTCCCTGCTCATCTCATTGATTTTCGCCCAATCAGTCTTTGTAATGTGCTTCTAAAAGTGATATCTAAGGTTCTGGTTAGACGCATTCGTCCTTTTCTTGAGGATTTCATTGGCCCCCTCCAAAGTAGCTTCATCCCGAACAGAGGTACTGTGGATAATGCGATGATTGCCCAAGAAATTGTTCATTATATGCATAAGCAAAAAGGTAAGAAAGACTCCCTACTTTTCAAAATTGATTTTGAAAAGGCCTACGATCATGTGGACTGGAATTTTTTGAAGCTCACTCTTAGAGATTTTGGTTTTCCTGAGCTAACCATCCGTCTTATTATGAGTTGCATTACTTCCTCATCCTTGCGGTTGAAATGGAATGGTGAAAAGCTTGATTCCTTTACTCCTAAGTGGGGGTTGAGGTAAGGTGATCCTCTCTCACCTTATCTCTTCGTTCTTTGCATGGAGAAACTAGCTATTCTGATTCAAGAAAAAGTTCATGAGAAGAAATGGTTGCCAGTCAAAATTTCTAAGAATGGTCCTGCAATTTCCCATCTCTTCTTTGCAGATGATTGCCTTTTGTTCACTCAAGCAAAGGCATCCCAAGCCAGAATTGTTAGAGATGTACTCCATGATTTTTGCAAAGCGTCTGGTTTAAAGGTGAATATCCAGATATCATGCTTTATGCCTTCTAAGAATGTTTCCTGGCCAAAATCTGCGAGGGTAGTATCTATTGTTAACTATAAACAAACTTCCCACATTAGCAAGTATCTGGGGTTTCCTATGCTTATACGTAGAGTGAAGAATTCAGACTTTGCCTTTATTCTGGACAAAATTAATAATCGTATTGCTGGCTGGAAGGGTAAGCTTTTAAGCAAAGCAGGGAGAGTCACTTTGGTGAAGTCCGTCATTGCTGCTGTTCCCACTTATACCATGCAGAATCTTTGGTTTCCAGAGGGGGTTTGTGATAAAATTGACGCTTCAATTCGGGACTTCATTTAGGGGCGAAAAAATTGTCATTGGGTGAACTGGAATTCTATGACTAAACACGGGAATAGAGGGGGCCTTGGTATTCACATTGCTAGACAGTCTAATATAGCCCTTATAGGTAAACATGTTTGGGACATTCTTCATTCACCAAACAAACTTTGGGTGAATCTAATGTCTTCAAAACATCTTCAGAATTCTCATATCCTCTCAATTGAGCCTCATCCTGGGGATTCTTATA
Source organism: Glycyrrhiza uralensis (assembly GCA_030159175.1). Taxonomy (NCBI): domain Eukaryota; kingdom Viridiplantae; phylum Streptophyta; class Magnoliopsida; order Fabales; family Fabaceae; genus Glycyrrhiza; species Glycyrrhiza uralensis. Next base: position 9,794,209 of record BRZY01000006.1, read on the forward strand.
TCTGGAGATCGATTTTAAAGGCTGTGGTTTTCTTGAAGGGGGGTTTTCGTTTTAGAGTTGGTAAAGGGGAACTTTCCTTTTGGTATGATAAATGGTTGGAGGAAGGCCACTTGTGTAACCTTGTCCCTTTTGTTCATATTAATGATGTTCAATTGTCTCTCAGGGATATTTACAGGAATGGAGCTTGGAACCTTGCATCTTTATCTACCATGATACCAATAGAAATTCAGCTCAAAATCAAAAGCGTTTTTTTTGAATGATGCTGCTAATGATATAATCATTTGGGCGGCTTCCACAGATGGAGTTTATTTTGCCCGAAGTGCTTATAGATGGATGGATGATAACTGTACACCAGTTCATCCTAACATGGATCATTGGGGTTGGGTGTGGAAGCTTCAAGTAACTGAGAATATTCGTCATTTTGTTTGGCTTACCATGTGTGGTTCACTCCCTACCAACTTTACTCGTTTTAAGCATCATGTTACCACAGATTCATCTTGCCAGCGGTGTGGGGCGATCCAGGTTAAAGACTGTCCAGAAGCTAAACGAATATGGGAGGCTCTACAGCTGTTTCATCTTTTTGATCCTGCTATTTCAGATGTCACTGTTTGGGTGCAAACGAATTCAATGACTGATTATGGAGTGACCTTTATTCTAACTTGTTGGTTTATTTGGAGATCTCGCAATGAACAAGTCTTTAATGATACTTGTTGGCCCACCTGGTTAACTATCAACAAGATTAAATCTGAATTAGACATCATTTTGCTGACTTCTGGTTCTCATCCTTGCAAGAATAACCCCTGTGAGGTTGTTTGGCTCCCTCCAGCAGACGGAACAATCAAAGTCAATGTTGATGGTAGTTCTTTTGGCAATCCTGGGCGAGCATGTTATGTAGGTTTGGTCAGAAACAACTTGGGCGAATGGACTTGTGGATTCTATGGTTCTTGTGGTGTTGCTGACAACTTGATAGCAGGGATTTATGCTATAATGCATGGTTTGGATTTAGCTTGGAACCATGGCTACAGAGACGTCATTTTGGAAACTGATTCTAAAAGTACCATTGATTTGCTCAACACTACTCAAGCATATCACCCCATGTTCCCTTTGTTGACTCATATTCATGCTATGCTTTCTAGGGGTTGGACTATTCAGATTCATCATACTCTACGTGAGGGAAATGAATGCGCTGATATGATGGCTAAAGTTGGAGCTAATTGTGATTCTCCCTTGGTTTTATGTGACAATTGCCCTACACACCTTAGTTCGGTTTTACTAGCTGATGCTTTGGGATTAGTTAGATTCCGTGTGTAGTTTTGCTGTTGTTTGTATTCCTCTTGATAAAAAAAAAACCAAACTAATTATAATCGATTTATTTTTTCAACTCATAACAGCTCTATGGTCTTATCGATTTAAACTTCAAATTTATACATTTCATTTACTGTTACTAAGTGTCTATGACTATGTTTATTATTGAATTTCTTTATAATATGTTAGCTAAAAAAATTTGCGACATATGTAAATTTATAATTGTATAAAAAAGTTAAATATTAATTAAAGTAATTTTAATGTTTAATATTGATTTAATTATTATTTAAAATATTCAAGAAAAAAACTTTTTAATCTGTAGTATATAAAAAAAAAGATGATATATGAGTATAAAATATTAAAATATATAATATAATTTTTTATTTTATCCAATAATTTGAACCAAACTAACTCGGTTTTAATTAGGTTGAATTAGTTTAAATTTTCTAAAAGACTTTTTTTTAGGGAAATTTTCTAAAAGACTTTAAAAGATCCAAACTAAATTAATACAATTAAATATAACTGATTAAATTTGGAAGGACATCAAATGGAACCCACCGACGCCAGGGTGGGTGTGCTTAAATTCTGATGGTGCATCTAAGTCTTCCTCTAACTTGGCTGGGTGTGGTGGGCTCCTCCGAGGTGAGCATGGTGAGTGAATCAATGGATATGCCTGTTGTCTAGGTAACACTTCGGCGTATGTCGCGGAACTGTGGGGGGTGTATGAGGGGTTGAAACTGGCTCATGACCTGGGAGTTTGTTTTCTTGAGGTCCAACTAGATTCCTTGGTGGTGGTAGGAAGCATTACTGGTAGCGATATTGGAAGCACTGTAGGATGGACTCTCCTTCGTAACATTAAGAGGCTCCTTTGCTTGGACTGGGAAGTGTGCATGTGTTTAGGGAAGCCAATAGAGTAGCTGATGGGTTAACAAATCTTGGGTGTGACTGTAATGGGTTAATGATTTTTTGTGAGGGGCCTCCCAATCAAATAGGACAATTGTTAGCTGATGATGCTAGAGGGATCTCTTTCCCTCGCCGTATTGCTGTTTAGTTATTTTTCCTTTGCAACTCAAAAAAAAAAAAGCTAATTAAGATTTTATATTGTGAAGAAAAAAACAAAGAGTAAACAGTCATTTTGGTCCCTGAAAGTGTCAAGCGGTGTCACTTTGGTCCCTGACAGATACGAAATTATGAAAAGGTCCTCAACTAGTGTTCGGTAGTCACTTTGGTCCTTGAAAGTGATTACTTACTGTCATTTTGGTCCTTAAAAGTGATTATTTTACTGTCATTTTGGTCTCTGAATGTGATTACTTTACTAACAGTAGGGACCAAAGTGACTAACGGCAGACACCAGTTGAGAACCTTTTCATAATTTCGTATCTGTCAAAGACCAAAATAACATCGTTTGACACTCTCAGGGACCAAAGTGATTGTTTACTCAAAAAGAAATCATTGTTGCACAAATACCTTAAGGAGGAGTCTGTTGAAATTCAAACATCAAACAATGAAGTGGGTACATGGACCGGGTGGTGCTAAGTTTCGATTCAATGGGCTTTTTTTTGTGGTTGGTAAATACACCCCCAGAAATTGGACATCCACCCCACTTAATACATTTTCAAAATTAAAACCCCAAATTACCCTTTTCTTTCCTCTTCCCAAACCACCGTACTCTTCCACCATACACCCCACGGTCTCCCCTTCCGCTTCCCAAAACACCCAACCCTCGGTGGTCTTCCCCCTTCCCACTGAAGCCACGATCTCCCTTCCCCCTTTCGAAGCCAACTCAGATCAAAGTATAATTTGGAATCAACTAAAAGCAGGATGATTCCAGTGAGTGATAAATCTCAAACTTCTTTTTTGTTGCATATAAAGAATAATTTACAATTGGTTGCTAATATTCTTAGTGATGAATATTTGTCAGGTTTAATTAAGAAATGATGGAAACACTTTTTGGCTATAGTGCTTCACTGAGGGATAAAAACATAGGCGCACAGAAGAAAAACTCTTCCTCCAAATATCCAGATCATTCAGACATATATAATACATGTTATCTGGAAATTGAATTGTCGGTAGGTATAAATATTCAATTTTTATACCTACTGAAAATTAAAATTTTCGATAGTATAAAAATCCAATTTTTATACTACTGGAAATTGGAATTTCATTTTTATACTACCGAAAATTTCAATTTCCGGAAAGTATAAAAATTAAATTTTTATCCGAAAATTGGAATTTCCGGTAGTTATCCAATTTTTATAACTACCGGAAATTTCAATTTCCAGATAATATAAAAATTGAATTATGTCATCGATCTTGAAGCGGGAAGGAGACGAGGGGTGGATGGGGAACTGAAAAAAAAAACAGAAATGGGCACTTTCGTATTTTTACTTTGTAAAAACGTTTATGTGGGGTGGATGGCAAATAAAGATGGGTATATTTACCAACTACCTTTTTTTTGTCGTTGATTCAATGGGCATTTGTAATTCAAAAGCAATAATGTATCAGTAATTAATTGGATGGTATTTTCTATCTACACGTACATATTTTTCTATCCACACATACACGATGCGGAACTATTAGTTTCGCAGATATATTTTTTTTTGAACACATACATGATGCGGAACTATTAGTTCCGCACGTTGTCTTCAATGTGGAACTAATAGTTCCACAAATATTTTTTTGAAAACATACATAATGCGGAACTATTAGTTCCGCACGTTTTAATTCAATGCAGAACTAATAGTTCCGTAAGTGAATGGCTTCTGAATGGCTTCCACCCAGTGTCTCAAAAAACTTGTAAAGGGGATTTGTGTGAGCACATGTATAAGGGAGAGAAGGTGGGGCATGGTGGGCTAGGCATAGAGCTGGCAAAACGGGCTACCCGGCCTGCATCGGGCCGGCCCGCGTCGGGCTTGGGCTTTATCGGACTAGGCCAAAAAGGCCCAGATAAAAAATGGGCTGGAATTTAGCTGCCCTAGCCCGGTCCTATGCGGGCAGCGGGCTTTTCGGGCCAGCTCGGATAATAAAAAGCACTTTTCTATCAAGTCCAGTAAGCTTGGTTATGTTGTGCTCCTGTTTTTTTTTTTCATCATGCTCATAGTACAATCACACACACACACACACACACTATTTCCATGAGCTCATCAAAGGTAATGAACAGAATCACAAAAATGTTTTCCACAATATCAATCTCAGTTCACAAACACAGAACAGCAAGACAGTGAAATAGAAGCCTAATAATGTAAAAAGCAAATGCAAAAAAAGAAAGGAAATACAAGAGTCAAAAATAGAGTTTCATCTTCGTCAAGCTATCTTCCCTTGTTGTTCCATGGCCCTTAACCTGCAAAAAAAAAAAGAACCAGAAACATAAGAAAAACAGAGAAGAGAAGAAAACACAATCATAAAAAATAGAAAGAAAAAAGAAAGAAAAACAGAGAAAGGAGAAAGGAACAGAGATAAGGGAGAAGAAGAAGGAGGGGGATCCCAAGGGCCACTGCTCGCGGCCGCCTCCCACTCTGCCGTGGTCACCATCGTGCCTCCCTCTTTCTTCCTTCGCCGCCGCCTCGAGTTGCTTCGTTTCCTCCCTAACAACGACATCACAATGAGGAAGATGCAAGGACAAGAGAAACGAAGATGGAAGGACTACAGAAAGCTCAAAGCTTGAGGAATTGAAGAGAGAAGAATGAAGAGGAAGGTGAGGAAGATGGTACGATTGAAGAGGAAGATGGAAGGCTAACCCTAACTGTCTGTCCCAATGTCTCTACTCTCTCAGTCTCTGACTCTCGCTGACTCGCTCGATCTATTTATTACTTAATGTACTTGGGCTGGCGAGCTACCCGAAACCCGGCCGGGCTAGCCCGGATCGGATGCGGGCTTTTCGGACCGGGCCAAAAAGGCCCGGCTTCAAAACGGGCCTCACTTTTTTGCGTTCGAGCCCTGTGCTTTCCCGGGCTTTATCGGGCCAGCCCGTCGGGCATGCCCATTTTGCCAGCTCTAGGTAGGCATGAGAATTATGATGTAATTGATTCTTCTCTCTCTGAACTTTCTATCGTCCTTTTCTAGCTCTTTCCCCTATACAATCTCTTACTTTGAGAATTGGCAGAGTGTACTATTCCCTCCTTTGAATTGGAGGTTGACATTTCATGATTATACTGACAATAACACAATAGTACACTTACTTCACTTTGTTGACCATTTACTATTTTCTGCACTATAAAACATTAGACCATTCCAAATCCCTTCGTGTACTGCCCCCAATACTTGTGGAACTATTAGTTCCGCATTGAATTATAACATGCGGAACTAATAGTTCCGCATTATGTATGTTTTAAAAAAAATAATTGCGGAACTATGGAACTATTAGTTCCGCATTAAAGTACAACGTGCGAAACTATTAGTTCCGCATCATGTATGTGTTTGAAAAAATATATACTTGCGAAACTAATAGTTCCGCATCATGTATATGTGGATAGAAACGTATATATGTGTAGATAGAAAAGCCCTAATTGGATTTGTACTTACAAAAGCTAGCTTTAACTTTGACCCAAAAAAAAAGCTAGCTTTAACGAAAAAAAAAACTGATTTCTGCTCTAGCATTATTGTAAATCGTAAATAAATATCAATAATTTCTTCAAGCAATTCACTTGGCATAGCACTGTTTTTAGCTTCCTGAATCCTGAGTTACAGTTAGTTGTGCACGTATCATCAATATATCGATTCTGCATGCCTTTTTCTTATTCATGATGAGCATTTATAAACATTACACAACACAGTTTTGCTTCCTATCAAATTAGACCAAAGAATTATGTAGGAAATTAACGTTGATGAAGATTTTACCTTCATTTTTCACATCCCCGAGTTTTATATTGTTGAAAAATGCTACTTATCTCATTCTCTAATAAGTAATACTAATGTTTTTAAGTAGAAGTGCGATCTTAAAATATATTTTTTATAGAGTTTGTTTGTTTTTAAAGGAATTAAAGTAAGTAAATAAAGGGATTTGCTAATATATACCTACTTGATTTCTAAAAATAGTATATTAGTAAGTTACACATTAAGGTGTATTTAACAAATGCCTATAACATACATCCACTTATTTTTTAGACAGTTCAATAGCAAGTTACACATTTAAGTGTACAAAATTTATGTTGTAATTTACTAACATACTCATTCTAGATAAGTAGGTGTACGATAGCAAATCCCATAAATAAAAGTGTGTCTTTAGTCAAAACTCAAAATATATCTTTACTAAATTAAATAAATTCATATATTTATATATTTAATTTATTGTCAAAATTTGCTCAATTTATAAGAGTAACAAAAGGTAAAATAAGCTTGAGCTATTCTTTTTTCTGTTTTTTTTTGTTTGAGGTGGCTTTCCCTCAAAATATTAAGGGTTTTTTCTAAGGGCACATACCACTTTTTCTAACCACACATACACTAAACTTAAAATGCCTAAAATACCCTTATCGCGTCTGTTATTTTTTTCGTTGTTTCGTTATCGTGCGGAACTAATAATTCTGCATGTGTCATTTGTAGCACATGCACATACAAATAACACGTGTGGAACTATTAGTTCTGCACTACAAATAACACATGCGAAACTACAAATAACAAATGCGAAACTAATAGTTCTGCACGGCAAATAACACATGCGGAACTAATTATTCCGCATGTGTTATTTGTAGTGCGAACTAATAGTTCCGCATGCATTATTTGTATGTGCATGTGCTACAAATAACACATGCAGAACTAATAGTTCCGCATGTGTTATTTGTAGTGCGGATTCCTCACGATAATGAAACAACGAAAAAAAATAGTAGACGCGAGGAAGGTATACTTGTTATGTATGTGTAGTTAGAAAAGTAGGTATGTGCCTTTAGAAATTGCCAAATATTAATTGACAATGCCAGCATAGGTCTATTTTAAGTGCGTTTGGTATAGGTCATTAGAGCTGGCAAAACGGGCTTTCGGGCCGGGCTCGGGCCGGCCTGCATCGGGTTCGGGCTTTGTCGGGCCGGGTCAAAAAAACCCGGATTGAAAACGGATTCAAATTTGTGTATCCGAACCCTCCACTTTTTGGGCTCGGGCTTTAGGCTATATTTTGCGGGCGACCCGCTTCGGGCTCGGGCTTTACCGGGTTCGGGCTTTGTTGGGCCGGGCCAAAAAAACCCAGATTAAAAACGGGCTCAAATTTATCTGTCCAAACTCTCTATTTTTCAGACTTTTTCGGTCCAACCCAATAAACTCGGCCCATTTTGCCAGCTCTGTAGGTCATTCCCTACAAACGAAGCCCACTATTATTTTTCATTTCGTCTGAAACATTGAACTCTAATTGCCTTTATTCAAGTCAGTTTCACTTATGTTCCGTTTCTCAATGGAAGAGAGGAGAGACATGCGATTAATCATCCCATGCTTGACTTTCTCTCGGTCAAATAGTCAAGTCTTGCAATTCTCTCCGTTAAATAGTCAAGTCTTGCAATCTAATTAGGGTCCGTTTATTTTTAGGTTTGGGTAGAATTATGTTTGATAAAATTGTATTTAAAAAGAATTGATTTGTGTTGATATTTTAAAAGTGTATTCAAAAAATTGATTGTGTTTAAATAATAAAGGTAGAATTACTTTTGATGTGTAAGACTATCTCCAACACAGGTTCTTAAAATTTTAAGAACGCACAAGAACGGTTCTTAGTTTTTTCTTGCATTGGAGCTGTCTCACGTGGCAGACACGGTGTAGAACCGTTCTTAGAGCAACTCCAATGGAGAGTTGCTTAGTGAGTTACTTATTGATATTTTTATATTTTTATATTGAAAATTTAATTAATCCACTGTTAATTTTAAAAAACTCCAATTGATCTACCATTAATTTATATAAACAACTGTCCTTACACATAATAGTAAAAATAATATTTTTTAATGTTAAAAAACGGTTACACAGTAACCATTGGAGTTCCTGTCAAGAACGTTCTTATACATTAAAAAAATAATTTTTCTATGCAAAAAGCAAATGACAACCTCAACCGGAAAGGGTGGGAAGAATAACAGCAAGAAGAAGAAGCAAGAAGGAGAAGGAGAACTCCACATAAAATCAAACTCGGTCAAAAATTAATCACAGTAGTGCAAAACTACAAATTGAAACCCAAAAAGCACAAAATAAAATACAGAAAAATAATCACAATAATAAAAAATCCTAGATCTAGAAACCCAAAAACAAAAATCACAGAAATCCCAAATCAAAAACCGCAAATCAGAACCAAAACAGTTGCGTCTTCACTATTGGTCTCATCCACGCACACATGACCTCCAGAATCAGAACAACATTATCGTCCAACACCGAAACGACGCCGCACACGAGCTGTCTTTGGAAGCAACATGGTTATGTTGAGTGAATAGACCATGGAGATCTAGCATAGTGAAGATGGAAGAAGGTGGAAGAGGAGGGAAGGAGGGGATGGGGCTGAGGACTATAAGGGAGGAGGAGAATGGGGCTGAGGAAAGTGGAGGAGGAAGGTGGAGACCCTCTTTTTGCTGCAAGACTAAACCTCTGTTTGGGAAGGTTCAGTGTGGTCGATGAAGGATGTATGCGCTTCAGAGAGAAAAGATTGAAAAAAGTAGTTGGCTGTGTAGTTGAGGCAAACTTTACATTGAATTTCAATTACGTTTGGGATACAAATATTTTTTAAATGGAAAATTATATATATATATATATATATATATATATATATATATATATATATATATTACCGTTTTTTTTTAAAAAAGGGGTGAGTTGGATGGGGGTCGAACCCCTCACCCACTACATGTCCACCCGATGCTTTTGCCATATGAGCTACCGTGGGTGGACATATTATCATTTGAGTTGTTTGTTTTTGGTCATGACCGTTTGAGTTCTTTTTGGGTCAAGACCATTTGAGATTGAGGGTCCCTAGTTTAATTGGGTCAATGTTATAGTTAGGCTGATTGGTGGGTCAATTTTAATTTATTTGATTTAATTAAATTTATTAAATTGTGCTGTTATTATTTTTTTGATTGAATTTAAATTTGTTAATTTGATTAAATGTGTTTTTTGCTGAAATTTAATTAAATATATGAGTTATTTCAAAATTGTGTATTTATTATTTTAAAATTATGCAATATATGGGTTAATATTCCAAGTTAAAACAAAAATAAATAAATAAAAATATAAATATGTGATTTCTATTGTGGGATCCACTCAAAATAAGTTAAGAACCAAAATATGGTTCTTGCATTGGAGTAAAAATTGGTGATTGTTCTTAAAATTTATGTGGCAACTTTGGGCTCACAAAAAGTAAGTTAAGAACCAAAATGTGGTTCTTAGAATGGTTTGCATTGGAGATGCTCTAAAGAATTTTGTGTATCCCACATCTAGAATTGATTTTGGCAAACGAAAAAGCAACCCAAGATCTCCTTTCCCCAGAATTGAGACCCAAAATCACGTTACTGTAACAACCACAATCTAAAACAAACACCCATATTTTTTTCCCAAAAGTGTGTTTGATTGGTCAAAATCGTGTTTGACCATCAAACGAAGGTTTAAGAATCTAAACCAAACAGACAATTAGTTTAGTCACTCCAATCTAGTACTACTTTGGAGTCTAGTTTTATATATAAGCAAAAACTAACTAATTTATGCTAATTAAAAAAGTTAGTTAACTTCATTTAATTTTATTAATCTTATAAAAAAATGAACTTGATTCTCTAAAATACTCTTTAGAGCTATTGAAATTAAAATGTGCATTTAATAAAGGGTGTTTTATGGAAAAGAATTCATTAAATGAATTAAAAACATTTATGATTTTCTTATATTTTGAACCACTATGTTTGATATTTTTTTCTTATAATTCAGTCCAGATGGTGTATGTGTTTGGAGAAGCGTTTATGAAACATTGAGTAAATTTGATTTTATAAAATTGATTTAATAAAAATTGAGCTTGAAGTAAAATGATTTTTGTTGGTTGTTTTTACTCTAAAAACAAGTTCAATATTTTTTTTATTACAAACAAGTTCAATATAAAACTTAATATAAAATTTTCAACTTAATACAAGTACTACTTTTTATCACTTTTAATTAAACTGAGGTTTGGAGACAAAATCGATTCTGATTCAAAATAATTAAATTTTTACTAAAATTACTTTTTTTAGAAGGCAAAATCAATTTTGCATATTTCCACAATACATCCAAACATGTACCTAGTAAAATTGCTATTGAGGATCCCATATAAACTAGTGCATTATGTCATTGCGTAGAACATATGCAGTTCTGAATTGCAAACGCACATTAAGCCATCCACAATGAGGTATTTATTTTTGGGTATTTAAGTGGGTGTCATTTATACACATGACTCATTTTTATTTTTTTAACTTAAATACTTAATAAGTACTCAATTTCTCTAACTCAGTACCTCTAAAAAATTTACTAAATTAGTCCCACCAATATAACTCTACATCCGATTAACACCGCAAAACACGTGGGACCCACGAGGAGAGAGAAGACCCTCCCCATTACCCATTTAAGAGCGAGAAATATTATATCCTCTTATAAATCTTCCTATATATTCTTTTACTATTTTATAAAATAAAAAAAAATACAACTAATATCTTAAAAACATAAAAAATATTTAATATTTTATTCATTTAGTAATTTGGAAGATTTGTAAAAATAAAAAGTAAAGAATTTAGAATTATTCTTTAAGAACCAGCACAATGAGCCACGAGGAATACGTATTTGGGAGAGTTCCAAATAGGTACTCACCCCTAAAAACCCATTAAAGTTGCTCTTACGCACGGGCTACTACTGGCTAGACCATACTTGAGTATTTAATTGTAACAAGCATAATTTAACATTTTTTTCTTTGATTGGAAAAGCATAATTTAACTAACATAACATATTTGTGGGTTATACTATAAAGGGGGTCTTACAGAATGGGCCAATGCTTGAGAATGGACAAGTTATGGCTGCCAAGATCTTCACTAATTCAAGTTTAACAATATATTCACTCTAAGGGTCTAAGGGTGTGTTTGGGTGGAGATTTTTAGATAGAAAAGAGGGAAGAGTTTACTTTAATATTTTAATTGTGTAGATAAGGGAGAAGGATGGGAAAAAAAATATTTTGAAGCCCTTCAAAACCTTCCAAAGTCCTCCTCTATAATACATTTTAAAAAATCTTTCAATTTTAGAGAATTCAAAAAATACATTAAAGAAGTAACTTTGGAGGGTTAACCCTCTCATCCCCTCCAAACTCCCAAACACACCCTTAAGAGTTTTTAAGGTATGATCTGAAATCTTAATGATTTGGTTTTTCCTTTCCAATAATCTTTTTCTAGCTAGTTCCGTATGGCGTATGTTAATCTACCTTTCATGGTACAATAATTGGGTCAGAGATTGGCACCTGTCTATAAATATTACAGTTGCACATAGTTGTAACAGTGTTATTAATGTAACGCTACAAAAGCATTAAATTCTTGGCTTAAATGCACTTTCAGTCCCTCAGGTTATACGTTTGTGTAATTTTCATCCCCTAGCTTTAAATTTAGCAATTTTAGTCCTTAACATTTACTAACGGTATAATTTTTGTCCCTCCGTCAAGCTACCATCCAACAGCAAACGGAATGGCTTACGTGGCAGATGAAATTTGGTGACGTGGCCAGTTTGTTGCCTAATTAGACAGCTGAAGTGGCAAATGCTGAGTCAACAATTTTTTTCCTCTAAAAAAACATTGTCTCACGTACAGGGAAAGAAGAGGGAACCGATTCGGCAAAAAAAATTGGCCACGTGAGACCACGTTTTTTTGAGAAAAAAATTGTTGACTCAGCACTTGCCACTTCAGTTGTCCAATTAGGCAACAAACTGGCCACGTCACCGAATTCCGTCTGCCACGTAAGCCATTTTATTTGTTGTTGGATGGCAGCTTGATGGAGGGACAAAAATTACACCATTAGTAAACGTTAGGGACTAAAACTGCTAAATTTAAAGCTGCGGGACGAAAATTACACAAACGTGAAACCTGAGGGACTGAAAGTGCGTTTAAGCCTAAATTCTTAAAGTAGCTTGTGACTGACATAAACCTTCAATACAATATACAACACAGAAACTCACCGGTCACCATGAAGTGTTAGGGGTGGACACCGGTCCCGTTCAACCCGCGAACCTAGTTGCCCCGACCCGAACTTGCACTTATGTTCCGGGTTCGTCCGGTTCACCGGTTCGGTTCGAGTAAAAAATTAAAGAATCGAACCATATTAGTTCAGGCATCGGGTTTTCGCAACCGAGTAACCCGAATCGAACCGGGGTAATAAAAAAACACCAAAAACATGTTAATATGTGAGAGACAGCACAGCAGCTCAAATCGCGATCCCTTTGGCCCCTTTCACGTTTTTAGGGTTTTCTCCTTCCTTGACGGCGGCGAGCGCGAGTGCGCGACCTTCTTCTTCATTCCACGACGATGTCTTCCGAGTTTCGACGCTGCGACGCCCTGCGTCTCCATCCCTGCGATGGTGCGACGTCGTGACTGTGGCTCACCATGGTCCCTCGTGCGCGTCGTCGTCTTCAGTTGTGCGTCATTTAGCTCGCCACTGCATCTTCGTTTTCAGTCGTGCGTCGTTGAGCTCGCCACCACATTGTAGTCTTCAGCTATGTGTCGTCGAGCTCGCCACCGCGTCACTACAACTCGTCCTCCTCCAAGCAGTCCCATGGCCACCCCTCTCTTTAACCCCTTCCCCTGAAGCTACTGTGTTTTGATTCAAGATTGGAACTTTGAGCCCCTGTAGAGAGACACACTTGGATTGGATGATTGGATCTAGATCTGGGGCGATTTGGAGCTCTGTGTTTAACTGTTTGGTCTTGCGATTCTATGGTCTCTTTTTGGTTCTGTGTTAAATAATCTTTTTCCAGATTTTCCCAAACGGTGATTTCCATATTTCTCCCCAACTCCTCCAATTTTTTTTGTTTTTTATTATTTTATTATTAAACCTGATACCTGCCCTGAACCAACCCGAACTAGTTCGGGTTGATTTGGTTCGGGTTTAGACCCAAAAAACACCCAAAACCAAACCAACCCAACCCGAGTAGTGTTCATCGGTTCGGTTCCAGAACTGCCCTAAACCCAAACCAAACCGACCAGTGTCCAACCCTACGAAGTGTTATGTGGTCATCTTGAAGTTTACTTAAAAAAGAAGACACTCTCATTTTATACGGCGTATGACTTTTACTTGGTCCTTGGTCAACTTCCCATGGAAGTCAAACTTTGTTGCCTCTTCTACAGCTTATTGATTTTGGTAATATTCCAACCCTTAATTTACTTCTAGCTTCGGATTAAATAAATAAATTGGATGACATAGAAAAGGAAAATGCAGCTGATGCCTGACAGATAATTTTTTAAATACTGATCTTACTTAAAATACAAGTGACACGTTACATTTGTATTTAAGATACAAAATAATTGTCTTTCGATGATAATAATAATAATAATAATAATTAATTCTCTTTAAATTCATCTTTCAATAACTAATTTATCAGTATCATTTAGGTCAAACCACAAAGTTGGACACAAGTGATTAATGTGTTTATCTAAAGAAACAGACTCGGCTCTCCAGGGGCTATGGGAAACATACCATTCTCCAACCAATTGCAAGCTGTCCTGAAAATCTCTCCACCAAAAAAATCCCAAAAATTCTGATAGAAAGCTAGATTAAGACCATAAGGACCAGGGAATTTATCAAGATGCATTTGGAAGAGGGCCACCCTAATATTTTCCACACAAAAGGGAGCAAGAAGAACAATAACAAGGGAGTATCTTCCTTCGTGACTTCGAAATAAATCATTAAAATATTCATGAGCAATTTTACATAATCCTGCCTGGGTTGTAACAAGCTCATCATCATTTCATCATCGTCCCGCACTCTCTGAATTTATGTCTCCTCTTCTTTGCAGTTGCAACTGAATGAAAGTATTTTAGTATTTCTATCACCATCCCTCAACCAATAAGCTTTAGCACATTGCTGCCAATATTTCTCCTCCTGTTGCAATAGTTTTTTTTCATAGCCAAATGTTAGTAATTAGCATATTATGAGTGTGTTTGGATTGCAGTTTTGCCTCCTTAAAAGTATTTTTGGATTGCCAAACTCAGTTTGTATAATTTTTAATGATGTTTGGTTTTCAATTTCAAAACCCACTTTGGCCCCAAACCCTGTTTGAAGTAAAATGAACAATGAGGTTACTTCTCAACAATGAGGTTACTTCTCATTTTTACTTTTTTGTTTAGATCACTAATAAGCAGTAATTAATTTTGAAGTGTTTTTTATTAATATCATCTAAACAAAATTCGTGTGTGTTTGGATTAAAGTTGATAAAAGTAAATTTGGAAGTTTGCAAACCAAGTTTGATTAAAAATGAGTTTACTCTAACGTGATTTATGTTTGGATATTTTTGTCTCAAAAATATGTTAGACAATAAATTTTGTTTGGATGGTATTGATCAAAAGTATTTCTAACTATGTAATTATTATTTATTAATGATACAAACAGAAAAGTAAAAATGAAAAGTAACCTCGTTGTCCTTTTTAATTAGTTCAAACTGGATTTGGGGTCAAACTGAGTTTTGAAACTGAAAACCAAACATCGTAAAAACTGATACAAACTGGGTTTGGCAATCCAAAAGTACTTTTAGGAATTACAAACTGCAATCCAAGCATGCTCGAATCATCGTCTAACATACTTTAGAGAAAAAGTATCCCAACATAAATTACGTTAGAATAAACTCATTTTTAACCAAACTTAATTTGCAAAATGAGTTTACTCCAAACTTACTTTTATGAACTTTAATCCAAACACGTTACACACACTATGTCAGTGGTAGATTTGAACCATAATCTCCTTTTCAAACCGAAATTTTTTACTTCCACCAAGAGACCCATGCGGACTACAAGTAAGAAAAATAGGAGAATGGTCCGAAGTGGGTGCATAAAGATTACGCAAAGTCACATAATACGACATATATATTTGCTCGGAAAAAATGGGAATGAAAAAAGAATGAAAATATTGATCTTTATTTAGTTGAACATTCCACATGTTCAATTTCTGATACAAAAGGATCCATATATTGAGAGGAAATGAAGAAATAGCGGAAATAGCGGACGAGAAACTGAAGAGAGATTATCATTATGGTTCCGTTTAGCATGGTACAACTTCAAATGGTATTACCAATAGGTAAAACACTTTCTAGCGTTGATTTGTTTGACACATAATTAATTATAAAACTTAATAATTTGGTCAATTAATTATAAAAGGCGGAAGCCCAAGTACAAATGGGTCAAGCCCAATAAGAAAAACTATGACAACAGAAATATTCCAAAAAATCGTTTATGTAAAAAAAGTTTTGTCAACAAAAAAAGTTCAAATTGACCAAAAAAAATGTTAAAAAAAACTAGGTAGCCCACTTATGTTGGTGAATTATTTTTTTTTTTACGATAACTTGTGTTGCTGAATTATAGTTATAATTATAAGTAAATGTATATTATAGATATAAATATAATATAATGCAAATATAAAAAATAAACAAATAATATAGTAATGGAAGATATGAGTCAATACCAAAATAGAGTGGTGACGATTGAGTGCAAATTAAATATATTAATGTATATATTTGTGTTTGTTAATTTATGATTGATTTTATACCATTATGGATTATCATATTGTATACAGCATTCCTATTGTGTTGTTAAGGTTTTGGGATTGATATGTAAAAATCGTTCTTAAGTAAGTAATTTTTTTGCGTGAACCAACTTGTGTTCGGTTCGGTCGAGAGGTAAGTAAAGTCTGATCATAGATTATTTTGTCACCGGGAATCGAACTCAGGTCCTAGCCGAACCCATCCCTTAGACGAAGTACATTAATTACTTGTGCCCAACTTCGTGGTCTTTAAGTAAGTAATTACGTATAAAGATTCTCATTAACAAGATAAATTGCTTTAAATGTTATTTTATTTAATATATATTCAAATGAAATTTAAAATTACACATTTAAATTTTAATTATACTTCAAATTGAAATTGTGAAAGGGAAAGATTGTTATAAGCTCATCCTACGAAGGTAGGAAGATTGATTCGCTTGAATAAGAACAAAGCAGACAAAAACGATAAAGACATTAACTAATAAATTAATTAAACTAATAAGCTACTTAAAATAATAGATAGGTCAAAAACTGAGATTCTTTTTCCTTATGGTTGGTTTGCCACATTTTGAATTTTAATGGGGTGAAAACACAATATATCGTAAGATTGGTTTTATAAAAGGTAAAATGTGTTTTATCTATTGGTAGTACCGTATCAAGTTGTACCACCCTAAAACGAGGTGACTTCTAGGGTGGTGAAGTAATAAAACTTCACCACCATGGTGAAGTGGGCCCATTACCTATAATAAAAGGTAATCTGGTCTTTTTTCAAATTAAAATTTCCTCGCCATAAGTTGTTATAATAGGCTAATATGCACAAAACTCTATTAATTACAAAAGTTGACGTGATATAATATGAAAATCGCAAATGTTTTTTTTTCTTTTAATTTTATTTTTGATAAATAAAATATCATTTTAATTTTTGAGTAATTTTTTTTGTTTTAAATATCTTTCTTTTCTCTATAAATATATCGATTTTTACTTCTAGTCCTTGTCATTTTTTTTATAATCCCTGTAATGCTTAAACATTTTGTTTTTGGTCCTCTCCATTAGTTTTTGTTACTAAAATGATTATCCCCCTCTCTCTTCACTCTCTCCCTTTCTCTCCCTCTCCCTCTCCTTATCCCTTTCTTTCTCGCTCCATCTCACCCTAGCTCTCTCTCTTCCCCTCTCTCTGAAAAATCTCTCCCTCTTACTCGCTCTCCCACTCTTTCTATCTCTCCCCCCTCTCTCTCTCCCTCGCTCTATCTCTCTCTCTCTCTCGCTCACGTTCTATCTCATTCCCCTCTCTCTCGCTCCCTCTCCCCTATCTCTCTTCTCGCTCTCTCCCCTTTCTCTCACTCGCTCGCTCTCCCTGCCTTTTGCTCTCTCTCTCACTCTCTATCTCACTCTCCCCCGCTTTCTCGCTCTTTCTCCCTCTCTCCCTCCCTCCCTCTGCTCCCCTCTCTAGTTAGAGAGAGATAGAGGGAGAGAGTGAGAGAAATAGCAAGAGAGAGGGAGAGAGGGGGCGAGAAAGTGTGAGAGAAATAGCAAGAGAGAGGGAGAGAGCGAGAGAGAGAGGGGGCGAGAAAGTGTGAGAGAAATAGAGCGAGGGAGAGAATGAGAGAGAGAGGAGAGAGATGAGGAGAACAAGAGAGAGGAGAGAGCGAGATATAGGGAGGGAGAGCAAGAGAGAGGGGAGAGAGATGGAGAGGGAAGGAGAGAGGGAGGGGAGAGATGGGGTTAGAACGGGAGAGAGGGAAAGAGAGGTTGGAGAGAGGGGGAGAGAGATCGAGGGAGAGGGAGAGAGCAAGACAAAGGGGGATAGGGGGAAACAGAGAGAGCAAGAGAGAAGGAAAGAGAGACTGATAGAGAGGGAGAGATAGAGCGAGGTATTGAGAGCGAGAAGGGGAGAGCGAGAGAGAGAGGGAGGGCAGGAGAGAACAGAGAGGGGAGAGAGATAGAGTGAGAGAATTTTTGAATTTTGAACATTCTCATATTTCGAACAGAGTTTCAGTGCAAGGGCCAGACTGAGAGTGAAAAAGAGATTTAAAGTTCTCTACTTTTTGGTGTTATTTAAAATTTCTCAAATTTGGTTATAAAAAAAAATCCGATAAAAATCGTTTCATTTTAAATTCCTACACACTTAATATCCGAACAAAGTAATTTAGGTTGATGTATTTTAATTACCCTCTAAAAATAAATTAATGCATTAAATTATCCCATTCAAACACAACCTTATAATATCACAAAAGGACAAAATTGGGCTATCTCACAATTTTTTTTAAAACAAATGGGCCAAATTCATCAAAAAATAAACTTTTTGAAAATATTGTGATTGCTAAATAGTTGTTGACCTCTATTGCAAATACATTAACCTTCCACCTTTAAATTTAGATTTAATTTGTTTGAAATTTAAATTTAAATTAAAATAACTACATACTAACCATAGAGATAACACTTTTTTTTGGGCCAACCATAGGGATAACACATGATTTAAATTAAAATAACTTCACATTATCCTAAAAATAGCTCAAATTTTAAATTGAATTGAATTTTAGATAATACATAATTCAAATGAGTTGATTTTTAACATTAAATAAAAATATCAGAATCATAAAAGAAAGACAATACATAATATAGTGATACACGTTAAAAAAAAACTTTAAAATACCTCCTAAATATATATGCGGTATAGACGATTAAGAAATACTATTTTATTTTATGAGTAAACAACTATTTGGTATCCGAGAGTGCAATATAGTGTCATTTTGGTTATTGATAGATATAAAATTAAGAAAAAAAGTCATTTGTGTCCATTGTTAGTTACTTTAGTTCCTGTCATTAGATCTATTACGTAACTCCGTTTGGGCTGCGAAGCTGTGACGCTAAAAGCCACATATGAGACTTTTAAAAGATTAATGAGTGAGTTTATTGGTCATCTCAGTCCCTCTAAATACTCATCCAATATGGACCGTCACGTTGTAGTCCTATGTAGTCTTTAATGTCCAATTCATGAGCAGCCCAAACAAAATTATGTAACAGATCTGATGACATGAACTATAGTGACTAATGTCTGATACAATAGAAAGTTTTTTTTTTTAATTTTATATCTGTCAAAAATTAAAATAACACCACTTATCATTTTCAAGGAACGATGTAACTGTTTTTTTTTATTTCATCCTGGGAGTTGGAATATTTTCCGTATAGTATAGTAGAGAAAAAACAATAGCCGGAAACAGAGTGCCAAGTGTCCAACGAGCTACTCCAGGACCCAGTCAAACCTTCTCTTATTTTCTTCCGACTCTTGTATTCTTTCGTTAGTTTGACTTTTTCTCTGGCTCAAAATTTTCTTGGCGGTTTCTAGTCATTTCACCCCTCTCAATATTGTCTGTTATTATCTTTGGTTTATATATAAGAGATAAATATTTAATTTATAAAAATTAATAAATAATAATTAAATAAATTAGTTGTAATTAATATAAATTTTATTTTAAGATTATCTCTCATAATAAATGATTAAAATAGTAGTTTATAGATTTAATGATATTAAATTATTCTTAATTCTCAAGTATATTATTCTCTCTAATGAATATAAAATATTTTTTATACAATTAATACATTAAAAATGAGTCTATATTTTTTATAATTTAGATAAAAAAAATAACTCTAAATTTTTTTATATATAAGAATAGAGCTAGTAAATTATTATCATAATTATTATTAATACTAATTATTAGTTTTTTCAAATTTTGCTAATAAACAACTAAATTAATACTCCTAAAAGTTAGTAAAAGAAAGCAAAGCGGGAGCGCGGTTCTGTTCCCAAAGTTGAGCTCCACGTAGATGGGGCACTGATTTTGATACTATTTCAGAATCTTCCATTCATCGGCAAACTCGACAAACATTCACCTCATATGCCCTTTCATCCCCAAAATTTGTTTAATAAAAATATCATCTATAAAATTACTATCTCTGTTCCTAAATATAAAAGATTTTTGATAAGTTTATTTATCTCTTTTTATAAGAGATTTTTGAAAATATATTATATATTAATTATTTTTTATCTAAATTATTTTTATTTATTATGAACATATTTTGTCTCTTTCATGTGATGAATGAAAAAGAGAGAAATAATATATTAATTAAGTGGAAAAGAGTAAGTAGAAAGAGAAAGATACTATCAATGACAATTTTAAAAACACAGTATAAATTATTGACAAATTTTATGCTATAAAATATATTAACTAACTTACTTGGTAGAAAAAAATTAAGTAAAAATATCTTATAATTAAATATAGAAATAGTATAATACTATAAATTACTCTATTTTGATCTCCAAACATTTTGTATTTATATGAATTAATATTTGAAACTGTTAATTTATCAATGAATTATTTTATTAAAATCATTAACTTGTTAACGGACTTATTCTTTTAAGGATTATTTTAAATATATAAAAATTTTAGTAATTGAAACAACACAATCAATGCCATTCAAGATCAAATCATATACTATCTCTGTCCCTAATTATAAGAAATTTTTATCTAATTCTCTCCACAAAAAAGTTAATTAATATAGTTTATAGTATTAAATTTGTCACTAATTTATATTGATTTTTCAAAATTGCCCTTAGTATCTCTCTCTTTCCACTTACTCTCTCTTTTTTAATTAATGCATTATCTCTATCTTCTCTATTCATCATAAATAAGAGATAAAAAATATTCATAATAAATAAGAATAATTTGGATAAAAAATAATTAATATATGACACATTTTCAAAAATCTCTTGTAAAAAGGGACAAATAAATTTGTCAAAAATCTCTTGTAATTAAAGACAGAGGTAGTATTTTGTGTTTTTTCAAAAGATAAAACAAATAAAAAGTAAAAAAGAAGAAGATAATTTCCCGTAAAATTTCCATGGCACTATACGCGTACACCCATGACAATTTGTAATTTCTCTAATTTTTGACACATGGTAAATAATAAAAAAACAACAATTTCATACGGTAATAATAATTTAACTTTTCCTGTGTTAAATAAAGCTTCTCTATGTAGATAAAAAAAAAAACTCCTCTAGATTATACAAACAGTACATAACTCATTATATTAAACATCTAGTCAGAATTATCATCGAAATTAATCAATATATTGGTACAACACAGGAGGTAAATACCGTATCCCATAATAATACAAGACCATATAGATATTAGTATAGATTGCACGAGTAGTAGATACACGATATCAAGAAATTCTAATTCTATCAAGTAACTATTTCAATAAATCTCGAATTAGATTATAAATTTAATTTAAATACTATATAGTATAAAATTTTTTTACAGAAATATTTAATCATAGTTAAATATAATTAGATATTTGCATAAAATCTTTTTATACTATAGATGCATAATTATTAAACTCTAATATTACTCCCTCCGTCTCTAATTATAAGAGATTTTTTGTAAGTTTATTTATCCTTTTTTATAAGAGACTTTTGAAAATGTGTCATGCATTAATTAATTTTTACCCAAACTACTCTTATTTATTGGAAGAGAGAGGTAGAAATGCATTAATTAAATGAGAGATAGAAAGTGAGAAAAAAGAGATACGATTATTAAGGATAATTTTAGAAATACAGTATAAATTATTAATATATTTAATGATATAAACTATATTAACTAACTTCTTTAATTAAAGAGAATTAGGTAAAAACTTTTTATAATCAGCGACGGAGGGAGTATTATCATTAACAAAATTAGAAACCTTTTTCCTCAAAAAAAAACAAAATTAGAAACTTAATCTTGGAACAACCAATCAAGTAAAAGTCAAATGGTAGGGACCCACGGAAAACCACGTCAACAGTTAGGGGGGTTGCGCTTTAAATGGGTGAGAGCGCCGACTCTGAAACCAAGTTGTTCTGTTCACTTTGTTTTTCCAGCGGTGTTGTGTTGTCCCTTTTGCTTTAGCTGCACAAAGCAATAAAAAGAAGAAAAAAAAGCACAAAAATTCAATAACAACACAAACACATACAGAGAGAGAGAGAGAGAGATTCAAATAGGGGAAGAAGAGGACCGTGTAGATGGAGTTGCTGTAACACAAGACAAGATCAATTTTCTGGTTTCAGGGGTCAGAGAGTTGACCAAAAAAATCACACATAACATGAAATAGGAACAAACAAACAAATAAGAACAAGAAGGAAGAGTGAAGCTGTGTGTGTCCCTTTTTTTCTATTCTTCGGTCATAACATAATAACAGCATAATGAAAAGCTTTGCGGCAAAGAAAAGATTTTCTCATTTTGTCTCCACCCCACTTAATTTCCCACCAGGTTCGTTTCAATTACTGTGATCCTTTCATTGCATTTTCTCTCTCTTCCCCCCCCCCCTCTCTCTCTCTCTTCATATCTATTTCTTTACCCTCCTTCTGATCCGATCTTATATGCGAACTAAGGTTGTTGTTGTAGCAGTTGTTAGTTGTGGTTACCTTGATTCAAGTTCAAGTGAATGTCTTCTTCCTTTTTTTTTCTACTTGTTTTCTTCCCCTGCTTTGTTTTTTTCTTAAAAAAAAATCATTTTTTTATAAAAATGAAGATTTTTATAAAAATGAAGAATTGTTTTTCTTTTTGCTTTCTGGGTTTTGCATGTTGTGAAATGTTATTTCTTTTTAAGGCATTTTCACATAATGGGTGCGAATGTCTATTGGATCATTGGTTTTGGGTTGGAGGGGTTCTCTTTGTTCAGTTAAATTTGATTGATGTATGTCACAGATTCCGCTGTAGACTCAGTTTATTTTGTGGATTATTTAAAATATTTGAATATATATGTCTCCAATTTATAATTCATGATTCCCTTTGTGTTTCTGGAATTTATCCTCTTCTTCTTTGTTCTTTTCCTCTCTCTCTCTCTCTCTCTCTCTCTTTTGCTTTTTGTCATTTTAGACCAAAAGAGTTAATTGGTCTTACGTCATAACCGTGTGCCATTGATTAATTTACAGAGATTTGAATATAAAAGAAATGGTAATTTATTTTGCCAATTTGCTAGTTGTTAAATGTTAATGGCTTTTCGAGTGTCTAAAAATAGCAAATACTAGGAGATCTCTCGTTTTATGGTCCCTAGAGTAGGGAACTACCATAGAAGAGCATGTAGTGGATAAGTTCAGAGAATTATAGATTTGTTTCCAAAAATTGGAGGATGTTCCTTTTGGAGAGCATTTCCAATTCCAGAAAAAAATCTATTTCCAGTAGTTGGTGTATCTTCTGATAGTAGAGTATTTTCTACTAAATTAGCGTTGGTAGAGTTACCTGATTTTTAGACCCATATATGTCAAGTCACTTTGTCAAAACTTACTAAATATGAAGGAAGGGTTTTTACCATCAATAGTTATGTTGATTTGCTGCATCTTGTTGTTTCTTAGTGCAGTTTCATTTTCTTGAATTTCATACTCTTTTTTATGATGAATGAGATAATTGTTTTCAAGAATCCAAGCTAAACTTTAATCTCATCTTATGCAGGCAGTGAAAGCTTGGAAGAGTTTTGTTTCTTTTTCTTTTCCAGCCAGAAGGTTGTGACTTGTGAGTGAATTTGGTATTTCACTTTGAGATCTGTTGTGCAAAGCTTGTTGCCAAAATCCAATCTTTGAACCATAATTCAATAAGAAACTGGAGTAAGATGTCTGGTGAATCGGCTCCCAAACCTCGAGTAGTATTATGTCCTAAATGCAGGCAACTGCTTCAAGAGCCTCCAGATTATGATCTGTACAAGTGTGGTGGATGTGGCACGGTTCTTCAAGGTTAATAATCTCATTATTGTTTATGATTTTACTTTTAAAGTTTCATCTTGGGAAACATGATGTCGGAAAAAATTTTCAGCTGTTGCACTTGTTAAGTTCTTATATAATGTGCTTGGGTTGACCATAACCTTCAATATCTGATTTTCTTATGAACTTATTCAAACCAAGATAATTTTTTTTGATGTGATTTATTTTCCTTGATTGATTGATATAGATGTCTTACTAGAATAAATTATTCTCCACTCTATGAAGCAAATATTGCTCCTCCAATCTATTGCCTGCTTCTTTTGTATGTATAAATTTCTATGAAATCTTTTATTTTACAAATGAGGATACTGGTTCTACACGTGTACCTCTTATAGTTCTTAATTTTTAACTGAAATTGCTTCATTGCGCTCCATGCAGCTAAGAAACGAAAAAGTAGGGCTGTGATCTCAGAATCCAGCTCACATGAAACTGATGCAGCTCCTAGAAATGCATCGGATATTGTTTCTGATGATAAGCAATACATCAATGCAGAGCAGCTAGTCAGTCCTCAAGAGAATGTTTTGAGTGGAAAGGCAACTAGTTCTTCCTCAGGAGAATGTTCTTTGGAGGGAAATGATGGAAGGGGTGAAATTGATAATGGTGAACGCAATGGAGAGCAGCCGGTTACTTCTCAGGAGAATGGTTTGACAACAAAAGCTACTGGTTCTTCCTCAGGAGAACGTTCTTTTGACGGAAATAGTGGAATGGGTCAAATTGAAAATGGTGAATGCAATGAAGAGCAGCTAGTTACTTCTCAAGAGAATGGTTTGAGGGAAAAAGCAACTAGTTCTTCCTCAGGAGAATGTTCTTTGAGCGAAAATGGTGGGAGTGAAATTGAAAATGGTGAATGCAATGAAGAGCAGCAAGTTATTTCTCAGGAGAATGTTTTGAGGGAAAAATCAACTAGTTATTCCTCAGGAGAATGTTCTTTGAATGAAAATGGTGGAAGGGGTCAAATTGAAAATGGTGAATGCAATGAAGAGCAGCCAGTTATTTCTCAGGAGAATGATTTGACGGCAAAAGCAACTAATTCTTCCTCTTCCTCAGGAGAATGTACTTTGAATGAAAATGGTGGAAGGGGTGAAATTGAAAACGGTGAACGCGATGAAGAGCAGCTTGGACCGTTTAATTTATCGGATGAAGAACTGGAAAATGTGAGGGATATCTATGAATTATCAGATATCAGAAGGCATTCAGTGTCCAACAAAGGTTCCTCAGCAGAATTGATGGCTGACAATTCAGTAGAGAAGGCAAATGATACTAACTTGCAACTAGAAGGAGAAGAGCTAAATAATGGAATTGTGCCATTGGAAGGAGCAGAAGAGCATTCATTTAGTGCATTGGATATAGAAGATGCCAATGATGAGAAAACAGCTCTAGTAGGGGTAAAGTCTGAAGTGGACATTGCGGGAAGTGATTTAGAAGTAACAGAAGAGTTGAATAATGGAAACTTGTTACAAGAAGAAGCAGATCAGAAGTTAATTTCTGAATCAGATGGAGAATATGTCAATAATGGCAAATTGACTCCAGTAGGTGCAAGCACAGAAGCGGACGTTAATGGAACCGATAAAACAGAATCAAAAGAAATAAATAATGGGAGCTTCTTGTTAGAGGGAACAGAAGCGGAGTTGAATATGTATGCATCAGATGGAGAAGATCCCAAAAATGGCCAATCAGATCTAGTGGGAGCACAATCTGAATTGGACATTAGTGGAAATGCTTCTACTGCTAGAAGGTTAAGTACCGAGTATTTTGCATCTGAAAAAGGAAGCTTTTCACATGTTTCTCCTGATAATCATGTATCTGCTCCGCAAAATATTCACCATAGCTTTGATCATATAAGGTCTGCGGATACATTTGACCACACGGAAATAAATAATCCCAGTTCGGAGATTAGTGGTGCACTGGGAGAATTGTCTAAATCCCCAACCATTAGAAGTTATCATGCTTATGATGGCAGTGTCTCTTCTAATGATGGGGTGGATGAGCGGTTCCCGGGTCAAAATTTATATTCTTTTGAGAACACTTACACTGTTTCTAATGGTTCCGAGGGAATGTCCAGAAAGGGAAAAGGCCTTGCTAATAGCAGCATGTTATATGGAGATCTTGAAACACAACATCAATCGAATTTTCCCGATCGAAAGTATCATGTCCCGAAAAACAGCAGAGGGAATCAAAATGAGGTGCCAGAGACCACAAGACATGGTCATGCACATAGGATGAGACCAAAGAAAGATGAGTTTCCGTTTCCATTCAAAACGCCTCTCCATCGAAGTGGTTCCCAATGTGGCTACGAAAGTGGCAGTCCGTCAAATCAAGCGTATGATGAACTCTATGGCGGCTCGAGCTATCTTTCACCTGACTCCTATGAGGACCCTGACCAGGAGAAGATGAAGCTGTTGAGAATGGTTTATAAATTGCAGGATCAACTCAACAGAGCTAGCTACGCAAACGGGGAAGCAAATGAAAGACTGTCCATGGGAAAGCATGTTTCTGCACACCAAAGCCATGATTTTCATGAAGAAAGATTTTATCATGGTATGGATTACCCCAGGTGGGATGGAAGCTATAGTCATGGAGGAATCAACTGGCACCGCCAAAGGCACAACTTTTCGCGGATACCTTATTTAGCCGAGCCAACAACAGGCAGTACACACCAACACCATCTTGATCATCCTTGTTACCATTGCTGTCCCCAAGAGTGGCAATGCTCGGGAGAGTTTCCTCCGCACGTTCTTTACCAGCATGAAAGGCCTCGTCCAAGTCACAGTTGTTGCTCATCTTACCACTCTTTTCCTGCAAGCCCGCAATGGTTCGTGAACTCAAAACCTGTCCACAGCCGTGAAACAAAATCTTGTGATCAGAGGAACATGGCTCTCGAGATGAACTATCATCTTAGGGAGAAACCAAGCATTAATAAGCGACATTACCGGCCCGTAGCAGGCGGAGCGCCGTTTGTCACTTGTCATAAATGCTTAAAGCTGCTGCAACTTCCTGCAGATTTTCTCCTCTTCAAAAGAGTGTGTCATCAGCTCAAATGCGGCGCGTGTCAAGAGGTACTTAAATTTTCTCTGCAGAACACAAGTCACATAGTTTCTTATGCTCCTCCAGAAGCTCGTGTGCCCCCATCAAGTGACCTTGACGTCCCAAACGCGGTGATCAATGGCACCAATCCACATTCAGAATCTCATGCCAACCATGGCCATTCTCCACATCATGCAGACCCCATCTCATATTCTGATGATTATGGCCATTCTGTCAGTAAGAGCTACTCCTCAGAGGGAGATCCTGCTTCTCTCGCACCATTTCATCCCTTGCAAGGTGGTGCGCATGATGTCTCTCCTGGTGGTACCTCTCAGCCTATAACAACAGAGAAGGAGAAAATTGCTTCAAGAAGACCTAGCACAAGTGAGGCTCCAGTGATGTCCTCAGAAATGGCGGCAGCACCACCACCGTCGCTACCAATGCCAAAAAGTTCACCACTTCATCAACTGATGGGTTATTCCTCCCCAAGTCAAGTGCTAAGAGGGGTTATTTCCTCTGTTGATGGAAAAGAGTCCATTGCTCAATGAAGAACATTGAACTCTCAACAGGAGCTGCATTTTGACTCAGATGACAATTCTGTTTATTCTATGTTTGTTTGGTGGGTGAATCTAAATTGAAGCTGGGAATATCAAGAATGGGGTTCTTTGTCCAAATTTGAGATGTAGTGATGAAGCAACTAGACAGTGGCTTATTTTTGTTTTAGTTTTCTTGTAACTATTTATAGTGTCCTGAATAGGGGCAATAAGAGTGACTCGTTTGCCCTACAATGTTGTTGTATACTTGTATTAGAGGCAGATTAGATGCTCCATTATTCAATTTTTGCATACAGTTTGGCAACAGATACAGAAAAATATAATATTTGTAAGCATATGGTTTTGGTGTATATAGAAGTAACTATTGTGTGTATTTTGAACGTCTATTTTTCTTGGTTAATTTTTGAAATACAAATAATTAGAAAAAATAGGTCATTTGTTTGTTGGATTTTTACTGTTTATATTAAAAAAATACTTGTAATTTGTACCATCCATCAACTAGTGATTGTATAAAAATGAGTACAGTATATTATCAGCGTCTGAGTTTATCGCATTAATTCCATTCAATCAAATTTCTCGCAAAGAAGCTTTTCTTTGTCCGAAGCAATCGCCCAGCGGGAAGAAGAGGATATTTTCGTGTTGCATTGCAAGGAAGATTTAAAATGGTATGAATTAAAAATTTATACTTTATTTTGACGAAAAAATTTATATATATTTCGCTAAACAGCAGGCCTTTTAAATACATACTATAATATCAACAACCATTAATTTATTTTATTAGCTCACAAGAACTACATAAATATAAAATAAATATGCAAAATTATATCTTAACTCCCTTAAATTAAATTTTTTTTTTTAATTTAGTCTCTTATCTTTTTGTCAACAAAATAGTCCCTTATGTTTTAAAAATGAGCTTAAGTAGCCATTTTGTAACACAATCTAACATGTATATAAGCTAAAATAGACCAGTAAAATATTTAAATAGATCAAACTATATCAATATTAGGCTATGTGGACAAAGATAGAGACAACATACATTTCTATAACAATGAAAAAGTAATTGAAAAAATAAAATAAGGGACTACGTTGTAACAAAAAAAAATAAGAGACCAAATTGCAAAAAAATAAATAAATTAAGGGAACAAATGTATAATTTTGCCTTATAAATAATGCCAGACTTATCATAACATATATAAGTGGTGTACCGAGGCACTCTTTCTTACTGCATTAAAATGAATTTTATTGAAGAATTTATTCTTCCAAACATTTCAACTATTAAGGGATGCCTAAGAAATCCTCACTAGGAGGCCAGGGAGGGGGAGGGAACTTACAAACAAATGTCCCAACCAAATGTGTTAGGCTTACAGGACAACAATGGATTACTTATATATTTTATATTTTTATATACAAAAGTAACAATACAGATAAAAGAAAATCTTTTTCAACTAAAATGGGGTACATCTATATTTTATGTACCGACTCAATAAGAATCTTCTCTATACCTGCTTCTTCTATTGGAGGCAATGGAAATCCTCTGATCCTGAAGCATGTTCAAATTGGGGGCCAACAACCGTGTGTACCGGTCAAAGTACAAGAGCTGCTTCAGCAGAAGCGCAAATTCTCGAGGAAACTTCAATCCATAAGATTCACTGACCCGAACCTGTGGAGCACATAGATAACATAAGCACTGTGTTAATAATTTATTACCCTTCATCAAACAGCCACCATAAGAACTTGCACAAATAGATACAGGATGCTTCTCATTTCAATTTTTACAACTGTGGAATGTTGCAATGTTGTTTAACCTTGCATTAATATGAAAATTTCTCATGCTTGTCCAAAATCATATCATATTTCAATACTATTTCTTGTTGAAGAAAGATATTGATCAGCACCCAAGCACTTGGGAACCCTTACCTTAAAAAGCTAGCTATCAAGGGAGAAGAACCAAGCCACTTAAGTACTCCACCGAGTATCTCATACTACTCAATGTGGGACATAGGCACCCCATAATACCCAAGTCCCTATCAGATATTTAGCTTAAAAATTCAAATATCCACTAGTAGCATATGCTGTATTAAATGATGTTGCAGACATGCAAACTTAAAGATTAATAAACTCTCAGCTATTTTAAAGCATCATCTTAATTTGTCAAACTCAACTTTTAGGAAGCATAAATCATCATGTTGCTTAACAAGTAGCAAAACTCCATATATCCAACAATTCAAATACCGGTAGTTAACAATGAGATCTTTGGACCTTTTGTATTGACATACCATACCAGTTGTCTTACTCTTAGCATTTCAGTTTAAACAATCTAAACTAGCTTACCACATCAAGAAAGAGTGCATTCATCTGCCTCTCGTCAACAACTACATTAGCAGAGACAGCAGTTGCATTTGTGGCCGTTCCACTTGCAGTTGCTACAATTATTTCAGTGTCCAACTCCTGCACTTGCATAGCAGGCACAAATGCACAATGTAAGCAATAACAAATAATAAGACCATTTTATATTAACCCGACCCGACCCCAATATTTAAAAAAGGCATGAATATAGACAACCCAATAAATTAGAGATCTCAATTTTTCTTAACTACATATTTAACACTGTTTACTAACAATTCTGCGATAAATTCACACACAGATAAACATATACATACTCATGAATTTTCTCATGACCATGTTGTGTGTAGAGATAAACAGATATACAAAGACCCTGCACAGGGCTCTACAAATTTTATCTTGTGTATGGTCTAATTCTCTCTCCGCATGACCCTGTCATGTGAAACACTCACATGAGGGTCCAAATCCAGAGGGATGCATCGAATGAGAGAGAGCACAGGTATGTCTATTGTCAGTGTTAGGGGGGTCAGAAATCAATAACAGAGAAGAGGGCTTTATTGAATATGAAAAAAAGAACATGCTCAGTGAGTAGTAAGTATAGGAGGATCACTTCCTCTCCCAGGGCAAGATGCTCCTTCAAAGATTTTCTGTGTCTGAAGCCAAAATGGAAACTGAATAACTCCCATGTCCCCTCATACTCCTACTCTCCACTACTTGAACACACCCTAGCCAGACTCGCAAAACTAACTCCCGCCTATTCCGCTAGCAGTCTCTCCTTCATGTGGAACACCCCTCTTCCTCAAGTAAAATTTCCATTCTGAGGGTCTCTTCTGAGTCACGTCCAGAACCTGATCCACTTGGGCCGATTCCTCCTTATCTAGTTTAGGCCCAGTTCTATCAGTCAGTGCAGAGCAAATCCTAAACATTGCATTTTGCATGAATGATCAGGATTAAAAGAGTGTGTATGTGTGTTTGTGTGTCTAGACAAGTAGACATACACATTGCCTAGCAGTTTGGGAGCCACCAGTTACAAAACTGAAATGAGCTCCCCAAATTAGCAAAGCACATAAGCGTTCACCTATGTAGTCAAGTCAACACATAAAGTACTTGCCTTGATTGATGAGAACACTTTTTCCAAATCTCTGGCAAAGGCCTTAGCATTAACATCATTGTTTGTAGCACCCATTTGAATTAAGGAAGATGCCATTGAGTCATAATCTTCAATGGCAATTGATCCTAAGAAGACTTCCATAGCAGCCCACGTTTTGGGAGATATACGACCAACAATTCCTGTAGATTGAATTTTGTTTTATACATTATAGATTGAAACTCATAACATACAATATCTCGTACATATATATATGCATGTATATAAAACAGAATACTGTAAAACAAGATAAAAGACATAAATCATAAAAGAACAAAGAAAAGAACAATGCTTAGAGTTTGCAAGATGATGGCCCTTCAATAAGCATAGCAAAAAAATATGCTGATTGACGGAATCGGAAACACATAAAAATACTTAAAATTCCAAATAAAATGTAAGACTATTTTGAAACATTAGAAAGTTAACAGATGACAAATGCACTACAAGAAGTTACAGTTCAAGTAAAACCATCTTTAAACCATGCATGAGGAATATAAAGCATACCAAAGTCTAGAAATCCAATCCGGCCATCACGTAGAAGCCATAGATTTCCGGCATGCACATCTGCATGAAAAGATTCACATGCAAGCAAACTTCCAAACCTGCAATATTTTATTCCAAGATACACATGTTTGTGTTCAAGGAGGAAGGCACAGGGACACTAATTGTATATAGAATTTTTGAGTCATACCACACATTGAGAGCAGTTATAAGGCTGGTCTCTGGGCTAGAAACTAATGAACGTATGGAGTCTAGGTCAGTAAGAGGAACTCCATATAGTCTTTGCATGGTTAAAACTTGCCGTGTACTGCAGTATTGATACACTTTTGGAGCTGTTGCTTCCCCAGTGAGTCCCATTGCTTCTAAATATCTCCTGAAAGCTTCAACATTTGCAGCCTCCTTGTAAAAGTCAACTTCTTCAAGCATAGACTCTCGTATGTCTTTGACAATACCAACCTACTAAAAGGAAGCTCACGTTACAAGAAAGTTCAGGCCACTACCATTTATTTACAGCTACAAAACTAATAACAAAGAGGGAGATGTCAACCATAGGATCTAAGCAGGTGGATGAAATGGAGGAACGTTTTGGGTGCGATATGCAACATAAAAATACCACTCGAACTTAAAGGAAAATTTTACTGAACAACTATAAGACCTACAATATTACATGGAACTGAATGTTTGACGCCATAAAAAGCTAACAAAAAAGTAAATTTAGGGTCGCAAAGATGAGAATGTTACGATGGATAAGTGGTTACACGAGACAAGACAGGATTAGAAATACAATCATTAGAGAAAAATTGGTGTAGCACTTTGGGCATGTATGGAGCTGGTTGAAGCACCAGTAAGGAGAGTAGACCAAATAAAAGATAGTTCAATAGTTAGAGGTAGAGAGAGACCTGTGAAAACTATAGGTCAAACCATAATGAGAGATTTAGAGGTAAATGGTCTATATTTAGACCTACTACATGGCAGGACTTTAAGGTGTCGATTGGTCCATAACTCCATGTAGCAAATCCCACCTAATGAGAAAAGACTTGGTTGTTGTTGTTGATGATGATGAAACTAGTAAGAAAAGAATGTGAATAAAGTTTTAAGTTTCCTTTTCTATTTAAGAAACGAGAAAGAAAATGAATTTAGTAAAAGGGACAAGAAAAAAGGATGATGAATGTAACATGGTTGAGAATTTCACTGTTCATGAACAAATGCCAAAAAAGAAGCATTATTTTCATATTGTAGCAAAAATATTCATGTAGCAGTAAAAGTGCCCTTATTGCTTATACCAGAGATGTCCGGCTAATTTCAGGATTCAGGAACTCCAATATCCGAGCAACAACATAGACAAAATTAAGATCTGCCACTAATATGTCCTCTATTCCTGGTTTTAAGACCTTTATAACCACATCCTCCTGCGAGCCTTTTAGCCTTGCACCATGGACCTAGATGTAATATATAACAATTGCATTAGCAGCAACATAGCAATCTGAATAAAATATTATTGAAAGAGAAAGATCGGTGTATAAAATATACCTGTGCTATAGAGGCAGAAGCAATGGGGGTTGGGTCCACATATTCATAAACACTTTCTATTGGTCTTCCTAGTTCCTTACGCAATATAGATTGAATTTCCTCAAAAGGAACTGGAGGAGCTCTATCAAAACAACTCTGGAATTCTTGTACATATTCAGGTGGAAATAATGTTGGTGCGGATGCTATGAACTGCCAAATAGAAACCAAATATAACCATCAGTACAGAGGTTCATGGCATAAGCATAAAGAGATCAACAATGAAATTAGGAAAAAAAATTTGTATGGAGGAAATGATCATATCAAGTGGTTAGCAAACACAACTTAGAGGAGGGAGGAGGAAGTAAGGGAATCCAATTATACCTGACCTAATTTGATGTAGGTTGCCCCCATGCGTTCAAACAGCCTCCTCAAATAAACAGGGGAGAGTAAACCAAGCTGCATTTCTGTCGGTAACCCAGCAGATGAATTTGTTGACTGCAAAATGATGCAAGAGTGCTAAATAATTCTGTCCATTTCTTCTAATAAAAACACCAAAAAGTTGTTAAGAGATAAATAGTAGACACAAACTACTATCCAAAAGCAAGCAGGAACAGATGCAAATTTTTTTTTTTTTCTTTTACAAAAAGCAAAAAATTGACAATGCATACACCAGCAAGATATCTCAGACCTCACACATATAATGTAAAATTATCCCTCCATTACATACCTACCAGTAGTTCACAAATCGCCACAGGCTAATTTAAAAGGGAAACTATATATTCTCTCCACTTAGAAGATAGGTATGCATTTAGGGGCTCTTTAGAAGAGCTTATTTAGAACTTATTTAGGTTTATCTCATGACATAATCACTATATTAATGTTTGGATACACTTATAAAAATAACTTATGCTATGTCCATAAATTGTTTTTAGTTTATTTCAACGAGCTCCCATAATGGCTTATGAACAAGTGTTTAATTAAACTATTTACCAAACACGCCCTTTATCTGTGGCTTGGCTACAAACTTCAAACAAGATAAAACACGAAAAGTATTATGGCTAGGAAATAAACATATAGCATGTTAGTTTACCTTTGATACATCAGTTAACCACTCTTGACCAACCCCAATGAAGGCTTGAAAACCTTGAGCCAGCCTAAGGACACCCCTAGGACCCGTGTTCACCGATGTCTGCACAATGTCCTCCACCAGCTTGGGCAGCTTTTCAATGCTATCTGACGCAAGCACGCAATTTACCGCCATTTCAGCACAAAAAAATACAAGCATTCCACAGCCACAGAGCAACTAACATAGGTTTTTTTTTTTGGATATATTTGGATTTGCCTACCAACTAACATTGGTTTGAGAAAATATTATTTAAATTTTTTATTTATATTAAAAATTATGAAAATTTGTCTTATTTTTACTTTGTAATAATAAAATAAAATGTTATTTTCATGCTTTTAAAAACAAACAATATGATAATGAAAAATACTAGCAACACACTCTCTAACATACTCTTTCGAACATACTTTTCATTGTTGGGTGAAATTGACGTGGGTCCTACTAAGAGTGCATTTGGGTAAACAACTTAGTGTGTGTTTGGTTCTGTGATGGCAAAAATTGATTTTGACTGAATTGATTTTGTAAAATTGAGTTTGAAGTAAAGTGATTTATGTTTGAATGTTTTTACTCCGGAAGCAAGTTTGAGGTAAAACTTGGTGTAAAATTTTCAACTCAATGCAAAAGCTGCAAATTCTAACTTCAACTAGAATCAATTCTGGACAACAGAATTACTTTTACAGCAAAATCCCAAACACCTTTATATGAAAGACAAATCACGTTTGAGCCCACAAACTTAAGTTTAGCTCCTCCCACCATGTTACCAAACATGCACTTAATTAAGAGCTTCTTGAATAAGTGTTTATCATATAAGCGCTTATTCTATAATCGAGGAGGAAATGAGATTAAAATGTTTTCATATAAACTATAAGCTATTTTCATAAGCTATTTTGAAGGCTTATAAGTTGTAAATAAGCTCTTCAAAATGTACCCTAAATAAGGAGTGAGACCCAAGTTGTGTTTAGTAGAATCCACGTGAGTTTAGCCTTGCTCATGTGATAACAATGTGTCATACTGGTTAGCGACACCCTTTAATAATTAATCAATTAAAGCACCGTAACATCTTATTTTGTTTTTCCCCCAATAGGTAGTGTGGAGCACATGGATGAAACCATGCTATAAAGCCTAACGCGAATCATATAAAACAAAATACCATTTAAATTCAAATCGTTCTTAATAACTTCGCATATCAGTTTTTTTCTTGGTCTCCAATTATCAATCTCAATTTTCCTAATTTGTTAAAACTGGTGAGTGAGTGAGTAGAGGGAGGGGGAAAGAAGGGACCTTGGAATCGACGAGAAGAGAAAAGGTCTTGAGATTGAGCATAGCGAGAGAAGAGAACGAAGCCCTTTGACTTGGAGCGAGTACCGTTGAGCTTCGCATAGGAAGGAGGTGGTAGTGGGAAACGAGCATGAAGATGATGATGATGATGAAATAACGGTAAACCGCTACTTCTCAACCCCGAAACCGCCATGGTGGTTGAGAGAGTGAGGGAAAGAAAGCGTGGGGAGAGTTTGTTTTGGTTTTATGGCTGTTGTGGTGTTTTGTCCTCCATCAATTTTTATTTTTTTTCCCCGTTGATAGTTAAGCAGATTTTTTTTATTTCTTTCATTTGGCTCAACAATTTTTTTAAAATATAATTTTCGAAATTTTTTTATGAAAAATATATTTATTTGAAAAAGGGAATACTACTTGGCACGACAGGTAACTATACAAAAACTCCACGAATTAATTATCAGTCATTAGATTGAATTTCCATGCCCATGAATCTATTTCTTCCCCCTTATCTTTTTTCATTGGCTTATTGCATTTTTGTTCTTTTATCGTCACAGAAATATCGTGCCACCAAGCACGGCTCTTTTTAAAATTTGTTAATGCATTGAATTGAATGTGATTTATGATGTTTGCACGTTGCTTTGACACTTTTGGTTAAGTTCTCTCTCTCTTATAGTGGTCTTGGATAGGCTACCTGCAACCATTTATCAACTGAGGGGAAAAAGACGGACAGCACCACTTGTGAAAAATGTCACAATTGATAAACATTAAACTCACACAAAATAAAGGAAAATGTCAAATAAATTGAACCCCAAGACATTTTTTTATAAGTTCATTCAAGAATTGATACATACATACGAAATATAACTAGGCCTGGACATCGGACGGTTTAGGTCGGTTTCGGGCAGAAAAATGCCAAACCAACCAAAACCGAGATGCTTATTTCCAGGTTCATCTCTGTCCGTTTGAGCTTTCAAGTTGGTTGGGTGACGGATTCGTCGGGTGTCAATTGGGACGGGTGTGAATAACAAAACAGAAAAAATCCAGAACCTTCAAATTTCGGAATGAGTAGAAATGACAGATCTAAACTAATTCCAAAATCAGAAGGCAACAAGCATAAATCTTTAAATAAAAACCAAAAAAAAATCAAACTTTAAACAAAACTAATCAAATCCAGATACTCATCATCATCATCAAAAACATTGAAGAAGATCCAAATAAAATTCAACTATTAACAAAAAAAACTAAACAAACAAAGAACCTCATGCACAATAAATTTCAGTTTTTGCTTTACTGAGAAAAAAAAAGAGAAGTGGCTTGTTGCAAAAATAAAAGAACAAACTTGAAAAAAGGTTAAAACTTGTTGCAGAGTTTCTTTCCTCTCTCGCAGAAAACTCCCAACTATCCAGATCTAAAGGGGAGAACAGCGACGGCGTCAAGACACACATGAAGCACCATATCATGCTTGCAATACCCTTTCACAAAAAAAGATATTATACCATAATAATCAAAAAAATTGCATAACTTGAAAAAATAATTGATGAAAACTTAGTATTCTTTTTCCGAAAATGTGGGTAAAATTTTTGTTTTTCTAAAAGATGAGAAGGATGGAAAATATGTCTCCCAAATTCTTTTCGAAGATTCTAAATGCGAAAATGTATAATAACATATTTGTGAAAGTAATCTCATCTCATATATATAATCATCGGAGATTTACAATGAAAGTTTAGTATACTAAAAAATTCTCAAAATAACCCATACGGTAAACAGCTGAGACAGTCAAGTCTTTAGACCTTTACCCAAAACAAGCTAATGAGCACAACTTCTTCTCGAAATTTTTATCAATCCATGCAGTGCTCAGATCCCCTCCTGAGAGCTAGCCTTCGAATTGAAACTAACACACTCCTTGGGTAAACCATCTACTTAATATGCATCAAACATATACAAGGCAAACATGCAAGGGTGAAACTCATATCCACAGCAAAACAAAAAGAGAAGCATAAGCATATCAACACAGAACATGCATCACTCAATACATACATCAAGAACTCATAACATTACCCCTAATACAGTACATAACTGATATAACTACGCATACACAGTTCATTCCTTGTAATTAATACAGCAAAGTAATGCATACTCAGAAATATATCACCAATATAATATATATTTATGCATGTCACTTCTATATCCGAAAACCACACTAGTGTAATGCTCTAAGGTCCCACCAAACACCATTGAACGATTGGTTGTAGCAAACTTAACAAAATAACCAGACAACCCATTCAGGACTTCCGAGGGTCCTTTGGTAATACTAACATTTATTACTTAATATCAATGTATGAATAAGTCAGTCAGTCAGATTTATTCAAGTCGAGTATAAGAATCGTCTAAGCTCGAGGGTATTCACCTGCTCGGCCACATAAGACTATCAAAACTCGGATAATCCCAATAGGCAATTGTAGTCCAACCGTACTATATTCTGAGCCTCATTACTTCGGGTTGTAATGCTCAAAAACTCCTTATGCAAATGATGTAAAGAATAAATTACTTTATATTCAATGCAAATGGGATATAGAATAAATTACTTCTTATTCCATACAAATTATATCGAGAATAAATTACTTCTTATTCTTTCTCTCCACGTCTAACATGTAAAAATACTCTTATATTCGCAGATAAACATTGAATCATATCTCTTCATTCCTCTCCTTTATATCTTAAAAACCCTTTATTTTATCAACAGATGAATAATTCGTGCTCTCCTTATTCATTTTACAGATCATTACGTGATAGGTTATTTTTCCCGGCTTCAATAGTTCAATTAAAGACTGATCACACCGCGGCAGAGTCGAACTGAGGTGATCAACCCATAACTATCAGAGTGATTCGGTATATATATCAAAACCAAAGGTGATTAAATCATTTCAAGAAGATCAAAACGGGGCAGAGCCACCGGGATCGATTAAGAGAGAAGAGATTAAAAGTAATTTAAACTTATGTTCACTTTTTTTATCGGTAAGTGATTTTTCTCGGCTTAAATAAATTTGAAGATAGAATGATCACACGGCGGCAGAGCCGACTACGGTGATTAGTGCCCACCTTTAAAATGATTCGATATAGAACTAAATAAACGAGATCAAGCTGAATTATTACCGAAACACTTAAACACCAGTTTATTTTTAGAAAAAACCCGTTGAAGGCTTTCTTCACTAATTTTCCCTGTCAGATATGTAAAGGACCCCAAGTCAGGAATTTCTACCAAATAATATAACAGCAGAATTCACCGAGAACTCCTTACTATTATATTATTTTACCCAGACAGCCTTTACATATTTGGTATGACATTGAAAACTAAAATGAGTTTAGATTAGCGAAATCAATGATTAACAGATCAAGATCATTTAAAAGAAAAGACCGAGTTTACGGCAGTGCCTGCTGCAACACCCTTTCTCCAAAAAGGATATTACACCATAGTAACCAAGATTTTCGTAATAATTTTCTAAGTAACTTTGATTTAAAACAAGTTTAGTTCCCAAAAATGCAGATAAAATTTTTGTCTTTTTAAAAGATGAGAAGAATGGGGAGTCCATTCTTTCCTTTTCTATCACGTGGTGAGATAAGAACAGTATTAGCAGAAACACTGAATAAAAACAACCTCCTCAAGTATATATATATATCAAAAGAGCTTGCATCAGTACAAGCAAGGAGTTTCTAAAACTACTATACATCAAAAAGCAGTAGAAACACTAAAATAAACTAAAAAGAAAATGACTGAAATGAAAAGCTACTAAGTAATATAAAAGCCGGGTTCAATCTCTAACAGCTACCCGGATCATAGCAAGATATAGGCGGTGCGTCAATGGCGGGAATATCTCTCCCTCTGGCCTCGATCCTTGCCTGTTGGACCCTCGCCCTGATCCAACTCATAGATACTGTGTAATCATAGATACTACGCACTGTATATAAGTCGGGTCCATCGACCCTGTGCTCTGTAATAAGTACATGTCCATCAAAAGTTGCCCAATGCGTATAAGGATCTATCCTCCACCCTCTCCCATCTGTCTCCAGGGGTCGTGTAACGCCCTCATTTTTGTTACATGTTGTCTCTTTTCACTTTGTGTGTGTTTCTAATTTATCTAATTTTATTAGATTAAGTTCCATTTATATATTTATATTATAGTGTATTGATTTTAGATTTCAAAAATATCTATTTCAAAATATAGTACAATAAGCTCTTTAGCCCACTTGTGCTCCCAAAAGCAAAAACCCAAACTTATGAACTATTCTTCCTTCCCTTCCAGCAGCATTTGGGCGCCCAACACAGCCCCAAAAATATGAATCTGTGCCCACGTGCTCATGCCTTGAAAGTCTTGGTTGGAAGAAATGTTAAAACACCTTTAACTCTTAGTTTATTCCAAATTAATACCACTTTTCTTTAAGCTAATCTTGGCCCTCCATTTCCTTTTGGTTCAGCCGAACTTATACAAGGGAAGGTGAGACAGAAAACTCATATTCCTCACTTGTATCTTGCTCCTGAAGAAAAACATATTTTTCTCTCTAAGTTTCAAAACTTTCACTAAGTCTTTTCCTTAGTGTTCACAGAGATTTTGAACTTCAAGCTTCACAAAAGAAGGTTGGTTGATGATTCTAAACCATAAAACCTTCTCATTTTTCCATTATCTCCATTCTTTGATTTTTGTGATCATGTGTTCTTCCATGTTTAAAGCCATGCTTGACTCTTTTGGTATAGGTTTACACCTTGTGAACCAAGAGACTTGAAAACCACTCCTTGATCTGTTTATTTCAAAGGCTTGAGTAAGTTATCACCCCCTCTTTTCTTTTTCTTCTTAGGGTTTTGGTTTTCCACAAAGAAAGTATATTTATGCTTGTATGTTGTATTATATTGTAAAAAAAGGGATCCTGATACTAGTGGAACAACCAAGCTGTGAAGAAGTGAGTTTAGGACTCAGGTTGTCTTCAAGAGGTAAGTGGGATGTTCTTCTAAAAGACATGATTTTTACGTAGTAGTATGTTGATTTATGGCTTGATTGTGTTACTGCCTACTGGATGTATTTGATTAATATGTATTTCATGTACTTTGTTTGGGAGTGGATTGATGAGATTTAATTAAGCGTGGTAAGAGAGTTTTAGAACTTTAATGAAAAAGTTTTATAAATGAAAACAAAGAATTTAATGAGGATTCAAGCAAACACTGGACGCAGAAAACACTGGACGCAGAAAACACTGGACGCAGAAAACATTGGACGCAGAAAACATTGGACGCAGAAACATTGGACGCAGAAATATTGGACGCAGAGACTGACTCAAACATTGGACGCAGAGACTGACTCAAACATTGGACGCAGAGACTGACTCAAACATTGGACGCAGACATTGGACTCAAACATTGGACGCAGACATTGGACTCAAACATTGGACGCAGAGACTGACTCAAACATTGGACGCAGAGACTGACTCAAACATTGGACGCAGACATTGGACTCAAACATTGGACGCAGACATTGGACTCAAACATTGGACGCAGAGACTGACTCAAACATTGGACGCAGAGACTGACTCAAACATTGGACGCAGACATTGGACTCAAACATTGGACGCAGAGACTGACTCAAACATTGGACGCAGACATTGGACTCAAACATTGGACGCAGACATTGGACTCAAACATTGGACGCAGAAACTGACTCAAACATTGGACGCAGACATTGGACTCAAACATTGGACGCAGAAACTGGACTCAAACACTGGACGCAGGGACTAGTTTTCTGGGGTCAAAATTATACTTATAAAAGGCTATGTGGTTTTAACAAATACGTATGTATTAAGGGGTATTTTTCATAAATATGATGAGCTTTACACGTCGTTGGAACAGAGTCCAAAACGTGGCGATGTTGAGATTCTTGAAGTAAGGATCTTTCTGTGATTTGCAATTGAATTTATCATTTTGCATTTGAGATGTGGGCTTTTGCCTAAGAATTGAGCATACAATCCTATGGTGATGGATTGAGAATAAGTATAGTCTGACTATAAGTCCTTGAGGGCATTCAGGTTGCGAAATTCTCAATGGTCTTGCGGTGAATCCCCTTGTGCCGAGAAGAGTAGCATACCCGGCTTGAATGATCCTGACCGACTGCCTTGTTTATGATATGGTGCACGAGATAGCACAATGGGCCATACTGAATAGATGACAACGAGGGCCAAGAAGTGGTCAAGTTGCATTTATGTTAGGTACAAGCTCCGCCATATCGCTTAACTAGTTGAGTAGAGGAAAGTCTCCATGGAGCAGAGCAGAGGTGAAATGAGAGATGATTGAAGTGTCATGCATATATATAGTCTTGTTGAGATAAATGATTTGTAATGATATTTGTTATATCGTAGTAAGGCCATATAATATCTTATCTGTTATGCATGTTTCTTGATTGTGACTTCTGGGAGAAACTCACCCTTGCCTATATGTTTCGTGCCCCATATTGGGACATTATTCATATAGATGGATCAGGAGAGGCTTCTGTTTCCGAGGGTGAGAGAGAGCTTTAGGCCTCGAGGAGGCGCGGGTGGGGGTTGGATCTACGACCCCGTTACCCGGTGGGCCACGACGACTGGTCATGTGGTCCGAACGCGTGGGGGAGCATATGGAGCAGAGGAGATACTGGAGCGCAACATGGTGCTTGATGTATGGATCCCTTTGGAGGAGATGGGCTTGCAGCTTGACACCCACAGTGAGTGTGGAGGAACGGAGGAACCTAGGGAGGACCCTAGAGAGACACTGAGGCCGACATATGCTGCTCCTGTTTTCTTTTCCCCAACACCAGGCAGCGTTTTGCCTAACGCTGAAGGCGCGCATGCTGGACCTTCTGGGTGTGCTGGGAAAGGAAAGAGGAAGAAGTGTGATGAGCTCAAGGGAGCAACTACCACAGATTCTATCGAGGAAGACCCCGAGGAGGAGCCAGAGGTGGATTCGTCTGCTTAGAGTCTTCGTGGTAGGCTTAGGAGTTAGCTCGGTGGTCGTGTTGTCTAGTTGACGATCACCCTAGCTTCTTTTGAAGGATTATAAGTCTTCCTTTGTGTAGAGGACACATCTTTTGCTTTATAGTTTTCTTAGGACTTAGATTTGATCGTTTTTGCTTTACTGTCTGTATTTTGCCACTTTGTTGTGGTTATAAACGATGCTTGCTGGTGCAAGAAACCTTCTGTACTTTGATGATATGTATATATATTATCGGGTGATGTATTCCAGATAACTTTGGGTGATTGAGTATTTATATTTGAGCTTTGAGATCATGAGAAACGAAAATAACAAATTTATTCACAACTTTGATAGTTTAATAAGATATAAAGATCTAATAGGTAAAGATAAAACAGTTTATCTTATTTTCCGCAATGAAGTCTTCTAGTTCTTTGGTGTAATACTCTTTCGGGAAAAAGGGTGTTACAGGTCGGACACTAAAACGTCGTCCCAGACTCGAGTCCCTCCGTGGGTCGGTCATCTACTCAGCCACATATGAAAAACATGGAAAGTAGGCAGGGTGAAAAACTTACTCAAGTTAAGAATGTTAATTTCAAAAAGTATACATACAATACTTATACAGTATATTTTCAGAGTCTTACCACCCAAATCACACTTAGGAATAAAACACTGTAAAACCAAGAAACAATCAAGAATAGATCACCAATCACAGAAGTAACGTCAATCACAGATAAACATCAATCACAGATAAATTGTCAATCACAGATAAAACATCAATCATAGATAAATTGTCAATCACAGATAAAACATCAATCATAGATAAATTGTCAATCACAGATATATTTATGCATGATACTTCAATCTCTCTCATAATACACCGATGTGCTGCTCCAAGGAAACTTTTCCCACCAAACTCCATTGAGCGATAGGCCTGCGACAAGTCTTAACAGAACAACCAGGTAGTCCCCCTCAGACCCCCTGGCAGTCATTCCGAAATGCGCATTCACATCCATATCATGAAATAGGTCCGTCAGTCATATTTATCCAAGCCGGGTGTACGACTCGTCTCAGCTCAAGGGTATTCACCATGCAAGGCTATTGAGACTTTCGAAACCTGGATAATCCCAAAAGGCAATTGTAGCCCAACGCAACTCTATTCTCAACCCTCTCTGGGTTGTACTGCTCGAAAAAACCTATATGCAAATGACACTAAAAAAAATTGCATAATATCACTATGGTTTCTCTTGTAAAACCTTCTCTGTTTTACTGTATTAAATCTCTTAATACAAAACCACATAGAATACTCTTATTCTATCACCACAGAAAATCTCTTAAAACTTAACCATTATATTACTCTTTTCGGCTGTACACATTTATTTTAATAGTAATGACACTGTGATAGAGTCAAACGCGGTAACGAACTTAACCAGAATAATATTAACGGGAATTATTACTTAAGTTCATTCTTTTTGGGAAAGCCCTTGGGAAGCTGATCAAGTAATCTTTGCCACGTATATA
The DNA here is from genome assembly GCA_030159175.1 of Glycyrrhiza uralensis. NCBI lineage: Eukaryota > Viridiplantae > Streptophyta > Magnoliopsida > Fabales > Fabaceae > Glycyrrhiza > Glycyrrhiza uralensis. Next base: position 9,837,972 of record BRZY01000006.1, read on the forward strand.
CAAACTTGCTAAGACAGGAAAAATAGCGCACCGGTATGGTTCCCAGGAAAGATCAGGTGAGCTTGTAGGCCCCTTCAAAGACCTTTTTCTTTCCTAGACAGATCCATACAAATGAACTACCTTCTCCCATCATTAGTCTGTATATAAACAGTAAAAATCACAAGTTTTTATATATAACAGGGTCCCAAATAAGGAATTTCTTCCAAATAATTTAACAGTAGAGTTCACCGAGAACCCATTACTATTAATTTATTTTACCCAATCAACCTCTATATATATATTTTCGAAAAGAACATGGAAATGGAAGAAAAATACCTGTTTAGGAATTTTTAGCGTAGTTAGTCACTTGCTCTCGTCCCAATGGCGTAATAGAGATACGGCCCCTGAGCCCGACCGTATGAGTACACCGAAGATGTATTCTTACGCCTGACCAAAGCACCCCATCCATATCCGTCAAAAGAACTATAGAGGTTCAATTTTACAATTTCTTAGATTTGTTGATCACGAAGGCCTAGCCCGCTGGGTGATCGAGCCTTTATCGATAAAATTTCGCCAGCGTAACGGTACAATTATTAAACTTTATAAATAAATTGGGCATTATAACTTTACTATTTGAAAAATCATATTTTAAAATAAAAGTTAGGCATAGCATAATTTTAAAACAATTTTACAAATAAATAGCAATTTATTTAAAGCATAAACACCCAAAACTTAAAAACTCAACAAAATAAAGATCAAACTAACTTGGAAAGAAATTCCCCATACCTTAGCCTTATGAAGATGGAAGAAAAAGCTAAGAATAATAAGAACAACACAAGAAAAGCTTGATTAGAAAATAAAGGAAACTTAAAGGAAAACAAAGGAAAAGAAAAGAATTTTGGAGTGAATTTTGGGAGGAATTCTTCAAGTGAGTTTGTGATGAAAATGAAGAGCTCTCCCCCTCTATTTATAGCCAAAATTTTGTGCAAGGGGGTGGGGTTAAGACCAACCATGGTTTGGTTTGGTTTAATTTAACCATGATTTAATTAAAGAAAAAACCAAAATTAATTATTTAAAAACCCATTGGCCAACTTCTATAACTCATATACAACTAGGACCACTTGGACTTCCCACTTGCATGCTTGAGGCGGCCAGAATCAAGGCTGGGAGGGGAGGATGTGATTTTCCAAAAATACCTCTAGGGTTTGGATGAAACCAAGGGTATTTTGGTCTTTTCATAAATCAAAAATTGAAATAATTAGTTAAAAATGATGAGAACCAATGAGAATGCTAGAAAATGGCACAAGGAGTCCAAATAATTTCGTGGCGCTCATTTTTGAAATTTATAGATAGTGCAAACTCTTCGGTTTTCATCGTTTCGCAGGTATAACACCGAAAATGCAGAAAAATAGGGTTTTCAAAACTTACACAGAAATAATTTTAAAAATCATGAAATAAATAATTAAAAATAAAATATAAAATGGTTATGGACCTTTGTCACGAAAATTATACCTGTTAAACAAGGTTTTTTTTTTGCGTTAAAACGTCCCCGAATAGCGTAGTTTTCGGTATTTTTTGAAAGTTTTCCAAAAATTCCATAAAAATTCCAGAAAATCTAAAATAATAACAGAACCAACTTTTGTGAAGGAAGTTTATTTATTGAGTTGATTTAACACACTCAAGTTATTTAAATCACTTTCCGTCAGTTAGACGTAAACCGTTTTCTGTAAAAAGACTCGATTTTGATTGAAAAGCTACCGTTTCAGAAGTATTTCAGAATACGTGTATTTTATTACTAATTTTAAGCAAAAAATAAATCACACAATATTTTTGGAACAAAAATTCATATAAAACAGAAAAAAGATGGAAAACACAAAGATACGGACGTTGGAATTAACCCTAACGGAAGCTGAAAATCAACCGCTTTCATAAATATTCTTAAACATGCATATTTAAATACTATTTTTAAGCTAAAAATAAAACTCAAAATAATTATATCACAAAAATTCAAATAAGACAGAAATAAACAGTTAGTCATAAAAGCGGATGTGACACCGGCGCCACTCGATCCAAAGAGAGAAGAGATTTATTTTAAACGCATATTCGTGTATAATTAGTAACCCAATAAAAATTTTCTCCAGTTTATCTTAGCCACGTATATACAGAATCCTTAGGTTAAGATTTCCCCAGTTTACGGTAAAATTATACTGCAGTAGTCTAAAATTCGCCATTATAACGGTACAATTACTAAAGCTTTAAACCAATTTTGCCATCATAACATTATTATCATAAAAACACAAACAGGTTTGTAAGGTTTGGAAGCAGCTTCTCCGTTGGGTGAGAGTATCATCTACCTTCCACATTTCTTGCAAGGAACACTTCAATCAGTTTCACGGGGTATTCACAGGTACTTCGACTAAAGCGGACATGTGGCAGGTGATCTGGTTTTCTGTCATGTGGGGGGATATGGAACAGTAGAAATGGGCTCATTTTTAACAAAAAACAGTTTGTAATTTCCGAAGTGGTGGACATTGTCAAAGTACGGGCGTGGTCTTGGCTTGCTGCGAAATCTACCTCCTTTGTCTATCCGTTGGGGTGTTGGTTAGACAATCCATTAGCATGTCTTGGGAGTTAATCAGATGTTTTTTTTCCTGTAGTTTTGGTTCTCATATTGCTGTTTTCGTTTGGCCGCAGTGGTATGGTTTGGAAGTTTTCCTTTCTGTTTTTGGTCTGTATGTTATTCATGCTGCAGGTAAATTTTTTGTAGATACTTTTCTGGACACATCTTGTGTTCAGCCTTTATAATATATATCTTTGTGTTTGCTGTTCAAAAAAAAAATCATAAAAACACAAACAATTTAGGCATTATAACACTACAAATAATAAAAGCTCCTAACAATTAAATTAAAGTCATAAAACAAGTATAAAACTTAAATAAACCATTATAAAGTTATAACACATAAATCATCTACGTGATTAACAATCAAAAATCAAATTTATAACTTCTCAAATCATTTTGCAAGAGATTCCCCTTGCCTTTAGAAGAAAAAGTTTAGAAGAACAAAGCTTAAAAACTAAGAACACAAAGTGAGAAATATAAAGCTTTAAAGAGGGAGAAGTAAGAAATGCTTGGAATACTCAACAAAACTTGGTACAAGAATTAAATGAAGCAAGAGGGGGTATTTATTGGGGAAGGGGTAGCCATCAAGGGACAAGGAGGGAAGAGATTTGTGATGTAAGCCATGAGACTTAAAACCCTAATTACTTCATTAAAAATAAATCAATCCTTTTTTCTATTGGTTCCAAGGCATCTCCCTAGGATTGAATCCAAGTGAAAAGCAAATCCAAGGGTCCTAATTGAAGATGAGGGGGCGGCCAAACCATGCAAGTGGGAGGAGAAGATAAGATCAACTACTAAATGACTAGGTATTTAGGAAATTAGATAATTAGGTTAATCCATTCTTTTTCTTAATTGGTTCAAAGGCCTTCACAAAGCTTCAATCCATGTGACAAGGGCAATCCAACCCTCCTAATTCACTTGAATGAGCTATCCAAATGAGAGTGATTTTGGGTCATAGGATAGCTAGGTTAAAAACTTTTGGTTTTGGTAGTTTAAGTGTAAAATCAAGGGTAAAATAGTAATTATATATGTCCCTGTATCGTCTCAAATTTTCACTAATATAGATAGAATATTAATTTGAGAGGATTAATATTAATCTTAGAAATTTGGTATGACAAGTTATGGTTTAGTGCTGACGTCAAAAGTCAAACGAAAAATTTTGTAGACGTTTTGACTGTCAGAATAAGAATTTAATGAGATAGAAACCCAAATGGGAGTCAAAAAAATAATTTGAGGATTTTACAAATTTATTTAGGAATTTTTTGAGAAATGGATAGAAATGTTACCGTTTTGGTCCATGTAATATGACCCTGATGAACTGCGAGTGAGTTGGGAGACCAGAACAAGTTGAGAAATATTTTTAGAGATGCCAAATGATGTTTTATATTATTTTAGAATTTTAGAATTTATTTTGGGAATTTTTAGAATAGCAGACCAAGAATTGCGATTTTGGTCCCTGTAGACTGAGAATAAGGTAAACGGGAGAACATGTGAATGCCAGAAGCTTGAAAAATGATCCAAAATCAACCAAAAGAGTAACCAATAGTGTTTTTATAATATTTATGAGAGTTAACTGTCATTTTAGCCCCTGAAATTGTGAAGCAGTCTCACTTAGGTCCCTGAAACTAACGAAAAGGCAATTTAGTCCCTGAAATTCTAAAACGTCGGTCAAGTTAGTCCCTAAAATTGTAAAACGACGGACTATCTTGACCGTAGTTTTACCCTTTCAGGGGCTAAATTGTCTTTTCGTTAGTTTCAGGGACTTAAGTGAGACTGTATTATAGTTTTAGGGACTAAAATGACAGTTAACTCCATTTATGATTTTTTTGGAAATGTTTTAGAATTTTTCAGAGAAAGTTAATTTTAACCCTAATTTACGGGTCACGGTGAAACCGAAAAATTACCGTAATGCTTCTAAACTTAATTTTTATGAACTAAGACCCTTGTGACACCTTAATTTCGTGGTTTAGGACTTATTTTAGGATTCATGAGAGTTTTTACTTTAATAGGTTATTTTTGGACAATTTTTACCATGAAAATCAAAAGTTACCACACTTTATTACCTTGGAAACTTACCTTTTACCATGGTTAAGGTGAAAAAATATTTTTACCCTTCCTTGGACAGCTGCAGCGCTAGCCATGTGAAGAAGAGTGTAGAAATTTCAAAATATCTTTGACTCATAATTTGTGACCAATGAGAAAAAAAGCTTGGAATTAATTTACAAATGACTCATTCTTTTATCATGATTAACTTAAAAAAAAAATTCACAACAAGGAAAAAGGAGAGGGGGAGGCCAAGTGAAGGGGGAGAAGAACAAAGGGCTCTTGTTCCATATTTTCATTTTTCACTCTCACACACAAAGATTTCTTACACTTTTCTCTCCAAGTTTGCACTCAAAATAATCAAGTTTTTCCAAGGGTTTGCTCTTGATTTGGGATCATCAAACTACTAAGGTAATTGTTAAGAACTCTTAAGCTTTCATTTTTTTTCTTCATGGTTCATGAGCTTAGGGTTATGTATAGTTAATCTTAAGATCTTCTTTCATGAGCCAGAAATCATCCATGAGGTGAGAAAACTTATTTGGTATTTTGGATGTGTTATGTTTGATTGGAAGGAGATAATCAAGAAGAAGAAGAAGAAGGGCTAGGAGCTAAGGCTTTTCTTTCACAAGTTAGAGGAAGCGGTAAGGAGAGCTTTTCTTATACATGGTTATTAGGGTTTGGATGATGTATGTGTAGTATGTTTGTGGTGATTTTTGCAAGAAGCTTGTAAATTTAATTAGGGTATGTTTTGATCTTGAAAATAAATGCTCTTTTGTTCATATGGATTAATTGATTCTTGTGTGATTGAGGTTGATTTGACTTGATGATGATCTTGCTCTAAGTTTGGTGTGTGATGATTTGGTTCTATGTCTTGTTAAAGTGAACTAATGGCTTGATGTAAATTTTGTTGTCTCTTGAGATTGAAGAATTGATTAAGGTAGTAGTAAATTCAAGGTGGTTGTTGATGCTTGACAAGCTTTGTAATTGATCCAAAGAGATGATTTTGCTCATTTTTATTCACTAGGTCTTAACTATGTAAAGAAAAGATTAATTTGGTTTGATATTTGTGAAAATCGGATTCCAGTCATGCCCTGGGTGTGATCATTTTCGAAGCTGGGAAATCTGGGAAAACAGGGGACAGAGCTGTCTGCACCTCGGGTGTGAAAATTCTCGCGCCTGTGAACAGTTCCGTAATCTGGAAATTAAACAGTCCAGAATTTTGCGAAAATGATTTCTTTCAGTTTTTTAAACAAATATTTTTAAGGGAAAAATGTCATTTTTGAATTTAAAGATTGACAAGTATTTTAGTTAATTTATTTTTTTTGGAACTAAAACATTAGATTTAGAAAATGCTATTTTTGTTGTTAAAAAGACAAAGATTAATAAAAGGTATAAATGAATGAGGAAGAGACATATTGATGAGAATATTATAAGAGATAAGAATACTATAACCAAGAGATAAGGTTATATGTGTTTGTGCAAGAGATAACTTAGAGAAGAGGTTAATGAAATTACAAGAGAAACCAAAGCTTAAAAATGCTTGAGATAATTACTTGGTGTACATAATGTGTTATACATTCTATGTGATAAGTACTAGGAGATGTAAATTTTGTGTGATTGAGAAATGTTGTGTGATGGGAGAATTGCTATGTGTCATAAGTTGTGTGCCATTAAACGCTGTGTGCTATGTGAGAGGCTGTGTGTCATAGGCTATGTGCCATTTCATGTTGTGTGCTATGGGAAAGGTTGTGTGTCATTTAATGCTGTGTGATATGGGAAATGCTAAGTGACATTTCGTGTTATGTGCCATAAGCTGTGTGCCAAGTGCTGTGTGCAAAGGGCTGTGTGCCAACTGTTGTGTGCAAAATAAAGTAATCTCCATGGAGTGCGGGCTAAATGCTCGTGACTGAGTGTCAAATATATGAGGAGGTTCGGAAAGTAATCTCCATGGAGTGCGGGCTAAATGCTTGTGACTGCGTGTCGAACTTGTTAAAAAGGAAAAGAAGATTGAAGTGTCTTGTGTACATTTATATATATATATATATATATATCTATATTGAATTTTGTGATATGTCTTCTGTGTGAAGATGAGATGACATTTCTGTGTGAAGTTGTAAAGGTCGTCTGTGTGACTTATGAGGAACATGCTATGTTATGCATGTGTGAGATGATTTCTGCTATATATATGGTGTGATACGATTTTGCATGAATTCCTGTAATGTGCTACTTGTGTGATTGTGGTAATAACTGTACAAGAGATTCTCACCCTTGCCTATATGTTTCGTGCTCTTGGTAACACGATTTATATATAGGGATCATGTGCTTGGTGGACTAGTCATTACTAGAAGACCAGGAGAAGGCAAGTAAGGTGATACGTCAAGGCGGAGGAAGACGTGCGCGTGGAAGTTTAGAGTTGGGTTCTTGTTGGAGTCTATAGTATTTTCAGTGCTTGACCAACATAGGAAGTCTGTACTTATTTGGGAAAAAGTTTCTTGTATATGATATACTTTATTATTAATAAATGAAATTTTATTTCTTATGCTATTTCTTACTTGTTGTTTATTCATAAAAAGAATTTCTAAGAGAAAGAGAAATGAATGACTTAGAAAATCTATTTGCGAAAACTTAAATAAAATTTTTGACATCATTTTTTCCGAAAGAAGAATCAGAAGAAAGATTTTAATTCCGCATTAGAGGTTTGGTTACGAAGTGTAATGACTCCTGAGAAATGGGTGTTACAGTCCCTACTATTCATGGTCAATGGCTGAGTCAACCCACTATTTGAACTCCCTAAAATTGCATTTGAGTCCTTCAATAACCCTAAGTTCCTCTTTCATACCCGTTAATTCTCTATTCGTCTCTATTCGGCTGATATATAGCAAATAAGAGCAAAAACGATATAAAAATAATCTTGTCTAAAAATAATTTCTAAAATCCTTAAATAAATAATTATAAATAAAATCTAAATTGTTGTGGACTTGCATCACGAAATTTGTATACTGTGAAATGAGATTTTTACGCTATTCGCTCTCGTTTAGCGTATTTTTTGGTAAATTTTAAAAGTTTTCAAAAAATTTCAGAAAATCACAAATATTAAAAGAAACAACTTTTGTGAAGGAAGATAATTTTCTGGGTTGATTTGATGTATTTTTGCTATTTAAAACCTAATCTGTCAGTTACGACGTAAATCGTTTTCTGTATAAAACTCAACGTCAAATGAAAACTGTCTGTTTCAATAAAAAGAATGAACAAGCATATTAAAAACATATTTTTAAGATAAAAAAACTCAACACTTAGATCACAAAATTTCATATAAAACAGAAAACAGATGGTAAACAGATTACATATATTACATCTTACTGTTCAAACTACAACACTAAACAAAACATATCACTTCTATACAAAATAAAACCCTACTCATCCTTGTAGTCTTTGTCTTGGTCATTTCCTAGTCCCCGGGTATTAATCAATTTCTCAATTTACGTGTTGCGTGATTCATCTTAGAGGGACTAAAACAGCAATATTTCTTATACTCTCTTCTAAAATTCCAAACTTAACTCCTAAAATTCTCATATAACATCAAGTTACTATTTATATCCTCAAATATCTCTTATGAATCATATTTGAAAATTTCATATTTATTATAAACTTATTCTGACAGTCAAAGACATCCATAAAATATCGTTTAACTTCTATGTCAACTCTAAAACCATTACGTATCATCTAAAAATCTTGAGGATAATTCTAATTCTCCAAAATTAATACTTTGTCTCATAGAGTGAAATTTTGGAATGTTACAGTGCTTGCGGCACCGAATATGTGTTCACACAATCCGTGCTGTCTCGCCTCTAGCCGCGTAGTCTCGCAGTGCTCATTGCTCGCGACACTGGATTTGTGGCCGCGCCGTCTCACCCTTGTCCATGCTGGTTCTCACAGTGCTTGCGACGGCAAAGCATGAAGAAGAAGCAGCTAGCGGCAGCGACACATGGAGAAGAAGAAACCGCCTCTCTATTGGGTTTTGTGAGCAACTTTCATTTTCCTTTAAAATTGGTAGAGGGCTTTTGAAGATATGAAAGGAAGGTTTTTATCGGTTGATTTTTGTGTTTCGAGCTTTATGGTGGCCGAAAATCTGGGTGGAAGGTGGCGGTGGAAGATATGAAGAAAAGAGAGAGCTGATGTCTTATGAGAGAGAAAAAGAATACACAAATGAGTAGTGCGGCACTGAAGGAGGCTTTTCAATGGTGGGCATCACTTTAGGGTTGAATCATATAATGATCAACGGCTCACATGATCTCTGTGCATAGTAATAATTCTTCACCGTTACATTAATAAATGTAGACGCGGTCGGGTTCGATTTTCGACGAAATTTTGAAAGCAAAATCGAACCCACCCGATGCAATCCGTGTGAGCCCGATTTTCTATACCCGATGACTCGCCTGAACCCACCCTAAACCATGATTTTGGGCTCGGTTATTTTGGGCCTGGTTCGGTGTGAAATTTTTGTCCAGCCTCAAATATAACTAGGGGCAATGCCATCCTCCTACCTCAAAAGTCAAAGAAAGAAATAGAGAAGGGCAAGAGGAAATTATACCCAGGAATTAAGGTGAGTAGGGAATCAAAATAACAAAAAGGGTAATATGATAAAAAAATATTTTAATATATATTTTAATTTTTTTAAAGAATATTTTCTAACAGTATTAAATTAATGTGACTGCTTTGATTTATATATTAGAACCAGAAACATTCACACCCGTGGTGTGAATGATTTTGCTAAAGTTTTGCCAACTTTAAATTATATTCTTTTGCTAAGTAAAGAATCTTATATTCTTATGATTATGGTTCTTTTGAATGTGAATTACATCTCATAGAACAAGGCTCTATATGAAATCAAATTTAAAGAATATGGATGGTATTTGCTGTGTTTCTAGAATACTTGCTTACTTGAGAAATATTAAATCAAAGTTCTAGCAGTGTTGGCTCCTATCCACATAAAATTTACCATGTGGGTCTTCTCCAACTTACAAGTTTTAGTCTAATTAAAAATTTATATCATAGTTCAGCTGTATAAGAATCTCGTTCTCTCTATTTGTTACTCTTTTGTAAATCTCCTTTTGACTAGTCCTTCTTTTCTTTTACCTTTTAGTCGAATAAATTCCAAATACTATAGTTATTATTTAGTATATATTTATTTATTAATGCATCATTATTATATTTTTTATTATTATTAAATCAGCTTTTTCTAAAATAAAAATTTCACATAAAAATTTGGATGTTACAGGGGTGAAGAGGAAGTGGTTGATGATATTTTAGGTTTTATTACTTTTTTTTTGGGGGGAGAGGGGTGGGAATAGCAATGGGGTAGGGTGTTAAAAGCAAGGGTTCAATGCTCTTCCTCTCTAGTTGCCTTCTCCAAATTCTTCCTTCCTCCTTTCATTTCTTTTCTCATAGACTATAAAATTTATTGGGTTAAAGATGTTTTATAATTCTTGTAAATTATTATTCGTTTTTAGTCTCTCATTTTTAAAACGTTTTATTTTAGTCCCCTATTTTTTGAAATAAAACACTTTTACTCCCTCATAGTAACTTCATTGAGGTATAAGTGAATTGAAGAGTTTTGATTATACAATTTGTCATTTAGAATTAATATGACCAAGCTTGAGCTGTCACTCTATTTGACGCATCATCAGTACTATGAGGGACTATAAATGGTTTATTTCATAAAATGAGGACGAAAAATGAGGATAAGCTTGAGCTGTCACTCTATTTGGCTAATGAACCCGCAAATCCTCGAGCTCAAGAGGGCCACGCACCTACTCGCATTGCTTGGGAAAAGCCATCTATTGGCATAATTAAATGCAACCTGGATGCTGCGTTTGATACTCAGTCCGGAACTACTGGAATAGGAGCCAGTCTTAGGGATGATAGGGGCCACTTCTTGCTTGGCAAATTATAATATGGAATATATGCAACCGTTGCTAGGAGTTCAAGAGGGAGAAACTTATCCACTCCTATTAGCTGTCCGCTCCACTGGCTATTAGAATTGGGGTTGGACAAGTTTTTCTGAAGATGGATTGCAAAGCGGTGGTGGATCGAATTCACTCTAATGTTGTGGACCACACTGAGCTAGGCGATTTATTTTCTGCTTGCAAACACTTGCTAAGTTTAAAACCAAGTTATAAGGTTCATTTTGTAAAGAGACAAACCAATGCATCTCCTCATAGTCTTGCTAAAGTAGTTGCCACTATTGCTCTCACATGTTTTTAGCACTTTGCCACATTGTATTTGCTCAATTATTTAGAATGAAATAAGATAAGCCAATTTTTTGTTAATAAAAACATTTAACCCAAATTCTTTTAGGTTATTATTCTCAATTCTCAATCACCAATTCGTCGTTGCATTTGGGGATATAAATGTAAATGTAATTTCAATACTAGAAGTGGGCAGAGTGGTCATATTCGTAAAATCACAGTCGAATCAAGGAGTTAAAATACTCTCAATTTATTTTTCTCTCTATTTTTTCTATTACTATATTTTTTAGAGAATAAATGAAATAAATAACACTCATGTATTACATTTATGTTATTTATTTCTCCAAAACTATAATAATAAAAGAAATAAAAAAAAAAGAAATAGAGATCCACGTCTGCTCCTAACGAAGACCATTGGATTTATTGCAAACAACGACTACGAGTTGTTGCGTCGTGCGGCGGTAACGTTAGCGTCATCCTAAACTCGGGACTCCTCAAACACAAAAACACAACCAGTGCCCTGTCAACAGTGTTCTATCGGTTCCTCCCCGATTCATGTTCTTCTTTACTCGGGTGATTCTTTTCCTCTCTTCAGGTTCCAAAACCCCCTTTCCTTTTTTTCTTCCCATGCACAAATTCACGTGGAACACTCATTGGTGTATTGGTTTGTGAAAGTGAATTGAAAACTTAGGGACTTTCGAAATTTAGACTATGGTTATGGCGGTGTTGTTCCCATTCTATGCTTTTGCGCCTACCCTTTGATTCAATTAGGTCAAGTCTCACTTAAAGTTTTGTTCTTTCTAACCCTTTGCTACGTAATTGCATTTTCCCACTTTTGGATGTTTCCTTCTGCGCACTCAATCTCTACCCTTTTGAGCTCATGTTAATTATTGTTTAGTTTGTTCTTAGCTTGTTGTTATTATTATTATATATTAATATTAGTGGCGCTTCATCTGTTTTGGTGCTTATGCTGTTTGGGAACCTAAGTCTAAATGCTAAATGTTGAACTTCAGTTTCAATTCTGTAACATCATAAGTAATTTTAGTATGTTATTAATATGGTTTAGCTTTTTTTTTGAAGATGTTTTTGTTTGTTTGTTTTGTCCAGTGGTGACAAGTGATGGGGAGGCGAAAAAGTAAACCACATCGATCAGGTGGGATAATACTAGAAACAAATGCTACTGCTGAAGCAGAATTGGATAAACAGAATGCTGTAGAGGCAGGGGAGGAAGCAAAGAATGATTTTGGTGACATTGATATACCTTACTTTGTTGAGGTTGATCGGTCCGGTTGGTTGTCGGGTGAACACCTGGATATTTCTGAAGTTGTTTTAAGGGATTTGAATTTGAGAGAAGGTTTTTCTGGTTTCGAACTGTCCGAGGATTTTTATCGGGACCCCCAGTACTCGTTAAGATTTCAGGTGTATAATGTCGGTAATGTTCTTGGCCGAATCAAACTAGGCCATTGGCCGGTGTTACCTTATACTGATATTCATCTAGAGTTTGTAAAAAGAGCCACAGTTGACAATACAGAAACATGTACAGTGTTGTTATCTGGTATTTTTGATGGACCTGATGAAGGTGTTTCTGGTCTTGTTCACTTGGCAAGTTTGAAATTTGTTACGTTGAGGGCAGTTCTTGGGACTAGGCTTTCTGAGGACATTCCTTCCCTCAGGGTGAGGGTTGAGGTGTTAAAGAGTGCCTTCGATGCATGCGAGTCACTTCTTGAGGGTTCTAGACAACTATGGAAAAAGAGTACGATGAATGTCATGTCTTGGCTTCGTCCAGAAATAATGACTTCAGAAGTTAGGTATGGGTTTGGTAGCTATATGAAGATGGAAATTGATCCACAGACAGAGATGGGAGATGGCAGTGGCAATGCCAGGAAACATGCGAGGTTTGATCCTGCAGGTTTTTATGAAGCTATTAAGCCTTCAAAGTAAGTTAAGCATTCTCCTTGGTCTTGATCACTAACTTAAGGGTAAAAAAAATTGTTATAATGGTCAATCCTCATTGATTATACAATAACATACTAACTTCTTTTTAGTCTTAATGGAAATCGATCTCGAATTGGTTTTTGTCTAGCTTTTTGCTTATCTTTTGTATATCATGTGTACAGAACAGAGCCAATGCTCGAAGATGACATACCTGACTTACTTCCTGAACTGAGGCCATATCAACGGCGTGCAGCTTTCTGGATGGTAAAACGGGAAAAAGCAATGGAAGAAAGTCAGGGTGAAAGAGAAAGAAATCAGTTTCATTCTCCATTATGTGTGCCTGTGGATTTTCTGGACACAAGTTCTAAAATGTTTTTCAATCCATTCAGGTAAGTTTTTTTTTTACTAGTTTTCAAAATATAACATATATGTATGCTTATTTATTGCATAATTCATGTCTGGGTGATCTCACATTCTCTCTCTCTCTCTCCCCCCTACTATTATGATTTCATTCTTTTTTCACTTGTGCTTATTTGAGTTATAATGCCTTCAGTGGAAATATTTCCTTGTGCCCAGAGACTTCTTCACCTTATGTATTTGGAGGCATTCTTGCTGGTAGGTCCCATGCTATGTTGCATATTTCATTTATTTTCTCAAATAATCATGTGGATTTTTGCTACATTTTTAATTTTAAAAGAATTTTGATATTTTGCAGTGGTAAAAAATAATGTTTTATAAAAAAAAGTCTTTTCACTAGTTGGTCTCCCTTGACACATTAATGAATTCAATTGACCATTTTCAATCAAATTTATTACATGATGAATAACCCATGGAATCTTGTGAGTGCAAGATCAATATGGGTGTTCTGATAGCATCCTTCTGTCTATGCGGTTGAAATCCTATCAATGCCAATTTATATCTCTGGAAAAGTTAGGGTTTGAATGAATAATTCATTGAACAATCACGTATCACGTACATTATATACAGAGGTCTTAGCACTAATTTAGGAAACAAAATATCTCTCTACTTTAAGCTGTAATCCCTTGATTTAGGGAATTTTCCTAAACTACAGCCTAATTACAGATTATACACTTATTACAGATCCCACACTCCCCCTCAAAGCTGGCGAATAGGTGTTTTCTATTCCCAGCTTGGATACAATTCTCTCAAATGTAGAGCTGTTCAATCCTTTGGTTGGGATATTTGCAAATTGTCCTTATGATGGTACATGTGGAGTACATATCAAGCCACTGTCAAGTTTGTCTTTGATGAAATGCCTATCCTTTTCAATGTGCTTAGTTCGATCATGTTGAACTAGGTTATGTGCTATGCTGATTGCTGATTTATTGTCACAGTAGAGCTTCATGGGTTCTTCCCACTTAATTTTCAAATCTTCTAGAATGATTTTTAGCCAAAGTAATTCACACACGCTTGCTGCCATGGTACAAAATTATGCTTCAACGTTAGAACATGCCACTGCAATTTGATATTCACACCAAATTGGATTTTTACCATTGAGAAGAAATTTGGGAATATAGTTCTATGATATCAACTAGCCCAATCAGGCTCATATCCAATGCAACCCTCTCTTCCATCTCCAAAACCGCATGTGTTGTGCATCAACTTTTTGTATTGTGTTGTTCTACTTGTGTTGTCTCTCATTGTGCTTCAAATGCAACACTTATTACAAATTTTAACTCTCTTATGTTGGCTTTTTAAATGTGTATTTATGCCAGATAGCATGGGGTATTGAGTATGCAATTATAATGCCTATGTGTTCTTATTGGAGAAATGCCTAAGTCCCACATCGACTAAAGATATGACCTAAATAGAGCTTATAAAGCTTGGGCCATTCTCACCTTACAAGCTGGTTTTGTTGTGTTGAGTTTGGCCAAAAACCTAAGATGGTATTAGAGCCTATCTTAGATCCGTTGTTGGGCCACCCATATTGTCCACGCACCAGGCCCAATAGCCCTGGGCATGAGGGGGTGTATTGAAGAAAAGCTCAAGTTCCACATCGACTAGAGATACAACCTAAATAGAGTTTATAAAGCTTGGATAATCCTCACCTTACAAGTCGGTTTTGTGGGGTTGAGCTAGGGCAAAAGTCTAATAGTTCTGAAACTTGAGCTGTAGTAGTTTGAAGGCTAATGTTCTTTACTGGTATCATTGACAAACTGTGTGGGTGTTGTATTTATATAATTTTCCACTTTTTTCCATTACAAGTGAAAGTTCCGTGCTTTGTGACTAAATGTTTCAATGCAACAGATGAGATGGGCTTGGGAAAAACTGTAGAATTGCTTGCTTGCATCTTTGCTCACCGGAGATCAGCATATGGAAGTAACATACTAATTGATCCAGTTCCCCAAGTTAATGGCGACCAAAAAGTCACTTTAAAAAGACTCAAGAGAGAGCGTGTGGAGTGCATATGTGGAGCTGTGAGCGAAAGTCTCAAATATCAAGGACTATGGGTTCAGTGTGACATTTGTGATGCTTGGCAACATGCAGATTGTGTTGGTTATTCACCTAAAGGAAAATCACTGAAATCAAAGCAAGGATGCGAAAGCAAGACATATAAAACTACCATATTTGAGAGGGATGGGGAATATGTATGTCAGATGTGCTCTGAACTAATACAAGCTACTGAATCTCCTATTGCCTCTGGTGCCACTCTCATTGTCTGCCCAGCTCCTATTTTGCCCCAGTGGCATGACGAAATCATCCGGTATAGTTTTTTATTAATGAAAATTATGACTGTTTACATCAACCTTGAGTTCGGTGAATTTTTTTTATTATGCTGGGCAAGGTCCGACTTTTACTCTTATCCCATATGGAGTAACATGTGTCCATTTTTGTTTGTTAGTGGTCAATATGGCCTAGGGATAGGATAATTCTCCTATTAGGGCATAAGTAATGCATCAGATTGTTGAAGGAGCACAGACTGGAAATTCCAGTTATGAGCTTTATTTTGGAATGCTAAAGCTCCCTCCAAGGTTAAGGATGTTTTTTAAATCGTGATATTTATTAACACAATGGAGTTGTTGTAGGTGTATAGATTATAGACATTATACGTTATTCCCTCCATCTCATTTTATCTGTCGCTTAAGGTAATGCACTGTTGCACACATCTTAAGAAAATGATTAGTTAATACTAATTTCCATGGTAAAATAACGTGTTCTGACCAAAACACCCTGCACTTCCATATTATGATCAACCCACCACCATACGGTTACAACTACTCCCATTTATTGTAAATAGTATTTTTTATATCTAAGTATGATTTTACATATTTTTTAAAGGTTTATTAGTATTTTTCAAATTTATAATATTCTGAAAAGTGAATTTATTGCAGTAGTATTTAGGTGGGCAGTAAAAAGGATTAATTGATGTATTGTAAATTGAAATACCAATAAATAAGAGTAATATTGGGAAAAAGTAATAAATAATTCATTGATATTCTGATAAGTACCTAAGTACTTGGGGAACCCTCCCTTGAAAAACTAGCTATCAAGGGGGAAGAACCAAACACTTAAGTACTCCACCGAGCATCCCATATCACCTGATGTGGGACTTAGGCACCCCATAATACCCAAGTCCCTATCATAGCACTGCCCCTGAGAGCCGGCATCCTTGGTGGAGCATCCCATACTACTCCTTTGCGAGACACTTGCAACCAGCTCTGATACCAATTGATAATTACCTAAGCATTTGGGGAACCCTATCAAGGGGGAAGAACCAATCACTTAAGTACTTCACCGAGCTTCCCATGTTACCCGATGTGGGACTTAGGCACCCCATAATACCCAAGTCCCTATCATATTCTAAAGTGACAAATGATTTGAGATAAAGAAATATTCCAAACAGGACACTTTCAAATGAGACGGAGGGAGTATAAAGATCTCCTAACATTTATTGAAGCTCAAGTCACATGTTGGAAGCCACTACTTTTTTGAGTCTATGTTGTGTGTTATATTAGGATATTGCATGTCATATTTTGGACAAACAGTTGAGAGCTGTTAACAAGATTTAGTTTCTTTTAGATATGCAAAAGTTGGATTGATTTTCCGTGCTTCAATAGTGTTTATGAATTATGATCACAGAGTGAATATTTTTTAATGATTTAATCTAATTGTACTTATAACTGTCTCATACTCTCATTAACATTGAGTTGTCATTGCAGTCATACAAGTCCAGGATCCTTGAAAACTTGTGTTTACGAAGGTGTCCGAGACACATCTTTGTCCAATACATCTCTGATGGATATCAGTGATCTTACCAGTGCTGACATTGTATTAACTACATATGATGTCCTTAAAGAGGATTTGTCCCATGATTCTGATAGACATAAAGGTGATCGGCACTTGTTGAGATTTCAGAAAAGGTTTGCTCTAAAGAGTATCATATTTGCCCCTTTGTTATTATATCATGTGTAGGGTTTTCTACCTATCCATTTGAGAACGACATGAGTTTATACTGAGTTTTACCATAATTTTCATTCATTGGATTCTGATTGTCTTTGAGGTGCAATTTTTCTTTTCTTGAAAAAAAAACCTTTACAACCATGCATATGGGTACTCATTATTATGCATTAGAATAAGTTTAGATCTCTATATGTATTTTATGATCCCAAGTATTTTAGTAGCCTTTTTTTTATTGTAGGTACCCAGTTATCCCAACTCTTCTTACCAGAATATACTGGTGGAGGGTTTGTTTAGATGAGGCTCAAATGGTGGAGAGTAGTGCTACCGCTGCCACTGAAATGGCCCTGAGACTCCACTCCAAGCATCGTTGGTGCATTACAGGGACCCCAATTCAGCGAAAGCTTGATGACTTATATGGACTTCTAAAATTCCTTAAAGCTAGTCCTTTCAATACATACAGGTGGTGGACTGAAGTTATTCGAGATCCTTATGAGGTATTTTATCGGTAATTTAATGTTTGACTTAGTTGTTGTGGATTGACTTTTCTTATTACTCAAATTTTCTTTTATAAATAAAAATGGAATAGTGTACTATGAGTTCAGTTATATTCTCTTATGGTCACCTAATAGCCAACACCAATATAATAGTCTTAGCAGCTAGAGCTAATATGGAAATCTAAGTCCTAAATTTATTCTCATACAACATGCTAAAAGCCTTGTGTGTTTAGAGACGATGAGTAAACTTTGTGCAATATTATCTTAGTTTAGATTTTTGTGATTTGTCATGTCATGTCCTGGATCTGAATCACTTTGAGTTCAAAAAGTTTTGTACATCTCATCTATTCTT
The DNA here is from genome assembly GCA_030159175.1 of Glycyrrhiza uralensis. Lineage (NCBI taxonomy): Eukaryota > Viridiplantae > Streptophyta > Magnoliopsida > Fabales > Fabaceae > Glycyrrhiza > Glycyrrhiza uralensis. The sequence goes on from BRZY01000006.1 coordinate 9,856,065, forward strand.
AGCTATTACTCCGTACTTCTGCAGAAGGGAGATATGGGAGCTATGGAATTTATGCACAGAATTTTCAAACAAATCATGTGGCGTTCTTCTAAAGAACATGTTGCAGATGAATTGGACCTTCCCTCCCAAGAGGAGTGCCTCTCTTGGCTTACACTTTCACCAGTAGAAGAGCACTTTTACCAGAGGCAACATGAAACCTGTGTTAGAGATGCCCATGAAGTTATTGAAAATTTGAGAAATGATATTCTTAATAGAAAAGTCCCAGGTTTTTGCTCAGTGTTGTGTAATTTGACTAATTTCATTTTTAAAAGTCATCTGAAAGCAATGTACATATAGGATAATGATTGAACTTGCAATATTTCATGTGGATTCCAGATTCTGTATCGTTGAATGGTTCCTCTGATCCTTTAATCACTCACATGGAGGCTGGGAAGCTACTGAATGCTTTGCTGAAGCTTCGTCAGGCTTGCTGTCACCCCCAGGTTGGAAGTTCTGGGTTGCGTTCCCTGCAGCAGTCACCTATGACAATGGAGGAAATATTAATGGTGTGTTACTTGTAAGGATCTTTGATAAGCTTTTATAAACAGTGCACATTTTTTTTTTATTGACATGGAACTTAATCTGTAGGTTCTTATAAGCAAGACCAAGATAGAAGGCGAGGAAGCTCTCAGGAGGTTGGTTGTTGCTCTGAATGGACTTGCAGCAATAGCTACAATACAAAATGATTTTTCTCTAGCTGCAATTCTGTACAATGAAGCTCTTACTTTTGCTGAAGAGCATTCTGAAGATTTCCGCGTGGATCCTTTGTTAAATATTCACATTCATCATAATCTTGCTGAAATACTCCCCCTGGCTGCAAACGTTGCTCTGATCTTGCCGTCCAAACGAAAGCAGTTCTCTGGAACTTCTGCAGTTAAGGCGACCAGAAAGCATCTTATTGTAAAGGTTGATCATGGTCCTGTGAAGAGGCATAAAACAAATGGCCGCAATGACATAAACTTAACGGTGGCTTCTGAAGAACCATCAAATGATGCCTCTAACCTTTCAGAAGATGACTTAGATGATCAGGAATTTGCTAATTTGTCAGCCAGTTCTATCAAAGCTCTGATAGCAGAATGTGAAGATTCAAAACAGAAATACTTATCTTTGTTCAGTTCAAAGCTATCTGCAGCTCAACTGGAGTTTCAAAATTCTTACATGCAGGTAAATATCCTCAATGGCTCTCAAGGGAAAATTATTTATTTACTTGTATTGAACTTTGATATTTTTTTGGGCTTAAATATCTTTTTCGTCTCTGCAAATATAACTAGTTTCACTTTTAGTCCTTGCAAAAAAAAAATTGTTTTTCGATCCTTGCAATGTCTAAAGCGTCTGATTTTAGTCCCTACCGTTAGGTTCTGTCACAAAAACACTGACATGGCTAACAGAAGTCCATTTGGACTTGCCACGTCAGATTAGTACTGCCACGTGGCGTCCAAGTTGTATGGTGATGTGGCTTTCTTTCATTTAGGGTTTCTTCTTTCCCCACTCCCTCTCCCCTCCCCAGCCGCCACGCCCACCCCTTCTCCGGCCAACCCCCACTACCTCCCACCATTGCACAGTTACCGATGTTGGATCTGTGCCAAGCTTATTCATATGCCAACGCTACACCCACACAGCAGCGTAACCTTAATCCTTCCACCTGTTGGATCTGGACACACACCTTAACCACTCTCAAAGAATACACCGATGGTGATGGTTGTAAAATCTTTGTCCTGGTTGACAAATCAGACATAGATAAGAGTGCATCGAAATTAATTAAATGGATTGAAATTAAGTTTCATGTGATTTAATTCATCTATCTCAATTCTCAACATTATTAATCATGATATATTGTGAAGATCGATCCTGTATTCCTCTTTTATTCATTCGTTCATTCACTGCATGTAGCACAAATTCCAAGAACTTCTGAGCCTTGCGGTTCCAGAAAGTTATTCCAAATATACATTTTTGGGAGGTAGTGGGGGTTGGCGTATGAATATTCCAAATCTTGATTTCTCGGCTCGATACGCATGTCCATTCGCGTAGATCCAGGTTCCAGAAAGTTATGCGTCTGCAATCACGATGTTGACGCCAGTTCTTATAACCTTATGGTGGCAGTGGTGGGAGGTAGTGGGGGTTGGCCGGAGAAGGGGTGGGGGTGGGGGTGGCGGCTGGGGAGGGGAGAGGGGAGAGGGAGTGGGGGAAGAAGAAACCCTAAATGAAAGAAAGCCACATCACCATACAACTTGGACGCCACGTGGCAGTACTAATCTGACGTGGCAAGTCGAAATGGACTTCTGTTAGCCATGTTAGTGTTTTTGTGACAGAACCTAACGATAGGGACTAAAACCAGACGCTTTAGACATTGCAAGGATAAAAAACAAATATTTTTTTGCAAGGACTAAAAGTGAAATTCGCTATATTTGCAGGGACGAAAAAAATATTTAAGCCTTTTTTTAGTATCCTGAAATATAAGTCGATAGTTTCTGTTGAATGCGGAGAACTTTAAGAAGCTGTGTATGTAGTATAATTACCCAAAATTGGATATAACCAAGTTATTTCTTACTTGTGGTTCCTAATACACAGTTAGTCCATCGTTAATTTAAGCCTCAAAATGAATTACCGTACTTGTGTCTGCCTTTTGTTTCTATGGTAAAAAAAAACGAAGGATGGCAAGATGTGTCACTTTTACTGGCGAAAAGTAGTTATGTGATATGTCAGTAATCATGCTTCATTTTGATGCTAAGCAATCTTAATGTTATTTAATTAATTTCATGAGAGACGAAGTAATACAAGCTATGTTGGCATATTTTATTATTTTAAAATTTCGAAGAGGTGAGTCTATTCAGTTTTTTTCTTCTTGCTTTTGATGATATTTTCTTGTTATTAACTTCCTTATCTAGTGGGATGATTCCTTGTTTTTGGTAGCAGTAGTCCCTCCCCCCAAGGCCTCCATCCACTTTCTATTTTATGTAATTGGGATTTGGACATTTTGAAGGTTTGCAATGCATATCGTGACAGCAGAACGGATCAAGATACATTTTGGTGGTTAGAAGCACTTCATCATGCTGAGCAGAACAAGGATTTCTCAACCGAGTTGATTAGAAAGATTGAAGAAGCCATATCGGGAAATTCAAACAATTCAAAATCATCAAAAATAGCTGCTCGGTTAGTGTTGCTTTGATTGTGCAAGATATTTGTCAAATAGTGCAGTTTTATGATGAGCCACATCCTTATCTTTCTCAAGTTATACTTGATTGCATATGTTGCATCGCTAAAAAATGGTGCTGGACATTGTAATACAGTTAGAACTGATATCAATAATATAAAAGGATCCTGTTATGAAAGGAATGATATAAGGTCTATTTTGTCTTGTGCTGAAATTCAACTTAATTATTAAGAATGGGAGCACCAAGGATCAAACTCCTAACCATGGTCAGAGATGCTTTGATGCCATGTCAAAGATTAACTTCCTCAGTAGCATAAGCTATTAGGCGAAAGATCATAAATAGTTTTATGTCCAACACATGGTATCCGGGAGGGCTCTGCTTTTGTAAAATAAGATTTGAAAATTCTTTTCTGAGAGACTTTGATAAATAACAAGTAGTAAATTTACTTTAACATGCACTGTTACTAATGTGTATTACTTCTAATCCAGTTTTCGGAGCATAAGCTCTCTGAAGTATCAAATTCAAACAGGTTTGGATCAGTTAGAGGCCTCTAGGAAAGTGCTACTAGATCGACTGTTAGAAATTGATCATACGATGGAAAAACCAAAAGATGAAGACATTGAACGGGTGGGAAAATGTCGAAATTGCCAACCGAATTGTGATGGCCCTCCATGCGTTCTGTGTGAACTAGATGAATTGTTTCAGGTTTGGAACTGAACTTATCTGTCATTTTGATTGACACTACATCTTACAAATGTAACATGGTCTCATGGTTTGTTTTTATCCCCAGGACTATGAAGCAAGACTCTTTGTTCTCAAGAACGAACGGGGAGGGATAATTTCATCTGCTGAGGAGGCAGTAGATTTTCAGAAGAAAAGTTTCGCATTGAATCATTTCCTCTCAAGGCTATCACAATCTAATCACAGTTCATCAGTATCTGATATCGGTCATGAAGAATCGAAAAAACGAAATGTTGGACAAAGAGTTGTGGTTAGTTACTTGATTTAATTGACTTTTTCTTTGGGTCATAGATAGATGCAGATTGATTATGCCTCTTCTCTCTCAAATTTATAATCTTAATGCTTCTCTTATATCGAGATAAAACATTAATTGTCTATAGAAACAGAGTCCAGAATAGTAACATAACATAAAAATGAAATAAAATTGGGAAAAAGAGTCTGGAAATGTATCAATAGATTCAACACCATGCTTTCAAATCTTGAAAATTGTATTAAATTCACCATGTCTCTTACCAATGAATATTACTTTAAAGTCAAGGCACTCACACTCTGCTATAAATTAGATTTGGATTTGACCATAAATGATGATAGCCTTGTTTTTTGTTGAAGAAAATCAGGTTAGTACTTGAAATATGTAAAACATGCTTACTAATCTTCCATATTGATTATGCCGATCTATTTAGGTTTCAAGATCAGCATCTGAGTTGGAGCTTATTCTTGGTGTTATAAAGAACTATTGCAAGGCTCGGTTAGGAAGGGACAGTTTCTCAGCAGCCACCAAGCATTTACATATTTTTGAGGTATAGCCTTGTGAAATATTTTCTGTGCCTATCTCATGTTGAATGAATGGGCAGATAGGATTCCTCTAGCCTCTAGGTGTTAATCTAGAGAAAGTTTTATTTTCAATATTACCCCCCTCCTTCCAAAAAAAGTAAAAAATAAAAAGAGACCTTTGAAGATGGGTTGATTGTGTTCAGTAGCAAATAACTGGCTGACAATTTTCTGCTGGAATCTTTTTAGAAGCTGATATCAGCCATACTAGCAATCCTCACTCACTGGATTCTGATTCTTTGTTCTTGACTTTGTAAGGGAATGCGAAAGGAGTTTGTCCATGCGAGGTCTTTGGCATTAGCTCAAGCTCAGTATCTGCGTGCACATGATGAAATAAAGATGGCGGTTTCCCGTTTGCACCTAAGAGCAAATGAAGATGATAAATCTCTTGATGCTTTAGGTGAAAATGAATTATCTGCGGCTAGCTCAAACTTTTCCCATGATAAGTTTATGTCAGAGGCCTTGTTGTCACAGATAAAAGGAAAACTCCGCTACTTAAAGGTATGGAAAGATAAGCCTTAGAAATTTGTGTATATTGACTATTATTTGCTCTGTGTTTATTTGCTAAATTTCTCGGTAATCAAAATGAACACCCTTGAGCAATTAATGGTGACTATGACTATTGAAGCTTGCACATATTGCTGAAGTGGATGGGGGATTTGATTGTAAACAAAATCTTCAATTACTGAATATTTTCATTAGTAATTATTGAAGGCATAAAATCACTCATGCCCATAACAGCTTAAGCTTTTAGCATAGATCTTGACATGGTATTAGAGCCTTATGACATTGTTATAATATATTTTCTCAGAAATTCAATCTTTGTTTCCCTTTGGGGATGAAGTCGAGAATAATTTATGCATTTGGGGACGAAAGTTTCTTTTAACCTTTTAATTATTACTTATTCCATTTATTCATTATTATGTTTAACCAGTGGACCTTGATGGATTTGATTAATAGGTAAAAATAATTCTTTTGAAATTTGAACGTTAATGTGAGTCACTTTCGTATTGCATTACTTACAAGTGACCATATGTTTTACAAGTACTCTGAAAAGAAAATGCCAAAAGTCATGTGATTTTTAGTTTCTCTCAGCAAATATACTCTATCTGCACTTGTGTTCTGTATTAAAATGTTTAACTTCCTAGTTCATTACGCAATATTTCTTTAACTTATACTGGCTAGCTCTCCATTAATAATTCATGTGGCCTAGCTTTAACTTCTATTTAACGTTTTGTGTTTTCATTCTGGACTTTATCCACCATTTATTATAGTTTATCGAGTATTTCAGCTAGATTGGAAGGCTTAGTTGTATTCCTTTTCATAATTGTTTTTCCTTTTTAGTTTCTTGTTTTGGGCAGAATACTGGATTTAAATTTAATGTTTTTTACTTTCACGTGGTTGTCATTTACTGATCCAACTACAAAATCAACATGTTATTTTTAAATTTGAACTGAGCTTCCTTACTAAGATTTCATATAATCTCTGATATTTTCTTTTCTGCTTTGGACATGTAACCTAAGCTGAACCATATTTCAGGGTTTAGTTCAATCTAAGCAAAAACTGCCATTGGAAAGTCCAGATAGTTCTTCATTCACTCAAGAGACAACTGCAATGTCAAACTCTACAGAAGAGAAGGGTGTACTTATATCTAAAACTGATGAGGAAACATGCCCAGTTTGCCAAGAAAAGCTAGGCAATCAAAGAATGGTGTTTCAATGTGGCCATGTTACATGCTGTAAATGTAAGTATTATATGACTAAACTTTATAATATCATTCTGTACTTGTCTTAGAGATCTAATAAAGTCATTCATAAGTCTGTACCTAACATCATAAGCTTTTAGAAGAGTTGCTCTTTGACTTGATTTAGGAGCCTCTATGATCAAGTGGTCAATGGTTCAATCCTTGTTGGCCCTATTCTTCTAAATGAAAATTGAATTTTAGCACATGGTAAATGTGGGCAAGTGCATTGTCCACACTCTAAAAGCTCAAATTAAAGTGTGTGAAGGGCGATGTAAGAGATGTAATGAAGCCAATCAAAATTCTTCGTGTAACAGCTTAAGCTTTTAAAAGAATAGGTCCTTGACAATTTGTTCCAAGACCTGCATAATACTCCAGTTGGAGTTACCAGACATATAGTTGCTACTGTATAATATATGCTTCATGCTTTTTCTGCACATTTAAAAAACAGTGATATATTGAATTAGCAGTGATCATGTTTTTCACCACGTCCATGTAAAACACCAAGTAAAGCAAATAGTAGCAGTACGCAATGCATAGTGCATACTCTTTTAGTGTTACTCTCATCCATCTTTGTTCAACAGACATGGTTAAACATTTATTAAATTTAAAATAAATATTATATGAAACATAACTGTGCATCTATTTCTTGCAGGTTTATTTGCTATGACTGAGCAAAGACTTCAACATAGCAAGATTCATAATTGGGTGATGTGCCCTACATGTCGTCAGCATACCGATTTTGGAAACATTGCCTATGCCGTTGATGCACAGAATGAATCTTCCAATTCTTCAATGCTGCATACAATTGATGGCTGTGAAAAATATGAAGCATCCATTAGTGTTAAAGGCTCATATGGAACTAAGGTGATTTTCCTCATAACCTCAAGATGAATATGCGTATTTCTTTTCTTCATTTACACATGCCACTACCCCTGGGATCTACTTGTGATGTCATAATTCTGAACTGGCATGGTGAAATGCATGGCAATGACACTGCATGTTGTCTGCAAACTATGTAGATATTTGTCTGCCAACTTTTGTTGTTTTGTGTGGGTTTGAGTCTACTTTCATTAAACTTAGTGAAACAGGTAACGTATTCAGTACCAAAAACAGAAAAAAGTAACTTGTTAAAGATAAACTCTTAGTAGAAATGAAATATTTTTTCAACATTTTTTTTTCCAAATTAAGAAAAATAAGTAGTTCGAGCTATGAAAAGCAAATCAACACATCATAAGTGAGTTTATTTTTGAACAAGACGTGATTACAAATTTGTGGATTTTTTAGGTATGTATCTTTTAATTTCAAATCTCTGTTAATACAGATTATAAATAGTCAAGTAGCCGATACACACACGCGTGCACACACACACACACATAGTTATATAGATATAGATATATTTGTTTGAATTATTGTATCTACTATTTAAGGGTTGGATTATGATCTATCTAATGAGTTTGATTTGATCCTAAAGTTTTTGTATTGAAATGGCTATTACAGATTTTTCATATGAGCAAGTTTTTTTGGTAGAATTTGGCTCCTCTAAAGTGAGGAGAGAGTAAATAAGTAATCTTAACCGCTAATGAGAAAATCAAGAGTTGATAATCCAACACAACCATGGTTTGTTGTGCATGTGTTTGTAATATCAACTATTGATTTATTCATCAATAGTTGAAATTACTTACATTACACTCTAAAGTGAGTTGCTCGCTTTAGAGGAGCAGGATCGTTTTTTTGGTAATATATGGGCAATGGTTTAGGAAAACAGTCTGTCATCATAGTGAGAAGAATCAAATTTGAAGACTATATACAGTAGAAGACTTGGTTATTATTTTTAGATTGTTTTAAAATTAAAATATCTATTATAAATGTATATAACATTGTTAATAATATATTCTTGCTCCACCTCACATTGCGCTCTGTAATTTGCATGTCCCAGCAAATGAGTTAGCTTTGGCTTATTTGCTTTTTTGTGTTATATGTTATTCCCTCTAACTCTTGTGTTCCTTATCTTTTTATTGATTTGGGTGTTTTGTAGATTGAAGCAGTCACAAGAAGGATCTTGTGGATAAAGGCTACAGATCATGAAGCAAAAGTTCTTGTATTTTCAAGTTGGAATGATGTACTTGATGTATTGGAACATGCCTTTGCCGCCAATAACATCACCTACATCCGGATGAAGGGAGGCAGGTATAATAATCTATCCTATTGCTATTCCTTTATTTATTTGAGAATTTGTGTTGGATTAGAAGACATTTGGAGGCAGAGAAAAAAAGAGTGACAGGATGAGTACAGAAAAAAATCATGACTAAAACCCTATTTTGGTTCCTCACATTTGATTTCTTTCTCAATGTGTCCCTAAGATTTCAACTTTCTCACTTTGGCCCCTCAATTCAGACACTCTAACTATGTTTCTATTAATCATCTAATGGAAGTGATGATATGTTGTCATTATGTATGATGTGGCATCCCTTTGACATTTGGACCATGCATGGCATTTAAAAATTTGAATCCCATTTTTAGTTTTTACCAGATTTTGTGGGATTTAGTAAATTCCTGGATATTACCCTTCATTTAAACGCTCCAAGTTCAATCTCTCCTCTCCAAGAAAACCATAGCATTATGTTAGGAACCTTTGTTGATGGTAGGTAAAAACCTCGCAGCTTAGTCGCCGGAAATAAAGAGAAAACTGAATACTTTTATTAAATGAGAAAGAAAGATACACAAAGGAACAGATAATAAACTTAAAACAGAAAATAAACTTTATCTTTATCTCCTAAAATTAACTGATAATAACGGAAATCCTAAACCTAATAACAAACTGATCCTGATCACAAATTGATAACAACCCTAAAACTGGCCTAGAACCGGCCCTAACAATACCGCCCTCTTCAAAAACCACCTTGTCCTCAAGGTGGGTATTTCCAATGATCGTCTATGTGCCATGCTTCTGCGTCTTCAATAGTGCTACTCAATTTCGGCTCAAGGGGGAAAACAACCCAGTAAGACAGCTTCTAGCAGTGGCCCAGTTGCTTCATGTATTTAAATCGATTGAGATGAATGACCAAGATGTGAGGCGGTTTTTGTATCTGCATCCTCTTCAGACCTGATTCTGCCCTCATCGGGTCAGTCCTCCCTTCACCCAAAACTGCTCCCAACCTTTGGGTTGGGCCCATAATGACAGCATTCTGACCCAACTTCAAAGATTGTATGTTAATCTCGTCTCCCCCTTTTGTCGATCCTTCGACGAGACTGCCCTCTTGCGCCGTCATCTTTGGCGATTCCGGCTCCGGCTCGTCTTCCATGAGCGTGGACAGCTCGACTTTCTTCAGCCGGGAACGAGTTAGGGTATCCTCGTCTTTCCCCTCCTCTTCGCTCGAAACTATTTTCGTGGCGTTGGATTTCCCATCATCGGTATTGGTTGCCTTCTTGGTTATGCACTCCATGATCAGTTCTCGGATTTGATTCAAATCGGACAAGTCAAGTATTTTCTCTTTGATGTAAGCAACATCTTTCTGTAATTCTGCCAATTTGATTCCGTGGTCGCTGGTTGTCCTCTCCAGAGCCGCTAAACGTTGCTCCATCGCGATTAAGATCCGGCAGGTCGGACCAATTTGTTAGGAACCTTTCTTGATGGTAGGTAAAAACCTCGCAGCTTAGTCGCCGGAAATAAAGAGAAAATTGAATACTTTTATTAAATGAGAAAGAAAGATACACAAAGGAGCACTCTCCTTTCACACTGGCTTAACCCAGTCACAATAACAATCTCCTCTCCCCCTCTCATTCATTGGAATCCCCTTTTATAGAATTCTAAACTGACTAATGCTATCAGAAAATAAATCTTATCTCTATCCTAACAGATAATAAGAAATCTTATCTCTATCCTAACAGATAATAAACTTAAAACAGAAAATAAACTTTATCTTTATCTCCTAAAATTAACTGATAATAACGGAAATCCTAAACGTAATAACAAACCGATCCTGATCACAAATTGATAACAACCCTAAAACTGGCCTAGAACCGGCCCTAACACATTACCCTTGTTACTTTTTACACGTGGGTTTTACTCTGAACTAGACTTAGACTTGTGCATTGCACAGCTAAATAATTAAAATCAGTCAATATTTTATTTAGTTAGAGAACTATTATGATATTTATGTATTATCATATTGCTTGTAGAATATTATAGCTATGAGCAAGGTATTATGCATGTCTAATAAATTTTTAAGTAGGTACTTTGAAGGGGAACCTTGGCGCAACAATTGGAGTTGTTTTCGTGTGACTAGGAAGTAATAGGTTCGAGTCGTGAAATCATTCTTTTACAAATAAAAGCTGCCTACAATAGACTTATAGACCCATAATGGTTCTGATCCTTACCTAGATCTCGCCATGACAGAAAGCTTTATAGCACTAAGTTACCTTTTTAAGTAGGCATTTTGATGCAATCTTCCAAGAGTCTATGTAAGTTTTCTTGTATTTGAAACATGAGAGTAAGAGCAATATTATTAGTTTAAAACTAAACAAGTAAACCTAAACCTAAATAATATAAAATGCATTAGCTATTGATGTAATTATAGTAAGAGACATTTTGAGATGTTGGCTCTATGAAAAGGAATACTCTCGTAAGGAAAAGTAATTCTTAAAATTTTAAGAAGTTATTTTTAGTAAAAATGGAAAAGGTAAATAAAATGCCTTCTTAGTCCATAAAAATTAAAATAAAATCTCAAGTGTCTCTTCTCTTCCATGTATTACTTGTAATAGGGTAACTTTTCTATCACTTCATTTTTATGCAGTAATCTGCAATCTCAATTGTTTGACTTTTTAGTGACATACCTAATTCCAAATCTAGGGAATTCATGTGCTGGTTATTCTGTTTTCAGCATTATAGTATATAAATTTGGCTCAGGATTATTTTCTTACAGAACCATGTAGGCTTTTGTGTCGGTTAATTTGGATGTTTGGTTATCTATGTCTTAGACAATCAACCACTTTCAACTTCATTATACTCAATGTTACTTTTGTTGTGAATTTGTGAGTTCAGAAAAGCACACATTGCCATCAGTCAATTTAGAGGGAAACAGAATGGCACAAAAGGAGGTGAGAGCTCAGCACCAAAATCTATTCAGGTGTTATTGCTTTTGATCCAACATGGAGCCAATGGCCTCAACCTTTTGGAAGCACAGCATGTGGTCCTTGTAGAGCCATTACTCAATCCAGCTGCTGAAGCACAAGCAATCAGTCGTGTACATCGAATCGGGCAAAAAAATAAGACACTCATTCATCGTTTCATAGTAAGTCTCTCTCTCTCTCTCTCTCTTTATCTATCTGTCTGTCTGTCTTGCATGCGCACCAACTCAATCATCATTGTTATATTTGAATGTGCTCTTCACTTACATCAACCGTAGAGTGTTTTGTAGTATTCATGTCCTAGTTCATTTGCTTCCAATGTTTGGATTTTAATTGTGTCATTGTTGTGTCTTCTGCCCCGTCTGTTCCTTACCTCATATCAAAATATCATCTGCATTACGATTACTGTGATATTTGTAAACACTTATGGATTCAGTAGTTCCATTGATTAGCTAATATTTCTGTTTTAGTGAGACAATTAAGAGTCCATCTGGGTTAACTTCTCATCAAGCACTCATTGGAAGAAGGAATGCTAAAAATCTTGCAATAACGACGAGCTTTTAAAATAATAATTTTTTGTATAACTTAAAATTGATTTCTGTATCTCAATTTTTCATAAAGCTCTCATTATAACTTCTTCATAAACACCTATAAGCTTATAAGGACTTTTTCGTAATTGAATTTATTTTAATTGTGAAGTTTCCATGTATTAGAGTCTAATCCAAATTGGTCCTAAAAATATATGCTTTTGTGGATGAAGATGAATTGGAATTAACATGCTCTTCTCGAATGAAAAGAACAGACTTCATATTCATCCCCATCTCGGCACTTTCTTTCCCCTGGCCTAAGTCTTGTCACAGAAATTCATACTTGAAGAATCTATTCTATTACTATATAAGAAAATTGAGTCCTTGCCTTTTCAGGTGGGACATGTGTCACCTTTCCGGCTCTTTCTTATTTACAACTAAAATTATTTTATTTGTTGGGTAGAAAGACCCCATACTTTATATGGGTTGGGTCCGTAGACTAATTGTTTTATAAATTTTGTCCTTGCATGTGTTAGGTAAAAGACACAGTTGAGGAGAGCATATATAAATTGAACAGAAGCAGGAGCAATCATTCATTCATTAGTGGGAACACAAAAAATCAAGATCAACCTGTTTTGACCCTTAAGGATGTGGAATCATTACTGGCAAGAGCACCACTAACTATGCCAGAAAGTGATGAGAATCGTAATACAAATACAGACCTAAGACACTTGCCACCGTCAATGGCTGCAGCTATAGCTGCTGAGAGGAGACTGAATGAGCAAAAGACATGATTTTGCTGCTTTTCTCTAATTCATTCCAACGATGGAATTACATTTCAAAGATGCTACTCGACATCAAAGTGCAATAATTTCAAGAGGCAAAGAGGAGTTGCAGTGAAATAAACTTTCAATTTTGTAGATTCTTCTAACCAACATTCTGTCTAGTGTCTACTAATATCTAGAAATGTATTTATCCTTGTACATATAATATATTATATTTTATGACTATCCCCTTTTCAATTTTGAGCTAAGATATGTAAAATATATACTAGACATTTAGGTGAGTTTTGTTGCTCTGTCTCCGCCTCTAGTTGTAAGGGCAAATCTTTCAATTCGTACGCCAAATGAGGGTAACATGGTTTTAAGCAATTTTTTTTTATGTTACGGATTGACGGGCACGGTGGATATTGATGTGCAAGTTTGCTTGGTTATTATATACTTACATCAATATGTTAATATGTTTTACATGACTTACCTATAAATTGAACAAATCAACTACAACGAATTCTTACTCAATGAATTACAGATACAAATTCCCGTCTTTCTTAAAAAAAGGTTAAATTAAAATAGAAACTGAACAAATCAACTAAAATGAACTCTTAATAAGATACAAATCAAATATGACAATCTCTTGCTCAATTAAAACCCATTATTTATAAATTTCAAGAGAGGAATCAAATATCTTATTTTAATAAAATTTATTTATGAGAAGAATAATCAACTTTTAAACTCACCAAAGGAACCGATTGTAGCAAATTGATGACCCTCACCACCACTGCCGACAAAGGGACAAAAAGAATAGTAAATGTTAAGATCCTGAAACAATGAACCTTTGATGACATTTTTGGTTACATATGAACTAGATCCTGAAAAATCACCATTTATTGATTTGGTCTCTGATGAGGATAAAAGAGTAGGGAATAACTGAATAAGGGTTGGAAAATAGTTCTCTCCAAGGTTGTTGCATTAGAAACCAACCCGCTGGTGACTTTATCACAATTTCGGTGTTGTCATTGTTTTGTTAACCACTATATTACAATTGTTTAATTTGTTTTTTACCTATAATAAATGTAGTTTTTTTTAGCAACTATTGTTAGGGAGGTTTTGAAGCCTCAACAATGAAAGATATACATCACAGATAAGAGTGGATGTCATGAAGGTGTGAATGCCGGTGAAATCATCCATCCCAGGGGATCGAACACAGGTACTAACCATGTTTGTCCCTTAAACGGAGCGCATTAACCATTTACACCAAACCACCTCGTGGTTTGTTGATAATCATAATATGAAGGTATATATGATATTATGTTTTCATAGTGCGAGTATACGGTTGAAAATGAAAGACTTATTCACAAGTAATTTCAGGAATATAATATTTGGTCAAATACGCCTTTGTGCATATTAATTCCGGGACAATAACAAAGGAGCTGATGCCACACAGCAAGAAGATGAACACTTTGTGATAATAACCCACAATTTAATAATGCAAACATGTACATCCTCAAATTAGTATTGTAATAATGCAAACGTAATAGTCAGATATCAATAAGAAAAATAAGTCACTATACATATATTCTTTATTTTTCTATTATTCTTTATTTGCTAATAAGTCCCTAAACATATGCAATTGTATTTTGCAATAACAATTAATAAGAGCTAGGGACAACCATTGAGGTATATCTATCACAATAAGTCTTCTTTCATGGCAATTATACATTGCAATGTCAGTAGTTATTTTCCGCATCAGTCTAAAAATATTAATTTATGACAATGAAAGTATATCATTTGACCCGCGGGTATCCGCGGATAAAATCCATTACGGATACGGGGCAGGTACCTTAATGGGTACCCGCGGTAAACTAAACGGATATTTCAAGTACCCATCAATAAACAGGGACGGGACAGGCAGTGAGACACTCGTACCCGCAGGTACCCGTATTCGCTAATAAAACTACAAAATTACCCTTATATTTATATATGTTCCTAAAATACTTAAAACACCAATGTGCTGCTTTAGTTTTCACTCTTCATTCCTTCTAAATCAAATTAATTCTCATGTTGTTGCGTATGTATTAATTCTCATTCCTCCTAAAATTACCCTTATTATAGCTGTGTATGTATTAATTCTCATGTTGTGACTTTATTTATTTTTATTTAATTGAGCAACTATTGATATGACAATTATATTAAAATTATAATGACTTGTCAATTTTAGTGTTATTAATATGATCTTTATTATGGCTAATATTGTATGAAAAACAAATTTTTTTCATATATTTTTTTAGAATTTTTACCTTTTAAAAAAATTAAATATCCATGGATATCCACGGATACCCGCGATATCACGAGTACCCATTAAAACCTGATATCGGATATCCGCGCGGGTAACGGGGGCGAGTATATCCAACGAGGCGGGTAGCAGTAGCAGGTATCTACTACCCGTACCCACCCTGCCTCATTTACATCCCTAATCATTTCCAAAAAAAAAAAACTATGAATGTAATTTACAAAGGATTGTTTCAAAAACTAATAAAAATTACTTTAACGTCCTAGATTAACATGCAATGGTTATTAATAATCTTTTGGTTTAATTGTACTTTTGGTTCTTTAGGTATCGCAATTGTGCGATTTTGGCCCTCTAGGTATTATGATTATGCAATTTTGGTCCCCAAAATTCCAATTATGCAATTTTAGTCCTTCAGGTATACAATTGTTGGTATCTCTGTCACCATGTCATCCAATTTTTAACATACCAAAAAGCTACATAGCACACGTAGGACTAATTTGACACTGAGTCGACCCACCTTAGCACTAATGACGTGGCAAATAACCTCATATATCAGAAATTTTAAACATGTGTTACATCACTTGTGTTACTTGACTTGCTTTGAGAAATTTTCTACCAATATGCACCGAGCCAAGGTGGTCTAACTTAATGTCAAATCAGTTCCATGTGTGGTGTGTGTAGATTCTTAGTGTTAAAAATTGGATGACACAGCCAAAGGGACATAATTGTAACAATTGGGGCACCTAAGGACCAAAATCCCGCAATGGAACATGAGGGAATGAAATCGCACAATCATGATATCTAGGGACCAAAACACCGCAATTAGAACCTGAGGGACCAAATCACACAATCGTGATACCTGAGAATCAAAAGTGCAATTAAGCCTAACTTTTTACAATTTTTCATAACTTCAAGGAGCATTATATAGCAATCTCTCTGCCCGTCTAATACAACATTTGTGGCCGAACTTAACATGAGCAACAAGATCAACACAAACACTAAGGTTTAAACAAACTATACACAAAACAACTACTTTGCAACAACCACATGAGCCAAATTTGGCAAAAATTGTATTGAAAAGGCACAATTAAGATTAGGAAAATAAATTCTTAGACATGGTTTTCCAAAAAAACAAAACACCCGCACAATGCACGGGTCACGTTCTAGTTATTATAAGTATACGTGTCCACTAGAATGATGATTAAGCCATTCATATTCTTATTCTCTTTTATAATAAAAAATTTACTCTAATGAGAAATATTTAGTCACACCAAGAATAAGTGAATAACCAACCCCCAATAGAAGTACATGTGCTAATTAACATTTTTATTCTTTGATCCTAATTTTGTGGAGTCACAAGATCTATGCAAAACTTTGCTAGACTGATGCATAGATAGATCGCCTAAGCCTTATTTACTTCACAAATCACAATAAGCAACCAACATGTACACCAAAATTTGCTAAAATTATCGATTATGGATTCATTCCCTTATTTTATGCCATAGGAGTCTAAGATCTACTCTACTTTTTAGGCTTACCGGGCACGTAAACTCTCACAACTCATCAGTCAAAAACTCCCCAACACCATGAGCAGTATAAAAGCCAGCCAACTCTCATCTTTACAGACACACTCACTCTTCTTGTAAGCGAGTTAACTAGCATGCAAAACACCAAAAGAGTTTAGGTAGTACTGCCAATTGTGATTCATTAAATTGAAGACGTATACATAAGCTAAGATGGCTCCCAAAAATTGTTCCCCCTTTGCTCTTTTCCTCGTACTCAACATTCTCTTGTTTGCATTTGTCTCTGCAAGTGGGAATGTCTCGATCCAATGCCCGCCAAAGCCCAAGCCCACACCCACCCCAAACCCGCCAAAGCCTAAGCCCACACCCACCCCTTCAGGTGGGTGCCCCCGTAACGCTCTCAAACTAGGTTTGTGTTCCAGTGTGCTAAGCGGACTGTTCAACTTAACAACAGGTGTACCATCGACCCCATGTTGCACCTTCATGGATGGCCTCGTTGACTACGACGTTGCAATTTGTGTTTGCACTGCCCTCAAAGCGAACATTATGGGTTTCTCGATCAACATCCCAATCTCGTTCACTAAGCTCCTCAATTTTTGCTCAAGGCAAGCCCCAAGCGATTTCCATTGTTTGCCAGACAAAAACTAAGTAGCCAGTAGCCACTGCAATTTTGCTTCACGACTGTAGTCAATCTCTTTCGATTGTTGTTGTTTTTCTTTTGTTCAGTTAGGTGTATTCTTGTTAGAACATGACCCGTGTAATAACTTTTTTTTTTTGGGTTTTTCTTCGTCCAAATGAGAGACAAATAAGTAAATCGATAGTTACAACTCTTTGTAGTGGCAATCTGGTCATTTTATTTCGAGCAATAATGCTACCATGTAACAATGTTGAGTCGCGTTTGTGGTAGTAGGAATTGAATAGGTATTATGATGGAAACGGACTACTGCCAAGTGCAAATAGAGAGTCTCAACCATTTTAATTATGAATCACAGAGAAGCATTGCCCTTTCATATGTTGCTCTGCTCTCTCCGTCCGTGACATCACAAGGTGAAAGTCTCCACCAATGCTTCTCCCTCCTTTGTTTCTTCTCTGATAGCTATTTGCTGTTATTCAAACCAATTATCGAGATTGGAGAGATTTTTCTATAGTGCGGTTTCTATATTTTTTTGGATTTCTGAGTTTCTATGTTACATTTCATCTTTAATTTTGAATATGGGGTTTTCATTTTTTGGGTTTGTGTTTTAATAATGGTGGTGTTATGATTATATTTTTAACATTCGGTACTACGATTTGGAATGTATATATTTTTAGTTTTTTGGGTTTTAGTTTTGGTTGCCTATTCTTAATCTAATATAAATATGTGTTTTTTTTCTGTGTTGAATCAAACATTTTTATTGTTATTTTATTCTGATCATTAAATTATTAATATGCTATTTTCTTATATTATGTTTTTCATGTTGTTTTAAATAAATATAAATATTAATTTATCATATGTACATTTATTTATGAATCGGTCGATAACTATAATTTTGCAATTAAGTCATTGATTTTAAATTTTTTTATTTGGATAAATTTATTATGTATGATTTTTTTTCTAACATTAAAGTATTTATTTTAAAAAGTAATTTTCAATTTTTTTTAAGGTTTTTAGTTCCTTCAAATATTAGAAGCTAATTATAATAGGAACGAAGTTTGTGTACTTTTTTTTATAATCACATTAGTGTATGTTTTTTCTTTGTAAATTTTGTATAACATTTGGTTTGTTACATGATTTGATCTAATTAAAAATAAAACGTGTATGTTAGATAAGTACCTATTAGCATCAATCTTTGGCAATTTAGCAGACTATTAAATTTTATGTTATAAAATTGTCCTTAATTATTATGTTTTTTTATATTTATTTATTTATTTTTTGTGTGTTTATTTTACCATATTTATAGTTTACATTATTATGGACAATATTTAACAAATATTTGTGTATAATAATTACCAAACATGTATGTATGTATGTATGTATGTATGTATGTATGTATGTATGTGTAGATTTTTATTTTTTATTTTTTTGGTCAATTTAATGCCCCAAATAGCAATAATTCCTTCCCCAATGAGAACAAAAGGTGTTTCTGTATTCCAAGGTATAAATAAGAGATGGCAATGCTAAAGGTGTGTGCACTCCCAATGAAGAAATCATGATAATATGGTACAAATATCTCATCAGCCATATTCTTATGAAGTTATGAATATGATTGCAAATTTGCAACTCATGCTATCCTTATGACCCATTATCTAACAGTTTACTAAGATAAAAAAAGAAAATAAAAACCACCAAACACACACTACATGTAGTCACTTTAAATGAGTAAATCGCCACTTTAATCCCTAAAAGTGGCAAATGCTATCAAATCAGTCTCTAAAAGTAGTGAAATTATAAATAAATAAAAAGTCTCTAAATCTGGCTTTCGTTAGTTATATTAGTCTCTAATGTCATTAACTCCGTTTAAACTGTTGATTTGACACATTAAGTGTCACACAACCTTCCATATGTCATCCCAGACAACAGGGATTATTTTGGAAATTTTCTTTCTCCTGTATCCTTGACCTGTCACAATATTGACACGTGGCAATATCGAGGTGAACATTTATGAGCACTTCAACAGTTAATAGTAGAATCCTAACGACAGGGACCAAAACAAAAAAAAAACTTATTATAGGGACTAAATCAATTTTTTTTAAAAGGACTAAAATGAAAAACCATGTATATTACAAGGACCAAAAATATATTTAAGCCTAATAATTATTATTTATTTTGTGAAAATTGGAAATCCCATCTCATGTTCGTACTTTGATTTGCGCGGCATCTTGCTTGCAATGTTTTGCATGCTAGGTCGGAATTGGGTTCGTTGCAGTAAATTGTTCCCCGCATTCACGTGGTCAGTGGATCATGAACGTTGAATCGAGATTAGGCGGCTCACAATCTCAGGGTTAAAAGAGGGTTTAATATACGAACTTAGATCATGAGTTGTCCGGTCCTAATCTAATGATTACGATCCGTTAATCGCGTGAATTTGTGAAATCACTTACTACAGCGAATCTGGATCCAT
The DNA here is from genome assembly GCA_030159175.1 of Glycyrrhiza uralensis. NCBI lineage: Eukaryota > Viridiplantae > Streptophyta > Magnoliopsida > Fabales > Fabaceae > Glycyrrhiza > Glycyrrhiza uralensis. The sequence continues at coordinate 9,875,919 of BRZY01000006.1, forward strand.
GCTAGGTTGTGGCTCATGAATGAATAGCAGAATGAGTAACAAATTATAAGGTGGTTATTTTTTTTCTTCTAAGACATGAAAATTAAAACAACACAATCAACGCATGATTGAAATGAATTTCTCACTTTTTTGTAATCAAATTTTCATATCATTTATCATTTCTCGTGAGATAATGTTGGGCTAACATGTAAACTCTACTAGCATGCGTGGTTCATGGTAAGTCATGGTTTCATGCATTGATTGCAGCACTCCATTCTTGCGACATTGGGTAAATTGATGGATTAAGATTAATATTCGAGCTACAATCTCAAACTCATGTGTACTCCCTCATGACTGAATTATAAGTTAAAAAAATTCAAATATAGTAATATCTATAATATAAGTAAATCATAAATAATTTCACTTTATTTAATGAACTATTTTTTATAAAATACCCTTCATTTAATGCATACTTTAATTTCAATAGTTCTTTTATTAAAAAAAATTAGATAATCAAGTTTATTTCTTTGATAAGGTCAATAAAATTAAATAAAATTAACTAACTTTTTTAATTAGCATAAATTAGTTATTTTTTACTTATATACGAGTCCAGAGTAGTATGATGCATGTATTAGTGGGGATGAGTGCAACAAGTTTATGAAATTTTTAGATGCGTTCTGTAACGCCCCAAATTTTCACTCTAAGAGACAGAGTGTTAATAAGGGAGGATTACTGTTAATATTAGGATTTTAATGAGATTAACAATGGTTTAAAACTGACGTAGAAAGTCAAACGAAAACTTTCTAGACGTTTGACTGTCAGAATAGGAGCATAATGATATAGAAACTCTAATTGGAGTCAAAAAAGATATCTGAGGGTATCAATAATGATTTTATAATATTTGAGGATTTTAGAAATTTATTTGGGAATTTTCTGAGAAATGGATCAGAAATAGTACCGTTTTGGTCCCTGTATTAGGACTATAATGAAACTGCGAGTGAGTTTGGAGACCAAAACACATTAGAAATTTATTTCCACGAGCCAAAAAATGTTTTTATATTATTTAGGATTTATGGGAATTTTTCTGAAATTTTTGAAAAATTATGAAAATTACCAAAATGCCACTATAATTAGCAAATGACCAAAATACCCCTAGCTGGAGCAGTTGTCACTATTCATAAAAACCAAAAATGGTAATTTTTATTTATTTATTTGGAAATTTTAGAAAATATTTCTGGATAAGCTTAGTAAAATTACCATTATACCCTTGGTACAGGGAAAATTGAAAAACGTGTAAAAGACCGGGTACTAGAAATTGGATTGCAGGGAACGTGGGACCCATGTAGCATAGTATAGTTGACTTTTATTATGTTGACATGGGAAATTATCAAAGTACCCTTGATTTCATTCTTTAATTACCAAAACCATGGAAAATACCTTTTTACCCTTTGTGCTTTTTAGTAATTTCCCATCCAAATGAATGTGATCTTATCTTTCCCCTTTGGGTCAGCCCTTAAGATGTGTCCATGTGTCTAATGGAGGTTCTTTGATCATTGCTTGGTGGTTAAGTTAAGCTTAGGATATTTTAAAACCATGACATGATTAATTAACTAAGCCAATTTACCATGGTTCTTAACTTAACCTAGCTTTGGTTAAGTTAATCTTGTCCCTTCTTATCCAAGCCTCAAAACCGCCCCACTTTAGGCTTGAATGGGGTCTAGGTTCATTTTGTGTCTTAAGAGGGAGATATTTATTTCTACAAAGCTTTAATTGATAATGGTTTGAAATCCATCCATAGGATTTGAACAAGTGTAAGGTTGTGATTTGTCATTCATCCTCTTAGGTGACAAGCAATTTTTGGCCAAGTATTGAGGGAGAGAGGGCGTGAGATTAAGGGAGAGGAGAAGGAGAGTTCACTCATTTTTTTCATGATACTTTATCTCTCTAAAAGTGTTTTCTCTAACTTCTCTCTAACTTCATCTTCCACCTTCAAGCTTTTTATTCTATTTCCATGGAAGCTTTCCATCTTCTTCCTTCATATTTTTGATCCTTTACACAAGCATCAAGTGTGGAGAATCCATTTTTAACCACTTTAAACACAAAGCCTTCATCACTTTTAATCATCAAGTGTTCTTATTTTTCAAGAACACCAAGCTAAGGATTTTTGGACTTTGGGTAAGCCATCAATCTTGGTATCTTGTTTGTAATCAAAGATTGTGAACAAGTTACTCTATCTTATTCACTTTTGGGGTTAGATGATTTTAGTAAAGGGTGAAAACTCTTTTCATTGATGTTTTGTGTTCTTGTATGTATTTATGAAGGAGTTTGAGTTCTTGGACTTGAGGGTCAAGAAAATTGTGAAGGAGAAAGATTTAAGGTAAGGGGAAAATTCTCTAGTTATCATAGTTACATGAGCATGTGTGTTCTATGTGATTTTTATATGTTCTTGGTGATTGATTTCTTAAGTGATGGTGAATGATTTCTCTTGTGTTGGTGATGGATTTCATATGTGATGATGGATGATTTCTTATGTGGTTGTGATTGAGTGATTTCTTATGTGCCTTGTGATGTATATTTGGTTGAAGCTTGGATTTATTCCATGGCTTGTGATGAATAAAGTTTATGTGTGGCTTTACTATTAATTATCATGTGTGGGGAAGTGAATTCTTATGTTGTGATGAGTGATTTCTTATATGGAGATTTCTCATGTTGTTGTGATCGGTGCTTGGTTGTTGGAGAAGTGGAGAGATTAAAGGAATTTAAATCATGATGATTGAACAAGTGATTCCAAACTTGCATAAGTATATCAAGTGTTAGTTTTATGAAAAATGATTTCAAAGAACTATTGAAAATCTAAGTTAATGAATCAAATTTCATAAAGGTAAAATCTAGTTTTTGGCTTTAAAAAGGATGGAAATGGATTAAATAATCAGACTCTAACAGAAAAATAAATTTTTGGATTTTTGGATCACTTTTCCAGAAATGTTCACACTTCGGGTGTGATACAAGGGCCAAAAATGTAATTTTTGAAAGATTAGGGACAAAAGTGTAATTTTTGAAAAAATTCAGGGGCAGAAAGTGAATTTTTAAAATAAAGGGACTGAAATGGTAATTTGCCTATTTAGAGGACCAAGAATGTAATTTTTGAAGTTTGGGGACTAGAAATGCAAATCTAGATATTTCGAGGACCAAAATGTAAATTTTAAAGAAAATTGACATTTTGATAATTAATTAAAAAAAGGGATATTTATTTAAAGTAAAGAACATGGTGGTTTTAAACCTAACGAGATTTATAAGGTCAAGTGGGGGAGAGTATAATCAAAGAGTTATGGGTTTTAATAATTAAAGAGAAAGCGAAGGGATTTTTATTAAAGAGTTTTCTCAAAAAGGGCTAAAGCCTAATGAGCTTAAGGTTTTCCCAAAATGAGGGTCAAAACGGGTTCCCAAACGATTTCTTAAAAGTGAAAATGTAGGAGTGTAAGTCTAGTAGCCTAGGGAGAGGCCTAGCATTCAAATACGATGAATTTTGAAGTGTCTATGGACAGAGAGTCATTGGACCGTGAGAGTCTATGACTGGATGTCATTGGACTGGGTGTCTATGGATTTAGTACCATTGAACTGTGAGTGTCTATGACTAGATGTCATTGGACTGGGTGTCTATGGAAAGAGTGTCATTGGACTGTGAGAGTCTATGACTGAATGTCATTGGACTGGGTGTCTATGGATTTAGTACCATTGGACTGTGAGTGTCTATGACTAGATGTCATTGGACTGGGTGTCTATGGACAGAGTGCCATTGGACTGTGAGTGCTTATGACTGGATGTCATTGGGCTGGGTGTCTATGGATTAAGTGCCATTGGACTGAATGACAGTGGATTGAGAGTCCTACTGTGAGGAATAGATGTGATGAATATGAATTCTTTTTGAGAATGAGTATAACACTATGTGGGCATATACTGTTGTGTGCATTATAACTGTTGTGTGTTGTTTGTGTAACTATGACGATATAACTGTGAATGAGATTTTCACCCTTGCAATGTATTGTTTTCTTGTGTGCAAATATGTTTTTTTAAGTCGTTCTGCCAAAGATTTGACTGAAGTCCAGAACAAGAGGATCAATGGTGATGCTTCAACAAAGAGGATGGACGTGTACGTTTTAGCTGCGGATTGAGTTTTCTTATTTGAGTCTCGGTAGAATTTTCAATGTTTGACCAGCATAGGGAGTCAGTATTCTTTTAAGGAAGAAAAGTTTCTTATATGATATAGTATTCCCAAACATTGATTTGTAAAGAGATATATGAATTTAGTTACATGACTTGTTTTCCTTGAACTTATGTCTTAGGTATTATCTTAATCACGTATTCATTTAGTATCTTTCTAAGAAAAAAAATGGCAACGAAACTTCATTTGTGAAAATTAAATAACTTTGACATTATTCTCCTAATAAAGAAAGAAAGTAATTAAATAAATTTAATTTCATGTTTTGGATTGGTTACAAAATGTAATGCCCTTTTTGGAAGAGGGTGTTACACGTTCCTTCTACTGTCGTACAAAATATGAATTCAATTATTTGATTTATAATCAAAAAATAAAGATCCAGCTTTCCTGTAACACATCAATTCATGAATCAATGGAAACCGAATGACAAGTTTGCATTGGACAAATTGGTTACAAAAATACAAGCAGCACACTTTATGATACTTCTTTTATTAAGTAAAATTACATTGAGTCTAATTAGTGAGTCTAACTTGATAGTCTATTAGTGAGTTGCACATGAGATTTCACTCAATAATAATAATAATAATAATAATAATAATAATAATAATAATAAGAGAGTTGGGAAAAAGTATAAAAGAAAGTGTTGCTAAATTTCTCCTGTTACATACGGGATATCAAAAAGTGGTGATGGATCTCAAGAGATTAGACATAAAATGGTTCCTATGACAAGAAATCATCTGTAAAAGTACAACATACATCTATAGTTTCATGCATTCCGAACACATTTAAGAAGGTAGCAAGAGTAAGAGAGGGGCAAACATTTGCTCAAAAACAGATAAGAAAGATATTATCTTATCTTTCCTTGCCTGACTAGTTAAACAGAATGTGAAAGCTTGTTTGGTTTCCTGCTAGAACCATCTGGCTCGCGTTGTGCTGGCCGGCGACCTTTATCCGGACCACCTATGATCCCCCATCTCTGAAATTGTCTTTGCCGAGCTCGAGCCCTCTCCTTCTCTTCATCCGATTTCTGCGCAAAACAGTGAGGGCAAGAGACCCCGTGTTCGTATTCTGGGGATTCCATGTCAGCATCACTCACAGGCTGCTTACAACCATAGCACAGCTTGAAATTTCCTTGTGCCAAACCATGCTCGACGGAGACTCGCTTGTCGAAAACAAAGCACTCTCCCTCCCAGAGGCTTCGTGTCTCTGGAACCTCCTCTAGATACTTCAGAATTCCACCTTCCAGGTGAAAAACCTGGGAAATTTTCAAAATAGAAAATGACAAAATTATATTGTATAGCAGTAAAAATTGTAACTGCAACTAGCAAAACTTATAATCATACCAGCATATACATTACCATTGCTCAACAAAACTTATAATCATACCAGCAAATGTAAACGAACTGTAAACATAGTGGTTTAATCTTTATAATTAATAAAGTTTGAACCTTTGATAAGCTCCACTACCTCAAGACAGTCAATTTTACACACAACCTCATCATTATGCCTTACCCATGAAAAAAAATAATGGACCACAAGGCTAGAGTGGATATGTGGGAGGCACTTAGCCGTGTGTTAAGAAACTTTTTTAAGTTTCAAAGTACAAATGATATATTAGGTAATACCAGAAACCTAAACAGGTGGGGTCAGAATTATTTAAAACGGTTTCAGAATTAAAAATTGTATTGTTTTGTTAGAAAATATATGTTATAATGGACATAATTCTAAGACCTGCTAAATTGATTCCATCCCAACATTTTCTGGAACTTCGTAAGCCAAAATGCTTCCATCCCAATGTTTTCTGGAACTTCATAAGCTAACTAAACGAAGAGAGTAAAATTTATTAGTATAATCAGAATTCAGAATATCAGTACATTTGACAACGCTTCATCTGTTTCCTTTGAGTGTTTGATAAAGTGCTTCTTCTTTATACTGTCCTCTGACATCTCTTTGTATCCAACTATACCCTGAAGGTTTTTTCATTCCCCTTTTCCTCATCAACATCTTAACTTCTTCTGCACGCTCCCATTTATCATTTGATGCATAAGTGTTTGCTAGAAGCACATAATTTCCAGAATCCTTAGGGTCAATCTCAAAGAGATGTCTAGCTGCAGTCTCACCCAATTCCACATTGCCATAAACCCTGCAAGCTGCTAATAAAGAACCCCAAGTTGTTGCATCAGCATTAATTGCATTCTCCTTTATGAGATTGTATGCCCTTTCCAATTGTCCAGCCCGCCCAAGGAGATCAACTATGCAAGCATAGTGCTCAGGTAAGGGCTCGATACCATACACCCCAGTCATAATCTGAAAAAACCTACAACCTTCTTCAATAAGACCTGAAGAGCTACATGCATTGAGGACACCAATGAATGTAACTTGGTTTGGCTTTAATCCTTCCTGTTGCATCTTCAAGAAAAGATCTATAGCATCCTGTGATTTCCCATGCTCAGCAAAAGCTGCAATCATTGCACTGTAAGTATACATATCTCTGTATCTCATCATACCGAACTCCCTCCATGCTAAGTCTATATTTCCACACTTCGAGTGCATGTGGATCAATGCATTCGAAACAATGTATGTCCTATCTGAGATAAAAGAACAACGGGTTCCAACCAAACAAAAGGACAAATGTTAGTGCCGAGCATTTCTAACCTAAATAGACAACAATAAACCACAAAAAAAAAAAGGATGGACTTACCACAGCAACCCTCCTCTAGATGGTATGTTAATGTGTTTGACATTCTAATATCACTAAGTTGAGCACAAGCTGAGATAGCACCCACCAATGCCACCTCAGTGATTTTAATCTTTGCTTGTCTCATTTTCTCATACATCTCAATAGCTTCCTTTGCATATCCATTTTGGGCATAACATGCCAGCATTGCTGCACAAGTTGATGCATCCTGTGGCACCGGTATCCCATCAAATACCCTTCTGGCTTCACTCACATTCCCTAGCTTCCCATAACCAGCAATCATTGCAACCCACGTGACCTCATTCTTGTCACTCATGACATCATACAATTCCTTGGCAGCTTTCATATCTCCACAGTTTGCATACCCAGCAACCATAGTAGTCCATGTATAAGAATTCCGTTCCCCCATATTATCAAACAGCCACCTTGCATCAACCATCATCCCCACCTTGGCATACCCACAAATCATGGCCGTCCAGGCAACAACATCTCTGTCAACCATTCCATCAAACACACAACGCGCATCACACACACGGCCGAATTTCGCATACATGTCAAGGAGTGCAGTTTCCACAATCTTGTTTCCAAGATACCCTGACTGCACCACCCTTGCATGCACTTGTTTCCCTTCGAACATGGCGGGGATGCGCCCGCATGCGTTCAGGACTGAGGAGAAGGTGAACCCAGATGGAAAAACCCCATTTTGGTGCATTCTAGCGTAGGTGGAAATGCAATGGCGAAAATGGGTGTGGTGGGAAAGGGATGCACAAATAAGAGAAGTCCAGAGAAAGCCATTGGAGCAGTTAGGCATTGTATCGAACAGTTTGTGGGCATAGCAAAGATTGGATTTGTCAGCACCAAACCGGAGAACCTGAAGCAGCAGACGACCCAAGAAGTAATGGTAGTAATGATGAGGTGGCTTTTGAGTGAGGAGTTTGAGAAAGAGAGCATGGGTTTGTTTTAGATGACCAATCGTTTTGGAAGTGTTGAGCAATTGCTTTAAACGAAGATGAAGTTTTGTGCCTCGGGGTTGGTTTAAACAAATCGAAGAAAATTTGTTCATGCAAAACAAATTAAAATTTAAAGGTAGAATCACCTCTTTGAAACCTTTGTTGAGAAGTAGACTTGAAGCTTTCTCACATCGAATACCTCCGGTGCAATACATTGCGACACGTGGCAAATGTTGTTTTGGATTCTCCATTTCTTTTTCAGCACTTTGGACTGAATTGTTTACATCAACTTTTGGATGCTCAGCGTCTGTTCTGGTAAGCTGGAAACGTTCTTCCACCCACGATGGGAATTCACGAAATGATGTAGTGCAAGGATCAACTGCTCCTTTAAACTTCCCTATTCTGGTTTCATAGTTATTCCGCACATCAATTACCACCTGCAAATAAACATGTCAATAGCAATGAAACTTTGCATTTTTGGTATATAGAATACCAATACCATGCCTCCCCTTGCCTAATTTTTGCTATGTCAAATTATCTGCTGCACTTCTCCATCATGTGCATATGAAATGAATTATCTAAGTCTGAACATCTATTCAACCACACATGACAAACAATTTGCAATCCTTACAAATTGTGGTGATAATCAGATATTACAACTTAAAAATTCTACAAATATTCAGCATATCTTTTTCAAAATAAATGGTGAATGGATAACCAGAAATAGAAAATTTTAAAAATTCATTTGGATATTACATGAGTTTCTTTTTCCCCTTTTTAGCTAGAAAACCCATGGTCTAAAGCTGCATTGTGCATTTGTCTCCATCAATGGTAGACAAACAGATTATAATGCATAGACTTAGAGCCGCTTAAATATTGAATATTCTCAAGATTCCAAACAATTTAAGCTATTCATGTTTAAAATATTAAGTCCCTGCAGCTTATAAGTTCACATAACAGACAAAGCCTCATGATAGGGATAGGAGAACACTGATAATAGGAAGTTAGCTACTCACTGTATCCGGATCACTAATCAATGCATTCCAATCCTTTGGGCTAACATATTTTCCAACCCTTTCAGTAGGTGATATGGTAGGCATGCCAAGAGTGACAATCTGCCAACATGTAAAAAAAAAGAATCAAGGCAGGTAGACCAAACACCACAAAAGCTCAAACTAGTTAAGTTATTAATATAGCAAAGTTTAGTCTTTAGGCATTGTAAATGTCACCTCTTTCTTCAACTTGACTCTCACATGATCCCATCGGAAAGGTGTATCTTCCCCCGCAGCAAGTGGAGAACTGGCACTGTGTCCATGCTGACCATGATGGATGGCTTCCTCCTCCGGACTGACAGGCGATTCAATAAGTCTTAGCCCCTTCAGACGATCATCACTCTGAACAAATGCAAGAACTTTCTCCACTGCATCCCGTGTGCCACATATGCTACCATTGATTCCTTCAGGAGCAAGAATGATACCGCCTGAAACACGCTGAGCAGCATCAGATTGGTGAGACACAAGAACTAACACAGTATGAAGTCACAAGCAGATCATCAAATCAGTTCTTAATGTACCCTATAGACCAAGGTTTTAAACCGCAAACTGCATCATGCGATGCTACCACATCCATGAAATTGTAGAGCGCTATGCCACTATCAACTTAGTCCCTGAAAATGAAAATACTCGACCGCATTAATCCCTATCGGAAAATTTCAATGATTCAATTGATTGATCCCAAAGGACTAATATGATCGAGGATTGCAATTTTCAGGGATTAATTTGAAATATTAATAATTTCATGGACTAAGTTGATAGTGCCCTACAATTTTAGCGACGATTTTGGTAATTCACTCCATCTCGATTGCAGGGACCAACTGCCACAACTACATCCGGCCATGATTGTCACGGCTGCATTGGGCCAGATGGGGCCAGAATAACCACAACACAATCACGACTACAACTGCAATTTAAAACCTTGTTATAGACCGTAGACTATAGTCTACACAACTCACCTATGACGAAAGAAAAGATGTCACTTCACAATGTAAGATGTAAACAAACAATCATGGAGCATGTTTGGAATTTGGATAATTTTTTCTATACGCACTTATAATATGAGTTTTTTCTAACTAATGGCTTCTCAATCAGCTTTTGCATTTCTATTTTTTCAAAAGCTCTCTTTTTTAACTTCTCCAAAAACACATATATTTAATAATGACTATTTAACAGCTTTTCAAATCTTTTTCATATATGAGAAGAATAAGAATGCAAATCAAAAACTGCAAAACTAACTTCTCCATCTGGGCTTCTGAAACCAAACAGAACCTTAACCCTCACTATACTAAAAATTTATGTAGAAAAGGTATACATCAAAACATTGTCTTTGTCATAATTTCATAAATAATAATAGTAACAATGTACTGTGAACCCACAAGAGCTTTGGTATTTTTCCAATTTGTGAAAATGTGAATAGAGAAAGGAAAGGGGTGATGAGTAGTACCAGTTGTTGACAGAGTTGCTTCAAGGGGTCTCGCATAAGGGCATGGTCAGGGAAATCCGCGAACTTGTAGAAGGAAACCACGACAAGAGAGTGGGTGGTAGCATCGGATTCGGGGATTTCCGAGATGGGTATAGGGTTGGTGGGTCCAGAGTGAGAGAAGCACTTGGAAAGCGTCATGCTTTGAAGAGTGTGAGTGTTGGGGTTGGAAAAGAGAGGAAAGGGGTGGAATGAGGATTTGGGGTTCAGAGAAGAGTAGGGAAGTCTGGCTTCGGAGGAGGTGGTGGTGGAGGAAGAAGATGGTGATGGTGACGGCGATAGCATCCTCGTACTCAGGGCCAGCAACGGTGGAGGATGATGAGAAGGTAATGATGGTATGCTCCTGGTTCGCAGCATGGAGGCCGCGTTTGGATGTGGTTCCATTTCGATTTTCCTTTTCCCTTATTGTATTGTACTTTTTTTTTTGGTCCAGAAAAGTGAATTTCAATAAACAGGCCGAAGGCCAAAGCCCAAAGGCTACAGCAAAGGGCAAACAACCCAATAAACAGCGGAAAATTCTATCTACACATACCAATATTTCTCCAACACCCAATAAATTTTGATTGGGTTATTCCAAGCCCATCGGAAGACAGTGAATCATATGTGACTTTTCTTGGAGGATAACTGACTGATGTATAAAACACCGCTGCTGTGAAACCCTAATTCTTTCATTTCTCTCTTGCGGACACCGCCGCCGCCACCGTTGTGCCTTCTCCCGCCGAATCCAAACGTCCTTTTTGCCTCATCCCCCTCCACCGCTCCAGATGTCGTCTCCGTGTGCTCTATTGGTTCATGTTCCGTGAAGGCTCGCGGGATCTTCACAGATGTGCGCCGAGGAGCATGAGGAGGATTGGTGCTCTGTGGGGGGGAAGAAGTCCCGATTCTGCTGGTTGTTTGTGCAGAGGATGAAGAACAATCAGAGGAACCCAATCCACTCTGTGACGGCGCTGGGAGGTTTCTGACCTCTCTAGCAGCGGTGGCGCGTAGTAGCCGTGGTTGGTTTTGGGTGTACGACCGTGCTGACGTCCTTTTGTTGGGGTTTGGAGACACCGCTATCGGCAAGGATTTGGAGGAGATACCCCCTCGTCAAGATTGTGTTGTTGTCTCCTTCAAGCTTGGTGGTCAGGTGTGCCGGTCATCTTTGTTGTGCTGTTGGCGCGGGCTCACCGCAGTGTTTGGCTGGGGTCATTTGTGTTGTTCAGTGGTCTCCTTTTCTCCTCTCTGCCGTTGCCGGTATTGCCGGGTAGTCGTTTGCCCGAGCTACTTTGGTCTCTGGAACGTTGTTACATAGCCTAGTTTCACCTTCTCCTTCTCTAACTTGGAGGGGATGGATATTCTGAATAGCGACATGTGGGTCAAATTTGTGGAGGCAGAAGGTTTTTGGGTGCCCCAAATGAGCTTTCCCAACCCAACTCAATAGCTACTTGTAACATGTTTGTATCCTTTTTGGTGTGACTGGTTTTGCTCATCAATGTTCTTTTGGTTTTTAGCAGCTTTGGTCTAATAGTGTTTTATTGTTTTCCTTGTCTGTTAGTTGTTTCAGCAGCGTGTCTTGGTTTGTATTGTTTTATTTGGTGTGACTCTGCGTATGTTGTTTTCTTTATTGTAGATGCCGTATGGTTGGGTTTTACCCAAGTTATGAACTTGTTCATGTTGACCAAAAAAATTACCAATATTTTTCCCAACACACAGATTAAAATAGTTTTTCTATGAAAAGACAAAAATATCCCCATCCCTTCTTTCTTCTCCAACCCATCGCCCCCCACTCCCCACCTTCCCATTCTTCAATTTTTTCTCTCTCTTCCATGTTGACTCCAAAACCCTTAAAAAAATGGTTTTAATGACAACAAATCTTATGAACCTAATCTAAGTATTCAAAATGTTAAAAGGGACTAATGGTGTGCTTGATAATGTCTAATAATTACAGGTACATTGAAAAATACTTGTAAGAATGTTCAAGCCTCAGAGAAAGAACGAGTTCAGACTGTTCAGAAGGCTTAAAGAACAAATAACATTCTCAGAATGTTCAAAGTACACCAAGAGGAACATTCTAACAGACCAAAGCAAAGATCTCCATGTTATCAGTTGCTCAAATTGTGTTATGGAAGATAATGAATATGAGAGAATTATTAGAAGACTAATTTTAAAAGATCTCTCAAAAGAGAACACTACTATGGGTCTGAGAATGTTCAAGTACAAAGGATCAGCTGAACCTTCTCAGAAGACAGAATGTTGTATCAATCAGAAGGTTCAAAGGAAATCCAGACAACTTAACAGTACCACCACATCTAAGGTACAAGTGTTCTCACACAAGAAGCTTGAGGAATATCAAAAGAAAGAACACATCTGATGAACAAGAATGATTCATCATCAGAAGGATTGAACAACAGAATGTTCATCAAAAGGTTCATCAGAACATTCTGATGCATCAGTACCAGAAGTGACCTGTCATTGTCAACTTTTGGTAAAAGTAAGGAAACGTCCAGCTGTACTTCAAAGACCTTTTTAGCTTGTGTCTAACGGATAGTTTCTTCATGAAACTTCATTAAAACCAAAGGCCCTCCTTCTGGAATACTTGGAAGAATTCATTACAAAAATATCAAGAATCAAAACCAAGTTCATCTCCTTCCCATCAAACTTCAGACTTGAAACAATCACTCCTTAAAACATTTGTCTAAATCTGTTTGAGAGTGAAATACATTTTTTGTTTTCTTTATTGTATAAGCCAAAGTGAAATCTGTAACCTTGTGAGACAACCTATTTTCAAATCTGTAAAAGTTGTTTTTTTACTGCTTAGTGAGTGAATACTAGAGTGAGTAAAAGAAAGAAAGCGAGAAGTCTGAAGAGGCTGTGTTGTTACTTGTAGAGGCAAGGAAAAGACAACTTGTAAGGGCCTGAAGAGGTTGTGTGAAAGAATACTTGTACTGGTGGTTTAACTAGTGGAAAATCTCACAGGGAGTGGGGACTGGACGTAGCCTTTGTGTAACATCCGTTTTTCTGAGTTACTGTTTAAAATCTGTTTTATATGAAACTTTTTGATCTAAGGGCTAAGTAAATTATTTTAGTCTTAGAATGAAGGTTTTAAAATACTTATCGAGTTATTTCATTAAAACAGTCACTCTTTCCTTAACGTTTGACATCCGTATTTACCGTTATTAGCGAATAAGGATTTAAAATAGCACAAGTATGTTAAACCAACTTAGACAAACAAACTTACTTCACAAAAGTTGGTTCTTTTAATATTTCTGATTTTCTGAAATTTTCTTACCATTTTTGGAAAACTTTATAAATTACCGTTTTGACCATGTTACTTAAGTAAAAGCTAATAACCGATTCGGAGAACAATCTGACGTCAGAAAAAGATTTTGAGTGGCTGAATCATGTTTTTTCATTTTTTGGGATTTTTGAAAATTATTTCATAATTTTCTAAAAAAATATCAAAACGCTATTTTTTCGATCTCCGTCAAGTACGGAAAGCAGGGATTTTTGGTCAAAAATGGATTTTTAGTGATCAATGAGTGCTTAAAATCAAAATTCAAGAGAGATCATTAGTGTTTAAATTCAACTTGTGATTTTCTGGGAATTTTTCTGGAATTTTCAAAAAAATTACTGTTTTTCACTTACGACGCGGCCGTTCTCCTTTGCTAGTGCAAACCGTAAAGCCTACCCTTTTCTGTAAAAATCCAGAAACTCTTGTATGAAGTCTTTGGGACTATTAATAGTCATTTTCGAAATTTCCTATAGGTTCTCACCATTTTAATTAATTTTGGGAATATTTGATTTGTGAAAAGTCCGTTTACCCTTGATTTTCATCCGTTTTCACTTGAAAACCTTAGGGGCAAAGATGCAACTTCACTGCCTCCCTCTTCAGCCCTCAAAACCGCCTCATGAATCAAGGAGAAGAACTCAATTTTGAGTCATCACCATGACTCACTCTTTTGGACCAATTAGAAAAAGATTCATTAAAACTAATTTCTAAATAAGCCATTTTGGAGTCATGGCTTACATCATGGGAGCAAATGATCAAATGGTCTTCCTTCCTCCCTATCTTGGTCGACATCAAGCTTCATTTTGGAGCCTTGGATGAGCTTTTCTCTTATGAGTCACCATGCATAGTCATGAGCTTAGGCCAATTAGAATAAAGTTTGATTTAACCAAAATAATAAATTGGTAATTTAAGAGTCATTGCTTACATCATGAATTTCTTTAATCCCCTCTTGGTCCTTGCTCTTGGCCGCCCCCTCCCATCTATAAATAGGGACCTTGGCTTCATAATTTTAACACACAACAACAAGGATTCAAGAAGACATACAAGTTCTCTCTCTTATACTTCCTTAGTTCTTAAATTCCTTTAGTGTTCTTGCTTTGTTCTTCTTCAAGTTTTGGCCAAGGTAAGGGGTTTCTCTTTTCAATATTAATTTGAAAACTATGTGTTTTGATTCTTGTTTATGCTTGTCTTATATGTTTTATGTGTTTTTACTTTTATGCCTTAATAATTGTTTTATAGTCTTAAATAAATTATTTTATGCTAGTTACTAATAGTAGAGTTATAATGCCCAAATTTTTCTAAATTTTCGTGGGACTAAGGTTACTATGTTAAAATCATTTTTGAGCTTTGTAAACATACCGTTATAATGGCGAATTTTAGTCTTACCGTAAAAATAATTTTACCATAGAGAAAATGAAATTATTCTTTTGTGAAAACCCTGATATTATCTATCATTGATATACAAGGTCATGGTTAAGATAAATGGTTTATCGGTATGGATCTATCTAAAAAGGAAGTGAGACATATGAAGGGGCTAAAGCAGTCCGTCTCTCTCTGGCCTGGGATCTGTACAGATACGTTGTTTGGGGAATTCTTAACCTAGGGACTCGGTATATACGTGACTAAGATGATTGGGAAATATAATGATAATGGATTCTCGGTGAATTCTACTGTTATATATTTTTGGTTCAGTATTCTCTATATTTGTAACAGTGGAAATTTGTGAAAACAAGCTTTCATTGGGCATTTTCTGAAAATAAACTAGTATTCAAATATTTTAGAATAATTCAGTTCTGACCCCTTTTCAATGAATTAATTACTTTTTAGTACTGTTATATACCGATTTATTTTTTAGGGACTTGAATATAAACAAAGTATGAGTTATCTGGAATAAATGGTTCTATGACTATCTGAGTGGTAAGACTGTGTGTTTTTCCTGAAATGCGTGAATTGGTATTCTTATCTGTTAAATGTGATTTTGTGTTATCTGGTGATTCTATGTGGTTTGAGATAAGTGATTCTGAGTGGTTGGAAGTGAAAGAGATAGGTCTGGTGAAAGGCGATGTTCCTACATGATGTTCCCACATGATGTTCTTACTCGATGTTCTCACACGATGTTCCTACTTGATGTTCCCAAATGCTTTGTTTAAAGCGATGTTCCCACTGGATGTTCCCATTGTGTTGTGTTTTAAGCAAAGTGCTTATAGTTTGTTATGTTGGTATACTGATTAATTTGGTATATTTCCAGTGTATCTGAGTGCTGTATGTTGCTGTGTGCCTGTACATTTCCTATTAATTTGTTTAGAGTTTCACCATTGCCTGCTTTGTTGTGTTGACGCATGACGGAGTAGATGTTTGACCCGAGAAGTGGGTTAGCTCTTAGGAGAGGATCTGAAGAATGTTGCTGTATAGATGAATATGGATTTCAATAAGAATAGATGGTTACGGTATTATGTTGGGTAGAAGTTTAGAGATTAGACTGGCTCAGATGTTCACTGTATCATTTTCAATCTTTTCTTGTAAACACTCTGTTGGTTATATGAAATGAGATTACACTCATATAAGTTTTATTTATGGTTCCGCACTGAAAACCTTTTTGAAAACATTTAAAAAGGAATCAAGGGAACATACTCCCCATCCTTCTCATCTTCTTTAAAAGGCGAAAATTTTTACCTGTATTTCAGAAGAAGGATTTCCAATTTTCACTAAATATTTTCTAAGTTATTCGAAATTCTTGGTAACTATGGTGTAATATCCTTTTTGGAGAAAAGGGTGTTTCATTTTGTGGTATCAGAGCCAGCTCAAGTCTTTTGGGTACTGTTGGGTATAGGTTTACTATGTTTTCATTATATGAACTCTGATGAGTTGTTTGTGCTGTGTGAAATTGTGTGAATCCTGTGTGAATCTTGGATTGTTTGTTTAGGTTTATATTGTTCTGGAAAAATCTGGAGTTAAAATTGTGCTGGTATGGGACGGTACAACTGAAAAATCCACAATTGTGCTGGTATGGGACGGTACAGTTGAGGAAAACATAGTAGGATTAATCAGACTACCTATGCCAACAATATTGTATAGGTATGGGACTGTAAAGGACAAGATGACCTTCTGAAAAGCATGTAAGTGAGGACAAAACATGTGGTTGGAATCCGTGTTGGTTTGTAGGGATAAAGTCGTCAATCTAAAAGTAGCCAGGTGATTTCAGGATAATATAGACTTAAGTAAAGTTTTTGTGATAAATTGTTGTGTGGAATATCGGTTTATTAATAATCAATTTTGGGGACTTCTTGAACGGGTTATGACTTAGTTTTACTTGGGTAGTTTCCTTGTAGAAAACCATGTCAGGAAGAGGAAATAGAGATAATGGGGACTTGGCAATTGCTATCCGAGAGATGGCAACGGCCGTAGCACAAAGAGAAGGAAATGGGCAGGGTTTGGCAGACTTCCGTCGCGCCAAACCAACCCAGTTCAAAGGGGAATATGACCCGGAAGGAGCAGAGTTATGGATACAGGAGTTAGAGAACATCTTTGTAGCTATGGCATGTACAGATGAACGAAAGGTAACCTTCGCTATTTACATGCTGGTAGGAGATGTTGAGTTTTGGTGGCATGGGGTACGTCAGCTGTTGGAGGCCGGAGAAATACCCATTACCTGGGCTCTTTTCCGGGAGCGTTTCCTGACTAAGTACTTTCCTCAGAATGTCCGTGATAACAAGGAGATGGAATTCTTAAGCCTTAAGCAGGGAGAGATGACTGTTGGAGAATATGCAACTAAGTTTAAGTCACTCTCCAAATTTTCCCAGTATTTCATGTTACACCCTGATCCATCATGGAAATGTAAGAAGTTCCAGGAGGGACTAAAGTATGATCTAAGGGAGGCAACGACACCTTTGAAGGTAGAGGAGTCTGGTGAGATGATAGAGTGTTGCTCTATGATAGAGGAAACAAAAAGGGGAAAAGAAGTAGTGAATAAGGATTTTGGACCATCTAGGTCTGATAGGGGAAGAGGCAGTCAGGATCAGAGGAAAGCTTACTATAGACCACCAGGAAACCAACAACCTTACCAGAATGCTGCAACTATTTTTAGTAGTTAAGGGAGATTTAATTCGAATGGTCAAGATACTATTCAGAAATGCTATAGGTGTGGGAAACAAGGTCATTTATCTTACACTTGTCGAGAGAAAGCGATTACCTGTTTCCAATGTGGAAAGATGGGGCATGTTGCTAAAGACTGTCAGTCAAAGCAAAAGGAACCTATTGCTGACATTCTGAATAAGAGTAGGCCAAAGAGAATGATGTACACCATATCAGGTGCTACCATTTCTTCACATGGTACTAACATGCCAAAGTAGTAAGGGTCTTAAGATATGCCGCAAGGACTAAAGGCGGCAATAATGTTTTGCTAAGTTACATATATACTTTAGTATCCATAGGTTGGAAAAATAAGACTCTAAGTTAGTATAGAATCTTTATAGAGATGTTTTATAGATTTTCAGTCTGTTAAGAATGTTTTGTTCTTACTACTACTATATGAATATATGAAGTATTTGGTTTCATTGATATTATGTTGATTGTGTACATATGCTTGCAAATTCTCTGTTATACTTATAAAACTTGGTTATCTAAAAATGTGTTTTTGGGATGGTATTATTAGTCATGAACTTATTATTGCTTTCTTGCTACTTAAGGTCAAGGTATGAGTCGGATCAACTCATTAGCTTGCTGGTAGCAGTGAGATAACAATAGTATTTAGTATGAACTGATAAGTTAAGTCCCTAAGTGTATTCACGAATTTCGAGGATGAAATTCTTTTTAGAGGGAGAGAATTGTAACATCCATTTTTCTAAGTTACTGTTTAAAATCTGTTTTATATGAAACTTTTTGATCTAAGAGCTAAGTAAATTATTTTAGTCTTAGAATGAAGGTTTTAAAAGACTTATCGAGTTATTTCATTAAAACAATCACTCTTTCCTTGACGTTTGACATCCGTATTTACCGTTATTAGCAGATAAGGATTTAAAATAGCACAAGTATGTTAAACCAACTTAGACAAACAAACTTACTTCACAAAAGTAGGTTCTTTTAATATTTCTGATTTTCTGGAATTTTCTTAGAATTTTTGGAAAACTTTAAAAATTACCATTTTGACCGTGTTACTTAAGTAAAAGCTAATAACTGATTCGGAGGCTAATCTGAGATCAGAAAAAGATTTTGAGTAGCTGAATCATGTTTTTTCATTTTTTGGGATTTTTGGAAATTATTTCGTAATTTTCTAAAAAGCAGATCAAAACGCTATTTTTTCGATCTCCGTCAAGTACGGAAAGCAGGGATTTTTGGTCAAAAATGGATTTTTAGTGATCAATGAGTGCTTAAAATCAAAATTCAAGAGAGATCATTAGTGTTTAAATTCAACTTGTGATTTTCTGGGAATTTTTCTGGAATTTTCAAAAAAATTACTGTTTTTCACTTACGACGCGGCCGTTCTCCTTTGCTAGTGCAAACCGTAAAGCCTACCCTTTTCTGTAAAAATCCAGAAACTCTTGTATGAAGTCTTTGGGACTATTAATAGTCATTTTCGAAATTTCCTATAGGTTCTCACCATTTTAATTAATTTTGGGAATATTTGATTTGTGAAAAGTCCGTTTACCCTTGATTTTCATCCGTTTTCACTTGAAAACCTTAGGGGCAAAGATGCAACTTCACTGCCTCCCTCTTCAGCCCTCAAAACCGCCTCATGAATCAAGGAGAAGAACTCAATTTTGAGTCATCACCATGACTCACTCTTTTGGACCAATTAGAAAAAGATTCATTAAAACTAATTTCTAAATAAGCCATTTTGGAGTCATGGCTTACATCATGGGAGCAAATGATCAAATGGTCTTCCTTCCTCCCTATCTTGGTCGACATCAAGCTTCATTTTGGAGCCTTGGATGAGCTTTTCTCTTATGAGTCACCATGCATAGTCATGAGCTTAGGCCAATTAGAATAAAGTTTGATTTAACCAAAATAATAAATTGGTAATTTAAGAGTCATTGCTTACATCATGAATTTCTTTAATCCCCTCTTGGTCCTTGCTCTTGGCCGCCCCCTCCCATCTATAAATAGGGACCTTGGCTTCATAATTTTAACACAACAACAAGGATTCAAGAAGACATACAAGTTCTCTCTCTTATACTTCCTTAGTTCTTAAATTCCTTTAGTGTTCTTGCTTTGTTCTTCTTCAAGTTTTGGCCAAGGTAAGGGGTTTCTCTTTTCAATATTAATTTGAAAACTATGTGTTTTGATTCTTGTTTATGCTTGTCTTATATGTTTTATGTGTTTTTACTTTTATGCCTTAATAATTGTTTTATAGTCTTAAATAAATTATTTTATGCTAGTTACTAATAGTAGAGTTATAATGCCCAAATTTTTCTAAATTTTCGTGGGACTAAGGTTACTATGTTAAAATCATTTTTGAGCTTTGTAAACATACCGTTATAATGGCGAATTTTAGTCTTACCGTAAAAATAATTTTACCATAGAGAAAATGAAATTATTCTTTTGTGAAAACCCTGATATTATCTATCATTGATATACAAGGTCATGGTTAAGATAAATGGTTTATCGGTATGGATCTATCTAAAAAGGAAGTGAGACATATGAAGGGGCTAAAGCAGTCCGTCTCTCTCTGGCCTGGGATCTGTACAGATACGTTGTTTGGGGAATTCTTAACCTAGGGACTCGGTATATACGTGACTAAGATGATTGGGAAATATAATGATAATGGATTCTCGGTGAATTCTACTGTTATATATTTTTGGTTCAGTATTCTCTATATTTGTAACAGTGGAAATTTGTGAAAACAAGCTTTCATTGGGCATTTTCTGAAAATAAACTAGTATTCAAATATTTTAGAATAATTCAGTTCTGACCCCTTTTCAATGAATTAATTACTTTTTAGTACTGTTATATACCGATTTATTTTTTAGGGACTTGAATATAAACAAAGTATGAGTTATCTGGAATAAATGGTTCTATGACTATCTGAGTGGTAAGACTGTGTGTTTTTCCTGAAATGCGTGAATTGGTATTCTTATCTGTTAAATGTGATTTTGTGTTATCTGGTGATTCTATGTGGTTTGAGATAAGTGATTCTGAGTGGTTGGAAGTGAAAGAGATAGGTCTGGTGAAAGGCGATGTTCCTACATGATGTTCCCACATGATGTTCTTACTCGATGTTCTCACACGATGTTCCTACTTGATGTTCCCAAATGCTTTGTTTAAAGCGATGTTCCCACTGGATGTTCCCATTGTGTTGTGTTTTAAGCAAAGTGCTTATAGTTTGTTATGTTGGTATACTGATTAATTTGGTATATTTCCAGTGTATCTGAGTGCTGTATGTTGCTGTGTGCCTGTACATTTCCTATTAATTTGTTTAGAGTTTCACCATTGCCTGCTTTGTTGTGTTGACGCATGACGGAGTAGATGTTTGACCCGAGAAGTGGGTTAGCTCTTAGGAGAGGATCTGAAGAATGTTGCTGTATAGATGAATATGGATTTCAATAAGAATAGATGGTTACGGTATTATGTTGGGTAGAAGTTTAGAGATTAGACTGGCTCAGATGTTCACTGTATCATTTTCAATCTTTTCTTGTAAACACTCTGTTGGTTATATGAAATGAGATTACACTCATATAAGTTTTATTTATGGTTCCGCACTGAAAACCTTTTTGAAAACATTTAAAAAGGAATCAAGGGAACATACTCCCCATCCTTCTCATCTTCTTTAAAAGGCGAAAATTTTTACCTGTATTTCAGAAGAAGGATTTCCAATTTTCACTAAATATTTTCTAAGTTATTCGAAATTCTTGGTAACTATGGTGTAATATCCTTTTTGGAGAAAAGGGTGTTTCATTTTGTGGTATCAGAGCCAGCTCAAGTCTTTTGGGTACTGTTGGGTATAGGTTTACTATGTTTTCATTATATGAACTCTGATGAGTTGTTTGTGCTGTGTGAAATTGTGTGAATCCTGTGTGAATCTTGGATTGTTTGTTTAGGTTTATATTGTTCTGGAAAAATCTGGAGTTAAAATTGTGCTGGTATGGGACGGTACAACTGAAAAATCCACAATTGTGCTGGTATGGGACGGTACAGTTGAGGAAAACATAGTAGGATTAATCAGACTACCTATGCCAACAATATTGTATAGGTATGGGACTGTAAAGGACAAGATGACCTTCTGAAAAGCATGTAAGTGAGGACAAAACATGTGGTTGGAATCCGTGTTGGTTTGTAGGGATAAAGTCGTCAATCTAAAAGTAGCCAGGTGATTTCAGGATAATATAGACTTAAGTAAAGTTTTTGTGATAAATTGTTGTGTGGAATATCGGTTTATTAATAATCAATTTTGGGGACTTCTTGAACGGGTTATGACTTAGTTTTACTTGGGTAGTTTCCTTGTAGAAAACCATGTCAGGAAGAGGAAATAGAGATAATGGGGACTTGGCAATTGCTATCCGAGAGATGGCAACGGCCGTAGCACAAAGAGAAGGAAATGGGCAGGGTTTGGCAGACTTCCGTCGCGCCAAACCAACCCAGTTCAAAGGGGAATATGACCCGGAAGGAGCAGAGTTATGGATACAGGAGTTAGAGAACATCTTTGTAGCTATGGCATGTACAGATGAACGAAAGGTAACCTTCGCTGTTTACATGCTGGTAGGAGATGTTGAGTTTTGGTGGCATGGGGTACGTCAGCTGTTGGAGGCCGGAGAAATACCCATTACCTGGGCTCTTTTCCGGGAGCGTTTCCTGACTAAGTACTTTCCTCAGAATGTCCGTGATAACAAGGAGATGGAATTCTTAAGCCTTAAGCAGGGAGAGATGACTGTTGGAGAATATGCAACTAAGTTTAAGTCACTCTCCAAATTTTCCCAGTATTTCATGTTACACCCTGATCCATCATGGAAATGTAAGAAGTTCCAGGAGGGACTAAAGTATGATCTAAGGGAGGCAACGACACCTTTGAAGGTAGAGGAGTCTGGTGAGATGATAGAGTGTTGCTCTATGATAGAGGAAACAAAAAGGGGAAAAGAAGTAGTGAATAAGGATTTTGGACCATCTAGGTCTGATAGGGGAAGAGGCAGTCAGGATCAGAGGAAAGCTTACTATAGACCACCAGGAAACCAACAACCTTACCAGAATGCTGCAACTATTTTTAGTAGTTAAGGGAGATTTAATTCGAATGGTCAAGATACTATTCAGAAATGCTATAGGTGTGGGAAACAAGGTCATTTATCTTACACTTGTCGAGAGAAAGCGATTACCTGTTTCCAATGTGGAAAGATGGGGCATGTTGCTAAAGACTGTCAGTCAAAGCAAAAGGAACCTATTGCTGACATTCTGAATAAGAGTAGGCCAAAGAGAATGATGTACACCATATCAGGTGCTACCATTTCTTCACATGGTACTAACATGCCAAAGTAGTAAGGGTCTTAAGATATGCCGCAAGGACTAAAGGCGGCAATAATGTTTTGCTAAGTTACATATATACTTTAGTATCCATAGGTTGGAAAAATAAGACTCTAAGTTAGTATAGAATCTTTATAGAGATGTTTTATAGATTTTCAGTCTGTTAAGAATGTTTTGTTCTTACTACTACTATATGAATATATGAAGTATTTGGTTTCATTGATATTATGTTGATTGTGTACATATGCTTGCAAATTCTCTGTTATACTTATAAAACTTGGTTATCTAAAAATGTGTTTTTGGGATGGTATTATTAGTCATGAACTTATTATTGCTTTCTTGCTACTTAAGGTCAAGGTATGAGTCGGATCAACTCATTAGCTTGCTGGTAGCAGTGAGATAACAATAGTATTTAGTATGAACTGATAAGTTAAGTCCCTAAGTGTATTCACGAATTTCGAGGATGAAATTCTTTTTAGAGGGAGAGAATTGTAACATCCATTTTTCTAAGTTACTGTTTAAAATCTGTTTTATATGAAACTTTTTGATCTAAGAGCTAAGTAAATTATTTTAGTCTTAGAATGAAGGTTTTAAAAGACTTATCGAGTTATTTCATTAAAACAATCACTCTTTCCTTGACGTTTGACATCCGTATTTACCGTTATTAGCAGATAAGGATTTAAAATAGCACAAGTATGTTAAACCAACTTAGACAAACAAACTTACTTCACAAAAGTAGGTTCTTTTAATATTTCTGATTTTCTGGAATTTTCTTAGAATTTTTGGAAAACTTTAAAAATTACCATTTTGACCGTGTTACTTAAGTAAAAGCTAATAACTGATTCGGAGGCTAATCTGAGATCAGAAAAAGATTTTGAGTAGCTGAATCATGTTTTTTCATTTTTTGGGATTTTTGGAAATTATTTCGTAATTTTCTAAAAAGCAGATCAAAACGCTATTTTTTCGATCTCCGTCAAGTACGGAAAGCAGGGATTTTTGGTCAAAAATGGATTTTTAGTGATCAATGAGTGCTTAAAATCAAAATTCAAGAGAGATCATTAGTGTTTAAATTCAACTTGTGATTTTCTGGGAATTTTTCTGGAATTTTCAAAAAAATTACTGTTTTTCACTTACGACGCGGCCGTTCTCCTTTGCTAGTGCAAACCGTAAAGCCTACCCTTTTCTGTAAAAATCCAGAAACTCTTGTATGAAGTCTTTGGGACTATTAATAGTCATTTTCGAAATTTCCTATAGGTTCTCACCATTTTAATTAATTTTGGGAATATTTGATTTGTGAAAAGTCCGTTTACCCTTGATTTTCATCCGTTTTCACTTGAAAACCTTAGGGGCAAAGATGCAACTTCACTGCCTCCCTCTTCAGCCCTCAAAACCGCCTCATGAATCAAGGAGAAGAACTCAATTTTGAGTCATCACCATGACTCACTCTTTTGGACCAATTAGAAAAAGATTCATTAAAACTAATTTCTAAATAAGCCATTTTGGAGTCATGGCTTACATCATGGGAGCAAATGATCAAATGGTCTTCCTTCCTCCCTATCTTGGTCGACATCAAGCTTCATTTTGGAGCCTTGGATGAGCTTTTCTCTTATGAGTCACCATGCATAGTCATGAGCTTAGGCCAATTAGAATAAAGTTTGATTTAACCAAAATAATAAATTGGTAATTTAAGAGTCATTGCTTACATCATGAATTTCTTTAATCCCCTCTTGGTCCTTGCTCTTGGCCGCCCCCTCCCATCTATAAATAGGGACCTTGGCTTCATAATTTTAACACACAACAACAAGGATTCAAGAAGACATACAAGTTCTCTCTCTTATACTTCCTTAGTTCTTAAATTCCTTTAGTGTTCTTGCTTTGTTCTTCTTCAAGTTTTGGCCAAGGTAAGGGGTTTCTCTTTTCAATATTAATTTGAAAACTATGTGTTTTGATTCTTGTTTATGCTTGTCTTATATGTTTTATGTGTTTTTACTTTTATGCCTTAATAATTGTTTTATAGTCTTAAATAAATTATTTTATGCTAGTTACTAATAGTAGAGTTATAATGCCCAAATTTTTCTAAATTTTCGTGGGACTAAGGTTACTATGTTAAAATCATTTTTGAGCTTTGTAAACATACCGTTATAATGGCGAATTTTAGTCTTACCGTAAAAATAATTTTACCATAGAGAAAATGAAATTATTCTTTTGTGAAAACCCTGATATTATCTATCATTGATATACAAGGTCATGGTTAAGATAAATGGTTTATCGGTATGGATCTATATAAAAAGGAAGTGAGACATATGAAGGGGCTAAAGCAGTCCGTCTCTCTCTGGCCTGGGATCTGTACAGATACGTTGTTTGGGGAATTCTTAACCTAGGGACTCGGTATATACGTGACTAAGATGATTGGGAAATATAATGATAATGGATTCTCGGTGAATTCTACTGTTATATATTTTTGGTTCAGTATTCTCTATATTTGTAACAGTGGAAATTTGTGAAAACAAGCTTTCATTGGGCATTTTCTGAAAATAAACTAGTATTCAAATATTTTAGAATAATTCAGTTCTGACCCCTTTTCAATGAATTAATTACTTTTTAGTACTGTTATATACCGATTTATTTTTTAGGGACTTGAATATAAACAAAGTATGAGTTATCTGGAATAAATGGTTCTATGACTATCTGAGTGGTAAGACTGTGTGTTTTTCCTGAAATGCGTGAATTGGTATTCTTATCTGTTAAATGTGATTTTGTGTTATCTGGTGATTCTATGTGGTTTGAGATAAGTGATTCTGAGTGGTTGGAAGTGAAAGAGATAGGTCTGGTGAAAGGCGATGTTCCTACATGATGTTCCCACATGATGTTCTTACTCGATGTTCTCACACGATGTTCCTACTTGATGTTCCCAAATGCTTTGTTTAAAGCGATGTTCCCACTGGATGTTCCCATTGTGTTGTGTTTTAAGCAAAGTGCTTATAGTTTGTTATGTTGGTATACTGATTAATTTGGTATATTTCCAGTGTATCTGAGTGCTGTATGTTGCTGTGTGCCTGTACATTTCCTATTAATTTGTTTAGAGTTTCACCATTGCCTGCTTTGTTGTGTTGACGCATGACGGAGTAGATGTTTGACCCGAGAAGTGGGTTAGCTCTTAGGAGAGGATCTGAAGAATGTTGCTGTATAGATGAATATGGATTTCAATAAGAATAGATGGTTACGGTATTATGTTGGGTAGAAGTTTAGAGATTAGACTGGCTCAGATGTTCACTGTATCATTTTCAATCTTTTCTTGTAAACACTCTGTTGGTTATATGAAATGAGATTACACTCATATAAGTTTTATTTATGGTTCCGCACTGAAAACCTTTTTGAAAACATTTAAAAAGGAATCAAGGGAACATACTCCCCATCCTTCTCATCTTCTTTAAAAGGCGAAAATTTTTACCTGTATTTCAGAAGAAGGATTTCCAATTTTCACTAAATATTTTCTAAGTTATTCGAAATTCTTGGTAACTATGGTGTAATATCCTTTTTGGAGAAAAGAGTGTTTCATTTTGTGGTATCAGAGCCAGCTCAAGTCTTTTGGGTACTGTTGGGTATAGGTTTACTATGTTTTCATTATATGAACTCTGATGAGTTGTTTGTGCTGTGTGAAATTGTGTGAATCCTGTGTGAATCTTGGATTGTTTGTTTAGGTTTATATTGTTCTGGAAAAATCTGGAGTTAAAATTGTGCTGGTATGGGACGGTACAACTGAAAAATCCACAATTGTGCTGGTATGGGACGGTACAGTTGAGGAAAACATAGTAGGATTAATCAGACTACCTATGCCAACAATATTGTATAGGTATGGGACTGTAAAGGACAAGATGACCTTCTGAAAAGCATGTAAGTGAGGACAAAACATGTGGTTGGAATCCGTGTTGGTTTGTAGGGATAAAGTCGTCAATCTAAAAGTAGCCAGGTGATTTCAGGATAATATAGACTTAAGTAAAGTTTTTGTGATAAATTGTTGTGTGGAATATCGGTTTATTAATAATCAATTTTGGGGACTTCTTGAACGGGTTATGACTTAGTTTTACTTGGGTAGTTTCCTTGTAGAAAACCATGTCAGGAAGAGGAAATAGAGATAATGGGGACTTGGCAATTGCTATCCGAGAGATGGCAACGGCCGTAGCACAAAGAGAAGGAAATGGGCAGGGTTTGGCAGACTTCCGTCGCGCCAAACCAACCCAGTTCAAAGGGGAATATGACCCGGAAGGAGCAGAGTTATGGATACAGGAGTTAGAGAACATCTTTGTAGCTATGGCATGTACAGATGAACGAAAGGTAACCTTCGCTGTTTACATGCTGGTAGGAGATGTTGAGTTTTGGTGGCATGGGGTACGTCAGCTGTTGGAGGCCGGAGAAATACCCATTACCTGGGCTCTTTTCCGGGAGCGTTTCCTGACTAAGTACTTTCCTCAGAATGTCCGTGATAACAAGGAGATGGAATTCTTAAGCCTTAAGCAGGGAGAGATGACTGTTGGAGAATATGCAACTAAGTTTAAGTCACTCTCCAAATTTTCCCAGTATTTCATGTTACACCCTGATCCATCATGGAAATGTAAGAAGTTCCAGGAGGGACTAAAGTATGATCTAAGGGAGGCAACGACACCTTTGAAGGTAGAGGAGTCTGGTGAGATGATAGAGTGTTGCTCTATGATAGAGGAAACAAAAAGGGGAAAAGAAGTAGTGAATAAGGATTTTGGACCATCTAGGTCTGATAGGGGAAGAGGCAGTCAGGATCAGAGGAAAGCTTACTATAGACCACCAGGAAACCAACAACCTTACCAGAATGCTGCAACTATTTTTAGTAGTTAAGGGAGATTTAATTCGAATGGTCAAGATACTATTCAGAAATGCTATAGGTGTGGGAAACAAGGTCATTTATCTTACACTTGTCGAGAGAAAGCGATTACCTGTTTCCAATGTGGAAAGATGGGGCATGTTGCTAAAGACTGTCAGTCAAAGCAAAAGGAACCTATTGCTGACATTCTGAATAAGAGTAGGCCAAAGAGAATGATGTACACCATATCAGGTGCTACCATTTCTTCACATGGTACTAACATGCCAAAGTAGTAAGGGTCTTAAGATATGCCGCAAGGACTAAAGGCGGCAATAATGTTTTGCTAAGTTACATATATACTTTAGTATCCATAGGTTGGAAAAATAAGACTCTAAGTTAGTATAGAATCTTTATAGAGATGTTTTATAGATTTTCAGTCTGTTAAGAATGTTTTGTTCTTACTACTACTATATGAATATATGAAGTATTTGGTTTCATTGATATTATGTTGATTGTGTACATATGCTTGCAAATTCTCTGTTATACTTATAAAACTTGGTTATCTAAAAATGTGTTTTTGGGATGGTATTATTAGTCATGAACTTATTATTGCTTTCTTGCTACTTAAGGTCAAGGTATGAGTCGGATCAACTCATTAGCTTGCTGGTAGCAGTGAGATAACAATAGTATTTAGTATGAACTGATAAGTTAAGTCCCTAAGTGTATTCACGAATTTCGAGGATGAAATTCTTTTTAGAGGGAGAGAATTGTAACATCCATTTTTCTAAGTTACTGTTTAAAATCTGTTTTATATGAAACTTTTTGATCTAAGAGCTAAGTAAATTATTTTAGTCTTAGAATGAAGGTTTTAAAAGACTTATCGAGTTATTTCATTAAAACAATCACTCTTTCCTTGACGTTTGACATCCGTATTTACCGTTATTAGCAGATAAGGATTTAAAATAGCACAAGTATGTTAAACCAACTTAGACAAACAAACTTACTTCACAAAAGTAGGTTCTTTTAATATTTCTGATTTTCTGGAATTTTCTTAGAATTTTTGGAAAACTTTAAAAATTACCATTTTGACCGTGTTACTTAAGTAAAAGCTAATAACTGATTCGGAGGCTAATCTGAGATCAGAAAAAGATTTTGAGTAGCTGAATCATGTTTTTTCATTTTTTGGGATTTTTGGAAATTATTTCGTAATTTTCTAAAAAGCAGATCAAAACGCTATTTTTTCCATCTCCGTCAAGTACGGAAAGCAGAGATTTTTGGTCAAAAATGGATTTTTAGTGATCAATGAGTGCTTAAAATCAAAATTCAAGAGAGATCATTAGTGTTTAAATTCAACTTGTGATTTTCTGGGAATTTTTCTGGAATTTTCAAAAAAATTACTGTTTTTCACTTACGACGCGGCCGTTCTCCTTTGCTAGTGCAAACCGTAAAGCCTACCCTTTTCTGTAAAAATCCAGAAACTCTTGTATGAAGTCTTTGGGACTATTAATAGTCATTTTCGAAATTTCCTATAGGTTCTCACCATTTTAATTAATTTTGGGAATATTTGATTTGTGAAAAGTCCGTTTACCCTTGATTTTCATCCGTTTTCACTTGAAAACCTTAGGGGCAAAGATGCAACTTCACTGCCTCCCTCTTCAGCCCTCAAAACCGCCTCATGAATCAAGGAGAAGAACTCAATTTTGAGTCATCACCATGACTCACTCTTTTGGACCAATTAGAAAAAGATTCATTAAAACTAATTTCTAAATAAGCCATTTTGGAGTCATGGCTTACATCATGGGAGCAAATGATCAAATGGTCTTCCTTCCTCCCTATCTTGGTCGACATCAAGCTTCATTTTGGAGCCTTGGATGAGCTTTTCTCTTATGAGTCACCATGCATAGTCATGAGCTTAGGCCAATTAGAATAAAGTTTGATTTAACCAAAATAATAAATTGGTAATTTAAGAGTCATTGCTTACATCATGAATTTCTTTAATCCCCTCTTGGTCCTTGCTCTTGGCCGCCCCCTCCCATCTATAAATAGGGACCTTGGCTTCATAATTTTAACACACAACAACAAGGATTCAAGAAGACATACAAGTTCTCTCTCTTATACTTCCTTAGTTCTTAAATTCCTTTAGTGTTCTTGCTTTGTTCTTCTTCAAGTTTTGGCCAAGGTAAGGGGTTTCTCTTTTCAATATTAATTTGAAAACTATGTGTTTTGATTCTTGTTTATGCTTGTCTTATATGTTTTATGTGTTTTTACTTTTATGCCTTAATAATTGTTTTATAGTCTTAAATAAATTATTTTATGCTAGTTACTAATAGTAGAGTTATAATGCCCAAATTTTTCTAAATTTTCGTGGGACTAAGGTTACTATGTTAAAATCATTTTTGAGCTTTGTAAACATACCGTTATAATGGCGAATTTTAGTCTTACCGTAAAAATAATTTTACCATAGAGAAAATGAAATTATTCTTTTGTGAAAACCCTGATATTATCTATCATTGATATACAAGGTCATGGTTAAGATAAATGGTTTATCGGTATGGATCTATCTAAAAAGGAAGTGAGACATATGAAGGGGCTAAAGCAGTCCGTCTCTCTCTGGCCTGGGATCTGTACAGATACGTTGTTTGGGGAATTCTTAACCTAGGGACTCGGTATATACGTGACTAAGATGATTGGGAAATATAATGATAATGGATTCTCGGTGAATTCTACTGTTATATATTTTTGGTTCAGTATTCTCTATATTTGTAACAGTGGAAATTTGTGAAAACAAGCTTTCATTGGGCATTTTCTGAAAATAAACTAGTATTCAAATATTTTAGAATAATTCAGTTCTGACCCCTTTTCAATGAATTAATTACTTTTTAGTACTGTTATATACCGATTTATTTTTTAGGGACTTGAATATAAACAAAGTATGAGTTATCTGGAATAAATGGTTCTATGACTATCTGAGTGGTAAGACTGTGTGTTTTTCCTGAAATGCGTGAATTGGTATTCTTATCTGTTAAATGTGATTTTGTGTTATCTGGTGATTCTATGTGGTTTGAGATAAGTGATTCTGAGTGGTTGGAAGTGAAAGAGATAGGTCTGGTGAAAGGCGATGTTCCTACATGATGTTCCCACATGATGTTCTTACTCGATGTTCTCACACGATGTTCCTACTTGATGTTCCCAAATGCTTTGTTTAAAGCGATGTTCCCACTGGATGTTCCCATTGTGTTGTGTTTTAAGCAAAGTGCTTATAGTTTGTTATGTTGGTATACTGATTAATTTGGTATATTTCCAGTGTATCTGAGTGCTGTATGTTGCTGTGTGCCTGTACATTTCCTATTAATTTGTTTAGAGTTTCACCATTGCCTGCTTTGTTGTGTTGACGCATGACGGAGTAGATGTTTGACCCGAGAAGTGGGTTAGCTCTTAGGAGAGGATCTGAAGAATGTTGCTGTATAGATGAATATGGATTTCAATAAGAATAGATGGTTACGGTATTATGTTGGGTAGAAGTTTAGAGATTAGACTGGCTCAGATGTTCACTGTATCATTTTCAATCTTTTCTTGTAAACACTCTGTTGGTTATATGAAATGAGATTACACTCATATAAGTTTTATTTATGGTTCCGCACTGAAAACCTTTTTGAAAACATTTAAAAAGGAATCAAGGGAACATACTCCCCATCCTTCTCATCTTCTTTAAAAGGCGAAAATTTTTACCTGTATTTCAGAAGAAGGATTTCCAATTTTCACTAAATATTTTCTAAGTTATTCGAAATTCTTGGTAACTATGGTGTAATATCCTTTTTGGAGAAAAGGGTGTTTCATTTTGTGGTATCAGAGCCAGCTCAAGTCTTTTGGGTACTGTTGGGTATAGGTTTACTATGTTTTCATTATATGAACTCTGATGAGTTGTTTGTGCTGTGTGAAATTGTGTGAATCCTGTGTGAATCTTGGATTGTTTGTTTAGGTTTATATTGTTCTGGAAAAATCTGGAGTTAAAATTGTGCTGGTATGGGACGGTACAACTGAAAAATCCACAATTGTGCTGGTATGGGACGGTACAGTTGAGGAAAACATAGTAGGATTAATCAGACTACCTATGCCAACAATATTGTATAGGTATGGGACTGTAAAGGACAAGATGACCTTCTGAAAAGCATGTAAGTGAGGACAAAACATGTGGTTGGAATCCGTGTTGGTTTGTAGGGATAAAGTCGTCAATCTAAAAGTAGCCAGGTGATTTCAGGATAATATAGACTTAAGTAAAGTTTTTGTGATAAATTGTTGTGTGGAATATCGGTTTATTAATAATCAATTTTGGGGACTTCTTGAACGGGTTATGACTTAGTTTTACTTGGGTAGTTTCCTTGTAGAAAACCATGTCAGGAAGAGGAAATAGAGATAATGGGGACTTGGCAATTGCTATCCGAGAGATGGCAACGGCCGTAGCACAAAGAGAAGGAAATGGGCAGGGTTTGGCAGACTTCCGTCGCGCCAAACCAACCCAGTTCAAAGGGGAATATGACCCGGAAGGAGCAGAGTTATGGATACAGGAGTTAGAGAACATCTTTGTAGCTATGGCATGTACAGATGAACGAAAGGTAACCTTCGCTGTTTACATGCTGGTAGGAGATGTTGAGTTTTGGTGGCATGGGGTACGTCAGCTGTTGGAGGCCGGAGAAATACCCATTACCTGGGCTCTTTTCCGGGAGCGTTTCCTGACTAAGTACTTTCCTCAGAATGTCCGTGATAACAAGGAGATGGAATTCTTAAGCCTTAAGCAGGGAGAGATGACTGTTGGAGAATATGCAACTAAGTTTAAGTCACTCTCCAAATTTTCCCAGTATTTCATGTTACACCCTGATCCATCATGGAAATGTAAGAAGTTCCAGGAGGGACTAAAGTATGATCTAAGGGAGGCAACGACACCTTTGAAGGTAGAGGAGTCTGGTGAGATGATAGAGTGTTGCTCTATGATAGAGGAAACAAAAAGGGGAAAAGAAGTAGTGAATAAGGATTTTGGACCATCTAGGTCTGATAGGGGAAGAGGCAGTCAGGATCAGAGGAAAGCTTACTATAGACCACCAGGAAACCAACAACCTTACCAGAATGCTGCAACTATTTTTAGTAGTTAAGGGAGATTTAATTCGAATGGTCAAGATACTATTCAGAAATGCTATAGGTGTGGGAAACAAGGTCATTTATCTTACACTTGTCGAGAGAAAGCGATTACCTGTTTCCAATGTGGAAAGATGGGGCATGTTGCTAAAGACTGTCAGTCAAAGCAAAAGGAACCTATTGCTGACATTCTGAATAAGAGTAGGCCAAAGAGAATGATGTACACCATATCAGGTGCTACCATTTCTTCACATGGTACTAACATGCCAAAGTAGTAAGGGTCTTAAGATATGCCGCAAGGACTAAAGGCGGCAATAATGTTTTGCTAAGTTACATATATACTTTAGTATCCATAGGTTGGAAAAATAAGACTCTAAGTTAGTATAGAATCTTTATAGAGATGTTTTATAGATTTTCAGTCTGTTAAGAATGTTTTGTTCTTACTACTACTATATGAATATATGAAGTATTTGGTTTCATTGATATTATGTTGATTGTGTACATATGCTTGCAAATTCTCTGTTATACTTATAAAACTTGGTTATCTAAAAATGTGTTTTTGGGATGGTATTATTAGTCATGAACTTATTATTGCTTTCTTGCTACTTAAGGTCAAGGTATGAGTCGGATCAACTCATTAGCTTGCTGGTAGCAGTGAGATAACAATAGTATTTAGTATGAACTGATAAGTTAAGTCCCTAAGTGTATTCACGAATTTCGAGGATGAAATTCTTTTTAGAGGGAGAGAATTGTAACATCCATTTTTCTAAGTTACTGTTTAAAATCTGTTTTATATGAAACTTTTTGATCTAAGAGCTAAGTAAATTATTTTAGTCTTAGAATGAAGGTTTTAAAAGACTTATCGAGTTATTTCATTAAAACAATCACTCTTTCCTTGACGTTTGACATCCGTATTTACCGTTATTAGCAGATAAGGATTTAAAATAGCACAAGTATGTTAAACCAACTTAGACAAACAAACTTACTTCACAAAAGTAGGTTCTTTTAATATTTCTGATTTTCTGGAATTTTCTTAGAATTTTTGGAAAACTTTAAAAATTACCATTTTGACCGTGTTACTTAAGTAAAAGCTAATAACTGATTCGGAGGCTAATCTGAGATCAGAAAAAGATTTTGAGTAGCTGAATCATGTTTTTTCATTTTTTGGGATTTTTGGAAATTATTTCGTAATTTTCTAAAAAGCAGATCAAAACGCTATTTTTTCGATCTCCGTCAAGTACGGAAAGCAGGGATTTTTGGTCAAAAATAGATTTTTAGTGATCATTGAGTTCTTAAAATCAAAATTCAAGAGATATCATTAGTGTTTAAATTCAATTTGTGATTTTCTGGAAATTTTTCTGGAATTTTCAAAAAAATTGTTGTTTTTCACTTACAGCGCGGTCGTTCTCCTTTGTTAGTGTAAACCGTAAAGCCTACCATTTTCCGTAAAAATCCAAAAACTCTTATATGAAGTCTTTGGGACTATTAATAGTCATTTCTGAAATTTCCTATAGGTTCTCACCATTTTAATTAATTTTGGAAAAATTTGATTTGTGAAAAGTCCGTTTTACCCTTGATTTTCATCCGTTTTCAATTGAAAACCTTAAGGGCAAAGATGTAACTTCACTCCCTCCCTCTTCAGCCCTCAAAACCGCCTCATGAAGCAAGGAGAAGAACTCAATTTTGAGTCATCACCATGACTCACTCTTTTGGACCAATTAGAAAAAGATTCATTAAAACTAATTTCTAATTAAGCCATTTTGGAGTCATGGCTTAAATCATGGGAGCAAATGATCAAATGGTCTTCCTTCCTCCCTATCTTGGTCGACATCAAGCTTCATTTTGGAGCCTTGGATGAGCTTTTCTCTTATGAGTCACCATGCATAGTCATGAGCTTAGGCTAATTAGAATAAAGCTTGATTTAACCAAAATAATAAATTGGTAATTTAAGAGGCATTGCTTACATCATGAATTTCTTTAATCCCCTCTTGGTCCTTGCTCTTGGCCACCCCCTCCCATCTATAAATAGGGACCTTGGCTTCATAATTTTAACACACACCAACAAGGATTCAAGAAGACATACAAGTTCTCTCTCTTATACTTTCTTAGTTCTTAAATTCCTTTAGTGTTCTTGCTTTGTTCTTCTTCAAGTTTTGGCCAAGGTAAGGGGTTTCTCTTTGCAATATTAATTTGAAAACTATGTGTTATGATTCTTGTTTATGCTTGTCTTATATGCTTTATGTGTTTTTACTTTTATGCCTTAATAATTGTTGTATAGTCTTAAATAAATTATTTTATGCTAGTTACTAATAGTAGAGTTATAATGCCCATATTTTCCTAAATTTTCGTGGGACTAAGGTTACTATGTTAAAATCATTTTTGAGCTTTGTAAACATACCGTTATAATGGCGAATTTTAGTCTTACCGTAAAAATAATTTTACTGTAGAGAAAATGAAATTATTCTTTTGTGAAAACCCTGATATTATCTATCATTGATATACAAGGTCATGGTTAAGATAAATGGTTTATCGGTATGGATCTATCTAGAAAGGAAGTGAGACATATGAAGGGGCTAAAGCAGTCCGTCTCTCTCTGGCCTGAGATCTGTACAGATACGTTGTTTGGGGAATTCTTAACCTAGGGACTCGGTATATACGTGACTAAGATGATTGGGAAATATAATGATATTTGATTCTCGGTGAATTCTACTGTTATATATTTTTGGTTCAGTATTCTCTATATTTGTAACAGTGGAAATTTGTGAAAACAAGCTTTCATTGGCTTTTTCTGAAAATAAACTAGTATTCAAATATTTTAGAATAATTCAGTTTTGACCCCTTTTCAATGAATTAATTACTTTTTAGTACTGTTATATACCGATTTATTTTTGAGGGACTTGAATATAAACAAAGTATGAGTTATCTAGAATAAATGGTTCTATGACTATCTGAGTGGTAAGACTGTGTGTTTTTCCTGAAATGTGTGAATTGATATTCTTATCTGTTAAATGTGGTTTTGTGTTATCTGGTGATTCTATGTGGTTTGAGATAAGTGATTCTTAGTGGTTGGAAGTGAAAGAGATAGGTCTGGTGAAAGGCGATGTTCCTACATGATGTTCCCACATGATATTCTTACTCGATGTTATCATACGATGTTCTTACTTGATGTTCCTACTCGATGTTCCCAAATGCTTTTTTTAAAGTGATGTTCCCACTGGATGTTCCCATTGTGTTGTGTTTTAAGCAAAGTGCTTATAGTTTGTTATGTTGGTATACTGATTAATTTGGTATATTCCCAGTGTATCTGAGTGTTGTATGTTGCTGTGTGCCTGTACTTTTCCTATTAATTTGTTTAGAGTTTCACATTTGTCTGTTTTGTTGTGTTGATACATGACGGAGTAGATGTTTGACCCGGGAAGTGGGTTAGCTCTTAGGAGAGGATCTGAAGAATGTTGTTGTATAGATGAATATGGATTCCAAGAAGAATAGATGGTTACGGTATTATGTTGGGTAGAAGTCTAGAGATTAGACTGACTCAGATGTTCACTATATCATTTTCAATCTTTTCTTGTAAACACTCTGTTGGTTATATGAAATGAGATTACACTCATATAAGTTTTATTTATGCTTCCGCACTGAAAACCTTTTTGAAAACATTTAAAATGGAATCAAGGGAACATACTCCCATCCTTCTCATCTTCTTTAAAAGGCAAAAAAATTTACCTGTATTTCAGAATGCCCAGTGGTTTTCGCCCGACGACCAGTGTCCTTCGTTGGGCGACCTTTAAGTCAGTGTCTACTGTGTGGAAATTCATTGGGCAACCGGAAGTGAAATTGGGCGATCCTTATCGGCTTTTCTTGCTTGAACGTTGATTTTTGAGTCATTCTTCACATTTCTCCACCTTGACTCTAAATCACAGAGATTCAACAATCTTCCATTGTGTTGGCTGCTCCCCCACTTATACTTCTTAACTTTTGAATAAAGTTGATCAAGTACAAGCGCCTCTTGAATTTGATCCTTGGTGGGGACCTTGTAAACTTATCCACGGATTTACTTGCTTCCACCATATCTACTTTATGTAACCTTCCTTTGTTCTCCTTTGCTTCTCCTTGATCCCTCTGCATTGGATCTCTTGATTGTGAGCCTTTAATCCCTTGAGTAGCACTCAGAGTATAATTGATCATGTCCGCACTTCTGAATCCCTTAGGAGGTACTCTCTTCCTTCCTATCCTTTCCTTTGCTAGCTGATAAACTAATTCCTTTAGTGTCGGTTGATCTTCAACTTCTTCTATCTCTTGTTGAGGACTGCCTTCACTTGCAACTTGACTCGGAGACTCCACCTCAAGCTGAGCTTTCTCCTTGCTCAATGTTTCCGAACTGTATTCACCAATGTCCTTGTTTACCATGGCCATTCTTGTCTCATTAAACGTGACATCTCTACTGATGAAGCAATATAAGCCTCCGTCTGAAAACACTCTCCTCAACATGTTACCCTTCACGCCTTGAGGATAACTACAGGGACAACTCCTCAAAACCTTGCCCTTTTGCTATGATGTACTTGTGACGGTTTTGCACCTCTTGGCTCCTTTCTTCCTACAAAACTTATCACACTACTCTGAACCAAACTCCAGGCGATTGTTAGTTCTTAAAACCCCTGGTTTAGGTCCTAGTTGATTCCCTTTCTTACCAACATCACCAAACCTATGATGCCATAACCTTGACTTACTTTCTAGTGATTGGTTAGCTAATGATGCATGACTAATAATAGTGGAACCATTCAAAATATACAAGCCATTATTCTTAGTTCCCTTAGCAATTATCATAGCACCTCTAGAAACCTTAAGCATACCATGTTCAACATTAATAACACAACCTAACTTGTCAAACATGCCTATAGACAAAAGATTTCTTCTAAGTTCAGGAACATACCTTACTCCTCGCAATAGAATTTCCCGGTTATCAAACGACTTGAGACGGATTGTTGCCATACCTTCGATCTTGCATGGTTTGTTGTCGCCTAGAAGCACCGTTCCTCCTTCCTTCAACTCTAAGGACACAAAGTAATCTCTTCTAGGGCCTATATGGTATGAACATCCAAAATCCATAACCCAATTCCTTTGCGGATCTGAACTTGACGCTACCAACACATCTGCAGACTCATAGCATTCCGAAGCAACTACTATGTCCACTGACTCGTCTGTACTTGCATTATTGCGGTCCCTTCTCCTTGGTGGTTCAGGGCACTCATTTCTCCAGTGACCAATCTTGTTGCAATTGAAACACTTATTCCTACTGTCCTTTGAGGATTCAAGTGCCTTCTTGCCCTTGTTCCCTCTCTTTCCACTCCTACCTCTCTGAACGTCCAAACTTTCTCTGTCACCATCATTCTTGAGATCTTGCTGCTTTTGCATATCCTTGGTGTGTATAGCGATCACCACCTCCTCAAGAGTGATAGTTTGGTCCTTGCCATAGAATATGGCATCCTTGAAATGTTCATAGGATTTTGGTAGGGAACTTAGCAACATCAACGCCTTATCCTCATCTTATAACTTAACTTCAATGTTCTCCAAATCGTCAAGAATTTTATTGAAGTCTGCGAGTTGCTCTACAATTGATCTTGATTCATTCATGCGAAACGAATACAGCTGCTGTTTCAAATACAACCTATTCGCGAGAGACTTTGACATGTACAGGGACTCTAACTTCGTCCACATTGCGGCTGCGGTCATCTCCCTTGCCACTTCCCTCAGCGCCTTATCACCAAGGCACAAGATAATCACACTTCTTACTTTTTCGATCATCTCCAACTTGTCGTCTTGCGATAGAGTAGGAGACATTCTCGCCTCCCCCTTTAGCGCTTCTACGACACCTTGTTGGACCAAGATTACTTCCATCTTAATCCTCCATAAGCCGAAATCATTGCTCCCGGAAAACTTTTCAATATCGAACTTGGTTAACCCCATTCTTGATGGTTCTTGATTCACACTTTTCCCCACAGAAAGCGCCACTTGTTGGTTCAAACGGTGGAAATGACGAATCCTATAATCAAACCAAGAACGAACCAAGTAGTGGAACAACGAAACAGAAAATGCAAATTGCAGAAAAAATGCTTAAACCTGAAAACTAATCGCAATTCAAATAACAAGGACGTAAAACGTAAAAGATATGGAACGAGACAGAAGCTTATGTGCTGAAATTTGTCGGGTTACCAGCAACTGCGTGAATGCTCAGTGATTTTCGCCCGACGACTAGTGTCCATCGCCGGGTGACCTTCAAGTCAGTGTCTACTATGTGGAAATTCGTTGGGCGACCGGAAGTGAAATTGAGCGATCCTTATCAGCTTTTCTTGCTTGAACTTGTTGATTTTTGAGTCATTCTTCACAATTTTATTTCTTTACCATCCAATATCCATTGATTTGAACACTATTGCGCCTGATGCATCTATTTGAGATTTGATTTGTTTTTACTTTTTTCTTATCTTGTTCATATTTTGTCTTTGTAATATCTGTACAGAAATCACTTGCTATATGGGTGATTAAATGGCATTGCTAAATAGAAAATCGACCTACTTGTGACCGCTAAAGTAGTTGTGTTAACTTTCTATGTACTGGAGGTGGGTGGAGCAGTGGGTGGCTCTTTAGAGGTCTAGGTCGAGTGTGTGTGTGTGTGTGTGCAGAGGAAATGGGGGAAATATCAAAACAGTGTGTGTGCTCTATGCAGTGCGTAAGTGAGGAGGAGGTCATGAGGGGGGTGTTTTGGTCATTTTAAAAAAGAAAAAATTAAGTGTATGTGTGAAAAGAAAAGAGTGTATGTGTAAAAAGAAGCAGCCAAGCTTTAGGCAAACATCTTACAGAAACATTGAACACCTGATGTGCTGTTGTACAAGATTGAAATAAGTCAGAAACGAAAAAACCCTAAACACACCCAAAAAAGAACAACCCTAGAATCTCGTTGGGATGAAATGGCAAAGCGGCGGAGCTTGCAGCACCAAAAAATGGAGAAACCAACAGCAAGGCCAAACAACCCAAAAAAGCTCACAAAGCACTACAGCAGAAAACCATTTCACAGCAAAAAATTATAAACAACCATCCCAGCAAGACAGGGGTATACTGTATTGTACTGAATCGCCTGTCAATTCCTTTGAGTTTCGGTCTTGCGAACGTACTCCCCAGGCAGAGTGTTTCACGCGTTACCCAGGCCCCTGATCCACGTAGACCACAACCCAAAAATGGGACCCCGAGTTTTTGCGGCCCATGCCCAAGTTGGTTTTGAATGGTTCATAAAGAATGAAGATGTCGTTGCCCGGGACAAAGAAAAAAAAACATAAGTTATTAGTGGACCTAGGTTCTGTTTGTATGCAAAAACTCTGGCTTTTAACTTATGGAAAAGGTAATAAAAAGTGTTAAACCAGTTGGGGTGAGCAGCGAGAAACCTAACGATAAGTTGAGCAATGGCGGCAGTGCAGTGCCCCCTTGGGGGGCTCTTTTTCCCTCTGATAGGAGGCGATTTTACCTCTAATGGGAGGATGTTCTACCCATTTTAGGTGGATTTCTTTCTCAATGTGAGGCTTTTTTTCCATCTCTTTTTCTTCTCACCACCACTTCATTTCCACCATTCCAGCCATTAGCCACCGTCTTCTCCACCTCCCTCACCTCCTCTTTAGTTTTAACCCTCTTCCGTCACATCTCTCCCTTCAAATGAAACTTTTAGAGCCACTTCTTGTCAGCTATATCCTCACAACTAGTCTATAACTCAGCAGCTCTGCCCTGCTCAGATATGCTGCT
This sequence comes from Glycyrrhiza uralensis, assembly GCA_030159175.1. Classification (NCBI taxonomy): domain Eukaryota; kingdom Viridiplantae; phylum Streptophyta; class Magnoliopsida; order Fabales; family Fabaceae; genus Glycyrrhiza; species Glycyrrhiza uralensis. Next base: position 9,916,761 of record BRZY01000006.1, read on the forward strand.
TGAGAGGTCTATTACACAGTACTGCTCTACTTAGATTTGTTGTGGGTTGTTTTTGGATTGTCTTGCTGGGTATGTGCAGATTCAGAAGGAATAAAAAAGGAAAGAAAGGCAAAGGCTCCAAAAAAGAAAAGAAAGCTCATAGCTCTATCAAGGTAATTTCTTTGTAATAGGAAGATGTGATTATTATGTTTTTTCTTTTGTTAGTTCAGGATTGCTAATATGTTATTTTGGAGTATGCTTGCCTAGTTTGTTAATGTTTATATGTTGTGCACTGCTGTAATACTCTTCTTTTAGCGTCCTATTTATTTGTATGTGCCATTGGGCTTTATCTATCAATATATATTGACAAAAACAAAGACTTATGAAAAAGTTAGTCTTATTTTGCATTATTATTTTTCTCATATATGCAAAAAAGAAAAAGTTGTTAAATTATCATTGATAAATAGATATACGCTTATGAAAAAGTTAAAAAATATAGCATTTGAAAAAAATTAAAGAGCAAAAGTTAATTTTGTGAGAAGTTGTTATTTATAACAGTTAATTCCTCTTGTGAATGATATTTTTCTTATGGCACAATTTGTTTGGGTTTTTTTTAGTGAGCCTTTAATTTGGTGTGTCATTCTTCAACAGTTTCTACGAGTGATTTTAAAGACATTGGCACAGGGGTATTGATCAAAATTGAATCGATCCAAAAAATAACCGCAAACCAATCCAAAAAAACCCAAAAACTGATCAAAAATCAAATTTTTTGGATTTTTTAGATGACTTTTTTAGAAAGTCGAACCAAATCGATAGGATTTCGAATTTATTCACTAAAAACAAACCAAACTAAACCGCATTGGATATACAGCCCCAACGTGAAGAAAAAGTGGGTGGACAATAGGGTAAGAAAGAGAACTCACGACAAGTCGTGAAAGACAGAAAAATAAAAAAGTGGAGACTTGAGATTTGGAGAGGGGGTTACTAAAGATAAACTCTACACAAGTGGATCAAAAGCTCCTCCTATATTAGCTTTCTCAAAACCTGCTTATTTTTAGTTTTTATTTTTTGTGAAAGGTTACTTTTCCAAAGGAGTTTTTATGAAAAATTGTTTGGCCGAACTTTTCCTTACAAAAAGAAGAGAAGCTAAAAGAATGGGCAAAAATACACTTCCAACATAAAATTAGCACAAGCCAAGTGAAATGACACCAAAAACAAATGAAAATGACCATTTTATAAATAAAAAATCATTTATGAAAAATCATTTAAAAAATTAAAAATAGACATCAAATGAGAAATATTGTGATATTTTAAAAGGTCAAAGACATATTTCAACCTATCTAAAATTATTACGACGAAAAATAAGTTCTGATCATATCTTGGAATATTAAATTATTATTATATTATTTTCGTCACATATGAAAATTTTCTAATTTATAAACATCTTCATATATTTTATACTTGAATATTAAGATATTTAATTATTTAAGATTTTCTAGGTCAAATGTTTAATAACTTTTACGGATTTTTCTCGGTGGCTAACAAGCTTACATGTACGACATTCATATAAAAAAAGATAAAAGAGAAAGGAAGGCTTTTTCACCAAATTAGTATAATTTCATCTAGAAATTACTAATTTGGTGTAGATTTGAAAAAAAATTACCAAATTAGTGTAAGTTATATAGACTATCCACGGCTTTCAAATTTTTTTCACAGTCGTCACTCAACAGTACGACTTCTGTGATTTAATTTTTTTTAAAAAAATTACACTAAAGTCGTATTTTTCTCTTACAACTTTGCATGATTTTGGTCATTTTTTTCACGTTAAAGTGGAGTCGTAGGATCTGTATACAACTTTGGTTTTATTTAATTTAAAAAATATACAGTGAAGTCATATGTGAGAAATACGACTTCACAAAATTTAATTTTTTTTTTTAATAAAATAGCTGAAGTCGTTGAATGAAAGTATGACTTCACTATTTTTTATTTTTTTTAAATATTAATGAAGTCGTTTATTGAGTGTACGATTTCAATATTTTTATTTTTTTAAAAAAATATTATTGAAGTCGCTTACAGCCAATAAAATGACAATAATTAGTTTTCTTTTCTTTTTTTGAAAAAAACTATATCACTAGATGGGTCCTGTCTCTATATGGTGAAGTTATTATCAAAATGTCCATCGCAGTCAGCTATATAGACCACTGTTTCTTTTTTGTGAAATTCCTTGGTCATTCGAATTTATTTATTTTTTGATAAAACTTGGTCATTCGATTTTCTTCACTTTGGAAGGATATATATGTAAACTACACTTTCTTAGAGGTTTATAATAATTGGACTAGCTGTTGATAGAAACAGTTTCTTTGAATATGATTTAATTAGCCTGCTCTAGATAGTGGTGTGATCTTTGGCATATTAATTTGACCCCTTTTCCATTCCACTACTACATCTTTCTTTATCGTAATTAATAAATTGGGAGTTATATATACGGTAGGGTCAGCTAATTATTGATAATATTAATAATGATTACTAAAAAAAAGCCGAGAAAGGACGTAAACTATATATATGAATAATTTCTATTGTTACTTTTGTACAGGAATTGCACGCTAGCTCATATATCAAACCCTAGAATGTCCCACTCATTTTAATTTAATAATATACTATGTACTATATACAACTGAAAAGGTAATAAAGAATATATATCAGAAGCTAGGACAAGAGGCCAACATTAATGCTGTGGGGATATGTATATTATTAAATTAAATTAAATAGGAAATTTGCATGTCCCTATTTGTAACCATCAGACAATTTTAAACCACAAGAGGGTACGGTATTCAGATATGATTGGAGGAATTTGCATAGAAAAGTCTCCTGATCAGGATAACATCGGGGACGACGACCCGAAGAAATCGGCTTGGGGGACTCAACATATTTAAGTGTAACAATCATATGGCAAGCCAGTTGGCCTTGCCAAATGCCAACCTCAAATTTGTAACTAGCTAGCAAAAATTGTAATGAGCCACGCTACCCAATCAGGCACAAGCAACAAACCCTACTTACCACTACAAATACAATACGGAGTAATTTTTTTTCACGTTAATAGGTAAATGTTTATTTTTAGTCTCTTAAAACAAAATTGTTTAGTCTCTTATTTTTAAAAATATATTATTTTTAGTCCATGTGTCTTTTCTAAAATTGAAAAATATTTTTCACCCTTTTTAATTTTTAATTCTCAATTTTTACTAAACCCTCATTCTCCATTTCGGGTAGCTTAAAACACACTAAGTCAGGTTAAGTCTGAATTATTTACAAAGAAAAATAGTTTTTTTTTGTTAACACAAAGAAAAATAGTTTAAAATACTAAAAAATGCATAAAATATGGATCCGACTTGGTCCAAAAGACCCATCAAGCCTGACCAAAATGGCTCGGTTTCTTTTGAGTCTATAATTAACTAGCCAAAAACACGGGTCATTCAGTTGGGCCAAAATTGATATCTCTTGGAATGGAAAATAAGAATTGAGTGAAAATTGAGAATTAAAAATTAGAAAGAGTAAAAATGAATTTTAAAAAAATATATTTTTAATTTAAAAGATGGTCACAGTGACTACAAACGTTATATTTTCATAAATAAGAGATTAAAAAGATACACTATTTTTTGAGAAACTAAAAGAGAGAACATTTACCTATGTACATGAAGTAAAAATATATTTAACCCTATATTTTTTTGTGTTGAATGGGGGTAATAAAATTTGAACTTATGGTTGTTATCAAAAACAAAAATTGAACCTATGATCTTATCAATGCAGGAAATTTAATTTTAAAGTTTGCATCGGTTAGTTTTCGGTGGTTCTACTTCTAGCAAAACCACCTATGCTTAGATTCTATAGCAATTCAAACAGCGGTTCCTAGTAATTAACCACCGCAGAGTTATAAATTAATTTTAAAAAGAATAAAAGAATGGAGGAGAACACACACGCGAGTGTTTTAAAAAATTACCCCAACCTCTCTCAACGCACCAGCACTAGCCAGGAATGGCAATTGAGTAGGGTATAGTTTGGTAGGGTACTATAGTTTATGTGCAAGAATCCAACTAATTAATGAAAATAATCATTTAAGTGATATCTATTGATAACCATTTAAGTGATTATCTCATTTAAAACAAATAAGGGAATTGAATATGTTTTTCATCCACAAAATATTTCAAAATTCATTTTTAGTCTTTTATTTTTAAAATGTATTTTTTTTATTTTTCTAATTTTCAAAATATGATATTTCTTGAAAAAATAGAAGACTAAAAAGCTCTAGGATTGAGGACCAAAAATAGTACATTTTAAAAAATGAAGCACTAAAAAAATATATTTTAAAAATAGAGGACTAAAAATGAATTTTGAGATATTTTGAGAGAATATTTAATCCAACAAATGATGATTATGATGAACTAAATAATAACAAGGCGAGCGAATATAGTATTTCACTGTACACAATAAAATTAAATAGCTGGAAAACAAAATTCTCAAATTTCGATACACATAGGAGACTTGGCCTTTTTTTTATTAATAACACTTTTTGAAAAATTAATTTGAAATCTACCATCGTTTTTTTAGTTAGGTTTTTACCATTGTTTTCATTTTAGGTGAGAAGTCTCTTTCTCAAAAATCAACTTCTCAATATTGTTTTATTTTTTTTCAAAAATGCCTATGGGAAGTCTCATCCCCTAAAACTGACTTCTTAACATGTTTTTTTTTATTTTTTTTATTTTTTGTTTAATTTTAATGGTTTAGGGTTTAGTTAATGTGGTTTATGGTGTTAGGTGTGGTTTGTGGTTTTAGGATTTTGGGGTTATTTAAATTAATTTATTTTGTTTATTAATTCAATTTATTATTTAATAATTACTACAATTAAGTTAGTTTAGGACTTAATAGTAAATAATAATATAACAAAATGATTACATTAAAATTATAAAAGGGGTACAACAGTCCACATTTCCTACTCTTGTGTAGAATGTCTAGGATTGTAATTAAGACATCTATTCCTGCTATGACCCTCATTTCGACACAGTCTACACCTTTTAGGGTGACGACGCCTTTCTACCTGATCCATGTCAGTGCGAATGCGGGTAGATTGTGGACGACCCCGTGGTAGCCTCCACATTTGTGGATCGTGGCACACTTGAGGTCCAGTATATTCTGGCCAATATTCTTCATTGGGCAACACACTGAATTCTCCGCAGTAAACGTTGAAGACGTTTTCCAACTTGTACACGAGAGGCACATATATCATATAGTCGTGGGAAACTGATGTACAAGCAGCGATGACATGTGAATACGAGATTTGTATTGCCTGAAATTTACCACAGTCACATTTTCTTTCATCCAAGTCTACCTTAAATGTCCCTCTAGGTCGCCCCTCCCGTGGGTTGATCGTTCATTCTACACAGAAAATACTTTTTTGTTGGTTAAAAGTATAAACGTGGTGAGAATGTGCTTTTGCCCATTCAATTCCTTCTCAATAGCCTTAGTCAAAATTTCAGTGTAAACATGGTCAGATGCCATCATTGCAGCCGCTTACCTTCCATTTTTAACAACTGTTTCAGACAACCTATAATAAATTGCTTGGATCAATGTGGTGATCGAAATGTTGCGTGTCCCCCTTAGTACTTTGTTGTTGCACTCTGCAAGGTTAATCATCATGTGCCCCCAACGCCACCCATCATCATATGCTTGCATTGCACTTTTCTCTTGGAAGGTTGTCAACCCATTCCACAGCTTCTCGATTCCATTGCAAGAGCTCATCTCGGTAATAAGTAACCCAAAATCCTAAAACCACCTAAATCCTAAAACCACAAACCACCTAACACCATAAACCACCTTAACTAAACACTAAACCGTTAGAATTAAACAAAAAAAAAAAATGTTCAGATGTCGATTTTGGGAGAGGGAACTTCACATAAGCATTTTTGAAAAAATAAATAAAATAATAGTGAGAAATCAATTTTTGAAAAGGACTTCTCACCTAAAATAAAAATAATAATAGAAACTTAATTAAAAAAAACGATGGTAGTTTTCAAATTAATTTTTAAAAAAGTGTTATTAATAAAATAAAGCCTAGGAGACTTCATTTCATAATTTTTTTATCTAAAATTCTCACTATTTGAAATTTAGAATTGAAATCTTCTTTTCCCATTTTTTAAAAAGAAAATCATCCTTAGCGTCATAGTCAAACGTCATCCATTGTCTTGAAAGGCATAGCGAACCAATTACGGGCTTTTTCTTAGTTAATGTGTATTCAATTCAAATTCAAATGGTACCCACCAAAAAAAAAATTCAAATTCAAATGTATTAAATTAATAAAATTAATAAAATACTGTGTCCGTCCTTTTTTTCGATAGTTTAAAGTTTTGGGCAAAAGCACCAAAATGGTGTAATTTAGTCCAAATTTTATCAAAATAGTGGATATTAAAAAGTATTTATTAGATTGGAGTAAGTCGTAGATGGTGTTGGTGATTTTTTTTTATTTTTTTAAAAATAATTTTAAAAGTCGCCACTACCATTGGCGACTTCTCTATTTTTTTAAAAAAATAAAAATAAAAGTCGTTGATGGTATACAGAGAGTGTCAGACAGTGTTATTTTGATCCTTAACAGATACAAAATTAAAAAAATGTCCTCAACTGTTAGCCGTTAGTCACTTTGATCCCTGAAAGTGATTATTTATTGTTATTTTGGTTTCATCACAGATACCAAAGTGACACCACTGGACACTTTCAAGGACCAAAATGATTGTTTACTCTTTTAACATTAATTTTTTTTTCATACCTACAAATTTAAATTCATACTCAAAATAGACTTTCTTTTAAATTCATACTCAAAATCCTCTTTTATTTATTTGTTTATTTTACTAACTAGACTTTTTTATCCAATTTCACTAATTAGACTTTAAATTAACTAATGCTAAAAATCCTATTTATTTATTTATTTGTTTGTTTTACTAGTTAGATTTTTTATCAGATTTTACTAATTACACTTTAAGTTAAAATGCTCAAAACCCTATTTTATTTATTTATTTATTTATTTGTTTTACTAATTAGATTTTTTATCAAATTTTACTAATTACACTTTAAGTTAAAATATTCAAAACTCTATTTCATTTATTTATTTGTTTTACTAAAAATGGTCGTGGTAAAACCAAAATGACAATAAATAATTTTGTTAATTTAGTTAAACAAATAAATAAATAAAATAGGGTTAGCATTAGTTAATTTAAAGTCTAATTAGTGAAATCGGATAAAAAAAGTCTAATTAGTAAAATAAACAAATAAATAAAAGAGGATTTTGAGTATGAATTTAATAGAAAGTCTATTTTGAGTATGAATTTAAATTCGTGGGTATGAAAAAAAACTAATGTTAAGAGAGTAAACAGTAATTTTGGTCTCTGAGAGTATTCAACGGTGTCACTTTGGTCTCTGTGGTCAAACCAAAATGACAATAAATAATCACTTTCAGGGACCAAAGTGACTAACGACTAACAATTGAGGACCTTTTTCTAATTTTGTATCTGTTAAGGACCAAAATAACATTATCTGACACTCTCTGTATACCATCAGTGACTTCTTTATTTTTTTATAAAAAAAATAGAAATAGCCACTACCATTGGCGACTTCTAAAATTATTTTTAAAAAAAATAAAAAAGGGTAAGTCGCGGGTGGTAAATACTTTTTGATGTGCACCATTTTGGTAAAATTTGGGCTAAATTACACCATTTTAGTGCTTTTGCCAAAGTTTTGATACACAGATTAATAAATAATTAATTGATTAAATTTTAAACTAAAATACTCCAATTTATTATTTTATAAGGTTTTATTTAATATTTTCAATTATTCTAATTATTAACTCAAAACTCATTAAATAATTAAGGATATAATTAAAAATAATAATAAATTGTATCTTGAAATCCTAAAACAATTAAAGTTTGAGATAAAATGAAAAAGCTAAAACATAAAAAAATTACGGCGGGAGTGCTAATAAATTAATATATTAATAAACATATAATTGCAATAATAAAATATTAAAATCATATTTGTTCGACAATCCTCTCCGGTGAGATCAATCTCATATTCAAAGGCTAGTTTTCTGGGTATACTACTAGATGCCTCCTCATTCCGGAATAAATAAGTATACATCTTATTTTCAATATTTTGTATTATTAAATATGTATCACGTTGTTTTTTTTAATATAATTACTTATATTTTCATGAGAATATATAACATTCCATTTCTCTTAAATGAGAACAAAAAATGGGGGGAAACATGGGTAAACATTCACATAATCGAATACACCTTGGAACAGTTTTTTAAACTTAAAACAAGAATCGAAATATCTCATTCCTAAATTAACTCACTTTCAACATCCATATAATATTTCTTTCTCTTTCTACTTCTCTCTCCTTGACATTTTATTCCATTTATCAAATCACTCATTTATTATATCTATCATAGATCTCTTTTATTTCTGTTAGGGGATTCGCGACTCAATTCGATTTAGTTTTGAGATAAAAAGTCATCTGATCCAAAAGTTTAAAATAGCATACAGTTCGACGCGGCTTGTTTTCAAAAAAATATCTGATTCGATTCGAAAAAATACGATTTAAATTGAATCGGTTTTCAATTTTTTGCGGTTATAATTTTTTTCGAAAAAAAAATATCAACCAAAGTGATTCCGCTTCCGTTTCACTTCTAATATATTTTCGAGTACAGCTCAATGACATTTGTTTTAATAATCCTCCATGGATTATCAATTTTAAAGCCAATTTCTAAACACACATATGTCATTTTTAAAAAAATGTCTTATAGAAAAATAGTATTTGAAAAAAAATCATATTCTAAACAAATGAAATAAAAAATGTGAAATAATATTTGCCACACACAAGGTTATTGTGAATTAATATTTAACACAAAGACTACTTACAAAAGTCAATTCTAAAAAAATACACAATATAACAATTGATTAGTAGCCTATATATGCAAGTTCAAAATGAATATTATCATAAGTTCGGTTCGATTTTAGTGAAGAGGTCCAAAATCTGAGCGATTCGATTCGGTCTTCCAAAATAGTCATCTAAAAAAATCCAAAAAATTCAATTTTTGATTGGTTTTTGATTGGTTTTTGATTTTTTTGGATTGATTTGCGGTTATTTTTTTGGATCGATTTAGTTTTAAACACCCCTAATTTCTATTTTTCTCAATCTATCTAATAACATGTGGGGTTAGGGTATCTAATAATTTTTTTGTATTATATCTATATGTAGAAATTTATGTTAGGGAAATATTGCATAGACACCAAGGGGTATATACACCTAGAGAGATAAAAAGAGAGATAAGAGATAAGTAATAGATGTGATAGGTGATATAATATAATAATAAAAAAATATTAAAAGAGATGAGAGGTATTAAATAGGTGTAAAAAATTATTGAATATCCAATATCATCACCCATATTATTCAAGAGGAGAAAATTATGTCGTTCCACATCTCACATCATTTCGCATTCATTTGCTTGGTCCTTTCTTTCTATTCCAGCGAAGTGTGCTTTTCTTCTCTCTCCCACTTCCCACATATACCAGACGCACCTGTGCTGTGGCAGAACAATTACAAAAGAAGGGGGATAACTAACAAAGAGAGAGAGAGAGAGAGAGAGAGAGAGAGAACAACAAACACAAAAACAAAAGCACTTCTTCCATACATCCAAGAAAAGCCAAACAGATCCTGAGAGAGAAAAAAATGGATATCCATCATCATTGTCCTGAAAGTGTGAGCAAGAAGAGAGTGATAATCAAAGAGCTTGTTGAAGGGCAAGAAGCTGCTACCCAACTCAAGTTTCTGCTCGAGAATCCCTTTGGAGAAGCTGATGCTGCTGCTACTGATTCCTCTTCTCTTTCCTCAGAGGAACTCGTGGCCAGTGTGCTCAGATCTTTCACACAGGCCCTTTCTATTATCACCTCTTATCAGAATAATAATAATCTGCTGAATTCTTCCGGCGAACATGGGTTGCCGGTGACCGGAGATTCCACCAGTGACAAAAGGAAGATATCCTTTCCACCGGCCGCCAGAAAGGGTGCTACTGCTGGGAGAGGATGTTACAAGAGAAGGTTATATATACATATTTCTCTCTTTCTGATACGAAAGTTTCTGTTTTTAACATTACACTGACATGTTATTAGTTCTTTTCCTCACCCCAACAACAACAAGAGCCTTCTTTTGTCGGCGATTTGGGTTACTACGAAGATTTGATGAAATTGGGATTCGTACGGACGTACGACATAGATAGATAGAGAGAGTCATTGTTATTGTTATATTATATTTTTTTGGTTTCCACTGTATTCTCTGCGCGTGTACGCCCAACTATGGAGACTAATTCACCTGGAGTGTATTTAAGAGTCGTCTCTTCCAAATAGTGCATTTCTATACACATGAGCCGAGAATCGAACCCCCGACCACTTGCTCTTTTTGCTTCAGAACAAAACAATTAGAATTAGGGTCAATCAATTGGAATGTGTATTATCGATATAGGGGATTTTCTTACTTGAAAGATCCTCTATATCGACTCTATTTCTCCACTTTTGTGGTACTAATCTAGACTATCTGCTTTGAGGTAAATCATATTGATAATAAACCTTTAACCAATTTGTCCATTGATTGGTTACAGAATCGGGAAGGTTCTTATGGCTTAATTTGAAATGACATATATTCTTTGTATTCTACAAAAATAATTCTTTATTTCATTCTTAAGAAAAAAAAATCTTCCATGAGATTCAAAAACAGATCTTTAACTTATATGCGTTAATAACTTGACTTTGTGTGTGTGTGTGTATATATATATATATATGGGTGAAATTTTGTTTTTATGATTAAAAGATGTTGGAGTTAATCGATATTGATGTAGTGCCTGTTTGGTTTTGGTTTAGATTTTAGATGGTCGATCTATAATCAATTCTAGAAATTCTGTTGGTTTTTATTATAAGCTTAATTATGAGATTTTTATGGGTGTTTGAGATCCAATTAGTGGTGTTAATTTTTTTTCTTTTAATATAGTTAACATGCATGCTTGCTGTGGAATTAATATGTAATATTTTGCAGATTCTGAATGTTATTGTGTATGTTCTATATATTATCGTACATGGAATGATGATGACAAGCATATAGGACATCCTGATTAATTGTTGTTGCGCAGGAAGAGTGCAGAGACATGGACCACAGTTTCCCACAACACCCATGATAATCACGCATGGAGGAAGTATGGACAGAAGGAAATCATGAATTCTGAATTCCCCAGGTAATAATTTGTTCCCCTTCCCCTTTGTATCCCACATTACTTTTGAATTGTCAAATCAGTTTGTATCAGTTTTTACGATGTTTGGTTTTTAGTTTCAAAACTGATCAGCTTGGCTCCAAAGTCCAAACCCAGTTAATTTGAACTAAAAGGGACAATGAGCAGGGACGGAGGGAAGGGGGGCTCGCATTAACTACTTGCGTCCAATCTCATGGTTATATTAATATTATATTAAATTATAAACACACTTACACATATTATATATATCATCTATGATTAAATGCTATTGTCATAACTAATTTGTTCATTGTTACACTTGATATTTAGATATACATGCTTAATTAGTAGTAGATTTTGTAAAAATATGATAAATTTGCTTAATTTTTGTTCAGCTTTAGATCTAGAAGACCTGTACGGATCATTCAATGTGAAATTTTTTTATGAATTAACAATAAAATTTTATCTTGATTTTTTTTTTGCCCCTCCCTTAATGGATTTCTGGATCTGTCCCTGACAATGAGGTTACTTCTCTTTTTTTTTCCCGTTTGGATCATTAATAAGTAATAATTACACATTTAGAAGTGCTTTTGATTAATATCGCCCAAACAAAATTCATTATCTAACATACTTTTGAGTAAAAAGTATCCAAACATAAATCACGTTAGAATAAACTCATTTTTAACCAAACTTGGTTTGCAAAATGAATTTACTTCAAACTTATTTTTACCAACTTTAATTCAAACACACACTAAGTTGCATCACAAGTCACATGGTTTTTTCCCCCCAAACTTATGGTAGTCTGAAAGTAGAAATTAAACTCAGATAGCTGCAGAAGGAGGGCTAATATAGCTTTAGTAGAAAAAAAGTTGAATTATTGACAGGAAAAATGAACTTCATCTCCGAGTGTTAGAGACGACAGAATTTAAGATCAATTTCATTTTCCAGTCTCTAATTTGCATATAAGTAATTCAATTTTTTCTAATAGTGTAGCAGATCATTAATCAAATTAGGAAATTCATTGGCTGATCAATGTTGAGAATACTATATTTTGCACTTTTTTTTTTGGATAAGCTAAAATTTTATTGAGAAAAATAGTCAATTCAGAGCACAAGTTATGTCCAGATTAAACAACAAGAGGGAGTACAAATGCTTACTATATTTAGCACACTTAATTAGGACACTTGGAAAAAGACATTCAAATTTGTAAGTATTGATCAGCATTACTGTGTACATATAGTATAGTAATTAACTTTTTGTACTTTTTGTTACTTTTGTTCATCTAACTCTCACCTTGTTATATATTATAATGATCAATACTTTTCAGGAGTTACTTTAGGTGCACACATAAGTATGATGAAGGTTGCTCCGCAAGAAAACAGGTGCAGCAGACAAAAGAGAATCCAGATATGTACCAAACTATGTACATTGGCATTCACACATGCAAAGCCACCCCTAAGGCTAAGGCAACAACAACACATGATCATGATTTGGTCACAAATTCTAGCAGCAGTACTTGTTGGGAATCATATCTTGAAACTGAGGTACTACCACCAAGTGAAGTACAGGATCATAATATTAGCTCATCAACAAGCCTAGCTATAAAACAAGAATATCCGAAAGAACAACACACCCCAAATGATCACAAGCCCTTAAAGATGGAATCTGATATTGATGCAGCTGTGTATAATTCATCATCTACAGTTGGCTCTGATCAATGTCTGCTAATGGATTTTGGGGTGGAATCTGTTCATTTCTGCACTGACTTATTCCACTTTGATGAAAGTCAGTTGCTTCAAATTCCCATATTTGATTGATCATCTTCATTTTTCTTATTAACATGATAGTACTGTGTTGTGGGAGGATAAAAAAACACAACTTTTTTTTTGTCTGTGTAGGGACCTATTTTTATCTGCAGAAAATGGATCATTTCTGCACAAAAATGTTTTTTCTCTTTTTTTTTCCTTCCTCTCACAACTTGACACTTTCATGTTTTTATGAATGAAAAATTTCCTGAGAAAATATTTTCTATTTTTTATTTCAATTTTTATTTTTAATTAAAAATATTATATATTACTTTTATTTTAATGATTGTTTTTAAAGATTTATATTGAAAACAGTGAAAATAATTTTTATTATTGTCACTATTCTTCTCTATTATAAATTTTTGAAAACAGAAAATAATTTAAAATAACTGATTTTCTGTTAGGATGTGAAATATTTTCTCAGATCAAACCTCCCTCTAGATTTTGAGTGCGTATTTTTTTGTTTAAATATATTTTCGGTGCCTGATGTTAAATCAAAATGGGTGATGGATTCTGATGCCTCGAATCATATTTGTAGAGATCGAGCACTATTTGAAAACTTGAAGACTAATGAATCACTTGGTCATTTCAAGTTAGGAAATTGTAACAAAATCAAAGTTGAAGACTGTAACATCCTAAAATTTCACTCTACAAGACAGAGTATTAATTTTAGAGGATTAGAATCATTCTTAGAATTTTTAGATAAAGAAAAATGGTTTAGAACTGACGTAGAAGTCAAACAATGCTTTACAGATATTTTGAAACTGTTAGAATAAATTGATAATGAATATGGAAAATTCATACTTGATTCCCAAAAGGTATTAGAGGATATAAAATAGTAACTTGATGCTCTATGAGTGTTTTAGAAATTAAGTTTGAAATTTTAGAGAAAGATATAAAGGAATTACAGTTTTGGTCCCTCTACAAGAAACTCTATAATCTGTTAGTTAAGAAATACATAAATACCGGAGATGGAGAAATAGTTAAGAAAGAGACTCTACAATCTAGTATACTTAAGATAGGATAGAAAATAATAAGTTTTGTTTGGTATTATAGTTAAAACGGTAAGATAAGTTAAGTCTTATATAGACTTCTATTTTCTATTTTCGTCTATTATCTGTTTTATATGAAATTGTGTGATCTAAGTGATAAAAAAATTGTGTTGGTCTTATAACTAAGGTTTTAAAATACTTATCAAATTATTTCATTAAAACAGACATTTTTCCTTTGACGTTTGAATTTTTACGGATAATCATATTTACCGTTATTGACGGATAAGATTTTAAATAGAAAAAGTATATCAAACAACCCAGAAAATTATCTTCCTTCACCAAAGTTGTTTCTTTTAATATTTGTGATTTTATGAATTTTTTTTAGAATTTTTGGAAAATTTTCAAAATGTACCAAAATATACAGTCAACTGGTACGTATCGAATACAGATCTTATTTTACAGTATTGAAAAATTAAAAAGGTCCAAACAATTTTTATTTTATTTTTTATTCTTTTTTTATGATTTTTAAAAATATTTCTAGACAAGTAATCACTCAAATTTAAAGAGTATTTTTTTAATTTTTAATTTAATAAAATTATGCCACACTTAGTCTCTGACTATGATTCTGTTAAGTTTTTTAGCTTACGTGACAAATGGTGTTAGACCATGTGACTCACTTATCTAATTGGCATTCTAAGTGTTATTAATAGTCTAAATCGATTCATTATTTACAGTGAAAATAATCCTCCATCTATCTAGATCGATCCATTTGATAATATTTAGGGTGCTAGCTATGATAAGTAAAATACATGATAAATACTTACGTGTATTGTTATTTGGCACGTAAGCTAAAAAATTTAACAGAGTCATGGTTGTAATATATTTTTATTAAATTGAGAATTAAAAAAATACTCTTTAAATTTAAAAGACTTAAAAGAATTTTAGTCAAATACAAGTGACAATTTGTTTACCAAAAAAAATATAAGCCACAAAAATATATTTAAATCTTTTTTTTTCTTCAACATTTTCTATTGGATTAGTCATAAATAATTAGTCAATCTCATGGGATGTGTTTCTATAAATGCATGTGCTTTAAAAAAAAAATTGTGATAAAATAAGACTGACTAAGCCAACTCTTTGTGGGTGTTATATTCGATGTCTTTCCCTTTTATTGGTCACCTTTTTTTTTTTGATACAAGTCTCCTTTCTTTTTTTCGATTACATTTTATTTGTCTCCTTTCATGCATGGGCATGAAGAGCCAGCTAGCTGCATCATTAAAATTTGGTGGAAAATTTCTTCGAAAGAAGTGTGAGCCAAGTACTACGGTTCCAGTGTAGTCAAAATCAGATTAGATCGGCCAGTTGGACCGATTGAGTCGAGAATTGAACCCCAGTTTGGTCTGGAATACCTAGAGAACTGTCCTGTATGAGAATCGGTCAAAAACCGGCCAAAATCGAGAAAATCGGCTAAAAGCCGGTTGGACTGGTTCAATGTGTTTTTTTATATTTTTTTTCAAAACATAAAAAAATTCAAGTTTTTTATTTTTTTTAAAGAAATAGATATCACTTTCTTTAATTATTTGTAATTTTGAATATTTTATGTTATAAATTATAACATTTAGTAGTCAAATTTAGTTTTTTTTAATAAAATTATGACTTTTAAGTTAATTTTTGCTCACTATTGTATAGGATTTAGGGTTTAAAATAATATTATATACTATATAGTATTATATATTATATTTATAATTAAAATAATATTATTTAATTATATCCCGGTTCAACCGGGGTTCATATTTATATTTAAAATAATATTATTTAATTATATCCCGGTTCAACCGGTTGAACCCCTGAACCTTGAACCCCTGCCCTCATCGGTTCAATGCCCAGTCCGATTTTGACTACCTTGGTTCTGATAAACAAAATACATATTTCAAATACTTGTCTGGGTTGAAAATGCATGTTTTTGATAAGATTTGAGATCAAAATAATGATGATTTAATTTGCCAACCAAGACTTGACCAATTAATTATGTTTCCACTTATAGTCAATTATACGTCTGTTAAGCGTATTTTTTAGTAAATTTTGAAAGTTTTTTTAAAAATTTTAAAAAAAATTTAAAAAATTTAAAATATTAAAAGAAACAACTTTTGTGAAGAAAGATAATTTTTTGGATTGGTTTGACATATTTTTGCTATTTAAAATCTAGTCCGTCAATTACGGTAAAAATCATTGTATGTAAAAATTCAAACGTCAAGTGAAAACTGTCTATTTCAATGAAAAAAATGAAAAAAATGGAGGTTATATTTTCAGTTTAAAACTCAACATCAAACAAAAACTATCCGTTTCTCTACATAGAATGAATAAGGGTACTAAAACCATTCTTCTAAGATGAAAATAAATCAATAAACACATATAACTCATAACTTTTAATTAAAACAGAATAAAGACAAAAATGAAGCAGACAGAATACATAAGGCTTAAACTAGTTTATTGTTTGAATTCCAACCGTAAACGAAACTTCCAAATTCTTATTTTAGATGAAACTATATTTGTCCTTTTAGTTTTCATCTTTACTCATTTTCTAGTCTATGGGTATTTATCCATTTTCTAATTAACGTATTACGCATTTCATCTTAAAGGGACTAAAACGGTAATATTTCTTTATGTTCTTCTCTAAAATTCCAAACTTAGTTTCTAAAATCCTTATATACTATTAAATCATTATTTCAATCCTCAAATACCTCTTCTGAATCCATTTTAAAATTTTCATATCGTTATAAACCTATCCTGACAGTCAAAGATGTCCACAGAATATTGTTTTGACTTATACATCCGTCCTAAACCATTACTGATTATATGAAAATTCTAAGAATAATATTAATCCTCCAAAATTAACATTTTTTCTCATAAAATGAAAATTTAAGATGTTACAGTGGAGATGAGAGAAGGAGGTAGAGGTGGAGGTGGTGGAGAATGGTTGGGGGGGGGGGGGGAGGGAGAGAGAGGTGGGGGTGGTGGAGGAGAAGGGGGAGAATAAGAGAGATTAAATTCAAAACACATTCTTTTTAGAGAGACTAAGTTAAAAATTTAATATTTTTTTAGGTATGTGTCAGGTGATGTGTAAGCCACGTAGGTTTAATGAGATGCCACATAGAAATTTTATAGAGATTTCACAGTGCCACATCAATGATCAACTCTGGTTAGGGACTAAAATAAAAAAAATGAAAGACTACAAAAATTTAACTTTTTTATAGAGACCTAACTCAAAAATCTTTTATATTACATAGAACTAAAACATATTAAAGCCTATTAAATATGTATCAAATTTTTTTAATATAACTACTTATACTTTTATAGAAATATAACATTTCATTTCTCTAAAATAGAACGAAAAGTGGGGAAAAACATGGGTAAATATTTACGGAATCAAATACACCCCGGAGCAAATTTTCAAACTTGAAACTAAGTATGGAAATATCACATTCCCAAAATTAACTCACATGTGGGGGTTAGGGTATCTAATAAATAAATTTTTTGTATTATATCTATCTGTGGAAATTTATGTTATTCTAGAGGATATTATCTGGTTTCACATCTCACCATTATTTCGCATTCATTTGTTTGGTCATTTCTTTTCTATTTCTATATTCCAAACGAAGTGTCCTTTTCTTCTCTCTCCCACTTCCCACATTCCAGCCAGCCAGACCCACCTGTGGCTAAAACAATTACAAAAGGGGATGACAGAGAGAGTGAGAGAGAGAAAGAGAGAAAAAAACAGAACAACAAACACAAAGAAAAGCATTCCCAAGAAAATTAGCCAAACAGATCCTGAGAGAGAAAAAATGGATATCCATCATTGCCCTGAGAGTGGGAGC
Source organism: Glycyrrhiza uralensis (assembly GCA_030159175.1). Classification (NCBI taxonomy): domain Eukaryota; kingdom Viridiplantae; phylum Streptophyta; class Magnoliopsida; order Fabales; family Fabaceae; genus Glycyrrhiza; species Glycyrrhiza uralensis. The sequence goes on from BRZY01000006.1 coordinate 9,934,729, forward strand.
AAGAAGAGAGTGATAGTCAAAGAGCTTGTTGAGGGGCAAGAAGCTGCTACCCAACTCAAGTTTCTGCTCGAGAATCCCTTTGGAGGTGCTGATGCTGATTCCTCTTCTCTCTCCTTAGCGGAACTCGTCGCCAATGTGCTCAGATCTTTCACGGAAGCCCTTTCTATTATCACCTCTTATCAGAGTAATAATAATCTGCTGAATTCTTCCGGCGAAAATGGGTCGCCGGTGACCGGAGATTCCACCAGTGACAAAAGGAAGAGATCCATGCCACCGGCCAGAAAAGGTGGGAGAGGATGCTACAAAAGAAGGTTATAAGTTTCTCTCTTTCGGATACGAAAGTTTCTGTTTTTAACATTACACTCACTGATGACCTGTTATTAGTGCACTTCCTCACCCCAACAGCAACAAGAGCCTTCTTTTGTCGGCGATTTGGGTTACTAAGAAGTTTTTATGAAATTGGGATTTGTACGGACGTACGTACGGACATAGATAGAGAGAGTCATTGACTCATATTGTTTAATTATGTAGTTTTTTGTTTTGTTTTTTCATGATGAAAAGAAGTTCAAGTTTTGGGGTTAAGCATGGGAGTTATCTATATTAATGTGTTGATTAATTTTTATTAGCTCATGGTATTTTTATGGGTGTTTTTGGGATCCAAGTGGGGTTAATGCCTTTTTCTTTCATAGAATGTTATTGTTATTTGTATGTTCTATATATGTATATAAAACATAGTACTAAAATCACACAGACCAAGAAATGCATTGAAATATGTTATTTTTCATTAATAATGTTATAATTTTAAATTTTTTCCAAGAAATGCTCTTGAATTAAATGAAAAATAGGTAAACTCTTGGTAAGTGGTGTGATAATTAATAAGGATAAAATTGAAAAGAAACAATTAATTTTGTTGAAAACAAAACATTGTTTCTTATAAAAAAGACAAAAAAAACTAATTTTTGTTTCTTATAAATAGGACCAGAGATAGTATATTCTATATATATTATCGTACGTGGAATGATGATGACAAGCATGGACATCCTGTATATAATTGTTGTTGTGCAGGAAGAGTGCAGAGACATGGACCACAGTTTCCCACACCACCCATGATAATCATGCATGGAGGAAGTATGGACAGAAGGAAATCCTGAATTCTGAATTCCCCAGGTAATAATTTGTTTCCCTCGGCTCCCTTTTCTGTTTCTTTTTTGTGTTTGTATGTGTGTGGAAATAATATAAGTTGCATCACAATTCACATGGTTTTTTTTCTTCCATCCTAATTATGGTGTGAGTCTAAAAGCAGAAATTAAACTCTGATAGTGCATTAGGAGGGCTAATACTACTTGAAAAAGTTAAATGACAAAAATTAGAGATAAAAAAAAAACCTTCTATGACTAATTTCATTTTTTCCGTCTTAATTTTCATCATAATTTAACTTTTTCTAATAGTATAGCGGAAATTAACAAACTTAGGAAACTCATTGGCTGAATGTTGAGAATATTATATTTAGCAATTAGCACACTTAATTAGGACACTTGAAAGGGAAGGTACGCCTTCTTATTTAGGGTGCTGTCTTGAAAGGAAAGGTTATGTATACTTGAGAGAGGGGGTTCTTTTTTAGGGGGAATAGAGTTTGGTTCATGAACACTACATTGTATGGCTTTTGGATTGGGTATATCTTGTGTTTTCAATCCTGTTTTAATTTAATTTGGTTTATCAAAAAAAAAATTAGGACACTTGAAAAAGACATAAGTATTTTTTTATAGACAAATATTAGTAAATTAGTATGTTATGTTAGTGGGGGGAGGTTTGAATCCATGGCCTCATTCCTTATCACTTCAATCCCTATACTCCTCCCCCAAATCATCTTATGACTGACTCCCTTCAAATTTGTAAGTATTGATCAGCAGTACTGTATATATATAGTATATAGTAACTTTTTGTTATTTTTTGTTTTGAAAGATCAATTCATTTAACTCTCACCTTGTAATATATTATCAATGTTGTATAAGTAATTCAGCTTTTTCTAATAGTGTAGCAGATCATTAATCAAATTAGGAAACTCATTGGCTGATCAATGTTGAGAATACTATATTTAGCACACTTTTTTTTTGGATAAGCTAAAAATAGTCAATTCAGAGATAAGTTATGCTCAGATTAAACAAGAGGGAGTACAAATGCTTACTATATTTAGCACACTTAATTAGGACACTTGTAAAAGACATTCAAATTTGTAAGTATTGATCAGCATTACTGTGTCCATATAGTATAGTAATTAACTTTTTGTTATTTTTGTTCATCTTTTTTTTTAAAAGCCAAATTGCATAAAACAAGGATTGAAAGCACAAGCAGTGCTCAATTCAAAAAAATACAAAGAAATGTTCATAACCAAGACGCCAACCCCCACTAAAAGGAAAATCCCCATTTACAGATTCACTCCTGCTCTCTGAAAATTACAGATGATCGGCTTATAAAGAAGCCCCAAGGAGCCAATAAGGTCTCAAAGGGTTCTAGTCAAATGTCAAGGTATACCCCAGTAACCCATCAGTCTCAAAGGGATGCTTTTATCAACCCAAAACCCAACCAAGTGAATTGGGGCTCAAAAACAATTCCCCAGTAACCTACATGGTCTCAAAGGGATACCTTTTCGCATGTTAAATTTAACCCAGTAACCCATAAGACACCATAGGGAGACTTTATAAAAACCGTCCCTTCATACCAACCCTTACAGACTCAATCAAAATATATACATCCTGGACACCCCCCACCCCCCCTCCTCACCACAAAACAACCCCCACCTGTTACATAAAAAACAACCATAACAGCAAAGAATTCTAAGAATTAATTCTCCAGCCAGTCTCACTATAACCAAAAGACTCCCTTACTGAGAACTTTCCACATCCATCCTCAATCACACCATTCAGCTGTAACCGAAAAAACACCTGCACCAAAACTTGATGAAAACAATGTAAAGATTAAATCAAGTCACTCCCACGAGAAAGGAACATGCCCCATGAAATTCGACCCCATGCTGTTATTTTTGTTCATCTAACTCTCACCTTGTTATATAATATAATGATCAATACTTTTCAGGAGTTACTTTAGGTGCACATATAAGTATGATGAAGGTTGCTCCGCAAGAAAACAGGTGCAGCAGACAAAAGAGAATCCAGATATGTACCAAACTATGTACATTGGCATTCACACATGCAAAGCCACCCCTAAGGCTAAGGCAACAACAACACATGATCATGATTTGGTCACAAATTCTAGCAGCAGTACTTGTTGGGAATCATATCTTGAAACTGAGGTACTACCACCAAGTGAAGTACAGGATCACAATATTAGCTCATCAACAAGCCTAGCTATAAAACAAGAATATCCCAAAGAAGAACACACCCCAAATGATCACAAGCCCTTAAAGATGGAATCTGATATTGATGCAGCTGTGTATAATTCATCATCTACAGGCTCTGATAAATGTCTGGTAATGGATTTTGGGGTGGAATCTGTTCATTTCTGCACTGACTTATTCCACTTTGATGAAAGTCAGTTGATGGGAATTTGAATCATCTTCATTTTTCTTAATAACATGATAGTACTGTGTTGTGGGAGGAAAAAAAAAACTACTTTTTTTTTGTCTGTGTAGGGACCTATCTTTATCTGCAGAAAATGGATCCTTTCTGCACAAAAATATTTTCTCATTTTTTTTTCTTCCTCTCACAACTTTGACACTTTCATGTTTTTATGAATGAAAAATGACCTGAGAAAATATTTTCTGTTTTTATTTCAATTTTTATTTTTAATTAAAAAATATTATATATTATTTTTAAAGATTTATATCAAGAACAGTGAAAATAAATTTTTTTATTTTCACTATTCTCTCTATTATAACAGAAAATAATTTAAAATAAATGATATTTTCTGTTGGGATGTGAAATATTTTCTCAGATCAAACAAACCTCTAGATTTTGAGTGCGTATTTTTTTTGTTTAAATATGTTTTTGGTCCTGATAATAGACTAAAGTTTGTTTTTAATCACTCAATTTTAAAGAGTATATTTTTAGTTTCCAATTTAATGAAAATATGCCACATTTAATCTCCGACGATGACTTTGTTAAGTTTTTTTGCTTACGTGGCAAATGGCGTTAGACGTAAGCACGTACCATGTGTCTTACTTATCTTGTTGACATCTTATGTGTTATTAATGGTCTAAATTGATCCATTATTTATGGTAAAAATAATCTTTTATCCATTTAGATCAATCCATTTATAATACTTAGGGCGCTAATCACTAAATATGACATTTTTATCAAATTGTGAACTAAAAAAATATTTTTTAAATTTAAAAAACTAAAAAAAACTTTAGTCAAATATAAACGACAAAAATATATTTAAGTTTTTTTTTTCTTCAACTTTTCCTATCGGATTAGTCATAAATAATTAGTCAATCTGATGGGATGTATCTTTATAAATGCATGTGCTTTGAAAAAAAATTGTGATAAAATAAGACTGACTAAGCCAACTCTTTGTGGGTGTTATATTCGATGTATGTGCATAGCTTTCCTTTTTATTTGTCTCCTTTCATGCATGGGCTGCATCATTAAAATTTGGTGGAAAAATTCTTCGAAAGAAGTGTGAGACAAGTACTACGGTTCCAATAAGCAAAATACATACTTCAAATACGTATGTCTGGGTTGAAAATGAATGTTTTTGATAAGATTGAGATCAAAATAATGATGATTTAATTTGCCAACCAAGACTTGACCAATTAATTATGTTTCAACTTATAGTCAATTATATAACAGGGTTGGGTTGTGTGACGTCTAGCGATATATGGACAGCTAGCGGGTGAAAAAGTGGGAGTGTCTCGCCTAAAATTAGTTTTTTTTATAAACTAAATTGTATTAAAACACTGGATCGAAAGCATAATACGTGCTTGATCCAAAAACAAACATGAAGTGTATATGAACTGCTACATCACTGTACATTAAGGCAACCCCCACCACATACAATCATCTCTTAACCTTCTGAGCAACACCTGAACAATGATAAATAGAGAAAAATAAGTAAATCCCACTAACCTGTTAGGGCTTAATTCATCTCTACAAAATCGACTTGTAGGGTGAGGACTGTACACATTATATAAGTACTACACTAGCCACATCATTAGTCGATGTGGGACTTCTCAACATATTCCCTCACACATCGACTCTCGACAACACCCCACACGGGTGATGACCCATTACCCCACACGGGTGGCCTGGATCAAGCCCATTACTACACACGGGTGGCCCGGATCGAAAATTGGTTGTGATACCACTGCTAGGGCCTAACTCATCTCTACAAAATCGGCTTATAAGGTGAAGACTGTCCATACTATATAAGTACTACACTAGCCATATTATTAGTCGATGTGAGACTTTTCAACATAACCTATGTCGTCTCCTCTAAAATTAAAATTGAGTACAAGAGAATATATATATACGTATAGAAAGGGTAATCGATGGTTGGAAGATATGTCTAATCAGAATATGCGTTCTAGAAAATGAACAACAAAGGGTTATTTTCAGAATCTATGGTTCAAGATTTTTGTTTTAGGCCTTTGCATATATCCCGTAATATATAATTCCCCCTTCCACACGAAAAAGCGATGGAACAAGAGGATGCATTACATTGACCAAAAAAAAAAAAGAGGATGCTTTACATATTGTCTTGACGGCATGAAGACCTATAGCTAGCTATATTATTTCGCTTGAGGGATCGGAGTATTTGTATCAAATTGATGTTGTTTTTTATGTTGCGAATTCAAATGCGAATTAGAAGTCTCATATTGATTAGAAATGAGTCAAATGAGGACAATATAAGAGATAAAATATATATATATCCAATATCTTAAGATTTTGAGTGAATATATGTTGTCAATATTGAATGCGCACATCCCCAGCATATGGACCCAGTATTCAAAGAGGCTTAGACCCGAGAGAGAGAGAGAATTTATATATTCAGACAAGCCACATACCTAATACCTTAAATTTTTAGGTGAAGATGTGTCAAAAGTCTCACTCATGGTGTTGCTAATTGGCCCATTGACACACACTCCTACATGTGAGCTCCCTAAAACTCTGTACATTTTCTAAGTATTTTTGTTTTTCCGCTAGAGTTACGTTTAATGGTTAAAAATCAAGAGCAAGGGAAGACCAATATTGAAAACTATCAAAGGAGCACAATATTAAGGACCTGTTTGATTACAGTTTTCAAAAACTGTTTTTAGGTTTTAAAAATTAAAAAACAAAAAAAATTGTTTGGATAAGTGTTTTTCTCTTACTTGTTTTTGAAAATTGTTTTTATTTTTTGTTTTTAAAAACAGGAAAACCAAAACAACTTTAGAATGTTTTGATTTTCTCTTTCCGTTTTCTATCCTAAAAACAGGGAAAAAGGCGGAGAACATGTCATTTTCATTAATGGCATTGTTGAAATATATTGAATTAGATTGTTTCACAAATTACGTTTACTTTCCGTCTTTCTATTAATGGCACAGAGAGCTCCTCCAAGTCACCTTGCAATTGCAAAGTTCAGTGCTTGCTCTGTACTTTTAATTTTTTTTTTCAAGCCCCTACCTAACTATTGGATAGATAAAGAAATACTGTGTACGGCTTGCTGTGAGCTCTTCCAAGTCGCCCTCCAATTTCATTTCTTTAATTTCAAAACATCACGAAAAGAAATTAAATCAAGTGGATTTTTTTTTGTTTTTATGTTTTCAAAACATGTTTTGAGGACAAATATACCAAGCAAGTTTTTTTTATTTTTTCATCTCTAAAACTGTTTTCAAATTGGTACTTACCAAATACATTTTAGTTTATTTTGTTCTCAAAAACCAGTTCTTAAAAACTATTTTGAAAAATAGGTTTTTTGACTGGATTATTGCTTTGGTTTTTGGGATACAAGGATTTGAACTAATTGATTAATCATTGTAAAAACTTTATTTTATTCGCTTCTACTACCTGAACTATGGTTAAATAACGCAAAACATTGATTTTTAATTTAATTCATATAGTGCAATTATTTGGCACTATTTATAGATATTTCAGTGTGTCCTCTTTTTATTTGTGTGGTAAAATCAAGGTTTAGATTTGTAAATAATCATACATACATATTCTCACCACTGTATATGTCAATCCTTTAAAATTCTATATACCCTATAAGTTATTTGTGGTTTAAATATTTTGTTCATTAAAAACTCGCATCTCCTCCCGACGGAATATATTAACTCACTGAGTTTGGGTTTGCATTATTTCCGTACTCCACATTTCATTTGGAAAAATAAAGGCAAAGTTTTATTGGTCACAATTCTTGAAAGTAAATTAAACAATTTCTTTACTATTCTATTTCTCTTTCTAAGCGTACCTTTTCATTTTACGTCATGTGTCTGTAATTAATGATTCAATTTTTTTTCCTAATATTATTTGACCATATGCAGAGAAAAAAAACTCTCCGGCCAGGAAATATATTTAAATTAATTCTTTATAAATAATATAAGATTGTTTTTAGAATTGAAATTTTGTTATCTTACTCAAAACACATGCTGTATTCCCATGGAATGTATTTGAACTCATGACATCTGGTTAAACTGGGAGAAATCCATGTCATTTCATTCGAACCCTTGGTGGTACATGAAATTAAAAAATTCTATATAGGAAACAAATAAAATTTGATATTGTATGAAACTAGTCACTGTGTTACAAATACATGTAAACACCGAAATGCAATATTAAAATCTTATATATATTATATTATAAAAACAATATAATTAACAACAAAATCCTAATTAAATATTTCATCACAGAACTGCACAAAATGCAATAATTAAATTTCAAAATAAACTATTATCGTGAATTTTTTTTTTAGCAGTAACTATTACAGTGAAATTGAAAAACCTACTCTAAATAAAAAAATTGGATTTAACATTTATATTTTATAAATAGAATACCAAAAGTTATATGGATCATGTCATATATCTCCCTCAGGCTTCAGTCATATGTAAAAGGTAATTCAAGTTTATTTTCGATCGGTGGTTAACAGAAAAGTCAAATTCTAATATTTATCACTAAATGTCTGCATCGAAGTGCAACTGTTCGTTATTTATAAGACATATTGGAACAAATAAGTAAGATTGGATATAGAAACCATTTTTAGTACAAATCTGTACCTGCATGTAATTGATTTTTGTTGATTTTCAATTTCATTGCAAAAATAAAGAATTAGCAGTTCTGTTATTTGAACACAACTTTTTACACTAATTTAATAACTTAATAATTAATTCAGTCAAAAAAATAAATTAATTATTAATTAACAACGTTTGTGAATCAATTAAAAAATAGCTTAAATATCACTCAGTAATTAATAATTATATTAAAACATTATATATTAATCAGTGTAACAATTACTTGAAAACCTTAGTGTGCAAACCTTTCTATAAACCAACACCAACTTTCCTTCTTTATCTCTAAAGTTGGACATATTTGTGGACCCAACTTAAGAATATCACGATCAGTTAAATAGATAGGCATGCAAATACCAGAGAGATGCAAGTGGATGTAAATGTGAGGGGGAAAAAAAGCTTATATATGTGCAATAATAATTAAGGTGGAAGATATATAAATTCGAAGTTTCCGTTTTACAAATTAATGGTGAGAAAATAATAGGAGTTTTTAGCTATGCAGATTAGGGTAGTGGTGAGAAATTTAGTTAGTAAATTTCAGTGTTAACTACCGTTGTATGAAAAATGTATATATGACAAGAAAGTAAAACATAATTGAATGGTAGTGTATATATAGTTAATGAAAAATTTTATTTACACTTTCTAATTTTTAATGGAATAGATATTGTTTTTTTTGGAATAAAAGTTTTTCCCTCAAATTATTCGTGAATCTGGATTGAGGGAAACATCTGAAATTATTGTTTAGGCTGTAAAGTTCGGTGAAGTGCACGCCAACTTGTGTGTGTGTGTATTCAGTGAATTTGGCATTCAACTATATATACTGCTTCCACAGCTACCTACTAAGTTATATATATTATGCAAAATTTCAAAAGTGTGCCAACACGTGTGAATCCAATGAATATTTGGCATGCATATGTGTAACTGCTTCAATAACATCTATTAAGTTTTATTCTGAAAAATTGCAAAAATATTACATGAGCAAAGCAATTGTGAAATATTCCTCCAACATAATTTTCTCTCTACTGAATATAACATAATTTTGTTGCACAATTATATCTCTGAGTTAATTAATTATATGAGAAAAAACCATACTATAATATTGTTCAGCTTTTCTTCTCACCTGGTTCCCATTTATCTTCAGTTGGAGCAAAGAGAGATTCCATGCTATTACCACTGCTACTACCCGAATTGAACATAACATCAGCCATATCAGCTACCGGATAATTATCAGGCCCATATCTCGAAGTAGACGGCTCGGCGCCGGCTCCACCACCGCCGGCGCCGAGACAAAGGTTTACCGACGACAGCCACCCGGAAACCGAGGTCGATGATGGAGACAATTGTGGGGAAATATTGGTGGTTTGAGTACTCATGTCCCCTAGTAGTACTTGTGGTGGTGGATATGATGATGGTGCTGTTGATGACATGTGACATGTATGTTCACCTCTGTATGTTACCTCAAATATGTATGGATTGTCATCAAGTCTTTGTACTTGTTTCTTTGCTGGGCATGCATATAATTTCTGGTGTGTGCACCTATAGTAACTCCTGAAAATTAAAGGAATAAATTAATTAGTGTACATTTCAAATTAATTAACCAAAAAAATTAAAAAATAATAATTATGTTAGTTGTAATTAAAATTGGGGCTATGCAATTTGGCTGATTATGTAGTCAATTCATGAATGTGAAGGGACATAACCTTCAGTCAACTAGTTATGATCATGTGTGAATGAGTCAATTTTTCTTAGGAGGGGACCCTTTTTGTTGTCATACTGAAATTTTCAGACTTGAGAGCAAGAAATCTCAGAAAGAAAGGTAAAAGGGGTTTTCTGGATGGTGCAAATTATTAATGGAAGACAAGTTAAGGTGACTTTGAATTGAAAATTTCAAACCTTTCTAAGCAATAACTACCATATTATGATTTGTCGGATTTTTTTGTAGCAGGATATTACTTAGTATGCATGCTTCTAACCATTCAAGGAATCATGCATATGAGTCCATTTTAGGAGTTTCAATTTATGCCAACAACCTAAACGAGTTGAGTTAATCAAGTAAAAGAATAATCAATTAAGTAATTATTAATTGACCAATTAACTAATTAATCATACTTCGGGTGCTTGCGGCCAAGTATCTCTTTCTGGCCATATTTTCTCCAAGTGAAGCCATCCTCTGGTGGCATCTCTGTGTTTCCAACCTGAGGTGCAGGAAACATCACTGTTCTCTTCTCCAGATCATTCTTCCTGCTGCCAATAACACAATCATTATCATCATTGTAAGGTCAATTTCCAAGAAATTACTACTTTGTATAAGTGAAGATTATTGTATCAATCAACGGGGTTGTTAAATATCTACTTTTAGGATCCGTTCACATTTGATGTCAAAATTTATATATATAGTGACATGCATCTTCAATAATTTTATGTAGAGCCCCAATTTCACCAATCCCCACCTTTAAACTGAAAGTTTTCATCAAGTGTATAAAATAAAATTTCATACAATTCAAAAGATATTTAATAACTTCATAGAATTAAATTACACACCTGTGAATGTGTAAATTGTCTGAAATATTGTATACATGATGATCAAGATAATATAACACATTTTGGGGGAGAGGTGCGTAAGGGTTAGAGTGATAAGGAGATCATGAGGTCAAATCCCCCACTAATAACGTAACAAATTACTAAATTTGCCTGTAAAAAAAAGTTATCAAAAAGGTATAATTGTACCAAATTTGACACTTTGCTTTTAGTCACAGTATAATGGGAAATATCCATGTGACATGTTGAAATGTTTGTGTGTTTATAATTGGAAATATCCATGTGCTCGTTGCCTAAATACTTGGAAACGCCTCGGAAATTCTATTAGTTCTACTTTTGAGTCAGTCCCCATTCCGTTACAAATCAATACTCGTGTACGAATCATAAACTAAAGCTTCCAAAACCAGGAAAGCATTTCACTTTTGTTTTCTTTCTTTCAATTATTGAAGGGGGTGCTGATGTGTGAGCCATCTCCATTTCCTATAATGGCGGGGACAAAAACAGGACAAAGCTCTTCTTCATTTTCATAAACTAGTTACCCAAGTAGCAAGGCAACTATACCCATAATAAACTAGTTGTTTACTCCATATATCTAAGCTAGATTCAATCACAAACACACACACACACACACATTGTGAGGCTGCTCCACTCACTTTTTTTTTTTGCTTTGGGTCTATAGAAGACATGCTTATTACCTATTGAACCCGTTTCTTTTAAAACAGGATAAGCTCTTTTGCATTTGCATAAACTTTGGTTACTCTTCAGCTAGCTAGTTTGAGTCACATAAAAACATACATAATTCAACATTACCCTAAATAGTCCTCAATAGAGATTACACGTGGCCTATTTCAAAAAATGAGTAATCAAAATAAGATGTTTAAAAATTGAGAGATCAAAAGCAAATTTTACCCAATTTGGAAGGACTAGAAACATATTTAACCCAACAATAAAAAATACGTAAACAAAAATGTTCAGATACCTTTTTTTGGGTCGTGAGGGTGATGCTTCTACTCCTTGCATTTCTCCTTCTGACCCTTTTGATCTCTCAGAATTACCTTCCACAATATCCCTCCCAACCATTTCACCAATCCTCAAGGTTCCCCTAGTAGACCTTAACATCTGATTAAGATCCCCACCAGTACTTATCATCTTGTTTTCAAGCAAAGTCCTCACATCGAAAGGTTGCTGCATTAGAAGCAACTGATTCATCAAATCCTGCATTTGAGTTGTACTGGTAGCACCCGTCTGAGTCTGCTGTGTAGTAGTGTCCTGCTTAATGGAAGCATCATCATCATGATGAGGCAACAACATTGGAGCAAAGGAAGAAGGTGTTGTTAATGTTGTTGTTGTTGTTGTTGTCATGTCTTGTTGTGACAACACCATCATTACCTTTTGTTTAGCATCACCAAATGCCTTCACTACACCATCAATTGACATGAATAACACATCAGAGTGGTTAACCATGTTGGGTAGTTCTGCTTCAAGGTTTCTTGCCAATTCACAAGCACGCTTAATAGAATTCATCACCTCTTCCATGGTTTTGTCTTGTTAATTTGCAATTGAATTTGAAACACTTTGTGTGTGAAAATATATAAAGGGGTTGTTGTTATAAGAAAGAGCAAAGTTTCTTGGTAAGCTTCTTTGTTGGTTCTGTCTTTTTGAGAGAACACAAATGTTACTGTACTAGGAAGCAAATACTACGTTTTTCTATTTACACATTTAAAAAAAACAAAAGGTGGAATGAAATACGAACTTGGTTGGAAATTAAGACTTGGTCTTGGTCTAAGCAACTTGGAATTTTTTCAAACTATTTTTTTTTAATTTTCCTTTTTTTTTGGTCTTGAGCGAGGAAGACCCTCTTGCCCCATTGAAACCGTTTCTTTCTTTGGACGCTCTTTTGATGAATTTTCAATGTTTGAAGAAGCACTGACCTAATTAAGTAGGAACTTTTCTTCTTTAGGTACCAATTCTTCTCATGTGAGGAATTCAACGTAAAATAAGTGGTTAACCCTAGGTTCTGGGAATGATCCCTTTTCATTATTGAGTTTACTTGGTGGAGAAGAAAAAAATTAATATGTCAAAATTAAACATGTTCGTCATTACTCGTCAAATTTGAAACCCATTTATTTGGGATTATTTTAAAAAAATCACCCTTTTTAAAAAACAAAATTATTTTAAAAAAATCTTAAGATGTTTGGATATGGTTTTTTAATTTGATCTTCGAGAATCAAGATCTTGAAATAATCAGTTATTAGTTTTTTTGGTAGATTTTTTTTTAAAATATCTCTAAAAATTAATATTTGTCACCATCTAAAAATCATTTTTTAAAGCTTAAACAGAAAGGGATTTGGTCCTGTGACATTAATATCAATTGTATAAGGAACATGAATCATGAGTGACAGAATAAAACCTTTGTAGTGTGGACTAGGAAACAGAAAGAAAATAATTATTTAATTGAGTATGAACATTAATTAAAATAACCAAGTTATCAACAACTAAAAGTAACCACTATATATACATAAAAAAAAAGGAACCACTATATATATATATATATTGGGTCCAAATAAAGTATATTGTTCATCATATTTTGCATCTAGGAATTGGTAAATACACCTCTAGACTTTTTGATATATACTCCACATTAATGTGGAAATTCCAAAAATACCCTACAATTTTGCGTTATTTCCAGAAACTGGAGTTTTCGGAATACAAAAAAGAGAGTATTTTAGAATTTCAGCATTAATGTGTGGTGTATGGCCAAAACTAGGGGTATATTTACCAATTCCCTATGACGTTGTTGTCTTCTTGATGGAAAAAAAAATGTTAACTCGACAACCACCTAGGAATTTAGTGGTATATGATTTCATAGATAAATTACTTTAGTTATTTAACATGTCTGAAAAAATTGTGCTTTAATGCTGGCATATGAAAATAAATTAATTTAAAATGTAATAATTATTAGGTTTAAATATTTTTCCTACAATATTGGGTTTTTTCATTTTAATCTCTTAAAAAAGTCAAATATTTTTAGTCTCTATTCTCATTGGGCCGGGTTAAAATGATTCAATTTCTTGTAGACTTGTAATTAACGAGCCTAGTAGAGCCTAATACACGAGCCTATCGGACTGGCCAAAATTAACACCTCTCACTAAACAGCTAGAGTCCAATATAGAAATAAAAAAATACGATTTCAGCAAGGGGTCCATCTAGTATGGAGACGTGAAAAACGTCTCCATCATGGCGACGTAAAATGTACACCATTGGATTAGTAGAAAAAGAAACCAACGGTGGAGATGAAGGAATGGCAACCTGGACTTGAGTTTATGGAGTTAGTACTTATCATAAATTGCAAAAATGGGTCCATAATTTTATAATATTTCTAAATCTTGTTTAATTATAAATATTATAGTTATTGAAATGACGAAATCATTTTAATGAATAAGATTTAGTAAAAAGTTAATAATATATTTGTAATATATTTTATTCATTAATGTATTTGATTATTTGTATATTTATATATTATGGAATAGTTAATAGTGATTGTTAAACCATATAAAATAAAAAATTGATTTATAAATATTCAACTTTCATTTGTAAAAATATGAATAAATATTTACTTTGATTAATTAATTTGGTTTTTTATTAGTAGTAGACCAACTACATTTATTTTTCTTAATGCTTGAATAGTAAATATTTATCATTTCATAAAATTTAATCAAATTTTATCACCTCAAAAAATCAAAATAAAACAATAAAAAATTAATTTTTTTCTTCTATTTTTTCATTTTTTTAGAAATTATCCGCCGGCCGGTCCGTTAGCCCTGCGGCGGGAGGGGTTGAGTTGGCCTGCTCATTTTTCTGGTTTTTTTCCCCTTGTTTTTGTTTTTTTTCTTTTTTTAGTTTTATTTTCATAGGTAGGCCTTTACCAAAAAAATTATTAATTGAGGGAAATTTGTATTTTTAATACTTTTGGGGAGGATATTATAATTTTAGAAAAACCACCTGAAACCTGTTATAGCAGGTTACATTTCATGGCAATGATCATGTAGACATTTTTCACGTCTCCATATTAGACGGACACTTCTGGTGTCAGCAAGACTGTAGTAACCTTGCTTATGTACTCTGATTTCAGGATCCCATGACTATTACTATCCTTATTACTATTTTTAGTTTTTTTTTTTACGCATCCGGAGTGCACCTTTCTTCGTCTGGTTATTGTTCCTAATTGGGTACTCTATTGTTGGTAACTAGTAGCTAAGTCTAAGGTTACATTATAGCATGGCCTAGTATATGGCTCTATTTGGTAAGTCTTATTTGTCAGTGGTTAGCAAATTTGACTAGCAATTAGCGAATTTGAAAAAATAGAAGTGTTTGATAACGATTAGCGTTTAGCGTTTTTTTCAGTAGCGTATAGCGTTTTTTCAGACGCTACTTGAAGTAGCATTTGAGCTTATAACGGATAGTATATGATTTTTTTCTCGTTTTTACCCTCATCATTTTTATTAAATTCTTTCCCTATCCTCTCTTAAATAAAATAAAAGATTATAGTAATAATAATAATTAAAAAAAATAAATTATTTTAGACAATGAATAAATTATTTTAATGATAATAAATAAACAAGTAAATAAATACAACTATAACTAAAATAAAATAAATTTAAATATAATATTTTTAACCAATAAAAATTATTTTAATGAGGTCATAACAGATAATAAATAAATAAATAATATCATTAAGATTTAAATTTTAAAATTTTAACTTCTAAATATAATAATAATTAGTTTATTATTTATAAATATTTTACCATATTTAATATTTATTATAATATTGATGAAAGAAATATAAGCAATAATTGAATATATCTTTTTACGTCATTTTATATTTATCAGCTAGTTTACCCGCTAATTTTACCAAATAGTTTAAATTCAATTTGACAGCTTATTTGCTATGAGTTATCTGCTATAAGCTCATCTACTACCAGATCCATTATTTACTAACTTATCCACTATTCACTATAAACTATTTGATATCTACTACTTTTTGCCAAATAGAGCGTATGTAATTAGCATAGGATAGGATAAGACGAAATCCTTAGTCATAATGATAAAGTTTCACGTCACTAAAAAACTACTTCATCATAGAATTCAAGTGAGTTACACAAAAGAAGATTAAATTTAAAAGAAGTGAAAAAATATTTATAAGCACTTTTAAAATGCTAATAATAATCTTTCAAAGCAAAGGAAGCAACTTCATGAGTATTAAGTTGATGTTGTTAAAACTTACTATTGAATTAATAGCTACTTATCAGTAGTGGCAGACCCACACTATTCTGAGGGTGGACAAGTATCCTCACTGAAAATTTAAAACTTCCACTTATGATTTATATTTTTTTAATTTTGACCCCGTTGGGATTACATTTTTGACCCCACTGGAACCCTCAATCACTCAACTTGACTCAGCTCTCCAATATAGCAAGCCTCAACGCCAGCTCTTCAGACTTTATTTACCTCTCAGTCGAACACAGATTAGTCTAGGGGTCATTTTTTCTCTGAAATACTGTGTGTATAAACAAAAAAATATACTAATTGCCATTTAACTTTGTTTTTCAATTATAGGAATTAATGA
Source organism: Glycyrrhiza uralensis (assembly GCA_030159175.1). Classification (NCBI taxonomy): domain Eukaryota; kingdom Viridiplantae; phylum Streptophyta; class Magnoliopsida; order Fabales; family Fabaceae; genus Glycyrrhiza; species Glycyrrhiza uralensis. Next base: position 9,951,114 of record BRZY01000006.1, read on the forward strand.
AAAGATTTTTTAAGAGGAGATTACCATCAAATGAGCAACAATAATCTTGTAAAATTAATTTAGAAGAGTTATCATTAGATCTAGGAAAACAAATTAAAATTTTAACATATCACCCTAATGATCGAGATAAGATACGAAGAGATGATCATTCAACGATGTTTTGAAATCACGTAAAGGATAATTATAATGTATGTAATTCATTTGATTAGTTATATTAAACTTTCATGATTTTAACATTTATGTCATTACTTTCATATATATGGTAACAATAATGATTATTATTAATTTTTAATTTTCTTATATAAAATGTCCCCACTGGCCTAAAATCTTGGGTACGCCACTGTTTATCACATAAATTATTTCTGTAAAACTTCGTATCAATTTAAAATCATTTGATCTCGGTTGGGGTGTACAAAGGTTTGGGTAAACCTGATAAACATGTGATAACTTCCTGCTGTCAGAAATCATTATGCTGATAAAGCTCAACCATTATTGTGATTAGCTCGTTAAAGGCTCCATTATCTTCTCCATTATTGTGAACCGTTACATGTGTTTGATAGGATAGGTACGACATTTATGTCTGAATGGAAATATGGGACTCGGACATTCGGATTCATCTATCTGGTAGTGGCATTTTGGTGCAAAATTCCATTGTACAGAAGGGACAAAAAAGAGAAATCAAATTATATTAATGTTCTTGAATCTAATCGATATATATTTATGTAATGTAAAAAGTTTTTGTTTTGTCAACTCACACGCAGGGATATGGGGAAAAGGGGCTGGATGGAATTGAACCCCTACCCTTTTACAAGCATCTCAGCTCTTAAGCACTTAAGTTACACATCGGGTAGGGATGACAATTTGGGTTGGGTCCAGCGGGCCAGCCCGCCCAAATAATATATATGGATCGACTCGAAGTGTTTTAAGCTAAACTGAGCTAAAAAATATGTAACCCAAATAATATATATGGATCGACTCGGCCTATTTTGCAATTTAGTTCGATGGGCCAGGCCAGACAGCCGGAAGGCCTATTTTTTTTTTGTTCAACCCGGACAGCCTGATTTCACATCTCTAAGTTTATACACTCATTTGATGTGTGTGTATATATGGTATAGGGGTGTTCAAAATCGAACCAATCCAAAAAAATAACCGCAAACTGATCCAAAAAAATAACCGCAAATTGATCCAAAAAATAAAAAATCGATCAAAAACTGATTTTTTTGGATGACTATTTTGGAAGACCGAACTGAACAACTCGGATTTCTTCACTAAAACTGAACCGAGCCGAACCGCAACTTACAATATTATTTATTTTGGACTTGCATATATAGGCTACTAATCAATTGTTATATTGTGTATTTTTTTAGAACTTTTGCAAGTAGTTTTTGTGTTAAATATTAATTCACAATGACATTGTGTATGTTAAATATTATTTCACATTTTTTATTTCATTTGTTTAGAATATGATTTTGCAAATACTATTTTTCTACAAGGAATTTTTTAGAAATGACATATGTGTGTTTAGAAATTGGCTTTATAATTGATAATCCATTGAGAATTGTTAAAACAAATATCATTGAGTTGTACTCGAAAATATATTAGAAGTGAAACAGAAGCGGAATCACTTTGGTTGATATTTTTTTTCAAAAAAAAAATTATAACCGCAAAAAATCGACATCGATCCAATCTAAACTGCATTGTTCTGGATCGGATATTTTTTTGAAAGCAAACCGAACCGAACTGAATGTTATTTTAAACTTTAGATCGGATGACTTTTTACCTCAAAATCAAACCGAACTGAGTCGCGAACACCCCTAATATGGTTGGGGATGTTATAAAAAATAGGCTTTAACATCTTTTTAGTCCCTCTAAATATCGGTGTTTTGAATTTAGTCCCTTTATAAAAAGTCAAAGTTTTTTGATCCCTCAAGAAATAATTTTTTTGATTTAGGTCTCTCTTTTGCGTTGACTACTGACATGACACACTGAGGTCCCTGTAAAAATTTAACATGACTTACATGCATTGTCATGTCAGCTGACATGTCATTTATAAAAATATTATAAGTTTTTAACTTAGTCCCTTTGAAAATTACATTTTGAATTTAGTCCCTCTCCCTCCTCCTCGTCTCCTCCACCACTGCCCCTCCTTCTTCTCCCTCCTCTCTCATGGCTTCCCCACCCACCACTGCGCCCTCCTTCTTCTCCCTCCTCTTTCATGGCTGCCCCCTCCTTCTCCACCCACACACCACCCTCTCATGGCTGCGTCCTCCGATTCCACTACTTGTCCCACGAAAGGCGATAAGGACACATAATTCATGGACTATTTTGTACCCAAGGACATGCAGGTTTTCGTGAATGTGTGGGCGATTGGAAGAGACCCTGATGTGTGGGATGAACCGTTGGTGTTCAAACCAGAGAGGTTTTGTGGTTCCAATATAAATAAGACTGATTATAAGGGACAACACTACGAGTTAATCCCGTTCAGAGCTGGAAGAAGAATGTGTGCTGGCATTCCCTTGGCCCATTGGGTGCTTCACCTCGTGTTGGGATCATTGCTTCACCGGTTTGATTGGGAGCTTGATAGTAGTGTTACGTCGTCGACCATGGACATGAAAGACAGGATGGGCATAACCATGCGAAAGCTTCAACCCTTGCTGGCGGTTGGAAGTGGGGAAGCCATGAAAGGAGGGGGAAGAAAGAGAGGGTTGGGGGTGGAGGGTGGAAAGCCATGAGAGGAGGGGGAGAAGGAGAGGGTGGTGGTGGGTGGGTGGGTGGTGGTGGTGGAGGGGGGGGGGGAAGCTATGAGAGGAGAGGGGGAGAAGGAGGGGGGTGGTGGTGGTGGAGGAGGAAGCCATGAGAGAGGAGGGAGAAGAAGGAGGGGGTGCTTGTGATCTGATTGATGTCACATGGTCCTTCTAAATATATTAAGTTTTGATTTTAGTCCATATAAATAACCATACAAGCAGACCATGTAGTCCCTACAAATATATAATGTTTTGGATCCAGTCCCTACAAAAATTACTATGACATGTTAGCTGACATGATAATGCATGTAAGCCACGTTAGATTTTTTACATGGACCTCAGTGTGCCATGTCGGTAGTCAACGCAAAAGAGGGACTTAAATCAAAAAATTTATTTTTTAAGGGACAAAAAAACTTTAACTTTTTATAGAAGAACTAAATTCAAAACGCCAATATTTAGAGGGACTAAAAACATGTTAAAGCCTAAAAAATTCATAGCAAATTCTATGGTACCTAGAGAAATTTAAGGGTTTCGGTACCTTGATGACATGGTCCAATAAAAACATAGCATGTGGAAAAAATTAAACATGCAAATGCTGAATCAACATTTACCAAAATGCAAATTATATTTTTATTATTTATGTTTATATCCCTAGAGACTTTTAATTAAATAGTCAAAATTTAATAAAAATTGTCATATCACTTGTTCTAAAGCCATGAACTCTTATCTCTTGTACAGAAAACCCTTCTCTGCCGCATAAAACCCTTCTGTGCCATAGAAAACAACTTAGAACACCCTTCTCTTTCTCACCATAGCATCCCCGTTTCCCCTTGAGTATCAGGTAAGCAGATCAACTGATAATTAAACCTGATTTTTGATTGATTTCATCATATTTTATTTGTATATAATTGGTTTTCAATTTTTGATTTATTTTCGTTTTTTTACGTGTAAAATTTTCGAATAATGATATACTTGAAATTGGAAATTGAAACCATAGGACTTTTGTAGATGAAGATAATATGAATCTATTGACACTAGTTTCGTGAATTTTCGTTTACCGTAGAGAGAGAATTTCGAAGAACACAAAGAGGGGTTAGGGTTTATGTAAGCTACGATTTGAAGCTTGATTTATCATGGTTTGATTGTTATAAATTAGGGTTTTCATGGTATAATAGTTATAGACATTATTCTAAATAAAATCCACAAAATAATTGCATCAAATCGAGTCGAATCGGAGCTTCAATCGTGCAAAAATGGCGCCGAACCATTAATCCCGTTTGCGATTTTTGAAGATAAAAAATCTCTTGTATGTGCTATGAAAAATTGGTGTTTTTGTACTAGATTCATTAGAAATATGTTTGATTATAAAACCCATGAGAAAACGAAACGATATGAGGCTCAAAGCAGTAGAATCCATGGAAATTTTCGCTGTTACTACAATGACCCATTTCTGCACGGGTTGACCCGGCTGGAGGTAGGGGATGATTGCACAGAGCCCACTCGCGAACCCCGGAGAGTGTAGCCTCTACCGGTGTCATTTTTCGATGCTGTTTTTTGCGTTGTGCTCTATTTTTTTAGTAGGATCTTAATGTATAGTTTTTAGAATTTTTTCGCTGCATTGAATATTTTTTAATAAATATATCTCTTTATATTAATTATTTAATTATTTTCTGGCCAAAATTAAATTGAAAATTATGCTGAAAAAATAATGTGTTATATTATGGATTTTATGCAAATATTCACTCTCCCTATTATCTCAGAGTTTACAAATGTTACACCAGATGATTTAGGCTACCAAACACAGAACTCGTAAGACTTATTACTATACAAAAAATTTATAATTATTATTCTTGAAATCTTAGCTTACCCTTTGACAAAGTATTTTTCTTCTTCTTTTAATAAATTTATAAATGATTGTGGAGTGTGGGTGTGCACGTGGATGATGGAGATGGGTGCAAATGGATATAAGATTCAGGCAAGCAATCTTACATTTGTTCCAATCATAACATAATAAATATTCTTTTCATTTTACTAACTTTAAAAATTGATAAAACAGGTTGATTATGGTACAAGACTTAGGCTGGCACTGGATTTAGCTTTGAATCCATTTAACAAGTTGCGGCAATCAGCAGAAAGATCTCTTCAATACATGCAACAATTCAAAGAAGCACATGAAAATTAAGAGACCCCTTAGATTAGCGCTGGTCCTTTATTGGATTATATTTTATTTTGTGGAGACTTGTAATATTTTATTATATTTTATTAGGACTACTCCTTTATTGAATTATATTTTTTTCTTTAAGGCAGAATTGTTTTAGGATGCACTGATATTTAAAATTCTTTTGTGAAACATTTCTTATTAAAATAGTATTTGATATTCAGAATTTTTTGTTACTTGAAACAATCAGTTCCCACAAAAGTTCCCACAAAACATTATACGTACACAAGGTGCTTGTGTACCCAGTCACATCAACTCAATGCGGTACAAAGAATCCAATTAACATGATGTTCTGGCTATCAGCAAACAATGGAAAATTAAAACCTAAAGCACCCAACCTTAACATAAAATTGCAGCCATCATTATTCCTGAACATTCTATTTCCTAAGTGCTGGTTGAATTGAATTTCTCATGCCAACTCCTGTGATCTCCAATTTAGGTTGCCTTTTCCAATGCACAAAAGAACATCCTCCTGGGTCCCATTGTTGGAAGTGATCACTGCAAAAGATTAAAAACTCTCAAGTGATTGTCTTCATATTTTTATATTGCATTGAACCCAACCTTTGAATTGCATAACTAAAAGCGCCAAACCCAAATAATGACCACGTCCAATTATCTTCTAATTTTTCACCACCTGGAATTGTTACCTTGTATATTTCTCTAGAGCTTCCAGTGCCAATCCCATTGGAGGATATCAAATTCCGTTCAATGTCATCAATAGAAAAGTCAAGTGTGTGATACAAAGCCATCATCAAACTATTCTTCTCCCTGGGTGGCGATAAGAACCTACTGACAAAGATATGTGAATATTTTTGTAAACTTCCACATTTGGCATCCATAACAATTAAAGGCAACCCAATATAAACATTTGAATCCATATTTAAATCTAAGCCATTCCAACACTTCCTGAAGTCATTATCAAATAACTATCGTGAACCATATGTGATAGCAACAACAACCTCCTTCCAAAAAAATATGTTTTTGGTATCAAATCCTTGGACACCATAATCTGTCACCCTTAGAACAGATGAGTGAGTTGTAATAATCAAATTTTGGTGGTGCAAGTCATTTGAGAGCTTTCCTTCCAGTAAGAATTGTTCAGCTCTCATGGGATTGCTGTCATTAGTGCTCTGAGGTGGAAAAAATGACTTCACATGAGAATTTTGCATCCACTTACACCTTACAAAGTATGCTCCACTCTTGGAAATTTTGGTTGACTCAGGGCTGGTGACAAGCTCATTGAGATATGCAATACCCCCAAGTGGGCACCCCTTTGTTATCCAGTCTTGAATCTGCCTTGTTTGCTTGTTTTGTGACACCACATTTCGGAGGAACATTTCAGCGAACACATGGTGGGTGTCATCTAAGGACCCGGTTTTGGCAAAGACAAGTGATTTGCGGTTTCCACCACTCCAAAATTCAGCATTGCAAAATAGAAAACTCATAGTATTACAACCCATCAATGAAAGCGCATCTTCGGCGGATTGTACAAGATTGCAAGGCCCAACCTTTCAGGGTAATGACTCTGCAGGACATGAGCAGTATCTCAGGTGACCTTTACAAGAAAGAACCAGAAACTATACACTTGTATGTATTGGAAACCTGTTCAAGATGAATCAGTTGGAAACCACACACGAAGTATTAAGATTCGCAAACCCTAAAAACAAAAGAGAAATCCAAGAGTTAGGTGACGATGATAACAAAGGAAAGAGGGTCGGATCTATTTCCAATTCAAGCTCCTCTGCGGTCGTCGTTGATGAATATGGATCGGAAGAAGAAGAAGACCAGGATCGACATTTGCGATCTATTTTCAAGCTCCTCTGTGATCTGTGATAGGAAGAAGAAGAAGAAGAACAGGGTCTACAGCGATATGTTTTCAAGCTCCATAAGCTCCTCTGCGGTCTGTTTTTAAAAATGATATAGGGGTGTGTTTAGAAATAAATATAAATAAATAATGTACTTACAAATAAATAGAAATAAATATGATAATGTGACATGGCATAGAGATTTACACATGGCATATTCCTAGTGGTCAGGTACCCATACCCAGAAATTTTCAATGGGTACCGCAGCAAGTACCTATTTTCTAAGCTTTAATTTATTTACTATGCCACGTATTAATGGTTCAGCAGCCTATTCTCGTGCGACAGAATAGACACAAAGAAATAAGCCAAATCCCACCCTCTCCTGCAAATTCCGATCTATTTTTTTTTTCCACTGTCCTGCAGTTTCACCAACAGAGAGAGAGAGAGAGAGAGAGAATAAGGAGAGGGGTCATTCAAGTTCAGTTTAGATCAGCCATAGAGAGAGAGAGAGGAATGAAGATGGGTGATCGTAATGGGTACTACTATTACTACTACTGTTGTTGGGTCACCATCTCGGTGCTCCTCTTCCTCCTCCATTTCACCCTCGTAACTGCTTCCATCCATGACTATCAAAACGAGACCTTCATCCACCGTGCCAATTCCTTCTTCTTCCACGGTGGCAGTGAGGGTCTCTATGCCTCCATTCCCTCCTCCTTCAATGACTCCGAAGACAAGTTCCCCACTGGCAAATCCTTCATCAGGTCACCTCTTTCTCACTTTTCCCTTTTTGATTTTCTTATTATTATTATTATCTTCTCCATCATCCTCCTCATTCCTTCTTTTGACCAATGCGAATGTTTGATCCGCAAATTGGGGTTCTTACTTTCATTGTCACTTTTCTCCATGTTTTGTCCGTTGGATGGATGCCCCCCCGATTGACTCAATTTTGGTAAATGTGAAATTATGATTACGGGTGTGTTTGGGTAAATAGCTTGATTAAGTGCTTATTGAATAAATGCTTATCATATAAGCGTTTATGTATAAACTGTTTTTATAATCAAAGTGTGAATGTAATTAAACTGTTTTTGTTTTCATATATTTGATAAGCTATTTTGAAGAGCACTCAAAACAACTTGTGAGCCAGTCATAAGCTATTTGTATAAGTTCTCCCAAAACATGACAGAAGCTTATGTCAGTAGATAAGCTCTCCATAAGTCAATCTAAAGGTACCCTAAGTGGACAAAATGGCAGGAAAAATTTGATTTGTTTATCATTTAAATTTTAGTTTTAATGAATTAATCAAATTGTAGCTGAACTGTCACTGTTGTTAGTTAATGAAGTTTAGTTAATCAAATAAGGTATGGTTGTTGAGAGGAGTTTTGATGTGCTTAATTTCATGGATTGGATTGATCAGGTTTGAGTCTATCACCTTTCGGAGAACGAAAGAATCTGCCGAAAAGGCGAGTGCGATGCAGCAGAAGACAGGGTTGGTGGAGGCTATCATTGTTAAGGTGAAAGATAGGAATAACATTGGGGGTGCTTATCTGAACTCTGATGCTATATGCTGCACCCCAGAGCTTGCCAAGGAAGGTTCTTGCAAGCTAGGGGAGGTTATCATCCGGGAGGACCATGATGACCCAAACGGGCCTAAACGCTTGCAGACATTTTTCGAAGGGCAGAATGAGGAGACTAACATGGTTATTCAGACTGTTGACATAAACAGTACTGGAATGTATTACCTGTATTTCATGTTCTGTGACCCTCAGCTGAAGGGCACGGTGATCTCTGGAAGAACCGTTTGGCGAAACCCGGATGGTTATCTACCGGGGAAGATGATGCCATTGATGACATTTTATGGCTTGATGTCTCTGGCTTACCTTTTTCTCGGTCTGGTCTGGTTTCTCCGGTTTGTACAGTATTGGAAAGATGTGATACAGTTACATTACCACATTACTGCTGTTATTGGCCTTGGCATGTGTGAAATGGCCCTGTGGTATTTCGAGTACGCGAATTTCAATTCCACAGGAAGCAGGCCGATGGTGATTACGTTATGGGCTGTTACCTTCACTGCTGTCAAGAAGACGGTCTCACGGCTTCTTCTTCTTGTGGTTTCTATGGGTTATGGAGTTGTCCGTCCAACGCTCGGTGGTATAACCTCAAGAGTCCTTCTTCTTGGCGTGGTGTATTTTGTGGCCTCAGAAGCACTTGAGCTCGTGGAACATCTCGGTAATATCAATGACTTCTCTGGAAAAGCGAGGCTTTTCCTGGTGCTTCCTGTGGCTGTGTTGGATGCTTGCTTTATTCTTTGGATCTTTTCATCATTATCTAAAACCCTTGAGAAGCTTCAGGTAATCTAGTACGCAATAATCGTCCCCGTCCTTGCTATGTCATTCATGCACTGGTATAAAATATAAATACTGTCTCCCTTAATTGTTAGCTTGTGTGAGAGGCAACATTTCAATTAGCTCAGGTCCAATCTATGAATTTCCAGAATAGGCACAGGTTGGACATATTTGTGTTGTCTATAATTGTTATTTTGACTCACACACCAAAGTATCATGACTTAACATAGGAAAAAAAGAAGTACATTTAGGAAATAGCTTTTGTGTGGTTTTAGAAAGTATTGTGATCCTAGGATGCATTAAAAACTGGTAACTGAAGAATACACAGAGCTTCAAAATAAAATCATTGTTTTCCTGGAGATTGTTAGAGACACTTCTACATTTCCCCTCGTAAATTAGGTATAACTTGCATTTCCTTTGCTTGGCTGTCAGTCAAAAATGATTGTGTCCATTTGTCAATTATATGCGCAGATTCGGAAAAGTACAGCAAAACTTGAATTGTACAGGAAATTTACGAATTCCCTTGCAGTGACAGTGCTTCTTTCAGTATTATGGATTGGCTACGAGGTAGTCTTTTGTATCTTTACAACTTCCTTTTCTTCCTTATTTCCCCCTTTGCCTTTTGATGCTCATTAAGCCACAAAAACTTGCTACTAAATGAAGTCAAACCTACTTTTCTTCTAGCTTTTTTTTAAAAAAAAAAAAAAGAAGAGAACTACTTTCCTTGTTAAGTTCTCCCTTATTCGCCATTTTCATTTTAGTATAAAACAGAAAATCTAATGAAAGAAAATACTGGGTGAGAGAATAAATTTGAATAAAAAATCAACAAGTAAATTTGATGGACTTGTCAAGTAATTCAGAGGAGAGTAGTTTCTGATTGACCAGGAGAAAGATATTGTTCCTAATCTTGATTTTATTTTTATGCTAATAACTACAAGAGACTCAGGCTCTGATTTTTTGTTTTTGTTTTAGTTGTACTTCAATGCATCTGACCCTTTAAGCGAACTGTGGCGAAGAGCATGGATCATCCCGGCTTTCTGGACTTTGCTTGCTTATGCTCTCCTGCTGGTGATCTGCATTCTCTGGGCCCCATCTCAAAATCCCACCAGGTATAGTCTAGCTTTACTATCACTCACCCCTTGAAGCAGAAAACAGACAGAAAACATACAAAAAGAAGGGATATAATTATAAATTTTCGCATAGCTTGAAGGCCTACTCATGATATTATCTGGAGTAATATTTTTCTGGTGAGGTCAGAAGCCCTGAGCTTGCAAAATGTGATTCATGTAATTCTGATAATTGCATATTTATACCTGTAAAACTACATTTCCTTTCACACCTTTGCCTTTGCCTTTCCCTGAGATGACATCTTTGAGAATACCCTATAAAATCTGTTTACCAAGTTTTGAGATCTCACGTCGACTAGAGATATGACCAATGCAATTCTTATAAGGTTTGGGCAGTTCTTACCTTACAAACTGGTTTTGTGGGGCTGAGTTAGACCCTAAGCCCAAATTCTAAGACCAAGTCGAAGCCACATCTTACTACTGCCCTCCTATTGGATTTTAAACTTTTGCACAGTTCCCAGTAAGTCGTGGTTTCAATGACTTGGTATTAGTTTTAATGCCAGAAATTTTTTGGGAAAATACCTCAGGGAATGTTAATAGTTATGGAAATTTTATTTAACTTCTATAGTAAAATAGTATGGTTAATTTGTTGTAAAATGTGGTTATGGCTTTTATGCTGTGAGAATTTCAAGTGCTGCAGTGAGTAAATTTTTAAAATAAATTGTACTCTTTACTTTGCACGTTCTTGTCTGAAAATGAAATAGTAATAACCTCTACGTTAGATAAAAGGCTTGCTGTTTTTGTCAAAATATTCAAGAAACATTATTAGTGTCTAGTGAGTTATTGATATTAACATAAGCTTGATTCTTTGTCTCTTTATTGAAATGAAAAGGTGCAAGATGTGCATCACTAGATAAACATTTTAAGTTAGAGCTTGAACCAAAATCAACAGAAGTATATATCAAAGGGATTTCAAATTACCGCGGATGAAATACAAACCTACATACTCCATGAGGTTTGAGACAATAACTTACAGAAGAAATCACATGTTTGAAGGCAAACCAAATTGAGAATAGTAGTACAGGATTATAGAAGCTTTCCCCCCTTTACTTAATTATGCTTGATTTTTTACACTGACATAAAGTGAGTGATGTTTTATGTGGGCATGTGAAGATATGCATACTCGGAGGAGACAGGAGATGATTTTGATGAGGAGGCTATCACACTCATTGGAAGTGGCGTGAAGGTGTCTGGGGAAATGGCAACCATGCTAGAAAGAAAGGAAAGAAAGACATCGGTTGCGACGGATCATCATGTATTTGGACTTGTAGAAGGAGAGGAAGACAAGAGGGAGTGATGGTCCCCATCAGCTTCTGCATTCTATTATGTGAGAAATCTTTAGAAGTTTTGCCTTATTGCTGTGCCTCTTTTTATTTACTTGGGAGGGCTTAGAAAGAAGGTTAAAGTGTCAACATGGAGAAGCAACAACAACAGAGAAGGAAAGAAGGGAGGGAAGGATTTGTTAAGGTCATTTACTCAATGGCCATTCAACTTCTGAATTCAAGGTGATTCTGTCAGCTTTTTTCCAGGATGGGTGTGTTCTTCAGTGGACAGCAACCAAATCTAACTGGTTGGCACGAGACACGAGGCATGGTAACCTAGTAGTATTGTCCTTGTAACTAACTACCTCAACATGGTTCAAGTAAATTTGACCTTAGTTTTGTTAAAGAAATAGAAGAAAGAGAATATTATCATGATATTCATTATTAGCAAGTCTTTATGGAGAATACTATATGAGAGAAATACTTTATGTGAGAAATCTTTAGAAGTTTTGCCTTATTGCTGTGCCTCTTTTTATTTACTTGGGAGGGCTTAGAAAGAAGGTTAAAGTGTCAACATGGAGAAGCAACAACAAAAGAGAAGGAAAGAAGGGAGGGAAGGATTCGTTAAGGTCATTTACTCAATGGCCATTCAACTTCTGAATTCAAGGTGATTCTGTCAGCTTTTTTCCAGGATGGGTGTGTTTTTCCAGGAGAATACTATATGACTGCACTAAATGACATCTTATTAAAAAATCATTAAAAAGAAATAGAAATGGCAAAGAACAATCTATCTATCTATCAATCTATTTATATCTATGGCATCATCACACCTGATACTTACTATGTACTATTTATGGAGAACAATGAATGCTCATATCATGCTGAAATGCATACAAACAGCACACATGGTTTGTAATTCTTACAGTTTTTGTATTAAGCTTCAAACAAACTAACCAAGCAACCTGACCCAAATTCCCATATTCAGTGTACTATGTAAATGTATGATCACTCACATTGTTAAAGACCTGTTGATGTGACACTATTTTTTTTTTATAATTTATATTATTTTAGTACTATAGTAGCTCGAGGTGTTCACGGGTTTGGGTAACCCAATAACCCAAACCGAATTGATCCAAAAAATTACAAATTGTTAGCAATTCAAAAATAGATTACTAGCAATTATGGAATTACACAGATCACATTATAGAATACTTTGTCTTAAAATATAAATTGACTTTTTTTTGTCAACAAATATAAATTGTCTTAAACATCTCTTAAGGGTATATGTATATAAGATATCAGGTGAGTTTGGGTCAATTTTCAGCGTGGAAATAGAAAACTGATCCGATTCAATAATTTTTATTTTTTGTTTTTTAGTTGTTAGTTATTTGATTCGATTACTATAATTTACATTGGATTGGATCGGTTGATAAATACCCCTAATCCTTAAATATTTCAGGATAAACCAAAAGGCAAAGTTATTCCTGATGTTCGATAAAGAAAGAGCAAGAAAAGTTAATTGACCATAATGCATTTTTGTAAAAAAATAAAATAAAATTTAGAAGCAAATTCATGAACATAACATATGTCAATGTTTTATTCAATGCAATATGTAATTATTAACAATCATGTTATGTACATACAATATACTACTCTATCTATCCCAAAATAAGTGTTGTTTAGAAATCTAAATCGACACTTATTTTAGGATAGAGAGAGTACATGTCATACAGTAAATTAGCAATCCATAATCCAGAAGAAAATTCTTTCAGGTTTTTATTGTTAGCACTCAACAATAACTTATACAAAACTTACGCATTCAGTAATTTTTAGCTTATTTTCATGATTTTTAGCTTATTTACCCTAACGCATCTTTAGTCAAAAGCTTATCTCTTGTAACTTTTGCCCAAACTATGATTTTGGAATTTAAAACATTTCATTTGCTCCCCTCTAAAAGCCTTCGTTTATTAGCAAGCACTCTAAATAATAAATATCATTTGCCGGGTTTGTCAAATACCTTTTTGTATTAATGATAATTTGATTTTAGAGCAGTTCTCAATACATCAATATATTGTAGTATATCAGTAATCTCGAACATGTGCACTTAACCATAACATTCATCTAAGCGAGAGCACAAAAAAAGGACATGCATTACTGAGGGGAGAGTATGCATTGTCAAGAATCTACACATTTCTCAAATTCTATTAACTGTAATGGTTCAAACCCCAATTGTGCAAAATTGTTCTCACCAAGCCTTCAAGCATTAGAAGCACAACGGTGAAAAAGAATCAACTATGCGAATGCCTTTCAATCATCAGCAGTTAAAAAGTAGCTGGTAGATAAACGATGTGTTGGGAAGATTTCATACTTCTTCAACCTATGATGAGAAATTTTCATCAAATCAAACTTGTAATAATCTCAATATTATATATATATATATACATAGTTCTTCTTAAAAGAGGGTCAGAATAAATAACCTGAGGGAGGCTCATTAACTCATAAACAGCTTTCTTAGGGGTAAGTTCATTGTCAATAATACGCGCAACCGCTGTCAACACTGGCATCTTTACATTATATTTCTGTGCCAATGCGATCACGGCTCCGGCCGTTGAAACACCTTCTGCTACCTGCACATAGTCATTAGGATGAACATTTCAGTAACTCTTTCACTTGGAAGGATTTCAGGTATGATCAAGCACACATGGATGGAAACTACCTGATTCATGGAACTAAGTATGTTCTCAAGCTTCTCGCCTGAGCCAAGACGTTCACCAACCGTCCTGTTTCTCGAGAGATTCACAAAACATGTAAGCATTATGTCTCCAGTTCCTGACAGACCAGTTATTGTAGTCGGCTTTGCACCCATCTTCAAAAAAAATTGAAGGAAAGAGAAACATATAAGGAGTTGGTTATTTAAAGGAGGAAAAAAGTGAAAAAGATTTTGTATACCAAATGGAAATACAAATAGAAAGTAAAGTAAATATGCACGTGTACATCAATAGATGGTATTTAGTATTTACTATTATGTATTTATGAAAATGCATAAGCATATACGTGCACGCGCGGCGAGCGCACACACAAAACAGCAGAGCTCTATCTTGACCTTGGGGTAATCTATATAAAAGTATGCAATGCAAATTAAACGTTGTCTACAGCATTGCATCTACAATTAGTCAAATTGTTGACAGCAGATAGCCTTTAAGAGAAAACCAACTTAATCCTCTTTGGTATGATTATTTGGTAAAGAAAAGAAAGGTGATATGTTCTACTATTTACAAAGAGCTCTAATATTTATAATTAAATTAATAGAAAATAATTACCTTTGTTGCAAGCCACCGTATCTCGGAACAGCCTTGTGACACAAGAGCAGCCATTGAGTTGTTACCAAGATTCATACCTTCTACTATCCCAGCTGCTATTGCTAGCACATTCTTGAGTGCACCTGCTATTTCAACTCCTGTAACATCACTGGAGTTATCAGAGATTACAAGCTGAACATTAGCATCAGAATCTGTATATACAGTTGTTTGACATACCATGCATAAAACAAACAGAAGCCAGGGTCATCATAAAATAAGGCTGAAGAATAGAGTCTTAAATAGAAAAAGGGCGGCCTAGTGCACGAGGCTCCCACCATGTGAGGTCTGGGGAGGGTAGATGTATGCAGCCTTACCCCCACAAGCGGAGAGACTATTTCCATATTTGAACCTGTGACCCTCAGGTCACAAAGCAACAACCTTACTATTTGGCCAAGGCTCACCCTCAGTAGAAATCTTAACAGAGATGAAAAGAAATCATTTACATATGAAATTCAACTTCATTTATGAATCTACTGAAGGTCATCTACCTTGATGTGCTGATTCTTAAATGACTCGAAGCTAGTAGCTGCTGAACTGTATTTGCCAATTTTTTGTCTTTTGATGCCACCACCATTGCTGCTACTTGAAAAATGGAACCCAAAGACAAAACTTATTGGCTTTCAAGCCATCATACATAAAATTGGAAAAACAAGATTGACATGTATAATTAACAATGACATTGTCACCTGTGGGTAGCTTGTTCATCAATTCCAGAGCAAAAGAAGGCCCTGATAGTGCAACGAAAGGCTGGCGAGGATTCCGTAGTGATTGAGGAATAATCTGAGCCATCATCCTCAGTGTGTTCAGCTCTAGGCCTTTACTGAGAGATATGAATGGCAAGCCTGGATCAACATAATCAGCAACACTCTCGAGAAAAGTTGAGCTGAACTGCAATAACAGAAACAAAGAATCAGACAGTCACGTCTTTTACAAATGCCAAATGCTAAGAGCCTGTTTACTTTGAGAAAACATTTTCTATTTTCATCTCCTGTTTTCACATTTAATTACATAACTGCCACTTTATTTTCAATATGTTTCCTGTTTTCAAAGATTTTGTTTTCTCTGTTTCTTGTACAAATAATTGAAAACAGAAAACAAATTCAAAACAAGACGGCAGTTTTATAATTAAAAGTGAAAACAAGAAAAGCAAATAGAAGTAAAATTCACCATGTGTATTTTATTTAACAGAAAAGACTCAAGACTTAATGAAGCATATCAACCACTACTACTAATAATACCCGAATACATTAAAGAAGAAAAACACACAAATTCAAATGACCTGAACAGGCACTGCATGAAAGCAGTAATCCGCATCACGCAAAGCAGATTCCGCATCAGTTGTTGCAATTACATTTTCTGGCAGCCTGTGATCCGGGAAGTAATTACTGCAAAAATAAAAATAAAAAAACAAACAGTCACCTGAGAGAAATGGCTGATGAAAATAGATGATCACAACTGACAAAGTTAACCAATATGTAGATCATTCATGACGACAGGCAAACAGGCTTACCAATTGCGGTGCCTCTCATTGATAGACAAGCAAACTTGAGGATCCCGAACAAGCATCACGACTTCTAACTGATCCTTTTGATCTGCAACGTGAGCAGCCATTGCTGTCCCAAATGAACCCCCTCCAAGCACCACCACCTTTTGAACAAAAAAATTAATAACTTCACAGTGCCACACAACACAAGCCACAATACAAACTGACTACACAGCATATTACATTATCAATATTCAGACATAAATACAACAAAAAGAGAGAAACCCCTCTTCAAAATTAAGGGTCCAATAAATCATAAATCATACCACAAGTTGAATGAACTGAAACAACGAGAAAAAAAACAGTGAAAAGAAATTGGAAATTGAGCATTGCAACAAAAAATAAACATGGAAATGATGGCACACCAAATTGCTTAACAAATTCATAATTCATTATGTATGCGATTGTTAATTTTTTTTTTCCTCATATAGTTGGAGTAAGGGTGCGTTTGGAATAAGAGTTTAATTAAGAACTTATTGATAAGTACTTATCATATAAGAGCTTATGTAGCTGATTTTACAATTAAAGAGCTTATGAGCGTAAACTCTACATAAGCTCTGCATAAGCTATTTCTATAAGCTATTCCTCAGAGCTTATGAAAATAAGTTGAAAACAGCTTATGGATATATCCTAAAATCTTGTTTATAAGTTCTTCCAAACACTTGCATAAACGCTTATGCCATAAGATAAGCCAAAATAAACTCTTCCAAAAGCACTCTAAATAGTGATATTATACTCCCTCAAAGACACAGGGTCGGTGGTATTAGTCACAAATGATGAAAATTACATTCATGATTTCTGAATATGCATTTGGTCGTCAAATTAGTCCAAGAAAGTGTATTTCTTTAGTTACATTAGTCCAATTTTACTAAAGAAATACACACGTGTAAGGATCAAGGTTTTAAATAGTACTTACGGTTATGTCATAATTTTTTATATTGCGAAAAGTTAAGCACAAATGTAGCTGATGCAACCAATATTGTCGTCACAATGCGGTGGTGCATAACACATAATAAAAAATAAAAACCCATTGATGTTGTGGTTACTGGCTGCAATTTAAAACCTATGGCAGGGACCTTAATTGTAATTTCCAAGACAAAATTGAGTTTTTCAAAGTCCAATTTTGAATGTTTACTAGTTACTACCGAAGAATGGAAGAAAATGTGTAACCGAACGAACCTTGTTGGTGCGTTGGAGAACATCAGTGTTGGACTTGGAGCGCCAAGACCTTGACCACCGGACCAGCTTCTCCCAGGCCACCCTGACGGCTCTGCGGCGGTCCCGGGTCGGGTCGGGCTCGGGTTCCGTCGCCGGGTCGGGTACCTGAGGCGGAGAGGCATTTGTTCCGGCACAAGAAGGAGGAGGATGGTGGGTCCCACGAAGGGTGGGTTTTGAAGGGAAAGCGTGAAACTTTGAATTATTAGCATTGTGATTATTGTGAGTCTTCTTTAAAGAAAAGAATGGAGTTGTCACTGCCAGTGACCCTTCCAACACTGCCGCCATTGCCTAAAACTTTGTTTGAGAAGAAGCTGACTCGCTCGCCGCCCCTTTACCCGGAGAGAGAGAGAGAGAGAGAGAGAGATATTTGTGTATTTTTTTTCTCTTTTGTAAGAAAACTGCAACTCCTAATAGTTTATCCTCCCAAAAATTTCGTTCTTCTTTTAAAAAAAAAAATTACCCTCTCTTGTCTAAAATATAAGCAAAATAGTACAAAAATATATAGATCAAGAAATATTTTGAAATTAGATAATCTTAATTAATATTCACTAGTTTTAATTTTTTTTCCAAAATTACCTCATTTGATGTGTCTTGTAAATATGAATATTGCATTAACTAAATGGTATAATTGAAAATTTAGCATTTAATTTATATGAAAATTGATGAATGTTGTTTATATTTTGGATCAAGAAAAAGTATTTTTGTTGCTTATATTTTGGATCAGAGGGAGTAATAAATAAAAAATACCATACCATCTTCAATAAAACTTTACATTTTTAATTGAATTTAATTAATATGTATCAAAAGTGTAATAAAATTTAAGTTTTACCCAGGTGTTCCATTATGTTGTACAAATATTTTAGGAATTATTATTATAAAATAACATTATGATCTAATATGATTTGATTTCTGTGTAAAATATCTTTACAATGTTAGTACATAATTATTAAACTTTTTTTAATTTTAACTGGCCAAATTTTATTGTTTTTATAAATTTATATTAAACAGAAGAATATTGTATAATGAAATATCGTGTGTGCATTTTAAACACGTGCATCACATTCTCTAATAATCGTAAAAAGTACTCCCTCCGGTCTCAAATATAAAAAAAAAGTACATGCATCTGGACCATATATGATCTAGATGCATGTATTTTTTTTATATATTTGAGACCGGAGGGAGTATTTACCAACAAAAAAAAAAAAGATTTCGGGTGTCTTTTTGCATTTTGTCTTGATAAATCAATATCAATGAATTTTACACGTGGTCTTAAACACAATGAGGATGTTGGTTGGTTTCCATGTGGAATAGGCTACATGGTCATGGACTTAAAATGAGGCGAAATATTATTCTTGGGTGCTTGTGACAAATCTACATCACATGTAGATCTATAGGTTGAAAAGTGTGTATTTTTTATGTAATAAATTGTTACAGTTAGGTAGAGTTAGAGTTGAAATTCACATATGGTTGATTCCCATGTCATCATTTGAATATGAAATTTTGCATCCCTATTGGTATATTCAACTTTGCATTAATAGGTGCTTTGGCAAAAGATGAAGAGTTTAGGATGAAGATTTTCAATAATATACTTCCTTCGGTCTTAAATATAAGAAATAAGTTACTTTTTTGGTTAGATACATGAGTTATTTAATGAACCAAAAAAGTAACTTATTTCTTATATTTAGGACCGGAGGGAGTAGTGTTTAGTTGGAGGGGAATTGAGGGAAGGAGAGGGGAGATGAAGGAATATTTTAAATCTTTCATGTTTGATTCATTTTTTTAAGGAGGGGAAGGAAGGGGAGGGGAGGGAAATGGAGGGATTTGACTCTCCTCCAATATTGGGGGGATTTGAAGGGGAGAGAAGAAGATTTTAATTATTTGAAATATATTTACTTAAATAACCTTACATTAAATTTAATATAAATGTTCATAAGGGTCTAAAAAGTAAATTACTCTATTTCCTGCCTTAAAATCCCTCCCCCCTCCTCCCAACCAAACACAATATAAGTGTATAGAATTATTTTAGGATCCTATCTTATAAGTAATACTTATCCAAATAAGATGATCTTGGTCCTGATAGGAAGATATAAAAAAAAAAATCTACAACTTTTGTGAAAATCATTCTCTACCTTGGTCAAATTGTTCTCAGAAATGTATTTGTTGTTCCTGATAGCCTTGCAGTCACTGCAGTCAATGCAATATAGGCCATTGATTTTGTTCAATCTTGAATCATGGACATTAAATCATTTTACTTAAAAAAAATAAGAAAAAATGAAAGTGGAGAGAGAAAGAGATGAGTGAATGTAGAGAATCCAAATCCCTTACCTTTGCATGGTACTCCCTCCGATCCTATATATAAGAAACAAGTTACTTTTTAGGTTCATTGAATAACTCATGTATCTGGTCGACCAGATACATGAGTTATTCAATGAACCTAAAAAATAACTTGTTTCTTATATATAGGACCGGAGATAGTATTTTGACCATATCTTTTGTAGGTGTCCAATTGAGATGAAACGAATGTCAAATGAAAGCTAACATTCAGGGCTATATATAACTTTTATGATGACCATATATGGAGCCTAGTTCGAATGTTAAGGGTGAAAAGAGTGTTGTAAAATGGAAGATAAATGTTGTTACCAAACCACATGTGACAGTAGGGTTGTTCATGGGTCGGTTTGGGCTGGATTTGACCAAATCCGTTATCCAAACCGATAAAAAGAGTATGGGTTGGGTTGGATCAGATTTCATTTTTTTCTTTTCCAAATCCGAACCGAACCAACCCGATCAAAGACGGGTTGGTTCAAGTCGAGCCAATCGGATTTGCACAAGATCAAATGGGCAAAAGCCCAAACATAACAAAAAAAATAAACAAATTAAAAAAACAAAGAATCACAAAAAAAACTCGCTCCAATCTCCATCAGTAACCCTAAAATTAAAATTTCCCCAATTCCAAATGTGAAGTGTAACATCCGTTTTTCTGAGTTACTGTTTAAAATCTATTTTATATGAAACTTTGTGATCTAAGTGCCAAGAAAATTATTTTAGTCTTATAATGAAGGTTTTAAAATACCTATCAAGTTATTTCAATAAAACAGTCACTTTTTCCTTGACGTTTGACCTCCGTATTTACCATTATTAACGGATAAGGGTTTTAATAGCACAAGTATGTTAAACCAACTTAGACAAACGAACTTCCTTCATAAAAATTGGTTCTTTTAATATTTCTGATTTTTTGGAATTTTCTTAGAATTTTTGGAAAACTTTAGAAATTACCATTTTGACCCTATTACTTACAGTAAGGGCTAATAACTGATTCGGAGACCAAACTGAGGTCAGAAAAAGATTTTGAGTAGCTGAATCATGTTTTTTCATTTTTTGGTATTTTTGGGAATTATTTCGTAATTTTCTGAAAAGCCGATAAAAATACTACTTTTTCGATCTCTGTAAAGTACGAAAAACAGGGATTTCTGGTCAAAAATAGATTTTCAATGATCAACGAGTGCTTAAAATCAAATTTCAAGAGGGACCATTAGTGTTTAAATTTAATTTGTGATTTTTCTGGGATTTTCTGGAATTTTCTGGAAAATTACTGTTTTTCACTTACGATACGTCCGTTTTCCTTTGTTTTTGCAAACCGAAAGACTTACCCTTACCGTAAAAATTCCAAAACTCTTCCATGAAGCTTTTACATGTTAATTTTGTGATTCCTCATTGGCTCTTACTATTTAAAATTATTTTTGAATGTTAGATTAGTAAAAAGACTATTTTTACCCTTATTTACGGAATAAGCCGAATAGAGGCGAATAGAGACATAGTGGCTATGATATAGAAACTTAGGAACTTCGAGGGGTTCACATATAATTCTAAGAAGCCTAAGAGAGTTGGGGACATCATGATTACCTTGAATAGTAAGGTGGGCATACAAAAAGACTATTTTACCCTTGATTTTCATCTTGTTTACACTTAAAACTCTAGGGGCAAAGATGTAACTTCACTTTCCTCTTCTAGAAAAGCTCTTGGCCGACCTCCTTAGTGACTCCCCACTATCTTGAAGCTTCTCCCTCCTTCTAGGTGTTGAGTCATGACCATGAGTCATTGGTTTAGGCCAATTATGAATTAGTTAATTGTTTTGATTTATTTTAAAAGCCAAACCATGGTTACTTTCCAAGCCAACCATAGTCTCATTAACCCAATCCCTTGGCTGCCCCCTCCACTATAAATAGACCCCCCCCTTCTTCATAAAATTCTCACACAATCAAAGGAAGCCTTCAAAACAAACACAAATTCTCTCTTTTCTCTCTTTAGTCTTAAATTTCTTACTATTGTGTTCTTGGTGTTTTTGCTTTCTTCTTCATCAATTTTGGCCAAGGTAAGGGGTTAATCTTTCAATATTAATTTGAGAAGTATGAGCTTTGATTCTTGTTTGTGTTTAGATTGCTTGTTTATGTGTTTTTGCTTTTATGCCTTAATAATTAGTTTACAAGCTTTAAATTAATTATTTTGTGCTAATTATTAATAGTAGAGTTATAATGCCCAAATTTTCTTAAGATTTTTGTGAAGCATGGTGGGAATGGCAAAATTATTTGTGAGCTTTTGTAAACATACCGTTATAATGGCAAATTTTAGACTACCGTAAATATAAGTTTACCGCAAAGAGAATACAATTTATTATTTTGTGAAAACCCTAATATTATCTATCATTGATATACAAGGTCATGGTTAAGATAAATGGTTTATCAATATGGATCTGTCTAGAAAGGAAGTGAAACCTTTGAAGGGGCTAAAGCAGTCCGTCTCTCTCTGGCCTGGGATCTGTGTTGATACGCTGTTTGGGGAATTCTTAACCTAGGGACTCGATATATACGTGACTAAGATAATTGGGGAATATAATGGTAATGAATTCTCGGAGAATTCTACTGTTATATATATATTTGGTTCAGTATTCTCTATGTTCTTAACAGTGAAAATTTGTGAAACAAACATTCAATGGGCTTTTTCTGAAATTAAACCGGTGTTCACGTATTTTCGAAATATTTCAGTTTTGACCCCTCTTCAGTAAATTAATTACTTTTGGTACGGTTATATATACCGAGTTATTTTTGAGGGACTTGAATGAAAAACAAAGTATGATTTATCTGGGATAAATGGTTCTATGTTCTATCTGAGTGGTGAAATTCTGTGTGTTTTCCTGAGTTGTGGGATTTGGCATTCTTATCTGTTAAACGTGGTCTTTGTGTTTTCTGGTAATTTTGTGTGGTTTGAGATAAGTGGTTCTGAGTGGTTGGAAGTGAAAGAGATATGCCTAGTGAAAGGCGATGTTCCTACTTGATGTTCCCACATGATGTTCTCACTTGATGTTCTCACTTGAAGTTCCTACTCGATGTTCCCAAATGCTTTGTTGAAAGCGATGTTCCCACTGGATGTTCCCAATGTGCTGTGTTTTAAGCAAAGTTCTTATTGTTTGTTATGTTGGTGTACTGATTTGTTAAGTATGATTCCTTAGTGTTTGTACTGTGTGTTGCTGTGTGCCTATACTTTTCTTATTAAGTTGCTTAGAGTTTCACCCTTGCCTACTTTGTTGTGTTGATGCATGACGGGGTAGATGTTTTTCCCAAGAAGTAGGCTACCTCTTAGAAGAAAATCTGAAGGATGTTGTTGTATAGATGGATATGGATTACAAGAAGGATAGATGGTTACTGTACTATTTTGGGTAGAGGTTAGAGACCAGACTGACTCAGATGTTCACTGTATCATTTTCAGTATTTCCTTCTAAAAACTCTGATGATTATATGAAATAAGATTACCATCACAAAAGTATTATTTTATGCTTCCGCACTTAACACCTTTTTGAAAAGAATTAATATATATTCTCCATCCTTCTCTTGGTTTAAAAGAAGAAAAAATTTTACTCACTCATTTTCGGAGAAGGAATGTTGAGCTTTCACAAAATATTTTCTATGTTATTTTGAAATTCATTGGTAACTATGGTGTAATATCCTTTTTGGAGAAAGGTGTTACATGAAGCAGTAGCAAGTAGAGAGGAGGAGGAGAAGGAGGAAGGTCGTCGGCCATATTATCATTTGTTGACGTCGACGATGCAGCGGTGCTACAGCTATGAACATGACCAGCAATGACGCAACTCCACTCGACGACTTTGACGCGGTTGGCATAAGAAGTGGCAGATCAGTGAGCTTGTAGGCACTGTCTGCAACAAGCGCAGTCTTCTCCTTCTGTGCGCAGCCCGCGCCGCACAGAGGTTCCCTGTGCCGTTGCCGTTCAGGGCCATAGCTCGCAGTCCTCCAATAGCCACCGCGAAGACCACGACTCCCGTTGGCTGTTGCAATCCCTCCTTCCCTTCGGCTGCATCGCATAGCCTTCATCTGGGCATCAATCCCCTTTTTTGTTTTAGGGCTTGAGGGGGTTGCTGCTATGTTTGGAATCAATGAAAATTAATAATATAAACATTTAAAATAAATAATGCCAACCTCAACGAGTTGGGTTCACGGGTCTAAAAATCAAAATCGCTATCTGAACCAAAACCAGTTCGGATCATTTGATCGGTTCGGTTCGGGTTGGACTCGAACTAAGCAATAATTCAAAAATATGAGTTGGGTTGGATTGGTTCGGGTTTATGGGTTACCCGAACCTGTGGACACTCCTAGGTGTATTCCAAAATGGTCGTTGGGCACCCAAAAGATGTATTCCAACACATCAATTCAAGAAGGAGAGCATTGGGCAGCCAGACTGGTCACTTGGGCGGCCACATTGGGAACGGGTAGGGATGTAAATGGGACGGGGCGAGCACGGGTAGTAGTTACCCGCTACCCGCCCCATTGGGTACCCCCACCCCCCGTTACCCGCCCCATACCCGTGCGGGTACCCGCTATCCAGGCTTTAGCGGGTACCCACGATATCCGCGGGTATCCACGGGTATTTTAAAAAAGTCTAAAAAAAATTAGAAAAAACTAAAAAAAAAAGTTTTTTTCATACAACATTGTCCATAATAAAAGTCATTACAAGTATAGCATGAGAATTAATACAAATACATCAATAATACATATTTACGAATATCCACAGGTATTTTAAAAAAATATAAACAAATTTTGAAAAAACTAAACAAAAATGTTTTTTTTCCATACAACATTGTCCATAATAAAAATCATATAATAAAAGTCATTACAAGTATAGCATGAGAATTAATACAAATACATCAATAATACATATTTAGTAGCCACTTGTTTAATACTAAAACAAAAAAAGACAACAACTGAAAATTGCATCACTCTACAACACTTGTATTGACCACTTTAGGAATATATATATAAAATAAAGGTAGTTAATTGTCTTAACGGGTACGGATACCCGCGGCTACGGGTACCTCACTACCCGTCCCTGTTTATTAACGGGTACTTCAAATACCCATTTACTTTACCCGCGGGTACCCGTTAAGGTACCTGCCCCGTACCCGTAGCGGATTTTATCCGCGGATACCCACGGGTACGGGTTTTTTTTGCCATCCCTAGGAACGGGCCATGATTATTTAACTGTCAGTAGACCACTAAACGACCATAATGCGATAAAAGCCCATATAAATTAGATTCGTAATAAGGGTTTAAGTCTTTTTGGGCCTTATGTATTGTCATTTGGGCTTCGGGCTTTGCCCACGTTTTAATGAATCTCCTTCGACAAAAAAAAATACATTTTGGAAATCTATCGTGCCATCTTTTGGAATTCTCACTACCCTTACGGGAACACAAAGGGGAGAAGAGCGAAAGTTTAGATCATCTTTGTTTCTTCATGGAGTTTTAATAATTTTCCATTTCAATCCCTTTTTTATTTTTCATTTTTTTATGTCTAATTAAACCTCTTGTCAGGGGACGAGTGGATTTTGATGGATCTTGTAATTTTTTTTATTATTTGGATTTAGTAGTATATTTGGTTTCTTTTATTTTGTGTTCATCATCTCTACTCTTAATGCTTTTTGAGACTTGATCAATCTTGGAATGATATTTGAATTATATTGAACGGAATTTTGCGTATGAATGTGTTCCATGATAATGATGAATCTTGCAATTCTTTAGGTTAGGAATAGTCATTGAATTACCGTTAAGGGTTTTAAATCTTTATGAATTTTTTTTGGATTCGCCTAAGGAATTCGGACTTTTAGTTAGAAATAAAGGTTCATATAATTAAGGAATTAGGATTTGAATATTTTTGTGAATCTGGTAGACAAAATAAGAGAACCAATAGTAATTTATAACAAGGTATAGCAAGTGAAATCAAATGAAACTTTATATATCCCAACATTTTAATTAGTTGAATTTAAATCTTGTGTGTTTTTCCACATTATTGTTGAGTTAATATAAAATACAAACTTATTGTTTTGCTTCTATATTTTATTATGGTTAGTTAGTATTCTTTTGTGTGTGTGTCTATATATATAAGTACTTTGCTGATATAATAACAGTGCTACTATTGAGTATAATTTTTTTGCACTGTTGAAGTACTTATAAATTTTATGTTTGAATCAATAGTCTTTATGTGTTTGCTCATTATTGACATTAATTCTTGTAGCCACATTAATATAGAGTATCGTTCAATATAGAGTATCATTTATTTAGTGAAACTTGGATTAATTAATGAATATCAAATATTGTATAGCATTTATTTGTCTAACCCTATATAATTACTCTTGTTCTTGGTCTATTATGAGCACTTAAACATATGTTAATTGTTTCTGACCTTCACTAATCTCATATTCAAATTGAACATTTTGCAAGAGAGAACATGCTTGTACATCCACTAACTAAAGACTTAACTATGAGAGTTTATTGAAATATTGTTACTTATGTTTTTGGTAATTAAGTCTTATGATGTTTTGGGTAATATTATGAATATGTATATATAAATAACACATTATTTATAGTATCATATCTCTTATAGCATTTAAATTAAGATGTTTAGGCCATTGTTTGAGATTGCATATTTCCCATAAGTAATAATATATTATGCTTTCCCTTATATATCATTGTTTATGTGAGATATAAACTTCTTAGCATGTGTATGATTTAGTCCTTATCGATAATATTTCTACATTGTTAAAAGTGTGTATATGTATGTATGTATGTATGTATGTTTACTTTTGGTGATGTGTTGACCATTTCCAGTCTTAATCAAATTCCTATACTTTGATAATTGATTAATGTTATCCAAGTAGGAGGATGTTAGACTAATTAATTGGTCAATTAATATATGCATTAATTAGCAATATTAATCAATTATTGAGAATTATTGTGTAATTATTAGTAAATTAGTTTGTTATAAGACTTTTCTTGTACTTTTATGATTGGACACTACTTGTGCTCCAGTCTTGTGGTAATATATTTGGATTTTAAAAAAAAATTAATTTATGATCAATAATTATTATAGCACTCAATCAATTGATGGACATTGGCTTAATTTTGTTTTGAATTGTCCGTGATGGGTTGGACTATTCGATTGATACTCAATGAGAGTTCCTGCTCTCATACAAGGATACTTAATTATTGCCCAATTAGACCGTTAATACACAATGTGAGAACCAAGGAGGAGTTTGCTCTTATTCTAATTCTCAACAGAGACGTCAAGACAAAATGAAATCTATTCTATCCAAATACACATTCTTAATCTATCTATGTTGGCATGATGATGATTGATATTATATAATTTGTTTTTTTTTGGTGAATGGTAAGGGGCAAGGCCCCACATATTAATATAATTTGTGTCTATGTATGATCTAATTTTCATCTAAATATATTATTAGATATGAATATTTAAAATTGTATATATAATCATTAAATGTTTTTCCCGTTAAATAATTGAATAAGTTAATTTGTAGGAGTGATAATACTTGATAGTTCGATGAAAAATTGGGTGAGAGCAGATACCTGCGAGGAAAAGGGAAACTGGGAATAACTTATATTCAAACCCTTGATAATAATATTATTATATTAAAGTCATATGACTCAAGCTAAGGATGATCGATAAACAGTTACTATATGGCATAAACATACAACTATATTATATATAAATCATCATCATAAGAAGAAAACCATATCCCCATATCCTTCAAAGGTGCTCCACATAACAAACACCATGCATACTCATTATATATATATGTGAGTTATCCAGCTGTGCCTTTCACACTTTTCTCCTTCTCTTCTGCACCTTCTTTTCCCTGTTCATGATTCACATGATCTTTAACTGCAGGGATTTGGACACTTCACTGCATGCAATTCCCAATGGGTTCACCACAACAACATTTCTCATTGGCGCCTCTAGTGCGTGCTGTTGATCATTTATAACTTGATCCCTTTTTTCAATTACTCCTCTTTTCCTATAAATGGCATATAGCAGCATCTGAAGTAGTCCTAGTGTGAAACCCAACACATTTGGGATCTGCACAAATATAAGACCCCAAAAGGGAAAAATATAATTAAATGAAAAGTCCTGTCATTGAAATTGCTTCATTTGATGTTATTAATCTATATCAGTCAATATAGTAGCTAGATATATGTACTTACAGCAATGCATATGTCCTTGAGAAAGAGACCATAAACAAACCACATTATGGCACTCAGTGTGAGGAAAAATGACAAATAAAAGGGCATAAATTCTACACTTCTTGTCCGAATAACTTGTGCCTGCATGCATGCAGATTATCAAGAAATCAATTGACATATAATAAGATATGGCATGCCTTAGTTACTAATGGGTTACTGGGTATATCAGACATGCCTTAGGTACCCCTTTGATACTGATGAGTTACTGGAGTATATCAGACATGCCTTAGGTACCCCTTTGAGACCATATAGGTTACTGGAGAAATGCTGGTAAAACATCTCTTTGAGACTGATGGGTTACTGGGGAAATACCTGGGCATTTGATCTGATCCCCTTTGAGACCATGTAGGTTACTGAACAAATGTTTTATAATTACCTTTTAATTTGGGTGACATTTATTCTAGAGTGGGGGATGCTCTTTTGAGGAGGGAGTTGGATTCGCAAACAATTCTTTGTATTCACCTATGGTTGGGGCACTTCTTGTGCTTTCTGTCTTTTTCAATGCAATTTGGCTTTTAAAAAAAAAGATATGGCAAGGTTTTAAATTGCAAACTGCAATTGTGGCTGCAACGTCAGGGTTTTTGAGGTCTCTGTGACTTACATCAGCTGCATTTATCTATAATTTTCCACAATATCAAATATCACAACGTAATTAACCACAATAGCAAGAGTAACGACGGCCATTTAAAACCTTGGATATATATGAGAATTAATGGGATTGATGGCATGGGATAGCGCACTAATTAAATTAGAATTTAAAAGCACTGATCAAGAATTAGAATTTCCATGCTCACCGCAATGCTTAGAGGTACTGCAAAGACACTCATTGCAATAGAAACACAAATCCATCCAAGGACTTGGACACGGAGGGAACCATGTGTTCCAAACTGGATGGCAATGAGGATCTCAGGACGAAGGAACCCACGTTCATGAACATAAATAGTTTAAGGGTTAAGATCTGCAATTAAAAATTCAGTTTCAACTCGGTGCTGATCATAGAAAAGGAAAATTTGAAAGGATGTTGCAATGAATGTATAATCCCATTTGGTTATTTCAATTGAAATTAGTATATGGATTATAACTCATAAAAACTTATAAATTTATAGGTATTTATTAGGCTTAATTTCACTTTTGGTCCTAAGGTATATTATGATTGTGCGATTTTGGTCCTTAGGTATCCAAATTGTTACCATCTGTCGCTATGTCATCCAATTTTTAAAACCAATTAACCTATATGCGGCACACTTGAGACTGATTTAACACTCATGAGTCAGGCCACCTTAGCGCTGTGTGTATTGCCAAAAAGTTTCTCAAGCCAAGTAACACATGTGATGCAACACATATTGTTTAAAAATTCTGATATATGAGTGTATTTGTCATGTCGTTAGTGCTAAGGTGGCCCGACTTAGTGTCAAATCAGTCTATGTGTGTCGCATAGTTTCTTGGTTTTAAAAATTAGATGACATAGTTACTGGGGGGACATAATTATAACAATTGAGATACTTGGGCGGACCAAAATTGCACAATTAGAATCTGGGGGACTAAAAGCACACATAATTATAATACCTGAGAGACCAAAAGTGCAATTTATTCAAATTATTAAAATGTAGAAGTTGATTTGAATTTAGAAGAGAAATTATTAGTTACAGAATGCTCCTAGTTATTATGAGATCATTTCAACTTTCTTTTCTTTAAGTGTTTTTGAAAAATTCTATCCAAACTCTATCAGTCTAAATGATAACTTATCACACAAGTCGAAATTAGTTTCTGCATTTCAAATTAATTTTTGGAAGCTTTAACTCATCTAGTTTCTATATAAACACTTATAAATTTATAGAAGTTTTTTCATAAATAAAAAATCAAATACTTTATCAACTTATTTTAGTTGATCGAGAAGCTGGCATGGGCTAATATATAATATATGTTTGTGTTGATCGGATCAGAATGAATTTGTAACAAAATTAATGAGAAGCTTCCGGATTTAATATAATATAGCTAGCTAGGTATTAATTAATGGTGAATACCCCGGCATCCGTAGAATGTGAAGGTGAGAATGTAAGCAGTCTCTATGATACATTCGAATGAGTTGATGGTAATGAGGAGAGCAGCATCTGTCTTGACAAAGGCATAGCTTAGTATAGCCAACGCATGGATCGAACTGAATAGCTAGCGCCACCAGGTAAGGCACTGATTGGAAACCTTCCATGCATCGATTTCCTTTTGCATATTCGGTAAAATGTTGGCCTACAAATTATAACTAGCATATGTGACCCGTGCAACGCACGGGTTAGATATTTTCTTTTGTACATGAATGAGAAATGAATAAGATGTTTTCATATGAAGTAATAATCAGAATCATATTAACTTAATAATAAAAAATTTATTGCATATGAATTAATAATAAGGAAAAACAATATATTTTGGATACAAATGTACTCCCTCCGTCCCATAAATATAGATACTTTTGTGCAAAATAAAATTTAAATTTTCTTAGATTAAGAAAGTATTTAATAAATTAGTTGATGATAAAATAAAAAATAATAAAAATGTATTTGTATTAAAATTATCATAAAGTAAAATAGAAAAGTATTTAAATTATATTATATAGTTTAATTCTTTAAGTGATTCACATGTCGATGAGATTTCACGTAAAAAATTTGACACAATGATATAGTTTCAAATAAAATATTTATCACGCATGTTATATTTTATTTTTAATTGTTACATTAATCAATTTAAAGATATTAATTTATAAAAATACCCAATTTTCTCAAAAATATAAATGATCAATAAATTAGTTAGATGGTAATATAAAAATAAATCAAGAAATATCTATTCTCATTTTTTGTATTTTATTCATACTTTTTATTTTATCAATTTATTTTTAGACATTAATGGGAGAAAATTCAATTTTATTTGGACAAAAGAGAATATTTAATGAATTTATTTGGTTAAAATGCTAAATGAAAAAGAAATAATGATTTTTTTTACCGAAAGAAATAATGATTATAATATTGAATAAGATGAAAAAAATATTTTTTATATTTTTTATTAGTTGTTCCTAAATATCAAAATAAAAATAAAAATTTAAAATTCATACTAATTTTGAAGAGATAATTTTTTTGCGACCATATTAGTGCAAAGTATCCACCACATTGTATCAAAAAAATATCCACCACATTCTTTTATTTATGAAATGATATAATCTTGACAAAAATGAAATTCAAATGAAGATAAAATAAAATTAATTTCAAAATTTTTAAATCAAAATCAAATCAAGATTGAAGAGATCATTTTAATTATTTATATAATTGTAAATCACTTTAAATTTTTTAATCCTAAAATGATCAAATTTGAACTCATCAAATGTTTTTTTACCCTATAAAAAACTCAATACTGGTGTCACCTTTAGAGCATAGACCTATGTATCATAATGTAATTCATTTATACGTATCGCATTCTCACTTGTTCAGCAACCTCAACATCAAGAAAGGAATCAATTAATCAACTAATGTGTTTAATTTACATATTTATTTTCATTTCAAAATATTCATTACATGTCTAACAAAATCGAAAATAGAATAAACAAACCAAAAACAGAAAGGAATCAATTAATCAATTAATGTGTTTAATCTACATTCTATTTTTTATTTCCAAATATTCATTGTATGTCTAATAAAACCAATAAAGGAAATCAATCAATTATGATTCTTCAAAATACTCATTGTAAGCCTAATAAAATCGATAAAAGAAATTAATCAATTAATGTGTTTAATTGCATGTGATTCTAATCACACAATTCTCTTTCCAATTTAAGCAAATCATTCTAATTATCTATTCCTCTATTGCCCTTTTTTCCTTCATATTTCTCTTTGTAAATTTTCATTTCAATTTTCAATATATTCATCGCTTATGACATAGCCATCATTTTGTATTCCACATTCTATGTTTCTATAAATTAAATCTCTTTCCTTTTTTAATTTGCTTGTTATTGTTATATTTGATTTACTATTACAAATGATTTGCTTGATATACAATTACAAATTAAGAACATACAATTTATATAAAACTAAACTTACTAAAATAGAAACATTGAAAGAAAAATTTAAATAATTTATTTATATTTGTAATTAAAACAACTAATAAAGTATTACACATATTTTCTAAAATAAACATAGTAATATATATAAATTATAATTATTGTTATCCCGTACATAATTTTTTGAAAAATATTAAAAAATAAATAACTAAATTTTTGTGATCTATGATGTTTTTCCTTATTTGATAAAGAAGAATAATGTATATGCAAAAAACAAAAAAAAATTAATTACAAAAGAAAATAAAAAATAAAAAAACTTAATAGCGCAAAATATAGAAACATTAATTCTAAAAAATAATCCATAACTAAAAATTATTAATATAAAATATACTCGCCTTTCAGGAGAAGTTTGACTTCACGAATATATAGAAGATCAACCATGATTTTCGAAAAAATCAAACAAAAACCTAACAACATGATCAAGAAAATGAATAAATACTAAAAAGTAATAGGTAAAAATGATTAATAGTAAAATAGAAAAAAATAGCAATAATTATGAACTCATCTTAGATGAGAAAGTGTTGATAAACATAGGAATGACAATAATACAAATGATAAAACAAAATGAACAAATAAAAAATATCAATACATGTATATATATTAAGATCTAAGATTAAAAAGACAAAATTAAAAATTAAAATAAATCGAAGCCACACTCACCAACCAAGTAATCACAATCATACTCCCTTTTCAAAAAATCAACTGGCTCAGTAAAAGACAATTCATTCTCTCGAATGATAGCAGTTGTCACCAATTTTATCGTGGAATCGATGGGAAAATGTAGCTTATACAAATGATTTGTTGTTTGATAGCGCCCATCATTCACATCCACTTTAAAAGTGGACATAACATTGACAAAATTTTCATTCAAACTCTTGCCAAGCTTATATATCAATTCCCACTTCATAGTCGCATGGATCTTGTCACCCTTTTCAAAGAAACAAAAAAAGTATTATTTAGTTTACTACACTCAAGCAAATTAAAAGAGTTAACAATACCTTGTCGTCCATAAAGATCATCTCTTGGGAGTAGGGCAACTTGACTTTTCCAAAACTCGGTACGCTCCATAGCCGGACAATCCTAACCAACAACGTCCAGGAGTCGGTGTTAGGAGTAATATCAGAAATAGAATCACGACCTTATAAGAATCCTTCCTGCCCCCATGATTTATAGATGTTGACATAGGGTGCGAGTTATTTTTTGATAGAACCCAAAATTTCAGTTGGTTGAGGACAATCACTGGAATAAAAGAGGAAATGAAGAATCAGGTTTTTTTTGTAGAAGTAAAAATGGTTGTAATCACAATGGTTTGATTGAAAGAGGAAGAATTGTAAAGGGGTAATATAAAGAGAGAATCATCGTTTAAAAGAGGAAGGAAGAATCATGATTTTATTAATTATTGAAATTATCGAAATGCGAGAAAAAATGGGTGTAATCCTTTTTCTATGGTGATGTTGAAATCTCATTTGATTTATTATAATTATTATTATTTTTATTTTAATTAGTATTTCAAATAAGTTGATTTGAATTGATTATAAATTATTTGAAATTGTATTTTAAATAGGTTGATTTTATATTTTAAATTATTTGAATCGATGCAATAAAAGAGAAAAAGAAGAATCAGGATTTTATTAATTTATTAATTATTGAAATGGGTGTAAAAATGAATATAATCCTTTTTCTACGGTGATTTTATGGTGGTATTGAAATATCATTTTATTTATTATTAATTATTATTAGTGTTATTTTAAGTCGTATTTCAAAAAATTTGATTTGAATCAATAATAAATTATTTAAAATTCTATTCAAATCATTTTAACATTACAAAAAATCATATTTTAATTTTGATCATCAGAAATGAGAAAAAACATAGTAAATTATTTGCAAAAAAATAGATTAATAAAACATATATAGTAACTACTTAATATTTTTCATTTTTTGCAAATATCATTTTAACAACAAATTTATTCTATGGTGATATCTCTTTTCTATGGTGATATTAAAATCCCATTTTAATTTGATTTGAATCAATAATAAATTATTTAAGATTAATAATATTATTTAAATTATGATATATTCAAATGAAATCGTACTTCAAATTATTTGAATCGATGCAATAAAAGAGGAAAAGAAGAATCAGGATTTTATTAATTTATTAATTATTGAAACGGGTGTAAAAATGGATATAATCTTTTTCTATGGTGATATTGAAATATTATTTTATTTATTATTATTAGTGTTATTTTAAATCGTATTTCAAAAAAGTTGAATTGAATCAATAATAAATTATTTCAAATCCTATTCAAATCACTTTAACAATAAATGCACAAAAAATCAAATTTTAATTTTGATCATAAGAAATGAGAAAAAATATAGTAGATTCAAAAAATGGATTAACAAAAACATAGTAGCTACACTATTATTTTTACATATGGGCGAGCCCTGAAGATTCAAATAATTGTTGATTTTTTTATGAGAACAATGCATAGTAACTTAATATTTTTCATTTTTTGCAAATATCATTTTAACAACAATTTTATTTTAAATCGTATTTCGAAACATTTGTTTTGAATCAGTAATAAATTAATTGAAATCCTATTCAAATCATTTTAACAATAAATATGTAAAAAATCAAATTTTAATAGATAAATCTGAATGCAATATTAAATTATATTAGGGTTAAAATTCATTCAATACAATAAATATCATATCGAATACAATTAATACAAATCAATCAATAAACTTATTAAAATTCAATCAGTCAAATTGAGCATTGAAATGCTCTTAAAGTGACACGTGTAAAAATTGGTCTTGAGAGGGTTCGTCTTTATATATATTATAGATAGATTAAGGAAATTAAAGGAATAAAACATATTTAATTAGTTTTACAAAATTAAAATTATAATAATTAATAATAATAATAAATGCTTATA
Organism: Glycyrrhiza uralensis; assembly: GCA_030159175.1. Classification (NCBI taxonomy): domain Eukaryota; kingdom Viridiplantae; phylum Streptophyta; class Magnoliopsida; order Fabales; family Fabaceae; genus Glycyrrhiza; species Glycyrrhiza uralensis. The sequence continues at coordinate 9,986,368 of BRZY01000006.1, forward strand.
TATATAATCAAAAGAGAGCGTATATATACTTACAGGGGAGCCAACTACACCAGAAAGGAAATGATGTTACCTAGGCATCAAAAGGAGGACATGTTAAGTTCTTTTAATTTAGCAAAAAAAAAAGTTAATGTATAGTAAACTAATTAATTAACAATCAAAACATATTGCATGAAAAAAATGTACCGAGAGATTAGAAATTAGTGTCGATCCAGCCACACGATTAAAAGAGAAAATAACAATTAAGGTTCTCAACTACTCTTAAATTAATTGAATTTTTCTAGATCAACTCAACTATAATTAATTAATTAACTTCAGTACATGAAGTACGAGTTCAACCTGATAAGTAAAGGGGTAGAGGAAAAGGAAATTAAAGAAAATGCACAAGGGAGAGGCAAATGAAGGAATTAAATCAAGAAATAATTGGAAGAAAAAAGGAGAGAAAATTGTTGGAACCGAAAGAGACACTGATGATGACCCTTTTGTAATTTACCTAGTATGCCAAAAGTTAAAGCGAAATGATTGTGACTGTCCATAATAGCAAATGCCCTCTCTTTGTCTTCTTTAGAATTTTGAGCAAAATTTCAAGGTTTAGGGATTGTTACTTCAACCCCTAAATCATATGCATGCAACTGAAGCTGGTCTTGAAGGGGGTTGAGCAACCCATGTCTTATATAGACACAAACGGTGTGATGAAAGAGCAAGAAAAAAGATGTAATTTTTTTAACACTACTAGAAAAATAAAATTGAATTATCGACGAAAATTTAGTGACGGAAAAAGATGAAATCTGTCTCTAATTCAATCTCTAAGTGTTAGAGACAATAAAATGAGAGATCAATTTAATTTTTTCTGTCTTTAAATTCGGTCGATAATTCAACTTTTTTTAATAGTACTGTAAGAAAAATAAGAAATATAATTAAGTATTATTATTGTCATCAATAATCAATACTGAAATGGGATGAGCCTGTACTTCGTAACGATCGAAAGTCATGCATGCATGTTTCATAAGGGATTGATCTTTTAGATGGTGGATTCTACAGTGAGGAGGCATGTAAGCCCCTCACCCATGTGGGGTCAAAGTGACATGTGTTAGTAGGTAAACACGGGGTACGGTTGGTAATATTAAAATTTGTTGGGTAAAATTTGAAAAAGTAATTTATTTGCATAATAGACCTTAATATTTAACCACCCCTCCCCCCAAATGGAAATACACATCCCTGAAACCAGTTAGCCAAGGCACAACGAGTTCAACTCATTCGAGCTATATTACCCATAACTCATTTGCGAAGGCACAACCCCAAACGATTGTTGCAAAAATTTCTTTACTAATTCCATTGTTTATTTTTTTTTGTCGTCCCTGTTTTTAGTGTTCTTCAACAACTGAATCATGTTCTTTTCTCAATTTTTTTAAAAATAGGTTCCCCCATTTCATCATTCACAAATGGCAACTTCAAGCTTCACTGGATTAAATCAACAATGAAGGTTCCACATCAATTCAGTGATTAAAAAATTAACAACAAAATAACAACGACACACTGATTCAATAATTCAAAAATTCAAAAATTCAAAAATTCAAAAATTCAAAAATTCAAAAATTCATGTTTGAATCTACCTGAATGTATCAAAAAAAGTGTTAAACTCACAACAAACCAATTCTGCGGGCGTTCCGATGATCATGTCGCCAAAGCATGGGGAGCAATTCTACAACGAGAAGCTGGTAGCTCAGGTGCGGGGGATTGGGGTGGAGGTGGGTGCGGAACAGTGGAGCAACATTGGTTTTGGGGAGAGGGAGAAGGTTGTGAGCAGAGAGAGTATAGAGATGGCAGTGAGGAGGTTGATGGACGGTGGTGATGAGGCTGATGAATCGGATTGCGTGCTCGAGAGTTTGGGGATAAGGCTATGCGAGCTGTTCAGGAAGTGGTTCCTCACACAACGAACCAAAACGCTTGGAAACAACCTGCAACGCCATCGAAACACCTACCGCCGCCGCCTAACACCTCCGTTCTAGGTTTTTTGCAAAATCGCAGTACATATCACAATTCGAAAAAACTGGGGCCAAATATGCGAACTCCACAAAAATCAGGGGAAAATTTGCCAAGTTACTAAAAACGGAAGCAACCGGTTACGAGATTTAATCTACACCATCCACGTGTCGGCCTCATCTATCTAACGGTTACATTTCATTCCTCACCCGATAAGGGGTTTAAACACCTCCTCACTGTAGAATCCACCCTTTTAGATGGGTAAGGTAGCACAAAACTATTTACATATTGCCAAGTTAGGAATTAACGTCTACGTGCCGCTTGAAACATATATACTCTTAGGATCCTTATATGTATGAAATTGTTATTTTTCACCAAATGTTATTGCACTTAGCTAATAAATTAACACGGCACGAAAACTAAAATTGGGATCACAACAATTCAATGTATATACCATAATCCTCGGTAATGGTTTATCGCCTAGTTTGGATAAGCTTATCTATAAGTATTTCTAACATGTGTTTTTTAACTAACAACTTCTCATAGAAGTTGAAATTAACTTTTGCTCTTCACATTTTTTAAAAACCATTTTTTTAACTTCTCCAAAAGCACCTATCTATCTATTAATGACTATTTAACAACATTTTTTCTTTTACATATATGAGAAAAATAAGAAGCAAAATAAGACTAACTTTTCCATAAGTCAAAAGCTAGAACTTTTGCAACAAAACAGGACCTATGTAATAGTATTGTTTTTGTTGCCATGTGTCGAATTGGGAAAAAACGTGAGGGAGGAGGTAACTACTACGATTCATAATTCTAGTTTGACATTTTTATACATAAAACCGTGGGAAGTTAGATTTTACGTTATTGAGATATATGGGGAATGGATTAATGTGATGGATTCACGTGACCTTTCTCTCAAACACGCCTCACCGCGTCACTTATAACCATTGTTATTTTCAGTTTTTTCACCTTTCTCTTCGTCCGTGGCACGCTTTCTTTGCGATTATTGATTCATATATAGTGTGAGCTAGCTAGCTAGCTAGGTACGTAGCTGTTTTTGGTGCAAATGAAGGTATTTCGTGCGCAAGATGCATTTAGTAAATTAGCGGTTTGTTTTTAGTGGCATATATAAGCTAGTATATATATCGCATCTTGCATGAATGATTGAATGAATAAAGGGTCAAATCAAGGCTTAATTCAGCTGAGCTCTTACTTAAAAACTGTATAAGCTACGTGCTCACCACTTAAGCCAACTAGTTCATAAGCAAAAAATGTATTAATAAAGGAGTGTAAGGGACTCCAACATGTTGCATCAAATACAGTTCCACCCTGCTTAAGAACCTAAAAAACATCTCAGGGGATTCATAATCAATCTGAATAGGAGTGACCTAAAAATCTACTTTCCCTACTAATGAACCACTCCCAAGAGACAATTTTAATTTGGGCGATAACTGATTAATTGCAATCAATGACACAGCCCCTTTAAAAATAATCTTGTTCCTCATCAACCATAATATCCAAACTCCCTGTTGAAATAAGGCCCTCTTAAGGTTGATGTTTTAATAATAGCAAACCTTTTGAATATAATTAGTATAAGTTTTCTAAGGTTGTTATTTGCTAATGATTTTCTTGAGATTATTTAAGACAGTAGCAAAAACCAAATATGAAGGAAAGAGAAGTTTAGAATCAAGGTTGCTCATATATTGGAAGTCTGAGTAGAAAGCCTAAGACAAATGTGTTTTAAGAGAAAATATGTTTCCAAGACACATGACAAGATAAACTTCAACAAAGATACAAAGATGAACTATGAGAAGATAAATATTCTGCAGAGAAGCTACTCAAGAGTGGAGCTCCTCAAGCAGAGAAGGTCCTCATGAAAGAGAAGCTCCTCAAGATAAGAAGTCTCTCTGATGTTGAGGTAAGATTGAAGCAATCTATAAGAAATTAACCTCTCAAGTACTTTAGAAGCTTCCCAGAAGATAAAGTATGCAAGACTTGCTATCAAGTTAAGAAGCTTCTCAAGTCAGAAAGTTTCTCAAGATATGAAGCATACAAGTTTGAAGAACAAACCTCAAGAACATAAGAAATCGATCTATACAAAACATTATTTCTCACTCATCATAGTAAAGAAAACACTATATTTCTCATCAACATTTTCACCTATATACTCCAATCTATTTGCTGAGTTAAAACAGGAAAAAAGAGAGTGTAAATTAGCTTTGTATTTGTTTTATTTCGTTCTATGAGTGATGATCAAAGCTGTAACACAACATACAATCTTTCATATTCATTGTTGTAATTTCTTTCAAGCTAGCTAGGGAGAGTTGAGTGTGTGAAAGGAAAAGGTTGAGCAATCTGTGAGGTTGCTTGTACTAGTAAAGGCTGAAGAGGCTTGAACAAGAATATTTTGTAAGCCTGAAGAGGCTTGTACAAGAATAATGTTGTGAGCTTGAGGGGGCTTAAGAAAGAATAATGTGTAAAGCCAGAAGAGACTAAGTGAAAAATTTAAGAGAATAGTGGACAATCTCACTGGAAGTAGGCTCAATGAGAGGACATGATTTTTATTGTTTTTTATTAAGTCTTGAACAATTTTTAATTTTCAATTTTATGTTGGGTTATTTTTATGTAATAAGACCCCACATTCTCTATTGTGTCGTGCCCATTACATAGCCTCATTAGGGTTAGGGGAGCACATGGCCATCCACCCATCTTATTTAGGAAGGAGGGCACTACTTTGCGGCTTTAAATAGCCTTGTCTTCTCCTTATTTTGCAAGTTTTGATTCATTTGAATGAAATAGCACTCTTTTGGAGTTTTGTGAGATAAGTCTCTCTTAGGATCTTTAGTGGACTTTCTTGATTCTTATCATATGTGTCTCTATATATGTGGCGAATATCTACCATATTTATCACTCTCCAAAGAGTATGGTGTCTTCTATCATTTATCACACTCCTTTAGAAACCACAGGTGTGGTGGTGAAGGCAAGGATTGTGTGGTGTTTTTTTTTCAAATTCACCAGAGCCCTTGATTATTAATTTAATATATCCAATGATCCATATATTTTTCATGAACAATAATCTTAGGTGCTTATCGGTGAGGCAAGATTTTAATACCTCACCTTATATGTTACTAATTTTTTTCATAGTGTGCTGTCTGGCTAACTCAACTATACGACCTAGCACGGACTTCGATCGCTTTCGCGGTACTTAATACTCGGGGGGCCCGACCTAACAGTGTGTGCCGTCTGACCAACCTGACAATGTGGGCTGACTGGCCGACCAGGTCACCTCTCGGTGGCCTAGCTATCAAGCCGACTTAGCCAAGGGACCCATTCTTGTTCTCTCTAATGTAGCCAAGTCGACAAGTAGCCAACCAGGTCGACGAGTAGCCAATCCCTAAAATTGCGCCTCGGGATTCCCTTTCCCCTAATTTTGCCCATCAATCATGCTCAGACAATCAAATATTCTCTAATTTCTCTCATGACATTAATGAGAGACTTAATTTAAATAGAGAAAAATCCAACTCTAAAGGGTCATATTTCAAAAATCCGTTAGTGGTCAGAGAGTGATTCTAAGAACTCTTACAGGAAACTTAACCTAAGTTCTAAAGTATGAAAAATTTGAAAGAAGAGTATAGAAACTTTACGTAATGCCTTCGAAAGCAAAAGGAAAGGAATGTAATGCAAGGACGGTGTGCAATGAAATGCAGTGCCAGATATAAAAAATCTTTTAATCAGTGAACACATTTTCAAACCAACCATTATTACATGGTTAACCCTCAGAGCAGGAAAGGCTAGCCGACCCTGGCCAACTCATCATCACCTTTATTTATCCTATTAGCATTATGTGGTGACACACGACCTGTTTACCTGTCCCTAACACTAAAAACACAATTACAATTTTAAAAACAAATATGTTCCCATCTAATCTTCTTGTCGTTTTACCAATGAGTCTTTATCCAAGTTGAAGTCCACTTGCCCCTCCGGTCCCCACAGCCCTCAGTCCTCAATAATTTCAATTACAATTCCCCTCGTGGTCTAATTACAAAATAAAATAAACAATTAACAATATAAAAACACTCTCTTAAAAAAACAAATATAAAAAACTAACATTTCACTCTCCTTCGCACACTTTGTATTTATATATAAGATAAGATTTATGTAAGTTTTATTAAATAGAGCGTGGATCCCATTGGATAAAAATAAAATTCATAATTCACATTAATTATACTTAGAGTTTGTTTAATAAAAATAGTTGATAAGTTAAATTATAGTTGATAGACTAATTGATAACTAAAAATTAGTAGATTGAATTTGAAATATTTGATTAAATTGATTGTTGAATTAATCGATAAATATAGATAACATAAAAGGATATGTTATATGCTTTTGTATATAAATTTAATTAATTTTTATATATGCTATTTATTTTAAAATAGTTATCACTTTTGATATTTTAATATTTTCAAATTATTTATTATATTAATTTTTTAATTAGAGTTTAGAGATATCATCTTTATTTTTAATTTAAAGAAATAAAATTTGATTAAAATAGTAATAATTAAAAGAGAAAAATTAATAAATTGTAAATTGTAAACTCATAACTATAAGCTAATTGATTGCAACAAAAAAAAAAACTATAAGTCAATTGAAATAGGGTTGTTCCACAAAAAAAAAATTGAAATAGGGTTGTTCACATAAATATCTTTACTTTATTCAAATGCACTATTTTTCCCGTCTCATTTTGTTTGTTATTTAAAGTTGTGGTTTATAAACTAAAAAATACAATTAATAGCTCAGAATTTATAAAAGTTATTTTTATTTTTTCTAATTTACCCTTTGTGGGTCATTAATTAAGCAAAGAGAGAAACTAATAAAGTGAGTCTCATTGAATGGATGAAGTACTAATGTTATTAATTAACAACGTACGTTGAAAAATTGACTAGTATAAAATTAAAAATATAACTATATTAATGCTTTAAAGGTATAATAAAAAGATAAAATAAAATATTTTATTAATATTGTAAAATAACAATTAAAATGAGACAAAAAATTTGACTAAAACGACAAACAAAAATGGGATTGGGGAGTAATAAACTAGCTCATTGATAAGCCTGCCATACATAATTTTATAATCATAATTATAAAAAGATGAGATAAAAATAACGTGTTAAAAAATACTATATTATTATTATTTCTCTACCAAATAATGACGAGGACAGCTTAGTAAATAGATGCTGGAATGGGGTCAATTTTGGCAACCAAAACACGCCAGTCGCAGGACAAGGAGAATCACACTGCGCTGCATCACACAGCTCTAGTCTCCCACCACCACCACCTTTGCTTCCGCTTTACACTAAACTGAAACCGCCACAACACTCTCTGGTTTTCTCTCTCCTCTCTTCCTTTGTCGTTATACCCAACAAAACGGTTTCAGACAGCTTTGCAACAACCTAGAGAGAGAGAGAGAGAAGGGGGCAGGGAGGGGCACCGAGAAAAGCGCCACGCGCTGCGATGCCGAATCCCCAGGGACACCATCCTCAGGCTCAGCGCCAGCAACAGCAAAACCGGTCCAGGAACCGACCGTCTACGTCAGCAACCCGACCTGTGGTTCGGCCTCGGATTCCGTTGAGGCAGTTGCTTCGGGTGGCTTCAGTTGCGAGCGGGATTCAGTTCGGTTGGGCCTTGCAGCTTTCGCTGTTAACCCCTTACGTGCAGCAGTTAGGGATTCCTCACCAATGGGCCAGCATCATCTGGCTCTGTGGCCCAGTCTCGGGCCTGTTCGTTCAGCCCTTGGTTGGCATCATGAGTGACCGATGCACCAGCCGGTTCGGTCGCCGGAGACCATTCATCCTCGCCGGCACCGCTTCCATCATCGTCGCCGTTATTATCATCGGATACGCCGCCGATATCGGGTGGTTACTTGGTGACAACGAGAGTTTCCGACCCGCGGCCATAACTGTCTTCGTTATCGGGTTTTGGATCCTCGATGTCGCTAACAACGTTACTCAAGGTCCTTGCAGAGCTTTGCTCGCTGATCTCACTAGTAAGCTCTTCTTCTTCTTCTCCTCCCTCATATTCTTGATCCCTAATTGAAGTTTTCACTGTTCATCCTGTTATTTTTCAATTTTTTTAATAATATTATTATTATTAGTGAATTTGGTGTTTTGATTTTACATAAATGCGATTTTCCCCTGCAACCAATATAGTTCAACTGAGATCGAACTACCTATCTATCAGTTGACTTTGATTGCTCTTGATGCATGACACCGTTATGGTGTGAATTTAATCAGAATCACCAATTTAGTTTTTTTTTGGTGGGTACCAATTTAGTTATTTTGTCGTACACTATCAATTTTTATTGAAATGATTAATATTCTAAATTAATCCTTAAAATTGAAAATCATTCATTGATAGGCACGAAAGAACCAATGCAATAGATGATTTTGAATTAAAGGAACTAATTTAAATTTAAAATTTAAAAATATTAATAATTTTATGGACTGAGTTGACCGCACTCTCCAATTTCAGGGATGATTTTGATGATTTGCCTATTTAATTTTTATCGTGCACTTGGTTGGTTTACTGAACTATGAACCGCTATTGACCAGAGTTTACCACAAACTTTCTTCCGTGAAATATTTTACTAAATAGTGAATTTGGTGTTCGGTTTGGAAAGTTGGTAATGTGCTTTTGGTGTAGATTTTAACAGCTTCCTAATTCTATCTTTTGGTACGTCGTAGAATACAAGACGTAAAATGCAATGGTTAAATCATGTCACGTGTTAAGAATTGTTTAAGTCAGGGATAAGGCTGGCACCGAGTTGATAGTTTGGGTCACAGTCACCATAAAGAAGCTGTTTTGGAACAAAATTAATGTCTTGAGGGACATAATTATACATTATACTTTAGTTATCAATATATCCCCCCTGCAATCTAGTTGAGGGGCTGCTATTGTTTTCATTCCGTGCCTTTGTTCATTCATATATATATGCTATTGTAGTGCGATTTGTTGAGTGCTTGTTTTGAAACTCATGGTGTGTGGATGTCATATGTCATGTGACTTTTTACTTTAGTTGTGGCCTTGCTTTTTAATTGCTATGAATTTTTTTATAGATCAAGTAAAATTTATTGAAAGCTAAATTTAATCACTTGATAATAATGTGTGTAAAATTAAAAGGTGGAAAAGAAAACCTGCTTCAGATTACATAGAGAATAGTGCCAACTGCTAAGCATTTGAAATTTGAAAGCACAGTCCTTCTATTATATTTCACGGTGTTTGAGTAAACAACTTAACTAAGCCCTGGTTTCAATAAGCGCTTATCATGTAATAGCTTACGTATAAGCTATTTCTATAATTGACGAGGGGATGGCAGTAAACTCTGCATAAGTTTTGTGTAAGCTGCATTTATAAGCTATTTTCGGGAGCGTTTTAAAATAAGCTGAAAATAACGTCTAAGCGTATCATAAACTATTTTCCAAACATATGCAAGATCATATGTCATAGAATAGTTTGAAGTGTCTCTAATAATGTGGGTACAACTAGTTTCTCTAGCTGTTTCCAATAGTCTTGTTTGATCTTTCTTCAATGGTGGATATCACACGTGAACTTAATGATTTTTAAAGGATATAATTACGGTTCATGTTTATTATTAAAAGGAATTATGGATCATGTTTGAATTGAGCCTTCTACTATATAGTCAATAGTCATTTATTTTCCCGAAATAGTTTGATTTTCGATTTTGGTATGATTTGCTGGTTTAATTTGTTCTTGTTTATGATATGAGTTTCGAATTTGCAATCTCTTTATTGAGTGTTCGGGCTAGTGTCAGATTCGAAAATTAATTTGGCTTAAAGCAGTTAACTACTACCATGCAGAGAGTCAGGTTTTTAGTTTTCTGCTGTCTGGTTGTCAAGTTCTCTATAGGCTATTTACTTGTTTGGGATCCCTATCGATGGAGGTCTTTTTGTCACTTCCTTTTCAGGCCCTGTGATTTAGAAGAACCGGATAAATTAGGAGGTTTACTTTTTTATTTTGGGAGGTCATGCTACACTGTTTAAGATTTTCTTAAATATAGTTTTTTTTGTCTTGTTCTTTTTTAAAAGATGAATATATTGGGACAGATATGGAAGGTATACTAAGAAGAATAGGAGGATAAAACAATTTATCTAGCCTTGTTTTCCCCTCATCCATCATGAAGAGTTATCTTTGTTCAGCAGAGGTTGCATAGAGATTGGTAAGGTTTAGAAATATTTTTCGGCCATGGGTGGGAGAGAAAATGAATGATCATTTGGGGCATTTGTTTGTGGGCATAAAGGAGACAAGGGTTTAGCTCTCGGGATTTTTTTTGAGCAGAATAATTTTTGGTTTGGTAAATTATGAATTAAGAGTATGTATGTCTTTGCATCATTCTCCTTCACAAGTTTCTTCTTTGCATCATTCTCCCACTCTAACTGGATGCATTGCCCTGCATCACGGATTTTGTACGTGTTTAGATTGTACGGATATGGCCTAACAGCTTAGATTATATAGGATTTGACAGAAGTAGTGAGGGAAATATCCGTTCTTAGACTTGTTAAACAGGGAATCTGTTATTACTTGTTTCATATTATATGGACTGAACATTAGGCATAGAATCAGCATATTAATTGTATATATTTAGAATTCTTTTAGTTTGGACAAATTCGGAATTAGAATTAATGTGTTATTAATAGCTGTAAATGAGCTTGTAATATAAATAGAGGAAAATAGAAATGGAGGAGGCATCAAGCCAAACTTTCTTGTCAAGACTTGCTAGGAAACAAGTTTTAAAGCCTCTCTGTTCAACACATGGTTCTGTTGCAAGGAATCTCTTGGTATTTGGTTCACTTGGTTGAAATGCAGAAGACTGGAGACTGAAGAGCTTTGTCGTATTATTATTATTATTATTATTATTTGATTTATTCTTTTTGGGTAGAGAGCATATCTTATCATTTTTTTACTTTGTAATTCTTCTTTCCTTAGAATACAAACTCTTCTATTCGAAACAAATAAAAAAAAAGCTTGCTATCTATTCCATTTAGGCTGGGAGTCTTTGTTGTCAAGATGAGTCCACTGTCTCTAATTTTTGCGTGAGATTGCTCATGAGGTTTTCAGAAGCCAAGGAGCACAGTTGAGTCCAAAATTGAAGGCTGTTTTTTTTCAAGTGAGCAACTGTGAGTTCCCCTACCTGCTCTTAAGTTCTGATAATAACCAGAGAATAATTTTAAACAGGTGTACAGTTATTATTTAAAAAGGGGCTAAGGGATAGGTGACATAGGTTCAAATTTCAAACCATCCCCAGCTCCCAGGGGTCTGGTCCCAATATCTGAAGGACTAATATCTTTTATTTGTTTGGGGGGGGGGGGGGTGGGGTAAACTTAATGTTTTGTATATGGAACCCTGCAAAAGATCTCTCCTTGGCTGGAGCAGGGTTCTGTCTACCACCCAATATCTAGAGAAAGGAGTAATCTCTTATTTAAAAAGTATGATACATACATGTATTCTCATGCCACATATGCTGTATTATTATAGCAAGTTAGCAACTAATGCATTAGGTGCAAGAGAATGGGTTGTCCCCATAAACATTTAAAATTGATGGTATGGGAAGCATAGAGCCTGCTTTGTCACTCAGTAATATGTATGTATATATATATGTGTGTACGTGTGTGTGATAGAATCAATTGACACTAGGTGTCAAACTTTTATACTTACACTACTTAATATCTTTTTGTAGAATACAAAACAAACCAATCCAACTATCTAATTGAAAGTTCTTATAAAGTATATCATGTTTACAAAATTTCATACAAATAAAAATTCATTTGATATCTCATCATGCTACTTTATTTTAATTTATAATATGTTATGTTATTTAAAATATAAGTAAATATCCATTATTAGATAACACATCTACGAATATCCAAATTATCTAAAATTTGATATACATGATCATAAAGATAATATTACTTGATTCAACAGTTGGACAGGTTAAGATGATTGAGATTAAAAGTTATTTAATGGTCACATGACTAGTTAAAAAGGATACATGACTGCTTAAAGAAGTCACATGACTTTACTTTTTAACCTTAACCATTCATTGTGAGATCCGATGGTCAAGATATACTTTTCTCACTCTTTCACATGACTTGTTAAAAAAGTCACTTGAATTTTATGTTTTAATCTTGGCTATACATGTATCTAGTGGTCAAGATTTGCTTCTCTTATTCTCATGTAAATAAAGCCCTCACTTGATGTGTTTCTGAGTGTGTGTGTGCGCACGAGCGCGTGTGTCTTTATCATTTCTTAGAATGATTCTATTTCCTCTATTTATATTTATCCTCAAGTTTTTCACCTGAAGCAAAAGCCAGTTAGTTGAAATCTGAAGTACGAGATTTTTGGAAGAAAATTTTCTTCTATCCCTTGTCTGCTAGAAGTTAGGATGGGATTAAACCCTGAGCTACTGAACCTTTTTATTCCAAAAGTCTGGATAAAATGATCCCATTTAAGAGGTGGGTATTGAACCAGCTTAATTAAAAATAAATTAGTTCTGCATGAATTGCTACCAGAGGTCCTCTGTCCAGATGATCTTTTGCTTGATATTAACTGTTGAATATAGGTCTCAAATAAATTAAAAATTTAAAAGGATATAGTAATTATCATTTATTTTCATCATATCTCACCTATATTGCTTTCCAAAGGTGACCTAAATGTCTGATTAAATTTTATGAGACATTATCTGCCTTTCTATGCCTCCATAATTCTATCCCATGCTTTAGACACATAAAATGCTCATTTTGAAGAGAGAGAGAGTCATGTGTGCTCTGTATGAACTCCCTCACTCCCTCCAAAAAATGCACATTAAATGTAATGCTTTTATGTCAGTCATAATTATTACGAAAATGAATGTGATCAATTTGGAAAGCAAACAAGACATTGATGCACTACTTTCTTTTCTTTATCTTTTTCTTCTTTGGAATGTTAGGCAAGGATGCTCGAAGGACACGTGTTGCAAATGCTTATTTCTCTCTGTTTATGGCCATTGGTAACATTCTTGGCTATGCGACTGGATCATACAGTGGTTGGTACAAGATTTTTGCTTTCACACTTAGCCCTGCATGCACTATTAGTTGTGCAAATCTCAAGTCTGCTTTCTTTCTTGATGTTGCTTTCATTGTGGTCACAACATATCTCAGCATCTCAGCAGCTCATGAAGTGCCTCTAAATTTAAGTGGGACAGCCCATGCTGGAGAAGAGACAGGGGAATCAGGTAGTGCGGAAGAAGCTTTCATGTGGGAATTATTTGGGACATTCAAATATTTTACATTTCCTATATGGATAGTACTATCTGTAACAGCTCTGACGTGGATTGGGTGGTTCCCATTTATTCTCTTTGATACTGATTGGATGGGTCGAGAAATTTATGGCGGTGATCCAAGTGGAGGCCTTATTTATGATAATGGAGTTAGAATGGGAGCACTAGGTTTGTTGCTTAATTCAGTTGTTCTTGGAGTAACATCATTGCTCATGGAGAAGCTATGCAGGAAGCGAGGGGCCGGTTTCGTTTGGGGAATTTCAAATATCTTAATGGCTGTTTGCTTTCTTGCAATGTTAGTAGTAACCTATGTGGCAAATAGCATTGGCTATGTAGGCAAAGATCTACCACCACCAACTGGCATTGTGATAGCTGCTTTGTTAATCTTTACCATTCTTGGGTTTCCATTGTCAGTAAGTTGTTCTTCTCTACTGCTAATAGCATATTGTTCCTTTCCTGTCAATATTGAAGGCAGCCGTTATGTCTCTTATGTCCATTAAACAAGTACTCAAATTCTATTGTTCTTGAATTCTTTTTTGAAACTGTAGTGGCTAATACATGTGAATTGTATTAACTTTTTCTTGGCTGCATAATCTCCTTACTGAAACTGTTACTGTCTTCTACAACATTATTTTTTGGTACAATTCTTGTGATGCCTTTCTATTTGAGTATACCATGACATGCCCGAAATGCAATTTGGGAAATGGTCCCATAAATAGTAAATGAGTTGAAATTATACATACTATTTTATTAAGTTACTCTTATTCCTATTATTTACTGCAGATAACTTACAGTGTTCCATATGCCTTAATTTCCACGCATATTGAACCATTGGGACTTGGCCAAGGTGGGCTTCTATTCATGGCCTTGTTTATTCTTTCCTGAAGATATGACTGTAGAACTATTTATACAGATTGTTGGTACTTACAGGGTTATCAATGGGTGTCCTGAATCTGGCAATAGTGGTCCCACAGGTATTTCTTCTTTTGAACTCCTTTTATATATTATTAAAGTTGAGCTACCTTTATTTTGTTGTTTCTATCAACATAGTGGGAAGCATAATCTTATTAAATTTTTATTAGAACTCAGTCAACTTCTATAACCTAAAATATGTTGCCTAGGGCCTATTTGGATTGACTTATGTAGAGCTTATTTGGGCTTATCTACTGACATAAGCACTTGCCAGCGTGTTTGCAGAGCTTATTAAAATAGCTTATGACTAGTTTATAAGCTGTTTTGGGCTTATTTTCATAAGCTCACCAAGATAGCTTTAAACAGATTACAACTTATATGAAATCAGTTTCATCACATTATCTCTTTGATTATAAAAATAGCTTATATATAAGCGCTTATATGATAAGTGTTTATGCTCTAAGTGCTTAAATGAGTTGTTTATCCAAACAGACCCCTAGTCTTGATGCAAATATATGCACTTCATGTCACTTGATAAAACAGTATAATTTACATAATCAATCGTTGAGGTTGAAAGCATGTCTTTTGATGGCATGACTAGCAAGAGACAGTAAGATGTTGTAACCTGTGATCCCTGACTATGCATTTGCCACAATTAAAACAGGACTTTTAGTGTGTTTGGATAAGGAAATTCAACTGCTTGCTTCATTTGAATTCTCTTCATTTTTTAAAATTCTTTGTTCTGATAGAGCAATTGAATTTTAAAAATGAAGGGAATTCAAATGAAACAATTGAATTTCCTAGAATTTTAAATTCTTTAGAAATTTCAATTTCCTTATCCAAACACACTTAGATCTCGCTCAAGGAATTTTGTTGTATAATATCATAGTGCAGTATTTTTCATGTTGTGGTATTAGTGGGATTTCTTTGATTAAGGAACATGAATATGGATGGGCATGGAAACTGTGACACTGTAAAATTGAACGTGTTCCACTCCCATTTGGATTCAAGTGTCACAACATGTTTAGTTTTTGAGGTGTCTGCTTCATTTTTTTGATTTGTTCAACCTATTGTTTCCTTTCAAAAGTTTGTTGCAACAAAATTAAAAAATTTCCATTTTTATTTGATTACAGAAGAAATATTAATAGTTAGTACTTAGTAGACTTCCTTTAAAAAACCACAGGCTGAGCGCCAGAGGTAGGCCATGAGCATATTTGTTAGGAAAAAAAAAAGGGCGGCTCAGTGCACGAGGCTCTCACCATGTGGGGTCTAGGGAGGGTAGATGCACAGTCTTACCCCCGCAAGCGGAGAGGTTGTTTCCATATTCAAACACATGACCCTCAGGTCATAAGGCAGCACCCTTACCGTTGCGTCAAGGCTTGCCCTTGCCATGAGCATATTTGTATCCCATAAAAATATATAAGGATGAGAAAAAAGCCAAGTAAAAGCAATTAAACATTTTTTCCATGAGAAATAATCTAGAGAATGTAAAAATTAGCACAACGGATAGAGCCTTTTCTCCTTTATCTAAATCCTTTAAAATCAGTAGAAACAAATTGTTGCCGGATTCGAAGTGAGGCGACCACTGGAAAAACTGTTCATCACCATCACCATTGCCATTGACATTTGACTTTTTATTTTTGCATATCCTCCCTAGTTCCCTTCACTGCTTCTGGTAGGCATTGGCATTTGACAGTTATGAGGGTTATATACTATTTGTATGGTTTAGTATATATCAGACAATACTGTTTGTTACATCGAAGACTTGGGCTGCATTGAAATTTGGTTCCAAGTAAAACACTACTTTCCCACATAATGTTCAATGTGATTGGTTTGGTTTTTTCTATAGTTTGGCGCTCGTTTGATATGGATGTGAAAAACCACTTTGGATTTGAAATTCCTTTCATTCTGCTGAATATCATATTCAAATAATTTTTTTCAAGGAATTCATTGTCTTTGATCTATCAAAGTGTGAGAATAGCTACTATTGGAGATGATGTAAAATGTTGTGATTTAACCAGCATGACATCCAAATTAAAGTGCATTTCTGTTTTTCTAACATTTCAAGAAACTAACATATTTCAAAGTATCATAGATTATGAAGTAACTTGCATTTAAGTACCTTTTGCTTGAAATTGTTAAATTCATTACCATTGTGTTTGAAATCATAAAAATATGAACTTTATTTGAATGAATTTGAGACAATTTCGTTTGAATTCAATTAATTTGATTTAGAAGTCAATTCCCATGTATTGGAACTATTATAAAAAATATAATTTCAATTGACTTGGGAACTATTATAAAAGAATAAATTAGAGTGAATCGCCAAAATTGTCCCGAAAATTGTAAGGTGTTGTCCATTCGGTCCTGAAATTAATATTTCAAATTAGTCGCTGAAATTGAAAATTTTCAATCATATTATTCTTTTTGGATCGGTTAATTTAGTCTCTGAACAAGATTGAAGATTTTCAATTTTGGAGACTAATTTGGAATATTAATAATTTCAGGTACTAAATTGATAATGCTTTGCAATTTCAAGACTAAATTAGTGATTCACTCAAATCAATTCTTATGTTTGTGTTAGACCCTCAAGAACAATCAGGGAATTTAGAGAGAGAGAAAATCAAAGAAAAGATCCAAAGGTATTTTCTCTGCCAGGGGAAGAATTCCCCCTTCCAACTGTGAAACAGTTATTTATAATTGTCCAAAGAATGCCCATTCATGGGTTACAACAGTATTTATATGCTTCTGTTCTAACTATTTCTAACCACTAACCGCCTATACATCTTACTGGTACAACCAGTACCCAGTCACACCTTTTACTAACTAATCCTTCTTCCTCCTAAAGTACACTTTCAATTTCGGAATCTCTTGGTTCCTAACAGTTTGGAACACCTTAAAGATAAACGAAATTCATATTGCTTTAACAAATTTGCTTTATTACCTTAGGTAAAATAAAAT
Organism: Glycyrrhiza uralensis; assembly: GCA_030159175.1. Taxonomy (NCBI): domain Eukaryota; kingdom Viridiplantae; phylum Streptophyta; class Magnoliopsida; order Fabales; family Fabaceae; genus Glycyrrhiza; species Glycyrrhiza uralensis. Next base: position 10,003,556 of record BRZY01000006.1, read on the forward strand.
AAGTAAACTAGTGAGGCAAAGTTTCCAATTCAAATAAATAAAAACTAAAATAAAATCAAAAGCAACCAAATTTGGGTGAATTTTTACATACACACAACTTAATCAAAAGGGTTTTGAAATCAACTCAATTCCTATTTTAGAACTCCCCAAACAGAGTTTTGTTTATATATCAAATCAGTTCTTGTTTATTGTTCCAAAATACTGTATGTAGTTCTAAGTTAATGATGACTTGTGTTCTATGAATGATAGCTCTGTAAAAAAGAGTCGTAGGTGTGAATAGGATTTGTGTTTCTGGAGTTACTAAGTTACATATTTATCATGTTTTAAACAGATAGTGGTGTCCCTCGGAGCTGGTCCATGGGATCAGCTATTTGGTGGAGGAAACTCCCCAGCTTTTGTCGTGGCAGCTGTTGCAGCCCTTCTCAGTGGACTTTTAGCTCTCTTGGCTATTCCCCGAACCGGTACCCAAAAGCCTCGAAACCGTGTATGAGGTATCATGTTGTGTTTGCTTTTGGCACTTATTTCTTGCGAAGAGGGATGGTGAAAAATGAACAGGTAGCAAGAATTTGTAAATAATTATTGTTTTTGTAGCCTTTTTTCTTGAGTCTTTCTCTCTTCAAGATTCCAACCTCCCACGCGTTTTCTAATGAATAAATGAATCCTTGGCTGTGTTCTTATCTTACTGGTCATTATTTAAAAACCAATGACCTGATTTTTTAGTGTTATTATTTTCTGAAGCAGAGAAAGCTTTGGGAACAATTTTTTCGTTTGATCCTGATAGTTGAGTTGCCTGTTTAAATCAGCGAGGTTGGTTGGCTATGTAAAACCATGAGGGACATCAACTGGCTGTAGGGAAGGGGGAGTAATACTTTTGATGTCTAAGGAACAATGTAAAACTAGAAATTCATATATCATTGCTTTTACCAAACATCTTGGAATCTCGTGTGTAATCATAAAAGTTGTCACCAAAGGCTAAAATGCCGCGGGAAAGTAGCTGGGGGGCATCTTCCATATTGGAACAAGTTAATATTGGGCAACATCCTTCCCCACCAAGATGAGTTACTGCTGAATGGGAATCATTCCACGTGGAAAATTCATTTATTTTCGAGGCAATGCTGATTGTGCATTACTGCTCCAATCATGATGGTTTGGAATCTCATACATTTGTGTGATTTGCTTGTATTTGTGGGATGATTTGTTTGGTGGCCAACAGTGTGACTATGTGAATTTTGCTGATGGAAACATTCACGGAGACCTGGCTTTACTGCTTCTTTCTCCTTATTTTGGTACAATTATTTTCCTTTTTTTTTTATCTTGAACTACAGGTGTGATTTATGCCAGTGATTCAATGTTTACACTTAATTTGTGGGTCTTGCAATGCAGTGTCTAACTGGCATTATCAAGAAATAAAAATTGTTTATTAGAAAACACCATGTTAAATATATTGATCATTTAAAAAAGATACACACTTCAATAAATATTTATTATTTTTGAAATCTTAACCAGTGTTCTAGCATTTGCCCAAAAAATACTACTAATTACTTGAAGAATAAAGTGTCAAATGCTTTTTTGAGTCTTCAAGATTAAATTTTTGATCTTTATTAATCAAAGCAGAGGGACAAATTCAGAATACATCTTTGATCCTGATCTGCTTTCATTTCTTTTGCTTAGACAGTAATTAACACGCACTTTTCATGCATATGTGACAAGAACTATTGTTAATTATAGACAGTTAACTGTAGGTAAATTATTAAATAAATTGGTATGATAGATAATTGATTCATAAGGTGACATGTATGATACGAAAGTGGGTGAAAATAGTATTCGACCTTTTCCGTCAGGTTAGACTACTAAAATTAATGTTATTATTTTTTCCTGAAAGATTCTTACATGATCTGGTCCATAAAATTGTTAACACATGTCTCCGTTAATTAATAATTATTACTCAAAGCACCATGTGGGGGAATTCAATATTGTCATGTCAGCAGATTTTCCATGTAGCCAAAAACAAAGGAAGGAACTTGATTCGTGGAGAGAAAGGAAGAGGGTGGTGTTGGTGGTGGTTTGGTACTAGAACAGTTTCCCCGGTGATGAATTCCTCCTGTATAATTATTATTCACCTATATTATCACGGGTGGAAAGTTTTGGTTTGAGGAATACAACTATAGATTAGAATCTGTTCGACCTTCTAGAGAAGCATAATCTTTTCTCTAATGTCAAAACTAAAACTGTGATATGTCTTGTCAGTCTTTCCTAAACTTGCATTGTAGTAGTTCAAATTGTTATATCTTGAAAAATTCTATCTGATCTCCACTTGCCCAACTTGTCTTTATGATCGATGACAGTACATTTTTATGCCATAATCATGTGATCCTTACTTGGACAAGACTTGTAAAGTCTCTTTCAATTTCTTAAATCCCATTGAGAGGGAATTAGGCACTGCCAATTACCCAATCAATATGCCAGATTCGATTTGTGTTTCCAATTCATGTTCATCCTTTGGACGACACCCTGTTTTTCTATTTTCCTATTTTCTGGACTACTGTTTTTGTTGCTTTATTATTATTAAGTTCTAAGCATTGGTTCCTCTCCACGATACATGTCCTTCATTCCCACTAACTGGTTGAGCAACAAACACGTGGAATCTGACTTCGAGAACCATCATATCATGGGTTTCAGAGAAGTTTAATTATGTAGTCATATGCTATGAAACAAAATGAAATTGATTGGTAGAGAGTGGTTCATACTGTAATAATAGAAAGGAAAGAGTTTATTTCTGCTGCCTGTTTGGGTTACAATTGTTAAGACAATGCCAATGTTCTTGTATACACACACACACAGAGGCATCATATCCTTTGTGATACAAATTAAGAGCGTGGCTTGTGTCTATCCTTTGTGATAGAAAATCGTTCGCAGGAATTTCAAAGTAGGTTTCGACCGAATTACAAGACACATGGCTTGTGTCAAAACCCAGTTTTAGTATATTGGAATTCGTGTAAATGATTTTCTAAACACAGTATGAATGGTTCTGCTTGGGAGCACGTAACTCTCTCTCTCTAATGTCCCCCCATTTCCCATCTGTCTCTTCTCCATACGGCCGTCCACCCTCATTCCCCAGTAACACCAGTTGGTGGCCCCATCCATGACAATAACACCTGCCTACATATTTTTATTTTATTTTATATATATGTACGGATATCAATGAAGACAACCTCAACAACAGGGAAAGTGGTAAAAAAAAGGGGTAATATAATATCCCCTCAGCTACAAGCTAACACCTATATACTATCTCCGTCCTTTTACATAAGACCAACCACATAAGTTTGTGTATCTACAAGACAACCAATTTGTCATTGATACGACTGCCTGGTAACGGGACTCTATCTCTATCTCTAAGTGCATGTTTGATTTTCTTTGATGTTTGACTCTAAAAGTATGTTTGACTATAAAGAATTCTACGGTTATTTTGGGTTTAAACGTACTTTTATAATCTCTCAATAAAAAGCCAAATATGCGCCAAGTGGTAATGCTATGTCTATTAGAAAGCATATTAAACAATTTGTTTCTCCTCTATTGGTTGACACCAAGAAATTATTCAAATTGTTGTACTTTATATGGCTTGATATATCCCGTTCTAGCATGCACGTCATTGGCCCCCAACAAATTTGCCTCCACGTGATCGAACATCCAACAAGCAATAATATAAAAGAGCAATAGAGCAAGAGGGCATATAAATGTGGGGTCCTAAGAATTGGATGTTAGTGAAAACTTGCCATCTCTAGAATGAGTCAAGGGAATGTTTTGGACTTTGGGGTGTTTCAGACAGCACGAGTTGTGTCACGAATGGGTTTCTATGACAAGGGTTGGGAAAGAATGAAACATGCATAGCTTGGCTGCAACAACGAACATGCAAAGCAAATCAACTTGCCTTCCTACCAAAAAAAA